>CM031234.1:759749751-762149751 GCA_018340775.1 Taxus wallichiana var. yunnanensis
ATATTAATCAGATCTAAGCATAAAAGAAATCAATACATAAATAAACAAGAAGAAACAATACACAAGATTTAACATGGTTCACCTAGTGTGGGCTACATCCACTAAGAAACAACCAATTTATCATCATAGAGGAAATATAATGAAGATTTGCAATCTTCCACACCTTCTTAGATGTCATGTACTTTCTTCTCTAAAATTTCTCTTTTCTCTCAAAATGAAACTTCGTCTATTCTCAATTGAATTCACCTTATAAACCCTATCTTTATACTTATATGTGCATCTACAATGTTAGGGCATCTTACCTATGCAAATATAACCATTACATTCACTTTACAACTAAATATAGATCTAATTCCCGTAACTTAATTATAATAATCATGCACGGGGGACTAATGTCTCATTAGCCTTAACCGATGTCAATTTTCCCTAATCGGTGATGGTTCCTCCTTACCTAATCGATACCGGTCCATGGGTGACCAATGGTTGTTCATCAACCGACACCGATTCTATGTATTCTTGCAAGTCTGTAAAAGCATGCTAGTGAAGTGATTAAGCTCCACAACTCAACAATCTCCCACTTGGAGATAAATTTTTACATTATCAGTACCGCATAACTTCATCCTCTCGATACTTTCTTTTGGCATGTTTCTACTTGTTCAAGTCTCAAAATCAAAGACCAACACAAGTGGAGTGTAGCTCCAAATTTTCCTTTGCCAATGACTTTGTTATCACATCTGCAAGGTTTTCCTTTCTATAATTTTTCTCCAACTTCATTTTCCCATCCTCCAATACATTAATTGTGAAGTGATATCTCAACTAAATGTGTTTCATTCTAGAATGAAACGATGAGTTCTTTGCCAGATGAATTGCACTTTGACTATCATTATACAATCTTCAATCCTCTTGATCTTTTACCAACTCTTCCATGAACTTGCTCATCCATATAATCTCCTTGCTAGCTTCTATCGCTGTAACATACTCATCCTTTTTAGTAGACAGGGCCACAACCTTCTACAATCTATAAATCTAGCTAACTTTCATGCCACTTATCATGAAATCATATCCAGTGGTGCTCCTTCTGCCATCCAAATCACTAGCTATTTCTAAATCCACATAGTCATGTAAATAAGTATTTGACCCTCCATAGCATAACTACATGCCGGATGTCCCTCTCAAATACCTGAGAATCCATTGGACTAATTTCCAATGCTCTTTACCTAGATTAACCATAAATCTTCTCACAAATCCCACTGCATGTGCAATGTCGATGTGGTACAAACCATAACATACATCAAGCTCCTAACTGCTGAAGCATACGAAACTCATGCCATGTACTCAACCTCCTCGTGTGATGTAGGACACTGATCTTTTCTCAATTTGAAGTGTCCAGCCATAGGTGTACTTACAATTTTTGAATTTTGTAAATTAAACCTTCCCAACACCTTATTGATATAATGCTCCTGAGATAAATACAACTTCTTGTTCTTCCTATCTTTATGAATTTGCATGTCAAGGATTCTTTTTACAGCTCCCATATCCTTCATTGTAAATGTGTGAGCTTGTTTTTCTTTAAGCTCATCAATGTTCTGCATACTAGATCTTGCAATAAGAACATCATCCACATACATTAACAAAATAAAATAGCTCCCATTTTCAAGCATCTTGAAATAAACACAATGGTTAGATTCACATCTCAAATAACCATTCCCTTGCATGAAACTATCAAACCTCATATACCATTTCCTTGGAGCTTTCTTCAGCCCATATAGGTTATATTTTAATCTACACACAAGTTTCTCGCTACCCTTGACTTCATACCCAAGTGGTTGATTCATATAAATCTCTTCTTCTAAATCACCATGAATAAATATCATCTTGACATAAATTTTCTCTAAATGCAAATCCTCTCCTACAACTAAACTCAATACATTGCAAATATAAGTCATATTGACAACACGAGAAAATATTTCACCAAAGTCAAAAACCTACTTTCTTAGAAAATCCCTTTACTACAAGTCTTGCATTGTATCTATTTTGTCCACCCTCTTCTTCCTTGATCCTATAAACCCACTTATTCTACAATGCTCTTTTACTTGCTGGAAACTTAACTAAATTCCATGTCTAGTTCTTCTCTAAGGAGTCCATCTCCTCATTCATGCCATGTTCCCACTGCTTGTGGGCTTTATCTTGCATTTATTCTTCAAATCTTTATGATTCACCATTATTAGTCAAGCATAAATAAGACAAGGTGAAAATATTTCTAGAGGTCTACTTACCCTTTGTGACCTTCTCACTGAGATTTGGGGTGTCAGAGGCTCAATCTACTCATCCTGTAGATTTATATCTACTTCGAAAGTGCTGCTTTGCCGGTCACCTTCTTCCAACACTGGTTCCTCTAATCGACGTTGATATGTATCTTATATAACCAACATTAGTACAGGGGACCGATGTCGGTCAAGGGTAAACCGATACTAGTTACTCTATAAACTCCGTAGTTGTTAATTTTGAATCGAGAGTTCATTTTCATCCAAAACGTCCCCATCGGTTCACCTTTGGGTACCAAAACTTGATCCCTATACATTATCTTTTCATTCCAATCAATGTCATGAATCCTAATTATTATACAACCTTCTAAATATAAAAATCGGAATCTAAAATCACCATAACCATAACCAATGAAAGTACATCTTTAGATTTTACATCCAATTTCTTTCTATTTTCTCGTATCAATATGCACAAAATATTATGAGCCAACTACTCTAAGAAAATAAATATCTGCCTCTTTTCCAGTCTAAGATTCTTCTGTTTTTCCACCATTTAGTGCACTTGAAGGTCCGAGCTTAATCAAATAAACTATCATGTCTCTCGCTTCCGCCCAAAATTGTAAGGGTAATCCAACATGTATCCTCATACTTCTAGTACGTTCCATGATTTTCATATTCATTCTCTCCCATTTTCCCATGGTGTTCTAGTAACCATCATTTTTCTATGTATTCCATTTAGTAAACAATAATCATTGAAATACTTTTTGCAGTAATCACCATCATTGTCATATCTAAGGCACTTTAACTTTGAATTTTATTCATTTTCCACAAGGGCTTTCCATCTTTTAAAATTTTCAAAAACATCATATTTATGATTTATATAATAAACCCATACCTTTCTTGTGGCATCATCAATGAAAGTAACATAGTATTGGGATCCTCCATGAGAAGCTACCTGGCCTGGTCCTCACACATCTGAGTGTACAACCTCTAATTTATGATTCTTCTTTATTACCCCAACTTTGAGAAATATCACTCTCTTTTGTTTTCAAAAAATACAATGCTCACAAAAATCAAGATCTACATGTTTTAGATATGATAACTTACCCTTTTGCCTTTAAGATCTGCATTCCCTTTTCACTCATATGGCCTAGCCAATTGTTCCACATGCTTATATCTCGAATCAAGAAGATAGAACTCAAAAGGAATCAACAATACAAATAGATACATAAAATGATCCTACCTTCTTGCCTCTTGCTACAACAAGAGATCCCTTGGTAACTTTCCAAGATTTGGCTGTGAGTGTAACCATGCAACCAATTTCACACAATTGTCCTATAGAAATTATATTTCTTTTAAGGCTTGGAACATGCCTCACATCTTTTAATATCCATGTATTTCCATTCTGCAATTTAAGATGAACTTCACCTTTACCAGTAATATTGCATGGTTCATCATCTCCTAAATAAACATGCCCAAAATTACCCTGGACATAATTTCTAAAATAACCCTTATTAGGGGTTACATGGAAAGAAGCTCCTGAATCTAAAACCCATGACTCAATTTTATTATCTAATGAGAGAATTAGGGCATCTTGCATTACCTCTTTTACAACAAAATTTTCCTCTTTACCTTTCTTTGTTACATTCTCTTTGTTTTCCTAAAACCAACAATGTTTCTTTGTGTGACCTTTCTTTCAATAATTCAAGTAGATTCTACCTCTACCTATGGATTTAGATCTACCATTCTTAGACATTGGTTTCCCATTATTATTTCTCTTGGATCTGTCCTTCTACCTTCCCTTCTTTCTACATTCAAATCATTCCCAGATGATGATTCTCCTGTACTTTTCTTGTGTATTTCTTCATTCAAGATTATACTAACCACATCATCAAACTTTAAAACATTAGTAGCATATGTTGTATTACTAATATCTATTACTAGGTTATCATACCTATCTAGAAAAGATCATGATAATAAAAGTGCTTTCACTTCATCCTCAAACAAAATCCTAACTTATTTTAACTGATTTACAATAGATTGGAAATCATTGAAATGACTTGATGCACATCCACTTTCTTGCATATTTAAGTTAAACATATTTTTCATCAAATAAACTTTATTTGAAGTACTAGGTTTTTCATATAGATTTGCTAAATATTTCATCAACTCTACCATAGATCCTGCTTTGGTAATATTAAAAGTCACAGATGTTGCTAGACTCAATCTTATAGATCCCAGAGCCTTTCTATCAAGAATTTTCCATTCTTCATTAGTCATCTTTTTAGGTCTTGCCTTCTCATTCATCGGTAAGTATAAATATTTCTGATACAGATAATCCTCCACCTACATTTTCCATAATAGATAGTCACGACAATCAAATTTATCTACTTAGACTTTTAATTCTTCTCCCATTACTTTATCCCACTCAATCAAAAATCTCTTTGTGAGTAAATCTATCAACACACACAACCCTCAAACAAAGATTCTCTGATACTAGTTGTTTGAGGTAGCACACAGGTTGTATAGATATATTTATAATATCTAAGCATAAAAGCAATCAATATGGAAATAAACAAGAAGAAACAATACATAAGATTTAACGTGGTTCATCCAGTGTGGGCTACGTCCATCAAGAAACATCTAATTTATTATTAGAGAGGGAATACAATGAAGATTTACAATCTTCCACACCTTCTTGGATGTCATGTACTTTCTTCTCTAAAAATTTCTCTTTCCTCTCAAAAGGAAACATCTCTCTATTCGCAATTGAATTCACTTTCAAAACCTAGATTTATGCTTATATATACATCTACAATCTTAGGTCACTTTAGCTATGTAATTACAACCATTAGATTCACTGTACAACTAAAGATATATCTAATTCACACAACTTAATTGCAATAGTCATGCATATGAAATTGATGTCGGTTAGCCTTAACCGATGCCGATTAGCCCTAACCTATGTCGGTTCCTCTTTTCCTAACGATACCAGTCCATGGGTGATCAAGGTGGTTTTTCAACCGACGCCGATTATTTGTATTCAAGCGATTCTGTAAAAGCATGCCAGTGAAGCGATTAAGCTCCACAACTCAACACATGTAACCTTAGGTCTTGACATTAGATGCTTATGGCTTGGTATTTACTATGATAGCTTTATATTTATATGATTTCATTTATTTAATTTTGTAATTAACCATTAAAAGATTAACCTCTAAGAAAATAATATCCCATAATGGCTAGGAAGGACCCAAAAGATGCAAGAAAGACAAAAATATGCGAGGGGTGCACGGAGGAGATGTGGGAACCAAACCGGTGTCTTGGATAGGCTATAGTCTCTAGAATCATAAAATATTAAGTACCGAAGGTCAGACTAGGAAATAAGGTGTGGAAGAACAAAAAGGAAAATACAAAGCAAGAAAAGAGACCAAAGATAGTGATAAATTAGTATGTTTCTCATTTAGGAATTATGTGAAGAGTTGTATTTGACTAGTACCTAGAAATATTCCCAAAGTGCTTGATTTATCGTCTACATGTGCCCTAACTTTATATTATTGAAATAATGATTGATAAAATAAATTAGATAAGAGATGCATGCCTCATAACCATGTAGATTATTGGCGAATAGTGTGCGAGGGGAAAAGAAAAAGTGTGGAGTGTTGAAAATGTGAAGCATTGATGTTAGTAAAAGGAATGATAAGAAGATTTTTCTAAGCCGTGATCTCAGATGATAATAGTACACCACATTAGATTTGTAAAATAGAAGAGCTAAAATACCGTATATGGAAATCCATCATAATCCATAACACTCTATACATTACAATACAATGACTTGAATTACTCAATAAGAAAGATGTACATATAGGAGGAGGGAAGTACAACTATTTCCTAAATCAATGGTGAATAACTCCCACTAACTGATACTAGGTAGTTAAGTTAACTCCAAAAGACTAATAAGCTAACTCCACATAACCAAGAAGCTAACTCAACATAACTAGTAAGCTAACTTCACACAACTAGTACACTTACAAAAGCTAACCCAACAAGTGTAGGTCTAACACAAGTGTAAGAACTATCCTAGTAAATAAATAAAAGGATAAATAATAACCTACACTAACACTGTAGACACCTATAATTATGCCCGAACAATTTAAACACTTAAATCACGCTAATTATCTCCTTTCTTACAAATTGGCGACATATCGTCAAAAGCATTGATCTTCTCTCCTATCGTCGTTAATTAATTACACTACACTAATTAATTAAGTCACCTATCCAGTGAATACCCTAATTAACGAAATTTTGTTAATAAATCTTTTCTTCTATCTATACTAATTAATTATTATTAATTAATTAGCTTCCCCTTTCATTAAACCAATAAATCAATATTTAATTGATTTAATCCCCTTCTATAGTCTAAATCATACTAACTTCCTCTAATTAGCTTCTATAATCTTACCTCTACCTATTAATTAATCACCTTTGATTAATTAAAACATCCCCAACTCCCATGACTTACTAAGGATAAATTAAAATCTTCTAAATCAAGATTCACTTTTATAAAGTAACCTTATCCATTCCTAATCTTGTTTTACCTTTTATCCCACATTCATCAATTTTCTAGCCTTGCCTCTTCATGCAAGCTATATAAAGATCCCTCCTCCTACCTTTACACTTACACCTAATTTCCTTGAGAAGACAAAAGCAAAGCATATAGCAATTACACTATAAGTCTTTTGTTATTCTTGAGAAATTCACCATTTGAAGAGCTAAGTCTCATTTCTTACATTTTCTAGCCAAGTGCTTGGGTCATATCGGAATATTCAAAGTGGTCTTGTAGCCATGATTTTCTAAGCTCCCATTCATAAGTTCTTGAAGATCAAAACAATCAATTTGATTGCCATGGAAACTACATAGGTCCATTTTCTTTTGTTGGCGGTATAAAGAGTTGAGGTTCTTGATAATTAGCATGTTAGTTTGATTTATGCTTCAAAGTTCTAATGCAATAATGTTTGTTATCTAACCTTACTTAGCTTTTATCTTGATGGTGTTTTATATTTTGATTTAGCTTTGTTATAGAAATATTTAGGTGTTAGTTCTCATTTTTCTAACTTAGCTAAACAAAACCATGCACACATTTGGCACACCTAGTGGGACCTAGTCCATTAGCATTTTAGTTTGAATTCTATTATTTTTGGCTAACCTTTCATATGCACATATAGTAAATAATGTTCAATTTCTTATTATTATTTACGGGTTTTATCTAATTAATGTCTATTTTTGCAGGGGTATGTTTACATGTTTTTCTAGACTAGATAGAATTTTCATGCTTTCTTATAAGAATAAGGTCACGTATGCTCTTCCTCGCGTCCCTTGGGGTGATCTTGGTAATCGAAACATTTCTTAGGCCTTTTTTTTATGCTTTGAAATTGATAGGAATATCTAAATTGGAATGAGTTAACTTGGTGTGTTTGAATTAAGTGCTTTTCCATTTGGTATCTTCTTATATTTTAGAAACATCATGTATGCTCTTCTCTTGCATCCTTGGACGATCTTGAGAATTAGAAATGATGTTTACTCTTTTTATGGAAAATTACTAACTCGTTGTGTAGGACCAAAACACACGCTTGTCAAAGAAAGGTGGAATCAAAACAAAGTCAAACTACTAATATAGTTGTCATACAGGTTGCCAAAAGGTGTTCAAGAAAACCACATCAAAATTAAACAAGATAAAAAGAATATTATATTCAAAACATTGTATTGCAAGTTTTAGAAAAGGGTACGTCCCTATTTGTTCAATTGGAACATAACCCCTTTGGCATAACGCCTTAAGCTACAACAATGGGAGTGGTACCAGGAACCCCAAAGTAGTCCACACAAGAGGAAACCTTGTGGATAGAATGGGAAGTGCTCCACATAAACCTACTTGACTAGTCATTCCTTGTGAGTTAGTGTTACCGATTGTCTATATGACGACCCCAGGTGATAGTACACATAGACGTGCTAGTTTCCTACTATGAGTGAAGGGGGTAAAGTAAAGCCGAGATACTCCCAAAATAGTCATTACAAACTTTTGGGTAAATCAACCTCACTTAAGACAACTTTGTAACACCTAGGAAGAGAGAACCACCTAGGAAGATAGTCTTTGGCCAGAGCTCACTTTGACATTTCAAAAAAGAGTTGAGTTATGAGCCATCATTCATCAAGAAACATGGGAAGCGTTACTTTTGTTTATTTTTTCACTTTCCTTGAGGCAAGGCGAAAATCTACCAAGTGAGGCCAATATTTTCATCCCCATTTAATGGTCTATTTCCTTCACTTTCTTTTGACACTTTGTTGATTAAAAGAAGAGTGACTACCCTTGTGTTGCTAATTGATTGTATTCACCACTTTTGTGTCCGTTTATGCTCATCCATGTTTGCGGCTGAGTTGTTAAACATCTAAAGTGTGTGGAGACATTTTCATATCATTAGTAACATTTTTGATCTTGATACCCAAGTTAAGATCATCAATCATAGTTAGGCATGATTCATCATCTTGATTATTCTTTGAATTTTTATCTTGCTTGTATCGTATCACAAAAATTTTGATACTTACGTCTTGTTTCTTGCAAACTTGACCTAAGTGTCTAGATTATAATGTTATGCTACACACATCATAACAATTCCTTGGTATACTCTAGCCTTAGTTTTCTTTCAAACATTACCTTGATTTTTAAAGGTGTTGTTGTTACCTTTGTACACGTTGTATTAATATTATTTCGATACTAATACCTTACTTTTTCATAAATTTTTGTTAATGTATCTTAGTGGTATTGTTGCATTGTTCACATTTGTAACTCCCACTTTTTAAGATATAGGTCTTGATTATACTTAAACTTGCTTTTAGTATACCTTTCTTGGAAATCATATAAACCTTTAATTAGTTACTACTTACGTATTGTTTATTTTTTTGAACTTGGCATAAGTGACATTTTGTTGGTCATCTTATCGTCAAACTATTGATGGATCAGACACTCAGGAATTATTCCATTTGATTGATTGGTTTAAAACAAGCTTTGTGTGATTTAGTCTCATTTTTCACATCAACATATCCATTTCAGAAAATCACTTTGATCCACTTATTCTTTATCATTCGTTATTCTTTGGTCATTAATTTGGATTTGTGTTTTGAACTTTCATGATTATTCCTTGTGTTTATCCATCTTATAAATTCATTTTTTAGGACAATCTTTTGGGTCTTTGATCCTCTTGTTTTTTCCTAAGTTCATAATCATTTTTGAACACATCTTTCAAACCTTGGCAAAAACATTCAAGCAACTTTTGCATCAATCGAACATTGGAAATATTTCCTTTGTATCCTTTATGTTGCTAAATTTGATCAATCCTTTGACATTTACACCTCCATCCCTTGTTGGATTATCAATCTTGAGTCCCCACGATGTATATTTTTCTTAGCTTCTCTATTTGGAAAATCACACAAGCATCGCGATCGTTATGAAATGTCTAGTTAGTTGTTGTTATGCTTCCCAAATCAACATGAAACCTTCTTCACTTTTAAAAATTTTGATCATACAATTTAGGTCTAGGCAT
This sequence comes from Taxus wallichiana var. yunnanensis, assembly GCA_018340775.1. Classification (NCBI taxonomy): domain Eukaryota; kingdom Viridiplantae; phylum Streptophyta; class Pinopsida; order Cupressales; family Taxaceae; genus Taxus; species Taxus wallichiana. Next base: position 759,759,608 of record CM031234.1, read on the forward strand.
TTGTATCAAGCAATGCCAACAGAGGTGATTATTGCAAGGTCCCTTATATGTACAATAATAAGGAATCATTTTTTTCAGTGTTCACATAAAAATATGTTAATCATGACTAAACACCATTTGGTTCTTTGTGCTAGAGAACCCATTCGGGTAACTCATTCCCCACCTTCATCTCATAGTCTGTGGTATGATTTGGACACTTCTGATCCAAATTATTATTCAAGTTACCCCCACTCTTCTTATAATTCTAATCAAAACATTTCCTCTTCTTCTGAGGATTCCAATCCAAATATTTCCTCTGACTCTTTTGATGATTCGGATCCAAACCACTATTTGGATCTAAACTACTATTCAGATCCAAACTATTATTTAGATCAAAACTACTATTCGGATTCATCTAATTTGAATCCTAAGTCATCTAATGCGACTCCTATGTCATGGTCCTCCCTATCTTTACAAGACCCTCTACATCATACATTTAATATGACTCCTATGTCGCGTTCCTCCCTTTCTTTGTAGGACCCCTCTTATTAGTCACCTTAATGAAGTCTTCTTCCTTTGAAGATACGCGCAACTCAAAATCCCTCCAATCAAACATCTAATAAAATTCTTGAATCATGGTCCTCTCTTTCTTCGCAGGACCCTTTTTATTATTCATCTAATTTGATTCTCAAATTATGGTCCTCCCCTTCTTCGCAGGACCTTCTTCATCAATTGCCCCCATGAAGTCTTCCTTCTTTGAATATTCGTGTGACTCAAAGTATTTCTATTCAAACATCAGAATTAACACATGTGTTACAATCTACAAGCTTTGGACTTAATCCTACTATTCTATAGATGATATACCATCATATAGGTAGTTCCACACCACCTTCTTCTACTCCCAAGACATCTAGCTCCACATCTCCTTCCTCTCTCATGTCATCTTCTTCTATCAATCATCATCAAACATCTTCTAAGACTTCCACACCAAGTGAACCTCTTTCTTCCAATCAACCCCTAGGGTCGACCAAAAATTCATGCCGATTGACCTCTTTCGAATGAAGAAAAATTAGGGTATTTATAGGGGACTTGAAGATATTCCTTTAACAGATTACAAGCAAGGATTATCTTTAGAATTCAATGTGCCTGCATATTGTGAGGAAAAGGTTGATTCCTTTTATCAAGAAATAGAGGAAGAGCCTCAAATCATGCAACTTGATCCTCCTCTTATTCTTCCATCTTCACATTCTTCATTATGTAATGAAATTCCTTGGTCTTGCATTGATCCATGGCCTATCTTCTCATCATCCAATCACTCTTTTTCTATCATAATTCATCAATCACAATCTCTTATGGGGTCAACACCAAGTAGCCCTTCATCTTCATCTAGGTGTGGGTCACCTTCGGTAGCCCTCTCTTTACTATTTGTGTGACATTTTCGAGTATTCCACTATCTTTTATTCTTAGGGCATGTCCAATTAGCCCTTGTATTCTATCTATGGGTCACATCCTAGTAGCCCTTCTTCTTCTATTCTTGGGAAACATCCAACTAGCCCCTTGTCTTCTATGTATGGATCACCCCGGGTAGTCCATCATCTTCTATTCTTGGGCCACATCCTATTATCCCTTCATATTCTATCTATGGGCCACATCCTAATAGCCCTTTGTCTTCTATTTTTGGGCCACATCCTAGTAGCCCTTCGTCTTCTATCTATGGTTCACCTCCCGATAGCCCATCTTCTTCAATCCTTGGACTGTATCATTTTTTCCATCACATTCTACTTCTACCAATGATTGGGGCAAGCCCATCATCATTTTCTCATATCAATTTTAAATGTCCATGTTCTTCTCCTACTTCTCGGGATCGGACACGTCACACATTAGCTTATAAAAACCCAAACAGGTTCTTTATCAAGCCAAGATAAAAAATATGAAGAGCTACAAATCTCCCAACAACTCAAATGATCATAAAATCCAAAATCCAAAATGATTTTAGAATGCACACCAATGCACCCATCAAGTATGGCACAAAGTGCAGAAACCTATGGATAGGGAACTCGAACTCCCACATACGAAATCGATGTTTCAAAACAAATCACAGTCATTTGTTGAATGTGAACTCACCGCGATCATCGAGATCAGGGATAATATCACTCTAGATAAACAAATGTGCTTAGTCTCCTTATCAAGGAAGTCCCACACATCGTTGTTGGACCCTATCACATAGAGTGACATGTTTCGTTCTAATAACCATCAAAAATTTAAAAAATCATAAAACATTTCAAAAATAAAATAAAAAATCATAAAACAATTCAGAAATATAAAAAAAATGAGAAAAATTAAAACACCACAAAAACAAAATTGAGGGTACAAAGATCAAAAATTGCAATTAGGTATTGCATACACATGGATGTTTCTTTCTTCCCTTCCTTTCTTTTCTTCTACAAGTCTTCCTACCATTTTCATGCCTTCGGTGATATTGTGATTAGCCTATTCGCATGCATTTTGTGAAATTTATCTCTATGGTATCTGTTTGACCATGGTCTTTCATAACCTTGGTAAATTAAAGAACGACTAAGCTCTTAGAGATCCTATCACTATCTACATATAATAAACTGTTGGGAAGAATTTTTGGGCGTATTTGTTGACATTATCCAATGTCATCATCACAATCACTTCCACATCCTTCCATCAAGCCATCAGTGGTTCTTAACCCCTTTGTCAAACAAGAGAGATGAAATAAGTTTTCAGAAAGCAAAAGAATCAAAATCAATCAATCAAAAGAAAAAGCTAAAAACAAAAGCAAATTGATATATAACTCTCTCTTGGGGTTTTTCAATAATCTCTACCGAGGCTATGGACACTTGAATGGCAGCGGAGAAATGTTTTGATTGAAATCAATTGCATCTCCATCAACTATATGGACGTCGGCTAGCAACGGAGCAATGTATGGATCTCCTTCCACAATCCATTAACAAATCACCTTTCAAACTCAATCATTCCTACACATTGGCTAGTTTCTTCACTTATTGTCTATCAACCCTTTCCTTCAAGAGGTAATTCATTTCCATGTGCACAAAATGGATCTCTATGAGTAAGTAGGTTTAGTATTTTACCAAGTGTCCTTTTTGGACCTTGTTCAAATGCTTAATTTAGTTCGTATCTTGTCTCATGATTTGTGCCTTTGGCTAATCACTTTTTATCAATCGCCTTCTAAATTTTTTCATAACATCCTCTATTATTCTAAAATCATTTAAAACATCCATGTGTATAATATTTCCTTTTTTCCATGTTTTTGGACACCTTTGTCCCCTTTCACAAAAACAATCACCTCCTTCCTTTCTATCATGTGCTTTTAGGCCAACTTACACTAGGGGCATCCTTGCTTCTTCCCAACAATTCATTGGTTTACGTTCATCATCATGTTGAACCTATCCATAATGGCCTTGGGTCTTGCTTCGCACTGTGAAGAGTTTGTCTTTGAATAATCCCACCTAATCACCGGTGCATTTTTTCATCTTCACCTTTCTCATATGCATGTGGCCTTATGCCCTTGTACATCCCATATATCACCTGGGGGCATCCACACTTCTTTTTCTTCTTGTACATAACTTCAAAAAAATTATATCAAATCACAAAACATTCAAATATGTTTCAAGAAAAATTAAAAACAATGAAAATCATCCTACAAAACATCGCTCTTGATTCTCTCTCGAGCTTGTGTGCGACTCATGGATCATCTTGATCTACCTCCATCAACAAATTTGGTTTGCTTACTATATATCTGTATTCTAGGACATAATGAGTTGCACAGTATTGTTTCATAGTGCACCGATTTTCATAGGACCCAAGTTTCCTCCATTTTTCCCCTTGCATGTATCCTTGCTTTGGGCACCATCTTTTAACTTTTTTCATTAATTTGCATAGGTTAAAATCAAATCTTGATAACAAAAAAATTACATTATGCTTCTCTGTTAGCTTAGCTTGTTTAATTTCTCGTATTGCATTGCATTATGTATGTTGCAAGGAATTAAGCATCTTTTACTTTCTCGTATTGCATTGCATTTTGTATGTTGCATGAGGTTGTTGTTTTTAGAAAAGGAAAATTGTTCGTAGTGTGGCTTTTTATGTCATTCTAATTTTTTCGTATGCTTATATTTTTAATAAAGACCGATGACGTAGATCTTTTGGCAATATGATGACACTGAATTTGTTCCAATACAAAGGCTAGAGGATAGTTCTTCTCTCCACTTCTCCATATTTCTTCTGCATCAGTTTCCTCTCACCCCTAATCTTCCATTTCACTGGGCATTCTACCATAGGTAATTCTTCTATTTATTTCTCACCTTTTTCGATCGTCAATTGTCTTCCTTCACCACCCCATCAAAACTCGAGGGGGCATCTCCCACTTCTACTAATTTTTCTTCTATCCCTTCAAAATTTCATTCGTCTACTATCTTTGAAGTGGCATCACTTATGCCACCCTAAAGAGGGGTAAATGTAGACACCTATAATTACGCCCAAGCATTGAAACACTTAAATTGCACTAATTATCTCATTTCTTGCAAATTGGCAACATATCATCAAAAGCGCTCATCTTCTCTTTGTTATCATCGTTAATTAATTACACTACGTTAATTAATTAAATCATATATCCATGAATACCTAATTAACAACCTTCATTAATAAATCTTTTCTTATCTAGACTAATTAATTATTATTAATTAATTAGATTCCCCTTTAATTAAACCAATAAATCAATATTTAATGGATTTAATCCCTTCTATAGTATAAATCATACTAACTTTCTCTAATTAGTTTCTATAAGATTACCTCTACCTATTAATTAATCACCTTTGATTAATTAAAACATCCCCCAACTCCCATGACTTACTAAGGATACATTAAACTCTTCTAAATCAAGATTACCTTTTATAAAGCAACCTTATCCATTCCTAATCTTATTTTACCTTTTATCCCACATTCATCAATTTGCTAGCCTTGCCTCTTCATGTAAGCTATAAAAATATCCCTCCTCCTACTTTTACACCTACACCTAATTTCCTTGAGAAAACCAAAGGAAAGCATATAAAAATTACACTATAAGCCTTTTGTTATTCTTGAGAAATTCACCATTTGAAGAGCTAAGCCTCATTTCTTGCATTTTCTAGCCAAGTGCTTGGGTCATATGGGAATAGTAAAAGTGGTCTTGTAGCCATGATTTTGTAGGCTCTCATTCCTAAGTTCTCGAAGATCAAAACAATCAATTTGATTGTTGTGGAAACTAAATAGGTCCTTTTGCTTTTGTTGGTAATCTAAAGAGCGAGAGGTTCTTGATAATTAGAATGTTATTGTGATTTATGCTTCAAAGTTATAATGCAATAAAGTTTGTTGTCTAAACTTACTTAGCTCTTATCTTGATCATGTTTTAGATTTTGATTTAGCTTTATTATAGAACTATTTTTGTGTTAGTTCTCATTTTTATAACTTAGCTAAAAAACCATGCACACATCACCCTCCCATGAGCATAGCTTAGGTGGGAAAAAAATAAGGTGGGTCCCAACAACAAGGCTCGATGAGGTACCCAAGTACAATCATTGGGAAAATTTGACAACTGTAACCAAAACCACTAATAACAAAGTAGAGAGAGAAAAATCCCACTGCAGGATATCCTAAGAATCTCGGCTCCAAAAATTCATACAATGTTGAAGAATTTTAGTGTGCATCGTTGTCTAATAATCCATCCTTTGCTCAATCATAGAACTCAAAAATAATTGACACTAGGCTTTACCGAATAGCTCCATGCAAGGAGATTGTCAATGGAGTGATGTCGAAAGTGTAAAAAAAATCACCAAACATAATTTGATCAACTGCTACAAATAGGTGTGTCACGATCCAAGAATAACCAAGGCAACAAGGTAAGGACACAAGATCCAAATAAATAGGAGTGCCACGATCCAAGAAAATCCAAGGTAACAAGGTAAGGACATGAAACCCGAAGAAGCAATATCAACATGTAACAAGGAAAGGACATGAAACCCAAAGAATCAGTATCAACACCATACCCTCCCATACTGTTGAATGGGTAGAGTGACACCATAGATTTGTATGAGTTTCCAAAATCAACTACTCAAACACTGACAAACTAACACTGGGCTTCACCAAAATAGCTCCCCCATAAGAGAGACTATCAACATGCCAAAAAATAAAGTGTTGAAAATATAGATCTAGAATATCTCAACAAAAATAGAGATATAAATGCATACACCCATAGATATAAGAATGTAACACCCAAAATTTGAGGATGTTGGGATCCATTGAAATTGTGTCCACAAGTGATTACAACACCCTCCTGAATTTGGCACTTTATAACTAAGTGCATGTAAACATTACAATGAGAAAAAGTAACTTTTACATTTTAAATATTTGTTTAAAAATGTCACCAATGCGTAGATCTTTAAAAATACACAATATAAAAAAAAGAAACACCTTAATCCAAGCTACCGGTCAAAATTTATGAGCTCTAGAAGGTTTTGCTATAAAATAATATTTTAATGCTGATCTTTTTTTAAAAAGGTACATGTGACACCCAAATGTCCAAAGGGTAAAAGAGTGCATCCAAATGATACATTCTTGCGACCAAAGGATAAAAGCATGTGCCCAAAACCTAAAATGTCTAGAGGGTAAATCATTGCATCTAGAGGGTACACGTCAATATCCTATGGATAAAAGAATGTACCCATAGGGTACACGTTTGCGTCCCAGGTGGATGAAAGACTACATGCAAAACGAAATATCTAATAAAAGAATGCATCAAGAAGAATGCATCTAGAAGGTACATACTTATATCCAATGGATAAAATAATGCACCCAGAGGTTATAAATATGCTTCCAGTGGATAAAAGACTACATCCAAAACTGAAATATCTAGAGGGTAAAAGAATGCATCTAGAAGGTACACGCTTATATCCAATGGATAAAATAATGCACCCAGAGGGTAAATGATCTGTGTCAATTGGATAAAATACTGCATCGAAAACTAAAATATCTAGAGGGTAAAATAATGCATCCATAATGTACACGCTTATATCCAATGGATAAAATAATGCATCCGTAAGGTACGGATCTATGTCTAGTGGATAAAATATTGCATTCGAAACCAAAATATCTAGAGGGTAAAAGAATGCATCCATAAAATACTTTCTTATATCCAATGGATAAAAGACTTCATCACAAAGCAAAATATCTAGAGGATAACAGAATGCATCCGAAAGGTACATGTTTATATCGATGGGTAAAAGAATGCACCTGAGAGGTACATATCGACATCCAAATTTGACTATCTCAAAACATGATCAATTTCTATCGATTCTAGGGTTTTGGCACCTTCCAAATCCAATTCCACACTCTTTTTGCATAAAAGTGCATGTTGTAGAAAATTGCTAACAAATTTCAAATATCTCGAAAATGATAAACCCTTGCTTGTAAAGAAAAACTTACGATGATGAATGTCTATATCATCTATTACTATGATACCATGAAATGAATGGTAAGAATATTGTTCCAAGCCATGATATCAGATGATAATAGTACACCACATTAGATTTTCAAAATAGAAGAGCTAAAATAACATATATGGAAATCCATCATAATCCATAATGCTCAATACATTACAATCTGATGACTTGAATTACTCAATAAGAAAGATATACATATAGGAGGAGGGAAGTGTAACTACTACCTATATTAATGGTGATGAAATCCCACTAAGCGATCTTGGTAGTTAAGTTAACTCCAAAAGACTAGTAAGCTAACTCCACACAACCGGTACACCTACGGAAGCTTAACCCAACAAGTGTAGGGCTAACACAAGTGTAAGAATTATCCTAATAAATAAATAAAAGGATAAATAATAACCTACACTAACAATTAGTTAGAGAATAGGAATTGAAAAATTATGATGAGCGTAGGGGTGAAAGCATCTGTGTGGATGACGCTTTGTACCTATTGTTTGTGTAGCTTGATGTGTGATTGATGTGACTATCACTTCCCATAATTGCGGACCTGCAAAAGAAAAGAATGAACAAGTAATTAAATACATGTATATGAAAAATTCAATACAAATGAGTACTAAGTGTGTAAAAATTATGTAAATATGTGAAAAGGAACATGTGCACCTGAATAGTGATGAGTCAAAGAGATAAAAAGAATCCACAAGATGTTGTTCAAGAATGATTTTTTTGGGCAATCTCATGCGAAGTCATGTTGAGTGCGTATTTTGGGTGATCTCACACCAAGTGCGGAAGAAGTGTAGGGAGAAATATCTAGTGTTATTCTCTAACCTTTCACTACTTCAAGAAGTGTAAACACCACTCAGTAGATGGTTTGTGTAAATATGATCCATTTTGATCCAATGCGAAAATGAGAAATAAGTGAAAGCATGCATCTTTGAGTGCTAAAGGATTATGCCTTTATTGTAAAATTTGTTGTGTAAACTTATTATAACTATGCCGAACTTTGAAAAACTTTATAACTACCCACTTTTTAGGCACCCAAGAGGGGGTAAGAGGTTCCTAAGTACTCTTGTTTATGTCTAGGCGCTAGTGTTTGTCCTATGTTGAGGACCCAAGTTAGATTTCGGTCATTTCTATGACTGAATGATGTGTTATAATTGTATATTTTTGAATGGGGTGATAGATTTACAAAATGATTCCCCCTCATTTGGGGTTCATGTGATGTCACAAGAAGTATGCGGCCCAAATGAGTACCTTCCACTAAATTGAAATTGATGCCCTACATGGGGTAGGGAATTTTCTTGGTAGAAACCAAGGAACACTTAAAAAAGTGGTTGCGAATACTTGTGTTAGTGTAACAAAATACAAATATGCATAGAGGAGACAAGATGTTAACTACTAAGCGTGAAGATAATGGATAATCTAACACAAAACCAAACAATACACAAGAAGACAATGTAGAACGGGAAAATAAATTCTAAACATGGAACATCCCTATCTACATGTCACAAGACAATCGGGGCCAAAGTTCCCAAAAGCATACCGTGTACACATAAAACAAAGGGAAAAGGCCGTAAATAATGGCATACAATAGAAGACAAGAGAAAAAAGTAGCAAGAAATGTATCGAGAGAACCATGGAAGAAAAAAAAAAACCTTTGTAAAAAAAATGATATGCATGAAACACACATTAGCATGTTAGAAAGACAAAAAGTATGTTAAAGCATGTATAATCCGATATAGTATTGTCTTTATGAAAAATGTAACAATAACACCTATAGTGGATATGAAATTGAATGCCCTAAGGAGCCACTTTGTTGGACTGGTGGTATGAGGTAATCTGTGTCAAACATCCATGATGCGTATAAAGATATATGTTGTGTCATGAACACAACTAAAAGGAAATGAAACGAAACTTGTATATATAGAAAAGACAATAACATAATAAATATTTGTCTAGCATGGGAGAAAAGTGTATATGTAAGCATAAGAGAGAAAGACTAAATGTAGTAAGATATGCGGTATGTTGTGGACGCGATGGAATTAAATATACGGTGAAGGTGATAGGATTCGCATGACCCCAAGCAAGTTTGAATGAACATGCATTTGATGAGGTTTATTTATACATGTCCCCTCGCTTTTTGAAATGAACAATATAAAACAAATGCATCATCGGAAATGGTTTGAATTATGCACCGAGAAAGATATGATCACCAAAACATAGAGTGTAAAGAGTGTGGGTAAGTGAGTTAGTGTGGTGAGGTTCATTTTAGATTTAGACTTTCAGCATTTGAATATGAATTTTGGAACAAGAGTGCGTCATAGGGAAGTGTGTTATGACTGAATATGCACTAGAAAGATGTATTATAGATGCATCGAGTGTGAAATGTGTAGTGTGTGAGGTTAATTCATGTAATATGCCTTCAACAGTCAAGTGTAAACCATATAACAATAGTGCATCATCGGGTAATGACGATACAAGTGTATCTAGTTATGCAAAAACACGTGATCACCTAGATGTTAAGTAAGAAGTGATCTAGTAGAATTATGAGATATCTAACAATGCTAAAGTGGGGGAGAGTAAGCGTGATAGTCCCTAAGTGTATGCCGATGAATATGCTATTAAACTACCTTTTGTACTTATCTAATTTGAGCTGCTCCCTTTTGGGCACAGGACGCATGGAAGGTCGGTGCTTATCTCGAGTCTCCATCCTGGGTCACGCCTTTGAATTTGTGATGAGGAATGTGGATTTGTTTGTTGGCTCTTTATACTTAGTCATTTAGGGCCCACTCGACCCCTTTTGGTCTTGGGACACGTGGAATCATGGCACTTCTATGGGGTCTCCATTTGAGATTCTATCCTTGGAGTTGTGGTGATTTGGCACGTGGCAGCCTCCGCGGGTCTATGAATTTTCAATGGCCGATGAGACCTCGTGGGCTCGTGGGCCCGTACTTAGAAATTGTGACATTTTGACAAAAGTTCAAAGTTCCAAATTCTCATGAGCCACCGTCTGCATTCACACTTGGGAAAAAATTCCTCCGCGGCCCCGGAGACCCATTTTGGCTAAAATTCATCCTTAGGCCCGTCATCCCGCATTTTCCATTTGGATAGGACCCCACAATTATACTTGTGTCATTTGCAAAAAATGTCAAAATGTCTCCCACCACCCCGCCGGTCCACAATTTCCTTTGGCAAAAAATCTTCCCTAGGCCTACCGACCCATTTTGGTAAAAATCCTTCTCGGCCTATTGGCTCGTAACTTGAAAAATATGAAGAGTTAGAACGACTTATTTATATATCTAGAAGGGGAATAAATTCACTATCGATGGAAATGCCTTCAAGGGCCTTAAGTGATTGAAATATGTAAAAATTCATATTGAAGCACAAAAGGGAAAGAGTGGTGTCAATTGACCCAAAATAAGTGTGAGCTTATTTTGGTCAACATTTGGTGACTCATGGGAGTTACCAACCTACTAGGTGAAATGATAAGTTTCCTTGAAGCATCAATTAGGCATGGAGTTTACATGGTTAACACAAGTCTGATCTGAAATTTGAAAATTTGATCCTTGAGCCACTTGGAAACCGCTGTTGGAACTAGAGTGACCACCCGAACTTACCTGTTGCTTCAATGTCATGTGCATGAGAAACAAAACACACCACAACACACAATATGTACAAAAACCAAAAATCAGAAATATCCCAAGTAGAAAATGTAGATTGTGCACAAGCACTTCTTTTCTTAAAACGAACCTAAACCTTCTCTATGCTAACTTGAGATAAAGAGGACTCAAACAAATCCTACAACCCAGTAGGGAGAAGTAGCTTCCCTTCCTCAAGAGGGGAAGCCATGCTAATGATTTGACACTTTGAATATGGATGCTTGTATGAGTGAAAAATTGACTATAAGCCTTTCCTCCACCCGAATCATCAATGTGTCAACTGGGAATAAGAAAAATGCCTCTTTTAGTTTCTCTTCAATTGGATTGAAGAGGCATTGCAGATGATCCATGGTACTTTGGAGCTCATCCTCATGCCTTAAAGAGGAATGACTGGTTTTGGTTTCTCCTTTGGCTCTAATGAAGCCAAGTACCTGATTGGGCATGGTATGATCCTTTAAATGTGCCCATTTTTCTAAATTTCAACTCCAAGAATGGAGTCTTCTTGCTGACCTTCTTGGGTGGATGGTATGAGAGAGATGATGATATCCTCTTGTTTTTCCTTTCCTTCTCCTATGAAGAACATGGAAGACTTGTGTCTTCCAACCTTAGTTCCGGAGGGCTGTTATGAAGTACGGGATGTTGTTCTTGAATGCTCTCCTTCATGGTAGCATGATCATGTGATTGAAAGGTGGATGATGGAGGAGAAAAGATGTGATCTCCTCAAGCTTCTCCTCATCAAATTAATCTTCCAAGTCGAAAAGGTAGTCTACCTCCTTGTTTTCTGTTGTATGTACTCTACCTCTTCTATGGTGTTCTCTGATATGCAAATTTCTCACCATGGTGAAGTTTTAAAGATCAAATTCTTCTTCGACATCAAAGTTTGAAAGGGATGAGGTGGGAGGAAGAACTGAAGGTTCTTATGTGGCATGCTCCACAATTGGAGCCTCTAGAATTGTATGGTCCTCCATCATGGATTTATAAACTAAATTAGTCCCTTCAAATGAAAGCTAAAAATATCCAATAATTCTTTCTTCGTTAATTGGCATCAATGTGATTTGATCTCCTCCAGTTTCTCCTCTTCAATGGGACTGGAGCTGGTTGATCCTCCTCTTTAATCGGTTATGCAACTTGGATCGAGATCAACATCCTCTTCAAAAAAAGTGCCATTATAGACACTACATTAAGAGCATATGGATTGGTGATCTTCTTCCTCTTGTTGTTGTTGTTCTTCTCTCTACCGCAAACTCAACCTTAGCCACGATGGCTCTTAAACCTTGGCCTCCTCTATTGGCTTAACCATCAGGGGATCTTTGTAATCCTAAATCGCAACCCAAATCTTCATATTTTCTATCATTTATTCTTTGTTGAGTTCCTCTTCTTGTTCTTCTCCTTAACTGGATTCTTGTGTATCTTCCCAACATGGACTTAGGAGAGCGGGAGAAGTGGTAGGTTGGGATTCAACTATTTTTTGTTTTATTTGTGGTTGAGGGGAAGGTGTTGCTTTTGGCTCTTATGGAGGGGAATTAGATTTGGGATGGAAAAGGGCAGAAAAATTGAGATGGGATGGAATACTAGGAGATGGAGAAATAAAATCAACACTTGGGGTAGAAAATGAGGGGCTTGACTCTTGGCACTGCTGAAATGATAAAGCTTGAGAAGGAGAAAATGAAGGACAAGGAGCTGGTGATTGACTTACCCATTGACAAGGTTGTCCTGTACTTTTCTCATATGCCTCAATATCCTCAATCCACTATGCAAGTAAAGGGAGCATTTTAACCATGTAGTCAACCTTCTCCTGAGGGCTATAATGTCTTAGCATAGGGTCGGCCCATGGACAAGGTGCCCTATAGCCAAACCTGAACACTTTCATCTAAGTTGTGGCCCTTGATTGTACCATGCATGCCTCCATTTCTTGAATCTTATCCTGCAAATCAGCATTCTCCATGTTGTTGATTTCACTTTGCATGCATATCCCTCTTGGCAGGTTCCATAGCCGAATTGGTTCTGGTATTGCTCATAGGGGTAGCCATAGTGATTCTGAATCTGATCATAATGTTGATCCAAAGGTGTTAAGAAATGCATTGGAGGTTGCTTGTACTGCTGTCGCTATAAGTGTGAATTCCATGAGGGGAATAAAGTCATGATTGCACAACTTCATGGAATGGAAGAAAATTAAATATGTGGAAGGAAAATGGATGAAAATGGATGGGGAAAGGTCTGCAACTTCAAATATGTAGGTTTTTGACCAGATGGAATGGCCAGATGTGTTTTAAATGTGCCTCGGAAGGTTGAATATCACCAAGAGAAAACCAAATTTATGAAATGAAGTGGTAAGGTACTTCAGAACACATCCCACCGGGCATGCCAAAACTGTTAGTGTGGTCGCACGGTGGCTTAAGATTTATTATTGATAATCGGACACCCTGGAAAGATGAGAAAAATCTAATCTCATTGTCCCACTAGACATGTCAAAAAATCTAGTGTAGAATCACAGTATCCCCGAATGGACTAATGTGTGAGTGGGGCATTCGGTGTGATTGCACAACATTGGACCAACTCTCAAGTTGTGGGACTTGCGAACTTGAGTTGGACCTCTAGAGAAGGTTGGTTCTTGCTTCCTAATCTACCTACCACTAGCTACTCTAATGCAGGAAAAACTATCTAATCCTAATCTAACCATTTCAAGAAGATAGGGAGAGAGAGAGGGTGAAAGAGAGCCTACACTAAGTGGTGATACACCAGAAAAGGAAGTGGCTGATCATAGATCCAAACTACTGAAGTGGAGAGAGGTGAGCAGAGGAAAGGGTGGACAAGATGCACCACAAACCAAAGATGAATGTCACATGGAACACCACTTCAAGACCCATTAAGCACAACTCCTAGAACCTGCAATAAACATCAAAGTATGCACAGTATACCCTGCAATGACGAGAGGTAAGAAGAGACAATAAAATGAGCCAAGGATGGACAGATGCATCACGAAATAGATTCTATTACTCCAAAAGTTATGTGGTACATCATCAGTGGGAAAGGGGAAATAATTTGCCATCATAGTGCCATGAGGGAAGGCTAAGACTCCACATTCTACCGTAAGGAAGAAAGAGAGAGAGGGTGGGAGAGAAAATTTGAACAACCATTTGAAAACACCCTCCTTTAAAATATATAGAAGAATGGGAGAGAAAGAAGGAGAAAATTAGATTCTGCTCTGAAATCTCAACTACTAACCATCAATTACCTGCTGATCTGCCTACAATATTTCAATTCCCACCACTTTATGTTTGTTTGGCATGTTGAAGAAGGAAAAATTAGTGGATCAAAATTAAATCTAATCCAGTTGTTAAAGCAATCAGATCATATATTAATGGTATGAAGATGTTTTTCTATTTTTTACCCACCTAACCTTCTCAGAATTAGGGTTTCAAGCCTCTGTGGTGTAGAGGAGGTCAAGATCTCTCCAAAATTCCTCTCCCACCCAAATCTGAGTTTCCAATCAAAAGATATGGCTTTCTGAAGATCAAGATCGTGAGTGCACAATACTTAAAAGAGTCTATTTGTACTAGGTCCATGTGGAAGCCTCACCCATCCTGAAGATTTGGCTCTTTCCTTTCACTCTTGAAATCACACCGTCTTGACATGTGGTGGCCTCCGCAGCTCCTCTGTGCTCTTTGTATTCTACCCTTAGTTCCTCCTATTAGTGGAGACATTGTTCCTGACTCGAGACACGTGGAGGCTTAGCACTCATTTAGAAACTCGCCCCATGAATTTACCTTTGAAGTTACACAATCAAGACACGTGGAGAACTCCACGGGATTTTGGACTTTTCATGATGGCGGACTTACCTCTTTGGACTCGACCACGTGGTGAGTTAGCGCTTGTTTGTAAATTTCCTTTTAGGTCGCACCTTTGAAATTGTACTTATGAGACACGTGGTGAGATGGCACATGTTTTAGGACTACCTCTAGATTCTCCTCTTGAAAGTGTTCCAAAACACTCTTGGCACCTTCTGGTTACCTTTTGTACTTATCTCGATTCGATCCTGCTCCCTTTCGGGCCTGGGGACGCGTGGAAGGCCCTCGTTAGTCGAGTCTCCGTCTTGGATCGTGCCTTTGAATTTACACTGATGAGGCACATCGCACTATCCACGGCTCTCTATACTTAGTTTTATTGGGCCCGCTCTGTCCCCTTTTGTTTTTGAGACACGTGGAAGTGTGGTGCTTATTTGGGTGTCTCTGTTTGATATTTTATCCTTAGAGTTGCACCAATGAGGCACGTGGCATCCTCCGTGGGTCTGTGACTTTTCAACGGTGGATGAGAACCCACGGGCGGTGGGCCCACACTTGTAAATTGTGTAATATTTAAAAAGTATAAAAGTTCAAAAGTCTCCCACATACCCGCCACTGCATTCACATTTGGGTAATATTTCCTCCACGGCCTGTTGACCCAAGTTGGCAAAAGTCATCCTTGGGCCCGTCGGCCCACATTTTCCATTTAGACAAAAATAAACCCTTCTCAGGCCCACAAGCCCCACAATTATACTTGTGCCTTTTGTGAAAAAATTTCAAAATGTCTCCCGCTAGTCTGCATTTCCTTTGGCAAAAATCCTTCTCGGGCCCATTGGCCGTAACTTAAAAAAATATGAAGAGTTAGAAGGACTTATTTATATCTTTGGAAAGGAAAGAACTTTCCTATCTAATGGAAATGATTTTAGGGGGCCTTAAGGACTTAAAATATGTAAAAATTTAGATTGAAGTAGAAAAAGGGAAAAAATAATGTCATTTGACCCAAAATAAGTGTGAGCTTATTTTGGTCAACATGTCCCTTATGTGAGAGCTAGATGGATTCTTGAATGATCTTATAATTCCTTTAGATGCAACCTTAAGTGATGATAATAGATTTTTAGTGTTTGGTATTTTATTGTGATCACATAACTTTATATTTATATGATTCCCTTTATTGAATTCCATAATTAGCCATTAAAAGGCCAACCACAAAGAAAGTAAGATGCCAAAATGGATAGAAATGGCCCAAAGATGTGAGTAAGATACATTGGATCTCTTGACATTGGTCTCCTTGCTTAGTGTTGGTGTCGAATTATAAAAATGAAGTGTCAAAGGTCAAATTGTGCAAGAAGGTGTGTAAGACCAAAAAGGAAAATAAAAAGCAAACAAAGAGGAAATATAAAGCGATCAATTAGTAATTTTATCGCTAAGGAATCATAGAATACTAGTATGTGAATATGACCTAGAAATTCACCCAAAGTGCATGATTTAGTGTCTATAAAAGCATCTCTAGACTTCTCCTTCCATTGAATTTCAAATTCAATGGAAGCATCTTCCCTCCATGGAATTTTGAATTCAAATTTAAGAATTCTCCATTCTATAATCTTCTCCTCACTTTCTAACCATTGATCCTCATGGTACTTGGATGGATCTTAACCCTCCATTTTCTATCTTACAGGATATAAATTGAGCTCTCCTCCTCTATCGAGAGACAACACATAGAATCCATAACAAATTTTCTGGAATTTTCTTCCATCAATCATTCGCTCCATCAATCCAATGTACTATCCATTCATCCTTCATCAATCAGTTAAAGCCAATCAAGGGAGGTGATGCCCAAGTGTATCAAAAATATTCAAATCAATCAACAACATCCAAGAGAAAATCTAACACAACAAAGGAGGAGCTTTGAATTCTTCATTGGTAAGTGCATGTATTGATTCTCTTCCCTTTTCCATCTCTTGCTCAATCTGAGTTATTTTTGGAATGATTAGATTAGGAATCAATTCATTTTTTTGTTTCTAACTTAAATTTGGATCTAATTTTTTCTAACATATATATTTATGGTTCCCACCATAGTGATTACCCCCATTTTTATCATTTCCAAGATTAGTTTATTCCTAGAAAAAATTGTCAAAGTTTCAAGAATTTTCGTTGTCATTTACACCTTCAAATTTCAAAATTTCATGCATAAATTATGTTCCTAGAATGTAATAGTGCCTTTCCTTAGTGAATTAATGCATATGTTGTATACTTTAGTGCCTACGATGCATGCTTCAACACCTATGTTTTAGTCTAAAATATATAGAATTGCATTTTACTTAGTTTTTTGACATTTCCCATACATTAGCACCTTTGGGACTGTGTTTGCACATTTTGATACTTTGGTACCTTTTATATACTTTGGCACACTTTTTATACTTTTTTCCTTTTCCCATAAGTAGCGCCTTTTCCCTGTTCTAGTGCCTTTTACACGATAATCAACTCTTTTGTTAAATTCTCAATTTGTTCTTACAAATAACAGTATAACCTAGTTTCCAAGTGTTTTTGGTGGTTTCTTACACATTACAACGTTTTGCTTTTATAGGATACTTGTAGAAACAAGGGGATATTCCACCCATTTTGTCATTTATCTTGTGTCATCTAACCTTTTGTGATTATAAGATTTTACTAAACTATTAATCCTTTTTTCATCCCAATCGGTCAAATATAGTGGGTTCAAACATCAAACTACTAACCTTTTTTTTTTTTTTAGGGCTTCCTTTTAAAGACCAAATAACATTATCTTTATCGTTTCATTTCACTATCGAGCATTTATTTTCTTGCATTATCTCTCTTTCATGTTTTATTTTGTTTATTATTTATCCTAAAGGAAAAACCTTATATGCTCTCCTCTCGCATCCTAGGATTATTTTGAGGATAAAAAGAGGATATCCTCCCCCTTTTTCTTATTTTAGGGATAAAGTGACATGGAAGTTACATCCACACACTTACTATAGTCCTAGGTCTCTCGTTATTATGGGATTCATATCCATGCACTTAGACACACATTATGTTCCAACGTGGTATATAAATTCTTGGAGATTTGTCTTTATTGGCTAAGAACTTGCTTGTTTTAAGATGGAAATTAAGTGAGGGTATTTTGTGTCCTAATACCAAGGCCATAGATAGCATCCTTTCCACACATAATTGGTCCCCATGTACTTTGATGTATATCAAGGACTCCCATAGGGAGCTCGTATATCCTAGCATAGGTAACCTATTTTCCGCATATCCAACTATGGTGCAAGGAGGAAACACTCCCCAAGATCACTCACTAGCTAACACCATTGTAAAGCACGTAAAGAGTGAGTTTTTGGAATCATCATCGGTGTGTGGTATTATATGTGCGCTATAGTTTGATTGGAATTCTAGTTGACTAGTTAGGATGTGTATTGCATGTTTTTTTATTTCTAGTGAACACCCTTAAGCCTCCTATCTCATTAAAATTTTAATTAGTAAAAATTATTCATCCTTAATAAAATAATCCCAATACAATTCCCATCACCATCCTTAATCAACCAACCAAATCCAAATCCAAATCTAATCCCCCATAAATCCTATCACACCATGGTCTTTGATTCTCCATCCCCATCCTCTCCTAACCAACATCCAAACCCTACCTCTTTTCTAAATCCATCAACCATTTTATCCCATCATCCCCAACCCATCAAAGTTAACCATCTCACTTTGATCATGAAATCCCACACACTATCCAACACCTTAATAAAAAAATCTCAAATCTCACATCCTACCTCAACCAATCCCCTCCTCACCATCCAAATCAACCATCCCATGTTGATCCTAATATCTTAAAAACCATTCAAAAACTCAATCAACAATGATCTAATATTAAATAATGTATCAACCAATCACCTCCTAAACCATCATTTACCAACCAACCCAATTAACAATTTCCCCTTCATTAAATCCCTACCCCACACCCTATTGACTTCTGTTTGACATACCCGAATAATCTTGATCCACGCCCCAACCTAATCAACAAAAGAACTATCACCACAATCCAATTACATCAACTTTGACTACCTCACTAACTGTAACCTAGACTAAGAGGAACTCCTTTATGTCCTTTCTAATGTACTCACTAATCCCAAACCCACACAACCACTAAAATTCCAACCTCTAAATCCCTAATCAATCATCATGACCTACACCTTCCTCCCATCAAAACTCATGTGGATAATCCACCACCATCCAAAATCTCAACTCCTAAATCCAATCATCGTAAAACTTATAATAGAGTCCCATTCACATATCCACAACAATCTTAACAACTTAACCCAAAATTGTCATCTCCGTCATCTCATATTAGTCCTCCATCTTCATCATCTTCAGCATCCCAATCTAATCCCACTAAATTTCTCCTAGATAATCCCACACCCCTAATCCACCATCAAATTAAGACTCTAATCCAAATCATATTAAAATTATCTCATCCACCATAACTCCTACGCCACCCTCATCCTCTTCATCAATACCTAATCTTATCTTAACCCCTTCATCACCTAAACCTAACACTATCCTATACTCTAATCCTTTTAATCTCCACCGTCCCCAAATCCTAAAACAACTAATGTGAATCCTAACACACCTAAATAATCCAATCCCAATCCTCTCCGCACCCCATCTCCTACCCAATATAACAAGGTTCCCATTCCACCTTCATCTACTTCATCCCCTAAATTGATCAAATATAATGTGGTTCTTACACCACACCCATCTCCCAAATCTCCTTCATCCCCAACATCACCCAAATCTAATGTGACCCCATATCAGACCAAACCCCTTCATCTACATCTATTTATTCCAAACCATCTAATCCTAAGCCAAAATCATCTACCTCAAAACCACATACTCCAACCAATCCAAAATCAACTAAATATACTTTGTCCTCCAAGCCCAAACCATCCACTTTGGCCCCTAGGCCTAATCCATCCCCTTTATCTTCTAATACACAATAATATAATCCAACTCACAAATCCAAATCAACCAAAACATCTCATAATCCACCCAATCTTGCACCTTTACTTCCTACTCCCCCAAAACCATTTAATCCAAACCACCATCTTCCATTGTCTAATAACCTTCAACATAATCATCCAACACCTAAACAAATCACATGATAAAAAATTTCCCAAACCATATTGGTATTAAGAAAATTATTATTGTGTTTTTCATCACTCCCATGGACGTTCGACCAATCATTGCATGTAATGTAGGTATTATTTTTAAAAACTCATTAACTAAGGGCATATTGTCCTTGTACCTCTTTATCCACCACCTTTCCATCACAATCCTCTCCCCAATTATTGTCCACCATCAAAATCCCACTCGACATCCAAACATCGTCAGCCATTCAAATCTCCTCATACGTCCAAACATCCCTCACTAAAAAAAATCAAAGACAAATCTCACCTTCCATCCTATGTTAAGTACAACCTCTTAGTGGATGACAAAACTACAACCCCCCAGTGTCATGTGACCACATGACATTGTCTTCCCATCCACATCAAACCATATAGCCAAACATATGTTTAATAATATGAAACATCGAGGTAAGGGCTAAGGCATCCGTGCACAAGGAATTCATGAACCCATCTCCCTTCATCAAAATCTAGGTCATTTAGGATTAAGGTATACACCTAAAAAAACAATGTCCCTCCCACTAATCCATCACAACCCATTTCTACCACTCCTCTTGTTGATCCTACCATCCCAACCACTCAACCCAATCACAAATCATTTAATCCCCCTACAAATACCAAACACCTAAAAATGGATTGAGAACATAATTCATCCTCTGCACACATATATTATTTCCTTCCCACACATCCTCCTTCCATCCAACTTCCAAATCCCTTTGTATCTAATCTATTCTTATCATCACATCCATTCATGTACTCTTGTAATCCATTTATTTAAACACTTGATTAGCATTTTGGAACATGTTGTAAGTCAATAATACCTACTACAATTGTGTGACCTTGCTCTATCATTACCTATAACATTCAAGAATAATTTTCCTCCTAGGGATCCACGCACTTTAACACACCGATTACATTACAAATATATTGTGACATTTTTAATAAATTATAATATTATTAATAATGAGTTTATATAACTCATATTAATAATATAGTTTTAATATTTAGTATTAGTATTTTGGTGAGTTGTGAGTTGTGAGAACAACTCACGTAGCTATTTTGGTGTGTGTGATAATAAATGCAGATGAGAGCAATATCCTAGGGATAAATCTAAGAGATTCATGGAGAGAGATTGTATAGTTTGAAGATGAGTGTTGACTCCACCTTTGTAGGAGATCAAACACTATAAATTGTATGCTCCATCTATGTAAATATATCCCGAATTAATTCAGTTTCTAAATTATAATATTTGGTGTTTTATTATTGTGTATTTTTATCAGTGGTATCAGAGAAATATTTGGTCTTAGGCTATGATGGGAGAATGAATTCATGTGTTATACTCCAACTGTGAATCTGTAACTTCTTAGCATTGTATTGGCACAAAGGAGCTAATAATTTTCTCACATCAAGTTCAAACTATGAACTGGATGCCAAAGTATTGAAGTAGCAGATAAAAATATTGAATACTGACAAGATAGAATTCACGTGGACAGATCTATAGAAGTAAATTGATCTAGAAATTTTGGAATCATTGAGACTCTGTCGTTGATGTGGAGCAGATACACAACTTTACAAATTCCAACAGTTGTCACTCTATGTGTAGACACATATTTCTGGCAATAATGTGCTTCCTGATTTCACATTTTGAATTTCAATGTGATACTCAGCATTTAAGTGGAGCCTTCGCAGCAATTTTAGGGCAATGTAACAACCATTTGGAGATCCTTATATTTTGTAGGAAATATCATACTTTGTTTCATCCAATCATGGAAATTGTGAGTTACAACTCTTCTTATTAATTTTTTTGCAAGTTTTGGATTCATAAAAAAAACACAAGAAAAAATATCCACTTTTGGAAAGGGGCCCAAAAAGATGTTGGATTTAAAATTTGTAGTTCCCATAACTTTCAGTTGGTAACTCAGATTGAGATGATTTTTTTAAATGTGTGTTTTTCAAGATCTTTGCATTGATCATATCTGTGCATAATTGTGCTTTGTCTATTCTTTCTCAAAAAAATCATCGGTATTTGGTAGCATTAAAGTCTTGAGAAATTCAAATTGTGACATTGTATTATTTCTTCATTAGTATAAAGTTGTCAAAAAATTTGATCCATCTTAAATTTTATAAGGATATTTGTTATTAAAGTCAGTGTCTTGGTAATTTTGTAGTCATCAAAAATTGTAAAAATTGCCTCACGTAATCATTTTCGGTTGAAGCCGACATCCAATTCTTTAAATCGACATGGACAAGTTCAATCAAATTGAAAATTTTGAAGGAAAATATTTCCATACATGGAAAGTTAAAATAAATTGTTGCTAATTAACAAATATATATGAGAGATTGTGGAAGGAAAAATCAAGAAACCACATGACGTAGATGAAGAAGAAAAATGGGAAAGAAAGGATTGAAAAGTAACGACGATTATTGTCGTAGGTTTATACGATGTCTACTTGTATCACATAAATATAAAAATACATCACGTTTGATTTAGAAAAAATTGATAAAACTATTTGGGTCATAAGCAAAGAGCACAATAGTGGCACTCAAGTAAAATTTGTTCGATTCAAAATAGAGGAAGGAGAAAGTATGGTGTAACATATCGATAAGTTTCATTCTATTTCAATTCAATTAACTAGAATCAAAGTTGATGTGCTTGATGATGATGAAAAAGGATTATTACTTAATACCATGCCTCCTAGCTATTCTAATATGGTCTTCACTTTGAGAAAAATAAATTGAGTCTCGAGGATTCAATTTTTCTCCGATAGAAGAAGAAAATAGAACCAAGAAGATCGATCTAGAAGAAACGCAATTTATAGTAGAAACAAATCATATTCTAAAGGAAGATTCACGCCTTCTTTTAAATAAAAATCAACCTCCTAAGGTCCATGAAAATTTATTTGTCACTATTTTAATGCTCCTGGACATGGTATTATGTATTGTAAGAAAAGAGCACAAGATTTACTTGATGGTAAATTTAAGGATAAAGCCTTCATTTATGAAAACAAAGATGAAGAAATTGATTGGGATATGAAGTCTACAAACTTTGATAATGATGGAATAAAGGCTCAACAAAGTGATGAATAATTATTATATTAAGTAAAGAGTACATTATCTAGAGGATGGAGGAAACAGAGGCTAGAGGTCAATCAGTGACCTCTCGTTAGACACCAACAACGAGACCATATGAATCCATGGTGGCATTGTGTGTGTGTGTGTGTGTGTGTTTTATTTTATTTCATATTTGCAGTATGATTTCAGAGTTCCTATTTGAATACATGACATGTTCACATTGAGGGGGGGAATTGGAACTTGGTCTCAATGTTTAATTTTCCCTCTATTCAGTTTGTATTCAATAAGCAGTGGTTCTGACATGATTCCCTGAAGGAAAGACATAATGGAAAGATGAAAGCACAAAGGAAAAGTAGCAACATGATATTTGGGTTGTTGGTTTTCTTGTAAAACCATCCTTTTTTCAGGTTGTTTGTTGAGCTACAAAACAATCTAGATCATGAGCAACAAGTCATAGAAGAAAGTGTGATTGTTGTTTCCATAATGTCAACATTAGGGGAGTGTATATTGGGAAGTAATAATGTTAATAATAGGAGAGTGAATGTTACAAATATATTGTGACATTATTAATAAATTGTAATATTATTAATAATGAGTTTATAGAACTCATAATAATAATATAGTTGTAATAGCTAGTATTAGCATTTAGGTGAGTTGTGATAACAACTCACGTATCTATTTTGGTGTGTGTGATAATAGAGGAATGAGAGAGATATCCTAGGGATAAATATGAGAGATTTGTGGAGAGATATTGTAGGGTTTGAAGATGAGTGTTGACTCCACTTTTTAGGATATCAAACACTATAAATTGTATGTTGCATCTATGTAAAGACATCCCGAATGAATTCATTTTCTAAATTATAATATTCAACTTGTGGTGAGACCCTTGGGTGTGTCTTTTGACAAAGTATAGCTAATATCATCCCCACACTCATTTCCACCCCGATAAATCCACTAGTGATTCTTAACCCCTTGAGAGTTTTCAAGAGAGTGGAACATCTTCATGTAATAAAATCCAAATATCAAAAAGTAAAAATCATATTAAAATTAAAAATATCAAATAAAATCTAGTTCAATACTCTCTCTAGGGGTGTTTCTAGCATCTCTACCAAGGATGTGGGTGTCCGGCTGGAAGTAGAGAAATGTTGTGATAAGAATCAGATCCATCTCGTATCGGGCTATAAACGCTTGGCAGTGAAACCAGTAATGCATGAATTAGATTTTTTCATCCTCCATCCATCAATTTGATTTAATCACTTCCTATAGTTTGGATAGTTTGTGTGCACATACTACAATTAAGTCCTCACTTCAAGTAATAATTAACCATCACAATCACACACACTTTGATGTCACACAAACATAGGGATTGCATATTTCTAGGTATTCTTTAGACATTGGTCACAATTTTTGTTACTCCGAATATTTCCTTAAAACATGTTCTGTTAGATTCAAAAACATTTCAATGCTAATGTTTTTCTCCTTCTATCCATCACATCCCGATTATTTTTTCCTTTTATCAAACATCCATGGGAAAATGATGATACTTTCCTTTTCATCCAATCCTCCTCATGTCCCTTTTCAACTGTCATCATCATGAATGGGGGCAGCCTTACTACCATCTATTTGGGGCATCATCCATTTTAGATACCCCTCACTTCCCATCATACCCTATACCTAGGGTAAAATTGACCCATCCATTCATTCAAAAATCCACCCTACTTTACACGTGGGGAACACCACATCTATACCTAAATCCATCTTCCATATACCCGAGGGCATGAATATATTATCATCTACAATATACCATGTTGGTACCTAAATTGATTCTCCCTTAAAGTCTGAGCAGCATCACAAGTATTGACAAGAAGCTTAGGGACAGATAGATCATGGTGGGTCATTTTGTAGTTGGGGATGGGATCTAACTAGCCCTTTTCACTTAGATGTGGAGAAATGGATAGCACCCTCAAGAGGATTTGATCTATCCTCACTACTTTATGGTTGTGCCTTTCAACCAGGGTGAGAGGACCCTTCTATAGCCTATTGTTTATGGAGGAGATGGAGATATCCTTCTCTGTGAGGTTATGAATAAGACCTTGGAGAAAATATGATCAATGCAACAAAATCTAACTCTCATGAGTTGTCACTCTAGATAGTGGAGATATTTTCTAGACAAGGTTCAAGCTACTAAAGACATTTGGAACCCTGATTGTTTCTGCATGTTTTGGTAATGGAAATTATGCATTTGTATACACATAGGGAAAATAGGGGTAGTACGGGTAGGATTGGTTATTTTTAAATGAATTTTTGGTGGGAGGTGAGGCAAGATGAACTTTATTTGCTAGATCTTTGAGAGCTTCTACAAAGTGGAATGATAAACCAATAGAATGCTATAGAATAGCTAAAATATTTCTTTAATCAGAATATGTGCTTCAATGGAGGCCCAGATTTGCACCTTTTCACACAATATATGAGATTCTAGCATGAAGGATCCAGTTAGAAAACCCAAAAAAGAATCAATATCTAATCCCAATCACACCTAAGGTGCACCTAGAGACTTACGGATAATATCTATCAACACATGAAAGAAAAGTGATTTTAAATCATTTATTTAATTCCCGGAAAAAGCTCTTCTCGAGAAATGAAATTGCGAGATGCCACTAAATTGTCATAAGGATTGAGACATGTGTGATTGAGATAGATTTTGATACAAGATTGCAACAGAACAAGAATAACTATATGCAGACATTTAGAAATATAATGTACACATTTTTCTCAAGATCAACACAAAATAAATCGAGTTTGATTAAATTTATCAGCAGAGGAAAGTTTCTAGAACAATCTCATAGCTTTTCAATCGTTGTACACTCGCAACCACCTTGACACGATCAAATTTAATAAAAATTGATATATAGGCATCTTAGATGGCTTCTCAACAAGACTAGATTTATCAAGATATTTCTTTTAGAAAATCAGTCCCAACCTCTAACACTCCAACCATTTACACAATAAATTTGTGTCATTTATAACATTTTATAACAGATTTTTTCCCCATAAATCCATACATTGAGTGCAATAGTGTTCTCCATGATCTCAATCGCGATTGCCAAAATAATATCTATAAAAAGTTGTCGGTGTTTAGGGGAGATCTCTTCGAATATCTCCGCATTCAAATTCTTCTTTTGGTAGATCAATCTTACTTTTATTCATTAACCACTTCCACCCCTAATTTGTCAAATCTAGTTCCTTGCATGCTCGGGAGAAGAAAATATAGAAAATCAAATCAAGCCCAAGGGTTAGATCATTTTAATGGTGAAAGACCTCCCCAAATCTTCCCCTCCAAACTTAGATATCAAAAGTAACTCTTCCGTCTATTTGGCGTGTAGGAAATACCAATAAATCATGAAGATTCACACTTCCAAAAGCTTTTCAATAAAAATGGGGAAATTAGATTCGACACATATCTTTCGTTGACCCCTACTTTGAATTTGGGCCATCCACGTGGAAGATCCAATTTAAAATGGGCTTGAGGGTTCCTTTTTTCCTTTTACAACCTTTTAAAAAATGAAAAAATTCACATTTTTCTCCACACCTCCACCCTTGAGAAATGAGCCTGACACGTGTCCCAAGGTGGGTCCCAAAGGAACCACATGCTAAGTTCTCTATTTCACCTCTTTTTTGGAAAAGGGAAAATTTTCCAATTTTTCCCCATAGCTCTGCCCTTCCGCTTCTAGTTTCCAATGTGGGTCCCAACGGAACCATGCTTCCTTTTACACTTTTATCTCCTCTGTCCCAAAAGAAAAATTTTCCAAATTTCCCCAAGAGTCCACACCTCCATCATTTAATTTGAAACAAACTTTGACTGATCCTTTGTCAAGCTTGCGGGCCATTTTGATATTTTAATCCTTTAGATGAAAAGAGGTAAAAAATCCAAGTTTCCTCCAATGGTATGCTTCCCTATCCTTTTTTACTTTTCAAACGCCACGTGTTACAATGGCGCATCTTGAGATGGTCCCCAAAATTTGAGCCTTGAAAGAGCGTGGGCTCGCCACGTGTTGTGGCCTAGAAATATTTGTTTGAAGCCTTAAAGATCAATAGAAGGTGACATGTGTAAGGGTCTGATCCAATCTCCTTTGGCCATTGGAAATTCTAAGAAAATGCAAAGTGAGCAGAGGCCTCCAAGTGTCCTCCCGACGCTTCTTTAAAATGAAACTCAAGGACTGGTCCCCAACATGCGTGACTCCACCTTGTGTCCTAGACCTCCCAAAACTTATTCAAAATTATAAGTATGAAAGACCCGGAGGAAGCGTCCATGTGTCTCCATGGCGCAATTTCAAAATGGTGCCCAAATTTGAGATCCTAAAAGTGCGGGCTCACCACGTGTCCCCTGTCCTTCCAACCTATATTCATTTGCATAAAAATTTATCTAAAACTAGGCAAAGCAGCGAGAGACCTCAATGTGTCCTCCTGGTGCTACTTCAAGGTCAAACCAAAAAGTAAATCTTTAAATGAGCGTCATTCCTCTACGTGGAAAAATTGAGTCGAGATGATTCATAAAATTGTTGAAGTACCTTGCCGAAAGCAGTGTCTAACCAAAAGAGGCCACATTCCCTGTCGATGCAAGGATGCTAATTTTACCAGGAGAAACACCCGTCAAACCGTAAAATGTAGAAAAAGGACCATTTGATCCCAAAGATGAAATTTTCTTCAAGGACAAAGAATTCAAAAATGTTACAAGGCTCAAATGTGTTCCTCTGAGCTACATCCATTCATTTTTCTTCAATTATTTAGGACAAAAATGAAAAGGACAACAAATGCCGATTGTGAAAGAAGGAAATAACGAGAGAGAGCATGAATTTTTAGATGAACAGAGAACAGAGACCCAAATTACATACCCCTTCGGAAGAATAGAGAAAAGATTTAACTATGGATCCATAAGTGATGTTCGACCTAAGGAAGTATTGATTATGGCAAAAAGGAAGACAAATTATTTTCAGAACAACACGAGGAGATAAAAGTGACAGAGACCGTAAATCAATAGATTTCAAAGGCAAAATGGGGCAAGACTATTTTGAGCACCAACATTGGCTCCAACTTGGGGATGGGCACTCCCTGTGAGTTCCACAAGAACAAAGGTAGACCAAGTGCCAAAATATCTATTGGGAAACAGAGTCAGCTTTTAGAGCAAAGAAATAGAGCCATCTCTGAAAAATTAAACAGAGAAACCAAAAAAACAAGTCACCAAGGACCAGAATGAGAAAAAACACAAAAGACAGGAAAGAAAAAACAAGCTATACACTATACAAAAGATGTTTACCTTGATTCTGGGGAATCAATCTAAGAAATGCTTCAAATGCCTACCATTAACAGTCAATTCAAAAATTCACCATCCAAATCCTTCAAGAATAAGGTATGCTCACCAATTCTAATATCAATGGAGTAAGGGCCCCATAATGATTTAAATTTGCCAAGCTTGCCATTATCTTCATGCCTATTATCCCATAGCAGCACAAGATCTCAAACATTGAAAGCTCTAGGAGTGACCTTTTTGTCAAATAACTTCTTCAACTTTTCTCTGAACTTTACATGCCTCTAGTGGGATGCCCTCCTTTCTTCATCAAGTTAAACGATCTAGTTAATGCGAGAAAATAAGGAATAACCTCTTGATCTTCAAGCTATTTAATGAACTGATATGAGGATAGTTTTATATGTAGGGGTAGCAGGGCCTGAGTTCCATACACTAACTCAAATGGACTCTTTCTAGTAGCTCTCTTGATAGTGATCCTATCATCTATAATATACCATGTTGGTATACCAAATTGATTTTCCCTTAAAGTCTGAGCAACATCACAAGTATTGACAAGAAGCTTAGGGATAGATAGATCATGGTGGGTCATTTTGTAGCCAGGGATGGGATCTAACTAGCCCTTTGTCACTTAGATGTGGAGAAATGGATAACACCCTCAAGAGGATTTGATCTATCCTCACTACTTTATGGTTTTTCCTTTCAACCACCCGATCAGGACCCTTTTATAGCATGTTGTGTATGGAGGAGATGGTGATATGCTTCTCTATGAGGTTATGAATAATACCTTGGAGAAAATATGATCAATGCAAAAAAATCTAACTCTCATGAGTTGTCACTCTAGATAGTGGAGATATTTTCTAGACAAGGTTCAGGCTACTAAAGACATTTGGAACCTTGATTGTTTATGCATGTTTTGGTAATGGAAATTATGCATTTGTATACACACAGGGAAAATAGGGGTAGTACGGGTAGGATTGGTTGTTTTTAAATGAATTTTTGGTGGGAGGTGAGGCAAGATGGACTTGATTCACTAGATATTTGAGAGCTTCTACAAAATGGAATGCTAAACAAACAGAATGCTACAGAACAACTAAAATGTTTCTTTAACCAAAATATGTGCTTCAATGGAGGCCCAAATTTGCACCTTTTCACACAATCTATGAGATTCTAGCATGAAGGCTTGAGTTAGAAAACCCAAAAAAGCATCAAGATCTAAGCCCAATCATGCCTGAGGTACACCTAGAGGCTTACAGACAATCTCTATCAACAGATGAAAGAAAAGTGATTTTAAATCGTTTATTTCATTCCCAAATGAAAGATATTATGAGAAATGAAATTGCATATGCCACTAAACTATCAAAAGGATTGAGACCTATGTGATTGAGACATATTTTGATAAAATATTGCAACAAGAACAAGAAAAACTATTTGCAGACATTCAGAAATATATGTACATATTTTACTCGTATCAACACATAATAACTAGAGTTTGATTAAATTTATTAGTAGGGAAAGTTTCTAAAAAAATCTCAGATATTTTCGATGGCTATACACTCACAACTACCTTGACACAATCAAATTTAATACAAAAGAGATATACATGCTTCTCACATGGCTTCTCAAGAAGACATGCTTTATCAAGCTTTTTTTTTTAGAAAATCAGTCCCAACCTCTAACACTCCAACCATTAACATGATAAATTAGTGCCATTTATAAAAAATTTCATCAGATTTTCCCCCCCAAAAATCCAGACATTGAGTGCACTAGTGTTCACCATGATCTTGATCGCGATTCCCAAAATTAGATCTATAAAAAGTTATCAAGTGTTTAGGGGATAGATCTCTTCGAATATCTCCCACATTCCACTCCTTCTTCTAGTAGATCACTCTTCCTTTTATTCACCTACCACTTCTACCCTTGATCCTGTCGAATCTAGTTCCTTATGTGCTCTGGAGAAGAAAAAATTGAAAATCAAATCGACCCTAAGGGTAGGATCATATTAATGGCGAAAGTCATCCCCAAATATTCCCCACCAAAATTAGATATCAAAATTAACTCTCCTCTCTATTTGGCATGTAGGAAATAACAAGAAACCATGAAGGCTCGCACTTCCAGGAGCTTTTCAATAAAAATGCGGGGGGAAATCTGATTTAGACACACATCTATCCTTGATCGCTACTTTGAATTTGGGCCATCCACATGGAAGATCCAATTTAAAATGGACCCAGGGGTTCCTTTTTTCCTTTTACAACCTTTTGAAAAATAAAAAAATTCTAGATTTTTCTCCACACCTCCACCCTTGAGAAATGATCTTGACACGTGTCCTAATGTGGGTCCCAAAGGAACCGCAACTAAATTATGCTATTTCACCTCTTTTTTGGAAAAGGGAATTTTTTTGAAGTTTTCCCTATAGCTCCACCCTTCTGCTTATAGTTTCTAATGTGGGTGCCAACAGAACCACACTTCCTTTTACACTTTCAGCTCCTTTCTCCCAAAAGAAAATTTTTCCAAATTTCTCCCGAGAGTCCATTCGATATTTTAATCCCTTTGATGACAAGAGGCAAAAAATCCAAGTTACCTCCGATGGTCTGCTCCCCGTCCTTTTTGACTTTTCAAACTGCCACGCATCATAATGGCACATCTTGAGATGGTCCCAAAAATTTGAGACCTTGAAAGAGTGCAGGCTCGCCACATGTCCTGGCCCGGTAAAAAAATTTTGAAGGCTTAAATCTCAGTGGAAGGCACCATGTGTCAAGGTTTGAGCAATCTCCTTTGGCCGTTGAAAATTCCAAGCAAAATGCAAAGTGAGCGAAGGCCTCCAAGTGTCCTCCTGGTGCTTCTTTAAAATGAAACTCAAGGACCGGTCCCTAAACATGTGTGGTTCCTCAACGTATCTCAGACCTCCCAAAACCTTTTGAAAAGTTTAAGTATAACAAGACCCGAAAGAAGCCTCCATGTGTCTCCATGGCGCAATATCAAAATGGTGCCCAAATTTGAGATCCTAAAAAATCACGGGCTTACCATGTTTCCATGTCATGCCAAATGTATTTAGCTCCATAAAAATTTATTTAGGTGCAGGAGAAGCAACGGAGACCTCTACATGTCTTCCCAAAGACTACTCCAAAACCAAACCAAAAAGTAAATCTTCAAATGAGCTTCGTTCCTCCGCGTGGACAAATTTTGAGTCGAGGCGATTCATAGAATTTTTGAAGTACCCTACTGACCCACGTCTAACCAAAAGAGACCATGTTCCCTATCAATGCAAGGATGTAAATTTGACTGGGAGAAACGCCCGTCAAAATGTAAAATGCAGAAAAACGACCATTTGAGCCTGAAGATGAAATTTTCTCCAAGGACAAAGAATTCAGAAATGTTACAAGGCTCAAATGCATTCCTCCGAGCTACATCCATTCATTTTTCTTCAAGTATTTAGGAAAAAAATGACAAGGACAACAAATCCCGACTATGAAAGACAGAAAGAATGGGAGAGCCCGGGTTTTTAGATGAACAAAGAATGGGAGACCCAAATTACATATCCCTTCAGAGGAATAGAGAAATGAGGAGTTAACTATGGATCCATAAGTGATCTTCGACCCAAGGAAGGATTGATTATGGCAACAAAAAGGAAGACAAAGTCTTTTCAAGCACAACACGAGGAGATAAAAAGTGACAAAGACCATAAATCAATAGATTTCAAAGGCAAAATGGGGTGAGACTATTTTGAGCACCAACATACCCCATCTTATCTTATGCTACATCCCCATTCTAATCTCACATCCTATCTAATCCTAACCTATCAACCAATCCCTATCTTATCTAACCTCTCAAAGTTCCCTCAATCCTTCCCTTTCATCCTACCCAAACACACTTTGGGACTTATACAAGAAAGTCTCATCCCACTTACTTCCCTTCCTATCCCCCATGAGCTATCCCATTTGAATCCTTCCATATTACCTATACTCAGCCATTCTCCCCATCCCAAATACAAAATCTCAACCCCAAACATCAAATCTAAAAATTAAAACATTCAAAAATCCATAACATGATCAGAAAATTACATCAACAAAAATTAAAAATGCAATGTGTATGCTTTTTCTTGTGTGTGTTTACTTGCTTGTCTACATTTACATTTTGGCCAATGATATCAGGCACCTTTTTCTTTCTTTTGCATGGTCCAATGATATGAGGACCATATTTTTTAGGAAAAGATCATTTGGTAATTCAATCATTATGGTATTTATACCTTGATGCATTTTTCTCTATTCCACATCACTAAAATTACTAATGATAACAACAATGGTGACCTTATGGTAACATACCTACTTTTATCATCATCATTTAACCTTATCATCATCCACACCTAATCCTCATCATCATATAACTAACTATCTAACCTCCTCATCATCCTATCCAATCAATCCTTTATTAATCAATCAACATCCACATCCAAATCTTATCATCTCACATCAAACATCCAAAATCCTCACCCCCTCAGTTTGGGCCATCTTCTAACATCCTATTATCATTAAAAATAAAAAAATATTTCGCATCACTTCATCAATCATCATCCCAATCCTCTCCTCATCAATGTCCTATCATCTAAACCGATTAAAACACCAATCCTTATTCTCTCATCTAAACGTCCTCAATATTCTAATCCTCTAAATCTAACATCCTATACCCTATCCTCCTATACAAATATAACATATTGAAATCCAAAATCCTCAAATGTAACATCTTCAAATCCAACATTAAGCAATCTTCAATCCTAACCCCTTGAATGTGGGATCTTCTAATCACCCAATCTTAAATCTTCACCCTTGTCATACATCATTGATCGGGAATCATCTACTCAAAAATACAATATATTTGAATCCTCTAATATCATACTCCTCTAATCCTATATTTTGTCTTATAATCATCTAATCTAGCATCCTCATTAATATCCTAATCACATCAACAATCCTTCTATTCTCTAATACTCAAATCTAATGTCTTTAATCTCAGCCCCTTGACCAAGGAATCCTACAATCCAACCCCTTCAATACTCTAATCCCCTATACTCTCTTATAATCATAAATCTCCCCATATTCTCATCCTCTCTCATCTACTAACTTGGTAGTCTCTCTCTT
The DNA here is from genome assembly GCA_018340775.1 of Taxus wallichiana var. yunnanensis. Lineage (NCBI taxonomy): Eukaryota > Viridiplantae > Streptophyta > Pinopsida > Cupressales > Taxaceae > Taxus > Taxus wallichiana. The sequence goes on from CM031234.1 coordinate 759,793,252, forward strand.
TTTAAGCGGATACCTAACTCGTTCCCTCCCTACCTAACCCCTTGAGGATGAATCATATCACCATCCTAACATCTTCTATTTTTTTATTTTAATGGTAATCTATCTGCAACAACCCTTCAAAAAGGGGAAAAATGTAGCCATCTAAAATGTCAATATAACTAATTTTGATTAAATTTTCCCACAAATATCCTAACATCATTACCTAATTAATCCCTTTCCTTAACACATTTATCAACTAGAATGAGCTAAAATATGTAGTATGGGGATATTTAATCTAGGCTATAAAAAAGTGTAATAAAGTAAGTAAATGAATTAAATAGCAATGTAAATGAAAAAGGAAATGCTAACCCTAATATGTAAGAACGATGAGGAAAGAACTCATTTGAATAGCATATGCATGTCGAGAGAGTGTCGTAGAGGTGAATGGAAAAACTAGGAGCAAGAATGACTATGTTGATGTCCCAAAAATGGTGCATCTATAGGATCTAGCTAAACCGGAGCACCAAGATGAGGATTGCGGCACCTCTGAAGAGCTTTGGTCTGAAATTTGGGCACTCTAGTATATACAAAATCTCTAAAACTAGTCTACACTTGTTCGGTAAAAGGTCTAAAACCCTCCCTATTTGTCATATTAACTTTGTTGTCATGTGCTAGATGTCAAATCAATGCTCTAAGATGAAAGAAAGACATGCAAAACCATAACAATCATCAAACCCTAAAAATTATAGATTCAAAGGAATGGGTTGCGACTGACTTCATCTTCCACGGTAGCGGGCTTATTAACTGAGCATTGTACTATATTTCAGATCCAATTGTAATTCTAGTTAGTGTGTGCATGTTGTTCCCTAGGTGCTCTTGTGTCAGTCACACTTTGTGAAGTAGTGAGAAATAGATAAATGTAGAAAATTTAATAGTGTGTGTGCATGGAATAGAATATAATCCCTCCCCCTATGAAGTATGATCCAGATGTTTTATCCTTGTATCTCTATTATGGAGCTATATAGATGCAAATCATATCCAATGCAATAGATGAATGTAACTCTAGATGGAGTAGTAGTAGTGAATGATTTTAGGTCCCTCATTATGGTCTCATAACTTTCTATTAATAAGGTTCTCTTGATCTGATTTCATAGTTAACCATAAAAAGTATGACCACGAGAAAGATAAAGATGAAAAATGGTTAGAAAGAGCCCAAAAAGTTGTGGAAAAGTGCAAGAGGATTAGGGTGCCCCTGGTGGGACCAGGGCACCCACGAGCATCCCAATCAACTTAAAAATTATGTGGGATGATAGAAATTGACTAGTCATATGGTTGTAAGAGGTCGTAATGAAAAAAGAAAATAAAAAAAGATGGCCAAAAGACAAGGGCTAATTATTACTTTCTTCACTCAAGAACCTTTTAAATATTAGTATGAGACCATTATAAATGAATGTATAGAGTGCATGATTTTGTGACTACATTTTTCCCCACTTTATGTTGGTCAAGAGAAAGCTTAGTAACATAAACTAGATAAAGATGCATACCTAATTTCCATGAAGAGTGTAGTAGAGACACGCCGAAGGACTCGACAAAGCATGGAATGACAAAAGGATGGTGGATCGCGGAAAGTAAAGATAAAAAATTTGAGAAGAAAAGGTGATGAGAGTGAACCTAGGGTGGAACGCATGTGTAGCTACTATGGTATGTAGTTTAGCTACATGGTTAGTGAAGAATGTGTACTATCGCGAAGTGTTGTTATTTTAGATGTTATTATTGTTGCCTCAATTTTACTACTTTTCTCTCATACGGACAGACCTACAAGGAGAAAAAGATCAAAAAATCAGATATATGTATGTATGTATGTGTAAAAACGTAATGTAAATGTAAAATAGGAATATGTAAATGGAAAATGTAATTGAACATGTACACTGATCGATGTCAAGAAAGAGAGTGTAGAAGAGTTTTTGGGTGATCTCACACCAACATGGTTGAAGAAGTGTAGGGAAGAAATTTTATGTGTCCTCCAAGCTCTAATTGCTTCCCTGAATGTGTGTGAAGAGATCTCTATATCATCCTAGTTTTCTAGGAATTCTGATACCATTGGCTGAAATAGTTTAGGAGGCACACCCAATGTAAGCTCCAAGACTATAACTACTTCCCAAAATTCTAAGGACACCATGTCCTATAAAATATGTTATGTATTGGGTTCATAGACTGGTCTAAACCCACTCACCGTGTATAATCGAACCAAACCAAAGTAAAATATGTGTTAGTATGTAAAAACCCCAAAAATACCCCCTCTTTTGGGGCACATGCGACATCGTTAATAGGAGAATGCAGCCCCAAAAGAGGACAAACCGCATGTACTCTTGTAACTCTGCCATACAGGGGGAAGGGAATGCGCTTGGTAGAAACCAAGGCATGCACAAACAAGGATGGCTAGCCAAAACAAGTGTTAGTATGAAAACACATTAATGTAAGAATAAAATGTGTAATCTACATTGAAAATGTAAAAATACCAAGCACATTAGTCTAAACACACAAGAAGACAAGTAAGCCACACAAAGAGAGGTCACAAAATGGGACATCACTCATAATGTCACAAGACCGATAGGGCTATCATGGCTACAAACAACAAATAAGTGTGCACACCAAACATAGACCAAGGCGCACATATAAAAAATAACCACAGATACAAACAAGAAAAAGAAATAGTCATGGAAACATGTAATCCTGCAAAACAAGTATCACAAATGGAACACTCATTAGCATGTTAGAGAAATAACCAATATTTCAAAGCATGAATAACTAGGTAATGAAAATTACTAAGTAAAAAATCAACTAATAGAACCTGGAAGAAATAAATGTGGATGCCCCTAGTGACTAGTGTAGGAATGAATGGTAGAAGGTGAGAATCCATGTTGTGTGTAAACGATATGTATCTATGATCGAACTAAACAAAGACTTGAACAAACATATGTGGATGGTGTAGATAATGACATATAAGAAATCAATCTAACATGTGTAGTACAATGATCAAACACTAGTAAACAAGAGTGAATTCCCCAAGACAATGCAATATGCTTTAGATGGATGGAATGGAATGCAAAATGGAATAATAGGAGCTGCGTGCCCGAAGTGAATGGAAGTGTATGCAATGAGGTTCATTTTTTCCCCTTCGTATTCAAGAATGAACCATAAACAAGAGTACATCATCGGAGATGGTCAAATAGTTTTTGTGTCTAATGCGATGTGATGAACGTGTAGGTGTAGTGATGAGATGCAACCTAGAAACAATGTGAGCATGAACCGTATATCCAAAGCATATATCACGACCTAATGAATGTATAAGTGATTATTTGGCCTAATTTTATATCACTATAAGATGAATGGATGAGTGATGATATATTCCTAAGCATATATCACTACAAAATGAAAAGAGGGAGTGGTGATGTAACCTAAGGTGTATACCACTACAAAATGATAGAATAAGTGATGATTTAGCCTAAGGTGTATGTCACTAGCCTAGGATTTTTCACATGATGAAAGGTCAAATAGTAAATGTGTGATGAGTGTAAGGTCCATTTGATTTGTAAACCCTCAACATTCGAGTACGAACTGAGGAACTAAAGTTCGTCATCAGGAAACGAGTGCAACATGTAGAAGTCAATGTAGTATAGGTGATGATGGAGGATGATCATGTGAGGAGTAGATTGTGCAAATACACTTTTTGTAGAATGCAATGCAAGACTTGTAGAATATGTAAAGTGTAACAAAACAACATGTCATTTATGTGGATGAACTAGTAATGTAGTATATAGAATGATGTAATATTAGACTCATATGTGTTAAAGACTAGTGTAGTATGTAGAAGATGTATGACATGAAGAAGCACAGTGTATGATGTATGGTATATGACTACGTATAGGATGTAAATAAATATGCATATATATCCTAATAGTGTATGTAATGCATAGGATTAATAGTGTATGATAGTAAATGCATGGATGATATAAGTATGGTATATGTAAGATGAAGAATAATATGATGTATGATGTATGTATGATATGTAAATGTATGTCACGTGATGTGTGAATAGATGCAATTTTTAATGCCGAGAGTGCATTGTGTGGGGTTCATATAGTAGTAATACCTCAACAGTCAAGTGTGAACTCAAGCACAAGTGTCATCGGGTAATAACACTAGAATGTATGATGAGTGTGACTATGCTAAGACAATGTGGGGGTAAGATAAGGTATGCATGTGATGTAGACCTATGTAAATATGTTAGAACGAAGGGGGATTAGATGTTATGCCCCCTGAGTATGTGTAGGAACATCATGTAAATTCATCAAAAATATCATCCTTCTCTAGGTCAAAGTCATATGGATAAGCATTGGTGACTTGATAAGAAATAATGTTTAGTTGATCATGCAATGAGCCATTAAGGTGTAAGTTGTACATGCCCATAGCATATTCCTCATTGGTGAATGGAGGAAGTGGGAAACCGTGTGCATACCAATGAGTGAGATTTTATGAATAGCCAAGAAAAGAACTATTGCAGATAAAAGCATGACCAAAAGGCATAGGAAATGAAATATTTATATGACTAGGATCTAATGTTCCTCCAATATAAGTAAGCCAAGATTCCCCTAATGTGAGTGGAGAATAATGATGGGTACATGATAAATAGACTATAATATGAAATACATGCAAACCATAAGTGGTAGTAATATTGATAAAGCCATAGTAGAGATGAGGTTTGTGAGTATAATGATGGAGATCCTAAAAGCTGAATCCAAAACAAGCTAGATCACAATGGGAACATATAGTGACATCATATGTAAGATCAAATGGAATATATTCCCAATATGATTTATTCATGAAGAGTGTGCAAGTTAATGGTGGGCATGTTAGAGTAGGTAATGTATGTGCAGGTGGATGTGATAAAGCAACGCTCATAGACTAGAGAGGCCCCGATAATGAGTCATAGCAGTTGTAGTAGTAGGTAGCATAGAAAAAACTATATCTATCACAAAAATAGTACCATTAAGGGGTGGGAAGTGGGGTGGTTCTTCCCTATGTTGGGGATTGTTTGTAACATCAATTTGTGGGATATGAATATTAGTATTAGGAACCCGGTCATAACGCTAAAATGGATGATGGTCATGACAAACAAAGTGAACTCCATGCTCTCATGTAATAATTTAACACAATTATTATTAGTAGAGGTGATATCTTACTTGGCATGAATCCATGGCCTACAAAGTAGATAATTATATTAAACTGGGAAATCAATAACGAAAAAGATAGTGTGGATAGTCTTAGGACCAACAGTGATGGGCAATGTGATGTGACCAAAACATCGATAGATGGAACCATCATAACCACTCGGTGAAACACTAAAGGAACTGACATATTGAGAAGTAATACCTAAAACCTCAAGGAATGACACACGACACAAGTTAATTTCAAATCCATTATGAATCAAAGTAAAATTGACAACTACATTATGAATGTGAGATATGATATGCAGTGGCGGATCATTATAAAAAGTGTGAACATCAGAGGGAAGGTTAGACTAAATTACTATATGTGAGGAAAATGAATCATCAAAGGCACAATAAATTGTGTCTTGGTGCATTTCATCATGAATGCAAGTAGTAGAAGGAAAATATTGGACTCCATGTAGTAAATCAGGATTAGAAAGCAAGTAATCATCGATTGTGATACTCATAATGCTTGAATTCAAATACAAGCCCTAGAAGGTGCAATGAAGAAGGGTTGGGTTCACCAAAATGATTAACTAAAATGAACTAAAATATGTAGCATGTGGATATTTAATCTAATTTATGAACAACTGTGATAAAGTAAATAAATGTAGTAAATAAGAACGTAAATGAGATAAAAAAAAATGCAAAAGGAAATGCTAACCCTAATGTGTAAGAAGGAATATGAAAGAACTCAACTGAATTATAGATGCATGTCAGAGAGTGTCGCAAAGGTGACTGGAAAAATTAGGAGTAGGAATGATTGTGTAAAAGTCTCAAAAAGGGTGGATATGTAGGATCTAGCTAGACTGGAGCACCTGGAGGAGAACTTGGGCTCTTGCGGAAGCTCGGTCTATAATCTGGGTGCCCTTGTCTATGAAAAATCTATAAAATTGGTCTTCACCGATTCGAAGCTAGTCCAAATGCTTGTTTTTTTGTTGAATCGACTTTTTGTGTGCTACACTAGATGTCGCCAATGCTCCAAGATGAAAGAAAGAACAATAAGACCCCAAAACAAGCATCAAACCCTAAATAAATAAAGATTAAAATTAATGGGTTGGAATTACCTTAACTTCCATAAAATTGGGCTTACTAACTAAATATTGAATGAAATTTTAAACCCAATTGTAGTTATGGTGAGTGTGTGCATGTCGTGCCCTATGTTCTCTTGTGTCAGTTGCACTTTGTGAGTAGCGAGCAATAGGTAAATGTAGAAAATGTAATAGTATGTCTACATGGAATGGAATAGATTCCCTCCCCTATAAAGTGTGATGTATATGTCCTATTCTTATGCCTTGATTATGGAGTTATGTAGATGTAAGTGATCTCCAATGCAATAGATGGATACAACTCTAGATGGAGTGATAGTAGTAAGTGATGTTAGGTCCCTCATTATGGTCTCATAAATTTATATTTATAGGGTTCTCTTGATCTAATTTTGTAATTAACCTCGAAAATGCTGACCACAAGAAATATAAAGATGTCAAATTCCTAGAAAGAGCCCAAAAAGTGGTGGGAAAATGCATAAAGGACCAGGGGCTCCCTGGTGGGACCAAGCGGCCCACAGGCGCCCCGAAGACTAATATTGGCACCTGAAATCGAGGATAAAATGATGTAGGATGATAGATGACTAGGAATATGGGTACAAGAGGTTGGCAATGATGAAATAAAATAAAAAAGATGTCCAAAAACTGGGAGTTAAGTAGTACTTTCTTCACTCAATAAGCTTCTAAATAATAGTATGAGACCGAGATAAATAAATGGCTAAAGTGCTTGATTTTGTGACTACACACATATACCATTTATCCTAAATAATTTAATCAATTAACTAATATCTCATCTCATCATTAATCCCTTTAATTCATTATTATATCCTATTATCCTATCTTAATCCTTATTATCATTTCCTAGGAATTTAATATTCCTACACCTACGTACCCACCTACTCAACACCTAACCTAAACATATCATTTCTATGTAATCTCTTCCTAGTCATATTTTATTAACCTAACCTAATCCTAAACTAATCACATCCTCCACCTCTAAATCTAGAGGCTTCTATTTCTAGAAGCCTCTCTAAACTTCTCCTTCCATTGAATTTTAAATTCAATGGAAGCTTCTTCCCTCCATGGAATTTTTAATTCAAATTCTAGAATTCTCCATTCTAGAATCCTCCAATCCTCTCCTCAATTTATAACCATTGATCCTCATCCTACTTGGATGGATATTCACCCTCCATTTTCTCTCCCACAAGCTATAAATTGAGCTCTCCTCCTCTATGAGAGATAACACATAGAATCTATAACAAATCTCTGCCATTTTATTTCATCAATCATCCACTCTATCAATCCAGTCTACTATCCATTCATCCTTCATAAATTAACCTAAAACAATCAAGGGGAGGTTTTGCCCAAATGTATCGACACAATATGAAGGAATCAACATCATCCATGAAAAAATCCAACACAATAAAGGAGGAGCATTGCATTCTTCATTGATAAGTGCAGGTATTAATTCTCTCCCCCTTTCCATCTCTTGCTCAATCTAACATATGTTTTGGAAGGATAAGATTACTAGGAATCAATTATTTTTTTGTTTCTAACATACATTTGCATCTAATATTTTCTAACATATGCATATATACCATTTTTCCATCTATTGATTCCATCATCAATACCAAAGTATGCTATGAAATGTTATACCATATAAAATGGTCATGCAAATATAATCATATTTAAATAGTACTCTGAAAGATCAACATAGGACCATATTCACCACCAAATGGGGCACCTATTACTACGTCAAAATTCCGTTTGGCCTTAAAATCATAGGAGTAATGTATCAAATAGGTATGACCCACTAATTCCATGATCTTTTTCATAAGATTGTTGAGGTCTATGTGGAAGACATTCTCATACAATTTACACATGTAGACTATAATTACCAAGACCTCCACATTTCCCTAAAAATATGTAAATACAAGGCGTGCCTTCATCCAAGATAATGTATATTATTTCCTACACAAGGTAAGCTCTTAAGATTATTAGTATCCAAATGTGGCATAAATGTCAACCCTACAAAACATCGAGTCATAATGACATGCCTCGTCTCTCATCTATAGATGACGTAAAAAATATACTGAATTTTTTTGGAAATGTAATGATTTGTTGATGAAGTTACATATTTTACTCATTCTATTAACAACCTCCTCAAAAATAAATTGCACTTTCATTAAACAAATACTATAAAAATTTTTTTGAAAACATCAAATAATATCTTCTCACTACACCTACATTATAACCTCCCTCCCTTGATTGACCATTGATTTTTACACCTCTTATACCCCTATCTCCATTGGGGTAATGTTAGATCAAGAGGAGGAAAAATGGTAATTACATTCCTTCTACTACATTAGATGTGGTCTTCTTGACTCTTAAACTATCTATACCTTTATCGAAGAAAATTACTTGGATATATTTTTCACTACTACTAAGCTTCACCATTAAATGATCTACCATACAACTTATGTTTAAATCAACCCAAACCCCCTCATCATTTATTCTCCAATACTTTTGTTCTAGTTGATTGCATCATGAAATGAGCTACACTCCCAATGAAATTTGAATTATGTATCATTATGCAAAATATCATCAAAGGTAAATTAATTATAGTCTAACTTATTGTTAATTCAATACCTAGAACTCAACCTATTCATGATACTCTTCTCAAGGATGACATTTTACTCACTCAAGAAATGGATCCCGATCTTATAATAAAAGACCACTACATCTTCAATACTAATTTTGAGCTATAATACCTCATATCTAGTTACGTAATTTCTAAACCTAATACTATAAAACCCACCCCTCAAGATGAAGAAATAAAAATCAACTATCATGAGGAAATTTATACTCTCTATTTTGAAGGAGAAACAATTCATGAGATACCTGGGTAGGTTGTGTTTTTACTAATACATCAGGAGAGACACTCTTTTTCTCCTTCCAAGTAAGATTTTATGTCACAAATAAAATGTTTGAATACAAATCCATCATCCCTCACATGAAATTTTCTCTTACCTTGAATATCACACATCTTCATGCCATGGGAATTTTCAAACTTGATTTCTAACAGTCAACACTACTTATGAGTGTTGAATTGATAATCTAAAATCCTACAATGAAAATCTTCAAGACTTGGCATAAAAATTCACTTCCTTCACAATTGAATTTATCCCTTGGAATGTAATGCCCTAGATGATTCTTTGGCAGCATCCACAGCTTAATTCCATCCTCATTTAGATATTTTGAAATACTAATACACAATCCAAATCTACAAAACACTGTCCATTCAAGTTTTTCTCAATTCTTCTCTTATTTATCACATGGTTTCCATGTCTAGCTCTGATAATTGATAGTGGAAAAAAATTATCCAATTCATCCAACATCAAAATTATTTGAGATAAACATCAATTCTTGTAAGCACACCAAAATATGTATGCTATCATCAAAATATGTCATCAAAGATAATATCATCTACTATCATAACATCTAATATACTCTACTTCATTCATTGTGTTTTTGAGGATGAACTTACCTCACTCCTTGAAGAATCACATGGGTATATCTATGATCAAAATTTTAAGGTCGTGCCATAACCTACAAATTATATATCTATTGTTCTATCTTAGAGGTCGATGCCCATTATTTTTTGAAGACATGTAAACCTTTTCAATACAACGATGACCTTATTCTACTACTATGTAATGTGAAAATAACACCACATGTTGTGTTGTACTTGCATCAAAAAAATACCTTTTTTCATTTTTTGTTTTGTTTCTTACAATAAATCAAATGAAAGGTTACAATATGAATACATTGCAAAAATGAGATGACTAGTCAATTTTAGTTGCATCAAAATAACACCAAATTTGTACTAATTTTGCACCTTATTTGTGTTTCTTTTAAGACACATTGACATCATTTATTCATGATGTAATCTGAGCTAACTTAAAAATCACAAGTGGTGTAAATGTGACCCAAAATCATTTGAAAATCTAAAATTTAAAATTCAATATAATTATTTCAAATATGAAATAATTTTTTTAAATATATTTATATATAATTTCTTTTCTAAAGTTTATAAACTTAAATAAGAAATTATTGTTTCTAAAACTAATATAGAATAGGTCACTTGATATATATATATATATATATATATATATATATATAATATATAAATATCATAAAATAAAATATCATACATCCATTTTTTACATATTTTCTAAATAAACTTAACATTACTAAATTAACATATGCCAATTTTCAAACCTAAAATCATATTTTAGTTAATTTAATGGAAAAGATAAGAATGTTCTCAATAAAAAGAGATAATAGTTATTTTCTCTTTTCAATATAGAAATGTGAAATTCCATTCTTGTGTGTAATATTACTAAAAATAGATGAACCGCCAATTACTCATCATTATCATCATCAACTAAGATCTCGCTATCATAATCATGATAATCTATATGCCCATTGATTGTATTATATGAACTATGATCAATTCCATGCAATGATGGGTTTCCATAGTCTTAGTCAACATCATTATCATCAATACCTTGGATAAATGTAGGTTCGCCAACTAAAAGTGAGGGTTTATACACCTATAATAATTCATTATTCAATAATTATTATAATATTTTAATTTTATTTGCATATTGATTTAAATAATTATTTACAAAATAAATTATGGCTTAGTGGCAAAAACACATTATAATGTGTCCATTCATAAAAATGCATTGTTATTCCATCCAATGGCTTTGAGTTATGCTTACACATGTTTAGTGGATTTGTTGTCATACATCTAATCCTTTATATATTATAAAGATTAGAAATATATTGTAGATATGAATTAATAACATTTTATTGTACATTATTAAAATAAACTTACCAATTTCTAATTAGACTCATCAACGATCATTTGTCTCAAATGATTACTTAGAAAATTCCACTGAGTCATTCTTGATTGGTCGTATTTTTCATAGATACTTTGGAAGCCTATAATAAAATCAATACAATTTTGAAGCCTTTTAATTAATAAATTTACTAAAAAACCATTTCATTAATTTTATATCATTATTTTTGAAAATTACTAAAAGTTCATTTTGTTTGCTATTTCATCCACTTATCACATTGTGTTTTCCATAGAGTTTCATTCTTATGTATATGTCATCATGAAAATATTTCAAAATACATATTACCCCTTTTATTCTCTTGCAAATTAAACTAGTCATAAATTACTATAAAAGAAAAATATAAAAGATCAATTTAATTTTTTTCATCAAACCCATATATGCAACCTCATCCTCCTAAGCGAGCCTATGTTACAAATTTTCAGTAATTCCTATAACATATTAAGCACTACAAAACTCCTTTTATGGACAAGCAACCAACCACTTCATACTTATAATTAGTTTTGATTTTTATTCCAAGTAGAAATTTTACATGAATAGTACTATTCTCGACAAAATAATTATTTTTGGAGTAGATAAAGTAAAATAACAACATTAAAATAATGTTAAAATTTGAAAAAATTGACAACATGAGAAAAAAATTGAAACAAAATGTAAACCAATACTTACTTGCCAAAAACATCTTATAATATTTTCATGCCATGAATCGCATACAATTTCACATTAAAAATCACCAATAATGATACTTGTACTCATTCAATCTTAGAATAGATGGTAATTCCTCAAAAAAAAGGTGAACGTTATGTATTCCCTCGTTATGGAAACCAACATCTTCTCAACAAATGTGGGATTTCTATCACGTCATTTAAATAAACGAGCTCTAGACTTATGATGTTCTATGGAGGACGTGACATGTAATCTGTTGGCACACAAGATGATGATATTTAATTATATAATAAATTTAAAAGTTCAAATACATGTTAAAAATAATTTATAAATATGACTACAAATAATATATAAATGAATAATATTTTACCTTCTTTTTCACTTGAAGTAAGGGAATCATGATAGGTCACATCGAAATGTCACCACTTTAGGATTATTTATCACAAGATTTATAATGCTATGATAAAGCTAACACCAAAGAGGATATATAATTATACATTCGATAAAAGTTCTAATAAATTAATAATATCAAATGCATTTTAAATATAATTTCATAATATAAGTTTGGATATTATAGAAAATATATATATTACATCCTTACCCCTCTTGAAACATGTAAAATGTGATAAGCCAAAAATGTATCCACAACTATTTTTTTAATCATGGAATGAACATTGTTAGGAAAATAAGTTATCAAAAGGACAAATTAGTTTATTGTTAGTAGCACCCTAAGATTAAATCCCTCCTTTTGGTAACGGGGAGGCTCCCATTTATTGCATGTGAAAAAAAAAAAAAATACGTTATTGTGAAGTTGGGGATCACACATGAATACTCCACTAGACATGTGGCAAATTGCTTGCGCATAGTGCAAGGGAGTAATTTTATTAGAGAGAAAAGGTAAATGGGGAGAAAAATATGGGAATGAGCGTTAAGTTTGTGGATAGGAACTTAAATATTTTCACAACATTAACCATAATAGTTCTACAATCAATTAGAACAACCCAACTTCAAGAATAAGGAAAGAAATATAAATCATAGACAAAGATTTTAATTTATTCATATATCAAAGGAACTAACACCTACCTTGGTTTTATATATTTTTATTTTTATAAACCTAATCATTTAAGGAAATAGAAGAAATATAAAGAGAGGAAATAGAAGAATGCAATCTTTTTGTTATATCTTAGTAGTGCAATAGCTATCTACTTAGAGACCGACAATTGAATAACCTTTAGAATGAGATATTTTTCCAAATATGTATCTTTACCAAGAGAAAATTCATCTATACCCCATATGAATTTTGACATACCTTGTTCACTTGTGACCTTTCATATTCCTAGGAAAGAAAAGTGATTCGTTTTACTTAAATAAAGAAAAAATCATTACAATGTTGAACTATAGGTCACATTTAAGTGAATAAGATAAAAAGTTAAAGTAACTCCATAATGAATAATTAAAACATGAGAGAGAATAGAAGGATAAGAGAAAAAGATGGGGTGAAATTCATACGATGGAGATGATGGATCATGTCGATAAAGAGCCGCATGCCGATGAAATAAATGGTAATAAACCCTAGAAAATTTCATAATTTTTCAACTCTTTTCTAAAGCGTGTTACTCCAAGTTCCACTTTCTTCACTTGAGGGGTATGCATGCACGAAGCTTGGACACTTGATCAAAGAATAATAATTAGTTACGATGTATATGAATTTTTGAACCAAGTGTTATGATACTAATATATTCAAAATTTCACACCTAATTTATGTTAAAAATTCCAAAGTGCCTTTGTTGAATGAGAAGTTATCTCCTTCATCTTTCCTGACCAATTCCTCAAATGGATTCAAAATGTCGTCCACAAATGAATTCTCACTTACTAGAGGTGATCCATGTTTCTGCACTCCATTTCTTATGTTTTAAAGAATTTTTGAAGTTATTTCCTAATAAGAATGAAGCTCCTCGAGAGAATTATTCATAATTTCACATTGGGAAACCAATTTTTGATTGGGGACATCTTCTAAGTTATAGAATTGAACACATTTTTTCTCACCGACATGAAAGATTCAATATTACGCATTTCCATAGCCAATGGAAACACTTGGTCCTAATGAGCCTTTTCCTTTTCAATTTCATATTTGGTCATCTTTACCTTAACAATGGTAGCAAAAACAAACTCAAACAATGAAAGAATTTCAGGAAAAAGAGTTTTACCTTTCTTGATAATCTTGTTAACCCATCGAGCATTAGCTCTTAATTATAGGGAATGGCCTTGAACCCTTTTGATTACTAGAGGCTTGAAAATACGATAGGATTAACATATTTAATGCTTTGAGAGATGGAATTGAACTTGGATCCATGAATGACTGAACATAGGAAGTGAGGATTCTCACATGTTCTTCCAACTGCTCAATTTTCTGTTTATATTTTTGTTTCTTGAAAAAAACAAGCAATAGAATCTTTTTAAAATGTGTATTTCATTCGTGTATATCTAGCCCCAAAGTAATTTTTGTCATTTCATATTCTATATGATTCATCATCTAATAATGAATTTTATATATTTAGGTTGGGAAACTTCTACATATTGATTACCAAAAACACCGTTGAAAAAGTGAGAAGTTATCTATTCCTTATTACCCAATTTGTACTTTACAAAATTTGAAAGTACTTTTATGTTTGGTACTACTTGCCTATTACACTTTTCTCGCTTACTTCCAATAAATTCATGGATCCATGGAAATATATATGTTGTTGCAATTTCAACACTAGGCATGACTGTACTTTCGTGTTCATGATGAGGGACTACATCCAAAGACTTGATAAGTTGACTTAACATCAAAATAAGAGATCTGCATTGATTAGTGGGGAACTAAGGGTTGCGAAGGACCAAGTTATCCTTGATCAAGATCCTCAATTATATCACTAGTGACTTTATCCTTATTTTGAAGTCTTCTATACTAAGATCCTTAAGTGTTCAATGTTTTCCTCTTTTTATGCTCCCATGAATGAGTGGAGCTTTTACTTTTCTCGATGCCTTCAAGGATGAGATATTAGATACTTTCATCAAGAGGGTTACAAAACCAACAAATTGAGTTAAAAAAACTCTTTCTTCTTAACTATTCCTTGTACCTCTTGATCACTACTATAGTTCTCTCATTGATATCACCTAATTCTTGAATTCTCAACGAGTTGGGATAGAAAGGTGAAGAATTCATATCTTGATATTTTGGATTGAAAAAATCAGATCCATCATCTTCCACACCTTCATTGGTCGATTAAAACCGAATCTCTTCATTTTATCAAAACTCATTCTCATTTTATTTATTTTCCTTACCTCAAGATGATCCAAGCAATTTACTCAATAATCTTCAATCTGGGAATATGGTTTAATTAAGGGAGATTTAATGTATCAAGATTATTTTGGATGTCAATATCAGACATGGAGGTATATGAATATAAGCTAAGGGAATAAAAATTAAGCTTCAATATTTGAGGCATTTTAAATAGTTTTACACAAAATATTCTAAGAGAAATGGGGAAGGACACACCTTTTTCCTACGATTCTTACACCTGTTATGGACTTGAGAAAGCTACCTACACAACTCAAACATCACCATGTTATCATTGACATACATGGATAGATTTTGATTAGCGATATTGAATCCTGAAACCTAAATGTAGGAGAAAGTTACAAACCGATTGATGAAACATTCATACATCTCGATTAATACTATAGCTTGATAAGATAACCTTAGCTCTAGGTTTTCTTTGATAAGATAGATGATGAACATGGTGAATGTATCATTCACCATGGAAAAATGGTGATTACTTTTCTTAAGAGTGAACTAAGGATGTCTTTCGAAGGAAGATGTTTTCTCAAAAACATTCGAGTGAAAATTAATCCTTTGAATTTATTTGTTCTTCCAATACCATACACCAAATACGAGGTCATCATGATCTTTATTATAGCAGTTAACTAGAGCAACTAATTTTTTATTAGAGGTAAAAAATGGGTTAAGGGGACCCTACCCCATACATCAAGAAAGTTCCATAAGAGAAGATAAAGCCAATTATAATAGCATAAAAACCATAGTATAAAAGTTCATAGTAATAAGACCACTTAGGAGCCCATAGAGTGATACTAATAGCAAAAAAAACCATAGAGAAACTAACAACATCGAAGGAACTAACATCCATGACATAGATAGTGAAAACACAGAGCACCACACACCATAGTAATTTATAGGCTTTTACAAACCCCTTTAGCACCTTAGACCATTCTTTTGCAATAGAATAAATATTGATAGCCAATGATCCCAAGTCTAAACCATCCGGGTCACCTTTCGTTTCCTTCCTTGACTATCCAGAGCACAATAAGAATTGGCAAGATTCCCTAGAGTTTGAAGGTGTTGCGGGGTTAACTTAAGAGTCACGATGATCCATTCCATATAAATATGAAGGATAGATTTAACCTAATCCATTTCCCCAGTTATGGCCCCAAAGTTGTCCTTTAGGACCTCAATCTTTCCACCCCGCCCATTGCTAAATGCTTCCTACACCTGCTCTTTCATTTTGTGTCAATCATTAAAAATAAACTAGACCGGGCTCTCTTGGTGAGCCGCATGTCCCCTTGAGCTCATCAATATCAGCCACCATCATTCCTAAGTGATTTTCCCCTTTCATCGGGTCGAAATGACCCATAACCTCATAGTGTTGTTCCAATTGAGTGTTTATAGGAGTCGGGGTACCCAATTTGCTAGAATCACCCTTAGTGTTCGACTCAAGTACTCGTGATTTGCTTAGATTTAAGATCCTTTGGGTTTTGTGCCACGACCACCTCCACATTATCCTCTTCTGTGTCACCTTCCGGATAATCATCATCATCACTCAAATCCTCTTCCTCGATTTAGCCCAAACCATCCGGATAGGCTTCCAAAGCCGCATGAGGGCACTAGTTTTGTCAATGTCTAGGCCGCCCTTTTTGGCAAGGGAAAGGATAAAGCCCTTTAAGAAATAGATTCGAGTTCTTTAGAGGCTTCCTTCTTTGGTTTGTAGAACTCCCTCCCCACCACCGAAATCTCCATAACTTTAGCCACCGAATCCACAAAGTGATCTCCGGTCGATCCCTTTCATCTCAACCATAGCACCTTTTTGGTCATTTTCCATGTGCTAACAAAGTCTTTCTTTGAGATTCTCATAGTGACCTTCAAATATTTTCGAAAGGGGGTAGAACCCTTGTTGTCAAATAGGGACATAGCTTCGGAGAGACATCAGCAAGGTCAACGAGATCAGTCCTAATGGGATCCCTACCCATTTTGCTAAACAATAAAGGCCTCTTCATAAAACGACTCGAAACCCGAGAACCAAGAGCTTACTCGCACACCACAAAATTATTCTACAATAGCGGCTGCGGATAGAGTTCTCCAAAAATATGTACAATCACAAACCCGATCTTCTCATAATTAAGAAATATACCATAAACCCAATCTTCTCAAACTCGATCTTCTCAAACTAGAGCAACTAATGGTCAATGTTGTCACTTTTGATTTTTCAACAATATACCACCTAGTTTCCCAAGATGAAAATGAGGATGAATTGGGCCATTAGGTCCTTAAAATCCTTCATCATCTCTTCACCCATCACCTTTCTTAGCAATATCATAACATCAGAGTATCCCTCATGGAACTCACTTCTTGAAAAAAAAAATTGAATACGAGATTTTTCCAACCTTGTCTTATCCATGACTTTAGTTTGAGTCACTAGAGGTATGATTTTGTCTTTTCCCATTCAAGAGATGTAAACTCTTTAAATATTATGACCATATTGTTGTTGGTTGGAATATGCATACACTACGAGATGCCCTTGGGTGTAAGCATTGCAAGAATGGAGTTTTCATCCACCCTTACTGTTCTAGATTCTAATACATAATGTTGAGGACGTGCTAAGAATAATTCTACACTCTACATTGAAATTGGATGGCCTCATGCTGAAAACAATCTAGTAGTGAAGGTTTTCTCTTCCAAATGCTCTCTTGGTCCTTTGAGCATCCTATGTTTTACCTATTCTAGATCCATGTGAGTTACATAACAATTAGTTCCCACACTTATATAATTAGTAAGAAATTTTGAAAAAGGATCCATACACAATAATTATAAAATCATGTTTTCAAAAGCAATAAGATGAATGAAAATAGAGCCATCGTAAAATTTCTACACAAAAATCGAAACTTTATTTTTTTAGCAAGTGGAGTCAAAAATAGTATTCTTGGAATTTGTGGAAATTTTGCACAATCCTTTTTCTCTCAAGATCTTAATACACTTAGGATATTTCAAATAATGAGGATTTTGTATTTTTAGAAAGTCTCTATTTTAGGATATCTTCTTTTTCTTTGACTTGTTATTTTTTAGAAATTTACCTGATTGACCCCATTTAAGGTTTCTCACTAATCAAGGATGTTTTGAATGTTAATCTCTGGTATTTTAGGAAAATTCCTAATTTTAGAGTCTCATTGTTCCAATCATATTCTATTTTTTAAATGTTTACTTTCCGATGTTGGATTACTTACGAAAATGCAATCATTGTTCTATATTTTGCATTGATATCTTGAATTACTGCCATTTTTGTTTGTTGAATGTCTTAGAAATAAAATAAAAATCTACGATTTGAATTTTCAAATTGTTGTATCAAAAATGTAAGGGGAATCATAGGGTATATAACTACAATATTCGCAAAATCATTTGGGAAACGATAATTCTAAAAAAATCACTACAATCATATTTCCGTTAGAGAGATATTAATAAAAATTATTTTTGGAGACTATGATTATTTTGGAAAAAAATTTCTTGCATCTCTAGTAAAATGTTATAGTATTCAAGGTATTAAAGCGAAATAATGGAGGTGTTAAAATGGTTTCTTAATAGGTTTTTCATTGATGTAAAACCACATTAGTGATAAAATTTATGTTGTGGAATGATTTCATGATGATGTATATGGTGCTAACATACTATTTTAGATGTATATCAGCTGCTACATTGGGTTTCAAAGAGGTATGCTTGCTCTGCAAGCCTATAGAGGTCCCTCATAGGTGTAGCTTGGAATTGTGAGATTTCTGGTTTCTTTGAAAGTATGTTGACATGATTTCTAGCATGATTTGAGGGTGTTGGAGCACTCATAATAGTGGTATGGTACAAGTACAGGTAGATCTCTATGTTACAGTGCTCATTGGGAGCAGGTATGTTTGCTTGGAGGTGTGACAGAGTGGTTTGGAGTTAAATGAGCTCATGGAATAATGAAATATTTTGGGTCATTTTCACAAGTTTCATGATCAAATATTACATTATTTCAGTTGACCCTAGCTTTTACCGTGAACATCTAGCATTCAAGCATATGTAATTCTTAGTGACTAGAGATATTGAGCTATGGTATTATAATTATGATGATTGAATATGTTATAAGGATGATTTATGATACTCTCGAAAACGTTTTGGTGCCCCTAATGTGTATTTTATTAGATATGATTGGTTTTGTTAGACAGGGTGAAAAACAAGTCAAATTCCATATCAAAGTAAAAATTCAAATGCCCGTTGTTTACCATTTTCTTCATGTTACCTTGTTAATTTAAGGGATTATTTTGAGGTTATTTTAGATGGTTTCACAAAAATAATCTGTCATGTTGATCATCACTTTTTCTATGAATAAATGTTAAGAAGGTAAAGAGGTCTCAAACCCTAGCTAGGAGTTGTTGTGAGATAGTAAAGTGTTGTGACCCAATTTAGATTGATCCTTTAAAATTTATGATTGGATGTTGTAGAGGAATCCTCAAGATTTTCATAAATTTATGGTTGAGGTCATGGTGATATGTTGCTCCCACCTATAAATAGAAGTTTCGAAGAAGAAGGCTTTATGACAAGTTGATTCAAGGGGGTAACATGAAAATTTATGGTGCACAATAATTGGGATTTTTTTCTTGATGTGCATGAATGTTTCAAGACATTTTCATGCATTATCATGATGTTCTGAGGTCCAAATAGGTTGACTGGTCAAAGGGTAGTTTTGGGGTCTCAAATAGCACGGTCCAACAACTTGAGCATAAATTGAGATACAAGTGGATTTTTAAGGTGATTCAAGTTGTGTTGGAAAGTATAGTCAGATATTTTTATATTAATATATGGATGGATTGTCGATTATGAAGTCGTTTTACCAAGTTTCCAGGTCATTATTTGAGTAAGAATATTTTTGGTAGTTCAAGATAACATTTATTTTGGTGTAAGTTTGATGTTATTTGAAGCATGTTATGGATTGGGTGACTCTTCCTATCACCTGGAATGTAAGTAAGGATTAATTTTTCATCCATGTAATCCATTTTTAGGTATTTACTATATGTATAAAAAAATTATGAGCTAACCTTTGGAAATAGAGTTTTTGGCAAGTTGATCTAGTGAAGGAAAATGTTGTTTTGGTTTGAAGTGAAGAATGTTTCATGACTTAAAACTTGATTAGAAGTGTTATAAAGGTTAGTCCATTTATTTTGAGTTGTAACATGGAATGATTATGTTGAGTACAAGTTATTAGGTGATCGATGAATTTTTAAGGGTGCTAAAGGGTGTAGGAAACAATTGTTTTAAGATTTGTAAAGGGAACTGGGCCTAGTAAATGAAATAATTTTATTGGTTAGTATAAATTGAGACCATGTATGAATATTTAATGTTATTTTACTCATGTATGATGGGTTTTGGGTCATGAATATGTATTATTTTTATGTAAGGGAATTTTTAATCATGTGCCCATGGGGTTTTGAGCCATTTTTGGCACATGTAATGAGGGTTTTAAAGCCCAACCTACTTGGGTCAATTATAGTTGTTGTAATTAAAATTTATAAATGTTTTAGATATGTATGGGTCAAAATTATCACGAGGGAATGACATTTTTTTAAGGAAGTAAAGCATATTTATGTGCTTATTTGGTTCATTTTTAATAGGTGCTCTTAGAGGGAAGGTGTACAACCTAGAGGAAGAAATTTTTAAGGTATGAGAGCATGATTTGAAGGATGAGGATGATAATTACAAGTTGAATAATATTAGAGATCATGTTTGCATGTGATTATACCTTTGAGAAGTGAAGAAAGAGAAAGATCATGAAAGATTGAAGACTCCGGTGTGTGAGCTAGGGTTTGTGAACTGAAATTGTCATCTCCATCAATTGTGGCAGAGAAAAATTAGATATCAGATCTCTTCAAGTGGATGAGTTTTTGCTTTATCATCTGTAGGTTGTTTTATTCTCCTTTTGGAGTGGGTACTTCAATAAATTAGGGGTTGATGCCCCTTGTAGGGTCGTTTCTCTCTGAAAAGTAAGAGTTGGTGCTCCTTGTGAGGTTGATGCCTCACTAAATCAGCGGTTGGTACTCCTTTTGTAGTTGGTTCTACACTATATTTATTTTATTTGTGTAATATAATAAGACTTTCAATGGGTTTTCCACTTACATATGATGTTCTTTTGTTGAGTACTTTACTTTCTTGCTCTTGTGGTTGATTTTGCATATCTTAATAAGCACACATGATCATGGATATTGTATAAAAATATAATGGATTGATCAAGGATATTGTTTTAGTAAATGAAATAAAAAATTTAGGACTGATTCACCCCCTTGTGCTTCTAAAAATTGGTATTAGAGCTGGTCCTTTTGCAGAATTTTGACAACTTGAAGGAGATCCTCTGAAGCACAAGAAATGGATAAGTCTATAGACCTTGTGGCCATATTGAGAAGAAGGAATGAAATATCTCAATCATGTATTGAGGCCTATCAAATTCAGTTCAAGGATATGGAGATAAAGCATGATCAATCCATAAAGGATTTGAAATATCAATTGGAGAGTGTGTCTCAAACCTTAAGGGTCAAAGAGGAAGAGTGTAGTCGTGTAAATAAAAAGTTTCTTTGTTGAATGATAAACTCAAATCAAAGGAGGATGATTGCATCAAGTATGAAGATGCTATGAAATATATACATTTAATACTTGATCTAGTTTTAAGCAAATTTAAAATGTTTGAGAAAAGTGCAAATGACCTAGATAATCTTCTTAGCCAACAAAGACCAGCAAGTGATAAGGATGGATTGGAACTCAAGGAAGACCTCAAGGATAATGAATTGAGGAAAGAGGACATGGTTTCATGTGAGGAAGATGGTAAAAAAGTATCAAGATAGAAAAAGGTGATTCACTCTAAGGAAAATGAGAAGACCAAGCCTATTAGGAAACCTAATGTATCAAGGTATGGAATATCATTCAATGGATATTGTTTCTCATGTTATTTTTTTGGTCATAGAGCTAAAGAATGAAAGAAAAATTCTTCTAAGAATGGTTTAGGATCCTTTAATGGTGAATGTAATTCATGTTGTGAATATGGTCACAAATCCAAGGACTGTGGATGGAATCTAGGAGTGTTTGAGCCTAGAAAAAGTAGGAAGATATTTTTCAAGAGATTTGATCCTAGAGATGCTCAACCATGGAAAGAAAATAGAAATGATCTTGCTAAAGATGTTGTATGCTTTAAGTGCAATAAGGTAGGCCATGTAGCTAGTGCTTGTTTGAATGAAAGATCTAATCATGTTGGTGATTTCAAAAGGAGAAGTGCATTATTATGCCACGGTTGTAACAAAGTTGGTCATTTGGCAAAAAAATTCAAACTTTCTTGGGTCAAATGAGAAGTTATCCAGGTCCTAGAATGTAATAATATGGTGTAAAAAGATATAAAACACATGAAATTGGTTAAAGAAGGACTTGGGAGCCAAAGAGATATCTTCATACTTCAAAGAGAGATGGTGATGGTGGAAGAAAAGGTGTGTTATAGACATCATATCAGAAAGGAGAAGAAAGTGGAGTTGGTCAAGCACCTAAGGGGGCTTGGGACTTCCTCAAGACCTTCTTTTAGGTCTTCATGAAACTTATATGCCTTCACTATGATTCTTGAAAGTATATAATTGAAATGAGGCATCTAGGTGAGGGGAGTTGTATATTTCTTTGAGTGTCTCCTCTATAAGGTCAAGGTATGTGTGTGTTTGATGCTCATAGTATTTTTTTGGTCCATAATGTTGGTTCTTGTGCAAAAGTATTATCTATTAGTCTTTCATATATTAGTTGCACTTACAAGTAGCTTATGTTTTCTCAGTGCATAAGATCTCAAGGTATGTTATTCATCCGTGACAAGTATTAAATGTTTTAGTGGCATATGGTTATGACTATATATGATTATTAATTCTTTTAGTGATCTTGATCATCTAGCTCATGGTATTTGTGTCCAAATTTGGTCATTACTGTATTTGTTTTCCTCTATCATATTAAAGGGTATTTGATATGTGTCAAGTCGTAATTCGCAGGGAAGGGTGTATCAAGAAGTCATGATCATGGAATGTAAGTATGTGGTGTATATCCGAGTTATGTGGATTCTGTAGTGTCTTTACTAATCCTTTTCTGGTGTTATGATGTTTGGTGTTTAAAAATGTATAGAATATTTCCTTGAGAACCTTGGATAAGAGTATCCAAGTGTTAACTTTATCACTTGGTATGAAGGTTGGGCTGTCTATAGTGCACTTTGAAGGCAATAAGTCAAACTTGAGAAGGTCACAAGTGTTTAAGTACTATTCATATCTCCAAATCAAATATGTGAGTACTCATGAGTTTAAGGAATGCTACTTTCAATATAGTTATCACACTTGAGTCCATGAAACCAAAAGAATTTGAGAAATTATGAATCTTCTCTGTGATGAGTGGTCTCAAGCATTCTTAATAGACAATATGGATGGAAACTATGTTTCAGGATCCAAATGATGAAATCTTTAGCTAATTTTCTATGCATATCATCCTTTCGAGAATTACTAGAGGATTCAATACACTTGAGTTTATGTGAATGAATGCATTATCAAAAACAATTGATAGTGTTGTAGTGAATGTGTTTAGTCCAAAATGCTTTATTGAAAGTGGTGAACTCTTTCAAACTAAGTATGGTTTATTTGGGATAAGCCTACAAGAGTATGACTAGAGTGTAAAAGAATCAAGAAGCCCTATAGGTATGAGTGTGCTATTAAAATATATATCTTTACCTTAAATAATAGTCTTAAGGGTTTGGTGAGTAAACCCTAGCTGAGAAAAATAGTTTGAAGTGTTAAAAATGTTATCATGAACTGAAACAAAGTGACCCTATTCCATGTATATAGCCCTTAAATGTTAAAGAATGTAAAAATTGCAAGATTCTTATTTTGGTACTCATTCATGAGGTTAGAGGTTTTTATTCTGCACCATGAGTTGGTGTTGTATGACAAGATGTGGATGGTTATCTTTGCATAGGTGTAATGCCTCGTTCCTCATTCTTCTTTTTCTTCTTCGACGTCCATGTTGTTAAGTGTTTAATGTTGTTGTGCTCCTGTTGATCCTTGTTGGCTTCACCTTTTCAATTACCCTGTTAAGGAAAAATCCCATTCTCAAATTCTTTAGGTGGTTTGAATGATGGCTTGATGTTGTTAGGGCATGATCAACTAGAGGGAACATCTACATAATTATAATTATTATTTTGAATTGTCAATTATTTTTCTTATTATTATTTTGGTCAGGCTCGTAAGTGGGTCCTTGTTAATACGATTAATAAAGTATTAATGAGTTGTAATAAAAATAATAATATTATTATTATTTTAATTATCGATGGATGATAACTTCATCATCTGATCGTCGATTTGTTATCAACTTTATTGTTAATTATCGATAAGTGATTTTATTGTTTGGATTGGTCGCTTCGTGGATTGAGCCTCGATTCGGACAAGAGGAGGGTATCCTGTTGCAAAGTTGTGGTTGGTCCTTGTCTTGCATTCATTTTCAAAACTCCTCTCTAGTTCCTCCTTGGTCAACCAGGCTTGCTTTGCTTGCATATATATATATATATATATATATATATATATATATATATATATATATATATATATATATATATATATATATATATATATATATATATATATATCTAAATTAATGAGAAATTTGGATGCTTTCACCCATGTTGGCCACTTTGGTTGACATCCAACCATATTTTCTTCCTTGCGAGCTACACACTTTAGTTTTATTTAATTGTGGTCAGTTGTGGAAGTGCGTTGGAGGATGGGAACCTACATTTCCATTAATTTCTGTCAGAAGAAAGGTGTGTATTAATGAGACTGCAAATCTGTCTACTCTGTAAATTTCCTTCTAGTGGCTGGGTATGCACTTTTACCTGGTTGCGTGAGAGCTTTGGGTGAAGGACTGCTCTGGGAGGTGTGCACATTTGGATTGGTGCCTTCTTTTGTGTAGGCTGGAACGCATTTCTAATGCACTGTCCACTATTTTGTTTGGATCGTTATTCCTTCCTTGCATGTTTGTGGCCCTTACCAAGACACTCTGGCATGTGCCAAAGATTCTCCCAGCCTATATTAAAAATGGGGGAAACCCTTGAACAGGTGTGGATTTTTCTGCAGACCAGTTCTTTCATGTCCCTTGCGTGGACTATCTTGACCCTCTGTATGGTGAATAGTCCTTTAGTGTGGGATGAGTAGACTGTTTTCTTTTCCTTGCTATGTGGGCTTGTATGGATTTGGTGTGGACAAATTGATAGATTTTAAATGCATGGTCTGGTATTCCTTGGGTGCGTGGGATATTAC
This sequence comes from Taxus wallichiana var. yunnanensis, assembly GCA_018340775.1. Lineage (NCBI taxonomy): Eukaryota > Viridiplantae > Streptophyta > Pinopsida > Cupressales > Taxaceae > Taxus > Taxus wallichiana. The sequence goes on from CM031234.1 coordinate 759,818,803, forward strand.
TTTGACTGTGTGGGATTGTTTATTTATCCTTTACTTGCGTGAACAACAACGTGTTACCTCTCACTTGCATGGGAAAGCTACATTCCCTTCACTTTTGCATGGGCAATGCATTTGGCTAAGTGTGTGGATCTTACTTATGGTAATGCATTCCACTATTTATTCTTCAAAATGTGTGGAGGTTTTGGGATATTTCAAATACATGGGCTGCATATGAAGTTTTCCGATGAATGCATTTGAATATGTAGAGGATTTGTTGAGAAGGCACATGAATTGTTTGATAGAATGCCTCAAAGAAATGTGGTCTCATGGAGTGCCATGATTGCAGGATATGCACAAAATGGATTTATTGAAAAGGCGTGTGAACTGTTTGGGAGAATGCCTCAAAGAAATGTTGTCTCATGGAATGCCATGATTGTAGGATATGCACATAATGGATTCATAGTACACATGGCATTTGTTTGTTATCCCAAACACACTAATAAGCCTCTTTACCATGGGCTTGTTACTCAACTTGAGGCACTTGTTGTTCCTTTCTTGCCACTAGAGGATTTTCCAATAGAACTGCCACCGATTTTGTCATTATTGTGGATGCTATTTTTGGGTTTTCCTTCCATGGCTGCAAGAAAGTGAAATTAATCGGTGTGATGTGAACTCCTCGAATTCTACCTCACCAGTTCATTTCTAGGCATGGTTCACCTCCCCTCATCTTTCATAACTCTCCTTTTTTAATTTTTCATTTACAACTTAAAATAATTTTAAAATATTAGGATTTTAATACAGTTAATTGTTTATTTCAACTTGTTACAAAACAATCAAATGTCATGTCGTAACTCACGATGTCAAAATAACTCATTTGCATTAAAACACAAACTCCCACCCTCATTCTGAGGTGATGTAGAAAACTTCCTACCCAACTTGATTGCTACAACATTGTTTTATCGACCAAACAAAATTGACTTTCCAGTAATAATGTTGACCATCTCCTGGTTTAAATAGTTAATTTTTGCATTTTTTGGAGACTCATTAAGTACCCTTCGTAACTCTGAAAATGAGATGTTAAGCTTCATTCGTGTACCTTGTTGTAGGAGGAGTCACCTTGACCTCTGGATTGATCCTAAATGAACACATGTGATCTTTTTGACCCTCTTATAGGATCCCTATTACATTGATTTAAAGTAGTAGAAAGTTGTTAAATCTAGAAAGTTGGCTTTCATTTTGAATCGCCATTTGAAACCTGGATAGAGACATTATGTCCCGTCTTCGAAAACCTCTAGTGTTTATACTAGAAAATTGCATGAAACCTTCAGCTTTAGAAAAAAAAATTTCTAGGTATTTGCCAACGACATTTTGAAGGCCTCAGTCGTCGCAGCTTGAGAAGGTCAAACTGGACCAATTAGGACCGGTGGCTTCAAAAACCTTATCGCCATTTGAAAACTATTTTCTAGTTCTGAATTTCATCGACTCTGTTGAATTCCGTATATATGAGAACTTGTAGGAAGTTTATTGTGGCGCGTTCATCCATCAAACGTCATTTTTGGACATGGATTTCTGAGCCCTTGAACTAACTTTTGTTCATTTGCAACTGGATCAACTACGACCAGTGGCCCCAGAAAACTAGTTGCCAAACGAAAACAGTTCTCTTTATCCCAATTCCGTCAGTTGCTATGAACTCTTGGTATATTTGGGGACATGTAAAAATTTAATTATGGTGTGTGTTCTCATCAGAAGATAACTTTTGTAAGTGGTTTCATTTCCTCCGAGCCCATTTTGAACGTTTTTGTAGCTGTTAAGAAAATGTAGAAATAGGAAGCTGCGGGACCCTCGTCAGTTGGCAAACCCCTGTAGATACTTTTGACACATGTAAATAACTATTAAAACACTATAGTGTAACTTGTTGTGTGAATTAGAACTTTTGACAAAATGGTGTTTTCTCTCTCTTCCCTTCTCTTTCTCTCCCCAGGTTACAAAATGAGGTGAAATGAAATGCATTGAATACATGTAAACCCTTTTCTTTAGTTTGCAATTTGTAATTATTATCATATGTAAATGGGAAAACTGAAAAACGATAATTATGTTAGATTAGGGTGGATGCCATGCCAGCGAATTATCGTTGATATCATGCTCACGTGGTTTTGTAGGATGAAAGAATGACAACGAAAAGGCGATGTGTAATTCATTTATTTATCTTTGTAATTAATATAGTTCATTGTTAAATGAATAAATGTATAATGTTGTCTCATGTTATAGACTGTTATATTTGATAATTTGTTGATATGTATGAGATGTTGGTTTCAAGGACATCTACAAAATGTGCATTTAATCATAATTCAATTTTTGATTTATAATACTCTGTAAAAAGGGTTTGATATTTATATAAGGTAAATAAATTTGAAGTAATATCTTGTAGTGCATATTTATGCTCATTAAATGACTAATGAGTCATCTTGTGCATTTATACCTTGTAAATGTAATAAAGAGAATTAAATCATAACACTCTACCCTTGTTCAATATCGGAGCATAACATTTTTTCATGTGTGTTACGTTTTACCCTAGAAGACATTGAAAACCGTAGAGTGAACTCAAACCCTACACTCGATGGAAATCTCCTAGCTTGAGTAAACAAGAGCCCAAGAATGGGTTTATCGTCTTAGTCAGTATGGTTAGTGACATTGTCATAAACCCATCTGATAGGAGCGACACAGTCAAACTTCATTTGGAGTAAGTAAAACTAACTCTTCCTTCGTATCCTAGTGAACTACCTTGTCTTCCGAGGATATATCTAAAATTTATTTCTTCATCGAGTGAAATCCTGTTGAATCCGGACGACACAAATCAAGGTTGTGACTTAATTTTTCTAGGTCTTAAACTCTTGTTAATGAACTCCTTAGCTCCGCTCAGCTAAATGTGTTACCTTGGTTTCTATCAACATAACACCTTGGTCCTTTCGTGAAGGTGGTTTAGCATAAGTGTGTCCTCTCGCTTAAAAACACATTTATAGTTGAGGGGTAGACCCTTAGGTGAAGTTGGAATTAATCTAAAACTCAGTTGATTCGGATGTTAACTTGGGTTCATGTGTAGCTTCAAGTCTCCTTATCATTTATGTCTTCAAGAGGTTAGACAAACAGTTCATAACTCCTTTTCAAGACAATGCTAAAAATAAGACCATAATGTGATGTAGAAAATAAAGCATATAAGAGTAAAGATGAGATTTGAGGTTCGGAAAAATGTCACCTTTGAAGACCTTATAACTCAATTAAACATACTGGACTTTGTTTCAAAGAATATGAATTGCCTTGGTGGGTTCTACCTTCAAGAAAACAAAATACATATATAAATCAAAATGGAGTTTCTCAAGTCATTGAATTAGAATAATTGTGGAAGGTAAATGTTGTGATATTGTTTGCTGGCTACGAAGTTGCTGATTACTGGTGGTTCGGAGCTGTTTTTGGGGGAGATATTATATGATGGATGTATTTTGTTTACTTTTTGATCTCTTCTGCTACTTTTTTATCATTTTATGTCCGGATCCTTTCTTCTATTTTGTTGTTCTATCTCGGCTAATGAGCCCTCTTAGGTTGGTTGCCTTGCCCTTCTCGGGTCAATTTCTCTCACCTATGATATCTAGATTTTGAGCCCTTTTGTATACAGGGTATAGTCCCTTCAAAACTATTTTCCCTTAATAAAAAAATGTGGAAGGGAAATCACTATTCCATGATTGAGGAATGTTTTGGTAATAATCTATCTTGTATCTAAAACTCCGTTAAATCCTAATATCGCTATATGGACACCAAGTCACATTCACTTGAGATGTAAGAGTAAAAAGGTAGACATTGAATATATGTTCGAGAAGAATATTCTTAACATAAGGTCAAGATAATTAAGTACTTTATATGCTTTTGAATTATGACAAATAAGAATGCAAGTTATGGAAAATTTTGTAAAGAATAAGAAGCCAACTTAAAATGGTCGAACTATAAAATTAAATGTGGAATGAACTTAAAGTTTCTGTAGATGGAAAAATGAGAAAGTTATCCTTGCATAATAATGTTCTTAGAATGTTAATCGTAACTAAAATACAATTAAAGAAAAGATGTGTTGTGGGTTTGCCTATCCTTGAGTCTTTTTTTTTTTTGTGCTTGGGATTTCTAGTAACCATTCATTGGGAAAAGTGTGGCATTGAGATGCCTATGTTGTTTCCATGTATCTATGTGAGTCGATGACTTATGTAATTTTCGTATGCGAGTCAACTTTATGTTATTGGAGCCCATGTTGTGTTGTGTGTAGTGAGCAATGTAAGTCAAAAACATAAATTATCCTGGTATTTTACTGTTGTAATTGTGTGTGAAAAATGTGGGTGCTACATATGGTATCAGAGTGAAGGTTCATGCTCTCAAACCTCTAGGATGGATTAGAGTTGTGATGATTCTGCATGATGGTGGTGGATATTGGAAGAGTAATGTGATATATGCATGATGTGAACTATGTCGTAATTGTGAAATTGTGAACACACATGTTGTGTATGTCACTTAGTGCGTATTTGTTATCTTATTGATGTGCTTGTGATGAGATTATTCACTCTCTATGTTGTTGATTCAATGGGGATTCGGGTGTAATGTACTACCTTGTTGTTTGTGAAAGGAATGATATTGTGAATTACAGAGTGTTGAAACATTTTGACTTTATGTGATGTGAAGGTGTATTGATGTATTGCATGACAAAATTGATGTAAAATGAATCACAATTTATCATGTTGTCATCACCGTATTGTGATTAGTTGTGTGCATCATCGTGTTGTATTGCAATTGACTATATGTCGTAATGTTAGACATTGTGTTCCTCATACGTATAATTCATGTAATATGTGATGGTTCATGTCATGATTTAGGGGATATGGTGAGTATGATCCCTAGTGTATAATGATTGCACCTTGGGTGCAGGATGTGGTAATGTGATGTATCATAACCCATGAAAGTAATGATTGTGTTATGCCCTATATATATATATACCATACGTAAGATGTTATGGTTAATGTGCGTGGATCGCCGTTTTGTTAGTGATGTAGTTATGTGTATGTTGTTGACCTTACACTAGATGACCCTAAGGGGAGAAAAATTTTCAAGAGTGTATGTGTGGAGAGAGGAGGAGTGGACCAGGTGGTCATAATCTTAAGCTAAGTACGAGTGAGAAAGTGGAGTCTTATATAGACTAAAAACCCACTTTTATCTATTTAGTATACTTCAAGCTTGCTCAGTATATTGTGGGTGTGCACCACCTTAAGCTCAAATTATGCAACTAGAGTTCCTTGCTCTTTCCTATTGGATTGTTCATTGAATAATCCTATGTGATTTTGACTATGTTGATCCTTGTGGGAGTATGGAGGAATGATTCAGTAGAGATGATGATAGTTACATTATTTGATATACTCATTTCTAGTTACATGTATATTTTTTTGAGCTGAGGCTCGATGTTCGAGTGCCAGCAACTCGATGAGTACCCCTTTGGTGGTGGTATGAGGCCACATAGTGATTGTAATGTGCTATTTTCTCAATACGTATTTTATTCATAAATTGATCATTATCTCTTTTAGCTAGAACCAACTTTTTTTTTTATTGACATGTTCTTATATTTTGGGAATTTATTTGATTGTTGCATTAACATTTGGATTTTGCACTAACCATGGCTAATTAGCCATTTTTTTTTCTTATTTTTAAAACTTTCTCAAGTCATATTCAAAAGGTTTGTAGCCTAGCCCAAGGCTTTTGATTTTGCCACTGGCATTTGAATGGATTGATATGGTGGTTCTAATTTTATAATGTGTTGGAATAGGGTCATGGGATTAACCATGCAAAGTAGTTAAACCTATAGGCCCACTTCGTTGTATGGGGGTATGCCCCAAGGAGTTACAGAGATAACTAGCGAGGGTTGTTGAACCACGAGCTATTATTTCACTTGGGTTGGGAGTGACGAGGCTCTATGTGCCCAGGGCCATAGAGTGACTCGACCTCATTAAAAGGATAAAGGAGACAGCCTCTATAGTTGAGTGACATGTTATTCTTTATGGCACTCTATGGTGGAGTGACCTGATATTCTTGATGGGGCTCTATGGTTGAGTGACCCAACTTGGTTTTGGTACTATGATTATTTCTCCTTGGGAGGTATATGGAGTTATTTGGTGATGGTTTGGGAGGTATATGGAGTTTTTTTATGATGCTTCAAGAGATATATGGAGTTATTTCTTGATATTTTGAGATGTGTGGAGTTGGTATAGTGAGTTATGTGTACCCTTGTGAGTCTTTTTGACACCTTGTTATGTTTGAGGCTTGACTCTTCCCTTGGTTGGTATGGACTATTGGATATTGTCTTGGCACTATGTTGGTACAGTCATGGATTTTGGGTCATGTGATACCCGTTGTATATGTATCAGCGTGTTGACCCGGTTTGTCAGTCATATGTGTGTACTAGATCTATGTCTAGGACGTAATTGTTGGAAATTATTTGCTATGTGGTCTACTTGTTGTCATTCCATGGTTTGGTGAAACCCTTGTGATGTGATACGGTTGTGAAAGTATGTAAAAGTATGCTTGTGAAATTTTAGTGTTGTGTATGACCCTGGTAGGGTGTTGTGACTGTAGTTCATGATGGGAACCCACAAGAATGAATAAACTAAAATTCTAAAAAATGAAATTTTAAAGGACTTAAATTAAGAATAATGTTAATAGAAGGAGATTAATGAAATAACAAATAAGAGGGAACTACCAATCTTCACATAACCTTGAAAGTTAAAATTTCTACCAAATGTTCCTAGGGCCACCCCGTGACCATGATTTTGTATCTGAAATCTTAACCATAGAGTGCACTTTTGCCATTATCTGTTCTTTGTTGCTTACCATTTCTTTTCCTCTATGTTTTGTCGCATCAAGGACGATGCTTTCTTAAGGGGAGGAGAATGTAATGCCCCATTCCTCATTCTTCTTTTTCTTCTTCGACGACCGTGTTGCTAAGCGTTTAACGTTGTTGTGCTCCTACTAATCCTTGTTGGCTTCGCCTTTTCGATTACCTTGTTAAGGAAAAATCTCGTTCTTGAATTCTTTGGTGGTTTGAATGATGGCTTGATTTTTTTAGGGCGTGATGAGCTAGGGGGAACATCTACATAATTATAATTATTATTTTGGTTAGGCTCATAAGTGGGTCCTTGTTAATATAATTAATAAAGTATTAATGAGTTGTAATAAAAATAATAATATTATTATTATTTTAATTATCGATGGATGATAACTTCATCATCTGATCGTCGATTTGTTATCAAATTTATTGTTAATTATCAATAAGCAATTTTATTGTTTGGATTGGTCACTTCGTAGATCGAGCCTCGATTCACACAAGAGGAGGGTATCTTGTTGTGACATTGTGGTTGGTCCTTGTCTTGCGTTCGTTTTCAAAACTCCTCTCTAGTTCCTCCTTGGTCGACCAGGCTTGCTTGCGTACTCATTTTATTTGTCATTTTAAAGGTGAAATAATATTGCTACCACCTGAAGCCAACCAAGTCTCCTCTCGTATTATATATATATATATATATATATATATATATATATATATATATATATATATATATATATTAATGAAAATTTGGATGCTTTCACCCACTTTGGCCACTTTGGTTGACATCCCACCATCTTTTCTTCCTTAAAAGCTACACACTTTAATTTTATTTAATTGTGGTCATTTGTGTAAGTGCATTGGAGGAAGAAAACCTACATTTCCATTAATTTTTGTCGAAGAAAGGAGTGTATTAATGAGATTGCAAATCTATCTCGCTCTCGTAAATTTCCTTTTGGTGGCTGGGTATGCACTTTTACCTCGGTCGTGTGAGAGCTTTGGGTGAAGGACTGCTCTGGGAGGTGTGCACATTTGGATTGGTGCCTTCTTTTATGCAGGCTGGAATGCATTTGTAATGCATTGTCGACTATTTTGCTAGGATCGTTGTTCCTTCCATGCATGTTCACGACCCTTACCAGCGCACTCTTGGGTTATGCCAACATTTTCCCAGCCTGTATTAAAAATGGGGGAAACCCTTGAACAGGCATGGATTTTTCTACAAACCAGTTTTTTCATGTCCCTTGCGTGGACTATCTTGACCCTATGTATGGTGAATAGTCCTTTAGTGTGGGATGAGTAGACTATTTTATTTTCCTTGCTATGTGGGCTTGTATGGATTTGGCGTGGACAGTTGATAGATCCTTTGAATGCATGGGCTAGTATTCCTTGGGTGCGTGGGATTTTTATTTATCCTTTACTTGCGTGAACAACATGTTACCTCTCACTTGCGTGGGAAAGCTACATTCCCTTCACTTTTGCATGGGCAATGCATTTAGTTGAGTGTGTGGATCTTACTTATGGTAATGCGTTCCACTATTTATTCTTCAAAATGTGTGGATCTTTTGGGATATTTAAAATACATGGGTTGCATATATGAAATTTTCCCGATAAATGCGATTGAATATGTAGAGGATTTGTTGAGAAGGAGCATGAACTATTTGAAAGAATGCTTCAAAGAAATGTGGTCTCATGGAGTGCCATAATTGTAGGATATGCAAAAATGGATTTGTTGAAAAGGCATGTGAACTGTTTGGGAGAATGCCTCAAAGAAATGTTGTCTCATGGAATGCCATGATTGTAGGATATGCACATAATGGATTCATAGTACACATGGCATTTGTTTGCTATCCCAAACACACTGATAAGCCTCTTTACCATGGGCTTGTTACTCAGCTGGAGGCACTTGTTGTTCCTTTCTTGCCACCAGAGGATTTTCCAATAGAACTGGCCACTAATTTTGACATTATTGTGGATGCTATTTTTGGGTTTTCCTTCCGTGGTCAGTAAAACAAGTGAAATCAATCAGTGTGATGTCAACTCCTCGACTTCTACCTCACCAGTTCATTTCCATGCATGGTTCACCTCCCTCATCTTTCATAACTCTTGTATTTTAGTTTTTCGTTTACAACTTAAAATAATTTTAAAATATTAGGATTTTAATACAGTTAATTGTTTATTTCAACTCGTTGCAAAACAATGAAATGTCGTGTCGTAACTCACGATGTTAAAATAACTCATTTACATTAAAACACGAACTCCCACCATCATTCTAAGGTGATGTAGAAAACTTCCTACCCAACTGGATCACTACAACATTGTTTTATCGACTAGACAAAATTGACTTTCTAGTAATAACGTTGACCATTTCTCGGTTTAAATAGTTAATTTTTGCATTTTTCAGAGACTCATTAAGCACCCTTCGTAACTCTAAAAATGAGATGTTAAGCTTCATTTGTGTACCTTGTTTTGCGAGGAGTCACCTTAACCTCTAGATTGACCCCGAACGAACACATGTGATCTTTTTGAGACTCTTATAAAGAACCTTGTTACACTGATTTACAGTAGTAGAAAGCTGTTAAATCTAGAAAGTTGGCCTTCATTTTGAATCGCCATTTGAAACCCGGATAGATAAATTATGTGTCGTCTTTGAAAACCTCTAATGTTTATACTAGACAATTGCATGAAACCTTCAGTTTAGGAAAAACACTTTTTGGATACTTGATGATGACATTTTGTAGGCCTTTGGTCACAGTTTGACAAGGTCAAACTAGACCAATTAGGACCGGTGGCTTCAGAAATCTTGTCATCATTTGAAGACTGTTTTCTAGTTCTGAATTCCATCGACTCTGTTTAATTATCCATATATATGGGAACTTGTAGGAGGTTTATTGTGGCACGTTCATCCATCGAACACCATTTTTAGACATGGATTTCTGAGCCCTTAAACTAACATTTGTTCATTTACAACTGGCTCAACTACAACAAGTGGCCCCGAAAACTAGTCGCCAAACGCAAACCGTTCGCTTTATCCCAATTCATTAGTTCTTTATGAACTCTTGGTATATCTAGAGAAACATATAAATTTAATCGTGGTGTTTGTTCTCATCGGAAGACAATTTTTGGAAGCGTTTTCTTAGCCTCCGAGCCTTTTTTAAATGTTTTTGTAGCTATTAAGAAAATGTAAAAATAGGAAGTTGTGGGACCCTCGTCGGGTCGCCAAACCCCCATAGATACTTTTGGGACATGTAAATAACTATTTAAAACACTATAGTGTAACTTTTTGTGTGAATTAGAACTTTTGACAAAATGGTGTTTTCTCTCTCTTCCCTTCTCTTTCTCTCTCTGGGTTACAAAATGAAGTGAAATGAAATGCATTGAATACATGTCTCTAAACCCTTTTCTTTCATTTGAAAATTGTAATTATTATCATATGTAAATGGGAAAACTAAAAAATGATAATTATGTTACATTAGGGTAGATGCCATGCCAGCGAATTATCGTTGATATCATGCTCATGTGGTTTTACAGGATGAAAGAATGACGACGAAAAGGCGATGTGGGATTCATTTATTTATCTTTGTAATTAATATAGTTCATTGTTAAATGAATAAATGTATAATGTTGTCTCATGTTATAGACTGTTATATTTAATAATTTTTTGATATGTATGAGATGTTGGTTTCAAGGACATCTAGGAAATGTGGATTTAATCATAGTTCAATTTTGATTTATAGTACACCTAGTAAAAAGGGTTTGATATTTATATAAGGTAAATAAATTTGAAGTAATATCTTGTAGTGCATATTTAGTGTTCATTAAATGATTAATGAGTCATCTTGTGCATTTATACCTTGTAAATGTAATAAAGAGAATTAAATCGAAACACTCTACCCTTGTTCAATATCAGAGCATAACTTGTTTTCATGTGTGTTACTTTTTACCCTAGAAGACATTGAAAACCGTAGAGTGAACTTAAACCCTACACTCGATGGAAAACTCCTAGTTTGAGTAAACAAGAGCCCAAGAATGGATTTTTCGTCTTACTCGGTATGGTTAGTGACATTGTCATAAACCCATCCGATAGGAGCGACACAATCAAACTTCATTTTTAGTAAGTAAAACTAACTCTTCCTGCGCATATCCTAGTGGATTACCTTGTCTTCCGAGGATATATCTAAAATTTATTTCTTCATCAAGCGAAATTCTGTTGGATCCAGACGACATAGATGGAGGTTGTGACTTAGTTGTTCTAGGTCTTAAACTCCTGTTAATGAACTCCTTAGCTCTGCTCATCTAAATGTGTTACCTTGGTTTCTCTCAACATTACACCTTGGTCCTTTCTAAAGGTGGTTTAGCATAAATTTGTCCTCTCGCTTAAAACTCATTTATAGTTGAGGGGTAGACCCTTAGGTGAAGTTGGAATTAATCTAAAACTCAGTTGATTTGGATGTTAACTTGGTTTCGTGTGTAGCTTCAAGTCTCCTTATCATTTATGTCTTCAAGAGGTTAGACAAACAGTTCGTAACTCCTTTTCAAGACAATACTAAAAATAAGACCATAATGTGACGTAGAAAATAAAGCATATAAGAGTAAAGACGAGATTTGAGGTTCGAATAATGCCACCCTTGAAGACCTTATAACTCAATTAAACATACTCCTTTGTTTCAAAGAATATGAATTGCCTTGGTGGGTTCTACCTTTGAGAAAACAAAATATATATATAAATCAAAATGGAGTTCCTCAAGTCATTGAATTAGAATAACTGTGGAAGGGAAATCACTATTCCGTGATCAAGGAATGTTTTGGTAATAAGCTATCTTGTATCTAAAACTCCGTTAAATCCTAATATCGCTATATGGACACCAAGTCACATTCACTTGAGATGTAAGAGTAAAAAGGTAGACATTGAATATATGTTTGAGAAGAATATTCTTAACATAAGGTCAAGATAATTAAGTACTTTATATGCTTTTGAATTATGACAAATAAGAATGCAAGTTATGGAAAATTTTGTAAAGAATAAGAAGCCAACTTAAAATGGTCGAACTGTAAAATTAAATGTGGAATGAACTTAAAGTTTGTAGATGGAAAAAGGAGAAAGTTATCCTTGCACAATAATGTTCTTAGAATGTTAATCATAACTAAAATACAATTAAAGAAAAGATGTGTTGTGGGTTTGCCTATCCTTAAGTCTTTTTTTTTTTGTGGTTGGGATTTCTAGTAACCATTCATTGGGAAAAGTGTGGCATCGACATGCCTATGTTGTTTCCATGTATCTATGTGATTCAATGACTTATGTAATTGTCATATGCGAGTCGAGCTTCTGTTCTTGGAGCCCATGTTGTGTTGTGTGTAGTGAACAATGTAAGTCACAAAAAAATTATTCCAGTACTTTCTTGTTGTAAAATAGGTATCTAAGTCATATCAATTGGTCTTGTTCTCATCAATCATACAAGGCAGAGAGGGTGGAAAATTCACACCTACATGTCCAATGGAAAGTCTCATCTTATTCTCTTAAGGTGCTTTATGTTACATGCTATGCAATTTCTCGGTGAGGGTTTTATAGCAAAAACCTACAAAGTTATGATCGCCTAGATGTTACTAGTACAATTGAAGGACTAAGACTAGTGATGTGATCTATAAAGGAAAATATCTTAGGTTTGTTAAGTCAAGTATGTTTCTTAGGGTAGTGGAAGAGTTCATCAAGAACATATCAAACCGTGTGAACAAAAGTTGAAGAGATATAATGCATTAGAGGTGTAAGTGGCTTGAGAAGTATCTCAATATAAATGGTTATAGTTGAAGGGTCGGTATAAGTGTGCACATGTATCCTTCAAGGGTTTCATGTTATCTTTAATTTTTCATTTTTATTAGGAGGTCAAGCTACGAGTAGTTAAAAATGACTGTACCAGAGCATAAAGGCATGATATATAGCTTCTTGAAAGCATGTTAGAGGTTTGAGATTGATTTTTTTAATACAGTTGAATGTGTTCTCTAGAGGATTGGTAAGAATAACATAGTGATCAATATGTGTCTCAACAAAGAATGAAATGTTGAATTAATTGTCTAATAACTCGGTTTGTACAAAGTGGACCCTTTAATAGAATGAATAATCACTATCTATCATGGTCTAGAGGTATGGATACTCAATGTTTAGCTATGAAAGGTATAATGCTAGCTACATTGAAACTAAATGGTAAAGTGACGAGTTCAAGATGGCGAGAGGTGTTGGTTTCTCATTTCTCCATGAAGAAGATTATAATCTACAGGATCGAGAGAGGAAAAGTTTTCTTTTTTAGTGACATTCCATAATTTTTTCAAATCCCAGTCTCACTTGAAAAGGTATGATTCACCTACCTATCTATGGTCCTGCTATGGTGTATGAAGAAGGTATATTCACTTATGAAAGCTTATAAAAGTGTTCTTGTTCCATAAATTAAAGGTATGAGCGAGAATCACGATAAAAATGGACAAACAAATTATAATTTCAATGTATATTTTGCACAATGAATTAGGCTAATTTATAGCCAATACAATAGGATAACCACTTCCTACAAAATAGGAAGTATTTCAAATAACTTACCATTTTACTGGTTTTACGGGTTTAACAAGATAACCACTAAACTATATGATTTTTTTAAATAACAACTCATTTACATCACAATATTATATTTACCAGTACATAAATATAATTAACCCATACATTATAAAATAACTCACACAATAATAATGTGAGCACTAATGTAAATTTCTAATATTCCCCCCTTAGTGTGAACATGGGGAAAACCTTCCTTTTACTTGCATCTACTCATGATCTGGTGATTTTCACGGAATGATCACAAACCTCAAGGATGGATTTGTAAATGGTTGACCAAAAACCGAGAATGATAGTTTTGCATTTCTAGTACCACAAACCACAAAGTGATGGTTTTGCATGTCGAGTACAACAAACCACAAAGTGATGGTTTTGTGAATAGATTACCAACAACCAAGAATGGTGGTTTTGTAATTGGTTTACCATAAAAAAATGAAGTTTTTCAAGTGGTTTACCTACAACCACATCATGATGTGCCATGTACTAGTATAAGCTCTCATCACTATCCCATTGTAGGGAATAACATAGGAAAATCTTCTCAAAATATGCTCACACATTACAAACTGAAAACTGGAAATGGAAATGGAACATTTGTGTCATGTTCCCCCCCATAATGTGAAATGTCCACTTATTCTGCAAACCAAACAGGAACACTAAAATAAAAATAAACACACACTCATACACGTCACCAAATTAGTATGTATGGCCTTGTCGATGGTGACCGATTAGAGGTTGTTGATTGACCTCCAACCTCTGTTGCCTCCATCCTTCGATGTCATGTTGCTAGTTCATCTTGATTTGGCTTTGAGGCTCAATATTTTCTACATTGTCCTTATTCTTTTCTTTCCTTCCACAATGTGAAAATATTTATTTTTCTGGACTTCTGGTAACACCTAAAATGCGTCGTAAGGCAATTTTTTGTCTTATTTTACGTAATTTTTACATTGACACAATCTTTTGATGAGAACTCACAACTTTGAAAATGATACTTTTGACTTAGACAAAAAGAATGGACAGGAAATGACTTTTCTGACAGTAACTTTGACACGAACAATATTTGACAAGACAAATAATTTTAACAAAATGACATAAATTTATGACATTTGACCAAAGTTGACTTTAGAATCTAAGTGTGATGACATAATACTACAAATGTCACTATGACATAACAAATCGCGTAATTTTTCACAATTCTATTATGACAATTTAGACCAACGACAAAAATTTGTTACTCGCACTCTTACTTTTTGATTTATACGACACAATAGATTTTAAAGTATAACTAAAACAAATACAAATCAACTTAACTCATAAACTTCTATCTAAAGGACAAACATTGACTCGAGATGTGAGATTTTAATTAACTATAGGCTATGACACATACCTTATACCTTATTAAAAATTGTAACTATCCACCACCAATTTATCTAATAGTCTTTTCATTCTCACATGAAAGATATTTCACCAAAAGATATGTCTTCCATGCATGATTTCGTATCAAACCATTTGCTATGTTGTACATTTTCACGCACATGGAGTGAAATAGATGCATAAAATCTTTGATGAAGTCGGTAGGGGATAGGAAATATGTGGGAATCCAATTTAAATAAAAAAATTGATGTGGCTCAATGCTAACAATCTTGTGATGAATTGAATTTGAGGCGGGGAGATCGAAAGGAAGATAAACTCAATCAAATATAAGCCATGGTTGGATTCAATTAAATTTACACACCAACAATACCAAGAAAACCAATCTAGGTGCCACCTAAGTTTGATGTTGAGTTAGTGGCTATGGGATATATGTTGGCCTAAAAAATGTGAATAAGATCTCACCACACGTTTCAATATCAAAATCTATGACCAACAATCTACATATCCCACTAAGCTTGTGTAATTCAAATCTGCGCGTTGACTAAAAACGTAGTCTTTGAATTTGATTTTGATCATTACATGCATAGTCACTTAAAATAAATATTGATAAGAACATTCAGGATCTACCAGGACTCACGTTCTCGTGTGTGAAATTACAAACATGGCTAAATCATCAATTTTATCCAAGGTGAGTTGATGTCGAGAGGATAATTAAATTTTGATTGAGAGAGGATCACGTACAAAACAGATTCACAATAAAACGACACCACAAAGCTAATTCCTAATATCTCTTTTTCATAGGGGCGAAGCAATATATTATTTGCCCCTTCAACAACATCACACTTCAATTATAAGAAAGATTAAACTTCACTTTGATACCAAAATGAAAGGTATGAGTAGAATTGCAGAGAAAAACATACAAACAAATTATAATTTCACTATATATTTTGCATAATGAATTGGGCTAATTTATAGCCAATACAATAGGATAACCACTTCCTAAAACATAAGAAGTATTTCAAACAACTTACCCATTTATTGGTTTTACGGGTTTAACAAGCTAACCACTAAACTATATGAGTTGTTTAAATAACAACTCATTTACATCACAATATTATATTTACCAGTACGTAAATATAATTAACCCATACATTATAAAATAACTCACATAATAATAATGTGAGCACTAATGTAAATTCCTAACTCACACAATAATAATGTGAGCACTAATGTAAATTCCTAACAATAAATCAACCTATTAGAACTCGGTTTTTCTTGGGTGACAATGGCAATAAACTAAATGTCGGTTTCTCCATCCTTTAATTGTATCTTTCATGGTACATATGCATATATAATTTTGTATTTCATTTTTGAAATGATCTAGTTGGGTCACTATGTTGTTATTTCCCTTTCAAATGAAGACTCTGCAAAAGCTACAAGGGTCCTAAAATAGTGGTATGGCTACTAAGAGGTTGAATTTGTGTTATAAATGAAAGGGGGAGCTTAGTATAGCTCTCTATGAAATGAGGTGTAGGTGTTTAGGAGACATGAAGACACTTTATTTCCTTCTCAAAGGAGTTTTTGACAGAGTTAACTTGTTTAATGTTCTCTAACAATGGGTAAATTTTGTTTTTACAAGAAAATTGTTGCTCAAGGTGTATGAAGGATCTCCAAGACAGGGGGAGTACTTGGTCGTTGATCCATGTGATTGAAATGGTGGTCTGAAGACCATTCAAGGTGTGTATATGATTTTTTCTTCCTTGCTCTTGCATTTGAAGGTATGTAGTGGCTTATCTCAATTAAACATGATTGTAGAAGACTGAAAAAGGTTATTTGAGACTGTTAAAAGTTGTAAAGGAGCTTTCGTGGCATGGAAGCAAGGCTAGTTGATCCAATTTTTCCTTTGAGCTAGTATTTGAGGTATTGTGTCTAGGGGAGTGCATTTTGGTTAAGTCAAAGCATAAATGACCTGTAGTTGCATGTTGAAATTGGTCTAAATTGCACTTAAGAACATTGTTTTGGACTTATAATATTGCTCTTAAGTATGGAAGCAAGAATATGCCTTGTTTTGCATGATTTTGGCCTACAAATGAATGATGTATATTTGTCAAGAATGATGGAGTGATGATGAGCCATGGTCATTCATGTCATTTTTGGCATGTAAATGGTGTTGTTACCCCTATTCCAAGACTCTTTATAATGCTTTTAAGAAGCTCAAAACAAGGTTATCAAATAAAATGTTCTTCTTCGCATGCCAAGAGGATGGAGAATGTTGTTATTAGCCCTTAAAAAGATGAAATTATGCTTTTTCATGGTGTATTGATGGTTTTCAAATGTTGGAAGTGTTCTTTCTAGGGGAGCTTAACTTGTTTGTGTGCCTAAAATGAAGGCAAGAATCATTTTTGGGCAAAATCAAGAAAATCGAGCTAATTAAGACCTTTGGTTGATGTTTCTAACAAAATCATGGAGGTATAAAGCTGAAAAATGTCAATAAGATGAGTAATAGATATTCCTTTGTCATTAATGTAAGAAGGGGGAAGTTCAAGTGTTTTCCATCAATGACAAAGGGGAGATTGTTGGCATGGTGTCCTAATAGGTGTTTTCATTGATGAAAAACCACATTAATGAAAAATTGAATGTTTTAGGATGATTTTATGATGATGTATATGGTGCTAACATACTGGTTTAGATGTATATCAACTTTTAAAATGGGTTTCAGTGAGGTATGCTTTCCACTAACAAGCTATATACAGTGCACAGGAGATGTAGCTTGACAAAGTGTGATATTCTCAGTTTCTTGGTAATCATGTTAACATAATGTATAGAATGATCCTATGGTTTTGTATAACTCATAGCAATGGTATGGTACAAGGACATGTAGATCTCTATGTTACAGTGCTCATTGGGAGCGGTATGCTTGCTTGGAGGTGTGACAGAGTGAATTTGACCTATATGAGCTCATTGAATCATGAATTCAGGTGTATAATGGTATATAAGGTATATTTTGGTCATTTTGAGAGGTTTCATGATCAAATATTACACTATTTCAGATTAACCTAACCTACAAAGGTGAAGATCTAACATTCAAGCATAGGTAAGTCTTAGTGATTGGAGATATTGAGATTTGTTATTATCATTATGATGATTGGATATGTTATAAGGATGATTCATGATGCTCTTAGAAAACTTTTAGGTGCCCATGATGTGTATTTTATCAGATATGACTTATTTTGTGAGACAAGATGAGAAACAAGTCAAATTCCCGCTCGAAAAACAAGTCAAATTCTAGCTTGAAGTGCAACTTTAGATGTTCATTGTGAACAATGTTATTTGCATGGTACCTTTTAAATTTTAGTTATTCTTCTAAGGTGATTTTATAAGGTTTGAAAAAATAATCAGGTCATTTGATCATCACGTTTTTATGAACAAATGTTAAGAAGGTAAAGAGGTTTAAAACCCTAGTTAAACCCTAGCTAGAAGTTGTTGACATAAACTAAACTGTTGTGAACCAATTTTTATTGAACCATATAAATTTATGATTGGATGTTGTAGAGGAATCCTCAGGATTTCTATAAATGTATGGTTGAGGTCACGATGATATGTGGGCCCCACCTATAAATAACGATTTGAAGAAGGTTTGAAGACAAGTCGGTCCAAGGAGTAGCATGAAAAATAATGGTGCATAATTATTTGGCGTTTTTATTGATGTCGATGTATTTTTCAAAACATTTTTATGGAGTATCATGATTTTGAGGTCTAAAGCTGGTTGAATGATCAAAGGGATGTTTTGGGGTCTCGAGATAATATGATCCATGGAACCGAGCATAAACTAAGCTACACATGGATTTTGAGGTGATTAAAATTGTGTTGGAAAGTAGATTAAGATATATTTCCATTGATATATATTTCCTCATGATTAGGTGACTTGATAGGGTTTCAGTGTCGTTATTTGAGCAAGAATATTTTTGGAAGTTCAAGATAGCATTTGTTTTAGTGCAAGTTTGATGTTTTTTTAAGCATGAGATGGATTGGGTGAGGAATTCTATCACCTGTAATGTTTGTAGGGAGGAATTTTTCATCCAATGAATCCATTTGTAGGTATCGAATATATGTATAAATGTTTTTATGAGCTAACCTTTCAAGTAGCATTTTTGGTAGGATGATCTGGTGAAGGAAAATATTGCTTTGGTTTGAAGTGAAGGATATTTCATGACTTATAACTTACTTAGAAGTATTATAAAGGTTATACCATTTATTACTAGTGGTCACATGGAATGATTTTGTTTAGTATGATGGATTTGGTGATCGGATGAAGTTTCGAGGTGATGAATGGTTCGAAACAATTGTTTTAAGATTTGTAAAAGAGAATCGTGCCCGATCCAACAAAATAATTTTAATTTTTGAGCTAAATTATGACCATGTATGAATTTTTAATGTTATTTTAATCATGTATGATGGGTTTCAGATCATGAATATGTATTGTTTTGATGTAAGGTCATTTTTAAGAATGTGCTCATGGGGTTTTGAGCCATTTTTGGCACATGTAATGAATGAGCGTTTTAGGTAGGAAGACCTACATGGGTCAAATTTAACTATTGTAATTCAGCTTTATGAATTTTCTATAGATGTATGGGTAGAATTTATCATGAGGGATGGAACTCTTTTGGTTTGAAAGGAAGAAAATCATATTTAAGTGCTTGTTTGGTTCATTTTTGAACTAGTTCTCTTGAAGGGAAGGTGTGTGACCTAGAGGAAGATATTTTACAGGTATGAGAGAATGATTCAAAGGATGAGGAAGATCATGACAGGTTTAAGAAGATTAGAGAGCATTTTTTTATGTGATTAGTGATTTGAGAAGTGAAGAAAGAGCAAGATCATGAGAGATTGAAGACCTAATGTGTGAGCTAGGTTTATGAGCTGAAATTTTGATCTCCATCAGTTATGGTAGAAAAAATATCAAAGATCACATATATTTGGGTGGTTGATTTTGTCTTTTTCATCTTTATGTGGCTATAACATCCTTGTGCATTGGGTTCTTCACTACATTAGCGGTTGGTGTTCCTTGTAGGGTTGGTGCTCCTTTTGGGGTTGGTGCTCCTTTTGTAGTTTGTGCTACACTAAATTTATTTTCTTTATGTAATATAAGTATAATTTCAGTGGGTTTTCTTCCTGTGATGTTTTCCCACTTATATATGGTCTTCTTATGTCGAGTACTTTACTTTCTTCCTCTTGTGGTTGATTTTGCATATCTTAATAAGCACACATGATCATGGATGTTGTATAAACAACACAATTCATGAATGTGTGTTTTCATAAATGAAAGAAAATAGTTTTAGGACTAATTCACCCCCTTATCATTCCCTTGTGCTTCTAATAGGAGGTAGGGAGACCTGTGGTGAGGAAATTCTTTAAAAATATGTTTTAAATCACTTCTACACTTCCATATTGACCAGAGATCAAATACAAGTTAAGTAAGAGTTAATGTGAGGTTAAAAAATCATGTTTAATGGTGAAATTGGGATAAAAGAGATAGCAAGAATAGAGGGGAAAATAAAGTGCACCTTTGAGAAAGATTGAGACAAGTGGAAACATGGGAGCAAATGAGGATGAGATGAAGGGGCTAGAAAATCACTTGCAGAGCCTTTAGAAGTTCGGATGGAAGTGCAAGGGCTATGTTTGATCATGAGGCACACTTTCTTGTCACCTCTTTCCCCTTGGGGACATGGGAGATATTAGGGACACAAAATTTCACCTTGGATCAATGTGTTGCCATGTTGCATGGTGGAAATTTTGCTAAGTACGGATTTTCAACTTCTCCCTCACTCACACTCGTCTTGAATCAACTTAGACACAACCCAGGTTAGCTTATTTGTATGTGGAGGGTTTTTTAGGGCATATGGTGTATTTTATTATCTATTTATTTCCCCTAGATAATGGGGACATAACGGACAATAGGGATAACAAGGATAACATGAACATCGTGACAATAGGGATAATTAGTGCTAGAATGTGCACCAATGGGAGGAATATGAGGGTGAAATTTGGTGTCCTTCATATCCACCATGTCCTCTAAGGGATAATAGGGAAATGAGGACCTCAAAAGTTCACTTGTCCCAATTTATTTTCTCAATTATTGTCACATATTGATTTTTCTTTTGGACAAGATCACCAATCTTTAAAGTTCACTCATGAACACATTTTTCATAGGCACGATTGATGTGTTTTTGGTAGATTTGGAGATGGTCGAGAGAATTTAAATGGTGTTCATCCAATAGTTCAAGTTTTGCAAAACATTCTTGGTGAAAATCGTCATCAGAGAGCATATCTTTGAGTGATATACCAAGAGATGGAATTTTTAATTTAAGAGGTAGGAAAACCTCCATACCGTATGCAAAAGAAAAATGTGTAGCATTGGTAGAGGTGTGAATGTTGGTACAATAAGCCCATAAAGTGAAATAAATATGTGTGTGCCAATCCTTAGCGAGTGTCGTCGAAAACTTTCATAAAACATTTATTGAGGGTTTTGATGGAAGATTCAGTTTGACCATTTTTATATGGGTAATAGGGTGAACAAAAACTAAGTTGAATGCTAGAGTTTTCACACAATTTACGTAGGGTTTTTTTTTGAATTATTTGTCATTTTCAATTATGAGGCAATGAGGAACTCTAAAGCAACAAATGATATGGTGGTTTATAAACTCAGTTATTTTCTTGGCTTTGGTAGAAATGAGAG
The DNA here is from genome assembly GCA_018340775.1 of Taxus wallichiana var. yunnanensis. Taxonomy (NCBI): domain Eukaryota; kingdom Viridiplantae; phylum Streptophyta; class Pinopsida; order Cupressales; family Taxaceae; genus Taxus; species Taxus wallichiana. The sequence continues at coordinate 759,840,379 of CM031234.1, forward strand.
GGATGGCTTCCACCAATTTAGTGTAATATTCAGTCACTATGATGATCCAACAATGATGTTGCGAGGAATGAGGTTTAATCTCTCTAACAAGGTCCAAACCCTATTGAGAGAAGGTCCTGAAGTATCTGGTGAATTGTAAGGTGTGACTAGGGTGTGGTGAAGGTTAGCATGATAATGACACTTCACACAACATTTGAAGTAGTCACAATAGTATTGGTTAAGGGTTGGCTAGTAATAGCTGAGGTGAAGGATATGTTTTGTGAGCTGCAAGGCCACTAAAATGTCCCCCACAAATCCCATCAAGGATTTATTTGGTGTACGAAATTTTAGAACTGGTGAGGCACCGCAGGAGGATACCGTCAAAGCCATGTTTGTAGAGAAGACCTCCCATGATGACGTAATGAGAGAAACTTTTTAGGAAGGCTCATCATCCATTGTGAGTGAGATCTAGAGGTAGGATTGAAAGGGAGAGGTATTCAGTGAACTTCTTATACCAAATGTTGCATGGGTCAGTTTTGATTCTTCCCACAAAATTTACACCGTAGATAATATAAGAGGGTGACTCCAAATCGTTGTATTATGACAAAGATTTTGGAGTCCTAAGGTGAGGTAGGTATTTGAGAATAAAGACAAGACATGGTATCCATAAATTTGTTAGTGGATTGCAAAGTGGTTTGAATAAGGAAGTGATCAAACATGGTCAAAAGTATGTGTTATCTAAAATTCACCCCTCAAGGTAATTTTGATAACATGCATCAGATTCTTCAGTCCCGAGCAAGTAGAATTGATTCAAGGCCAAAAATCATGTTTTTGGGTCCCTTTGGCTTCTCTCTAACTTCCCCATCCAGGAAAAAACCCAAGAAGTTAGAGAAAATTGGAAAAAATCTAGAAAATGGGCTCATTCTAGTTTTTGCGGAAAAATTGAACATTTTTGTCCCAGGTGGTCCATGGGATAGTTGGGATGCGGTATGCACGGACGTGAAAATATGATTTTGGCACAAGTTAGTGCATTTTGGGTGGCACATAAAAATTTGTCTAGGATAGTCGGGATGTCGGGACAGTGGGGCGTGAAAAGGTGAAATCACCGCACAAAGAGCCAAGCTAAATGGGATGCGGCGAATGCGGAAGTCAACGGACCTCACGACCCGGTCAATGGTGGATGTGTAAGGATAAGGAAGTCTGATTCAGATGATTTGGAAGAATGTATCCCAAACATCCGGGACACGTGGACCTGATTTTGCCAAAATAGCCGCAATGAAGAGAAAAAGTCAATGTTTGACCTCCTGAACTTCAAACGGCCATAACTTTTGACTTCGAGCTCCGATTTTCAAAAAATCGACTTTATGGAAAGATCACGATGTCCTTTGAATATAAAAAATGGATTTCTTAATTTTGATGAGGGTAGATATATTAAAATAAAATAAATGTATTCATCTCCAGTCAATTAATGCTCATTCCCATCAAATGACAGAAAATGCCTGGCAGACCCAAAATAGTTGCTTGCACTCAGAAGGCCATAACTTTTGCATTTCTCAACAAAATCACACAAAATTAGTACCGTTGGAATCATTTTTCCGATCCCAACACAAAAAAATTAATAAATTATGGATTTGATGAGGCATTGATGGATATTTTCTTGAAAACGTGGCCAAGTTTAGAATAGTGTTTTATTTGGTAGTTAGACGCATTCAATGAAGCATGGGCTGACATATTTCACTATTGCAAGTCATGGGACAAGTATGAGGAGCCTTTTGCAAGAAACAGAACATCATTTCACTCCATTTAATACCTCTTACAAGTGGTTGAAGGAAATATTTCAGGATTTCCATTTTCCCTCTCTCTCTCTCTTCTTATTTTTCTATAAATTGGAGTGTTGGGCTCATAGTAGGAAAGTAGTCTTGTTGTAGGAAAGTTCTGTCATTTTTTTTTGTGAAGCCAATGTGCTATAGGCCCTTGTAGTGGACTCCTTGCATGGTGATCCAGGCCCTTATCTTGTAATAGATTGAACTATGCATATCATGAAGCAATAAAATACAAGTTTGTGGATGCATCTTCCCCTGCTTGTGTTTGTTTGCACTCTTCTTTCCCTTTCAACCTTCATTATAAGAATATTGTGTCTATTTTTATGCTCTTCCAAGGACTCATTATTATTATGCATGTATGAAATATTTTTGTGAATACATTTTCCAGATTGTGGAGAATTGTTATCATCCCTTCTAGTATGCATTTTACTTCTATTTTTCACACATTGGAAGACTACTCTCACACCCCTCCTTTTTGGTGTATCACCATTGTAGTGTAGGCTTTCATTTTTATGCATTCTCTCTCCTTGGTCCCTCGGAAAGTTAGATTAGGACAGTCAGTTTCACCTATATTAGAGTAGATTGTGGTTGGTAGTTTAGGAGCAAGAACCAACTTTCTCTGGAGGTCTATCTCAAGTAAAGCAAGTCCCACAACTTGGAGATAGTACCCATGTCATCCAATCACACCATGAGCTCAAGTATATGCACTTGTGTAAACATAAGGGTTATATGATTCGGTGATAACTATATGTTGACATGATGTTTATACTTTTAAAGTTCCTCATTATGACATTGGTACAAACCATTGACTTGGTTCACAACCAGTTGAGAGTCAAAAAATGTATTAATGGATTTAACATCTAAGGCAATGGCAGTTTGAAGACCTAACACAAGTTTTTCATACTCGGCCATATTATTATTGTAGTCAAAGTTGAGTTTGAAGGAAAAAGGCATATGTTCGCCATCAAGAGGAATTAGGATGACCCCTACACTACCCCCATGTTGATATTTACATCAGTCAAGGAATAACATCATCTAGTAGACAATATCATCAAGGGAGAGGGTAATGATAGATTCATCAGGAAAATCAAAGTTAGAAGATTAAAATTTCTAGGAAGAAGATGGTCTACAAGCTGATCTACATTGGTTTTTCCCTTGACATACTTTTGATGAATGAAATCCAAGTCTAAGTCTGTAAGGATCATGAGCCAACACACAGTGTGTTGGTGTTAGTAAGATTTAGCATACATGTAGTTCATAGGGTTGGTGTTGGTGACAACGAAGTCTTTACGGTTGAGTAGGTAGTGGAAAAATTCGGTGGCCATGAAAACTAAGGCTAGGAAAAGCTTTTTCATTGTGAGTATACCTAGTCTCATAGTATAAATGAGTAAGATTTATGTAATAAACCACTTTCTTCCTATGTTGTTTTTCGCGATGAGCAAGCATGGCACCCAAGCACTAGTCGGTATAAGAAATTTAGAGGTAAAACATTTTTTCATATTTACATGGGATGAGCACAGGTGGTTGAAGAAGGTATTTCTTCAATTCTTCAAAGGATTTATAGCACTCATCATTCCAATTGAAGGAGACATAATTTTTAAGGAGATGATGAAAAGGGTGACATCGGTCAAAAAGTTGGGAAATAAAGCATCAAATGGATTTCAATTTTCCTTACAAACTACGAAGCTGTCAAAGGTTAGTAGGTGGAGGAAACTTGAGAATAGCCTTGATTTTTATGGGATTGAATTCAATGCCCCACAAAGAGATGATGAAGCCAAGGAGTTTTCTAGAGATAACAAAAAGATGCAATTCTTTGGTTGAAGGTGAACACGGTTTTGGATGAGGTGATCAAAAATGACTTTAAGAACTGCGAGGTGTTCGGCGTGAGTTTTCAACTTACCGAGAAGGTCATCGACATAATCTTCAAATATTTCATGCATGTTATCATGGAAAATATAGGTCATAACACATTGATAGGTGGTACGAGAGGTTTTAAAGCCAAAGGGCATGACGGGATAATAGAAGGTCTCCCGAGGGGTGATGAAGGTGGTTTTGTATTAATATTCTAAAGTGGGTAATATTTTATTATAACTGAGAATTCCTCCACAAGAGATAACATCTCATGGCCAGCTATAAGATCAATGATTTGGTCAATTCTAGGTAGAGGAATGTCATCCTTAGGGCATGTAAGGTTAAGGTCACGAGAATTCCATGAAGATATGGAGTCCCCCTGTTGCATTGATGACAGGAACAATGTTATAAATCCATTGTGGATAGTCAATGGATAGAATGAAGGAAACATAAAGAAGGCACTGGAGTTATTCTTTCATAAGAAGGGAAATGCATCGATGCATTTTTCATATGTTTAGCATCGTGGGATAGTCACGATATTATGGACCATGATATTAAGGTCAATAGTGAGCATATCGACATAAGACCAAGAAAAATTGTTGTGATGATATCGAAGGAAATAGGTGAAGGCTTATTGTTCGACAGAATATAAAGATTGGCCTATCTTTAGAATTCAAGGGTTGTTACGAGTGTGAATTTTGATCTCTATGGAAGATTCATTTAGCATGGTTTGTGTCTCAAAAGGTAACGATTAGTGAATGTAAGAATCGTATGCACGTAAATAGGTGAGAATAGAATCATCATCTTGGCATTGAATGACATTGATAGAAGGTTTGTCTTCATGTAACATGTTAGGATAAAGAAGAGGAATGGAAGAGGGTACCTCACCATCATGATGATAGGTTATAGGTCCCAAAGAAATGGTGTTCATGATAGAAAAAATATAGGAGAAATGGATTCTTGATCCATGGACTCTGTAAGGTGAAGAAGCGTATGAATAGTTAATGAAGGTGGGGAAGGTTTTCTTCCCCTACGAGGGTAATGTGAGCCTTCTTGGGATGATGTTGTGAAGAAAATTCAAGACCACAACATTCTTTTTGTTTCCCACAGGTGGTGCAGGTATGACTGTGTGACGACCTTTCTCATAAAGACTAAAGCCAAAGCCCTTCCAGGCACATCGATGAAGTAAAGTGTTGGCAAAGTAGCATTGGGTGAGGTATTTGAATTCAAATGAGAAATTTCAGGTTTGGGTAGGTGGTCCAAGAGAAATAGAATAAGTTTTGAGTCCCCATATGTTAGGTTGGTGTAAAGTTGGGGAAGACCGTATGGAAAAACCTCTCTACATGACAGTCATAAGGTGGGTTTTGGTGAAGGATTCCATACTTCGAGGTGTAAGGAAACTATCTATGTTATATAGGAAATACTCCCCCAAGGAAAGGTGTTGAAAAAAACCTACTAAGGGATAAAGGTCAATAATTGAGTAGTGGGGATGGATGAGCCACTCGAATCCTGAGAGGTTAGGGAATTTTTGTTGTTAAAATAGGCGGAGGTTGGTAGATGGGCTAGGCTGTGGAATCTACAACAACATAGGGGATAGATGGGCTAGATTTGGTAGGTGTAGAAGTAGAAATGGTAGATGATGCAATGAAAGAAGATGAAGTCATAGAGGTGGTAGATACCTTGAATAGAACATGGACATCATTTGGTTGGTAAAGTAATTTACAGGTTTTAAAAGGTAAAGGATCCACCTGAATGTTGTAGGGGTGACCTTCATATTCAAATTTTAGGCAACGATGAAGGGTTGAAGGTACACACCCAATGATAGGAATCAAGGCTCGGTAAAGCAGCAAGTTATATTGAAATTCACCACGAGATACATAGAATAGTTCGAGGCCGATCACGGGGACCCACATATATCTAGAGGATGATGATGGTAATGGTATAAGTCATGGCATCATTAAAATAATGCAACATAATAAGGCTACTATGTATGTAGTTTGCGGGTATGCGCAATTGTTCATAGGCATGGGAAGAAGTGATATTAATGCTTTAGCACCTTCATCAATCATAATGCGTCGATTGCGAGTATCATTGATGTTGGAAAAGATGAAGAGGGTGGGATCATGATCATTTGATTCTAGAGGGAAATTCAAGGTGAGTGGCGGTATTGACAATAGTGTGGTTATAGGTAATGGATAAGATGTAGGCGAAGAGGTGATGAAGGTGAAGGTGTGGGAAAAGAGAAGGTAAAGGTGCGGGTGGGTGTTGACTCACCTTTCATTTACCTTTGTGAAGAAGTAACTTGACCAATTTGGAATGGTGTGGGCCTAAAATTGAAGGTAGAGGAAAAGGTTAAATAGAAGGCATGTGAGAGACCATGGTATGAGGTGAGAAGGTTAGGTTTCCCTCTTAGATGTGGGAATTGGTTTTGTGATAGGTGGTATTTGAGTAGACAAGTGTACTTTCACTACAGGATTTAGTAGGCTAGGTGTTGGTAGGACCCCTAAGGAAGTTGTAGGTTTAGGTGTAGATAGGGATTTGGGGGAAGGAAAGGCTGAAGAAGAAGGGGCTGATATGATCAGCTCAGGTGCCATGGTTTTAGTTACCTTGAATACCTTAGGATAGATAGTTGAGGTATCTAGGGAAAACATCTACATTTGGGTGGATACTTGGAGTCGAAGACACCCCTAGAGTGTGGAGTAATCAACATACTCTAATCATTCCACAAAAAGTGAGAATGATTCTTGTTTAGAAGACAACAAACTAGTGGTGAAACCCATCTATAAATCTAAGTCATGTAATACAGGGAAGGTTTTCGCCTCAGTTGATAGGTAGGAGTGATGTAAGAAGGTTTGTAGGATCTTAGAAGACCACTAGGAGAAGCATCTCGATAGGAAGAGGAGATAAGAGTGGCTTCTCTATGGGTCGAGGAGAAGGAAAGACAAGAAATGTACACTCCTCTTTAGGTGAAAAGGTTGATAAGTTTATCTCATCCTTAGGTAGAGGAGTGGGTTAGATAGGTTCCTCCTTAGGTAGAGGAACATGCAAGATGGGATTTGTTATAGGTAAAGAAATAAGTGATGTATGCTCCTCCATGGGTAAAGGAGTAGGTGTGATAGGCTCCTTTATGGATACAAGAGTAGGTGTGGTAGGTTCTTACGTGGGTAGAGGATTTCGTGAAAACATTTACTCAATAGACACTATAGGAGGAGACTGGCTAGATGGAGCAAGTATTGTGTTGAAACAGCATGAACCTCGTGCACATTGGTTTCACTAGTAGAGTCAGTGAAGCCTTGTCGATAAATGGGTATGATTATGAAAAGGTTTCTTAAACACACCCATATTGGCTTTGGCAGGTGCATTAGGGTTTTCCAGGACAAGATCACCATTATCTAGCATTCCTTGGACAATGTTCTTGAAGGTTTTGCAATTTTCATTGTTATGTCCCCTAACTCGGTGATAGTTACGAAGTCATTTTCTTTATACCACGATGGTGTAGGATGAGAAGGATCAAAACTAGTGTTTGGTTTGATAGGTGGAAGGGTGATGGCTCTAGATTTTAAAATATTTTCCAACATAAAATAATATGGTTCTCTAATAGGAGTGTAAGTCCTCTGTTCATATTTGTATTGAAAGTTTTGAACATGAGAGAGGTTGGTAGGTGGTTTTGGTTGATTAGATGGATGAGAGGGGTTGGCTTTCAGAATCACCACATTGGTGGATCCTTTGGCCTTGGAATGGTTATTAGAATGGTTGTTCAATGGTTTAGAAGAATATTCATTTGATTTGAAGTTAGTGTTCTTGTTACACAACTTAAGTTTCTCTTCTTCAAGGGAACAGATCTATAGTTTTCATACCATGGTGAAGGCTTCATCAAACGAATGAAACTTTTGAACCTAGAGAATCGGGGCAATGTGTCTAGTACATGCCCTTGTGAAAAACTCTATGATATCTAATTGTGGTAGCTGGAAGGTGATTTGATTGATGAGGCCCCGCAAATGTGAGAAACAATCTACGATAGATTCATCCTCGTATTGGCGAATAGAGTATAATTTTTTCATAGAGACCTCCTTAGAGATATTGGCTGAAAAGTTGTCAAGGAAGGTCTGGAACATTTTTTGAAGGAGAAGACTGAGTGCCTAGGAAAAGCAATATACTAATTATTATCATCTTTGAATCACGACACTATAGTTTGCACAAGTGTGTGTGCTTGAGCTCACGGTTTGATTGGATAACATGGGTACTATCTCCAAGTTGTGGGACTTGCTACTTGAGATAGACCTCTAGAGAAATTTGGTTCTTACTCCTAAATTACCTGCCACAATCTACTCTAATGAAGGAAAAAATATCTTATCCTAATCTAACCTTCCAAGAGATTAGGAGAGAGACAGAGAGAGAGAGTCCATAAAAGTAAAGCCTACACTAAAGTGGTGATACACCAGAAAAGGAGAGTGAATGAGGATAGCCTTCCAATGTGTGAAAATTAGAAGAAAAATGCATGCTAGAAGAGGTGATTATAGTTCTCCATAATCCAACAAAAATGCATTCACAACAACATTTCATACATACACAATGATAATGAATCCACTGTAAGAGCATAAAATATACATAATATTTATGCAATGAGATTAAAGGGGCAAGAGGAATGCAAACAAACACAAGAGGGAAAATACATCCACAAACTTACATCTATTGCTTCATTGATATGCACAATTCAATCTATTACAAAATAAGGGCCTGGATCACCATGCAGGAGTCCAAGACAAGGGCCCATAGTACATTGGCTTCACACAAGATAATTTTGGCGAGTTTTGCTACTCAAAACTACCTCTACTTCTTACAATGAGCCCAACATTCTTATTTATAGCATTCGAAAGGAGGGGAGAGAGGAAAGTGAAAATCCCTAATTCTATCCTTGACCACTTGGGAGATGCCATAAATGAAGTGAAATTATTATTTTTCCTTGAAAAATGATCCTATACTATCCCATAACTTACAACGATGAAATATGTCACCTATGCTTCATTGAATGCATATCATCTACCAAATAAAATAATTATTACGAATCTAGGAGCGTTTTCTACAAAATCACCATCGATTACTCACAAAATTATGTATTTCTTGATTTTTGTGCATTGGGCTATGAACCATGATTCCAACAGTATCAATTTTGTGCATTTTGTTGGGAAATTCAAAAGTTATGGTCTTCTAAGTGCGGAGACATCTATTTTGGAGTCCAGGGCACTTCGATCATTTAACTAGAATGAACATCGATTGGTTGGGGCTGAATATGTTTCATTTATTCTCATAGACATACCCTCATCAAAATTAATAAATCTTGTTTTTTGGTGTAAAGGACGTCATTCTCGTTCTAGAAATTCAAATTTCATGAAAATCAAAGCTCAGAGTCAAAAATTATGGCCGTTTGAAGTTCAAGTCGATTTGCCTTTTTTTCCCTTGCATGTGGCTATTTCAGCTATTTCAAGTTTTGATGTCTAGGGATGTCCCTTGTGTTACTTGGGCGAAAATCTCTACTTCATCTATACCACACGACCCTCTTTATAAATCGGGCAAATTGGCCTTTGGTGTCCCGTTTGTCCCAACATTGACCAAGCCGTGAGGGTCGTTGACCTCCGCATTCACAACATCTCCTTTGTGTTCACTCATTTCGAGTGTTTTGGAGAACTCACATCCCGCGCATACCAATGCGGCTGGGCCCAAAAACTTGAATTATCTGATTTTCTCTTGGTGTGGCGATTTCAACTCTGCACGAACTCATGTCCCTAAGCATCCTCCTGCACTACACGGTATAAACATACCTAATTTTGTCAATCCCTACGCCTCTGACCATTTTTACCATATGAGTCCCGCTCATCCCGATGTCTCATGTGTAGCCTAGAACATTCCATTCGATTTAACTATTTACTTTGCAAATCGACTATTTTGGATTTTCAGTCCCACACGTCCCACGAATCTGCGTGGGACAAAAATACTTGATTTTTGGATTTTAACTATTTTTGGCCATTTCAAGAAAATTTGAATTTTGGGTCTGAATGTCTTGACCGAACTTTGTGCGGCGTGGGCCCAAAAAAACCCAACTTTGTCGTATTTCACAATCTCCTTAGCATTTTAGGCCCAAATTTGGTACGATGAACCACAGTATCGATCCGCCTTGGTTCCATCTGCATCGCTAAGACCTGATTTTGCATTAAAATAGGCACAGGGACCTCTTTTTTTTAAAAATTGCAATTTTTACTAACTCCTTGGATTTTTCTTGGAAAGGGGAGTTGGATAGAAGACAAGAGGTACCCCTAAAACCCAAATTTTGGCCCTCAAACCTTTTCGACCTACTTGAGCTTGAAGAATTTACATAAGTTACCAAAATTTACCTTGAGGGTGAATTTGGGATAACACTAATCTAGGGTAGGTCTTGAGAAGGACATGGGGAACATTCTAAGAAGTAGGGGATCACCATAGTCAATCAAATAGCAAACATGTTTTAATGATCATAAATGTTGTTGAGGGTCTTCCTTATTATTGAAATGGTTTAACTTGGGTAGCTCCCATTATGTGTGATAAGGCTGAATAGGTATGGATGAGTGGATGGGCTCCTTATAAATTTCATCATAAGTGAGGATAGTATGAGATCCATAAATGGAGGCCTCACATGTTTGCATGTTATCCATCATCATCTTGATAAGATCCATGGTAAGATTATATTGTGGATCACCCCCTGTGGTAGAAGGGGGTGGATGAGCTGAATAGGTCATGGAAGGCACACCAGTGTATGGTGGTGTTGAATATGTGAAATGAGAAGTGGGTACATACGAAAGAATAGATGATGAGGGCATGTACCTTTAATACGAGGTGGACATTATAGGTTGTGGTGAGGTGGGGTGTAGGTGGGAGGATCTTGTGGGAAGATCCTCATGGTAACAAGCGGTAGAGTAGGAGGAATCGAGACCACCGGCTTACGGTAAGGCATATAGGATTTCGATGCAATCGGAGGTTATGAAGTAAAAGGTACTTATGGTATGGTGATCCCTATACTACGAGCTATGGATGAGAATATGGAATATGTCGAGCTGCTAATGAGAGGTTAGGGGAGTGATAGATGTCGAAGGTGAAAAAGATGTTTAAGGTGCGATGGGTGTCGAGGGTGCAATAGGTGGCATTGATGCGGGGTAGGTAATGCTAAGGTAGCATTCGCGGATATGGAAGGGGGCATTAAGGTAGGCATAAAAAATAGTGGAATGCCCGATGAGTCCCGATAGAAGAGTGGGAGAGGTTATGTTGTAAGGTGATGACACTATGATAAAGGAATTTAGTGAATTCCTAGTCTCATGTAGGTATAGTTATAGGAACGTTGGGGTCCATTGGTAAAGAAGTAGATGGGGAAAAAGGAGAAAGAGGTAATAGTTTGTAACTAGCTTGAAAGGAAAAATCTCACACCATTGGTGAGTCCAAACCATAAGGAAGCTTGGAAAATTGGTATTGTAGGCTATGCAAAACTGCCAAAACTCGAAATAGATGTTTGGTGAAGTCTAGATGGTAGAAATAGGTTGTTGTTTATGATAAAAATAAAAAACATAGAGACCGATCTTGGTCATGAACCGGTTTTGGTTAGGTAGAAAGACCGATGCCGGTAGGAAGGTAACTGATGTCGGTTATTGTGAAAATGAAGAAATTTGAAAAATCTAAGTTTGATTTGATCAAAATAATTCTAGAAAGAAGCTGTGTGTAGCAAATATGAAGTAACACACTCAGGAAAAACTAGATTTAACCAGTTGTGATGGTTGAGTGAGGAAAAGAATAAAAACTAGTGAATACGTCCTCAAAACTCAAACTGCAAAAGACAAGAAAGAAAATGACAATTCACAAGCAAAAACTAGAAACGTGTTACCTTAGGATCAGATTTTCAGTGTTTATTTGGCTTATGCCTTAAGACTGACTATGAATGATATAGAATGTTTGGATAACAAAGGTACCTATAAAAAAATCTATGGATGGTTTTAGGTTTAGTTTTAGCGAAAGGAGTCCTCAATATATCTTACAATACGTGAGGTCCAAGCTCTAATATGATAAACCGGCTGGAACACCGAGCGGGGCCCACCATCAATGGGTTTTAAATCCTTGATGGCTTCTTTGTGGAAGGGAATTTTTAATAATTTTGTAGATTTTGTTAAGTGATTTGGATAATGAGTGTGTGCACAAATGTGAACTACACTTTATTAATCAATCACAAATGGCCATTACCTTTGTTGTATGATTGTTACTTAACGATGTGAGCTAATTATTCGGACATATAGGGATGAAATGCAAGTGTTTTAACCCCCAATTAAAATATGATATTTGATGTAAACAAGATTGAATAGGAAGAAGGATGAATTTCATTAATATAAACTTGGAAGAAAATAAGAAGGATTATTTTTAAATGCACCAAAAGAAATGTTTCATTTAGAGAAATTAGAAAGGAGCAAATTACCAAAGAAGAAGATTTAGTGAATAACGATTTAGAAAGGAAACACATAAGATGCAACCTATATGAATAGAATGAAACCCAAAAATGAGGGTCCCACCGAGTATGCCAAAATGTTTCACCACAATTTTGCATATAAAACAAATAAAGTAAAGGTGAGGTGAGGAGAAATACCTGTAAAGTTGAAGAAGGTTGTGCACCATTTAGAAGACCAGGTTGATCGTGAAGAGCTCCTTTTTAGCTGGGAAGGACTACCTGTAGAAGCATAATAATACCACCAAATAGAGTTAAATAGCATATGACAGGTGGACTACTAGCGTATGCTTGATTAGGTAAGTGTGATACTTCCTAGAAAGGTCATTAATTCAATGTTTTAAAACAACTTAATGTAAATAAATGGCAGGTAAAAAGAAAGGTCCTATTATAAAAATATGATTTAGGTATCTCGTATACTAACAAATAAACTAGATTTAAGCTAAATATTGAATATACTACTAAATCTAGAGAAGGTAAGGTGATGTCGAGGTTTACGGTGTGAGAGAGGTGTTTAGTTAGGTCTGGGTGAGATTGGGTGAGGTTTGGGAAGGTTTTGGTAATTTAGGAATTCGCTGATCCGATATAAATTAATAATCATAGAGACTAGTATCGGTTGGGTGACCGATGTCAGTATCTAATAATAGTCGATGCCGGTTGGGTGATTGATGTCAGTAGGGGAAATTGGGTGCATGTATTAAAAATGGGTTGGTTGGTAACTCTCTGTGATTACACAAAGAGTTAGGGAGGCTTAGGTTAGGTGCTTAGTACTTATGTGTGGACTCGAGAGATGGTAAATTTTTTTGTTTAGAAGAGTACAAGGCTCAATAGGAAAGTGGTTGGGTGGAGGTGAGATGAAAGAGATCGAGAGAGATATAAGGTGAAAGATAGCAAACAAATGATTAACAACTGAAATAAATGACAAGGTAGCAATAACTTACTTGCATATTAGAAGTTGGTTGTAGAAAAAAATAGCAATGGTTAAAGGAAAGATAAGTCCCAAGCTCATGCGGGAAAGAAAAAGACTCTAGAATTCCCCATGAGTGATCCAATGCTCTAGAACATATTGTTGATGCTTGGTGGAGGTTGTGAATGCTTGAAATGATCTCTAGTTTTTCATGAGGTTGCTTTGATGCCTAGATGCGATGTAGCTAAGAATACCATAACTCAAAAGGCCAAGATGGAGGAACCTAGGTAAAGGGTTGGAATTTCTTATTTAAAAACCAATGGCAGTTAGGTGACTGGCACCGAATGAGGCACAACTAGGGTCGGTTAGGGAGAAAAGGTCTTATTTTTCCAAAAATAGCCTTTTATCTCCATTTTTAGCATTGGTCAATATTTTTTTATGGACTAGGAGTCTGGTTTGGTGCTAAATGAAGCGGGAAATTAGTAATAGGGATAATAGGTAATGAATGTTAGGGTTAGAATGAGTCTTAGTTAAGGGGAGTGATTACTTAGTCTAGGTTAATAAATATGCTTTATAATGGGTCCATGGTGAGGTGGAGAGGTGAGGTGGAGGGTGATGGAATTATTAACTTAATACGGGTGATTAAATTAATAATAATGTGTGGAGGGTCATGGTAAGGGTTATGTTACTCAAAGGGTGCCTATAGGGTTGCTGACCAAATTTTGGGTGTCTACGGTTGTTATGCCTATTATGTTGTCTAGCATGACTCTAACCATGCTAATTTTGTGTTGGATATACAACTAGATATATGTTCAAGATTTGATGCAAGTGTCATCACTTACGAGAATCAAGGATTCATGTGGATAAAAAGGCTACTTAGAAGTGATACACATAACATCTAAAGGAAGTATTCCTCCTTTATGTGAAGGCCATTTCTCTTGATAAAGAATCTAGTTCAACATCAAATATTATGTTGTAGATATCTTCCCGAGCCATTGTGTGTTGTGAACTACTGCAATTTTTTTGTGTTATTGGGCCTATCGGATTTTTCATTAAGGGGGAGTGTGTATGAAAATACCACCTCTTAACGACTTATTATAAAAGACTCGGGTTAACTTTAAAGAGTGTATCATGACCACCCACTTTGTATGTAATAAAGTGATCCTTTAGGGATTGGTTACACATGGTTGTAACATTGTATGTGAACTGTAAGTCTCATGAGAAAATACATAAGGTAGTTCATTGTAACCTTCCAATATTTCCTCCATTTTATAATAAGTAAATGTGTCACTCTATGTGAAGTTACTTGTAAATCCTAGAAATTATTTAGTTGTGGGTACACCTTATTTTATAAAAGGCTCCATAATATGATGTAAGTATTCATATGTAAATCTCTTGTCTTAAGAATTAATGTATGGGAATATCTCATTGTTTTCCCTTCTTTACATGATATCTTGAATCACTATTATTGATTCAAGGATATGTAAATCCTTTTGTAGGAAAAGGTAAAGTTGGCATTTCTATTTTTATTTATCCTAATTACCATTAGGTTGGAGTGTTGGGGCATTAGATTCAAGTGGGGATACCATTTTGTGGACCACCACTTGGATAGTCCATGTCTTAAAGATTATTTTTAGTAATCTTATTTGGTCTTCATAGCTAAAAGAGTGGATCGATATAACCGCTCACCCATCCTATATAAATTGGATGATCCATCATGGGACTGGATTGCTGTGTAATCCTACTTTAGCTAATTTGATAATAGACCAATTGTTCTAAGATTAGCTACTTATTCGAGATTTTATACAATGAGACAGAGTCTGCTTATTTTTATTGTGAGATCGAGGAGTGAAGTGGAAGTGTTGTGTTAAACTGATAAATTCTTAATATAAAACAATTCTTTTTCCAAGTGGATTTTTTTCCTTGAGAATTCTCCATTAAATTTGGTCTCTTTTCTCATTTACTTTCAACAATTGTTATTTTCTTTCATTCATAATTTTTGACTATTATATGCATATGTAAACATTTAGTTAATGTCTCGCACATTATAATATATAATCTCGACTATTAATTTGTGTATCTATAATTATTCAATTATATCTTCCCACATTTTTTCTAACATCCCACTATGTGGAAACTTTAATGGGGTTCCATCAAGATAATCTACGCAATAAGTATTCTCTCCATAGAAATGTTTAATTTTGAATGGTCTCGAGTTAGAGAGAATCAAATTTCTTGGGACTTCCCTTAGGGTATCTCATTTTTTTCTCGATTAGGAAAAGATCTATAACTTCAAAGCTTCTATCTAATTTCTTTTAATCAAATATCCTTTTCACCTTTGATTGATGTTTTTTCAATATGTGAACTACTACCAACTTATCTTTGTTTAAATTTTCCAAGTAGTAGATCTACCTATCAAGACCATATGAATGCTCTCTATTTTCTACTGCCTTCACATGTTTCAAGGTAGGTAACTCTATAGAAATGAGGATTTGAGCCTAAATCCTATGTATAATAATTGGAAAGGAGAGGTCCCGATCACTTTTTAGGAGTGATCCAATCAGCCCGTAAGGCATCATATAGATTCTTATGATCTAATCCCTTTCATTGATATCCACTAAATTGTGAACAATAGTGACAAGATGTTTATTGTTATATTTTGTTTTATCATTGTCTTATTAATCATAAGAAATAGAATGAGATAGTGAAATACCATGGCCATAGTAGAAGTCCATCATCTCACCCAAAGATAATTAATAGGTGATATTTTTTTCTACTACCTTGCTTGGCACCTTGAATTTAAAAATGACGTTTTATTTCTAAAATTTCACACAAATATAATTTTCATGCTTTGTTGGCATGGATTTGACCCATTATGTGAAGTAATTCATGGCGGTAAGGACATACGGTGGCATGTGTTGGAGTGTGGGTTTAATAAACCTATGAAATCAAGACCCCATTATTTAAAATGTTCCTCGATGGCCAAATGCCGATGGGGTGAAGTTACAAGCCTTGGTCTTCCCAAAAATGGTTTGTATGGATCACATTTCCTTGCCCATTTTTATGCACCGTGGAATATATTAGGACAATAATAGACACTCATGAAGATCTCATGGTTAGTAACCATCACAGAGAAGTCACCTATGCATAATTGATCCTTGTATGTATGAAAATTTATTCTATTTTTATTCCTCTACACACCTCAAGAATGTGTCATCGAACCCTTTCTTGTATAGAACACTCCCCCGGATAACATACTTTTTCTGCTATGAGGTGCGAGTTATTCTTTACTTCTAATTAATTCTACGGGAATTCACCATACACCATGGGTTGGGTTGGTTGTACTTAAAAAAGCACAAGAGGAAGAGTTTTGATCAATAAGGCATAAAAATGGAGAATTCTTCACATTCTTCTCGGGCATAAAGTTCACAAAATATTTCCCCGCACCATCTTGGAAGGATTGATCTCAAGATCATATTCCTGCACTTTCAAACCTCAATTTCCTCTTCTTTCACCTTGGTATTGTTGCATTCAAATGGATTTTACCACCAAACTCAAGAACATAATGAAAACATGATAATTTAAAAGATAGAACCTAAAACTCTTTAATTCTCTTACCACCACATAAGCAAGTTTTTGTTTATAGATAATTGATCGCATGTGCCTTTAGAGGTGCACTCATTAATCAATGGGTAGTTTTACTTTATCTTCATTTTATTACATAAAAAATAGAGATAGTATGCTTAGAATCATAACAGTGAGGGGATTAAATCCTTACCGAAATGGGGTGTACAGTGGGTGCTTTTGTAAAGGAACCATTAATGGATTCAAAGCCTTCTTTACCTGCTTTCTCTACTTGAAGCGAGTATTAATAGGATTCATCATATTGTCAATATATTTTGTGATCTTGGAAAATTATGGGAAAAACCTTCTTAATAAATTTACCTTACCAAAGAAGGAATGTACCTTTGGTTTCTGGTAAAAAAGATAGTCTTTAAATATCCTACACTCTCTCCAAATCAATCTTGGTATCTTCCTTGCTCACATGTTACTAAGGAGATTTCCCTTGGGAGCCCCAAATATTTACTTATTCGTATTTAGGGAAAAAAATTGTCTCATGAAATGAATCAAAAGTTTCTCAATCTATTGTAAATATTCTTCTCTTCTCTTGGAATATATGTTTAGATCATCAAGGTACACAACTATACACTTTCCCTTCATCTATTTGAAAGCCAAGTCCATGTACCTATGAAAGGTGAAACTTGCGTTGATCATTCCTAATGGAATACAATAATAAGTGAAGGTTAATTTTAAATTATCTTATTTAGAAACTTCAATTTGGTTGTACCCTAAAAACCCATGGAGCATAGTTTTCATCTTTGAACCATTAATCACTTGCAAGATATGGTCCATGACTAATAACAGGTAGTTTTCCTTGGAAGAATCTTAGTTTAGTTTACAAAAATCCACACAGATACATATTTCACCACTCTTCTTCCCTACTTAATCAATAGTATCTATCCACATTGAGTGGTGAATAGGAAATATGATGCATTCATTAAGTAACTTCTTAACCTCCACTTTGATGGTTCTAAAAAATTGTTAGATCGTCCTTCCTTTTCTTCTTCCAAAAGGATTTTACATCATGCTTCAAGGGTATAAATTTTTTTATGGACTGGGGATAGAAGGAATTCAAATCATGATATGAGTATGCAAGAAAATAATAGTATATTTTCAATAAAGTTGTGAAGATCATTTGTTATGTCTTAGGTGAACAAAAAAATTCGATGTTCACCATCATTACCTATTCACTCATTGCAATTTTTATTTATTCATACTTTGACAAAGAATTGGGTTGGTTATTTTCTTTACCATGAATGAACATGAGATGCTTCTCAGAAATTTCCTCGAGAGACATTAGTCCCTTAGGGATCTTGTTTCCTTTCAATTATATTAATTCTTCTTCATCCACCTTATCAATTAATTTATCATCATTGTTGTTCATGGTAAAATCCCTTGGGAGTGATTCACTTCCCTCGAAATACATAGACCTAAAGTCACAAGTCGTCTGTAAAAAGGAAAAAAAAATATCATACTAAAAACTTTCCTTCTCTCTCGAATTTTTGGGCACACTTAGCTGAAACAACATTTCCACAGATAACTTTCCTCATTTGAATTTATAAATGGGAATCATCAATGATGTAGATAAGACCATTTAGTCAGCTCGACATTGTGATATTACAGGAATACTTTAATGTCAAATGCATCAAAGGATTCAATACAATCCCAAACCCTATTCCTATAATGGCAGAGATAAGAATTATTTACTTGAAATATGTCTCTCACCTACTTCTAATCAATTCATAATTTCCCTATGTAATGAGCTTCTTAATTCCAATCTCTTTATTAGTTCTCAACCCAAGTAACACATTAATATTTCAAAGTGTTGTTTTTGTTTTATAATTGTAAATTTTATGTCAATAGGATTAGGTATCCCTATAGAGATAATGAGACAAATCCTAATCTTGAACCAGTTAGAGAAAAACTTCCGTCAAACTCCATGTTATAAACCACATTCGTAATAATTGTTGTTCTTTCCTTCAAAATACAAATTTCTTCGCTCCATCCATAATCCATGAAGTAGTTCTTGTTAGTGCAAAATCACAACACCCCAGATGGTGCAGGTGTGAATTTGGACGGTCTAGGTGTGAATTGAGACATTACGTGTGATTGCACAACATGGGATCATCTCTCAAGTGTGGTACTTATAAAACTTGAAATGGACCTCTGGAGAAATTTGGATCTTGCTTCCAAATATACCTACCACAAGCTACTCCAAAGGCAAGAAGAACCTATTATATCCTAATCTAACCATTCCAAGGGGAGAGAGAGAGAGAGGGTGAAATATCCTACACTAAGTGGAGATAGACCAAAAAGGAAGTGGTTGAGTCATAGACCCGACCACCCGAAGTGGAGAGATGTGAGCATAGGAGAGGGTGAGAACAGAACACACCACAAACTAGAGAAAGGTTTCACAAAGAGCACCACTTCAAAACCCATTAAGTACAACTCCTAATCCTGCACGCAACAAACATCGAGTATGCACAATATACCATGTGATGATGAGAGGTAACAAGAGACAACATAATAAGCCAAGGATGGAAATATGCATCACGAAATAGATTTAATTGCTCCAAAATGTTACACGGTACATCATCAGTGGGAAAGAGGTAAGAAAATGCCATTACAGCCATGGGAGGAGGCTCAGACTCTACATTCTACCCTAAGTAAGAAAGAGAGAGGGGACAGAGGAGAAACAATGACCAACCCTTTGAATATGCTCCTTCATTACAATATACGGGAAGAAGTAGGAGAGAGAGGAGGAAGAATTCAAATCCTACTCCAACCACCCTAAGATATGTATTAAATATTGCTCACGAAATCTCAACCACCAATCGTTAATTCCTTTTGTGGATATGCTCATAATCTGTTGATTCTAGCTCCCGGTGGATTAAATCGAATCAAATCCGGTAGTTGAAGTAATCAAATTCTACATTTATTGCCTAGAAGATTTTTCCCATTTTACACTAACCATAGCTCACTAAGAATGATATTTTATGTTTCCATGGCATAGAGGGTGTCGAGATGTTTCCAAAATGTCTTCTCTGCCTAAATCTGAGTTCCCAATCAAAAGATATGGCCATCTAAAGTTCCTTGAGTCAGTGCTTAACACAACTTGCGGTATGCAAGGTTCTATTCATACAGGGGCCACATGGATGTCTCGTGCATCTTGGAGATATGACTCCCTCATTTTTCTCTTGAAATAGCATTG
Source organism: Taxus wallichiana var. yunnanensis (assembly GCA_018340775.1). Taxonomy (NCBI): domain Eukaryota; kingdom Viridiplantae; phylum Streptophyta; class Pinopsida; order Cupressales; family Taxaceae; genus Taxus; species Taxus wallichiana. Next base: position 759,860,283 of record CM031234.1, read on the forward strand.
GATTGATGCGTGGTGGCTTTTGCAAGTTCTTTTAGGCTCCTTTGTATTTTCCTGAATCCTTCTACTGGCGGACCAAAAATTCTGACCTTGGACACGTGGAGGCTTGGCGCTTGTTTGGAAACCCACCCCAAATTTTACCTTTGAAACAACGTTGTGTTGAAACTTGTCATCTTCTACGGCTCACTCGGTTTCCTCAAGTTTTGGCTAATTACTTTGCATGGTGGGGTCATTTATCGGCCGAGGACATGCGGAGTCCTGGCGCTTGTTTGGAAACCCGCTCAGGATTATTCCTTTGAAGGAGTGTTAGATTGACATGTGGAATCCTCCATAGGATCTTGAAACTTTCAATGGATGCTCTTAATTTTTCAACCCCTGAACATTTGGTGAGTTGGCGTTTGTTTGGGAATCACCTTTTGAGCCACCCTTTTGAAATTATGCTTTGATGCAACACGTGGAGCCATCCGCAGACTCTCTATACTTAGTTCATTTTGGCTCACTTTATCTCCCTTTGTTGACTCTATTGGACCCTAGACACATGGAGATTTTTTGCTCATTTAAGTCTCCACACTTGAGCCGGCCTTGGTGTTGTGTCATCGAGACATGTGGAAGCTTCTACCAAGCACTCTTATACTTAGTCTATTTAAATGGTCGGCTCTATCCCCTTTTCAGTCCTGGGACACGTTGAAGCCTCGTGATCATTTAGGAGACCTGCTTAGGATTTACCTTTGAAGATGCACTGAGCTGACGCTTGGCAACTTCCGCCGGTTCTTCCATACTTAGCCAATTTTGGGGCCGCTCTGAGTCATTTTAGAGCTCGATGACTTCAAGCATTCGTCATTCCTTTTTCCTTTGAGCCTCTGGATTCTTCAACATAGGTTTCTCTTCCTAACCCTACAATTCTATTTTAGAGCCCATCTATAACCAGTTTATTGGATTTGAAGCGTAGATTCATTTGACGAGCCATTTCTTGATTTTTACTAACGGGGTCATGGGTGATCCAAAAAAATTCGGGGGATGAAAATTGAGAAAACAATTGGTGACTCGAAGGGGCATCTACTGCTAGATGAATGGACCAAAGTGGCCTTGAAGCATCCATTGGGTATAGAGTCAAGAATGATAGCTTGATCTTGACCTTTCTTGCAAAATTGGCACCCGTTGCCCACCTTTGCTGGCCTCTTCCCGACCACTGAACCTACCGTGTGTCTTCACTCTCAATTTCAGGAGAAAGCTTGAAACAAGGATTACGAGAGTAGAAAAATTTCTGACCCTAGGGCTTTCATTTGTCCCTCAAATGGACTATCTTGTAACTTATTTTTAGTTTCTCTGTATTTTTTCATTCGAGATAGTAACTATTACAAGAAACTATGGGCCTTTCTTCCATGAATACTAAATATCACGGCCTTATGCACCTGCACTGAGCAATGCAAGAAAAACTTATATACAAAGACAAAAATCATACATGCCTCAAATGAGACATGCAGAGTGTGCACAAGAACTTGTTCTACTAAAAGAAAACCTAAACCTACTCCTACACTAACCAGAGAGAAGAGGGACTCAAACAAATCCTACAACTGGTAGGGAGAAGTAGCTTCCCTTTCTCAAGAGGGGCAGCCATGTAAATGATTTGACACTAAATATAGCTTCTGTATGAGTGAAAAACTTACAATAAGTCGGTCCTCCACCCAAATCATCAAGGTATCAACATTAATGGAAAATACCTCCTCAAGATGACTTGCATTGGACTCCTGGAGGTATTGATGGTGACCCTTGGTACTTTGATACTCATCCTCATGCCCTGAAGTAGGCATGACTAGTTTTGGCTTCTCCTTGGCTCCAATGAAGCCAAGTACTTGATTGGGCATGGTCTGATCCTTTGGATGTGCCCCTTGTTCTGAAATTTAACTCCAAAAGTGGAGTCTTTTTGTGGACCTTCTTGGATGGATGGTGTGAGAGAGATGATGACATCCTCTTGCCTTTTCTCTTCCTCCTCTTGTGGAGAACATGGAAGATCAAGATCTTCCAACCTTGGTTCCAAAGGGCCATTATGGAATGCAGGTTGTTGCACTTGAATATTCTCCTTCATGGCAGCAGGTTCATGTGCTTGGAAGGTGGAAGATGGAGGAAGAAATGATGTTATCTCCTCAGGCTCCTCTTCATCAAAGCAATCTTCCAAGTTTGGTAGATAGTTTGCCTCCCTTTTGTCCTGCTACATGTGTTCGACCTCCTCCGTGGTGTCCTCTGGATCTGAAATTTTCTCACCATGGTCCTCCTCATCTTAAAATATGATGTTTGAAAGCTCAAACTCTTCTTCAACATCATAGCTTGAGGGCAATGAAGTGGAAGGAAGAACTGAAGGTTCTCTTATGGCCTGCTCCATGCCTAGAGCGTCTGGAACTATATGGTCCTCCTCCATCTGCTCCTCTTTAACTAGACTTGGAGCTGATCGTTCCTCTTTTGCTGCAAACTCAACCCCAATTACCAATGGCTTCTTAACCCTAACCTCCTCTATTGGATTAATCACTAAGGGGATATTTGTAAACAAAAATTTGGCAGCCCAACTCTTGATTGTCTTTCATTTCTTCTCTATTTGGCTCCTCCTCTTGTTGTTCTCTGGGTGGTTTCTTGAGCCTCTGCCCAACATGGACTTGAGAAAGCAAGAGGATTATAAGGTTGGGGTTCAACCAACTTTGCAATTTTTTCTCGGTGGTGAGGGAAGTGGAAATTCTTGTTTATTTGGAGTGAGCATTTGCTTGGGAAAGAAAAGGGAGAAGAGTTTAAATGGAATGGAAGACTAGGAGATGGGGAAGGGAAATCAACACTTGGGGCAACATATGGGAATCTTGGGAATGGAATCTCTAGTTGAGATGGTGTTTCTTGGGGATTGGAGAGAAAATTACTAGATGATGGCGTAGGAATTACCCATTGACAAGGTTCCCTAACGTCAAGTTCATAGGCCTCTATCCCCTCATTCCACTGTGTAAGATGGGGCAACATCTCAATCATGAAGTCAAACTTCTCCTGTGGGCTCTAGTGTCTCGGAAAAGGGCATCCCCATGGACAATGTTCCCTTCAATCAATCTTGAATGCCTTCATTTGTACTGTAGCCCTTTACTGCACCATGATGGCCTCCATTCTTTGAATCTTCTCCAGCAGATCGACATTATCCATATAGTTATCACCATCATATGTGTCCCCTTGTTCTTGATAAGCTTCATGGCCAAAATGGTTTTGACCCTACTCATATGGGTAAGCATAATGGTTTTGGATCTAGTCATAATGTTGATCTAGAGGAGTTGGGAAAAACATTGGAGGCGGACTGCACTATTATAGGTGTGAATTCCATGAAGGGAATGAAGTCATGATTGCACAACTTCATGAAATGGAAGAAAAATGGGAGATATGGAAATAAAAGTGAATGAATATGGGTGGAAATGGATGGAAATGGATGGAAATGGATGGGGTTGTTGACCAGATGGAGTTGCCAGATATGCTTGCATGTGCCTCAAAAGGCTAAACCTTAACAAGAACACACCAACTTGCTAAGATGAAGTGGTAAGGTGCTTCAAACCTATCCCACCGGGTGTGCCAAAACTATTAGTGTAGAATCACAGCACCCCGAATGGCTTGGGTGTGAAGTGGGGCATTCAGTGTGATTACACAACATGGGACCATCTCTCAAGCTGTGGGACTTACAAAACTTGAGATGGACCTTTGGAGAAAGCCGGTTCTTGCTTCCTAATCTACCTGCCACAAGATACTCCAGTGCAGGAAGAACCTATTCTATCCTAATCTAACCATTCCAAGGGGAGATAGAGAGAGAGAGAGAGGGTGAAAGAGCCTACACTAAGTGGTGATACACCAGAAAAGGAAGTGCTTGAGTCACAAATCTAACCGCCTGAAGTGGAGAGAGGTGAGTAGAAAAGAGGGTGGAAAAAATGCATCATAAACTAGAGATAGGTTTCACATAGAGCACCACTTCGAAACCAATTAAGCACATCTCCCAGATCCTGCAACAAACATCAAATTATGCACAATATACCATGCAATGATGAGAGGTAAGAAGAGACAAAAAAATAAGCCAAGGATGGAAAGATGCATCACGAAACAAATTTTATTGCTCCAAAATGTTACATGGTACATCATCAGTGGAAAAGAGGAAAGAAAACGCCATTACAGAGCCATGGGAGGATGTTTAGATTCCACATTATACCCTAAGGAAGAAAGAGAGAGGGGGGTAGAGGAGAAACAATGACCAACCCTTTGAATATGCCCCTTCATTACAATATATAGGAAGAAATAGGAGAGAGAGGAGGGAAGAATTCAAATCCTTCTCTAACCACCCTAAGATATGCATTGAATCTTGCTCTTAAATCTAAACCACCAACCTGTTAATGCCTACTACGGATCTGCCCATAATGCTGATTCTAGCTTCCCAAGTGGATTAAATTGAATCGAGATCTGTAGTTAAAGTAATCAAATTCTGCACTTATGGCTTCAAAGACATTTTCCTATTTTTTACATACCATATCTTTCTAACAATTATATTTTATGTCTCCATGGCGTAGAGGGTGTCGAGATGTTTCCAAAAGGTCTTCTCCCACCTAAATCTGAGTTCCCAATCAAAAGATATGGCCATCTAAAGCTCCTAGGGATAGGCGCTTAACACGAATTGCAGTATGTAAGGGTTTGTTCATACAATGGCCACGTGGCAGTCTCACACATATTTGAGATATGGTTCCCTACCTTTTCTCTTGAAATAGCACCAGATTTACATGTGGTGGCTTCCATGAGTTCTTTAGGCTCCATATTATTTTCCTTGAGTCCCTTTGATTGGCGAGCCAAAATGTTTGACCCTGGAAACGTGGAGGCTTGGTGTTATTTTGGAAACCCGCCCCAAATTTTACCTTTTAAACAACGTCATGATGAAACTTGGCATCTTCTATGGCTCACTCGGTTTCCTCATGTTTTGGCTAATTCCTTTGCTTGGTGTGGTCATATATCTAACTGGGGACACGCGAGAGGTCTAGCGCTTGTTTGGAAACCCACTTAGGATTTTGCCTTTAAAGGACCATCGAATTGACACGTGGAATCCTCTGCAGGCTCTTTGACCTTTCAATGGCTGCTCTTACTTTTTTAGACCCTAAACACATGGCGAGCTGGTGCTCATTTGGGAATTACCTTTTGGGCCGCACTATTTAAATTACACTAATGCAACACATGGAGACATCTACGAGACTCTCTATACTTATTCAATTTTGGCCTACTTTGTCTCCCTCTGTTGAATTTGTTGGACCCTATACATGTGGAAATTTTGCACTCATTTACGTCTCTGCGCACTTCAGACCCAGCCTTGGTGTTGCACCATCGAGACACATGGAGGCTTCCACCAGCACTCTTATACTTAGTCAATTTAAACGGTCGGCTTTGTCCCCTTTTCAGAACTGGGACACGTGGAAGCCTCACACTCATTTGGGAGACCCACTTAGGATTTATCTTTGAATATGCACCAAGTTTATGCGTGGAAACTTCCATTTTTCTTCCATACTTAGCCAATTTTGGGGCCACTCTAAGTCATTTCAGAGCTTGACGACGTCAAACCTTTTACTTCCTTTTTCTTTGAGCCTCTAGCTTTTTTGGATGATTCTTCTCTTCATTACCCTAAAATTATATTTTAGATCATGTCTACAACTTTTTGTTGGATTTGAATCACATATTCACTCGATGGAGCCGTTTCTTGATTTTTTTCTGCACGGGTCGTGGGTGATCCAATTCTTTTCCGGGGAAAAATTGAGATAATAGTTCTCAATCCTTATTTCTTCATATGGAAATTTCCCTAAATCATCAAATGAATCCTTTCTTAACATTGTACTTTCAAGCTGGGATGTTAGCCCTAGGTTCATCAGACCTATGCACTTTGTAGTTTATCTTGGTCTCGGGAAGTATTTTCTTGATCTCACCCTTGACTTGTAATAATGTAGAAGACCAGTCCATTTATATTTCACCTCCTATATCATGGAAGAATTTTATACAAAGGATAATTCCATATGTATATTGTATATCAACTAATAGGATTATCACCTTTACCCCGATAAGCCACAATGACCATAACTACATATTTCATCCACTTGAAAAGTGGAACCTATTATATCTCGCATTGAATAGAAATTACCAAATTATCAAGAGAGACTCAAACCAAGGGCTTGAGAAACCTTAAAGGGAATGAAATTATCTAAATCACTAGATTAAATGATATAGTTATTAAAATTATATCTATTTATCGGGAGGAAACATAGAAGATTTAAATCTTGTTGGTGAAGGAACTAGTAGAGGCTAATATTTTTGGCTCGGAATCATCTCGGGAGTGGGACACATACCTTTAGAAGTGGATGATAATTTTTAAGAGGATGAAACTTTGGACTTGGATCTTCTACCCTTGATGAACTTAACAAGTTTCTCAAACTTCTTAGGGTGAGTTTGTAAGTATTCAAACTCTCATATCTAGACCTTATACTTTTTACATGGTTAATGATATCAAGATTGGAAGAAGTGTTTTCAAGAGCATGAGAGAAATTGTCTTGGCTTGACTTGTATGAGGTACTTGTTTATTTCTCATCATTCTTATTATGTGCGAAGTATAAAATTACTTATGGTATTATTTGACTTACCCTACTTGGAGAATGTTTTGTGATAAGGCACACCTCAAGATTCTTCTTAGTTGATTCTAAAGATGGGGGAGTGGAGATCCTCTCTTATTTATTATATTTTTAGGAAGTAGAGACTCGGTTCAAGATATTATCTCTCATTAGCTTGATTTTTTGAGAAATTATCCTTTTATAAAGTCTTCAATCAATTGAAAACAACACAAGAGTGACTATTCATATCAGCCAAAAATTCCTTATATTTATCATCTGAAGAGAATGCATACGTAAAAAAACCTACCTTTGTAAATCCAACCTCTTCTATTAGTATCTCACCTTCTTCTTCACTTTCCAAACTTGTTTCTTCAGCTCTTTTTCATTTTATAGGGTCTCATATGTTGTGTTCATGGGAGGGGATTCACGTGAAATCTATGAGATTGAACACCAATGTTTTTCTTGTTTGAGAAGTTATTTCTCATAATTTCCTTGTATATCAAATTTTGAGAAATTTTTTTAGAGAAAAACATCATTGGTCAATTTTTGCACTAAAGAGTCCTTGGCTCCAAAACATGAACTCTTGGATTTTTCCTTGCTTGTGCCCTTCTTGATTTTTCCAAACATTAGTACATCATCTACAAGTTTCTTCACCCCATCTAAGGAGGAAGGTTGGCATCTTATTATTGTGAAACCAAATTCAGGTGATTGTGCATTCGTGAAGAACCTTAGTTGATTATCTTATGTGGGACTAAAAGCTTCTAGTATCTTTTAGAGAATCATGTTGAATTTGGCATTAAAATCTCTCATAGGTTTAGGGGTTTCCTTTTCCAATTGAGACCACTAGGTGAGGAGAGCATGGTAATTTTCAAAAAAATTCAATCTAGCTTCATATTTAGATTTCAAACCTGCCCAATTTGTGATTGATATTCTTAGAAACTGGTAGAACTAATCGACAGTAGCATCTTGCAAGGATTCAACAAACATGTGGACTAAAACATCTTTGTACTCTACTTCCAACACCCCAAAAGTTGTTATGAATATTGTGATATGATTTTTAGGATGTTGTTTTACATATCCTCGAACTTAGGAATGTTCTTGTTGTATCCCTTTGAGTACGTCATACAATGGAGGGTTCAAGTCCAATGGGCACTTGGATTTTCCTAAGGCACAAGAATAACCATTATCTCTTCTTATTCCTATGGTTATTCTTCTTGTCCTTATTCTTCTTCTGGAGCAATGAGATTACATTTTTAATTTCTAATTCTTTGATGTGACCTACAAGAAAAAATTAGGATAAAACTCAGAAAATAATCTCGACTATTTCGCCTTGATATTTGAGTAATGGGAAGTCTAAAATTAGCTTGTTTTTCTCTTCAAATGTTGGCACACTTGTTCCTCCAGCTCAAGAAGACCTTTTGTATCTTGTTTCTTCTAGTTTTTAGGATTGATATACAACTCAAATTAATTTTGCTATGCCCTTCTTTGATTATTTGGAGATTTTTTTGCATGTTGCATATCCCGAGCACTTCCTTATTCTAAATCTAGAACTGTTGAATTTGTTTGGTAGTGATTTAAACTTTCTTAATTATTCTTGATGTAATTCCTCAAATCATCTATGAGATATTCTTGGTTATCTTGAAAGAAATGAAGATTAGGTTGTAATAGAGGAGCATCTCTAAGAATGCTCATTATGGGAAAATGTAGAGTAAACATCAAGGCTTTAAGGATTTTAAAATTTTGATTTTGATTTTATTTTTCAGATATATGGTGTTTTGATTTATTTTCTTCTAGGAAGTGGTTCATATAAAGTAAAATCTGCCCCACAAGCATGCCAAAAAATTAGTGAAATAATTTGTCATAGGGAAAAATTAGTGGATTATCACCAACACTACGTGATTAAACTCCTCCTTTTTGTAGTGGGTATGCTCCCATTTATTGAATATGGAAAACAAAATATCATGTGACTATGAAGCAAGGGATCACATACGAATACTCAATGAGACTTGTGGAAAATTTCTTGCACCTAGTGCAAGGGAGGAATTTTCTTAGAGACAAAGAAGGTGAGTAAAAATGTTTAGAAGGAGGATAAAGTTCATGGATTGAAACTTACATATTTACACAAAATTAATCATAATAGTTCTACACTTAACTAGAAGAATTCAACTTCAAGAACAAGGAAATTCAAACAAATCAATAACAAATATTTCTATTGATTCATTGATCAAAGGCACTAACACCTTCCTTGGTTTTATAATATTTTCATATCTAAAAATTTGATCATGAAAATAAATGGAAGCGATATATAAAAAGGAAATATAAGAATGTAATCTTTTACTTGTATCTTAGTAGTGAAATATTTATCTACTTAGAGAATCACAATTGACAACCCTTTAGAATGAGAGAGTCTTCCAAATATATAGCTTTACAAAGAGACCTTTCATCTACCCCCACATGACTTTTCACATACCTTATTCACTTGTGACCTTTCATATTCCTAGGAAAGAAAAGTGAGTCCCTTTTTATTAATTAAAGAGAACTCATTACAATGTTGAACTATAGGTCACATTTAAGTGAATAAGACAAAATATTTAAAGTACCTTCCAATAAGAGAATGATAACATAAGAGAGAACAAAAGGATGAGATAAATAGAGGGTAACAAAGTCATGTCGATAGATATGATGCATATGTCGATGAAGAGTTGCATGCCGATGGACTTTGTGGTAATACACCTAGGAAAATGTCTTCATTTTTGAACTCTTTGTTAACTCATGTTGTTGTTGGTTTAACTTTCTCTACTCGACGGATGTGCACGAATCTCAAAGCTTTATCCAAGTCTCAAAAATAATGCTAGTAATTTTTCATTTTTGAACCAAGTTTGATGATCATTAACAGTATTGGAAATTACAAACATGATTTCTGTAAGAAATTCCAAATTTTCCATGTTTAACAAAAAGGAATCTCCCTTATTTCTGGATAACTCCTCAAATGGATTTAGAAGTCCTTGATCGATGAATTCCCACTGGCTATAGGTGATCCATGTTTCTGCACTCCATTGCTTGTGTTTTCCATATAAAGTGATCTCCTCAGAATAATTAAGCTCCTCGAGGTCATTATTCATCATATCATATTGGGAAACCAATGTTCGAGACCAAATCAAGGACATATTCTCAATTATAGAATTGAACACATTTTTCGACCAACACGAAAGAGTCAAGGTTACTGTTTCCGTCACCAATGGAAACACTTAGTCCCAATGATCCTTTTATTTTTCAATTTCATCTTTTCCTTCACAACAATAGCATGGAAAAACTCAAACAATGAATAAATTTTGGGAAAAATAGTTTTTCCTTTCCTAAAAATTTTGTCAACCCATCAATCATTAGCTCTTCCTTTCATGGAATGAAATTGATTTTTAATCACTACGGGATCAAAGATACTAATAGGAGTAACATATTCAATAGATATAAATGGAATTGAACATGGATATATGAAGTAATGAACCTAGGAAGTGAGGAATATCACATTTTCTTCCAACTACTTAATTTTCCATTTATTAGCTTTGTTCCTCGAATGAAAAAGTGAAAAAACTCTTTGAACAACATCCCCTTCATGTGTATCTATCCCAAAAGGAATTATTTTCATTTCATATTCCTCCTTAGTCATATCCTCAATTGGTATAATGAATTTAGGATGGGAAACTTCTACATATTGATTACACGAAACACCACTCAAAAAATGAGAAGTTATTTGTGTTTTCTTTCTCGATTTTCCTTTACGATATTTGAGATGGATTCGAATTCCAGTATTATTCCTTTTTGAAATGTTCATGACTCACTTAAAATCAATTCTTATATCCATGGGAATATCTCCATTACTACAGGTTCATCGCTAATCATTATTACAATTTTAGTTTCATGATGATGGACCAAATCCTACACTTGATGAGTTGACTTGGAAGAAAAGAAAAATAAGAGATACTTGGAGATTGGTGCGGAAATAGGAGTTTTGAAGGATCAATTTCTCCTTTCTCAAGATCATCAATGAGATCCTTAGTAACTTTAGACTTTTTGTGAAGTCTCTTGTAGAGAGATCATACATTAATTATTTTCCTCTATGTGGGATACATTAGATGAGTAGATCTCATAGTTTTATCAAATGCCTTCAAGGATGAGAAATGAGATTTTTTCCATAAGAGGTTAGAAGAGCACAAAATTCTATAAAAGTAACCCTATTTATTTTTAACCATTCCTTAGACCTTTGGATCACTACTACATTTCCCTCATTCATAACACATGATTCTATAATGCTCCATGAGATAGGTGAAGACTTTATTGCCTAATATTTTGGATTGAAAAAATTATATCTATCATCTTCCACACCTTCAATGATCTAATAAAAACCAAAGCTCCTCATTTGATCAACATTCATTCTCATATGATCTATTTTCCTTACCTCAATATCAACTAGGAAATCGATCCAATAATATTCAATCGAGGAATGTGGTGCATTAGGGAGATTGATTTTTTTGTATTTTTCATATGTCAAAATCATACATGGAGGTATATTCATAGATTCTAAGGGAAGAAAAGGAAGATGAAAAATTTTAAGCGTCTCAGTAACAATTTGGCATGAAAATATTCAAAGAGAAACAAGAAAGGACATGTATTTGTACAATGGCAATAACATTGTCCCATGGTTCTATTACATTTTAACCTAGGTGTGCCATAATATGAGCTCTAAATTATGGTGTTAGCATCCTCTATTTTTATGGAGAGTATTCCTTAGATCATATTTTTGGCTATTGGTGCGGTGATACATAGGCATAAAAATGTGTTAGGATACATAATCAATGCCAAATGATCTACAAAATGCCGCATGAGATATGTTCATAGTACTTGCACTAAATGGAACAATTTCAACAACATTTAAAAATTAGGAAAATTTAAGTATATTTGAGACCATCCCCACCACTACCATATCATATTTATCATATGTTTGGGAATTTCTTACACTTTGAGGTTTGTAATGGATATTTTTTGAAGAACTAACATTGTTTTGTTAGGTTTTATTGTATTTTATCTTGGTATTTACTATATTTTTGTGTAAGGATTTTTTTATTCAATGTTAAATATATGGTTTTTTTTTTCTCTATTAAATTTAGTATTTAGTCTAAGTTTTATTGTAAATCTATTTTATTTTTATTTTTCCATATTATTAATCTATAATCTATCCAATAAAATAATTGAGAAACCTCTCTTCTTTTGTTCTGTATTATTCCCCCTCTTCCACCTCCTCATTACACATGTCATCTTTTTCTCTACTCTCCCATGTTTTCATTCCATTTCAAATTTTGTGTCTAGTTATTTTCTCCATACTCTTTTTCCTCTTTCCTTTCTAGTCTCTTTTCTATTTTCCCTTCTATACATTTAACACATAACATATTTTTTGTACAGAAATACCTTTTTTTTTAATTTAAGCATAGAAAAATGACCAAGTAATAATGAAAATTATAGAGATGGGACTGGACTTTTTTATTTTTAAGTTATGGAGTATGGAGGTACAATTGTGGTGTATTTGTGTCTCTAATAGGGTCACCTTTGTGCCACTTGTTTTGTGTCATATTTAGTAGTTATTGATGTCAAAAAATTAAAAAATAGCCATTAAAAATCAACCCCATTATTGATTTTTCCCACACATTTTTGATGTTGTTTAGTAATGTTGAATGATAATTAGCAAGGAACAAGTTTGAGTTCATGCTTGGGAAGCAAAACTATATCAATTGTAAAAGAGGCAAAGAGAGATCTCTTTAACATTCAATCTATACCATATTCACTATTTTGGAGAAAGGAAAATCATTTTCTAAAAATCAATTTTATTTTTCACAAATTAAATATATTATCTACATTGTGTATGATATCTGACCTAAATCTTTTGGGTCACCAAAGGAACTATTTCACAACAAATATAATAGATGTTTTCATACATCATGATTTCATTTCTCCTTTTCTTTTTTTCCACTTGTAATGGATTTTCCTAGTTCATGATTTCTTATTTGAATGCTTGTTTTTAATAGGCATTAAGGCTAGTAATTTTTAAGCATAAAGAAACATTTTCACCTCTTATAAATAACTAACAAGTAATTAAACTCTGAAAACTTATCTAAAAAAACTAACTATTTAATTTATTGGTGAATGATTTTTCATAATTAATGTATCACGGGATTACATAAATATTTCTCTAAACATGTAGAAGATATTTGCACATCATAACTTATAAAATGAATGCCTGATTTTGGTAGTGATTTAATAAAAAACATAATTACATCTAATTGGAGAGTACCTGATATGATAAAATAAAATAAAGATGGATATGATAAGCATCTTAGAATTACCAAAGTATAAGTAAATAGTACAAATAAATTACTTAGTTGATTATTGTGCAATCTAGAAATGTTATGGATTGTGTAAAGTACTAGACGGGATACAAAAATGTCACAACTAGTCTATGGAGAATTTGGATCATGAGAATAATCCTAGGCAAGGGTGTGTAGGGTTGGATAGAGGCACCTAGGTGCACACGACTATTCTTGAGCATTGGTGATTGCACGAAGCTTGAAATATACTTTTCTGTGTTCTAAGGTTTAGTTTCTAGTTCCTATCATTCACCTACTATTCACTCTTTAATCATTGTGGGTACTTTTAACTTGTACAACAAACCCTAACTACTGTAAAAAGCTTACAAACACATCAAACTAGAATGAAAAATATAAAATGTGAAGTCAAACTAACCTCGGTCACACGATGAGTGAAATTTTGAACAAGTGTTCCAATACATTCTAGAATCCATGTACTTCTTTGTGATTGTGTTTGAAATAGTGTCACTAGGTTTCTCTTACAACAGTGATGTCAATATAGGATGATGTAGCTAAATAAGATGCAAATTTTTGATATGGAATTCAGCACTTCCCTTCCTATGCATTGTATGCAACCCAAAATTGAAATCCATTTGATGAAAGTGATAATATCTAGATGTGATTGCCCCTTAAAATTGCCAAAAATAATAATAGATTGTATGTTGTGTAAATATGTGGATATCTTGTTTGAATTTTGACACTAGTGACATGAAAGGCTAAGCTGTGATTTCTAGATAAGGATAAGAAAACTAAAAATCCCGACAAAAATTGTAAAAAATGTGTAGAAAGAACAATGAGGACAAAAGTGCCCAAATGAACTGTGGCACATGGACGCTTATTTCAGGAGTGGGTATTGGTGTCCTAGGATAAATTACAACAAATGTGAAAAGACAGATATATAAGGATACCTATTAAGTGTCCAAAATTGGGTATAGAAATTACGGATGTGAGACAGAAGAAAATAGAAACAATCAAAGAAAGTAGATACATAAAGGATTATGTCACCAAAGAATAACTTTCTTACTTAAGATCCATGTATATAACAACTTACTTTGGAAGTATAGTAAAATAGTAATATGTGCATGATTTTGTGTCTACATTTCCCCCTATTTATGCTATTTGAATAAAATTCAATTACTGTAAAGGAAGAAAGGAACATACATGTAGAAAGTTAAGAAAATCCATGTTACACATTGTGTGTAGAGTCTATAAAGATGGAGCATTGAAAACCATGGGTCAACACTTTGGTGATGTGGCATAAGTAGAGAAAGCAAACCATTTAAAGCAAGCACATGGATAAGTAGTCCAAATGATTTGGAGGTTTTTTTATATTTTTAATTGTTGCCAAAGGAGATTGAAAAGGTAGTCATTAATTAGTTCCTAACATGATTTTTGTTTTGTAAATGGGAGGGTTTGGGCATTCTGTCACTAGAGGAAGAGTTTTTGGGAGAGAGGTATACTTTTTATCTTCAACCATGACCGCATCCCCAAAGGTCTAAGTGCTATAGATAGATAAAGACCAAATTTAGTTCGATCGATTCTATTTAGTTCTCGATTAAAGAACCCGGATCGAGAAGTATAGGAAATGATATAATGTTTCATTTCCCCACTCCTATGGTAACAGGTGTTTTGTTTTGAATACTATTGGATTTCTTCCAAGTTGAGTCATCTAGAAAATATAGTATCATAATGCAACTCCCAAGCTAGGTCATCCAGGAGAGATAGTGAATGTGCTTGTTGTACCGATTGATTGATTTGATGATAAGAAATTACTCACAATGAGATGTACTTAGTATATTACTCACAGAGAGTTTTTATATTTTCCCCCAAAGTAGGTCATTTGGGGGAACAAATTTGAAGTAGTAGAAAGTATTGATTTTAATAGATAATGATTGTACCTTTGTTCAAATGATATCGGAGAAAGTATGATAGTAATATGCTAGAAGTTTCAATTGACTCGTATCATAACCTAAGAGGATTATGGAATGATCTTGATTGTATGCCCCCATTTTGGTGAAATGTTGACATGAAGAGAAATGAACACCGAGCCAAATGAAAGATGTATAAGATATATGTAATAGTGAAATATAAATAGCATGAGATAGTGTGGCCAACGTATGGGTATATATTAATTATTATAGGTGCCAAATATCAAAATGAGATGTTAAAATTAAAATTTTATGTTGGTTGAGTTAATTACATTCCATATGGCATAAACGGTGAGACAAAGGGAGTTACGAGGCTCAATATATGAGTAAAATTGTGGAACATGTATTAGTTGTCAAAGGAGCTTTAAACATTTTCCATAGTATATGGTTAATAGGATTTACTATATCTAGTAACGGTGAAAAGGTTATAGTGTTTTCATTTTTACCACGATCTAGTGACATTTGGAGTTCTAAAATTTTAGGATGTCTTATGTTAGGGTAGCAAGTTTGACTAGATTTAAGAGAGTAACGACATCCATGCCTTTGCAGATGATTGATGAGTTAGTAAGTGTGATTATTTGTAGAAAATAGGTCACTAGTGACCTATTTTTAGGAGCCCGTGACCTACTTCTAGGCATTGGTTTCACCGAAGCGGGGGTTTGGGCACTATATTATGAAATGGTTATTTTCCGATCAGTTTGATGTTGCGATAAGTGAGTTTTGTAGTATGTATGGTGTACTAATGGAATCAGTTTTTGTTATTTTTGTTGTGTAGAGGGATATAAACTCGAGAGAGTTTCGGGTGGGCTACCATTTGATTACTTTGCCTACATTGGGCTTATCGATGTATAGTGGGATATATTGGAATGTGTATACCGTAGTACATTGCTTGATTGGGGGAAGTACCCCATGATATGCTTATGTTGACTCCTTTGTGTAATAGATTGTGCATATATACGTATACATTATTATTTCCTACTAGAGAGATGATGGCTACCCTAGAGGATGTGTACAGGGATATTAAAGTTGTCTATTGTAGGAGTTAGATTACAAGTGATGACTGTAGTAGATCCCCATAGTCGGATGATGGTAGCGAAGGAGGTATTTCACAAGAACATGAGTATAGACAGATTCATATTAGTTTAGATGTGATATTGAGATCCATCATTTCATGGTTGCAGAATTTTATCACAATGATTCTAGAGTCATCATTAGTAGTGGAGGGTGGTAGAGTTGGGATATTTTATATGATGCATGATATTTTTCACATGATAGAGGAGAATGGGACTAGATATGCGGTGGAACGATGTGGATTATTGACCCACTTGGATAGATATTTGTATAGATTTACTCAAGAATATCTTTGGAGTGGACTAAGAGCTAAGAATTTGTTGAACATATGGGCCTATGAGCATATTGTGATATTGAAGCCAGCGAGTGGGACACGAGATGAGTGGTCTAGAATTAAGATATTTGTAGTAAGGTGGGATGGTACCCATATGAGGAGGATGAACACGAATACTTATAGGTCGATGATAGATTAGATGAGTCACTGGGGCCATTATAAGGAGGACATATAGAGACTATGGAGGTTGGTTGGAGGATGGTGTACAGTTGTGGTGCATTCGATGCACCATGTGGTTAGAGGATCACTTCCCAAGGGTGAAAAAAATTATTTTAGGGTGAGTGAGTATCGAGATATTTTTGCATGGCCCAAGATGTGCCCTTAGATTCAAATATATGGTTGAGATCTACTAGAGTGGTGATCAAGCACGGACGAGGCCGAGACCTAACTAGAGCACAACTAGTGTATCCATTTCCGAATGAGGTGGATGAAGTTATAGAGCCTATACGAGTTTGTGATGTGGGGTACACCTAGGCATATAGTGAGTGGTGGGTGACACACTGATGGGTGTTTTTATTTCTAGTAGTAGTGGATGTAGTTAGTGGACCATTAGTTGGAGGAGCTAGCGTAAGGCACCTTGTCCCGAGGTAGATGATGTAGCAATAGAAAAAGTGGAACGTAAGTATTCTTTGTATGTTATTTGTAAATTTTTACTTGATTGATATAATGTATTAATGTTAATATGTGTACTAATTAATGTTGGTTGTGTGATTTCGGGTGATGTTTATTGGTCCCTTATTATGGAAACCAACATATGCACATTGACTCATAACGTGACCTCGGATGTGATCGTGGGAAGAGGTATGCTAGAGATGGTATATGTTATTATGGGCGAGCCTACACATTGTTTTGAGCTAGTGGCTATAGTAGTTAAGACATGCACATTTTTTTGAGTGAGTGTGATGAGGCTTGTCTTTGAGGTAGAGCAAGTGATAGTCCATAAGTGGAGGATGCATAGCTCATGATTTTTTTGTTTGATATGTGGACCTACAACTTTGATATGTAGAATATCTTGTAGAGCTTGATGTGTTATAAAGTCGTGCAAGAGAGGTCGCGTAGAGTAAGTAGTGAAGTATATAATTTTAGAGCTCTCACAATTGTAGATAGTGATAGTTATGATGATATATTATGTATTTTACATGATGTATTGAGTCGAGGGGATTACACCCAATCTGTTGTATTTTGAAACATCTAATTTTTTATTATATATGTATAGATGGATATTTATTCCCTTGTTTTAATTTCATAATTGAAAACTAGAAGGCTGACCCATTAGTGAAAAGAGGATGAAAAGATAAAAGAGAGATAAAAGGAGAGTAAGATAGAAAAGGGTCGGGGGTTCCTAGAGGGGACACTAGCATGTGGGCTTTATTTTCTTGGTACAGGTATTGGTGTGTGAAGCCATATGTAATGCCCCGTCCCTCGCTCTCTTTTTTTCTTCTTCTTCACAACCTGTGTGTTGCCAAGCGTTTAACATTGTTGTGCTCCTGCTGATCCTTGTTGGCTTCACCTTTTCGATTACCCTGTTAAGGAAAAATCTCTTTCTCAAATTCGATAGGTGGCCAGTTGCGTGCTTAGGGATGGAAGCTCCATGGCATTATTTGAAATCTATGTGTTTTGTTGCGTGCTTAGGGAGGCCAGGGTTTGAAAATGTATTTGTCTACCGTGGTCGAGCTAGGCGCAGGAAGTGAGAGAGCTTGGAGATTCAGGCTAATAATGTGAAAAGAATTTGGTTGCACAAACAAAATAAATAAATAAATAAATAACTACATGTCTTAGACCCAATAAACAAATGTAGGGAAAAGCATAAGTTTATATGTCACTTAATTCAATGAAAATATACATTTATAATTTAATATAAAATAAAATAAAAACAAAATGGAGGGCAAAAACAAAAGGCTCTAAAAAAATTGTAGTTAGGGTTTTTGTCTTTTGTTTTTTTGAAGGGGTGAATTTGGAGGGGGCAGCGTGAGCAAAACCAGTCTTCTCATGGCGTACCAGGGCTATTGTGGCCTCCTCCCAACCTCCCAGCCTGCGCCATCATCCTCCCAACATGTACCAAGCTCAAACGCCCCCATACCTACGTGTTGTTCTCCTTTCTACTTGTGTGGCCCCTTGAGCCACCTGAGACTCCTTTGGGTAGATTCGTTTTCCCCTCATGCTGAGATGGATGTCTTTGTCCTCAAATGTGGAAGTAGTCACAAGGCGCATGGACTGTGTGACAAAATTCCTGCAAAAAATGTGGCTATGTGGATATGTTTGCTTGGTGTTTGATGAGCACATGAGAATGTGCAAAATGTGGAAGCATGTGAACTGTTCGACAATGCCTGAAAGAAATGTGTTTTATGGACTGTAATGATGGCAAGATGTGCAAAAAAAAAGAGTTTGTTGAAAAGGCCTTGGAAGCTTTCAAGCAAATGCATTTGGTACGTGTTAAGCTAGACTCCACAACCTTTTTGCCAACATCCTCCCAGCCCACGCCTAGACTGTGTGGGCTTCCATCAAAGCATAAAATATAGATGGACTTTGTCAGATGTTGTAGTTGCCAATGCTCTGTGCATGTTGTTACAGACATTTGACCAAATGAAAAATGGGACAGCAGCTCTCTGGAAATGCATTTTTTTGGCAGCGTACAGAGACATGATTTTCCTCGTGGGACAGTCACACTATTTGGCATGTGCAACAAACAGGTCTCCAACCTGATAGTTTTCATTCCCAGCGTACTCTAGCCCATGTTAAAATAAGAGCTTTGATACAGGGAAGGGACAAGACGTATGGCAGATTTTTGGAGTTGCAAGTGTTATGGTATATAGGTGGCTGGAGGGACAACGTTGGTTGCTCTATATGCCCAGATGGGTTGTTTAAAAGGCCTTGGATCCTCCCTAGCCAATGCAACAAACAAGTTTCCAATCTGATTAGAGTTTATTTGTTGCACACGTTGGAATATGGTATGTTTGGCGTGCACATCAACCTATTTTATCAAGGCATAGAAAACAAGATGTTTTTGTTTGCAATGCAACTTCCCTGGTAGACGTGTATGCAAAATGGTGGAGCTGTGGATGCTCGTGAACCGGTTGATGAAGTCTCCAAGCAAGATCTTTGAACCGAAGCCTTTGTGGCTTCGACCGACTTCGTTCTCCAGGCATGGTTCATCTTCCCTTAACTCTCATAATTCTTGAGTTTTAGTTTTCTTTTGCAAATTAATAGAATCTTAAAATATTAGTTTTTTTAATACCGTTAAATGTTTTCTTTAACTCGTTGAAAAAACAATGTAATGTCGTGTCAAAAACCCACGAGGTCAAAATAACCTGTTTGCATTAAAACATGAATTGCCACCCTCATTTTGAGGTGATGTAGAAAACTTCCTATCCAACCAAACCACTACAACATTGTTTTATCGACCAGATGAAACTTACTTTCCAGAAATAATGTTGACCAATTCCCTGTAAAAAAAAAGGAAAGAAGAAGTTAATTTTTTTACATTTTTCAGAGACTCATTAAGTACCCTTCGTAACTCTGGAAATGAGATGTGAAGTTTCATTTGTGTACCTTGGTATACGAGGAGTCACCTCAACCTTTGGTTTGACCTGAAACGAACATATGACATCCTTTTGACGCTCTTATAGGAGCCCTGTTACACTAGTTTATAGCAGTAGAAAGCTGTTAAATCTAGAAAGTTGGCTTTCATTTTGAACCGCCATTTGAAACCTAGATGGAGAAATTTCTTCCCGTCTTCGCAAACCTCTAGTGTTTATACTAGACAATTGCATGGAACATTCAGTATAGGAAAGAGCACTTTTTGGGATAGTTTGGAAAAGCCATTTTATAGGTCTTTGGTCGCGGTTTGTGAGAGGCCAAAGCCGGGCCAAGTTCGACTTGTTGCTCCGAAAAACTTTTCACCATTTGAAAATGGTTTCTAGTTCTCGATCCGTCGACTACTGGCGATGAATTCTCCTTATATAGGGAATTAGTAGGAAGTGTCTCTCGTTGCATGATTATCCATCGAACATAATTTTTGGACGCGGTTTTCTTAGCCCTCGAGCTAACTTTTGACCTTTTACAATCGGGGTCAACTACGATCGGTAGCCCCAGAGAAACTAGTTGCCAAACGTAAACCGTTCTATTTTTCCCAATTCCGTCGATTCTTTATGAATTCTTGGTATATCTAGGGACACATAGAAAGTTAATCATGGTGTGCATTCTCATTGGAGGATTATTTTTAGAAGCGGTTTCTTAGCCTCCGAGCCCGTTTTGATCATTTGTAGCTAGTAAGAAAATGCAAAAATAGGAAGCTGCGGGACCCTCATAGGGTTTCCAAATCACCCTAGAAACTTTTAACACGTGTAAATAACTGTTTAAAACACTATAATGTAACTTGTTTTGTGCATTAGAAATTTTGAAAAAACGGTGTTTTCTCTCTCTACCCTTCTCTTTCTCTCTCCTAGGTTACAAAAAGAAGTAAAATGAAATGTAATGAATACATGTCTCTAAACCTTTTATTTCGATTGCAAATTGTAATTTTTATCTTATGTAAATGGGAAACTGAAAAATGATAATTATGATTGATTAGGGTGGATGCCATGCCAGTGATTTATCACTGATATCTTGCTCACATGGTTTTTTTGCAGGAGGAAAGAATGATGCCGTAAAGGCGTTGAGTAATTCATTGTTTATTTTTGGTAATATATTGAAAGACTTATTGTTTGAAATTGGTAGTATGTAAAAGTTGCTAGATTAATAAGTGCTTGAGAAATTGGTATTTCTTTCATGGATGTTATTTTGATCCCAAAATTGTTATGGTAAAAGTGGAATACAAATGTCAAAAGGAATTGAAATTTATACCTTGTAGTGAACTTTCATTTTGCAATTATTTGTTTAACAATTGGTGTTGTGTTTCTTACCTTGAAAATGTAATAAAGGAACCTAACCACAACAGTCAACCCTAGTTCAAAATTTGTATATAACTAACCTGCCTATGTAAATCCCTTAGTGTAGAAAATTGTGACCTTCAAACGAACCTTTACACTCGATGGAACATCCTAGTTTAGGCAAATAAGATCCCTTGAATGGGTTGATCATCTTAGTAGGTATGTTTAGTGACATCGACATAAACCAGACATATAGGAGCAACACAGTCAAACTCGACCTGGAGTAAGTAGAGCTAACGCTTCCTTCGTGTCCTAGTGGACTGCCTTGTCTTCCGAAGATAGATTTAGAATTAAATTTTTACATCGAATGAATTTCTTGTGGGATCTAGATGACATCATGGAGCTAGTGGAATAGTGGTTCTATCACTTAAAATTTTGTTAAGGAATAGATCCTCTTAGCTATATGTACTATCTTTGACTAGTGACAATAGAGTGCTTTGATCTGTTGTGGAGGGTTTATAGGGTGAATATGTTTTGAATATTATTCTAATATATAATAGAGCGTAAAGCCCTAAGTGAAAATTGGAATTAAACTAAACCCTAGTGGATTAGGATGTTAACTTGTGGGTAGAAAACTATAATTTAACTCCTTGCATACGAAATTGAGTTGAAAGATGTTGATTCTAGAGAACCTTAGAAACTGTAATCTTATCCCTTAATCCCTTGTTATGTCATTTTATGGCATTAAGGAATAAATAATATTTCTTATGCGAATCGTGCAATGCAAAGATATGGGATCTTCGTGAACATAGATCACTTGTGTTCATGTGTAGTTTATAATGCTTCTAACCATGTACTTCCTTAAGATGTCAGACAAGTGCTTTCGTAACTCTTTTGTTGTAAAACGATGGTAATAATGTGACCATAATGTGATGTAAAAGTAAAGTATAGAAGAGAAAAAAAATGAGATTTGAGGTTAGGGATACTGCCCCTCTTGGAGTCCTTATAACTTAATTAAACATTTTCATGTGTTACAAAGAATATGAATTGCTTTGGTGTGATCAAACTTCGAGAAAACAATATATATATATATATATATATGGAATTCAACAAGTTATTGAACTATAATAATAATGGTAGGGAAATAACTATACCGTGATCAAAGAATGTTTTTGGGAAAAAGCTATATTGAATCTAAGTCTCCCTCAATCCCAAGATTTCATCTTGACATCACGTTAGGTTCACTTGTGTAGCAAGGTTAAATTTTAAACATTGAATAAGTGTTTGGGAAGCAAAATCTTAACATAAGAATGAGAGAATTAGAATCTTGTAGGCAATTTGAAATATGGAAAATACTTATGTAAGTTATGAAGATTGTCATAAGGGTAAAAAGCAAAATTAAATGGTTGAACAACAAGTGAAATGTGAAACGAATTTTCAGAATATGTAGGTGGAAAGAGGGAGAAAATTATGCTTACATAATAATGTTATTGGATGTTTAACGTATCCTAGATGTAACCATGGTAATGATGTTTTGTGGGTTGTCAATCCTTAAGTCCCTTTTATTGTGGTTGTTTTATTTCTAGCATTCATTCATTGGGGAAAATGTGGTATAAACATGTATATGGTGTTATCATTTGTCTATGTGATTTGATGAATTTTGTAAGTGTCGTATACGTTGTCGAGTTTTCCTGATTGGGAGTCCTTGTGGCAATTTTGTAATGATCAATGTGAGTCAAAATAAATTATCTTGGTATTTTACTGTTGTAATTGTGGGTGTAAAATGTGGGCACTACACCATAAAAGATAAACAAGTAAAGTTTTGACTGGTTTTAGGATGTGCAAGACCAAATAAAAAGTAAGAGAAAAATAAAATATGCCAATGATAGTTTTCAACAACTAGTTTTCTTGCCTATGAATCATGTAATTCTAGTATACATTTAGGACTAGAAATGTACCCAAGTGCGTGATTTTGTGTCTACATTTTCCCCCACTTTATGTTGTTGATTGAATAATCAATAAAATAAACTAGATAAGAGATGCATACCTTGTGATCCTATAGAGTGAACGAGTAAGTGTGGTATGATGCAAAATTTAAGCATGGAGACAAAGAATAAAAATAATGCTAAGGGTGAAGTGTATGTGTTGCGTTGTACCTCTGGTGGTACTTTTATTTGTTGTTTTAGGTTGCTTCTTGTTGCCTATTAATAGTGGACCTGCAAAAGAAGAGACAAAGAGTATTCAAAGTCCCGCATATGAAAATATTTTGTAAAGTATGTACAAGTAGTAGTAAAGGAAAATGTGCACGTGATGTAAAAGAGTGAAAAGAAAATAAAATTGTCCTAAAATGCCAAGAATAACAAGTTTTATGGGAAATCCCATGCCAATAGTGAGTTTTTGGGTGATCTCATGCCAAGTGTGAGTATTTTGGGCTATCTCACACCAAGAGCAACATTTTTGGTCAATCTCACGCAAAAGAGCATGTGTTAAGGAGATTCATCTACTACTACTCTCCTTCCATGATTCTACCTAATAAGTACCACTTTGTAGATAGTAAATCCTTGATTTGTTCCTTTTTCCTTTATTAGTTCATGACTAGTTCCAAATTATACTAATTGTAACATAATGTAGGAGATTTCATGCATTTTATGACTAGAAGATGTGCACATAACTAGGAAACTTCTCTAAAGGATTCTATGAACTCTTCTAATCTAAGAATCTCGTTGTGTGTTCCCCAGTACTTTAACACTTAGGGGAGTACACAGATGCCTAGAAACTATTTTCTAATGATGGGTGTTTTTGTCTATGTTGTGTTGAGAACCCAAGTCATATTCTAGGTTATTTTGTAACTATGTTCCTATTTTATTCATGTCTTGGGTAGATCTATGTTGTAGTTATGAGCTATTCTAGGGGTGATTTGATCAACCAATGTATCGACCCCTTGATTGGGGTGCATGTGTTGATTGTAGGAGCACACAACCCAAAAGATAGGATCTCCTGTTTTGTTGTATTGTATCGCTGATGGGGATAGGGGGTGTGCATGGTACAAATAGTGGCACATGTAAACAAAGTGGCTAGGAATATACGATAATAGAATAAAAATTAGAAAGTAAGGCATATAATATAAAATAGTATATAACAAGAAAGTGTGTACATAATTTGGATTATAAAAATCAGGAGTTTCAAACATGGGACATCAGTCACAATGTCACAAGACAATCGGTATGAAACAACCTAAAGCATACAAAGTGATCAAACAAGACATAAGACAAATTCTGCAAAAAGTAAGATACAATATAAAACAATGACAAGAAAAGTGTATTAGACAACCATGAACGCACATAGTCCTACAAATAAAATGTTATACATGAAGCACCCATTAGCATGCTAGAAAGATAAAAATGTGTCAATGCATGTATGTATCAATGAAAAGTAAGGTGATAGAAAGTAGAAGTAGTAAATAATGAAACAATAGTACTGTATTGTGTGAGAGTGGGAAATGTACATGCCCCTGAGTAGCCTCGGTGGGCCTAGTAAAAGCTGCGAGTGCTAAGAATCATTGTAGTGTGTGAAAATATGTAAGATATATACAATAACAATTATAGACCAAGTGAACACACATGTGTATATGATAAAGATAATGGCATGCTAAGTATCGACTAGCATAATAAGCAAAGTGCAACATGTATGTATCATAAGCTAGCAAGAGTAAATGTACGAAATATATGCAAATGAAATGTATGAGTGCGATGGAATGGTATACACTATGTAAATATGGTAGGAACTATGTGCCCCCAATGGATGTGTATGATATGAGGGTTACTTATAAAATACCCCTCAACAATCAAGAATTAACCATGGAACAAGAGTGTGTCATCGAAATGGTTTGATAATGTGTGCTAGAAAGATAGATAATGAAGCATAGTGAATGACAAGTGAATGAAGTGAGATTCATTTCAAATTTATACCCTCAACAATTGAGTATGAACCATGGAACTAGATTTGTTCATAAGGTAATGATTGTATAAGGTGTGTATCAAAGTCTATAAGAGTAGTGAGAAAGATTAGATGTGAAGAATGAAACATTATAGTAGATACTATGGATAATTGATTACACTAGGAGAGGGGAAGTTGTGATTCCCATAAGTGTGAAGAGAATAGAAGGCTATCCAACGATAGTGAAGGGAAAGGGCCCTCCACCCAATATCTAAGGAGATAAAGGCATGTGATGATGTTCTAAGATCAGTGGAGTATGAGAGTAATGAGGTATATGTGAAGGAGACCGATGTGGTGAAGGAGGTGGTGAACACCTATGTGAAGGGGTTTCTTGAGTAGGGGACTTAGGCTAAAGGTATGGTTTACTATACTGATGTGGACAACAAGGTCATGAAGTAGGCCATGTGTGAATAGGAGAACTAGGTGTAGAATGTGCCCTCATTTGAGAGGCCTAGGTATTGTAACTAGTGGAAAGATATCATCATGACTAGGATTAAGAAATGGTGTGCATGGTGGAATGCATTTAATATTCATAAATTTATTATTTTGAATGAACTTGAGATACAAATGATTCATGGAGGGAATGACTTGAGCAATGCAGAGCCAAGAAAGACCTAAGAGCATGTCATAGCCTTTGATTAAATATGCCACAGTGAATGTTATAAGCATTGTAAAAATCCCAATGGTAATGAGAAGAATGATGTAGCCAAAATAATTACTGGATATGTCATATTAGATAATACACATTTGATAGTGATGAGAAGTGTAATATAGTATATACTAATAAGAGTTATTGGATAGATAACGGTGTTGTTGGTAATACACAAACCAATAGAAGCATTGATATGTAATGAGTCAAAAGTGAATTTAGCATGATAATTGTCATATGAAAATGATATGAGTAGTGGTGATGCATCGTAGAAGTGAAAAGGAAATCAAGAGGCCCCAATGAAGGAGGCATAACATGATATGTATGATTGGTTGAAGAATTAGTAGCTTGTTGGTCATGCTTGGGCAAAGGGTCTTTAAATATTTTAAGCTTTTTGTTATCATTGACCATCGTAGAAATGGATGGCTCGGGAGATCAAGTGCATTGATATTAATAAGATATTATATGATTTGATTTAGTATGAAGAAGAGATCAATAAAATGCCCAATGCATATGTGATAGTAACATTTTTAATTTTCATCATGATTACGGACACGGGGCAAGATGGATCAAGATTGAGTAGTGGTGGAAGGGTGATTAGATCACTTTTAATGAGTTAAGGAAACAAAAATCGAGGTCCATAGGGTAATTTGGTCAAAGTACATTATGGAGGCTATCACTAAAACTTTTCAAGTGGAGATACATCATTGACAGCTTGTTTTTGCTTCATGGGATTAGGAGATGGTTTGAATGTTGATTTATCCTAAAACCTATTAGAAGAGGATGAAGGAGTATCTTGATATTTGAGTTTTTACATAGCTAGAATTTTGACTTCGCATATTTATAGTGTATGGCATAATTGCTAAAATGAAGGAGAAGTCTAAAAGACAACACTCACGAAGTTGTGGTAAGAGGATTTGAACAAGAAGATATTATAATTCCCGATTATGCTAAAATGTAAAATAATAGCCTAATCTAATGTTATGGTAGTAGTAAATAAATGAAATAATGAAATAAATAAATATACCAAAGTAAGCTAAGAAATAAATAATAAAACTTTAATGTGTAAAGAAGGGTAATATACCTCAATTGATTTGAAGAGGTTGTTGTAATGTGTCGTAGTGGATACTAGTTGAACAGAGATGGAGGACTGTTATGTCAAAATTATAAAGCACCCCCAAATTTCCCAGTTTGAGATGGGGCATTTGGCATGATTACATAACATGGAGTTATCCTAAGTGTGGGACATTACAAAATGGGATAGCTCTCCGAAGAAGGCTGGTTCCTTCTCCTAACCTACCTGCCACAAACTACTCCTAATGTAGGTAAACTACTAACTAATCCTAATCTAATGCTTCCAAGAGGACATGGAGAAAGATACATGGAATGAAAACCTACACTAAGAGTGGTGATACACCAAGAAAGGAGTGTTAATCACTCTTCCCAACCCTATAAAATGGAGAAAGGGTGAACCCTAGGGAGGTTAGACAAATGCAACACAAACCAAAAATCACACCAATGCACTAAGGGGAGGTTAGACCACTGCAACACAATCCTGAAATGCAAACAATCTTCATTCTTGTAAGCACAATACACCAAACCCTACAAATGAACATGAAATATGCATAGAACACCCTGTTGCAATGAGAGGTAAGAGAGACACAAAAATCATGCAAAGGTTAAAATAACTAACATAGAACATAATTTTTATTTCTCATGAAATATACACAGTACATTGCATGTAGGAGAGAGGCATGAAGCCATTACAGATTTTGGAGGAAGGAATAAAGGCCCAATAGAATAGGGGTTGCATGGGGAGAAAAATGATGAACCTTTTGCACATGTAAACCCCTTACATTTTATAGAGGAAGAAATGACGGAAGAGAGGGAAGAAAATATGAAAATGCACTCCAATCTCATGCAAAATCCATCATTGTCCTTATGGGAGTGATGGGCAAGTCTACAAAGCCCATACTCCATTGTACCTTGATTTTGGAGAAGAAAGGAAGCCCATACAACATCGTTTTAGTAGGTGATAAATCTAGAACCATTCCTCTAAAATGGCAGACAGTACTTCCCCATTTTAGAATACTTAATATTATTAAAATATAAGCTTTCAAACAGTTTGATTTTGTCTACAAATATGAGCTCTCGATCAAAAGTTACAGCCATTTGAAGATTAGGGTGCCATACCACAATAGATGTGAGTAGTCAATCTAATTTTTTAGACTCAAACCATGCATTCCACCCTCCGAAATCTGAAATTTCAGACATTCAGGATTGAGAACTTTGGGTATTTCCACTTCAAAGATCATTGCACTATTTATCTAACGAGGTTTTGAAACCTCCAAACTCATTAAACTCCAAATTCTAAAATTTAGACTTCAGGTTTTGGGCTTCAAGTTATGATTTGCATGCACTGGGCTTTAATGTTCCAAAATGCTTTGAAACCAGAAGTTCAAAATTTGGACTTCACATTTCAGACCTTTTTCTTTTCGGGGTTTCAAGTTTTGGGGGTTTTGGGTTTCGTGGGTTCAAAAGTTCAAGGTTTATTCATTCATTTGGTCATGACACATCTCTGAAATCCTAAAAGCTCGAAGTCTAAATTTTGGAATTCGAGTTTTGGACCTTTTTCCTCCCGCGTGGCACTATTCATCTTGTGAGCTCCAAAGACCAACTCGAACTCCCCGAATGTCCAAGTCTAAATTTGGACTTTGTACTTTGATGTTCTTGACCTATTCAAACTTGCCATTTCAGAGTTTCGATCCACCGAGCCCGAATACTTCTATGTCCAAAATCCAAATTCTTCGACTTTGAAATGTCTATTCAAATGTGTATCCCACCGACTCTCAACCTCTCATCACTTCAACTCGCTCACAGCTTGACCGCAAAATGTGAGCTCCCGTGGCTAAAACAATCCTTCTATTTTCTCTATGCAAGGTCTTGTTTGTCCAATTTTACTTGAGGACAAAATTAGATAACATGACCATCGCATTGAAGTCCAGGGAAAATGCGAGATCTAACAAATTTACCTTAACTGGGCCCCGGAGAGGGATAGGTGTGGTGGGCACCCTCATCTAATTTATAGGTGCCCTAGTCTACGTAGATGCTCAGAAAACCTCCTCTAAGGTATCACAAGAGGTTTGCACTTGTTCACCTTTTTTCACATGTATGTCACTATGAGATCATCAAGGTCACTATAAACCCAGTAGTGAAGAAATCACCTACAATACCCTCAAATAGACATCAAATCCTACAAAATATGTAAAACAAGGGTTCATACATTCCTCACCCACCACACTAGTGGACTTACAATTGATCATTATACTACATCTCAAACCTAATGTAGTTTTGTGTGTGTGTGCAGAATTGTGCCCTAGGTTTCTCTTATGCATGTTACACTTGAAGTAGCTAGTAAGTAGCTAGATGTAGAATTTAAATAATGTGTCTATGGAAATAATAGACTCCCCTTCTATGAATTGTGATGTAGATAAACCAAATATTGTCCCTTGTGATGGAGCTAGATGGATGCAAATGGAGTTATAGATATATTTAATGGATGTAACCTTAGGTGGAGATAATATATGTTTAGTGCTTGGTCCCTTATTATGATCACATAACTCGTATATTTATACAATTGCCTTGCTTGAATTTTGTAATTAACCCCGAAAAGGCCGAATACCAAAAAGATGAGATGGTCAAATGGCTAGAAAGGACCCAAAAATTGTGACCAAAGTAAAAAGAGGACAATATTGCAGAGAGGGGACAGAGGCACTTGGGTTGGCATCGTAGTTGGGTGTTGGTGTCCCGAATGAAAATTTCAGAAAGGTGTAAAGATATCTTGAGCAAGTAAGAGTGCAAGACTGAAAGTAGAACCATAAAGAAAATAAAAGTGGCTAATGACATGGGTTAATTAGTACTTTTGTTACTTAAGAATCATATGAATATTAGTATGCAATTGAGAATAGATAATTACCCGAATGCGTGATTTTATGCTTATATTTTCCCCACTTTATGTTGGTGAGTGAAAATCTCAAGAACATAAATCAGATAGAGATGTGTACCTGATATCCATGTATATTGATGTAGAAAGCGTGTCGAGGGACTAGACAAAGTGTGGAGTGATAAAAATATGGAGCATGGAGACTAAAGATGCAAAAGTGTAAAAGGTGATGAAAATGAACCTAGGGTGGAAACACGTGTGTGAATGTGGTGTTGTACATGTTGTTGGTGTCGATGTGTGTGATGTTTTTATGTTGACTACCTATTTCCCATACAGATGGACCTACAAAATAGAAGATGATCAAGTAGTCAAATACGCATGTATATGTATAAAAATCATGTAAGGAAGTATGTAAACCAAAATTCCTAAAATGTGAAAAAAGGAACATGTGCACCTAATCGGTGATGAGAAAAGAGTGTAGAAAAGATCCTGTAGATGTTGTCGATGCGCGTTTAGGGTGATTTCATGCTAATGTAATGGAAAAATTTTAGGGAGAACTATCTAGTTTCATCCTCCAACCTTGAACTTCTTCCCGTTGTATAAAACACCACAATAGATGGTGTGCATTGAGTTAAGGACTCTCTTCCTGTAAAATACATTATGTAAATTACCAATGATAAAGTACTCTCTTCCCTGTCAAAATATTATGTGACATGTCGAAGAACTATGTAATTTTCCCCTCGTTACTGACACTCTAAAAAGACCTCTATATTGCCCCCTATTACTAGCACTCAGGGAAGGTCGTTTTGTGCTAAGGACCCAAGTATAAATCGAGCCCTATCCAAAACTAAAAATGTGATGTGTTGGTACTATGTGTAACTCTGTATGAGGTGACTGATTGACCCATATTATGCCCCCCTCATTTGGGGTTCATGCGACGTCACAACAAGAGTATGTGGCCCAAAAAGAGCACCAACCATTATCTTGGGTTGTGCCCTACGGAGAAAGGGAATGTTCTTGGTAGAAACCAAGGCACACACAAACAAGTGGCTGGGAAAAAAGTGTTAGTAAAAGAAAATACAAATACTCATGTAAAACATGAAATGTAAGCTAAGAAGAAAAAGTATATGCTAAGATGAAAGGAAACACACAAGAAGACAATGTAGACCACAAAAAGTGGGTTGCAAACATGGGACATCACTCACAATGTTGCAAGACAATCAAGGCCAATGAAGCCAAAGGCATACAAGTGTGCACACAATACAAAGGGAAAATCCTGCAAGTAATGGCATACAATTATAGATAAGTACAAGCAATATAATAGATAACCATGGTGGAAATTAGTCTGTAACAAAATATTGCACATGAAGCATTTGTTATCATTATAGATAGATAAAAAAATATTTCAAAGCGTGTATAATATGATAAAGTAGTGTGTTATGAAACAAAATGAAATAATAACACATGTAGTGTATGAAAGTGGATGCCCCTAAGAGTCATTGTGGGACTGGTACTAGGTATTGTGCCAAGCATCCATGTTGCATGTAATAGACCTATATAATCTGTGATCACAACTAAGAAGGTAAGTTAACATGCATGTGTGTGTGATAAATATAAAGATATAAAAGATATCTATCTTGCATGTATAATAAAGTGAACATGCATAAGTAAATGCAAGCAAAAATAAATTTGACCAAGATATGCAATACATTTTGGATGGATGGAATGGAATGTAGAGTGCATGATAGGAGTTGTGTGCCCCTTGAGTGAATGGAATTATATGCGGTGATGTTCATATATTTATGCCCCATCAATAGTCATAAATGAATGATAAACAAGAGCGCGTCATCGAGAAATGGTTCGAATGATGTGTTATGTGTGGCGTGATGTGATGAATCATGTTGTGAATATATCCGACATAGAGATGAGGTGTGATAATGTGTGATGATTTATCCTAAAGTGTATATCACAAAAAGATAATAGAATAAGTGATGATTTATCCTAAAGTGTATATCACTAAAAGATGCTAGAATAAGTGATGATGTATCCTATAGCGTATATCACTAATCTAGGAATGTCACATGATAGAAATATTGAATGATTAATATGGTAATGTGATGAGGTCCATTTGTAATGTATACCCTCAACAATCTAGTATGGACCATGAGACTAGAGTGCATCATAGGGTAGTGAGTGCAACATGTAAAAGTATATGTGTCGGTAAGTGCACCAAGTTGGGGGGCCAAAAGGGGGTCCGAGAAGTGGACGCATTTTTCTAAAAACAAATTCAACTTGTACGCGTTTTTGAAATAGTTACACTCAAAATTGGAAGATGTTGTAGAAATATGAATCGTAGAATTTTGAGTCTAGTTTCTAAGATACTAAATTTTATTGAAAACAGATAACTTTAAGTGGTTCAAACAACTAAAATACCAACAAATGCTCCTATTTTTGTTTAAAAACATAATAGAGTGACTTTCGTGCCCCCCATCATTTTTTGAGCACCATTTAGTATTTTTGAAAACCCTTTGGTAGAAAGATAGCTAGGAGAATCTAGTTTGGGCTCCATTTTTTTAGATTTTTAGCTAATATTTATTTATTTATGATTTTTCTAGAACAAAAATTTTATGTTTTGAAAAATAACGGAGCTCCGATTGTGCGCCCCCTAACTACCTCAAAAATATCAAAAATTGGATTTTTTTTTTAAATATGTATAAAATTATTACTAGTTTTGGCTAGTATAATTTTTTAAATTCGATCACCCAAAAAAAAAAAGATACACCATGAAAGATAGACATATTTACACTTCAAAAATAGCTATAAAAAGGCATACTTAGAAAATAAATAATATGGAAACCTTATATTAGTCGAAAAAATTGAAAAATTATATTTTTATAAAGAAGAGACTTTTCTCTGCATCGTGGTATAATTTTTTTAAAATGAATCGATTTTTTTTTTTGATTTATCATAGAGGAAGTGGAATTTTTACATTTTCTTGTAAAAACATGTTGTTTGTTGTGTTTGTGCAGGTCCATGTCTTAGGCTTAGGGATCAACCGGATCCCAAGCCTTGAGGCATGGCTTGGGAAAAGAGAAAATCAAAATGCGTACGTGTTATAACACGTACGCATTATGTGTAGTATAAACATTATGCATGCTTTTGACATGCTTCTATTTACATAAATAAATGTTTAAGTATAAGAAATAATAAAATATAAATAATAATAAATGAAAAAATGAAAAACTTATACTTTAAATTTATTTATGTAAATATAAGAAATAAGGGTCACTCTGTACCTTGTGGAATTAGTCTCACGGCTCCATGAGTCATGGTTTAGGAGATTTTTTTAACATATAATTTGGTCGATGACATAGGTAATTTTTTTTCAAGATTTTAGCATTCACCTAAATCTTTTGGTATTAACTTTTACAATCGAAACCCTAAACCATAGGCCATAAACCTAAACACTAAACTATAAACCTTGAGACCTAAACCCTAAACCTTAAACATTTATCCCTTACATGTGAGCCCTAAACCCCGAGCCTTAAGCCCTAAACCCTAAGCCATAAGCCGTAAACCCTAAACCCTAAACCACGACCCCTAAACCTAAACCCTAAGCCTTGAACCCTACACCATTATCCTGGAGCCCTAAAATTTAAACCCTAGACAATATACCCTAAGCCCTAAGCCCTAGAACCTAAACCCTAAACCCTAGAACCTAAACCATAAACCCCGAGCCCTAAACCATAAACCCTAAACCTTAATCCCTAAACATTAAATCCTAAACCCTAAACCCTAAACCATAAACCCTAAAACCTAAACCGTAAACCATAAACCCTTATCCCTAAACACTAAATCCTTAACCCAAAACCCTAAACCTTAAACCTTAAACCCTAAACCCTAAACCCTAAATCCTTAACCTCAATCCGTAAACCCTAACCATAAACCTTAAACCTAAAACCTAAATCCTAAACCATAACCACCGAACCTTAAACCCTAAACCATAAACCCTAAAACCCGAACCATAAACCATAAACCCTTATCCCTAAACACTAAATTCTTAACCCGAAACCCTAAACCCTAAACCTTAAACCCTAAACCCTAAACCTTAAACCATAAACCCTAAACCCTAAATCCTTAACCTCGATCCGTAAACCCTAACCATAAACACTAAACCATAAACCTTAAACCTAAAACCTAAATCCTAAACCATAACCCTGAACCTTAAACCCTAAACCCTAAACCCTAAACCCTAAACCTTAAACATTAAAAAATGAGACCTAAACCCTAAACCCTAAACCCCAAACCATATTTCATTAATATTTCCTAGTCTCACACCTAGAACCATCATTGAGTATTCTTATAGAACTACCTCGTTTATGAGAGGTGGGACAAGTAACTAAATGGATACATGACATCTACCTTGTGCCTTGAACGCATATATTACACATCTCTTCCAAACTTGTTTCTCCCCACATATACTTGTCTTTATTGAATATAAATTTATTCACACTCTAAAATAAATTTCACATTTCTCATATTTCCATGTATGGTATTATATGAAGCCAAGATGACCCATTGGAAGTGGAAAAAATAACCATCACAAAAAAAAATTAATCTTAAAGGAAACAAAAGAAACATAGAGAATATATCAATGCGGATGTGTAGGATCAAAGTGAATTTCCTATAGTATCCTCTCCTCTAAAGAAAGATAAAGTTCAAGTGTTGTACTTAGAATGGGTAGTAAATTTGAAAGAACTTCCTAAAGTGTTCAAAATAAGCATAGAAAGCAGGGAATGGCTAAGAACACCAAGGGGTTATCAATCACCTAGTAAATCTTTCTTGTTTAGTTCTAAATGGGAGTTACCGGGCCTACGACTAGTGACCTTCCATTCATTGATAATTCATTATACGATAAACCCATGGATGTTTTCAAAATCCCTAAACAAAAAGATAGGGGTAGTCATCAATCCTAATGAAAGGTGTGATGTGATTTCCAAGAAACTTGAAATTCATGTAGATTTAGAGGTCATAACATGAATTTACAAATATATCTATCATTATAAATAGAAGCCAAGTAATGAGTGTCTCCTATACATCCAAGGAAGTACTACTCGGGTCTTTGGAAGGATTGAGATGATCAAGAATATGACATTTCCCTCCTTCAAAATATCAACGGATGAAAAACATCAAATTTTGATTACTCTCTTTGAATGTTCTTTCTACAAATTTGATGAACACTAAACTATGTGACCTAAACCCTTAACCCTCAATGAGACCTAAACCCTAAAATATAAACCCTAAACACTAAATACTAAACCCTAAATCCTAAACCCTAAACCCATAACCCTAAACCCTTGACCCTAGACCCTAAACCCTAAGCCCTAAACCCTAAACCCTAAATACTAAATACTAAATCTAGATCCCCGAGCTCTAACCCCCAAAACTTAAACCACTAACACCGAATCTCGAACCTTAAGCCATAAACCATGAACCATGAACCCTAAACCCTAATCCCTAAACCATAAACCGTAAACCTTAAGCCTTTAACCCTACACTCTAATCCTTGAGCCCTAAACCCTAAACCTTAAACCCTGAGCCCTAAACCCTAAATCTAGAGCCTTGATCTCTAACCCCTAAACCTTAAACCCATAACTAACCCCTAAATCTTGAACTCATGAATCGTGAACCCCGAACCCCGAGTCGTAAACCTTAAACCATGCACCCTAATGCCCTAAACCCTAAACCCTGAGCCCTGAGACCTAAACCGTAAACCCTAAACCTTAAGGCCTAAATGTTAAATCCTAAAGGTCCCTAAACCCTAAACCCTAAAAACTAAATCATAAACCCTAAACCCTAACCCCTAAACCCTAAACTCTAAACCCCAAGCACTAAATCCTAAACCCTAAACCCTAAACTCTACGACCTAAACCCTTAACCCTAAAACCTAAACCCTAAACCTCGAGCCTTAAACCATAAAACCTAAACCATTTTCCCTAAACCCTGAACCCTGACCTTTAAACCTTAAACCCTAACTCCTAAACCCTAAACCGTAAACCCTAAATCCTCAACCCTAAACCTTAAACCCTGAGCCCTAAACCTTAAACCCTATACCAAAAATCCTAATCCCTAAACCCTAAACTCTAAGCCCTAAATCCTAAACCCTAAAACCTAAAACCTGACCCTAAACCCTAAACCTTAAGCCCTAAACCATAAACCCTAAGCCCTGAACCCTAGGCCCTAAGCCATAATCCCAAGTGATAATTACAAACCTTGAACCCTTAAACATAAACCCTCAAACCTAAATCCTAAAAACTAAACCCTAAGCCCTAAACCATGAACCCTCAACTCTCAACCCTAAACCCTAAACCCTCAACCCTAATCCCTAAACCCTAAACCTTGAACCCTTTTCCCTAAACCTTGAACCCTGACCTTTAAACCTTAAACCCTAACTCCTAAATCTTGAACTCAAATCCTAAATCCTCAACCCTAAACCTTAAACCCTAACTCCTAAACCCTAAATTATAAACCCTAAACCCTAAAAACTAAACCATGAACCCTAAACCCTCAACCCTCAACCACGATCCCTAAACCATAAACCCTAAACCTTCGACCTTGATCCACACGAACCCTAAACCTTAAACCCTTAACCCTGAACCATAAACCCAAAACTCTAAACCCTAAACCATAAACCCTAAACCATGAACCCTAAGCCCTGAGCCATAAACCCTAAACCCTAAAATATGAACTATGAGCCTTAAACACTAAACTCTAAACCTTGAGTCCTAAACCCTTAGCCCTAAACCCTAAACCTTGAGCCCTAAACCCTAAACCCTAAATCATAAACCCTCACCCAAAGGAAATTCCTAATAAGATCATTCAATGTGTTTTAGTGTGTAGGGAATAGTGTTTAAGGTGATCGATCGACTCATTTAGTTTTTATGAGAGACTACTTCCTTTGAAGGCCTAAAAAGGCATTTTTGGCCATTTTGTAGTTAATTAAACACCCTTCAGAACAAGCTAAAATGAGCTAGTCATGTCACCGAGTTATCAAGGACCATTATTTGTGAAGTATTAAGGCATCGTTTATCTCCATAAGATATATATGAGAAAAATCATGTATGAAAATCATGAATTTGATTCCATAAAAGGATGCTTTTAGAGCTAGGAAAGGTGAGGGGATGATCTTTATATGGAGCACCATGTTTCTAAGAATGAGAAATCATCTAAGTTCACTTGATGCAATTCACTTGGTACTATTTATAACAACTCATTCAACACCTAGTAGTGTTATCACACCTTAAGGAGGAGGCACATTACAATCACCTCATTTTGGCCATAGGACAAGAATCTCATTCAAGGAACAATCCTCTATCTACAAAGTGAGGATCTCTTTTTAGTAAGAAGTAGACAAACATCATAGAGTTAATTCATGGTCACTAAAGTGAATTATGGACCAAATTTAAAAATTAGTATCAATTCAAGTAGTGGTAGGGCCAAAATCCATTTTAGAAGGTCAAAAAACCAAAATAAAGACCAACTACAATATATATGCCTTGAAATTTTAGGTCATTTGTTGAAATCTGAAAATAAGAAAGTACTAACTGATTAGATTTTGAAAACCTATCTTCTAGATTATAATTGTTGGAGCTACGAGACCACTTCCATAAGGTGTAGAGTAACCCTAATTTATTATATTTACTAAAATAAATTTAAATTATAAGAAATAATAAAAGTATAAGAAATTATAAAATAAATCTTATACTTTTATTTATTTTTGTAAGTATAAACCACCAAAACACATATGTATGGTCCATGCTTTACACAAAATGTGTACACGTTATAATGTGTACGTGTTTTGAATTGTTTAAAATGTTTACGTGTTATAGGTTCAAAGTGATTCTGAGCCAAAGAAATTAAAATGTTAGCGCGTTTTAGCAAAACGCGTACGTGTTTTGCTTTATTGATTCTTGTCCACTTTTTGGCCCCCCAACTTTATGCACTTACCCATGTAAAAATGAGTAATATGTGTAATACTTTTATTGATGAGAAGTCTTCTGTGATGTGTAATGTGTAATGTAAGATGTATAGTATGTAATGCAAGATGCGTATATGAGATAAGATGTGTAGATGCATAGTAAATGTAAGACGTAAGATGTAACATGTAACATGTAGGATGTAGGATATAGGATGTATGTAAGTAAGATGTGTGAGGATGCGTGATGTGTAGTTTCTATTGTGCAGTGTGTGAGGTTCATTTGTATAGGATTCCTTGAATAATCAAGTGTGAATCATAGCGAAGAGTACGTCATCGGGTAATGTCGATGCTTTAGCGTGTGTGAATATATCTTTGCAAAAATTCTATGATGTGTGGATAGGGGGAGAGATAAGCGTTATTCCCCCCAACTATGTAGGGGTGAATATGATCATATGACAACTTGTCTAACATATCATCGTTTTCGTGGGAGAAACCTCTTTGGAAAAACAATAGAGACATGATAATAAATAGAATGAGGCAGATCGAACAAAGAGAAATTACGGCATAGGGTGTAGACGCTCATTACATACTCTTCATCAGTGAAGGGTACTAGTGGAAAGTAATGTGCACAATGAGAATGATTATGAGAATAAGTAGGAGACGAATCATTAACAATAGAAACATTCCCTAATGGCATAAGGAACGTGATAGAAGTGCGGTCTATGTATAAAATAGCACCAATATAGTCAAGAAAAGATTACCCCAAGTGTTAGTGAAGAAGTGTGAGGGGCACATGCTACAAATACTATCAAATGAAACACACGGAGACGATATGCAGCCGTAATGTGACAATAACCATGATGAAGGTGAGGTAAGTGAATTGGCAGTAAAATGTAGTTAAGCATCAATCCAAGCATAGTCAAGCCCTCATGTGTGTAAGTAGTATCCGAATAAGTATGATCGATCGAATATGAAGCCAAAAAGAGTTAAGTGCAAGTGAAAGGTGGGGGTGGAGATGTAGAATACTTAGGGAGGGTGAAAAAAATGTTTAAGGTGTTGACAAACCCCTGATAAAGTAATATAGTGTTGGTAGAAGGAGGGGTCTTGAATTTTTATTCATCCTAGACATTAGCCACAAAGGTGTCATTAAAATAGGTGCCATCTACATCGATAGGGGTAAAATAAAAATGACCTAATGCTTCATCGATAAGTTTTACACCATCGAATTTGTCATAAGAATCCTCAAAATTTTATGTATTCGCTTTATCATGATTTATAGATTTATCGATTATATTTCTAGGAGTTGTATTAAGTGGAGGAGTGAGAGGATTCTCAATAGGTGGAGTGTTTATCGGAGTAGATATGATGGGTGAGATAATTTTCATAGTGTGAATAGAAATAGCTGGAATACTTGGAGTGGTAGAAGAGTATTTTGAAGCACTAGATTGAGTAATGTTAGATGTGTCAATGCTATTATATGGAATCACTTGCGAGGGAAGAATAAGAATAGTTGTAATAGGGCCTATGTGACATAATTTGAATGGTTCGGGATCAACAATAATAGTATGTTCATAGCCATCGTCTAAGAATTTGACACATTGGTGGACATTAGATGGGAATGCTTCAATTTCTTGGATGCAAGGTCTACCAAATAAAAATTGAATTGAAATGACACATCGATAACATAGAATTTACTAAGGAAGGTCTTGATCGACCCGAATATGTAGTGAAATAGTCCCTAGACATGTGCAAGTAGTAGAGTCATAACCCCAAATAAGAGTAGAATTCTTAGAAATTAGGTTATCATTAATACCTAATTGTTTGAGAAGGGAGTGAGCACATAGGTTAAAATTTGACCCATTATCAATAAGTACACATTTGATGCAAGTGGTGCTAATAATGGAAGTAATAAGCAAGGGTGCACATGGATTGTTTTTAGCAAAAGGTAATATGTCCTCAGCAAAAGCGGCAGTTAGGTCAACACGTCTCTTCCGCGTGACCCGACCTCCAGTCACTAGTGGCAAACAAACTAGTCGAGATCTAATTACTGGACACGCCCTAAGAAAGAAGGCCCTTCTAACACAAGAGGTTGGACCCATTATCAACAAGTGATGATAGATCGATCAAAGGTTATATGTCCTCATGAGGATGAATGATATAGCTCGAAGCGCTCGTGGGAATCAACACGTGACTCTTCCGCTCCCGAGGTCGTGAGACGCCCGGTGGGGGTAGAATCGCAACAAACTAGTCGGGCAATCTAATGTCTTGGACACGCACTAATGGTATTTGCGAATCTAAGAAAGAAGGCCCTTCTAACTTGGATGGTGTGATAGATCGATCGTATGACTTCTCAATCAATATCGAGCTCGGCGTGATTCGATCATGGGTGGGGATGCGTGGAAAATGACCGGATGGTTTCGTGTATTTCTCCCGATAGGGTCATATGGTAAATATGGTCGATTCTATGGACGATTCTCTGCCTAGTCCAAAATTCTTTAGCTTTGTTAGTTGTTGTGTCTAGTAGGGATAATTGTTGAATGATGAGAGGTGGAATCGGAGTAGGCCAAAATACTAATGTCACGAAGGCCGTGTTTATATCTAGCCGACTTGTGGGTTCGTTGGGGCTGTGGGATGCGGGGATCACAACCATAGACTCTTGGTTGTTGCGGTCCCGTTATGGTCATACGGGAGATCAAGTTCGATCCCTAGCATCTAGTAGTCGTAAGCCTTTTCAAACTTCTACGTTTAGAATCAGCAATTGTGCGATTTTCTCGAGAATACCTCACGGGTGTTCTAGCGACTTGGATTCTTAAGTGGTATCTATATCTACTAGGGTGTCTCCAGTAATACATTTGTGGAACTAAAGGATCGCACCCGAATATTTGTTCTCTTTCAAATCCTTCTACGATCATGCGGATGTTTTCTAGGATAACTTTGTAGTTTGGCTGATTTGACCAAAGCAGATGTGCTTGGTCGTCTTCGATATTTAACCCTCTCAACCGTGACTGATCATTGGAAGTGCATTGTTGTTTGGAAGACTTGTATCCTAAGGTTTTGGTCAATATCGATTATTGCCACTACGGTATTGGTGGGGCACAATTGGCTCGAAAATGTATTCCACTGGGCTCCTGGGTCCCGTAATTGTCATGCAAAAGTGGAAATGAGACAAACTATAATAAAGTAAAAACTAAGTGTACTTCTAACATATATGATTTCTTTTTTTGTATTTTCTGGCAATTTATAAGAAAGCAGCTATTTAAAATATTTAGAATTGATAACTAAACTAACAACGTAAAACAAACAAAATAGCCGAGTGTAGCTATTTGTCTGTGCAATTTCGTATATCTATTCTAAACAACGAAATAACTAATCTATCTACAAGATTCTTCGATCCTACCTCAGAAGTGAGGAATGAATCATAGTTTCTCAGAAACTATCAATCCCCACAACTTCCCTGGCAATATCGAGAATGGAAATAACTTAAATAAAGCGATTAACTACTTTATTTGATAAGTTCTAACTAAAACTTTGAAAGATGGAACCTGGATTTCGCAGAACAGTGGCGAATCCGACGGTGTGTGTGTTCTTGTCCCCTCAGTATGATCTCCACGTTCTTTGTGCTCACGTGAATCCAGAAAAGCGTGGAATGCTTGCATCAGCAGAATAAGTATTTGGATCAATGGACAGCCTTTGGAATGCGAGACGAATAGAGTGCGGATAGGAGAGGGATGGCGCGAGTATAGAGCTTGGCCTATACAATTCCTAGCGGGGTCTCTGCTGCGAATCGTGCAACAAAAAGTATCCGAGAACACGAAACTAGTGCGTATGAAGAGCA
Source organism: Taxus wallichiana var. yunnanensis (assembly GCA_018340775.1). NCBI lineage: Eukaryota > Viridiplantae > Streptophyta > Pinopsida > Cupressales > Taxaceae > Taxus > Taxus wallichiana. The sequence goes on from CM031234.1 coordinate 759,901,933, forward strand.
AAACCTGCAACTTCAATGGTGCCTTAGACTATTCTACTCCAAAACAAGATATCTGTTTGCACTGAAGTTGGATCTGTGGCTTACCAACGGTAACACAAAGCTAAAACAAACTGTAACAACCTATGCTACCAATCTTAAGCAAGCTAAAAGACCATAGCCTTTGAAACATGAAAATTGGAGTTAAAATGGTGGCTCAAATAATGTTTGCACTTGCACAAGTTGGATATGTGGCTTACAGGCAACACAATACTAGCCAAAGCACTCATGAGAAATCTAAGAATTCTAAGCAAAAGAAAACTAGATCTCTGCAACAAGAAATTCAAAACAAACTTTGGAGCAAAATTCGAGCTAAATTCGGGGGCCATTTGCATGTGCACAAACCATGCATTTATAGGAATCCAAACATGCGGAGATCAAATCCAAATGAACTCCTAAACATTAAACAAAAGAAAAACACTATTCCGGGGACCAAAACATAAATGCGTGCTCAAGTCGGAAAGAAAAGCTGGTAAAGCGTTGATATTTCACGCGGTCGCGTCAAAAGAATGTTACGGAAACGCGCGCACGGGGCCGCCGCCTGCTCGGGCGGCGGCGGTTCTGAGACCGCCTCCCTGATCAGGGCGGCGGTCACGAGACCGCCTCCCTGCAGGGCGGCGGTTTCGTCCCTGAAGGTCAAAAAGGCCAAGGAAAGAGGAAAGAAAGGGAAAAACAAAGGGCACGGGGGCAAAGCGAGGCATGCGGGATGTTAACGCATACTCCGAGGGCTTTTCCGGATCCCGAACACCTTGCGAGGAGACCTGTATCATCATTGGGGCACTTGTTACACTGTTCCGGCAATACAGTACCTTACAATTTTGGGTACGTACATATTGCCCCCTCGGAGAAGCGTTTTAGCCATGAAGAGGCATAAAACGGTGGGTCCGAGCATGGCCGTCCCGAAATAGGAAGTGAGAAATTATACCTTACACGCCCGTGTGTTGAAATGACGCCGCTCCAAAATTCCCGCTTCTGCAAAATGAAAAGAGAACTCAAATGCGAGATAGATCAATAATTTGAAAAATAAACGTTAAAATAATAGAGAAAGAGGGCGTCTGTTTGTGCGAGGATAGAAACTTACCTCGTCGGCGCTCAGAACTTTGTGAAAAAGTTATTTTTAAAACGAAACAGGACGATATATATATGAAAGTGGGCCCATTTTCCTATTCATTTGCGCGAGTCGATTTGATTGATTTTGAGCTCTGGGACCCACGGTGACGGTTTCTTACGCGAGTAGAGTCAAAACATCCGTAGTGAGATAGAGATCATGCCTCCACGAGCGGAACACCGACCTCAGCGATCACAGGTTGGTTTTCTTTCATTTTATGTTTTTCCCTCTTCAAATTTGAAATGGCAAATTCTTTGCAATGGGGGGATTATTTTTGAAATTGTTAGGTTCAAAAGGTCCATCTAGGGGGGGCGCCTACTGGGTAGGCTTTGTTTTTAGTTAAAATGGTTATTTTTCGCATTTTTGGGACTTTTTAGGTTTAAAAACCCGCGCGGGTTTTCGGACCGCGACCGCCGCCCCAGACAGGGCGGCGGTTACACGACCGCCTCCCTGTACAGGGCGGCGGTCACGAGACCGCCGCCCTTAAGGCGGCGGTTACAAAACCGCCCCCCTGCTCAGGGCGGCGGTTTTGCACAGAATGCAAAAGAACCTTACTTAAAAGCTTTTGCTTGTATTTTTAGCATTTGTACGTGTTTTTATGCTTCTCTTGATGTTGTTTAGATACTAACTTACTCTTCCTTGTGTGTTTTTGGGTGTATGCAGGCAAAAGAGGAGTACATTAGATGGAGCCGGGAGCGAGAGTGTGGCTGCCCCGGGTTTTGGATGCCCTCTCGGCGATGAGGAGGACACATTGCGAGAGGGCGGTATATTACGTTTGTCGCGTGTGCCCCACGTTGCTCCATCGAGTCAGATTCTTTGTGACCTATTTTCATATTGGGACGCAGATCGGAACACCTTCCGACTGCCAGGGGTCCGTGGTGAGTGGACCATCACTTTGGAGGATGTTTATCGCATCCTGGGGGTCCCGATCATCGGGAGGAGACTCACTGCCCAGAGCAGTGGGTCCAGAGCACAGTTACAATGGGCGGAGTTATATGGGGATGCAACTATTTCCACGGGGCGAAAGAAGGAGTGAGAGTTAGATCCATTCCTTCTTTGCCCATCCCCGTATTTCGACAGAGCCATCATGGGGATCCTTGCCTCGAGGCCGATCGGGGACAAGGGAGGGGATACATTGTTATCTTTGCTGGGGCCCCATCATTGCACGAGATAGAGGACATGGCGAGAAATACGCACAGGCGCGAGACATTTTGGGGACCACCTACCATGACTTATACAGGGTGGTCCGATTGCAGGGACAGTCTTTGAGCCACCCCACTCTAGTCATGAGTTGGGTGTATGAGCGTTTCATTCCGTATGGCAGAGGCGTGGCGGTGGCAGATCCCGGGGCGGTGAGGGCAGCCCGATGGTCAGGTATGTCAGTGCTCAGAGCACCTCACCAGCCAGTAGCCACCCTTACCACGGCAGACATGGAGGCTACACCGTACCAGCTTATGGCCGGTATATGGGGAGAGGAGACTACGACATTGATCTCCTGCTCCATCACAGGGCAGGTTATTGATCGTGTGGGCCGGGTAGAGGTACATCCCTTGGCCCGGGGTTCCTCAGCAGTTTGGCCTCCCCTACGCGGCTATGCTTCCTCCAGTAGCACCCGTTTATAGATCAGTCCGAGAGGCTAGAGGGGGGCCTAGAGGCCGTGGTTGGACAGTGATTACCCCAGGCATTCCTATTGCAGCCCGGAGGGATAGTTCGGGCCGAGAGGAGAGAGCAGTGCGCCTCGGGCACCATTACTTGGTGCTGCGAGTCTGCTCATAGCGGTGGCGACCACTATAGATATTGACTCCGATTCGAGGAGCACATAGAGGAGGAGTCGGAGGAGCGGAGACGAGGCGAGAGCGATCTGAGTGGCATGATACTCGGGACATTTTGCGGGCGAGAGAGAGGAGGAGAGTGCAGAGAGAGAGACCGTGGCCTCTGAGGAGCCACTCTCCCGAGGTCATGGTGGAGACGATGAGTCCGTTGCGGGGCGCCATGTTGCCCCAACTACAGGAGTAGCTCCTCAGTCGGCAGCGGCATCGGCAGGAGTCTTTGGCCACCTGGCGACCCATCTTGGAGGCTTTGCGATCCGAGTAAGTTATCTTCTCCTCCTTTGATGCTTGTTTTGTTTTAGGATTTGTTTTGAATGTTAACTCTCCTTATATTTGCATTGTGTATACTTTAATCTTTTGCCTAGTTTCTAATTTGTTTTTCTTTCTTTGCTTTGCGAGATCAGGTGTTGATGAGTGGCGGGATCTAATCCGTAGGGTTTGCGTCGATTCTTTGATGATCCCTATGGATAAGACCCGTGCGGAGTTATCCGTGGATGCCGAGAGCCCTCGGCGGCCGGCGAGCATCTTGCGCGTCTTCGCTCCCGTTTGGCATGTGGCCAAGATGGTGTCAACTCTCCGTCTGAGTTGGCGAGGCTATAGGACAGCCGGCGTCTTATGAGGAGCCGCTCTCATGGCGAGACCACGCCTGCCCCTAGGGACCCTGAGCCCTCCGTCCATTCGGGAGCCGCCGCGCAGCCGAGTCCTAGGCGAGGGCGCGCACCCTCAGCGGGATCGCGCAGGGGTTGAGAGGCCACTCGGCTCTCTATATTTGTAGTTACATTCTTTTGTGTATTACGGGCTCTTTGAGCGTTTTGACCATGCCTTGCGCATGATGGCATTGTATATAAACTTGATTTATTTATATATATGCGTCGGTTTTGGATCAAAACTTGTCATTTGTATTCTACTTTCTTTATTTCCAACTGTTTTGTGTATACTACGATGTATGTTTTATGTGCTTTCTAGAATGTATGCAATGGAAAACAGATGATGCAAATGTTTGCTTTCTTTTTGTGTTTCATGATGCTGATACATGATATTGTAGATATATTGTGATCTTAAATCTTAGTTTCCGTGGGCAATTTGGATACCTCATGATTTGTTTTGGCAAAATGATGAAAAATAACCAGTATGATGAACAGATTAACTTGCCCCACTCCTAACTCCACGCAACTAGTAAGATGCGAGGGCTTATCACCAAGAGCCAAGAAGGCGCAGCAAGTTATGAAATATGGTGAAATGATAGTGATAAAAGACAGTGAAGCTTTGGTGGAACCAAGTTAAGAACTACTGAAGCTTACTCTACTGAATGACTTCATAGTTTTGGAGTGCGACTTGCTTTGCGGTTTATCCAGACTTAGACCCGTAGATGGCCACATAGTAGACAAAATCTGGGTTTTAGGATTTTTAACTCTCTTGGAATTTTGATCATCCTGATTTATTCGTTTATTGACTCGAGTTTGAATTGATTGTTTATGACTTTTTAACATTCACTTTGTTTAGAGGACCCCCACACTTTGCCCCATGCTACTTGTAAGAAGCATGGGTTTATCACCGTGGGCAAGGCATGGCGAGTAAGGGCATTTCCATCCTTTCCCAACCCTACGTCACTAGTAAGAGCCTTGAAGCTCATCACCGAAGGTTGGTGGGGCAAGGAAATGTGTAAAATAAAATTTTACTGTTTGATCACTTCTTGACTTGTTTATACGAGTAAACTGTCAATATATGCTTATTTCCAAAGAGATGCGTATATGGGATAGATGTGACACCATGAAGCTTCTAGAAACAGGACCATAGGCAAGACACCTATCCTAAGAAGAAATCAAAGCGAGAACAAACTTGCGAGATCTTGGTATGGTTACCATTAGGACTTCGTCATGTCCGAAGCTGTTTGATAAAAGATTAAGTGATTTGATAATGTTAAAGATGGAGAGATATGATTAAAGAACTTTATGCGAAAACATCACGAGTTTGAAATAAATTGCTTTTGAGAATAGATTCCTTGATCATAATTTGTGTAAGAACAAGTGGACAAAATGATCCTAATTTGTATGAAAAATGCAATGTAGATAGTTATATAGGTAGCGTTAGTGCTAAACTTATGCGTAAAACGTTTGAGGTGGAAGAATTGACTGTTTCGCCAAACTCCTCACCTTCTAGCGTACATAAGAGGTATGCACCATTTCCGTAGTCTTTTGTGACTTGGTATGGGCCCAACCATTTGGGCGGAACTTCCTTCCTTCGCCGGTCTTCTTGTCGATCCGGCTATCTAACCTTAGAACTAGGTCACCTTCGTATATGTCACGTTCATAGACCTTCTTGTTGTATTGCGGCACATCCGGTCGCGATAGACTCTATGTCGGCTGTTGCTCAAGATCTATCCCGGCTTCATCCAGGCTTTCTAATGAGAAAGACGTGCTTCTCTGTAAGCGTCCTCATCCGAGAATCCTTGTAGCGAAATGCGAAGACCGGGATTTCAACTTGAGTGGGAGAAGCGCTTGACCCAAATACCGGCGAGAAAGGAGTTGCTCTGTTGGAGTTCTTATTGAAGTTCGATGGGCCCACAAGGCCGGATATAACTTTAAGTGCCAATCCCGCTTGTTTTCTTTCACTGTTTTAAGGAGAATGGCTTTCAGTGTTTTATTTGTTGCTTCAGCCTGCCCATTGGCTTGGGGATAGTACAAGGAGGCCGTATGATGGCTGATTTTAAATCAGTTGCATAGCTCACGAACTTCTTCGTTTTGAAAGAGGTTCCATTATCTGAGATAATGATTTGTGGGATACCGTACCTGCAAATGATTTGGTTCAAAATGAACTTGGCGATTACAGAACCAGGTACAGTTGTAAGAGGCATGGCTTCTACCCATTTAGTGAAATATTCAGTGGCCGTGATTATAAAATTGTGGCCGTCTGTGGAGGAGGAGAGAATTTCCCTATCAAGTCCGAGGCCCCATGTAGAAAAGGGCCATGGAGTAACGATCGGTTGTAAAGTTTGTCTTTGGCATGTGGATCTCATGAGAGAACTCCCGACACTTATGGCACTGCGTCTGAAACTCTATTGTGTTATGTTCTAGAGTGGGCCGAAATAACCCATTCGATGTATTTTTTCGAGCGGTGGCATGGCCACCAGTAGCCTCCACATATACCGCTATGGGATTCATGGAGAATCCTCTTGGACTCTTCTGTGTCAACGCACCTTAAGAGCATTCCATCGAATGCTTTCCGATAGAAACACCTGCTCTATAATTATGTATTTAGCTATGATAATGCGTAACCTCCTTTTTGTTGAGGTGTAGCTCATACAGGTACCTATGGTCTATGATATAACTAATGATATCAGCGTACCAAGGGCACTCAGATATAGCGGGTCGGGTTTCGACGTAGTATACGCATTCATCTGGAAAGTCTAAATCTACTAAGTCTCCTCCGTCTAGCGGGTTATCAGCTAACCAATCTGCAATGATTTGTCCTTTAACTGACTTCTGGTTTACAAAAGTTAATTCGAACTCTCCCATTAAGGTTATAAAACGTCCAGCCTTTTTGGACAAGGACCCTTGTGTGAGAAAAGTCCGTAAATGGTCCGTCTTTACTATGACCCTTGTCTCTTGATTTAGCATGTAGTGTCTTAGGCGTTTAGTAGCAAAGACTATGGCAAGACATTCTCGTTCCGCTTGTGTATAGCGTGTTTCGTAGTCGAGCAATGTTAACTAATGAAATAAATTGCACGCTCTCTCTTGTCATCGTCTTCTTGGGCTAGCATGCAAGCTAACGAAACATCGGTGGCCCGTGAGTACAAAATTAAAGGCGATCTAGCTTAGGCGGCATTAGCGTGGCGGTGATAACAAGCGCTTGACGACATCAAAAGCTTCATTGCAATCTTGATCCATTAATGCTATAGTCCTTCTTGAGTAAATTGTTGATTGGGTGAATGGCGAAGCTTAGATCAGGATAAATCTCCGGATTGCACCGAGCTTCCCAGAAATGATCGATTCCGATTCACTCGAGGTGGGACCATTTCGAGGACAGCCCGAATTTTGGTGGATCAACATCGATCCTCGTGATGATATGATGTAACCTAGGAGCTTTCCTCTGTTACACCAAAGACGCATTTCTCGGATTTAGCGTAACTCCGTATTCTATTAAACGTGAAAGAATGACGCGGAGTACTTCGGGATGGTCACAACACTTCTTGGCCTTAGCCAACAAGTCATCTACATAGGATTCCATGATTTTATGAATTAAATCGTGAAATATATAAGTCATAGCCCGCTGGTATGTAGCACCAGCGTTTTGAGACCGAAAGGCATGACAAAGATAGCAATAGGTTCCCCAGGAGTTATAAACGTGGTTTTAGCTTGATCTTGCTCGGATATTTTGATTTGATTGTATCCCGAGAATCCATCCATGAGAGACAAGAGTTCAAAACCTGCTTTGTTGCATCAACAATAACGTCTATGGATGGTAATGGGAAGTCATCCTTAGGGCAAGCTTTGTTGATATCTCGAAAATCTATGCGAGATGCGTATCTTTCCATTCTTCTTGAGAGCGGAGCGATGTTGGATACCCATTGGGAGTAGTCAACGGCTTGATGAATCCTACTTGAAGGAGTTTCATCACCTCCTCTTTTACCATGAGAGCTACTTTGGGTTTCATGGGTCTTGATTCTGTTTTTAATAGGCTTTGCATCGATCTAGTGACGAGGTTGTGCACCGCAATGTGCAGGTGCGACTCCGGTCATCTCTTTGTAATTAAATGCAAATGCCTTCGATGTTCTCTCGAGAACCCGAGTATGTATCTCTACTTCCTCTGGGGTTAATGAAGAACCTAACTTTAAAACTCTTGGTTCATCTTCCGTTCCGATGTTGACATCGATTGTTTCTTCAATTAAAGAGGTATTACCCTCTTGAACTGCGTGGTGCCGGAGGTAGATCTATATCATCCCGTTTTCCACCACGTATATATTAGGTTCTTTTTGCGAGGAAGATTCGTTACGGGATTTCCGAAGTAGGAAGATGAATGCGGGATCGGGGATAAATCCAGCGTGTGATAGGAGAGATGTAATGCTGCGAGGGCATTTAAGTAATCCAAAGTAGCCGCATCATTTCCAACATGGTCTAGGATGGTAGATTCACTTCCGTTTGAAAGAGGATCCTTCATCGTTTTTATTAATGGTTAGTTACGAATGGATACCGTGAAATGAGTATCTTCTAGCTCATTGCTTGGAGTGAAGCGTGATGCGAAGTTCTTTATCGAATCGGCGAGAAGATTCTTCTCTCGTGGAATTGCTTCGATGGATATGAAGTTGAACGCTTTGCTTAAATCTAATACTGACGTTTTTGTAAAGTTGCAAGTGTTCGGCTTTAGTTTCATATACCTCACGAAACTTGGTTTGCAACTAATTGCGAGTCTCCCAAAACTACGATATTATCGATACCAATTCTTTTGGCTAAGGTAAGGCCAGGAGGAGGGCTTCGTATTCAGCGCCGTTGTTTGTACATTCAAAGTTTAATTTAAAAGAGAATGGGAGGACCTTCTCTTCGGGCGAGGTAAGAATTATACCCGCCCCGCTCCATAACGGCATTTAGCTCCATCGAAATGGAGAGTCCAATACTTAGCTGGGAGTATGGATGTAGGTGTATCTGCTGTGTTTGCACACTCTACTTCTACCATACAGAGATCTTCTGCTGGCAAGGAACCAACACCTAAGGAAAATCCTATGCCTACTGAATCGAATGGTAAGAATATTGGTGAATCTTGTTCTATTAATTCAACGATCTTCGCAGTAGTCTCTAATGATACTGTCTCTTTAGTTTTACCTTTTGGAATTGTTTGGACTATGTTGGTAGTTTCAAGATCCGTTGTAGGTATCAACTTTTCCTCTGGCTTTGAGTCGGAGGGTTTGTTAAGTTGGTTTGTTGGCAGTTCGAATTCTGAGTGTACACCTGGTCTCTTCTTTAAATCAGCTAGGTGTACGTCAAATGGCTTTGGATCGCCTTTGGCTACAAATACCTTTCCCAGATGCAGGAATCTTACTTCTTGAAATAGCGTGGAAGGGATTGCCTTCATGCGGTGTATCCATGGTCGAGGATCATATTATAGTTAGTTTCCCGATCTATAATATAAAACTCAGTTAGGATTGTTTTAGGTCCTAAGGTGACTGGTAGTATTATAGTTCCTATCGATGTGGCTTTAAGGCTGTCGTAGCCTCTCAAGGTGTTTCGTGTAGTAGAACAGTTTGTTTCTCCATATCCCAATTTTTGGAGAAAAGAGAAAGGAACTATGTTAACCGCAGCTCCGTCATCAACCATTGCCCGTTTTACATAGTTATTATAAACTTGTACTTGCAAGTGTAGGGCTGGATCACCTCGGCGTGCGATCTCAGCATCTGTAGGCATTTTACTTATTTCGAATATGAATTCGACATCCCTCTCTGCTTGTCCCGGAGGATAAACATCAAAATCTATATGATTTACTTGTGCTTCTGGTGGTGGAGTGATGCTAATTAAATGGCCCAAACCTAATGCCTCTAAAAGAGCAGCCCTATGAGCAGGGGAATTCTTTAGTAAATCAAGGAATGAAATATGCGAGAAGGTTTTTGTTAGATCATTAATTAGATCGTAAGCACCCATAGGTTTTGCTATGGTTTGTTGGACATTATCTGCTTCTGGAAGATGGCTTGGACTTGGTTGAGAGAAATACTCTCGTGTCCTCGTAATTGCTTCAACGGGTAAATCGGAATCTAACTCTACTAATCCAACTACCTTAGGTCATGGTTGACTTCCTAGTTGTGGCGCAACTAACAGTTTAGCGAGGTTGAGGCCTCGTGATCGTTGTTTCCTGTTATTGCACCTTTGTTTGTTCCAGTTGGTTTCAACCTATCATTATCATGGTTTGGGAGTGGATCATTAAAGATCTTGAGAGGGGCGTTCTGAGGGGAAACTGCCCCTGCGAAGGTAGTTGCCGTTGGTGACGTAGGATCTGCTAAGAACATATCCATAAAAAATTGTTTTTGCTCATTTGGCAAGCGTTGCATGAATTTGTTGTAATCACGACACGTTCTAGTGTCATGCCCTTGAATTTTATGGAAACCACAATAAGAATTGGGATTATAATTCCCGTTTTGTTGGTTTGGTGTGTATTGTGGCCTAAAATTCCGGTCAAACTGTTGCCTATTAGGACCAAAGTTTTGGAATTGTTGTTTTTGGTTTTGACTTTGGTTTTGGTAACCAAATGAGTTTTGGCTTGGTCCTTGCATGGGATTTCGCCGTTGTTGTTGTTGTGGATTGTTAAAATCCACCGTATTAATCGTCGGGACAAAATTGTTGTTTCTTTGGTTGTTTGTTTGTGACGGAGTATTAACGATATTTACCCTCTTGGGCTGGTCAGTTACCCCGTCTGTTGTTACCCCACGATTTTTGTTAAGGATTTTGGGTCCTTGATTGACGCTTGTGGTGGTTGTAGTGTTTTGAGAAGAGGTGATTAACCTCCCGTTTGCTCCGTACGTCTTACGGCCGCTATCTATTGCTGCTTGATCAATTCGCAGAGCACTTTCAAGCACCTCGTCATAAGTCCTCAGTGGGAATTTTTGGACTTCTTCCTTCACTTCTCTGCTAAGAGAATGAAGGAATAAATCGCATAGTTCCATCTGATCCATGTTTGGAGCGCTTGCCGAGGAATAAAGGACTGTACGCCACCTTTGGATGAAATGGGCGACAGACTCGTTATGTTCTTGTTTGATGTGCAAGAACTCCCTGATTCCTGTCTTTAATAGTTTGTTCATGTCGAAGGCTTTGATGAATTCAGACACGAGTTGTTTGAACGAATGTATGGAAGCCTCGGTATTACTGTAATACCAATCGAGGCAATGCCTTCCGAGCGTTTTGGGAATATTTTAGCAACAACCCCATCCCATGGGAGTAATTCACGAATGGCGGTAGCGTAAGCTTTGATATGCGCATTCGGATCTCCTTCTCCTTTGTATTTGGGCAAATCGGGAAGAGGCCTTGGAAGCATAACGCTTCGTATGGCGAAATCTAAGGGCTCCTTTAAATATTACGAATAAGTCCCTATCGCATATGTCTCAACCATTGATGGTGCTGTGGTGGCGGAAGGGGTTGTTGATATGGCGTAACGTCTGCGCGTTAGCGGGGCATAAGGCAATCCACGCATTTGAGTAAACACGCAGGGGATGAGTACAAATCCCCTTGTGGTGATTTGGAGTACATGTTTAAGTACGAAGGGGTACTATCTAGGAATGGATTGCTCATCTTGGACCAAGAGGAGCAGTGTTAGCGATTGTGGGTCTAGTTGGCACTTGTTGTGAATATTGAGGAGTCATACCCGGTGTGCTACTCCCGTGAGGAGATCCACTTGGCTAGGATGGTGCGGAGGATTGGAATTCCCTGTTTGTATGATTTTTGAATTTTGACTTGCTTGGGCAAGTTCTAATCCTCTAACCTTTTCCATTAGATTTGAAATGACTTCGTTTGGTGAAGCCATGATATCGTGCCTTGATGGCGTTTGTTGTATGTCCCGGTGTTGTATAGGCATGTGATAGCCTGTCATGAACTGATTGCTATCTTGCCAAGTTTCTCCAAGAATATTTCTGTAGAGGTATTTTCTTGAAAATGGGTCTCGGTTGTACTTGTAAACCTCCTATAGGTGGGTACATACCCAGGAGCGTTGTTCACTCTAGGATAAGGTATTGATTGTCCATCATCCAAGACCAAGTATGGATCCGATTGTCTACTAATATGTGGTCCGAGTAATACTTGAGGAGATGAAGCAGATTCTCCGATCAATGTCATATTGTTTGAGCACAGAAGGCTCTGTTTGTGTTGAGCAATTTGCTCCAACCCTCTGTTGAAAGGACGAGTTATATCTAGTCCTTGGTGTTTGTGTTGACAATTGGTTAGTTGAATAGTTGTCGCCCCACATTGAGAGTGAGGGTGATGATTGCCTATTCTGTTGGGCGTAGTATGCCTCAAGACCCAAGAGGGTCTGCCAGTATGCATCGAATCCCGACATATTCGGGGTATATGAATACCCGCGAGAATAATGGGAAGGAGCGAAGGTGATTTGGAGAAGATAAAACTTCTCGAAGAGAAGGTGAAAGAATTGCTTGATTCACGTCGGGTTCACCAATTTTGTACGTCGGAAAAGCGACAGTGGCGTGGGAATCAACACGTGACTCTTCCGCGTGCCCCGACCTCCCGAGGTCGTGCTTGAGACACCCGGTGGGGGTAGAATGCGCGAGACAAACTAGTCGAGCAATCTAATGTCTTGGACACGCACTAATGGTATTTGCGAATCTAAGGCAAAGAAGGCCCTTCTAACTTGGATGGTGTGATAGATCGATCGGCGAGGATGATCGCTCGAAGGCTCCAATCAATATTGAGCTCGGCGTGATTCGATCTATGGGTTGTGGGATGCGTGGAAAATGACCGGGATGGTTTCGTGTATTTCTCCCGATAGGGTCATATGGTAAATATGGTCGATTCTATGGACGATTCTCGCCTAGTCCAAAATTCTTTAGCTTTGTTAATTGTATTGTGTCTAGTAGGGATAATTGTTGAATGATGAGAGGTGGAATCGGAGTAGACTGAAATACTAATGTACGAAGGCCAGTGTTTATATCTAGCTGACTTGTGGGTTCGTTGGGCTGTGGGATCTGGGGATCACAACCATAGACTCTTGGTTGTTGCGGTCCCGTTATGGTCATACGGGAGATCAAGTTCTGATCCCTAGCATCCAGTAGTCGTAAGCCTTTTCAGCTTCTACGTTTAGAATCAGCAATTGTGCGATTTTCTCAGAATACCTCACAGGTGTTCTAGCGACTTGGATTCTTAAGCTGGTATCTATATCTACTAGGGTGTCTCCAGCGTCTGGCTGTGGAACTAAAGGATCGCACCCGAATATTTGTTCTCTTTCAAATCCTTCTACAGTCATGCGGATGTTTTCTAGGATAACCTGTAGTTTGGCTGATTTGACCAAAACAGATGTGCTTGGTCGTCTTCGATATTTAACCCTCTCAACTGTGACCTGATCTGTTGGAAGTCCGTTGTTGTTTGGAAGACTTGTATCCTAAGGTTTTGGTCAATATCAGTTATTGCCACTACGGTATTGGGCTGGGGCACAATTGGCTCGAAAATGTATTCCCTGGGCTCCCTGGGTCCCGTAATTGTCATGCAAAAGCGGAAATGAGACAAACTATAATAAAGTAAAAACTAAGTGTACTTCTAACATATATGATTTCTTTTTTTGTATTTTCTGGCAATTTATAAGAAAGCAGCTATTTAAAATATTTAGAATTGATAACTAAACTAACAACGTAAAACAAACAAAATAGCCGAGTGTAGCTATTTGTCTGTGCAATTTCGTATATCTATTCTAAACAACGAAATAACTAATCTATCTACAAGAGATTCTTGATCCTACCTCAGAAGTGAGGAATGAATCATAGTTTCTCAGAAACTATCAATCCCCACAACTTCCCTGGCAATATCGAGAATGGAAATAACTTAAATAAAGCGATTAACTACTTTATTTGATAAGTTCTAACTAAAACTTTGAAAGATGGAACCTGGATTTCGCAGAACAGTGGCGAATCCGACGGTGTGTGTGTTCTTGTCCCCTCAGTATGATCTCCACGTTCTTTGTGCTCACGTGAATCCGGAAAAGCGTGGAATGCTTGCATCAACAGGAATAAGTATTTGGATCAATGGACAGCCTTTGGAATGCAGACAGAATAGAGTGCGGATAGGAGAGGGATGGCGCAAGAGTACAGAGCTTGGCCTATACAATTCCTAGCGGGGTCTACTGCGAATCGTGCAACAAAAGTATCCAGAACCTGAAACTAGTCTGTATGAAGAGCAAAACCTGCAACTTCAATGGTTTGCCTTAGACTATTCTACTCCAAAACAGTAATACTGTTTGCACAAGTTGGATCTGTGGCTTACCAACAGTAACACAAAGCTAAAACAAACCTGTAACAACCTATGCTACCAATCTTAAGCAAGCTAAAAGACCATAGCACTGAAACATGAAAATTGGAGTTAAAATGGTGGCTCAAATAATGTTTGCACTTGCACAAGTTGGATATGTGGCTTACCAGCTGCAACACAATACTAGCCAAAGCACTCAATGAGAAATCTAAGAATTCTAAGCAAAAGAAAACTAGATCTACTGCAACAAGAAATTCAAAACAAACTTTGGAGCAAAATTCGAGCTAAATTCGGGGCCATTTGCATGTGCACAAACCATGCATTTATAGGAATCCAAACATGCAGAGATCAAATCCAAACTGAACTCCTAAACATTAAACAAAAGAAAAACACTATTCCAGGGGACCAAAAACATAAATGCGTGCTCAAGTCGGCAAGAAAAGCTGGTAAAGCGTTGATATTTCACGCGGTCAAAAAGAGCGTTGCGGAAGAACGCGCGCAAGGACCGCCGCCTGCTCGGGCGGGCAGCAGGTTCAGACCGCCCCCTGATCGGGCGGCGGTCACGAGACCGCCTCCCTGCAGGGCGGCGGTTTCGTCACTGAAGGTCAAAAAGGCCAAGGAAAGAGGAAAGAAAGGGAAAAACAAAGGGCATGGGGGCAAAGCGAGGCATGTGGGATGTTAACGCATACTCGAGGGCTTTTCCGGATCCCGAACACCTTGCAGGAGACTGTATCATCATTTGGGCACTTATTACACTGCTCCGCAAGATGCAGTACCTTACTGATGTTGGTACTGATAACATGTGGAAGATTTTTGAGAGACTGAATGAGGTGTGTGAAGGCCACCGAAAACTTATCACTTTCTATATGAATGGCATGAAGGGTTATTTCAAATGTTTGCAACAACATTTAGTGCATTACATAATAATTCACAAAGGGAAATTTTAGCTAGTGTATTTTTATGTTGTTTAATGATATAATATCCCTATGAAGGATAAGAAAGAGCCGAGAAAATGATACGTGGAGGAAGAGAAGTGGGTGGAGCCAAAGGAGGGAGAGTGTGACGAGTAGTTACCACATTGATTAAAGGATCAGCACTAGGTGTAACAAAGCAATGAGGATGTTGAGTATGAACTTGCATAAAATCAACAATAGTAGTAACTATACCAAAGACTTTAGTTGGTGCAAAATAAGGATAAGATGATTGAGTCATGACTTGATAAGGAGAGGACATATTTAGAAGAAATATTTTAAAATGTCGAGAATCACCAAAATGATTATGCTAAAATGTAAAATAATAGCCTAATCTAATGTTATGGTAACAAAAATAAATGCAAGAATGAAATATATAAATATACCAAAGTAAGCTAAGCAATAAATCATGAAACACTAATGTGCAAAGAAGGGTAAGATGCCTCGGCTAATTCAAAGATTTTTTTGGATTGTGTTGTAGTGGAGACTAACCGAATAGAGATAAAGGACCACTACACGAAGTCCGGAAAAATGCAGATCCGACAGATTTGACTGGACTGGAGTGCTTGGAGAGGGATAGGGGCACTGTGGGTGCAACTTCCGATTTCTAGGCACCTTGGTCTACGTAGATGCTCTAAAAACCTCCTCGAGGTATCGCGAGAGGTTGACACTTATTCACCTTTTGTCACATTTATATCATGTTCGATCACCGAGGTCGTTGTAAACTTGCAATGAAGAAAGCACCTACAAAACCATCAAATACTAAAAAGAAAGATGTAAAATGATGAGTGAGGCTGCCTTATCTTCCATAATGTTCAACTTACAAATGAGTGTTGTACTACATCTCATACCCAATGTAGTTATGTGTATGTGTACGTGTGGAATTATGCCCTAGGTTTCTCTAGTGCGTGTCACACTTGAAGTAGCAGGAAAGTACTTAGATGTAGAATGTAAATAATGTGTGCATGGAAATAATAGACTCCCCTCCTTTGAAGTGTGATGGAGCTAGATGGATGGAAATGGAGTTATATATGCCTTTTATGGCTGCAACCTTGGGTGGAAATAGTATATGCTTAGTGCTTGATCCCTTATTACGATCACATAACTTTACATTTATATTATTCCCTTGCTTAAATTTTACAATTAACCCTGAAAAGGGTGACTAACAAAAAGATAAGATGTTCAAACAACTAGAAAGGACCCAAAAAGTGTGACCAAAGTAAAAAGAGGACAAGGGCATCCAGAAAGGAAAGGGGCACTTGAGGCTTGCCTTTTTGCTCGGTGGTGGTGTCCGAATGACAAATGTCGAAAGGCGTAAAGACGTAGTGAGCTTGTAAGAGTGCAAGACTTAAAGTACAAGCATAAAGAAAATAAAATTAGCCAAAGACATGGGTTGATTAGTAATTTTATTACCTAGGAATCATATGAATATTAATATGCAATCGAGACTAGATAATTACCCATAGTGCGTGATTTTGTGTCTACAATTCCAAATCAGCAATTACATTGTTAATCTTAGCTAGATTGATCTTATAACATAACACATAGTTCACTTTATGTTCATTATATTTTTCTTGATTTTAGCTACTTGTGCATGTAAGAGATCGTGGTGCCAATATTGATGGAAAAAATGAGCAAGAAAAGCATAAGTTAAATGTGGAAATGAAGTCACCGGATGAACAAGTAGATCATAAAACCAACGCATGGCGTAATCTTTAATACTTCTAGGAAATAATTTAGGTAGAAATGTATGATCATCTAAATAATAGATACATGCCATATGAAAAGATAATAGATGATCTTGAGAGTCACCTTGGCCATTGAAAGTGGGAAGATTAAGGGTGACAAAGTTAAGAGGAAGTGGATAAAATGAAATGGTCGGTACAAAAGGGGTACGAAGGAGAAATGAGGAATCAAGAGACGGAGAGGAGTTTGAAGTGGCTTGTTATAGTTGACAAATGTTAATTTATACGTCTTTGTATAATTAAGCTAGGTCTTTAGTGTTGGTAGAGGATACTTGTCGTGTGTAAGAATTAACAGGTGGAATGAAATGGTTTAAATGAGTGGGAATGGAAGTACAAACAAGTAGAGGTAGGTAAACGGGTAGAAGATGGAGGTTATGTTGCAGTAGGAATGGGAGTAGTATTAGAGGTGGGAGGGTTGAGCTCAGCTAGGTTGGTGGCTTCCTCATGATAAAAGAATAAAAGAAGATCTAAGTCTTGCGGATGTTCAACAATATGATCTTGTAAATTAGGAAGGTATTCATCAGTAAAGGGTTTTTAGGTTTCAGCCATGGTAAAAAGATGCCAAGATCCTTAGACACAAGGTTGGGTTCACCAAATGCTTTAATTTAATTTGAACTTAATTAAATCTAAGTATCATAGAGTAAATTATGTATAAATGATAAAATACACAAATGACACAAGAAAAATAAGATTAAAAAATATAAAACCATAAGAAAAAGAGATAGATGAATAGATTTAGCTTATTTACACTCAATCTAGAACTGATATAGAGTGGGAAAAGTGCTAAATAGGTTGGGCAGAGTGTCGTAAATGATCACAAAATGATTTAATAAAAAAATTATTAAATCTAGTTACACAATAAATAAAATTATAAAACACAATAAAGATAAATATGTTAAAAGCTTGAGCAATACAAAACTATAAATAAATAGGAGAAATGAAGTACTTAGCTAATTCCTATGTGATTTTGAAATGACTAGGTTTGTGTAAAGTAATCTTGGATGGGATGAAAATAGTGTTGCAACAACTTCCTGTAAAATATGGACCTTGAGAATAATGTTGAGGAGTGCACGTGTTGTACAAGGGCACATGGGCACTAACGACTGTTCCTCGGAACCGGTGACAAAGCGAGAATCTCATAATCTACTTTTTCCTATTTTTCTACGATTTTGCTTCTAGTTCTGTTAGTCACCTATTATTCTCTCTTTGATCACCAATGCTACCTATATCCTATGAAATGAAACCTAACTACATGTACAAGCTCACAAAAACATCAAACTAGAAGGAAATATACAAGATGTGAAGTCGAGTGACCGTGATGGTCACCCTAAGAGTGAACTTATGACAAAACATTGCACTACATTCTAAACTCCATATACTTTGTTTTCTTGTGTGTGAAATATTTTCCTTAAGTTTCCTATACGCCTGACAACATCAAGATAATAGGATGCATCTAGTAAAGATGCAAATGTGTGATATACAATTCATCACTTCCCCTTCCTATGTAGTGTGTGTACCCAAAAATACATCCCTATGATGGTATTGATAGTATGTAGGTGTGATTTCCCCTTACAATTATCATCCAAAATAATAGAGTGTATGATGTGTATATATATGGATATCTTTTTTTTAATTTTGACAACATGACACAAAAGGATGACTACGAGTTTGGGATAAGGATAAGAAAAGAAAAAATGCCAACCAAAAATGTCAAAATGATGTAAAAAGAAAAATGAGTACAAAAGCACCTAGAGTGGATAGGAGTATCTAGGTGCTTCTTTCTAGAGTGGGCACTAGTGTTCTGGGATAAATGACGACACATATGAAAATACAAACAAATATGGATCCTTGTGACTGACCATAATTGGGCATAGGAATGACAGATGTGAGAGAGAAATACAATAGAAACAATCGATGCAAGTGGATGGACACGGGATTGTGTCACTATTTTTCTTACTTTAGTTCTACGCATATAACAACATACGACAACATAGTAAAATAGTAATACGTGTATGCGATTTTGTGTCTAAAGGTAGTGGAAGGTAAAAAAATCAATTCAGACAAAGATTCTTAATAATCTATGACATATTAGAATATTTTAAAAGAGAAACGTATCATGATTAGATTGTAATTTTTTTCACATAAGATTTAAAAAATCTAGAGATGTTGCATTTAAATTTTTCATTAGCTCTCTTTTAGTTTAAAATTCCTTACTAGAGATTTAAGTAAATTATGGAAGCATGTCAAAGGAATATGTAATACTTGACATATTATAAATAAAAAATAGTAATGTTTATACCTTAAAAAAATGTATTTTCAACAAGCTCAGTTTTTCATATCCTATAATAGTTGCAGTCTATGAGACAAAATTTTCTTAATTTATATTTTGTCAAACAATTCACATTCTTCTACATTTTGCATAGATATTTATAAGGGTAATTGTAAAAAAATACTTGAATTTTTTTCTTCATTTTCTTTGGTATATGTCCACATCTTGTGTCAAAGGTCATTATCACATTGGAACTATTTTAGCTCTAAATTACATGCTATACATTTATGTAAATTATTGAAGCATGTTAAAACTACTGAATTCTTCGCAATTTTAAAATAAAACATAATATATTTTACTTAACAAAAAAACTAAAAATAAAGTCTTTATAATAAACTCATTTTTCTTAGATATCTTACAATCACTGCATGAATTCCATGAAACTACATTCCTTTCCGAAGGATTTGTGTATAATAATTCACATAATTGTGGATTTTACATATATATCACCAAGCCACCTATAGCTAAAACATCGACATCAATATGATCTTCATAATTATTTGGTGGATGTAATACTTGATATATTATAAATAAAAAATAGTAATGTTTATACCTAAATGAAAATAGGTATTTTCAACAAGCTCATTTTTTCATATCCTATAATAGTTGCAGTCTATGAGACAAATTTTTCTTAATTTATATTTTGTCTAAAAATTCACATTCTTCTACATTTTTCATACATATTTATAAGGGTATTTGTTAAAAAATACTTGAAATTATTTTTTCTCCATTTTCTTTGGTATATGTCCACATCTTATATCAAAGGTCATTATCACATTGGAACTATTTTAACACTAAATCGCATGCTATACATTTATGTAAATTATTGACACATGTTAAAACTACCGAATTGTTCGCAATTTTTAAAATAAAACATAATATATTTTACTTAACAAATAAACTAAAAATAAAGTATTTGTAATAAACTCATTTTTCTTGGATATCTTACAATCACTTCAGTCCATGAAACTACATTCCTTGCCTAAGGATTTTTGTATAATAATTCACATGATTGTGGATTTTACATACATATCGCTGAAGCCACCCGTAGCTAAAACATCTAACATCAATATGATCATCATAATTATTTGGTGGATGTCCACATCCAATTTCAAATTTTATTTTCACATTATGATTATTTGACATTTAAATTATCTACTATATATGCATGTGAATCGTAGAATAATTCTTAGCCACATGAATTATTTTACATAATTTAATTAAAAAGTTACGATGTTTGTTTTAACATTAAAAACTCAAAATAAGGTCTTTTCAAATAATCCATTTGTCTTGCATACCATGTCATCATTATTGTCCATAAAACACAATCCCTTTAAGTATCTTTTTCTGAAATAGTTCGAGATGCTTACACATCTTGCATTGATATATTCCAATGTGTTTATAACTAAAACAAATGAAAAACATCTAATCTTCATAATGCTTTTACATATGTCTAAACCCTTTTTCCAAGATCGTTCTATACGTCTAGAAAAATGATAGAAAAAGTGATCTACTTAGGTTGTACAACTTTTGGCTTCATTTTTAAAATAATTTTAATGTGTCACGAAGATTCCCATGAATTCATTATCTACAATAATGGTATTCCATGAGAAAAGAAATGTGAGAGAAAAATAGAAAATCAATCATTATTTATTAGTGTAGAGCTAAAATGGATGTGTTAATGGTATGATGCTTTGGTTGATGTTCATATCCTTTCTCAAAATCTCATGTTATGTTAGGCGTTGGGAGTATGTTGGTCTAAGGAAATGTGAATGGATTATTTATCAACCTTGTACAAGGTGTAAAACTCTAATATTATTTTCACATGGATGTCACAAGGGTAGTGATGGATTTCCAAAATGTTCACTAAAGCATTGGTAGTAAGTCACTTAATAGCCTTAGCACTTTTTATTCTTAAGGAAATAGAAGTGAGGAAAAAAACTTCTATCATGATACCAAATACTTCACCGATGATGAAGTTATAAAAGGAGGGTGTAAATACACCGAAGGGATTCTTGTAGTGAGAATAGACATGTTGTGTCCGATAGCGATGATATCCAACGGACCACATTGTTCCTCCCTACATGCATTGAAATCCAATGGATAATAAAAGTACAGCATGGGTTTTGCAAAAATTAAGGATGCATAGATGTTCAAATGGAAACTCCACATTTTGACAACATGTTTGATGTTTGGACCGATAGTTGATTGTTGTTGCATGTCCAAGCCAAGTGGTTTTTTGCATGTAGACAAATTGTTGGTGCTGATGTATCGAAAATTTTTAAGCTTCTACTTGTAGGGTTTGAAGCTTCGATGAAGTTTGTGTCCCGAGAAGAGAAAGCACTAGATAAATTCCATGGGTTTTTCAATTTGTTTTTCTGATCTCAAGAATATAAGTGATGGTGGATCGTTGCAGATGCAAAGATTACAACCCTTGCATGTAAGATGGTGAGGGAGGCAACTCAAGGAGCTGCGAGAAGCGGTGATGGGTTTTCTTGAGGGAATTAAGTGACATGTTGTAGAAAAGGGGTAGAAGAAGAGTATTGTTTGTAGGGGATCTGGATGGTAATTTGAGTAGTGAATGACATAAGATGAACTTTGGGTGACCAATTTTTCTCCGAGCAAACTCGGTTCTAGATTGTAAAACAATAAAATTGCAGCAACGTTCATGGAGGAAGGAAACATGTTTTAGTGATGTGGCATCCATGTCTTGGAGAGGTTGACTCCCTCATTCAAATTTGAGGTGTTCCTGGAGGAATTTTTGTGAGGAGACGATGTGATTTTGCGGATTGGGGTTGCGAATAACCGTGTGCTAAAGATGAGGGTCTTTTTAACAGAGAATGATGTGAGGGTCGATTGCAGTCAGGAGGGAGTCGAACTCGATACCTTGATGGGGTTAGGGTTATTGTTTTCTCACTAAGGTGGAGAAGGCTGATAATAATTATGTTATGCAAGGTCCTGCGGCATGTGGTTTGCTACCTTGTCCTACTGAATGGATTGTGCATGGTTTTTAGAAGTGACCATATGTTGAAGGTTCCTCTGACCAGCACTTGTGGAATAATTTTTACAGGGATTGCGAAAGGACACAAAAAATTTGCATCAAAGAAAGTGATGGTCGTGGAGGGTACGAATAGGAGCGAGAAGTATGTGAGAATGTGATACAACAATACATGTGAAGGACGCTCGGTGCTTTCTATTTTTCTTCACATGGGCGTAGTAGAAAAGAGGCAAAAAAGTGACGAGGTAGGAGATGATTATCTCAATTTAGCGGTTGCAATCGTACAAATGTAGCGACCTTAATGAGGATAAGGAAAAAGTTACAATGGAGATGGCAAAAGAGTGGTGGTTTTTTCACCGTTTTCTTTAATTTTTAGATGAAATAGATAAGGGTGTGGGCCAAGGAGGAATACCTATTGTGATGGTCAGTTTGAAGGTCATTGCGTGCATTTTGACTTCTTGATCTAATGTTGATTGTGAGAGATTCCTTTTGGCTAGGAGGAACTACCTGAAATACACAACAAGACCACAAAAAGAGGATTAAATAATATATGTCAGTGGGCTACCTAGCGTGTGCTAGATCCAAGAAGTGTGATACTTCCTTAGTGGCAGTCAACCCACTATTTAATACAATTTAATGTAATAAATAACGTAAGTAAATAGAATCCTATTGTAGTTGATATGATTTAGGTATCTCATCCAAATATAATAAGAAAATCTAACATAACATGCTAGGCTATGATTAGATCTAGAAATAAGGTAAATAATTAAGGTGTTGGAATAGGTCAGGTCAGATTTTGGGTCACTTAAATGACTTAAAAAGGGGTTATTGGGAGATGGTATTAGTAGGAATATCAAATACGAGAGACTAACGTCGGTCTTGTATGACCAAATGATGGTTCGGTAGAAGAATTGACGATGATTACTGTGGGCTAGTAATAACTCAATAGTTCATGGTTTTGGGGATTTGTCTGAGACTAGATCAGCGATGGTGAGGAGTTGGTTTAGGTCTAGGGAGATGTTGGGAATATTTAGAGGTACTCAGGAGTAGACAGAGGTGATTAAAAGGGTTATGAGTGATGGGAATGGTCGGGTTCACAAGAAGGCAATAGTGGTGGGGTGAAAATATAATTGATGGTTGATAAAAAAAGGTGAAGAACTTTATAAATTGAATGGAAATGAAGTGGTGCAGGTTAGAGACACACTTACTATTATGCAGGTTCAATGGTTGGGTGGTGGTGATGGTTGATCGGTGAAATGGTAATCAATGTCGTGGCAGTGCTTCCCGGAGTGCTCCTGTGAATGCAAATACCTTCTGATCAATGGTTGTGCTGGTTATGGCTGCCTAGATGTGTGAAAGAGCTCTGGTTCTTGCTTGCATGTAGATCTCTTTTGCTCCAAAACTCGAGAATGTGTCTAACCTCTCAAACAAGGTTACCAAAATGGTTATATGGTAACCGACGATGGTTTAGGGTTATTGGCGTCAATTTCGGGTTGATAGCGTCGGTTAAGGCAGGATATCCTAGGTTGCCTAAAATAACAAATCTTGGCTATCCTCTTCCATATTTTTCTCATTTATGTCGGGTCTAAATGGAACGTTGTGCTTAGATATGTGAGAATGTGGTTAGAGGAAGAATAGGCATGTGCTTTTAGGGTTATACTAAGTCTTAGTTCATTAAGGTAAGTAGGGCTAAGTCTTAATTAGTTATGGAAATATGTTATGAATAGGTCTATGATGAGGTGTTTAGGTGAGGTGGTGGGGTGAGGTGGAAATATGTTTTAATTAAATTAAATAATGAAATAAGGTAATTAAATAATGAATGAAGTGAGGATGAGTATTAATTTAAGTGTAAATAATTAAATTAATATTAATGTGGTGTATAAGGGTCATGGTTAGGTGAATGTGTTTAAGTTCGCTACTCGAAATGGGACCAAGGGGAGTGTAAACCAATTTTGGTGTCTATTTTTTTCCCCTTTTGTTGCATAGCTTGTATTGGGTAGTGACATTGACAAAAATAGGAAGTGATTGCCCCATGTGTGGGTGATGGTGATCCCCCTCAAACCAGGCACTGATGAGGTGAGAGATGAAATCAATGAGTGGTTTAATAAAGGTGTAGGTGGGGAAGTTAGGTGGGGAAAGGTTTGAGTATTTAGGAGAGGGTGACATCCAACTCGGGTAATGCGTAGAAGGTCATGGTCAAAATCAGGTCATGGGTAATGACAATCAAACACATGCACACGTATAGATTGCAACACGGTACTAGGTTTAAGAGCTTGCAAACTCTACATCGTCTAAGGTCGATAGGCTTATCCAAAAAAGGGTGAATTGATTTAGGTATCCAAGGTATATGATATGGTCCGAAACACAACATAGGTCAGGTGCGAGGAACGTTCGTGCATGTTCCAAGACACCAAAGGTTTGGTCGGGATAAACAAAACAATAATAGGCAAGGTATACGTGTTAGGATAAAACAACATAGGTAATAGCATCACAAGGTATAGCGAGTACATAAGGTCAATGGTCACACCAAGTAGGTCAAGTTTAGGCAAACAAGTCATGGCATGGGTAAGGCCAAGGTATAGGTAAAATAAAAACTCCTAAGATGCAAAAAAGGAAATGTAGGGGTAGGTTAGGTTTATAGGTATGTTTCAATGGGTGGCTAGAATGATAAAAAGTGGGTGAGCACGAGTGGTGATAGGTGAAAAGGGAGTGGGGTAAGGGCAACTAGTTTGAAGTGTGACCAATGTTGGTTACATGTTGACCGACGCCGGTTCACTAGGGCACAAATATGACCAACATCGGTCATAGCAGATTGGGATAAACAATGAAAATTCTTCTCTTTGCGAAATCATTTGTCATTTTCCAATAGTAGAAAATGATAAAGGAGCGGTGAAAAAGTGGAAAGTGACAGAGTGAGACAAAGAGTTGAGTTGGTGAGCCTTAGAGTGGGTGATCAGTCATTCAATAGGTGGGTCCATGAGATCGGTGTGAGCGATTCAGTTGGTTGGAGGTGAGGAGGGCATTCGGTGATGGCAAAGGTAGGAGAGGGGTTGGGTGGACCACCAGTAGCAGCTGACGTGCCCCCATGGAGATGACATCGCGATGAGGTAGGATTCAGTCCCATTCTACATTTGTTAGAGGAATTTGTTTGTATAGATCGGGTTTGGGTAAAAATGGGTTTGGGGGAATCAAATTTGAATTTGGAAGGAGGATTGATGAAATAGGACTTGTAGGAAGTGGTATGTAGGTTAAAGAGGGGTGAGGATGGGTTGAGGTGAGATTTGGGTAGGGAAGGGTAGGTCGGTAGGGTAGAATGTGGAATGTTTAGAGAAAAAGGGTAGGGTTTGGTGGATTTGACGCCACGAAAGTGACCAACATCAGTCAAGGGTTGGCTGACATTGGTGGGAGTTAGTGGCATCAATCAAGGATGAGGTGGTGATGCCGCTTTGGGAGACCATTTCCAGTCAATAAGAACCGATGTCGGTTGGCATTTAGAGAAAAATGGGCCAGCAAATGAGAGGGGTGGGTGGGGGAGATAGGTCATGAGATAGGAAGATATTGTCGAAGGAAAATAGCTTGGGTAATAGGTATACATAGGGATGATTTGAGGGTGGGGTGAGGGAGATAGGTCATGAGTAGGAAGGATCTTGGGAATAGGTGGGGAGGTCTAGGGTGAATGTGGGTATGGTTGAGGTTTAATCATGTTATGGTTTGTTGGATGCAGTGAGGGACCAATTGCAGATGTGAGATAGGGTACCACCCCTATTAGTATCGGTACGAGGGGGCGTGACAGCTAAGGGGGCGCGATGTTGTAAATGTAAGCCTAATTCGGGTCGAATCAGGATGCTACCATCATGTAGTTCGGGAACCAAGCTCGATGGTCCCCCTCATCAAAATAGGAGTTGATGGTAACAGGATTCGACGAGGAGTTAATGGTAACAATAAAGTTTAGCAAGGGGTTTGGTGGAGTTGTAGTTCCATAGTGCCAGCCTGAGTTATGGAGACATGTACAGGGCCCATCTAGAGGAGATGAGGTTAGTGGTTTTGATTATGGAGGTAGTTTGTTGTTTTGTACTGCCAGATGTGGAGGGTGGGAGATTCCCATGGGCATTGATGGGGGTTCTTTATGACATGATGGAGGATAGGACCCATTTTGCATGGGCACCAGCATTCTTGGTGTAGTTATACAGAGAGTTATGGGCCTATGGGAGGTTATGGAGGTTCATCCTATGATGTACGTTTCAACTACACTAGTGGACATATGAGCACATCGTGTGTGTACATCCAGTTGGTAAGCCCCATCCGAGATGTATTTAAGGCGAGCATGGTCCGACTAGGATATAGGTGATGGGTACTTGTGTTTGGAGAGCATCGGGCTGTCGTGGGCTACACACAATGTAGTATATTATAGGCATGTACTAGAGGGGTTTTCTAGTGTCGACATCATTTAGAGGTCGTATGTAGGATTCTCATCATATAAGCGATGGCCATGGAGTTGGATGAGCTACAACTACTCCGATGGATAGAGGGATGCCGCACCATGGAGCACGAGATAATACCTATAGACAAGGTCGACAATAGTTTGGGTTGTTGCAGATGTGCCTCCACCCTTCCCACAATATAGGAGGGATGACGTGGAGAGGCCTATACCTCTACCATAGCCGATGGTGTTGACAAGGAAGGCGAGACTAGTGGATTGATGACGCCGAGTGACAGAGATAGATATAGACATTGTGGGAAGTAGAGCTATAGGAAGTACCACCGAGGCCAGGGCAGCCCGACTTAGCCACTATCATAGTTTAGAGGGATGCCCTATAGGGGCAAGTGACTACCCTAGTGACATAGTTGGGGATAGTGCGGGGTAGGCCGACGGACAGGTCGTGAGTGTAGGTTGCTACTCTACATGTGAAGGTAGTAGCCCTTTAGTCCCAGTTTTTCATGGACTAGCACCCATACGTGGTGGAGATGGGAATGGGGTACAGGTGGCTGACCTACAAGCGCAGTTGTAGGTTTACAAGGTCATCTCGAAAATGCATAGGTGTAGATTTTGGCCCTTTAGACCCGTATTGGTATAGGCACCCACACAAGTTGAGGGATAGGGTCACATTTTATAGGCAGGGGCGGGACAGTTCCCACTGGTACAAGTATAGGGTCGAGAGACCGATGGAACCCTAGTAAATAAGTACGATGGCAAGGTTTAAGGATGTCCTGGGCAAGGCGAGGTACTAACAGGATCACCTGATGGCCGCAGGGATAGATGTCCCTAGCTATGCAGAGTATAGAGCATGGTAGGCCTCAAGTGAGAGGACCAGGTCTTGCACTCATAGTGTAGAGAGTACAGGGGGACCGACGAGCCCTAAGACAGGGTTAGGGAAAGGCCGCTATTTTACGGAGGCCAGCTCTAGTTGAGGTACCCATAGAGGTCATAACAAGGCCCATGGAGGGTGGTGAGATGCTAGCGGGATGGCAGACAGGTAGAGAGGAGGAGACATGTGAGACTAGCCCAGAGGATATCAGGTGGGGTGACGATTAGTCACTGGAGATGATCATTGTATCAATTTTTTTGATATACATATCGGCCTATGTGCCAAATAAAGTGAGGATGTATATGATATTTTTGTGATTTTGATTTTTATATTGGCCTGCGTGTCGAAGATAGTGAGGATGTATCTAAGCGATTTGATATATTTGTATTCATTTGTATTTGTGTACATATGTATGGATACACAGACTTTCTCATTGATATAGATGATGATATTTATGGTATGAATGGTGTACTTGTTTTAATTTCCATTATTATTTATGTATGTGATGGAAACTAGGTGAATTAGGCATGATTGAGTCAAGGTCCTGTAGGAATGGTTGAGTTACGTCAATTAGGCATGTTGGAGTCAGGTCATAAGCATGATGGAGTCAGGTTATAGGCATGATGGAGTCGAGTTATAATTTTGATTTGAATTTCCAAGTCATTGGTAACATGGGAAATAAATGATGATGTGTATGCATGTTATGGTTTAATTTTACAAATATTTTCTATAGTGGAAATATGAAAATGATAATTGAACGATGTGATGATGTGATAAAAATGTTTATTAATTGTTGATTATTTGGTTTAATTTCTTATTAGTGGTATAAAATGGAAACAAACTAAGGTAGGATGTGAATAGGAAAATGAAGGGGGAATAGGTTAGGGTGAAGAGTGGTTGATCTAACCTTCAAGGGCCCCATGCCCTCGAAGTGTTACCTACATAACCCCAATGAAAATGGGCCTCGGGATGATGTAGTTATCCCATAAAGGTAGGGAAGAATATGATGAATTAGGGGGATGGGTTGGTGAATTTTAGGCATGATTGAGTTAGGTCATAGGCATGGTTGAATTTAGGTCATAGGCATGGTTGATTTTAGGTCATAGGCATGCTTGATTCTAGTCCATAGGCTTGGTTGTGTTTAGGTCATAGGCATGGTTGAGTCGTTTAAGTGATGAGAACCCTAATGAGTCTACCTTACCCAAGATGGGCTTATGAACATAAGACCCTAAAGGCATTGTATAATGGAATATTCTAAGGGTGAAGAAAGTCACATGATAACAAAATTTCGTAGTTATGGTAAGTCCCTTAAGTGAATAGAAAATCAAGGTGAAAAGGAAATGAGGTGAAAATGGGTGGTTTAGTGTAATTTAGTGTACGACCGTAAGTTTACTTAGCAAGAAACCTAGGATCTAAAAATAGGCAAGTCCATGACAAAAAATTCATCATTTTCTTCATTTGTTTATTTTTAATAGACTGATCGATGTGGGAATTCTATATGGGATGAGTATATTATCTCCTTAAGGTCTTCACGAAGCTGATCGATGTGGGAAGATTCTAGATTTTTTTATTTAATTTATTTTTTATTTTTGGTAATGACTTTATATAGTTGTCCTTCAAGGGAGCAGTCTATCTATAGCGGTGATGTAGAAAGAAGAGATGTCCCCTGTTGAGAGATTTATCTCATGCTTTGGAAGTTTGACTTAAGAAGTTGAATCCCATTTTGTTGTTTGGATGTTTAAGTCATGGAAAAGACTATAGGGAAAGATTAGGTTCTTGTTTAGAAGAAAAAACAATAAGTACACAAGGGTTAACTATGAAAGGGGCGGTTTCAAGTGATGAACAATCATGGGAATTCCATATTTAAAAATATGAAAAGTGTCCATGAGAATCCCGCCATAAGTAGTGTCGTGGTAATCATATTGAAGATAAGCCTAAAAGGTGACGGGTAATCACATGATTCTTATTTAGTCGTTGATTCTCAAAAATTGGTAACATGGAAGGTGAATGATGCTCAAGGGATGAGCAATCAATAGATAGAATGTGATATATGATTTAATGTCAACAATAAAATGGTCAAAGATGTAATGCATAGTAGGGGCTTAGGTTCGAGTTTACCTTTGAGTGAAGATAAATGATAAGCACCTGATCCATAAGCATGGGTAACAATATAGGGTCCAAGCCAATTAGGAGAAAATTTTCCGTTTACTTTTCTCTTCTTTAGTTACATCTTGATTTTCCTTCGTGAGACAAGGTTGCCTACCTGAAAGGCTCATTCGTGGACATGTTTTTCATAGGCACATTTGATACGTTTTTGGTAGATTTGGAGATGGTCAAGATCATTAAGATGATTTTCGCTAATAAATCAAGTTGTGCCAAACGATCTTGGTGAAAGTCATCGTCATTGAGCATGTCTTGTAGGGAAGAGATGGAATCTGGACTTCGAGAGGCAAGACAACCTCGATCAAGACTAGAGAAAAAGGTGTGGCGAAGGAAGTCGATGTGCAAATCCTAGTGTGATATGCCCATAAAGAGAAATGAATGTGTGAATTCTAATCCTTTCTAGTATTGTCAACTACTTTCATAAGAATTTTGTTCAAGGTTTTATTGGTTAATTCTGCTTGGCCATTGGTTTGCGGGTAATAAGGTGACGAGAAACTAATTTGGATGCCAAAAGTGTCGCACAACTTATATAGGGTTTTGTTTTTGAATTTCTTTATGTTATCAGTGATGAGACGATGAGGAACACCAAAGCAAAAAATGATGTGATGGTTGATAAATTCACATATTTTCTCATATTTTGTAGAAATTAGGGGGATGGCTTCTACCCATTTAGTGTAATATTCAATAGCGGTTATAATCCATTGATGGCGTTGTGAAGAATGGGGATTGATCTCACCAACAAGA
Organism: Taxus wallichiana var. yunnanensis; assembly: GCA_018340775.1. Taxonomy (NCBI): domain Eukaryota; kingdom Viridiplantae; phylum Streptophyta; class Pinopsida; order Cupressales; family Taxaceae; genus Taxus; species Taxus wallichiana. The sequence goes on from CM031234.1 coordinate 759,932,105, forward strand.
TCTAAGACCCATTAAGAGAAAGGCCAAAGGTCTTGTGTGAACTGTAAGGCATGACTAGGTGTGTCATGAAGATTAGCATGTTGCTAACATTTTAAGAAATGTTTGACATAGTCAAAACAAATCACGGTTTAGGGTTTGCTAATAATAGCCAAGGTGAAGAATGTGTTTTATGATAGCTAAACTACTAAAGTGACCTCCACAAATTCCATCGTGAACTTCCTTGATAGTGTAGGGAATTTTAGAACTTGTAAGGCATCGTAAGAGAATACCATCAAAGTTGTGCTTATAAAGGAGACCACCCATGATGACATAACGAGAGACACTTTTAAGAAAGGAATATTTTCCATTACGAGTGAGATCAGTGGGTAGAATGGAAAGGGAAAGATAATTTGTAAACTTCTTATACCAAAGGTCACGTGGGTCAGGTGCAACGGTTTCGATAGAGTAGACCTCACGAGTTAAGTAAGAGGGTGATTGCAACCTTTGTATTGTGAAAAATATTTTAGATTCGGCAGGCGAAGTGGGTATCTAAGAAGCCAAGAAGACCATGGTATTTGCAAATTTATTGGTAGAACATGGGGTGGTTTGAAGTTCGTAACGGTCAAAGGTAGTCAAAAGTATGTATACATGACATTTTTACTTTTCAAGTATTTCATTACGACACTGGTATATACCATTGACTTGGTTTACGACCAACTAGGAATCACCAAATATATTGATTGACTTAACATCTAAGGCATAAGCAGCCTGGAGACCCAATACGAGTGCTTCATATTCAGTGATATTGTTTGTACAATCAAAATCCAGTTTGAAAGATAAAGGCATAGGTTCACCATCAAGATGAATGAGGATAACACCAACCCCACCTCCATGCTGACACTTAGAGCCATCAAAGAAGAGTTTCATTTGATAAGCGGTATCATCTAAGGAGAGGGTAGCTATGGATTTTTCTGGGAAATCGAAGTTAGAGGGTTGATTCTCGAAAGAGGTGCGTCTTCTAGTTGGTTAGTGATGGTTTGGCCCTTGATGGATTTTTGATGGATGAATTCCAGGTCAAGGTCTATGATAAGTATGAGCCAACACTCAAAGACAATCGATGTTGGTAGGGTTTGGTGTACATATAGTGTACAAGGTCGTATTGGTAATAACAAAGGTTTTGTGGTTAAGTAGGTGATGACGGAGTTTGGTGGTGACAAAAACTAAGGCTAAACAGATTATTTTGGCATGGGTATATCTAGTTTCATATTCTAATAGGGTACGAATTATCTAATAAGTCTTGCTTGCTCTCTGTGGTGCTCGTCATGATGAGTGAGCATGGAACCTAAAGAATGGTCAGTGGTGGAAAGATATAGGTAAAGGGGTTGGTCATCCTTAGCGGGAATGAGCACTTTGGTGGTTGAAGAAGATATTGTTTTAAGGAATCAAATGATTTATGGCATTCATCATCCCATTTGAATGAAACATACTTCTTGATAAAATGCTAAAATGGGTGATAGCGGTCAAAAAGTTGTGAGATAAAATGATGAATAGATTGCAACTTACCTCGCAGAGCTTCAAGTTGACGGAGATTAGTAGGTGGAGGAATTTTTAGGACAGCCTTTACTTTAGCATGATCAACCTCTATGCCACGTAAAGACATGATGAAACCAAGGAGTTTTCCTGAAAGTACCACAAAGATGCACTTCTTTGGTTGAAGACAAACACAATACTTGATGAGGCGGTCAAAGATGACCTTAAGGACGGTTAAGTTTTGGCTCAATGTTTGGATTTGGAAATAAGATCATCTACATAATCTTCCAATATGTGATGCATGATGTCATGGAAGATGTAAGTCATGGCTTGCTGATATGTAGCACCAGTGTTTTTAAGGCCAAAAGGCATGACTCGATAGCAGAAGGTCCCCCAAGGAGTGATGAAGGTAGTTTTGTGTTAATATTTTGGAACAAATAATATTTTATCATAACCCGAGAAACCATCCATGAGTGATATAATTTCATGGTCTATGGTTAGATCAATTGGTTAATCAATGCCTTGTAAGGGAAATCATCTTTGGGACAAGCTAGGTTGAGGTCACGGAACTCCTTGCAAATCAAATGCGAGTCCCCTATCACCTTTGTGATAGGAACAATGTTATAAATCCATTGGGGACAATCAATGGGTAGGATGAAAGAAACTTAGAGAAGGCATTGAAGTTCTTCTTTGACTAGAAGAGCAATGTGAGGATGCATTTTCTCGTAGCTTTTTTTATGGTTTTAGCATTACGAATGCTTACGATATTGTGGACCACAATTTTGGGTCAATACTGGGCATATCGACATAGGACCAAGAAAAAGCATTTCTAGGGTCCCGAAAGAAAGAAGTAAAAGCTTCATGTTCAGCAACATCTAAAGACTGGCCTATCTTTAGGATGTGTGGGTCGTCCTAAGTATTAATGTTGATTTTGATAGTCAATTCATTCAACATGGTTTGTGTCTTAGAGGGTAATGACCGGTGAATATAAGAGTCTTATGCACCATGGTAGGTGAGGATGGACTCATCGTCCTAGCATTGAATGACATTAATAGAAGGTGTATCATCAACGATTGTGTTAGGATATAGGAAGGGGAGATAAGAGAGATCCTTTTCATTGCATTGATAGGTTAGAGGTCCTAGGGAAATTGTGTTTTTGAAACAAAAAGTTGGGAGGAATAGATTCGGATCTATGGACTCCATGGGTGAAGATGGTGACGTGGGTGAATGAGGTGGAAAAGGTTTTTCTTCCTCAATGAGGTCGACATGGGCCTTCTTGGGAGGTGGTGCGACAAATCTAATGCCACTATGGTCATTGTGTTTATGGGTAGTGCAGAAATGACAAAGTATGATGGCCATGTTAATAAAAATAGAAGCTAAAGCCTTTCCATACGCAACGGTGGAGGAAAGTTTGGGTGAAGTGAAAGTTAGTAAGGGATTATAGGTCAGATGAAAATGATCATGTTTGGGATGGAGGTTTGGGTGAATAACTGGCAATATCAAGTCCCCCATACATTAGATAAGTGTGAAGGTGGGGAGGACCATAAGGAAAAACCTCGCCTATATGGTAGTCATAACTAGGGTGTTGGCACAAGTTCCTGTACTCTTGAGGTGTGAGGAATGTATCAATATTGTGTAATAGGCACTCTCCCAAAGTGATTCTTTAAAAACACCTTCTAAAGGATCAGTAGTCGATATGTGGGTAGCGGAGATAGAGGACTCACTAGATGATTGGGAAGTAGATGAGTCGATTGTAAAGGTTACGGTGGCGAGGAAAAGTAGGGTTAGATGTGGGAGAGGCGTTGCTTAACATTGGTGGATGGGCTTGTAGGTGAAGGTGAAGTGGGGGTAGTGGCATATGCCTTGGTGGTACAAGGACATCGTTGGGCCGGTATAGCATGTTACAGTCTTGAATGGCGACAAGTCAATGGGGATGGTGTAGTTATTTCCCTCATGCTCAAATTTTACATAGTGGTGTAAAGTTGAAGGGACACAACCCATGACATGAATCCATGGTCTATCGAGCAATAGGTTATACTCTAATTCCACCTCTAAGAAGTATAATAGTTCCGGACGGTGCGAGGGCCTATGCAAAAACATGAAGGATAATAGTGCCAAGGGTGGAGGTGATGGCATCGTTGAACGAGCACGAAATAAGCGGGTCATTATATATACAGTTAGAAGGAATACGCATTTGATTTTATGTGTGGGAGGATATGATGTTAATGCTAGCACCACCATTAATCATGCCACATCGTATACACATATGTTATCGATATAAATATAAATGAATAGGGCGGGATCGGGTCATCGACTTGAGAGGTATAAGCTCCTCATCATAGAAGGCGAGGCGGTGACATGAGGAGTGGGCATGACGGTAGAAGAAGGAGCTGATTTGGTTAGCGAGGCCACTTGGTGAGGGGTGATAATCGATGCCACTGGTGTGGAGTCATTGGGAAGAACTTCAATGGACCTGTAAAACCTTGATAAGGGTGTGTATGTGGGATTTGGAAGTCTGGATGAGATCATACAAAGACATCTTTAGAGGAGACTGATGTAATTGTTTTATCATCATGCGATGGGTTATCCCATTAGAGATAGGGTATGGAGGTCCACAGATGGTGATTTTGGGAGTGGGTGTAGATGGTGTATTAGGTACAAGGTTGTTTGATGGGCTAATTGCTTTTTCTTTTCCTTTGTCTTTCTGAGTGCGGGTAACAACATGAACCATGTTAATCTAAGGGGATGTGGATGGAGAGGGTTTGTCATGAAAGATATAACGAGAATAAGGGTAAAAATCCTAGTAGCGACCAAGAGCCTTGTGAAATGAGTAGGGCACACCGACATTTGGGTGGTGGTTTGGCCAACTCTCTAATACGGATCATTTTGATCTCAAATTTTCGTGGTGGAAAAAATGGTTATGCTGGTGGAGATATTGGTCACCGAATCATTAAAGGATGATGATGTGTGGTGACAGGTGAAGGTGGAGCATGGTCCTCATCAATCAGTCATCATCGTCTAAATTTTGTTTAGGAGGACAAATTTTAAGAAGAATGGTCTTCAAATCCTTACAATTTTGACATCATGTCCAGTACACAATGATAGGCTCAAATCTTGGTTTCATCAAACCCTTTTGGTTTGGGTTTGAGAGGATTGTAAGCTTGAAGAGGAGGTAATGTGATGACGGAAGTCTCTAAGAGGTTGGTTAAAATGTTTGCATAGGACCCCGCTAATGGCTCACAATGGGAAGTGAGTGTGGGTTTGGGTACATGTGTGGTTGATTGTGAGGGAAGAGGCTTTATAGGAGGGGAAATGGGTTGGTCTATTTGTGTGGTATGCAAAGTGTTCTTAGGTCTTACTGGCATCTTCTTAGGTAAAGGTGGGGTAGAAGAGCTGGTGATGGAAGGTTTGGCTAGTTTGACTACCTTATCGAGGGTAATGATTCTTAGCTTTGGGTTGCTCCATCTTGGGTAAAGGTGACACGAGTACGGGATGTAGAAGGAAAAATAGATGGTGGAAGAGGATGGGTTACCCACGGGGAAACCAAGCTGTAGTGGAGGTGGTTGGTGGAGGTTGGGTAGGAGGCATTGGTTGGAGTCGTATATTCAAGGTTGGGGTTATAGTAACTGGTGGAGTTATAGGTAGCAATAAGTTTATGGGTGAGGTGAGGAAGTTTGGTTTTTGCGTGAATGAGGCATAAAAAAATCTCGTGAGGCACAAGTAGGTTTTTTATCTTTTGGTGGCCTTGGGTATGATATTTTTTTTGTCAAGGTTGATAGATGAAGCCTAGGATAGACGAAAGGGGGAAGGTGACAAAGGTGTGATAGGCGGCCGGTGTATGCGGCCTAGAAGGCTGGGTTTTTCTTTTATGTAGGAGGATAATGCTATTGCGGACTTTGGAAGACATGACTAAGTCCAATCGACAGGTGGGTGAGTAAGGCTTGATGTTGGCATGACACCCAAACTGGTGATGGGTCTAGATATGGGTGGGGGCATAAGTGTGGGTAGGTTTTTAGTTTTGGGAAGAGTTGTAGTGATGGGTAGAAGTTTGGATGGAGGTAGGGATGATGAAGAGGAATCCATTTCAATCAGCATGGATAATGTAGTTTTTTTTTCAAAAATACCTTTGGGTAGATCGTGGAAGTTTCTTCATGTAATATTTGCATTTGGGTCGAAACGGGAATCGAAGACGTCCCCGAGATCATGGAATGATCAACATAATCCAAATGATCAACCAGCTATAAAAATGGGACTACTAAAGAAGAGGATGGAATGGATTAGGTGGCAATCCCTATAAAATAGGTTTGTGAGATAGGGAATTGGCTAGCCTTGGATTCTGTAGGCAAAAGAGCCAAGATCATGTCAATAGGGTCTTGGAATGCTCAAGGAAAAGTATCCTCAACGAGTAGTGACATGTCTAAATAATCTCCCATGTGTTATGTTTGTGGAGCCTGTTTTCATGTTAGATTTTGGTACACCTTCTATGTGTTACACTCGGGTATTTTTATGGCGGTCCTGCTCGTTGGTGAGTGGGTCGGGGGTTTGAGGGGGTAAAGCCCTCGAAGAAAATTTTCATGGGTGGTTTATTAACCCATGGATAATGGGTAACCGTTATGCGCTGTTTTTGGGCCCATGGTTTTTCAAGTACCCATTGTTTTGTAAAACCACCTCTTTGGCTACCCATAGGTTTATGGGACAGCTTTTGTAAAACTACTTAAGCAATTATCTATTTATATGGTTTTATGTATATGAGAGATGTATGAAATGTATTTCATATGTGCTTTGAATTCGGGTGTGAATTCAGTAGAGTTTGTTGAGCATAGCTCCAAACGGATCTGGTATTGTATTGAGAGAGTGGTGGCTTGTAATAAAATTTGAGCAAGTGATTCTTGGTGGACGTAGCACAAATTGGGTGAACCATGTTAAATATTGTCTCTCTATGTTGTGTTATTTTATTCTGCACCTTTATTTGAGATCTATAATATTTTCGCATATTAGTTTCTCTTTTATTTACAATTCGTAAGGGATTATTACGCATATTTTATCTCTTATTCCATAACACCATGGGTAGGAGAGCTTCATAATATGTTGGGTGAGGTATACTTATATCCTTGTGGAGGAGAAGGTGATGGTGATTCTCTTATGGATGGGAAAATAATAAATGTTGACATTTCGAAGAAGGCTAAGAAGCGATGATGACACGACATCGATAGAAAGTGTGGGTTCCTTCGTGAGAGAAAGGGGAGATGAGGGGGACTCCTTTGTGGGTGGAGGAGTAGAAGAGGTATGTTCCTCTATGGGTGGAGGAGCTCATGCCAAGATTTCTTCAATAGATGAAGTAGGTAGGTTTTGAGGAATAGTTGGCATGATATCAAAAACGGGTGAACCTCACGGACATTGTTGTCATTGGATGAAGGATCGTTATTTTGATTAGACAATGGTTTATGATTAGGGAATGGATTTTTGTAGATGTGCAAATTTTGATTCGTTGGAGCGTTTAGGTTGTCTACGACAAGGTCTCCATTGTCTGTCATCTCTTGAACAATGTTTTAAAATTTATGCAATTACCATCACTATGTCTTGTAATGTGATGATAATTACAATAGTCATGTTCTTTATACCATGTCGGCATGGGACGAGCATGATCAAAACCTATATGAGGTTTTATGGGAGGAAGTGTAATGGCTCCAGCTTTAAGAAGCTTTTCCAAGACCGATGAATAGGGCTCTCCAATCGAAGTGTATTTCTGTTGTTCCCATTGGAGCTGAAAGGCTTGGATGGGAGAAAGATTAGAAGAAGGTTGGGCCTAATTAGAAGGATGAGGTGGACCTACCTTAAGGACTACCATGTTGGTAGATCCTTTGGGATATGAATAGTTATTTTGAGGTTTTGAATATGAATAAGAGTCATTTAATTTGAATGGGGTGATCTTGTTTTGTAATTGGATCTTCTTTTCTTCAATGGCGCGAATTTCCAGTTTTCGGGCCATTGTGAAAGATTCATCAAAGGTTCGAAGGGTTTAGAATTGCGAGTTGGTGAGATGTGTCCGACACAAGCTCGGTGAACAACCTAATACGTTCGATCACGAGGTAGTTGGAACGTCAATTTGTTAATGAGACTCCTCTAGTAGGAAACGAAATTTGTGATAGATTTGTCTTCATACTTCCGAGTTTAATAAAGATCGGTCATGGTGACTTTCTTGGTAACATTGATTGAAAAATGATCTAAGAAAGCTTGGGCTATGTGGTTAAAGGAATAAATAGAATGTCGAGGTAGTCCGCTATACCAATCCAATGTTGGTCCTATCAAGGACATTGGGAAAGTTCCTAGGAGCAAGTCGTCATCGTGGGAAATTAGGTAATACCCATGTTTGAACGACTGCAAGTGTTATTGTGGGTCTTCTTTACTATTAAAGTGATTGAATTTAGGTATTTCCCAATGCACTAGGTAAGGAACAATGGGAATAGATGGATGGATAGGCTCGTTATAGATTTCATCATATGTTAAAGAATTACGAGAGTCGAAAAGATATGCTTCTAAGTTACGCATCTTCTCCATCATCATTTTAATGAGGTCGTTAATAGGTTGGGATGAATGGGTGCCCTGTGAGAAAACGGGGTTGATGTTAAATGTATGAAGTGGATGGTATGCTAGTGTATGGTGGTGATGAGTATGCAAACTACACAGAGAAATAGATATACGTAGCACATAGCCATAAGTGATAGATGAGGTTAGGGGTTGTTGGTAGTATGTGTAAGTGGGTGGGGTAGTCATAACAACTCTAGTGGCAATTGAGGTAAGGATTGTGGGATAGAAAGGATGAGGTTTTGGAAAGGGGTGTAAGTTTCCGACACTGCAGGTGGTTGCGATGCTATGGGTATATGTGAAATGGCAGGTGTAGATGAAGCTATACTCATAGTGACCGTCAGAGGGAAAATCGATGTCACGGGTGTGATCGATGACATAGATTCTGTAGCTATAGTGGTACATTGTGTGGGATTTAGCTAAGACACCATAGGAGATAAAGTGGTTGGCATTGCACCGGGCGGTGCTAGATGACGTGGAAGTGTGGGATAGAGTAGGAGGGATAGATATGAGCATGCCATATATTAACTGTCATGAGGAATCTCAGGTTGAAGAATGAGCAAGGTAATATTACAGGCGCGGCGGGATTTTGGTCTAGGAGTCTCATGAATTCCTTATCTCTCGGCAGCGGGGGATAAGCTGAGTTAGATTCATAGGTGATAGAATGGATGGCGGTGATGGACTAGGTGGGAGTGGCTGACGACTGACGTGAAATATGAGGGTGTTAGTTTGGCTATGAGTCAACACCATGTGAATCAACGTATATCAGGTGAATTGTACTCTATAAATGACACAGGAACAATAGAGATGGGACAAAACAAATTATGGGAGGAAAGTTGGTAAATGTTTTGATTAAAATCAAAACAAAGTGACCAACGTCGATTGAACTAACTAATGACGGTTAAGGGGTGACCAATGTCGGTTATAGAACCGATACCAGTTATTGTGAGAAAATAACAGATTTCAGCAAATGAGGCAGAAATTGATGACTATCAAATAGGAAAGGTGTAGTTGATGATTGTTATCAGAGTATAGAGAGTACAATGATACACAGAGACTCTAAACAAGAGAAGATGAGATAAGTGTATTTTAGGTAAATTAACCAAAATAACAAGGAACCAAAGTCAAGTTAGGTAAACTGATGGTGGTTAGATGTAAACTAACGATAGTCATTGGACCGATGTCGGTTACTATGAAATCTGAAGAATGAGGAAAAATGAAATTTTGTGAATTTAGATTAGATGAATAATCAACTAGAAGTCTAGAGATGATAAGATGAGGTCCTGACACACTCTAAGAAAGTCAAAATACTCCAACTATGATGGTGGAGTGTGAAAGGAAAAAAGAAAAAATGAAGAATCGTATCCTCACACCTCAAAACGCAAGTCAAGCACAAAGCTAAGAAAAATACATAATCCAACAAGTGAATTTAGTGTGTTTATCTTATGTTATTTAAAAGACTGACTCGTGAATTTAGAGTAGAGTTTTTGGTTGGGAAGGCTTCCTACGAAGAAGGAAATTCTAAAGGTGGGGGTGGGTCATTCTCGAGGTGATGACTGAACAAAGATAACCAGCTGGGTGCCCACTGTCAATCCTTTGATTGTGTGATTATAGACAACTTCTTTCGGTGGGAAGTTATTTAAGATGTATATTCCGATTTGCGTATTTTGGCAAAGAGAGAGAATAAATAATGTGCTCTTCTACGATTGATTATGTCAACCATTAGCTGGTCATGACTTCTAGCATATATGTTGCCCTCATTTTAATGTGAGATAAGATGTAATTAATTAGAATGTTATGCAAGTGTTTTAAGCCCAAATCGAAGTGTGTTATTCAATGTAACAAGTAATGAATAGGAAGAGGAATGCTCTTTCACTAATGCAATACTAATGAAAGAAAAGAAGTATTCTTTTTATAGCACCAAAAACATGATTGCTTTTAGAAAATAGAAAGAGAGGAATATTCCAGAGAGGAAAATTAATGTGTAATATTTTCAAAAGGGAAACAAACACACAAATTTCACCTAGGAATGAATAAAATGCAAGGAACCCCGGATGGGTCCCACCAGTGTGCCAAAATGTTTCACCATTTTCTTTAATTTTTTTAGACAAAACAGATAAGGGTGTGGGCCAAGAAGGAATACGTGTTGTGACTGTTTGTTTGAAGGTCGTTACATGCATTCTGACTTCTTGATCCAATGTTGATTGTGAGAGCTTCCTTTTGGCTAGGAGGAACTACCTAAAATACAAAACAAGACCATAAAAGAGGATTAAATAATATATGTCAGTGGGCTTCCTAGCATGTGATACTTCCTCGGTGGCATTCAACCCACTATTTAATACAATTTAATGTAAGAAATAACGTAAGTAAATAGAATCCTATTGTAGTTGATATGATTTAGGTATCTCATCCAAATACAATAAGAAAATATAACATAACAAGCTAGGCTATGATCAGATCTAGAAATAAGGTAAATAACTAAGGTGCTTGGAATAGGTCAGGGTCAGATTCTGGGTCACTTGAATCACTTAAAAAGGGTTATTGGGATCTGGTATTAGCAGGACTGCCAAATACGAGACCGACATCGATCTGGTATGACCGACAACAATTTAGTAAGAACCGACGATGGTTACCGCACGCACGCTGGTAATAACTCAATAGTTCATGGTTTTGGGGATTTTTCTGAGACTGGATCAGAGATGGTGAGGAGTTGGTTTAGGTATAGGGAGATGTTGGGAATATTCAGAGGTACTCAAGAGTAGACAGAGGTGATTAAAAGGGTTATGAGTGATGGGAATGGTCGGGTTCACAAGAAGGCAATAGTGGTGGGGTGAAAATATAACTGATGATTGATAAAAAAAGGTGAAGAACTTTATAAACTGAATAGAAATGAAGTGGTGCATGTTAGAGACACACTTACTGTTGTGTAGGTTCAATGGCTAGGTGGTGGTGATTGTTGATCGGTGAAATGGCGATCAATATCATGGCAGTGCTTCCTGGAGTGCTCTTGTGAATGTAAATACCTTTTAATCAATGGATAAGTTAGTTATGCCTGCTGGATGTGCGAAAGAGCTCTGGTTCTTGCTTACATGTAGATCTCCTTTGCTCCAAAACTCGAGAATGTGTCTAACCTCTCAAAAAAGGTTACCAAAATGGTTATATGGTAACCGATGATGGTTTAGGGTTACCAAGCGTCAGTTTCGGGTTGACCGACATTGGTTAAGGCGGGATATCCTAGGTTGCCTAAAATAGTAGATCTTGGCTATCCTCTTCCATCTTTTTCGTTTGTGTCGGGTCTAAATGGAACGTTGCACTTAGATATATAGGAATGTGGTTAGAGGAAGAATAGGCATGTGCTTTTAGGGTTATACTAAGTCTTAGTTCATTAAGGTAAGTAGGGATAAGTCTTAGTTAGTTATGGAAACATGCTATGAATAGGTCTATGGTGAGGTGTCTAGGTGAGGTGGTGGGGTGAGGTGGAAATTGGTTTTAATTAAGGTAATTAAATAATGAATGAAGTGAGGATGAGTATTAATTTAATTGTAAATAATTAAATTAATATTAATGTGGGGTATAAGGGTCATGGTTAGGTGAATGTGTTTAAGTTGGCTATTCAAAAGGGGACCAATGGGAGTGTGACCCAATTTTGGTGTCTACAATGGTGCAATAAGTCAAAAACAATGATTGATTAATTTGAGGTAGTGATGAGGGTAGTGAAGATGGCCTCTATAACCATTATAAGTGAACTGAGTAGAAAAATATCCAAGGTATGGCGAGAAGATGTGCTTGGTGTGCCATTTTAATCATGAATTTCTGTAATAAACTTTCATAGTGTGTTTCTTGAAATTTGAATGGCTATGAAAAGATTAATTTCAAGATTTGATTTGTGATTTCTTTCTCACAAAATAAAAACAACCATGTGGTTTGTTTGTTATTAGTTTTTAAAGATTTAATTTGTGATTTCCTTTCTTAAAAATAACGGACACAACCATGTGGTTCCTTTGGTATTATTTTTGTTAAATCTTCTAGAATATTGAATTGTATTAGTATCGTAAATATTTATTTATTCTATAACCGTGACCATAATGGAATGATATACTTTACATTGGCATCCGAAAGTAGTAGAAATGGTGGCTACAACATAGGTCCAGTGTTCGAATTCCCATCTCAAATTGTGACACCTATACCTAAACACAAACCAGTTTATTGCTTTTTCTATTTTTGGCTTTCTAAGAATGTTTACGACTTATTAATTTTTTTGGGTATGTGTAAATATTTGTAGGAATCATAAATATGGGAATGAGAAACTTTGTTTTGGAACTAAAATCTAAGTTTAAGGAGGATAAATCAAAGAAAGCGATGTACTTGAGAATGGATCGACAGAAAAGCATTTAGATTGTTGTTTTATTGTATGGTTAAACCACGATTCATCTACCATTATTGATTGAATTAAATTCGTAAACTCCATATTCATACATCTCTCTCCCGAAAATGCATCAAGTTCTCTCTTCAAGAAACAAAATTCCTCATGTATGATATACACAAGTAGATGCATGACAGGGAAATCTTTCTTGTAATAAAAGCTAAAGATTCGTCCTTTGCATTTGAAAGGGTAAAAATGAAGTAAACAAAAGACAATTTTAGTTCTATTATACTTTGCATGGTCATATTTAAGAAGTAAAACATCAACATGTTCCTCAATAATTCCTCAAGGTCACCTTTTCTATGTTGATGATCTAATATTGATCTCCTAATGTTGGTAGTCTTGTTACGCCCTTAATCATATATCTTATATTAGATGTATATAGCCGACTTGTGGCTATCATAACTTCTTATCATTATGTATCTCTTTCATATATGTTATATTTTCATTAGTGGGTCGGCCTTGGTGTTGGCCATAGCATAGGAATAGTATATATAGGGGTTAGTAGGTAGTATTTTATCATCATTTGGAGCATTTGAGTCTTATTGTATGGTTTGGAGGTTGCCCCCTCGAAGTGGCAAAGCTATTCTAATTGCATATTAAGATTATTATTTTGAATATTGTGTTATTTGGTGTTATATTTCTGCTCATGATCTGAATTATACAAGTAATTTCATTACAAGTGGTATTAGAGCTTGAACTCGGCCAACACTGTGTTAAACCCTAATTGTGAAGGTTCGTCCATATCTCAACATCGGTAGCTAATTTTTCTCGCAAAAAAAAAAAAGTGCGCAAAATCATCCAAATAAGCTTCCTCAAAATTTTAAGAATTTTTAGTTGTTTTGAAAAAGTTATAGTTGTTTTATGTGTTTTCATAATTCGGCTACATAGGGTGCAATTTGTTGAATTTTTCAAAGTTATTTACATTTCCAAAAATACGATTAAAAATTAGTTTGAATTCATTGTTTGAGTTTTATAAAATTTGGTCGAATTCCTATTGAAATCAAACCCTAAATTTTGACCTTGATCCTTAAAATCTTACCATTTTGGGGCATCATGGCTGGGCCTTCGACAAGACGCAAAAGAATCCCATCACTATGGGTAAAACCCCTGATAAGTATGAGATAATAGTTGAGGAGTTAGAGTCAGAAGGGGTATCTACAGAGTCCTCAGGGTTAGGGTTTACTTCAACTGACCATAAGGTTAGCTATCTTGAGTTAGAATTGTGAAACCTCGAAGGTAGAGTGGCCAAAGAAAGAAGATGTAGAAAATATTGGACAACGATTGGAGGATTTCATTCAACAATTTAGTTACAATATCATGGGTCATCATATCATTCCTAATCATCCACAACTAAATCATCCTCATATTAACCATGGTGGATCTTTAGGTCAAAGTAATAAAAAAACCAGCCAGGTGTATCTGCAAACATGACCAATCGAAATACAAACACTCTACAAGCCCATAACATGCTTCCAAAAGTGGAAATGTGTAAGTTTTATGGAAAGGATCCACTCAATTGGATTAACCAGATAGAGAATTTCTTTGATCTTCATCAGATTCCATCGAGACAAAAGGTTACCAATGCATCGTTGTATCTTGAACCCGACCAATTCATTTGGTATCGAGTGACCACCTAGGTTGGAGTCCCGCACGGTAGCTATGTCAACATTGCGGTGTTCACCCAAGGCTCGTATAGGGCGGGGTGGGGTCACGTTATATGGGTGTAAATCTAGCTCTGGTGTTGGGCTCTGAAATCATCCTGGAACCAGAATGCATCCTTCAAACACGCACTAAGTGATTGAGGACAAGGGTCATCACTGAGTATTTGATCAAGTGGAAAAATCTAGACAATGAAGACGCAACTTGGGAGGATGCAAATTTCCTACAACAACATCCAGATCTTCTCAACATTGGGGACAATGTTGCTTCGAAGGGGAGGGGCATGCTACGCCCTTAATCATATATCTTATATTGGATGTATATAGCCAACTTGTGGCTATCATAACTTCTTATCATTATGTATCTCTTTCATATATGTTATATTTTCATTAGTGGGTCGGCCTTGGTGTTGGCCATAGCATAGGAATAGTATATATAGGGGTTAGTAGGTAGTATTTTATCATCATTTAGAGCATTTGAGTCTTATTGTATGGTTTGGAGGTTGCCCCCTCGAAGTGACGGAGCTATTCTAATTGCATATTGAGATCATTATTCTAGAATATTGTGTTTTTGGTGTTATATTTCTGCTCATGATCTGAATTATACAATTAATTTCATTACAAGTCTACAATGTTATCCCACTAAGAAGGAGAAGAAATAGTTTTGTAATGTGATTGTTTTTCCCATGATTTATTGTTTTAGGTTATGAACATGGAGATATTCAAGGTAATACAAAAATTCTACGGTAATGGGTACAAAGATTTCATATTAGAAAGATTGGTTCTCATTGTGGGTGACATCACATAAGACCATCTTGGAATAGAACCAGATGTGGCTGACATGCTCTTAAAGGAGGTAGATATTATTGTCAGCTTGGAAGCTAATACAACATTTGATGAAAGGTGGTTAAGTTCAAACTAAATTGGTTTTCAACTATAAATTCTAACATTTGATTTAAAATAAAATCATTACATTCGAAATGAGAAGGTTTTTAGATCCATAATGCATCAAAGGTGACTTGTCAAAGGTTGAAACATTGATTCTATCAATTATACGTTAGTCTTTGTGTTCATCTACCAACCATTGAGAAGGTGTAGTCAACAAGGTTACATTCACATCGGTGTCATGTCAAAAATTGTTCACATAAGCCAAGAAATCATAGTCCATCTATGATGAGTTGTTGGAAGGTTTCATTTATCGAAACATGGTCATCCATGTATTCCCTCCAACTACTTGACCTTACAACTGGATAAATAAGATACAACCTTATGCAACAAATAGTCATTGAGGACAAGTTTCAAAGTTAGAACATATTGGATTTTCTCTTTTTATTTTTCCCTTTAAAACCACTAACACTCCTGTAATTATTATACTACCTTGATCGTTAACCTGATAGTTGGACAAAAACACCAATCTCTAATTTGCATGGTATCAATACCTGAACATTCTAAGTGTGCTCCACATATTCATCCCCTTGATGTGTCCCATGAAACATGTGTTCAACTTCCCATTACAATTACATTATTACTAGCTACATGTTGTCACCAAAACATTGTACCCCTCGAATGACCAAAATGTGAACAAGACATTCAAAGTGTGATTAGGACACATGGGATCACCTCTCAAGCTGTGGGACTTGGATTCGAGGTGAACCTCCGGAGAAGGCCGGCTTCCTTTTCCTAAACTAAGTGTTGTACTTTTTCCTAGTATAATAAAATGACTATCTAGTCCTAGGCTAACACCTTCATGAGTTTTGAGTAAAGAGATTTTGTAAAAATGAAACTATACTAAGGATGGTGATGCACCAAATAAAGGGATGTTTAATATTTGGAAGGGTTAATGTGGGTAGGATGCTTGCATCATTGTCCACCTTCACCTATTGCAACCTAGAAAGGGTATAAAATGCCACAAACCAGGGCATACGTTCCTTTATTAAACTTGAGCATATGTAAAGGATAGATCAAATTTGATTCAACACATAGTTAATTTATCATGAGAAAGGAACACATGCACTTGGTCAAACATCTATTTCAGCAACTACGAATAATGATAATGCAACTTTAACAACAGAAGGAAAATAAGATTTTCACAACTGATATAAAATATAATCACATTACTCACTCACAACATGAAATAGATAACCCGAAATAAAGGTAAGCTAACCACTCACACTAAGGAATCATACATTCACAAAGTAAGCATTGATCAACCATCCAACACAATAAATCAGATTCCCAATTGCAAGGTATAACTCTGAATATAATTAAAAGGTTTTTAGAATTCTCTGAAGCACTCTTCCAAGCTTGAAGAGAAACTTTGCTCCAAAAATGATCTATCTCCTCACTAGCTTGAAGCATCCCACTATTTATAAGTTCTTAGGCTGAGCCATTACAGATGGGCCCTTAACTAACACTTTAGTAAAAATAGAAATGTCATTAAATTAAGGGAACATTCTCCTATAAAAATAGCAAATTTTTTGTAAGAGTTTGACTCAACCAACACTCCAACTTCAACCGATCCAGAGATTGGATCCGTCCTTTCATGGCTGCTCAACTTTGGCTTTGTTTAACTACACCTTCCTCTCCTGCAAGTTTTTGTTGTTCTCCTTCCCACACCATTCGATGCTTATACTCAATGAAGCACTTGATGATTCCCTAAATTTATTCATCTCTAGGCCCACATGCATAGTGATTCACTACATCTTCCATCTCGATCTCCTTTATGATCTTGGCTAGCACTCTTCAAAGTTTATTCATAACTTTCTTCAGCCTCCCTATGAAATTTTGGCACAAGACCAATCGGTCGATGGAGTCACTATTGAAATTTTTGGTGACCTCATCATCGTGCTTCACCAAATCCTTGAAATTTTCCTTAATTTGATCTTCAGGAAGAGCATCGATGTTTTTCGTTGAAGAATTTGCAATTAGCAATATCAAACTCTTCTGAGATGTCATTCAGGGCATCCATGATTTCTACTCGTTTATCTTCCAATTTCTTAATTAAATCCTGCAATACTTGGCATCGAATTCCATGGCCTTTTGGTATTCAAATAACTTCGAGGAATCATCGATCACCTCTTCTGAAGGAGCAATTCGAGGTATTCTTCTCTAATCTCACTCCATGTTGCCAAATTTAAATTTAGATTATTATTATCTTCGAAAAGGCCTCATCCATTTTGCAAATAACATCCTTCCCAACCTGCAGATCATTATATATTTTGACAACTTCCTTGATTAAGGGATTAGCTTCTTGTAGTATGCGTTCAATCCATCCATTTACCAATCTCCTTTTAGCCTAGCTTCTTGAGCTCATGATAAGAAATGTCATCGATGGTAGAAGAAATTTTCATGGCCGTAGTAGTTGAGACTTTGGTAGATGGAGTTGGTTGGGTTACTTTGTGTAATAATGAAGTGAGTTGTTCAACCTTGAGTTTGAGCTCATCTTTTGTAGCCTTATCTTTGTCATATTTTTCCAGCATCCCCGAGAGTAGTGTGCACATCTTGTTTGGCTCCTTCATGAGTAGATTTTCCCAATGAAAATTGAGAGATCCGATAATCTTCCACAGTAATTGTCTCCTTAGTTTTTCCCTCAATGGGAGTAACAACCTCTACAATTCACTCTCCAGATGGATTCACTGTCGACTTGAAACAGTTCTTGGCCTCTTGGCCTATCTTTTGGGCATCTGTTCCAATATACTAAGATCTATGACATCTCCTAGAGGCACCTTCTTCTTCTTCTTTGGAGTCTATCTAAATAACCATTCAGGAATAGCTAATGTTGATGAAGATGGGACAGTAGATCCGATACCTGAAACATTAGTTATGACAAGAGCACTAGAAACATTAGTTGACATTTGGGTAGAAGTGGCCATGATGGACGGGGTGGATGTAAGGACAGCCATAGGAGTTGATAAAATGATGTTTGGGAATGAGGTGGAGGGAAATGGAAGTGTTAAGGGAAGTGAAGAAGAAATGGGTGACCCAATAGTTTCTCCAGATTGAGAGAACTGGAAGGGATGAGAAAACCTGGGCCATAGAAGGAGATGGGAAGGAAGAAATGATTGTGGAAGTGGAAGGAACTGATATTGGAAGTGATAGAGGAAGAGATGATGGATCTTGTGAGATACTAGGGGAGTCACTGACCTCAACCACTTCTATCACAGGTCTGTAGGAGACATGGCCTTAGAAATAGAAGCCTTGGAGAGAGATGAGCCACCAACAACAAATGAAATCTTTTTTGGAGTCATATGGGTTTTTTGGGTCAAACTTTTCCCCTTTATGAGTGTTGATTGGCTCATGGTTGGTGGGGCCTCTATATTTATAGGTTGTTTTTCTCCCTTGGGTGAAATTCCCAAGGTAACCAACCAACTGTAAGTTCTCTGCAGAATGGGCCCCACCCTCTCCTTTGTATTACAACATTCCTCTACATACCAATCAATCCATGGCAATGGTTGATTGGCAATATTATCATTTTTGTATGCCACATCTAAAACCTCATCATTATCTTGCACCTCCTTTGGGACATCGGCCAAACCAAACTGTTGAACCTCATCTAAGGTCAACCTCTCATAATCCCTTTGTCGGATGATGTATTCATCCCAACAATGAATCTAGATATCCTCTAATTGGGGCATGTGGGCCTTTGGACCGAACTTTTTCACCAAATTTACCCCAATAATCAAAATTAGTTCGTGGATGAAAGGTTCGTAAGGTCACTTCGGCCAATTCTGCATCCACATTTTGGCCTTATGAATATTTGGGTAGGTGTATCTGCTAATTGAAATAGGGAAATGCATTCCCGATTTGTGGCGCTTGTTTTGAATTCGATGATAATCCAATAATTTTCGAACCAATTCTAGTAGAACCCATTTATCAGTGGGGCACCTTGGCAATTTGTTGGGGGCACCTATGAATCCTGGAACCCGAATGTAAGTGAATGTAGGGAACTGTAAATAGATGGCTCCCCACTCACGCACTTCTTTGAAGGATTCATCGGAAATCCTTTGGTTGTATAACTCCTTATCAAAATGGTAGAGGATAACTGCAAAGAAGGCATCATTGACCCTACGAAAATTCCTTCTCCCTTCACTCAGTGTGAGTTGGGGATAGAAATCATAGATTTGGGAGGTGCTACGAATACCTTTAGTATTCAACCCAGAGAAATCTCCCATAAGCAATGGCCCGCATAAACCAAGAAGGATGTCATATAGAAATTCTTTTTGGAAAGCACCTTACTCAACTGATAGCAAATGGAGCTACTGATATGCTCCCCCATCGGATAAATTCCTTATTCTTCTTAATGGTAGTGATGTCTCATTGTTCCACTACCAAATCGGTGAAATTGTGGCATAATATTCAACGTTGGGCGGTTTGAGCAGATCTTGAAGAAGTCTATGTCCAAACGGATTACCACCTTATCATCATCATCTTTGACTGACATGGATTCTTTGTCAAAGTGGGCTGCCATGGCTAAAATGAACTCGGGAAATGCAAAGATGTGTGAAAACCGGCAAAGAAGGGCAAGCCCACTATTGTAGATGGCATTGTTTCTTGTTCGGAGCCTTTACTCTTTCCCAGAAATCTAGAAAATCAATCTTCCATAGGTCGGTGACCCTATATTCCCTAAGTCGGAAGACGGTAGGAGTGAGGAACAACTCCAAGAAATGAATACTTCATCTTTTCTTTGCCCTTTGATGTGGAAGTAGACATCAAGCTCTGTATGTTGGAACTTGATGACTTTTCTAAATTTCAAAATCTGAAGTTGAAAAATCCTAAAAAAAAGAAGCTCGAAACTTGAAGTGCAATACTCGAAAGACAAGTCCCAAAATCCACGAAAATTATCGACTTCCAAAACCCGAATCCAAGAGTCCCAAAGTTCGAATTTTGTCTCTCGAAATGGAAGTTCAAATAATTTTCCAAAATGAAATTTCCAAAAAGAGACGTCTTTGCCAAGTCCTCGAAATCTGAGAAGGAAATCACCAAACAATGTTAATCTCCAAATCTGAAAAGTACTAAGAGGGAAAAATGGAAAACTTGAGGAGCTCCCTTGAAAACTTTGAATGCCTGTGGAAACTCAAAATGTAGAAACATGGTGGGCAATGAGTTTTCATTCCGAGAGGTACACAGAAGAGGAACAAAAGAAAACAAACAAAAATAAAAATAAGAGATCTTAAACCAAAAGGAAAATAACCAAGTTAAAATACCTCGAAAATGATGTCGAAAGGTACAAGAAAATGGAATGTCAGAGAAAATGTGTCAGGTAAAAATGACAAGTAAAAAATGAGTTTAAATAGAAAACCGATATTAATGGCAAAAATCTGATCCGTACGAGGGTTGGTGAAAAATTAATTGCATGAAGGACTCTGAAGTCCGAAACCCAAAAGCCCGAAAGTCTAAAATTTCATATTTTCAGACTTTGGAGATTTGGAGATGAAAATGTAAATTGGTAATGAAAATGTTCCGAAACTCAAAATCCTGAAAGTTTGAAATTTTTGACTTTTGAAGTTTCGGACTTGAAGTCCGAAGCGAAAACTCAAAAAATTACCCCAAAAGTTTCGAAACTAAAAATCCTAAAAGTCTGAAATTTCAGACTTTTAGAATTTCAAACTTCGGAAGTCTGAAAGGAGTTTTATCGAAAATGTGACCAAAAGTTCCGAAACCTGAAAGCCTTGAAAGTTTGAGATTTCAAACTTTGTGAGTTTCAGACTTCGGAACTCCGTGTTTAAGAAATGCCAATTTATTGAATGAAAATTTTTGAACCTCGAAAGCCTGAAAGTCTGAAATTTCAAACTTTGGGATTTTGGAGTTCAGAGATTTGGAACCTAATTTCAAACCCACGCGATTTAAACTCCGAAATAGAAAATCTCTGAAATCTGAAAGCTGAAATTTTTAGAATTTCGGGACTTGGAGAATTTTTTATTCACATTGCAGAATTCTTCCATACAAAGGATTTTTCAAAAAACATACTGACTACTTTCTACCTCTGTTTCTCAAGGTAGATTAAAACGTTAACACTACCCCATAAAGTAAATTTTGAAACACGATTTTTCTCCTTCTTGAGATTTACAAACATGTCATGCTCTTTATAGATGGTATTTTTTCACATTGGCTCCTTGATTACTCTTTCCTTTCACATGCATTGTTCCACCCTCAAATGCCATTTTGTACGCCATTTTCTGTTACATTTCTCCTCTTCATCCAATTTCGCTTCCTCACTTTATCTCTTTCGGTGTTCACATCGTACACTTCATATACAATTGCTAGTTAATATGCACAAGCATCATGATATATATCCTTAAGTTTGTGATCATAGGAAAGAGTCGATAAGGCATGTCAGTGCATCTTCAATTCAACATAAAGATACGTCGAAGAAAAAAACTAAAAACAAGGATCTAAATTGAAAGAAAAGTGGAATCTAATACATTTTTTAGAACATTGCCTCACGCACACATTCTTAATGATACAAATGATAATATAGAAAGTATGTAAAAGGATCTCTAGTGGAAAGTTAAGTATTAAAATTTTAAAAATTCCCAAAGGGTTATCCTCCAAAATCAAATCAAAATAAAAAATCATATTGAGACAAATGTAATCCACAATGGAGAAGTTGAGGCAAACCGATATGCAATAGATAAAAAGGACTATTCAACTTCCTATTTTCATTTTTATTTTAACACAAATGCTCCAAAAAGTGGAGTGAAGAAACTCTAATAATACATTAAATAAAATTGAAATGTCTCATACTACGATGGAAGACCTAATCCCCTATAGTGATGGAAGCCCTAATCTCATCCGTGGACGTGGCAAAGCACACCGAGGTTTTGGTAGGGGGTGTGTAGGTAGACTTTCTAGTGGGTGGTGTGAAAGATTGGGCTCTGCTCTGGTAATGTATTTTTTTCGGCACATATAAGCTTGATGCGAGATACGGAGATATATTTTCATTAGGATCTTGAAACGGATGGAGTTTTGACACAAGAGTGTGTGAATATTACAGGCCCTAATATGGTCGTACAAAATAATGCTCGGAGTTTCGGTTTTGTTCGATGTTGCACGCAGATCCCGTCCTTTCAAAATAGTCGACCCTATTTCTATGACCCTTGCAGGTAATTTGGGAGTGAAGAAGGTGTTTAAAAATAATAGAAGTAATGTTATTTCGACCCAGAGCTTTGAGGTTCCCTCAGGGGAGGGTGTTTTTACCAAGGTGCAACATTAATTTGGCACGGATGAACCCCTTCCTTCTGATCTATTAGTTAGTTCTGCTAGAGCACCGGTTTGGGGTAGCTCAGCGAGTGTATGAGTTGTTACACCGGGTTGGCTTTGGTCCTTCGCGAGAACAAGGCCCCTTCCCCTCAACCTACTATGCGGAGTTAATTCTCATGCACGCCTTTCAAGGATGCGGTGAGGGGATTGGTAACATAAACAAGAGCATGCCGGTTTCCAAGTTGATAAAACCAATGGCTTATGCTAAATCTACACCACCAGCTAATTTTTGGTGAAGAAGTGGTACATTCGAAGATGTATTCAAGAGGCAAGGATTGATTTGTAGATTCAACAAAGTATGTCCACGTCTGTCGGCACTTCATGCCTGGATTTCTTGGTAATGGGTTCCCGTATTGGAAGGTAGGCTAAATATCTTTCCAAGTGCCCATGGATTTTTCATTGTTACATTTGCAAATGCTTCAGATAAGGATCTTATTTTTGGGAAATCTTGGGAATTTGAATCCCATATGCTATTAATGAAACCTTGGTTCCATTTTTTTAACCAGTTTTGACACTTTTCAAGTTAAACTGGTGTGGATTCATCTACCTTATTTACCCCTACAATTGTGGATAGAAAGTTGCTTAACTGCTATTGGTAACACTCTAGGGAAATGTTTAGCTATTGATCCAAAAATTGAAGATTTTGAGCACACAACGTATGCTAGAATCTTGGTTGATATGGATACCTCTATTGATTTCTGGCCACTATTGACCTTAAAGTTGAGGAGGACGAACTTGGATTCAAAATCTGGACTATGAAGGGTTTCCCTTTCGGTGTAGAACATGCTTTTCTCTAGGCCATTTAGCATCAGAATGCCATTTGGTTAGAAAACATGCTAAAGGTAGAAGCTCTTGGTGGAAGAACTCTAATTCTAGTCATCTTTTTGTGAATGACCCACTAGCTTGTGAAGATGACTCGGAATCAAAGAAATTGTTTGACTTTCGAATAGGTAGATGAGCAACAAGTTAAAATGAATGAAACAAATTCCTTATCAGGATCCGATGACCTTGTGGAGCACATAGAAGTTTTGATACCAATCCATAACATTGAAAATGTAAATCCAAATGCAGAAGAGGAATGGAAATTTGTGAGTCGGAAAAAGATAGGAACTACCTCCCCCCTAAAAATGCAGTTGAGATCTAAAGGGAAGGTTTGTTGAGATAGTTGTTTGGTTTAGTTGCTAGTTTGTTTTTCGGTGTTGCTAGTACATGCTTGTTTTGTTTTGTTCCTCATTGTCTTATCTTTTTCTCCAACATCTCGTATGAAGTAGGGTCCCTTAACCCTTCTTTATCATTAATAAAGAAAAATGAAATGTCTCACTTTTTATAATCTTAACGAGAAGATAAACGACATTATAAGGACCTGAAGCGTGGATTAAATTTCAACATCAAAATAAAAACATCATTAAAAATATCTACGACATGTTTATGCAAAATTTGAGGCGACTCTTAAAAATAAAATGATAATAAGATGAAATTAAATTGCATCACCATGCACCATCTCATAAGATAGTTTGAGGACGTCACTTATATCGATGATATGTAAATAATGGGTAATAAATTTACAATTTTTGCAATGGATAGTACGTACCAATTAACTTATGTGTGTAGATGGCTTGTAATAATGATTTTAGATGAAATAAACGTAATGTATTTACTGGCGAATCTGGGGACGGAACGGAGGAGATAGTTGAGACCTGCGTGGAGATAGAGAATGGAAAGAGCAGTGGACGTTGGACTTGTGACAAGTCAGCCGATCTTGGGCGGCGAAATCATTTCACATTTCAAATTTTGAAAGCACCATTAATGCTTCTACTAACATTGGTAATGACTGGTAACGAGGAGGCTGCATTGAAAGACGTTGCTGACTTGAAAAGAGGCTCAACGGTCTAACAATGACGTGGACATGAACCACGTGAATACGTTGCCATGTGATGAAGCTGTGATCCAACAGCAGGCTTGAGGTGGTCATCGGGCTGGGGTCTAGACTCTGGAGATCCTCACGGTGGGGCCTCTCATATTGATGAGGATGGGTGGACCTTTGTCCAACCCAAGTAACTTAATTTTGGGCAAGCTAAGAGTAGTAGTCTAGCCACATGTGGTGGGGGTTGTGATCTCTCTTGCTATTTACTTATCTACTTTATTCAGGAGGTTGTTGACGGGTGGAAAACAGTTCATTACAAGTAGATTTCTTTCCTCTTTCCTCATAAAACTGCTTCTTCCTCCTGGTTGGTTTAGCTCTTTTTTGTTGTTCATATGTTCTTTTGTAGCATATCTATATTGGTTGGACAGTGGTTGTGTTTCTTGTGGTCATTGTATTGTCAAGCGTGTGCTTCTTTTTGTTTTTTTGCTCTTATTGTTTTATTTGGGTTTTTACCCCTCTTGATGTTCCCTGGGTAGGATCCCAGTCAAAAACCTTGTGCCATTAATAAAAAAATAATTTATTTACTAAAAAGGTCAAAATACAATACATTTTCGATAAACCAAAGTTTTAAAAATGTCTTGCGATCATTAGGGTCTAAGACACCATATACTTATTAGACATTTTACGAATTTAATCCATATAGTTACACATTTTGTATGCATATATGTCGAAAAACTTGCAAATGATACATTTGACAAATGCCCCTTCTCCATAATGCTTTGGTGAGTATTCACAACCTGTTGTAAAGATCCTTTTGACACATGATGGGAGTATGATAGACAAAGTTAACTTATGAAGGTGGAATACTACATATTTATTTTAGGCTTTTTGTCAAGTATTTCACATGTCTTTGCATTCTTCCAAAATAAAATTATATATATATATATATATATATATATATATATATATATATATATATATGCGCGCACACACACACACACACGAGGAACTTGCGCAGAATAAACATTTGACACATTTTATCCTCAAAAAACTTCCATCCGCCATGTGGTGTCCACTATCCTTAACAATCACTGTCGATATCATGGATTGAGAATACAACAAAATGTCTACTAATAAGATGGGTTTAAAGAGTCTAGATATTTATTTCATTTGTTCAATAATCTAATACTATCAATAAACAAATTTGATGAAAAGAGATCTTATATTATATTAATTCAATAAGATACAAGATAAATTTCAGCAAAAAAGCGGCGGTATGAGAGCATGCCCCAAAACGACAAACAAACTAGGTTGAGCCTAGGAAAATGACAAACACACTATGTAACGCCTAGAAATACATCAAAACACAAAACTAAGCAAAGATCAAAAACATCTCCGAAGCAAGAGGATCATGGTCGTCAGTTAGCCCAAACCAGGAGGTCCTTGTCGACATCTCAAATGTCCCAACCAGTGATGTTCTCCTCTTCATTGTCTACCACAACCCGAGTAGGGGATATGGCGAGAGGGAGGTGGGGAAACTTGTCTGAAGGTGGCGGGGGCGGTGGAGGCATATTCCAACCATCCAGGTGCTCGTCTCGGGGGAGACATACGAGCCCCACCCGAGTTGACGAGTTGAGGGTGAACCCACTCGGCCGGGCTCTTTGGCGAGATGGTGGCATAAGACTTGATTACAAGGCAAGTAGTGAGCATGGTTGAAAGAATGTCGTGAGAGCGGCTACGTCGACCTCCACGGTCGTGCGGTAAGGAGAGTTGAGATGGCGATGGTAGCTCTAAGGTGGCATTACAAAGGGCATCCCCCAATCCCGCATGATAGGTTATGTAGGTGGTCCACCTCCAGGGAAACTTTATTAGCCTGGACTTGAATCTGCAGAAGCACATTGAGATAACCATAGACTTGTTATACACTAAAAATTGTTGATCAACTTCAGAATTAACAAATAAAAAGCATTCCATTCTTTCCATATCAAAAACAAAATTTCCCCTCTAAAAACATGTCAAATCTAGGCGAAAAAATGCATAATTTTGGGGTTATCTCCTAAAAGGACATTCTGCCAAGTAAAACATTGAGGTCTGAGAGGAAAGAAAAAGGAATGGATCCAATTCCAAGCAAGTTGTGCTTTCAAAAAAAACTAGAAGAGGTGCAACAAAGTTTCCAAGTGGCCACAAAATGGACACTTGGGAGCCAAGAACCCAAT
The DNA here is from genome assembly GCA_018340775.1 of Taxus wallichiana var. yunnanensis. Taxonomy (NCBI): domain Eukaryota; kingdom Viridiplantae; phylum Streptophyta; class Pinopsida; order Cupressales; family Taxaceae; genus Taxus; species Taxus wallichiana. Next base: position 759,958,622 of record CM031234.1, read on the forward strand.
TTGAACAAGTTGAGAACCCATTGGAAGACCATGGTGTAGAATACACCAAAGAAAGTGGGAAATTTTAGGTTCCACAACTGACCAAATAGTGTCAAATCACCTTCTCCAACAAGACAAAGTAGAATGAATCCCCCATCAAGTGTTGAGTTTTCAACCATGGGAAAATGAGGGGAGAGCCAACTGATAGCCTTTATTGGTTGAATAATTGTGAAATGGGGTATCAACATACCATTTCTAGTTTGTCCACCAAGGGAAAGAGGAATGCACAAAAATCTTGTGCAACATATGGTCAAGGACTCGAATTGATAACTTTTGTAATACTAGCATGATCCTGGATGGTCACTGAAACCGAGTTTTAAGCTCGGCCAAGAATACCAGGATTGAGAGTGTTTACAGAATAAATCTTGAATGGTAAAAATTCTATGTTTGAAAACCTTAAGCGCGGGATCCCGAGATATCTCGCAAAAAAAAAATTTCCCGAGCCTCGAAAGACCGACGATCACTATAAGGAATGATGGTTAATGGAAAGAACATTACAAAATTTATTGTCTTTCCATTGTAGCCATGGTTTGATGCACTCCCATGCCTTACATATGCTTTTAAGCACAAAAGTGCCAACAAATTTAACAGGAAAAGGAGTAATAAGGAGATTGAAAACCCCAAACCTTTCCATGCGGGCGGCCGTAAGGTGACCCCTCTTCGATGTCATGGCACATAAGCACTTTCCACACTTCTTGTCCTTCAATGCATCGAATGATCCATTTCACACACACAGTGCCTACTCTTGGCACTAAATGTCGAGTGAGGCCCAACCCATTGAAATCACAGGGAACACAACATATCTCCCAAGCAACACGATGGAAACCTTTGCTAGTGGAAGCATTGGCCCAGAGAAAGGCTTTGAGGAGCTTCTCCAGCTTTTGAATAGATGCTTTAGAAGGCACCCAACATGAGGAATAGTAGATGTGAGTGGCTCAAGGACTTTAGAACAAATTTGGAATTTCCTTGCCAAGACAAAGGTCTAGTAATCCAGTACTCCATTTTTTTGGCCACCCGTTGAATAACATATTGTCATAGCTCGATTGGTGATGCTTGAAAGGAAAAAGGGATGCCAATAAATTTAAACATTTCGTCATGGGAAAGAATCTTCCACTCAAAAGAGTCCAACCAAATAGATCTAGCGAGGAAGGATTTCGTAACACTGGGTTTTCCTCCATTGAATGGAAGAACCAGACACTAAATAGAAGATATTGAGGCAATGCATGGCATTGCGGATATTGGGTTTTTTCTCAATGAGCGTGAGAAAAGAATTACCAGTGAGATGAACACTAAGAAATTGGGAATTGGTCATAAAAGGAAACATTATTCCCCTGATAAGCCCTTGGGATTTGGCGTGGGCCAACAGATACCCATAGCCTTCAAAGCCAAAGCCAAAGGCACATAGAGTGCAAAGGGCGCTAGTGGGCACCCTTGGTGAATAAATCGGAACAATCAAAAGGACTCAAAAATAACACCATTAATAGTGATTTGGGTAGAGGCATCAAAAAATAGCATTCTAACGGATTGAATGAAGATGGGGCCAAATCCAAGGGCTTGAAGCATAACAAGAATAAACGGTCATTCAATTTGATCATAAGCTTTCTCAAAATCAATTTTAATGAACATAGCATATTGATTGGATTGGCGAGCCCATTCCGTGCCTTCCCAAACAACATGTAACACCCAAAAAAACAACCCACTTGAGACCCAAGAACAACCTAGGATTAATTAGGAAAATTATGGAATAATTTTTTTGTTTAAAAGAGTCTACAACCGGATTACAAGGAAACAACTATCACTAACAAGTTCCAGAACAATTCTAATTCACTAGAACATGCTTTTCTTTTATTAACAATTATTAGAGGTCATAAGGTCCAAATTTTAGGGTTAGAAGGTACAATAAGGTTCAGAGGGTAATTCCTCACCATACCCACTCACTAACAGGCTTAAAGGTTAAACTTGATTTTTCTCAAACTTAACGCATTAAAAATTTCCCTAAATCACTCCCATTGGATAGGAAATTTTCTCACCAAGTTCCAGTGATATAAAGAAGTCCTCCTAACTCCTCACATTTTTTGAGTTATGGGCCGGCGGGCCTGGGGTGAAAATTTTCCCCAAGAGCAGCCCGGGGGTGAAAATTTACCCTAAGAGCGGGTCGGCCCGCGAGAGACTTTTTAGAAATATTTCCATGCGGGAAAGAAAAACAACTTTGCACCCACGTACCCGCAAGTCCACAATTCCACTAGGGACATGTGGTGCCTCCCAAGTCAGCGCGGGGAGAGCGGGGCGGCGGAAGACATTTTTAAAAATCTTCCGCGGGGCGAAAGCCAACTTTTCGCCCGCACTCTCGCAAGTCTGCAAGGGACATGTGGCATCACCTAAGCTAATACGGGGAAGGTGGGATGGTGGGGAGAAAATTATTTTAACGCCCGAAGGGCTAAGAGGGTAGCATTCACCCGCGCCTCTGTCGACACCTTACTGAATGCCACATGGTGGCTCCTGATTAATTTGCGTGGCGGGCGGCGCGGTGAGGGAAAATTTGGAAAATTTTCCCAAAATTTTCTGAAAACGTACAAAAGAGAAAAAAGGGACCCACTCCGCCGATGCCTCGTGATGCCATGTGGCATCACCTAATTGGTTGCGGGCGGTGAGGAAAATTTGGAAAATTTTCCCAAAATTTTTCGGAGTGCTTAAGCTTAAAAGGGGTTTGCCCCTCCACCGACACCTCATGGTGCCACATGATAGCCACCGATGATTGGATGTGGGTCGGTGGAGAAAATTAGGAAAATTTTCCTGAAGTTCTAAGGGAAAAATTTAGGCCCGCGGGCCGCCAAGAAATTTTTCCCCAAATTTTTTTACGCCAAGTGAAGGAAAAACTTCAGAAGGCCATAACTTTTGATAGAGGGCTCGGTTTTGGGAAAACAAGGACTTTCTAGGAAATCTCTCGACGTCCTATTTACATAGAGATCATTAATTTTTGATTTTGATAAATTTTAAGGGGTCAATTTCATGAAAATGTTCTACAAGATTTTACAATGCAAACAGTAAATTTTAACTTGTTAAATTTGTTCAATTTGTTCTTGTCCCTCTCTCAACATGTCAAATAGACATGGAAAATTGTTCTTAGGTGTATTTAAGAGAGATTTCAAGATTCAATTTGTCTGATTGATTTGCAATTTGAACATTTACATTTCTTGACAAAGAACACGACTATAAAACGGTTGAGCCCGATTTTGCTAAGTTTTTATAAGAATTTCCTTAAGTGTTAATATCTAGATGAATTCGATTAGATCTTATTATGCCCAAATTAATGTTTCATTTGTTATTCCTTTGTTGCAGATTTGGTCTGAGCATTTGGGATTAAATAATTGTCAATAGGAAATACAAGACAGAGTTCAATTTTTTTTTTTTAAAAAAGGTCTATTTGCCATTGTCTTCTTCCAAGTATTATAATGTGCTCCAAACCTAATCTAATGCATTTAGTTGATTCAATCCAACTATTCAAAACTAAGATACATCTCTGATTTCCAACTTTCACATATTTCAAAGAAACAGAGTATTACACTTCCTTTCAAACAGAGATTACAACTCGCATCTAAATGATTAAATTCAACACAATGATACAATTTGAGGAAGATTATGCAATCCTTTATCTATTCCAAAAGACAACTTTACAACTTCCTTATTTTATTCTTTCCAAAAACATATATTATATACAGGACAAAATAATACATTTTCTTTTCACGTGTTTCACTTTTCCACTTTCCAAATAGGGATTTCATAGAGCTTGTTAAGTACAGATTTCCAATGGAAAGAATATCATATGAACAAGGAAAACACTTCCATTAATTCAAATGAAACTCTTACAACCTCCTTTCCATTTGATTTCAAAATACAACATACAAAACACGTATCATTCTTTCTCATTCTTTCCAACACAGAATACAAAGTATAACTCTTTTACATTTCAAATTTCCACTTTCATTGCCAATTCAAGTGGGAAAGGGGCTAAATAAGATTTCATTTCACAAGGGATTTACAAACCGTCTATATCTCAACTCCGCAATAGCAACATGCAGATTTCTCATTCTTCCAATTTGATCACAACAAAATTAGGGGAAAGGGAATGTTCTCCACCCAACCAAATCCACACTCAAATCCAACCCACACCCCAAAGGACTTTTTAATGGTGAATCACAAGACACCCCCAATGTCTACAACTCAATGGGTTGAGACTCTCAGTGCGATTGCATAATAAGGAGTTTTTCCCAAGTGTGGGACCTTGCGAATCGGGAAAGCTCTCCGAATGAAGGCCGGTTCTTATTCCTCTATTCAGATGCACACATAAAAATGCAGAGGGTCTACTCAAAACCTAATCTAACTTGCCAAGGAGACAGGGTAAGAAGATGCATAAAAATAAACCTAAACTAACAAAGGTGATGCACCGAGGAATGAAGAACACCTGTCTTGCCAATAAACACAAACCATTAAAATGTAATGCAAGATCATGCACAGATAACCAAATTTGCAGTGAAAGATTAGGAGGATGTAAATAAACACAGAGAGGGTTGAGAATCATCCAGAGACATGCATTATTTGCTCCAAAGATTGATACAATACACTCCAAAACGCCAAGAGGCAAAGTTGCATTACGCTTTTAGATTAGAGGTTTGAAGTCCACAAGTTCGCCTGCCAAAGAGAAGAAGGGAGGGGAAAAACAAGAATGTCCAACCTTTAGAAAGAAGCCCCTCCTTACAATTTATAGGAAGAATGAGAGAGGAAAGAGAGAGGAATTCCAAATCTACCCCAACCACCTCCGTTTGTATTTTATTCATCTCATTATGGTGGTAGGTGAGAACCCTAGCAAATCCCAAAAATGGCGAACTATATTTTACATTTTTGAAGAGCTTGTTCTCACCCAATTATGGCCATTTGAATATATGGGTCGTGGTTTGCTTTCTTTCAGTTCGGGTGTCAATGCTCAAAATGTTGCGCCTCCTAAAGATGTTCCTCCCGAAGATACGCCTCGGCACATCCATCCTCATGTTAACATACTCTTAAGTGCGTCATGGCACCGAAAATGTGGTTCCGATGCCTTTTGATCTGCGCCTCCAACCTGCGCTAGGGCGCGACTTTTCCCATGTTGGCACCTTTTGATCTCGCGCCTCAACTGCGCCATGGGCACGATTGTTTCTATGTCGACATTTTTCAACCTACGCCTTCCAACCTGCACCATGGGCGTGACTTTTTCCATGTTGACATTTTCTTATTTACGCCTCCAACTTGTGCCAGGGTGGGACTTTTCCCATGTTGACATTTTCGATCTACGCCTCCAACTCGCGCTATGGGCACGACTTTTTCTATGTCGACATTTTTCAACCTGCACCTTCCAACCTGTGTAAGGGTGGTGTAAATAAATGTCGGGTTTTGAGTTTCTTTGATTTCCATATTCTTCTGCTTATCCATATTTACCCGAGGAGGGAGATATATACAACAATTTGGCGACTCAATGGGATCACCTACCTGCTAGGTAGAAGATCAGTGGCCTTTTAACAATCCATTAGGCATGGACTCATAAGCAATAACTTGAAACCAACCTGATATTTGATCCCGAGCCCACACCACAACTCCTTCTCCGAGAGCATGCTGAACTATGGAAATTCACCCTAAGAGAAACAAAACCTATGCCGAAGCACTTAGGGAAATTGAAACCTAACTACAATAAGACAATGTGCATTCACACTTAGAGGAATTGAAATCTAGGCTAATATTTACAAGGGTAAACCTTTTCCTTTTAGTAGCAATGTTTAAGATAGATTCTGTTAACTAGAATTGGGAGTTCTTCTCCATCTAATGTAGACAATTGGAAGGCATTACTACTTTTACATCTCGTGACCATGTAGGGGCCACTCCAAATGGCATCAAACTTGGAATGCCTTCTTGGTTTTGCCCGATCTGCATCCCATTTCAGAACCAAGTCCCCTTCCTAAGGTCCTTGCTTTTGCTTTCTTATCAAACCATATTTTTACTAAGGCCTGATCTTTCTCAATCGTTTGAACTACATGTTCTCTGATTTCTTCCAATTCCATCAACTCTACATACCTGGCCTCCATTGGTTCGAACTCAGACAACTCCAATTGCTTCATGAGCCCCAATGCAGGCAGTTCTAATGATATAGGCAATACTGCCTCCTTCCCATAAACCAGCTTGTAGGGAGAATTACCTGTAGACCTCTTTGGTGTTATCCTGTCAGCCCATAACGCTGATTTTAGCTTGGTATGCCATGTTCTTTGGTTTTCATCCAGAGTCCTTCTGATGATCCTTAGAAAATTCTTGTTAGTGGAATCGCCTATCCATTACCCCCGCAGGGTAATAGTTTGAAGAGGTGCTCAAACAGATTCCATTCTTGATGTACCCATTCTATAATCTTAGAACCTATGAATGCCAATGCATTGTCTAATATGATAGTGGTGCACACCGAACCTCGGTCACTATTCCTTCATAAAAGTCTAGTATGTTAGACTCATTTACTTCTTTGAGCGCTACCGCTTTGGTCCAATTGGAAAATGTGGTTTCGATGGAGGTGCTTCTTGTTGTGTTTCTTGGCTGATTCCCTGCTTGGCTTGGTTCTTGAGACACACCAATGGTTTGCACCATCAAGGCTTGATTTAGTGCACCATTGAAACATGTTGACTGATTGTGAGGTAGATTGCAAGGGTAACACCAGTCGTACTCCTATGCCATGTTGTTTTGTGTTGGAACCAAGGCTCTTGAGGATGTCATTGCATTTGGATCATACGGTCAAAATGGCCTGACGAAGCTTGAGGTTGTCCCTGGTTTTGGTTTTGATTTGCAACCTGAGTTGGTGGTCTATTTTTTTGGTATGGGGGCCTAGCCTGGTACTGCACTTGAGGCTGATATGGTCTAGCACTTTGAGCTTGTTGTCTTTTGATAGTCACCAACTCATTTCCAAGGTTCTGCAGTTGTTTCATAACCTCCTGCAATTCCTTTGAAGTATTTGAAGAAGTCGATGCCTCATTATTGCTTTGATTTCTAGGAGTTGGAATGGGATTCAACTCTGGTGCTTGACTGGTTGTAGGATTTCCCATATCCAGATAGAGAGGCATTGGTGGCCTTGGTGCAAGCTTGCCAGCTTGGATCAAACAGCTTCTTTGCTCGATAGTCAGTGTGTCATAGGCCCCTGGCAGCATTGTCTCTCCCATTGATTAGATCATCATGGCTATGTCTGAATTTATAGCCTTTAAGAAATAAAGGAATGCACCTTCGGCGGTTGGTCTAACAACTATTGGAATCTTGTCCCATGTCCATTGGAATCTGAATTTGAAATCATCATTTGTTCGTTAGGAGCTCTTTTGATTGTCATCAGTTGTTCCAATAAAGAAAAATTGTCTACCCTCTCCCGAATTGGTTGCAAAGAGCTAGAACAAAGTTGGTTCCAATTTGTAATAGACCCTGCTGCTAGGCTCCTAAACCACTGTAAGGCTTTACCTTTAAAAGATGAAGCCAACAACTTGACTGCAACATCCATTTCATTTATTTCATGGATTGCACATGCATTGGCAATATCCTAGATGTGGTCAATAGGAGTAGTATGATTTTCTCTTGTGAAATAGGGGATATTCTTTAGCGCTGCAACCGAACCTAATTCTGAGCATTTAGGGCAAGTGGACTACTGCCCGTGAAATTGACAAAGGGATTCGGTGGTAGATGTGCCATTATGATTAGCCTAAGAACTCTGGTTGATGCGAGAAAAGGTCTACCAGGTGGAGGTGTAGACAAAGTCCGGTTAGGTGGAGATGGTGATCTTTGTGGTCCTCTTCCTCTCCTTCCTCTACCTGGTGATAGTTGCAAGTAGACAAATAGCCCCTCTTCTCGAGTATCAGACCTGGTTTGAATTCTTCTCATGTGCCTGGCAACTTTTGTTGCTACACCACTAAATTCTATCCCTTCGAGTCACCAGATGTGTTAGAGAATGAGCCTCAAAAGGCTGGATTCTACCAAGTTACACACCAAACCTGACAATATTAAAAATAGAATTTAAAACTTTGAAGGACCCGGAAGATACAGTTCTTCAATTCGGTTATCGGGTCTTGTTGTGCAGCTACTAATCCTCGAAAGGTACAGGTGAAACTCAAGTCATGCAAGGCAACTTACAAAACCTGAAATACACCGTGTCGGAACTTGGGACATGCTTGATACATGGGAAAACCCAAAATACTAAAAACTATGAAATTTTGAAAGTCAAAATCTCAAAAATCTAAGAATACCCTTTTGAAGATTATCCCCGATCTATCAAATGGTGAAAATTTGACTTCTTTTGAGTAAGTTAAACTCTTGAAAATCAATTTCGGAGTTCAGCCTGGAAGGTGAAAAAATCTGAAATTGTAAAACTTGTAATTTCTAAGTCCAAATTTCTTGAAAATTCCTTCAAATATTGTGGAATGACCTCTTGGTCCCACCGGATGTGCCCAAACTATTGATGGTGAATCACAAGTACCCATGAATGTCTACAACTCGATGGGTTGAGACCCTTAGTGCGATTGCATAACAAGGAGCTTTTCCCAAGTGTGGGACCTTACGAATCGGGAAAGCTCTCTAGATGAAGGCTGGTTCTTATTCCTCTATTCAGATGCACACATAAAAATGTAGAGGGTCTACTCAAAAACCTAATCTAACTTGCCAAGGAGACAGGGTAAGAAGATGCATAAAAATAAACCTAAACTAACAAAGGTGATGCACAAGGAATGAAGAACACCCGTCTTGCCAATAAACACAAACCATTAAAATGTAATGCAAGATCATGCATAGATAACCAAATTTGCAGTGAAATATCAGGAGGATGCAAATGAACACAGAGAGGGTTAAGAATCATCCAGAGACATGCATTATTTACTCCAAAGATTGATACAATACACTACAAAACGCCAAGAGGCGAGTTGCATTACAGCTTTATATGGGAGGTTTGAAGTCCATAAGTTCGTCTCGCCAAAGAGAAGAAGGGAGGGGCAAAACAAGAATGTCCAACCTTTAGAAAGAAATCCCTCCTTACAATTTATAGGAAGAATGAGAGAGGGAAGAGAGAGGAAGTCCAAATCTACCCCCAACCACCTCCAAATTATCTTTTATTCAACTCATTATGGCGTAGGTGATAACTCCTAGCAAACCCCAAAAATGGCAAATTGTATTTTACATTTTTGAAGAACTTGTTGGGTAGAGGACCTTGTAAGATTTCTGAAAAGTCCAACCTTGCATGAATCCGAGCTCCTTGTGAAAATTTATGGCCATTTGATTATCTGGGTCAGGGTTTACTTTCTGTCACCTTCAGGGTGTCAACGCTCAAAATGTTACACCTCTCCTCGAAGATGTGCCTCGTGAAGATGCACCTTGGTGCATCCATCCTCATGTTAACATACTCTTAAGTGCACCATAGGCGTTGAAAATGTGGTGTCGATGCCTTCTGATCTGCGCCTCTAACTCGTGCTGTGGCGCGACTTTTCCCATGTTTGCACCTTCCGATATGTGCCTCCAACTTGCGCCATGGGTACAACTTTTCCCATGTCGACATTTTCTAATCTATGCCTCCAACCTACGCCATGGGCGCAAATTTTTCCATGTTGACATTTTTCAACTCGCGCCATGGGTGTGACTTTTTCCATGTCAACATTTTATGGTCTGTGCCTCCAACCTATGCCAGGGTGTGACTTTTCCCATGTCGACATTTTCTAATTTGCACCTCCAACCTACGCCATGGGTGTGACTTTTTCTATGTCGAGATTTTTCAACCTACGCCTTCCAACCTTCGCCATGGGTGTGACTTTTTCCATGTCGACATTTTATGATCTCAGGCCTCTAACTCCGTGCTGTGCAGTGTGACTTTTCCCATGTCGACATTTTCTGATCTATGTCTCCAACCTGCGCCATGGGCGCGGCTTTTTCTATGTCGACATTTTTCAACCTGCACCTTCCAACCTATGCTAGGGCGGCATAAATAAATGTCAAGTTTTGAGTTTCTTTGATTTCCATATTCTTCTGCTTGTCCATATTTACCTGGGGAGGGAGATATATACAACAGACTAAAATTAAATCATGTAAGAAAAGTGCAATTAAAACCTACAATTTTCCTTCTAAAAAAACATCACAAAAGTCTAATCTCAACTCCCCAACCGTAGGTATGGTTGGTAATTAAATTTAAGAGGTATGGGACAAGTTTAACTTGTCCCACAAGCCTCCAAAATCAGCCTCCAAGGACAATTTCGAATTTCCAAGAAGGTGGAGTGTTTCACACTCAAAAGTTAACTTACACATCTTTAATCATGGCCAACAACTCTATTAATTACTTTCTTATGACATGTTTTAATTAACTAACTTAACAACATGATTACTCACAATATTTACACACCATTTAATGAATAAGGAAAGGGGTCAAAGCACCACAAAATAAACACATGCAACATTAAACCAAGGAAAATAAATAAAAGAAACATAAAACCCCTTGGTCACATTTGAAGGTGATCCCCCCATGGGAATCCCTAACAACAATCAAACACAAACAAACAAATAAAATTATCATGGTGACCTTGTTGAATTCATCTAGAATTCCAATGTGGTTGGTCTCCAATCCCCTAATGTTGTGATATTTTAACTTGCAAAACACAAATACCTCCTTCGTCCTTGTGGCCATATCGTAACATCCAAAATAATATAAATATAATTCCCAAAATTATTTAGATGTATGAATCACAACAACATCAAAGTAATTTAACAATATCATTTATTGTTTTATTAACAACTATATCATCATCCAATAATTTCCATTTCTAGGTTTACTCACAATATCCAATATCAAAAGTCTCGCACAACATCCATAATATAACCATGTCAAATAGTATGTCAACATCTATATAAAATGTCTCTAACAATCATCATGCATCATATATGAATCGAGTCAACAATATTCCATGATCCGACATCTAACACCATACTAAATCAAAACTATAATAATGTCCATAATATAGGCGGGAATATCATGATCAATATCAAAAGTGTCGAAGGGAAGTGGGTACTACACAATAATGATTTTACCCAAATCATAATGCCCTCGAATGAACCCATTTTTTCTCGGTTAAACGACAATGGGAAGAATATTGAATAGCCGTATAGCCAAATCTTTGGCAATAATTTTGTAGGAGACATTCAACAAAGTGATGGGCCGCCAACAAGTAATTTTCTCTAGATCCCCTAGTTTTAGGATGAATTTAATATTCCCTTTATTGATATACAACCCCAACAACTGGTTCTAAAACCCTCAAGATAAACTTGAAGAAGATATGGGTTGACGGAGTCCCATAAGGCTTTATAGAATTTACATGGGAAACCATAGCATTCAGAGCCTTATTAATGGCCATTTGCATGACCGCTTCGTGGAGGTCATAAATGGTGAGCATTCGATCACAGACAACCTTTTGAACATGAGAAAGCTTACATGACACAACAACTAGACATTGCTTCAGATTTGTTTGTCACTCGACAGAGGGTTGTTGAACCTAAAAAACCATCTTATAGTGTCGCACAAACACCTACAACATGAGATGGAGATCACTCGAACTAAAATATGCCATCAGAGATGGAAAAAAATTGTTGAGAGGTATTTTTGGCTCTGAGGGAAAGAAAGAATTATTTTAAAACCTAGTCGCCAATTTTAAGCCAATGCATTTAGGCATGAGTTTGAGCTCCTTAATCATTGTAATTTTCAGCAAATTTGAATTTTCTGCAAAGCATTGCAACTTGAAGCTATAGGGTTTCGTAGAAGGGGCTTCCTTGAAGCACACCACTACTCCACTAAGAGCGGAGGTCTTAGCGGAGTATGAGCGGAATCTAATTTTGACCAGTTGTCTTCCATAGATTCTAAGGAATCTAGTAGTCTGAGTCATAGCATCCTCCCACCATTGAGTCTAGTTGGCATGCATAGGTAGATGAAAGCATTGACAGTGACTTGGCCGAGGGACTAGGTTCCACACACTCTTGATATGATTGAGAGCATGCCCATGATGCATCGAGGCAGTATTAAGAAATAATTGGCCTTTATGACAAAAATGCTCCTATCATGCCAAGTGATACAAAATCGAATGGGGGAATGATCCGAAAGGAAAAAATCAAGCATGACCTCCACTGGAAGGGAATAAATCTTTGTCAAACTCAAAAAATCTTGAGATGAAAGCATATCTCTATCGAATTTTTTTAGAACACGTTCCGATCCTCCTCGAAGATTGGACCAAGTGAACCAAGCTTTAGAAGTGGGAATGTGAGAGGCATTAGGGTCATAAAACCCAAACTTATTACACACAAAAAATCACGTCTCTCACTATCCATCCACCTCATAGGTAGGTGGTCCCATTTGTCATTGGGTGACTCAACCATATTAAAATCACCACTTATGACCCAATAAGCATCAAGAATTGTGTAGGCTATCCACCACCAAATATCGACCCTTTTGGCCACATCGTTAGAGGCAAATATATTAATAAGACCAAAAGGGTGAACGCCAACATTAAAGAGGACCCATATGGCACAATTGGTGGGGTTGATGCCATGGTAAATAAAAAAGGGCCACCATTTGGGAGAAAAAGGGAAATTAAACCCCCATGCCCTCCTTCATGATTATTGTGAAAGGATAGGATGTCATGCTAGATGGATTTACAAACCATCTCAGAATCGAAAACCTATAACTTTTACCTCCTCAAAAACAAAACATCTAAATTGGAAAACATTTTCCAAGCTTCACGAATAAAATACTTACGATTGGAGTCATGTAAGATATCGAACATTCCAAGATAGACAATTCATGGGAAACAATGTTCAAGAGTCATTTCATCCTCATCCAAGCCATCAAGGACGTTAATTTGGTTTTGCATGAATTGAGTAGTTTTATGCTACAAAAATATTGTAGATCAATTTTCTTCCACCTGGTGTATTTAATTGTGTAATCCTCTTTTGTTAAATTCACATCATGCGTGTCGAGCTATGTTAGAAAGAGGAAAAGCATGTTAAAGTATGTATAGAGAAATGGAAATCAGTGTGCTAAGAAGTAGAATTTGTAAGTAATGAAATAATAACACCTATGATGTGTGAGAAATTAGAAAATGTAGAGGCCCTCGAGAGCCTTGGTGGAACTGGTAAGAGGTACGGTTCTAAGCATCATATCTATGTGTAAGAACATGTAAGATCTGCATTCACAACTAGAGACCAAGTGAATGCACATGTGTGTATATAAAAAGATAATGACATACAAAGTATCTAACTATCATAGTAAGAAAAGTGCATCATGTAAGTATAAGAAAGAAAGAGTAAGTGCAACCAAGATATGTAATATGTAGTGTGTATGATTATGACGGAATGGTATGCAATGTGAATGTGAAGATGGAGGTGGCAATGTGCCCCAAACTATTTTTATGAGATGTATATGAGATGAGGTTTGTTTAGAAAAAACCCCTCAAGAATCAAGAATGAACCATAGAACAAGAGTGCATCATCAGGGAAATGGTTTGATAATGTGCACTAGAAAGATAGATCATGAAGCATAGAGCATGAAGAGTGAATGTGGTGAGGTTTATTTCATATTTAGACCCTCAACAGCTGAGTAAGAACCATGGAACTAGATTGTGTGATTGGGTAGTAAATATGTTTAGGCATAGTAGCATTTGAGATGCATCACGTTGAGAGGGTTTTTAGGTTTCTTACTAAGGAGATTTGTGAGACGATCGATGCCACCTCCTAGCTTGTCTATGAAAACATATGGTTTGAGATAATTAGTTTTGAATTTTCCTATGAGACAAGCTTCGGATGTTGTGATTTTATAATTTTCTTTTAATACAAGGTCGTTGATATTGAATTCACATGGGAAAAATTTATTTCTATATGTTTGTGCAATCGGGTCTTGATATACTCAAGATGTTGGAGATATTACATGAGGCAAGAATTAAGCATTTCAAGCTCATGGAGCTGGTTTTCACAAAATCAATTTTATTTGAGAATGCCTTTAAGTGATACCCACATGGAGGGCATTTATAACTCTAATGGGATCACTACTTCAGTGTTGTAAAGAAAGCAAAAATGGTGTAGCATTTGTGGGGGTACGCACATTGGTGCAAGAATCCCAAAGAGCGTCATGAAGACTTAATCGTGTCAATCTTTTCCACAAGCATCGATAATCTTACGTAATATTTTGATAATTATCTTATTTGTTAATTCTACTTGCCCATTACCATGTGGATAATAAGGAGTAGAAAATTTTTCTTAATCTTGAATTTTTCATAGAGGCACTTAATATCCATATTTTTGAAAGGACGACCATTATCGGTGATAATGGCGGAGGGAATACCAAAGCATGTAATAATTTAAGTGGTAATAAAATGATAGATATCGAGACCAATTGTAGTTTGCAAAGGTGCATATTCAACCCATTTAGTAAAGTATTCTGTAGCAATAATGATGAACTTACGACCATCACCGATTTAGGATTAATTTTGCCAATGAGATCAAAACCCATTAGAAAAATGGCCATGATGGAGCAATAGGATGAATATCACATGCAGTGCATGATGAATATTTTTATGTTTTTGACACTTATCATAGTGTTTGGCATATTCTAAGCAATATTTTTTGACCGTGGGCCAATAATAGCCCTAATGTAGAAGCTTATGAGACCTAGGTTTTCCGAGAACCGACCACCACATAGACTATCATGAATTTGAGATATAGTCATGGGGATCTTGTCGAGTCCTAAGCATCATAGAAAACAACCATCGAATGATCACTTAAATAATGAAGCAACAATGATAAAATAGTGCATAGCCTCTCATCGTAGGCAACGAGCTTCATGAGGTTGAAGACCATTGGGAATGGTTTGTCGATAGAGGAAGTTATATATTTGAGTGAACCATTCGAATGATCATGACTTCATATGACAAAAATGTTTTAAAAATTAAATTATTAGTAGATGGTTGTCATAAGTGTCAAATGATGAAGGTGGCCTTCTCATTAGTGATATCTTGAGGAATTAGTGATGTTGTAGTAGCCATAACACTTACATGATGGTTATTTTGTTGAGGAATAGCGGTAAGAGAGTAGGACATAAATGTGGCCAAGATTAATTCAACAAAATTTTTATATGGAACAAGATTCTCCTCTCTAGTGATATACGTGTCATTAAAGTGGTTATTAATGAGTCAAAGTCACCATGTATTCTAATATTTTGAATAAGAAGTTTGCGAGTGAAAGTGAGGCCAAGAATGAGAGCTTTATACTCAGCGATGTTATTAGTACATGAGAATCCTAAGCGATATACAAAGGGCAGATGGTAAGCATGTGGAGTGATAAATAATCCCATCCCGACACTTGAGAGGCAAAGAGACCTGCCAAAGTACATAGTCCAAGTGTCGGTGTCAATGTTGTAAGTGATAAAGTCATCTCGGAAAGTATCACGATGGGTGATGTATCGAGATGAGGGGGTGTCCGCTAGCTAATCGGCTATAACATGGAACTTGATGGATTTTTTTGGGATGAATTAAATATCAAAATTTGTGAGTAACATGACCCAATGTGCAAGGTAAACCAAGAGATGAGTGCGAGATAAGAGATTTCATAGAGGATCAACTTTAGTAATTATGTGCACCTCATTGTTAAGAAGATATTATCGCAACTTGTCCCCAACATAGACAAGGCCAATACATAACTTTTCAATGTATCTATAATTACATTCATAAGAGAATAACGTGTTACTAATGTAATAGACATCCTTCTCATGTTGAAATTCATCATTTTGAGCATAAAAGGCCCCTAATGCATGAAATGTACAATAGGAAAGGATCATCACCATAGGAGGTACGTGAATAAGGGAATTTAATAGAAATGATTTAATACCCTCAAATTCATGTTGACAATGGTCATCCCAAACGAACTTAGATTCCTTTTTCATTAGACATGTGAATGCTTGAGTTTTTCTACGAGATTTACAATAAAGCACCAAATGGCTTGGATTTTACCTTATAATGAGCATAATTGATGTATATTACAAGGTGGAGGCATGTCCATAATAGCGGGGATATTTTTGGGATCTATTTTAATGACACATCGGGAGATGATATAGATAAGGTTTTTTCTCGGTTCGATAAAGAAAAACACACTTCTAAGGATTGAGGCCAACTTGGTATTGTTGTAAGTGTTAGAAGACCGTATGGGAGATCTTGTGCATGGGTAGAATGATATCATGATTTTTAGAGTATTTCATCAACATAATCTTCAAGAATTTTATGAATATAATCGTGGAAAATATGTTTCATGTCCCACTCGATAAATTTCTCTAGTTTTTTTAAGGATTTAAGGGCATGACCGTGTAACAAAATGTTCCCACGGTGTTTTAAATGATGTCTTTTCTTGATCTCTAGGGTTATATTTGATTTTATTATACCCTCAAAAACCATCCATAAAGGAAATATTTTCATATCTAGAGGTGGAATCAAGAATAACACAAATTTTGGTAATGGGAAAGCGTATTTAGCGCAATCCTCATTGAGATCATGAAAAATCAATGTAATCACAAAATTTTCCATCCGGTCTCATAATAAGCACGACAATAATGACACCCATTCAAGATATTCCACCGCACATATAAAACTTGCATAAAAAAATCATTGAATTTCTTCATTTACTAATAGTGCGACTTTTAAAAGTATTTTGTGATTTTTTTGTTAGGTTGGCTTAACACCAAGACTGAGGAAAATAATGTGCATGGATAGGGAAGGATTGATACCAGAATATCACTATAATCCCATGAAAAATATTTCAAAAAAATTTCAACCATGTTTTTAATATCATCTTGTTTAATGGGTGTAAGAGAATCTTCCATTAAAACCATTTGAGAGTTGTCTTCTGTACCAAGGTTATATTGTATAGTTTCTTCATTTAATAGAGTGGATTGGTCCTTGATGTACGGATCAAGAGGGATTGGTATCAAAAGTATCAACATTTATATAATATAAATCATCTTCACCAAAGTAGGAAGTATAAACAATAATAGAGAGGAAGTTTATTTATATGGAAAATAAGGCAAATGGCCATAGGTACCCATATATTATAAGATAGAGTCATTAGTAGTAAATGTGTCCAAATCAGACCACTTAGGGGAAGTAAGATCACTAATGAGTTCCTCTTGTAAGAGAGGAAGTGTAGAAGAATGTGAGATAACATGAACCTCGAAGAGGATTGGAATGGAAAATGATAACCAAGACCAAGTTTTGTAGATTATGTAGGAATAGAAAAGGGTTCTGTGACTCCATGGCCTTGCCATCATAAACCAGAACCAAAAAAAATTCATAATGAAGTACATTATGATATCCAAGACCATATTGAGAAAAATGAGAATTATATGTAGAGGAAATATAAGTGTCAAGGGAATGTTCAATATCATTACAAAAGGAAAATGGATATGGATCTTCCAGAGCTCATATAAAACACTTTGATATAGAAATTTTAGTTGTGCATGGAGAGTAGAAGGAACTACATGCATGACATGGATCTAAGGCCACCCAAGAAGAATTTTATAATTAATATATTGGGCATCACATGGCATGGGATAGATAGAGTACATGGCCCAACAATGATAGGAAGTGTAATAGTACCCAAGACACATTTAGGAATGTTATCAAAGCCACATGTATAAATAGAAGAAGGAACTAAAGAGTCCTTAGAGTAGCCAATTTGCTGAAGGAATGCTAGATTGCAAATATTAAGCCCATATCCATTATCTACTAAAGCACGTTTAACCCCAACATTATTAATACAAACCTAAATATAGAGGGGGATCATTATCTAAAATAGTTTGAGAAGGAATCTTAGTAGATGTAAAGGTAATATGTTCTTCATTGAAAGATAAAGCAGTTGTAAACTTATGATATACATATTCAGGAGAAGTATGAGGATGAATATGAATATTATCTAAAAATGATATGATTTTATGCACATGTTCAGATTATCCTCTATGAAGGCCGTGATTTAGGCACTTATGGTGAGAGGAGTCTAAAGTATTGAAGTAGGATAAGAAGGGAAGATCAAAGATTGTTCGAATGCGGGTTCACTAAATGATTTAATTTAATTTGTATTAATTAAATCTAAATATTGTAAATTCACATATGATAATAAATGTTAAAGTACAAATTTGACACAAGAAATCTAAGATGTAATATTTGAAACCCTAAGAAAAGAGGAAGGAGAGAGGATTAGTTGATTTGCACTTGATCTAGGACTAGTTTGAGCTGAGAAAACTTCTGAACAGAAAGTGAATTGTGTCATCAATACTTAGGATAAATTCTAGACATCATGAATAAGGTCAGACACAGGAACCCACAACTGGATAAGGCCTCCTACGCAATGAGGACCTTAATTGGGTGCTTATGAATACACAAATGGTTAGAATCTTATTTTCACTATGTTTCACAAGTGTCACAAATATTCCCTTTTGATCACTTGTGTGTTGCTATTTAATTTTCAAGGGTACCGATAACCTGGAAAATAGATAACACTGCAAAAGGCCACAAACTACATCAAATTCAAAAAAAGAAAGATGCATAATGAGGAGTCTGACTGACCCCAACAATCACTTGGCAGAGTGAACTTACGACCGAGTGTTGCATTACATATTAGAATCCATGTAGTTCTAGTGAGTGTGTGTAAGAATTGTGCCCTAGGATGCACTTTTTCAAGTGCACTTGATAACGAGTCAGTAGCTATATAGTAAATGTAAATAGAATGTGTGGATGGAAAAAGTAACTTCCCTACGTATGTTGTGTATGTAGAGAATTTAGTCCTTTCTCCCTTGATTGAATGTCAAATGGATGCTTTGAATTGCTTTAGGTTCCTTTTGAATGTAAGATTAGGTGATAATAGTAACACTTTGATCTTGGTCCTTTATTTTAAACACATAACTATGTAGTTATATGATTCCCTTTTTTAATTTCATTTTTGACAACTGGAAGGCCGAGCCATAAGTGAAAAAAATTCCCAAAAGATAAAAGTGACCCAAAAGGAGCGAGTAAGATAAGAAAGGTTCGGGGGTGCCTAGAGGGGCAGGGATACCTTAGTGCTCCTACCCTAGCTAGTCACTGGTGTCTGGAGTCATAAAAGATAAATAGTTAAAATACCAACTGGGCTATGGGGTGTGAAAGATTAAATAGAAAACAAGATGCAAAGTAAAAATTCCAAAGATATTCTTCAATTACTAGTTTTCTTGCTTAGGAATCATATGAATGATAATATGTGTTTAAGACCTAGAAATGTACCCAAGTGTGTGATATTGTGTCTAAAATTTGAGATAATGGAAAGATAATACAACATAAGAGGGGAAGTGAGGATGCGTTATGTTCGATGACAAAGATGATTGATCCTAATGTTTTTGAGATCTTGATTTTCAACAAATGATACAATGTGAATCCTAGAATACGTGAAAGAAGAATATAAATTTGCATTAAAAAAACAATGGCTAGTGGTAGATTGGTAGTAGTATCAACAAGAATTTCTAGAGGATTATTGGTAGATTGGGCAGAGATGGAACTATGTGATAAGAAATAATAGTAGTTGTTTTAGATGAAGCTTTTTCATGCTTAGGTAGCGATTCATTTACTATCTTAATCTTATCATTATTATTTTTAGGTTTTGATAAGGGAGGAACATCCCATTCAGTTGAATTAAAAGAAATTATGTCTTTGGTCACATGTTTAATCTTAAAGCATTGATTGGTGGATCGCAGTGGTGATAATCACAAATTACAATATGATTTTTCATAAAAAAATCATCTTAACGACAACTAGAATCCTACTTAAGAGGTGGAGGAAAATAGATAAGGTTACTATCAAGGAGTCATTTGCAACACTACTTGAGTCGGGATTGACAATTTAGTAAAATATCGTCAAGTCGATTGTATTTGGATCATTACAAGTTAAGACATTACATTAAAATGGTTAGAAACTCAGCTCGGGGCTTAGGATATTTTATCTTTAAGGAATATTTTCTTGGGATTCAGAATTAGATTGAATAGAAGCATGATCGTAATATTTGATATTTCCCATTGAAATTATCTTTCCTTCATGGCATTTGAGGATATGACGTAAGTGATCAATAAAATGAGAGGTATCAAAGATGACTAGCGCTTGGATAAAAGGTAAAAGAATTTCTACAAAAATATCTTGAAATTATGAATCAACCTTATATTTTTCATTTTAGTGACATTATTCTTATAATACGTAACATATTCACTAAGGTTCACATTAGGTTCTTGTTTCCGTTTATCCATTTATGCATAAGATATTTTAGTTGCAATATTAGTAGAAAATTTGTGAAAATTTGATTTTCTAATGGAGTAAAAGATTGTACATAATGAATAGTTAAATCGATAACCATTGTAATCCATAATCTTGTAAACTTATAGCAAACAATTTTGTTAATAGTGCATCTTAAAAAGCATAATCTAAGGAAGAAACATGAAATGATCTAATATGCTCCTATGGATCTTCTTTAACAAAGTGAAAAAAGGAAGCCGATCTTAAAGAAAACTACCTAGAGGAAGAAGATATGAGGAAACCTCAAGTACAATAGGATCTGCATAAAAGAAGTGAGAAATTTGTAAAAGAGAAATTTATGTTGTTACATTAGTGTAATTGAATAACTTGGGCTTGTAGGTTGTGCACTAAGTAAGTTAAGGTGTGGGTTCCATAAGAAGAACTAAGTTGTATATGAGAAATAAAAGGAGAAGAAAAATGATTGGTAGACATGGGAATGGAAAATTTGAGACTAGATTCCCTCACGATGGTATGGAGAGAATAAAATGGAAGGGAAGATGTAGGTACCATGGAGGTAACATGATTATAAATGGGACAAGTAGAATCATAGATCCGTTGTGATTACACAAGAGTGGTATATAAAAAGATTTTTTTTTTTTTTACGGTGGGAATCCATGGACTCATTTAGATAATTTGAATTCTTGGTAGTAAATGTATCAATACGAGCTTTATCCATGATGTGAAATATTGAAGAATTGTGAAAAATCCTATGAATTTAAAATGTAGAAAACCAATTCAAGAATAATTAACCTAAATATTTAATTCTCAAGAGGGTAGTAACCAATGGTATATTATCCTACTAAATTATTTCCAAAGCTATTTCTACCACTATCAAGAATAATCATATGAACAATACTAGACAATAATGAAAATCAAATAGATAAAGCTCATGCAGAGAGAGAGAGAGAGAGAGAGAGAGAGAGAGAATGACTTAGCTGACATCCTAATCTATGTGATGATTTGGGATGGTTTGACGACTAAAAATTAATAGAAAATACCCAACATGATCTCACTATTAAATTTTTTTCCTAAACTATTTCACGCACCAAATCGGATGGCACGGCCCAAAGCGTAACCCCGCCATGGACCTTTTCATATGTTCATATTCCTTCAAATTGTCTTCTCCTCATACTTTATGGTTATGTGTATTATCTTTGTATCTAATCTTTTCTACAATATACACCTCCAAAAGTTTTTATCCTCGTTATGCAAATGAATAATCCGTCAAAACCCTAGATAGCCATGAAGTCCTCTATAATATACATTAAGTGGGTTATTAGAACCCCCATGCACTTCTTAGGTTATCACTACTATGAAGAGGGTTCAAACCTTATGTCATTCTCTCCTACTGTGTTAGATCTAGAAAGTATGTAACCAAATAAAAATTATGATCTTACTGCAACATACATGCACCTTGTCCCTAGTTAGACATCAAATAAAAAAATGTTCCTTGTATTTGCATATCTAAGTGGATGACTACAAAAGAATGAATATGCAGAGTATATGAATCTCAACAAAGTTTTTGAATGGCTTTACTTATGATTTCTCTTATTGTATTCTTGTTAGGAGTTTTTGTTGTTAAGTGTACATGATCTCATCGTTGATAAAAGATGACTAAATAGATAATATATGTGTTCTATGTATGGAAAGATTAGATAAAGATAAATAGAAGTGTCCCAAAGTAATTTTAATTTAGAAAATTTCCATTGGAGGGAAAGAGACAAAAGCATAAGGGAAGGGCCATACCTTATGGGTGATGGTAGAGACCGAATTATTTATTCAATGCGTGTATTTTACAATCAAACGAGCAGAGCCTTATAAAGGCTACGGGAGGAGAGAAGAGGAAGGAATACAACAGAACTATCTCAGAATCGTCTTGTATTAAACTAATGCACAATGTATTAAACTAATGCGCTAACATTCCCCCCCTTAATACATTTCTCTTACAAATGTACCCACTAAACAAATCAAACTTCACTTTGCTGAGAGGCTTGGTGAGAATATCTCAGAATTTGAAAATCAGTAGGTCAAGATCGGAGAAAAATTTGGTGGTTCAAGACCTGTTCACGAATGTAGTGACGGGTAAGTGCACCAAGTTGGGGACAATTAAGTGGACATAAAATCCTGAATTTTACATTAAAAATAGCAAAACATCAAATTTAGTCTTCCGGACTTGAACCATGCCGAAAAGTAAAAACTATGTCATAAAAATGGCACCATTGCGTAGGGGAGAGTATTAGCTTTGTAGAAATACTGATTTTAAAGTGAATAGAAGAGGATAAATATCATTTTATAATTTTTTACTAATAATAGGTCTTTAAGACACTTTTTCCGTGAATGTTTATGTCTACGTTTAAGACTGCAAAAGTTGTTTCACTTATTAGAATGTGATAAAAATTATACCATCCCAACCGTGGTGAAATTATATACATGTTCAAAAAAAAAATTATTTGATTTCAATATTTTTTGATGAAGTTATGGCGGGCAAACGGAAAGTGCTCTGTTTTCTTTATGTTTTCATACCACTTTCACGGAAAAAATCATAAAAATAAAATATTACTCAAAAAAATACAAAATAAAATCCATCCCAAGATAGATAGTGGCATATAACTTCTCACCAAAGGAAAAAATATATATATCAATTTTTGGTCATCCAAATTGTGGGCAAACGGACTATAATCTTATCGGCGTTTTAAAAAAAAAATACCAAGTCATTGAATTTTGAGTGTTTAGTATAGCTAATCTTGTCCATTTTTTTACAAAAATAGTATTTTAGAAACTAGATTCCGGATGCTACGATTCATATTAATATAATTTTGTCTAATTTTGAGTGTATGTATTTCTAATAATCCCTACAAGTTGATATTATGTTGTTATTTGCAATATGATGTCCACGGATGACCCTATATTTGTCCATCAACTTCCTGCACTTACCCGACATTTGACCTCAATATGCTTTATTCGTTCATGAAAAACAAGATTCTTCACAAGATTCAACACACCTTGATTATCACAATGAATGATGGGAGGTTTCTCTTCAGAATGCCTATATCCGTAAGAATGCGACATATAGCTAAATCGATTCACACAAGCTCCTTGTGCGGCAAGCAAGGGTATTCGGTATTAGTGGATGAGAGAGAAACAATAGTTTGTTTCTTGCTAACCCACGAGATAGGTCCAGATCCGAGATGAAAACATATCCTCGAAGTGGATTTCCATCATCACAGATCCTACATAGTCCAAGTCTATATATCCTTGTAAGAAAACTGAGTGTTCTTCCTCGATACTCTGCACCAAATTCAACTGTACCTCATACATATCTCAATAAATGCTTTGTTGCTATCTAATGACATTTCTTCGGCTCCTGCATAAATTTGGCAAGATAGCTCACTGTAAAGCAAAGATCTGGCCTAGTATAAGTCAAGTAAATGAGAATCCCCATAAGCTACTACTTGTAGTCAATGCCATCTACCTGCGGTGAATCCTAGGATCTAGATAATTTCAAACCTTTTTCCATAGGTGTGGACATTGGTTTATAATTTGACATTCCATACTTCTCCAGGAGAGTCTTGGAATATTTCATCTGGGAGATGAAGATATGATTCTTCTTCTGCCATATCTCTACGCCAAGATAGTAGTGAAGTAGCCCCAAATCAGTCATGTTGAAGGATTTCTTCAGATCATTCTTTACATCATCCACAAGATTGTCAGAACTTCATGTGATCACAAGATCATCTACGTACAAAACCATAATAACAATCTGTTTTCTTACCTTCTTGGTATACAAATCAGATTCCGAGGGGCTACAAGTGAATCCATGCTGTAATAGGTGATCATCAATTTTTATATACCATGCCCTAAGCGCTTGTTTGAGTCCATAAAGTGACTTTATCAGACGACATACCTTGTGTGGTTGATTTTCATCTACAAACCCTTTAGGTTGGGCCATGTATACTTCTTCTTTGAGATCACCGTTCAGAAAAGCACTCTTGACATTCATCTACTAAAGTTTCCATCCATTTTGTGCTTTATGCAAAGTGCACACAACTCGATGGTTTTGATCTTCGCAGTGGGTGCAAAGGTCTCATCATAGTCAATTCCTTCTTGCTGAGCATAACCCTTTGCAACAAGTCGTGCTTTGTGTTTTTCGATTGAACCATTTGCCTTATATTTTGTTTTGAAAATCCATTTATAGCCAATGGATTTCTTACCTGGAGGCAGATCGACAAGTTCCCACGTCCAATTTTGAAGTAGGGAATCATATTCAACATCCATAGCCTGTTTCCACTGTGGTTGGTCTAATGCCTCATGAATAGTGTCAGGTTCGGTGCTATCAACAACTGAACTCATGAGTGCAAAATTTACCTCATGTCTAGCTTGACTTCGTGTTCTGACTCCCAGTAGAAGTACCTGGAAGTGAGTTCAGGTGTGCATCCCTAATAGTATTCTGGACCCATTTCTGACATTGGTGTTGTTGCTACTGATATGAAGATGTGTTTTCCAATGTTCCTAGATCAACAAAAAAGTCTCCACTCAGCTCTTCTTCTCTTTGAGAAGAAACATCTTGCCCATCATCCGGATGTGTGAGCAATCTATGTGACGAGGTCGACTGGGATCTCCATTGTGTGGTAGGGAGTCACGGGATGACTCATCACACACTACATCTAGACTCTCATAGATCTTCTTCGTCTCAGGATCCATGAGATGATATGCCTTTGAGGTAGTACTATACCCCAAGAAAAGACATGGCAGTGTCTTTGGATTGATCTTCTTCCTTTTCTCATCTAGAACATGCATATATGCAGTACAACCAAAAACTCTCAAATGATGGATAGAAGGTTTATGACCAGTCCATACCTCTTCCGGTGTCATGTTCTGTAAGATCTTCGTGGGTGCCTGGTTGAGTAGATACACTACTGTATAGACTGCTTCTTCCCAAAATTGATCCTCCAACTTGGCGATCGAGAGCATACAACAAGCCATCTCCATGATAGTCCTGTTGTGTTACTCGATATCCCATTTTTTGGGGCGTGTATGGTGCGATCAAATGTTGTTGAATGCCATGTTTCTTCAGGTATGCTAAGAACTTCTTTGATACAAATTCCCCCCCTTGATCTGAGTGGAGGAGAAGGAGAGGCTTCCTAGACTGCCTGGTGGCTTGTTGGTAAAAGGTTTGGAAATTGTCAAACGCCTCACTCTTCTTCCGGAGGAAATATACCCACATTTTTGTGAGTAATCATCAATGATGAGCTGGAAGTATTCAAAACCTTGGAAGCTAGCTGGTAGGGGTCCACACAGATCAGTGTGTACAACTTGAAGATGCTCCGTAGAATGATAAGAGCTCTGTTTGAACGGACCTCTGTGTTGTTTTCCCGCAAGACATCCCGAGAAAACAGGTAAGGAATGGGAGAGTGGAGGAAGCCCTCTTACTATTTCCTTGGCACTGAGTTGATGCAGAGCCCCGGTAGAAAGATGACCACATCGAAAGTTCCATAGTGCAAGGACTCTGCCGTTGAAGTAGAGAGAGCAATGTTAGATGAAGTGACCACATCCAGTGCAAATAGATGGCCCTTTATAAATGCTCGAGCAATAACTGAGTCTCCCGAAATGATGCAATACTTGACCCCTTTCTTAACAAAGAATTCAACCTACATTCGATGATTAAGAAGCTGACCCATAGACAAGAGATTTGAGGTCAAACCTGGAACATATAACACCTTCATGAGTGTACATCTTCGTGTCCCAAGAGGAATGATGACATCACCAATCCCCACCGTAATATACTCCTGATTATCTAGCGATGGTGATCCGATCTCCAGTGGGCTGGTCACTTAGGGTATGGAACAACTTATTATTGTCAGTCATGTGTTTGTTGGTGCCCGAATCAATCAACTAGACAATTTCTAACAGCTGTAAAGTTTGTGAGACTAGGACAATGTCCGGATGAGTTGTGTCTGGAACCTCTTCATCGAGGAGGCATCCTGTTGAGCAGCAATATGACCCTTCGCCTCTGATTACGAGCACGCCATTGGGATTTCTTGGAATATCCTTGGCCATAAGTGCTCTCTTCGCCAGAGTTTCCATGCTTGCGACCATTGTAATAATAGTTCGCAGTCATGTGCGTATTCGTGGAGAAAATGTGGCACCATCGATCCGCCTTGTTGTTCTGCTACTTCGGGTGGCTCTTTATGGTGGATGTTGAGAAGGTTGTCTGCTTGTGGATGCTACTTCTGATTCTGGGGGGCTGACTACCCTTTTCGAGGCTTGTTGCTATGTTTTTGCCTCATGATGAGAGCCTTGTCTTCAAGGCTTCTTGAACATTCTGAATGGCTTCTTCCTGCTGGAGATAATTCACCAGTTGAAAAAACTCACCTCCTATTGAGTGATGGTCAACGTGGTGATCAGTGTCCAAAACCAGGAAGGAAGAGCTGCAAGGTGAGTGGGAGTAGCAACTTGTCATCCACCAGTTCACCGAGAGCAGAAAGTTTTGTGCGCAACTCGGCCATATGCCACAAGAAGGCTTCGACTGATTTTCCATCATGCATACTCATTGTGTGAAGATTTGTCTAAAGATGCAACATTGTTGTCATATTCTTGACTTCATAGATGGTACACAATGCGGCCCATGCCATAGAGGAAGTGGTTGCTTTCCTAATGTGAGGTTGAACCTCATCATAAAGGCTCAGAGTGATAAGCATTAATGCTTTTGCATCGGCCTTTTCATACTTAGCCAACAAATCAGCGTCTGTGGGAGGGGCATTCGTGCCAGAAATGATCCCCCAAAGATCTTAAAATTGAAGAATCGTTCACATCTTGGTTTTCCATGTAGCGAAATTTGGCCCTTTTAGCAACTGGGCATTCGACAACAAAATGCGAGGTGCAGACATTTCCAAAACTTAAAATTGTATTTTATTTATTTATTTTTCAAAAATGGTTACAATGCTTACTGAAGGAACCTATCTCAAAGATGGGCTCTATAGGCTCATGCAGTGAGACGCGGATGCTCCTGTGGGTGTTCTACTTTGCGTTCATCATCTGCATCATAGCCACGTTCAAGTTCTACATGAATCTGTCATGCTTGACATCGAACATCGAACCAAAAATACTCCAATTGTCCTCGGTGCACAATCTCGTCAAAGAGAAGATTCCCAGTGTTGCGGAGCTCGTTGACCAAAGCAAAGAATAGTCCAGCGGTGTCTTCATTGTTGCTCAATGCCCAAACATTTGGTGCATTTCTCACGGTGCTTTCTGCATCCAAAATTTGTGACATACATGGGCTGGCCTCGTTTCGAGATCACGTGTGAACCTGAGGTGAATGTGTACCTTAGGAGAATTTGCGAGGCTTTATTGGAGTTGATAGCATGCTTTACTAGTGTTGATGTTAATGTTTCCTCGTGCTCCGTGTTTCAAAGCATTGGCAATGTTGAATTTTCGAAAAAAAAAAAACTTCAAACAACTTTCACCACATGCCTCCATGCAAGTCACTTGCTTTAGCATAGATCTCTTATGCACACACCAATGTCAGGATAGAGCTCCAATGTTCCTCTAGATCACAGACATATCAATTCGTTCAAGACAAAAAAAAATAGGGAAACAACCACAAATGGCCATGCTGGGAATGCATTCACACAGGAATGGAGATCTAATTGCTACCACGCTCCGATTTGTCTTCTTTAACTTTCCACATAGGCCAAGGAAGAGTGCTCCAAAACACCTAGCTGCAAGTTTCCTCCAGATCGCACCACCACGTTAGCTCAACAAATTCTCTACACTCGATACCAATGATGACGAGAGATTGAATTATTTATTCAATGCGTGTGTTTTACAATCAAAAGAGCAGAGCCTTATAAAGGCTACGGGAGGAGAGAAGAGGAAGGAGGACAGTTGTAACTATCTCAGAATCGTCTTTGTATTAAACTAATGCACAATGTATTAAACTAATGCGCTAACAATGGGCACTATAGCCCTTTCTAGGTGCTTTAGTTTTGGATGCATGTGTGAGCGCTTTGAAAATTGGGATTGTACTATGTGATGGTTTATCATAATTTTATGGAATAATATGATCGTTGTGTGAACAAATGAGTTGTGTGTGTAAGAAGGCTTAAATATGATATAATTCTTGTATAGCATATTTGACCAAATTGAACAAGTGTGGGATAGTGTAAAAACGTTGCAAAATTATGTTGTTGGAAGAGATGAATTACAAAAATAGTGTCTACGTTGATTAATAATTCCTCTAACATTCCTATATAATCAAGTGACGTTAACAGGATTATTACCATTCCTATAATATTTTACACTCACTCTAACTGAAAATAATAAAAGTAAATATTTATTTAAGGAAATAAAGGATGATAAACCCTAAATAAGGTTAAAATAGACCTTTTATAAGATTAATAAAATAATATAATTTTTTTCCCAAATATATGTTTGTAGTAAAATAATGTAATGAAATAGTGAATAAAATCTCTCAAATGTTCTAAAAGAAATGTAAATAAATTGAAAATTAAGAACCTAAGATCCAAAATCCTACTTCTTGTTTCAAGGATCCAATGCAAAAGCTATGGCAACATGAATATTTTGTAGGGAAATAATATCATGTAGTAGGAGATGAAAAATAAAATAAGCATGAAATACTAAAGAATGATAAGTGTATGGAATTTAAATACAGAATGAGGATCACACATATTTTATTAAATGTGAGGATGATTAAGTGTCAAAATAAAATTTTAAAATATATTTCCGATTAACAAAATTTTACCCAATGTTTAATGGAACTATTTTGAAAATGCCAGTAGATATTTTAATATACCTAGATAATATAATTTTAAAATGATTGATCAATAATTTGTCTCAAAATTTCTCCCACAAGGAGTTTTTTACTTTTTCCAAAAAGTATTTATGTTTGCGAAAAAAAAAAATTGTTACGAATCTCCACGCTTTTACCTAACCCATGTAATACTAGTGAACAAACGAGTGGGTTTGATATGTATTTATAGAAATCTAAGGATAATAATTCACACCGAACATGTTTTGAAAAACTAACAATGATATATGTTTGAAAAAATAAATTCTAGAGATCTTTGCATATGATCATCGGAAGGATAGGATTAAAAAGTTGATCATATCCCTACTAAACGGTTATGTAGATAGTGAGGGAAAAAATATCAAATGAAGGTCTACGGATAATTATAAAGGATATATAAGGGGTTATTGTCTTCACAAAAGGGTTCCTTTTACATGTATGAGAAGTAGAATGAGAGGTTAAAATCCATAGGATAATGCAATTTAATATTATTTTCACAAATGTCATGTCTAAGGCATGCAAGCCAAAAGTAACTTCTTTTAAGTGCAAAATTCCCAAATTTGGGTGATCAGACTTAAGTTCCACATATTGCCATTTGGTCTCCTTCTTAAGGTTTTGGATCTAGAGGAAGATATAATGTTTCTTGCATAGTCACATGAGATTTTCATGCCACCGGCATTATCCTTTTCCTTCAACTTGTAATGGAAGATGATCAAGATGTTAAAGCAGAGGTGAAGGGTTTTGTTCCTATGTAGTGTAGCAACATGACAATTATTTAACAATAGGCTATTACTATTTCTGATGCCAAGAAAATGGAGAATGTTAAAAGAAGATAATAATGATAATCAAGAGATGATATCTCACCCAATCGATCCACCATGTTGAATTGGTTGTTTGTATAAGCTTAATATAACTCCATCACTTTTATTGCCTACCATTTTTAAATTTGGCTACCTCAATGGTCACTCCTTGTTTTTATGGTGATTATTTCTGCTGAGACCTCTTATATGAACCTTTTCTCGATCTAATACTTTTTAATCACAATATGAAATATTAATCATTTAAAATGCATTGATTGATTTTGCAGTGATGTTTAATTTTTCTTGAATTATTTTATAAATTAATTTAATTTCATTGATGTGATTCCATGTTATGCCTTTTAAAAAAATCAATATGGAATATTAGTATAATTATCTAGTGCACCTTCTATTTTATTTTAAGATTCATATAAAACAAAATGAATTTAATATATTGGAAGTCCTATGTAGGTTATTACAAAAATTATATTTTGCATTATAGCCTCGTGGATCTTGTTGTGTCAAATAATGACATGGATCCAAATGTAAGAGATGAAGTTCTTTCTCATTTCTAACTCCACACTTGATCTTTCCCAAAGATTGCAAATCCACTTTTTATTTCCAATTAACTCTAAAATATCCTAAAAGAGAGAGAAACCCTAAACAACTAAAAACCATAAAAATAAAGTAGCTTAGATGGAGAACATGAAATAAATCCATAAATTAAGGCTTTTACCAAGTCTTGAATTATTCCGTAAAGTGGCAAATAAGTTTTTAAAATTCTAGGTTCTAGACAATCCTAAAAAAAAGTCCCAAGCCAATTTAAGATCCCTAGACAAAGGAGTTTGGCCCCAAAAAATGTGAAAGCAACATCCAGCTAACTAAGATCACTTGCACCGTGAACTACTCTTTACTATCTAAGTCCCTATAAGACTTCAAGACTATCCGACATCCTGGATCAAAAGTTATGGTATCCTGGAAGTGTGCTTTGACATTATTCTCCCCTGGTTTACAAGAATTCGATCCTATGAATTCATTTTCTTGAAATCTTCTAATTTTCAAGTATCTATATTCTTAAACTCCCACTCAATAATCCAAGTATTTTCTTGTTTTTGAAAACCTTCCCACTATACCAATTTTTTTTTGTAGCTCCCATGCCTCACGCTTATTATTTTTATCCAAAACACACAACACCCTCTCCTTTTTCTTTTCCATCTACTACTTCTATATTACTTCTTCCTCCACAACATTTTACTCATGACATGGAAACTTGTAGAAGTTAGATACATTAACAACTGGTGAAATCAAAAATCATCAAGTAGCTCCACCTTGTAGGCATTATCACTCATTTTCTTCAGAATCCTACACATCCCAATCTTCTTATACTTTAGTTTATTATATATTCCAGCTTGGAAACCTCTCCTTCCCGAGATGAACCATCACCATATCTTCTTCTTAATTTTTTTTTCTCCTCCTTGTATTTACAGAATCGCTTTATTTCTTACATTACTATTTTTCATCTTCTTCCTCACTTTTTTCTACAATTTTAGCATGTGATGTGTAAATTCTTCGCATCATCACTATTTTATCTTGGCCCAAAGATCAATCAAATCTAGAAATCCCTTGGGGTTCCTACCATATAAAATATGGAAAGGATAACTTCATGTAAGCATGTTTATCGAGCTATTACAAGAGAACATACCCTATGGTAAGTCCAAATCCCATAGTTTCGGATTCTCTACAACTACACATTGTAGAAAATTACCTAATCTATTGTTCACTATTTTCGTTTGTCCATCAATCTAGGGTTGATATGAAATATTGAACTATATATGTTTCCTATTTTCCTCCACATAATCTTCCATAAGTGAATCAAAATCTTTGTGTTTCGATCCAAAGTGATATTTCTTGAACTCCATGTAACCTAATCACTTCCAAAAAATTAAAAATATTAGAAGTGTCAATAGTTGTCCTATGGGCAATAAAATGTTCCATCCTAGAAAATCTATCTACCAAAAATATAGAATCGTGTCCTCCTTGTGTGTTAGGATTTCCAAAGACAAAGTCCATACTCGATCAACCCATTTCCTATAGGGACCGGTAAGGGATTATACGACACAATATCTTATGCATGTCCCTTAGCCGTTTGTCACACTCTCTACATATTTATACAATCTTATTGATGTCCCTATTTACCTTATGTCCACCACAATATTTTTTCTTACTTATACCAAAGTTTCTAGCCAAGCCCCACTAGGCAACTCTCTTTCAATGTTTTCTCTCATTGAACTAACAAGGATGCGTGCAACTTCTTTCCCTTAATAAATTTCCATCCTACATATAATAATCACATAAAAGACTACCCACTATAGGGTTCTTAAAACGTCTCATAACATCTAAAAAATTTGGATCACTTTCATTTAACTCCTAAAGTACCAAAACCTTACTACTCCATTTTCATTGTTATTGTTGATGTTAGATACCTACTCAAGGCATTAGCAACTTGATTCTTCTTTCCTAATTTATGCTTCAAGACAAAAATATATTCTTACAAATATGAAACCCACTTTGGATTCCTACTATTTAGTTTCATTTGTGTGTTCACATACCTCAATATTTCATTAATAGTAAATAGTACAAGATCCTTACTGTAATGTGTCTAATGTATTAATGTTTGAACAATAGCATAAAATTCCACATCATAGGTAGATTATTTCCTCTTGACCTCATTAACCTTTTCAAGTAAAATTCTATAGGTTGTCCTTCTTGACTCAATATAGATCCAATCCCCATATGTGAGAAATCACAATCAACCTCAAACACCTTGCTAAAATAAGACAATACCAAAACGAGTGCCTCTCACATTTTGTTCTTTAGCAATAATAAACTATTTTTACTAGTTTTGTCTATATAGACTCAGTCACTTCATGCACTTTGTTATGGGTGTACCAATGCTACTTAAATTCCTCATGAACATCTTATAAAAGTTTCCCAAAATATGAAAAATACAAATCTTGGTGACATTTCTTATAATATTCCTTTCCAAAATTACCTTCAATTTTTCCTCATCCATTCGACCCCATCCTCTAAGATGAAAACCCCTAAAAACCAAATGTTTTTGAAAAAATATACACTTCTTTAAGTTTACATGCAAGTTTTCATTTTGTAACAATTCTAACACAAAATGTAAATGCAACAAGTGTTCCTCCACTGTCTTACTAAATATCAAAATATCATAAAAATAGATAAATTGAAAACTTACCATTATATTCTTGTATTACTTTGTTGATCAATTTGATGAATGTACTTGGGAACATTAGATAGCTTGAATGACATCACCATCATCTAGTAAAACCGATATTTTGTTTTGAAATATGTTATCCACTAATACCCTTCACAGATCCGAGCCCAGTAGTACCCATTCCGGAGGTTAATCTTACTAAAATATCGGGATCCTGCTTAGAACATCCATCATCTCATCCAATCTTGGGATTGGGAACGATAATTAATTGTGGTTTTATTTATTTTCCTACTATCGACACACATTCTCTATTCTCCATACATTTTGGGAGTCAACCGTGATAGAGTCATGCATGGACTCGTGCTTTATCTAACAAACACTTTCCTTATCAAATTTATCACTTTCATATTCAACACATCACTATGTATCAAGCTTATCATATAGGATTCTTGAATCGAAGATTTGATCCTATAATCAAATCAATATGGTGTTGTATATCCCTTTTTGAATATAATCCATATAGTAGCTCATCCGGTATAATTTCAACATATTATTTTAGTACCTCTTCCACTCGCTTATGGCTATATAAAATTCTTATTTTTCCACCTTATTTTTGACAATACATAACACTAACCAACATCTTCCATATATGCAACAAAATCCTTTGTAGCCAACAAACCCTCACTCTTCTCTTCTTCCTTGAAGGGTAACAAGACCAATTTTACACCATCCTTCCAAAAAGAATAATTACTCATCCCTCCATCAAGGGTAACCTTTCTATCATATAGGCAAGGCCTCTCTAATAATATATGGCACACGTTCATACGGATAAAATCACACCAAACCTCATCTTTGTACATGGTATTCCCAATCGAGAATATAAGAAGCCATATTTTATATATAGTTACCTCGCTCAATTTCTTGAACCATGATATGCGATAGGGATATGGGTGATTTTCCCATTTCAAACTTAATTTATAAAACACTACATTTGAGACCATATTTTCAAAACTATCACCATCAATGATTATTTTACATACCTTCCCTCTAAAGGTGCATCTTTTTTAAAGATATTTTTCAAAGAACAAAGAATCACCACCAACACTATCTCGGTGCTTTCTCATTCTTTGAACAATAATTTTCTTCCTTATCATAAGGTTTTCACCCAAGTCTGTTACAACCTTTGTTTTATCTTCTTCTTCAACTTCAACCAAATTTAATCACGGTTGCTCCGATTTCCATCTCTCATGTGAAAGATACTTGTGGATATTCCAAATTGGTGTGTCCATATTCACCTCATAAACAATAGGTATAGAACCTTTGTGGGTTATTTTAACTCCATCCTCCACCATATCCTCTTCTACGCTTAAATCCCCTACCTCTTTGACCTAGTTACTATATCCTTCACTAGATTATTTTTGTCCTTTTGCATTGGAGGATTCACCTTATGGATAATGAAATCAACCTCTCCCTCTAATTGGAGATATGATGATCCTCTGTTCACTTATCTTCTTAAATTAATGTTCTTGTGCTTTTAATATGAGTTGATAGACATCATATAGGCTATGGATCCAGAGCATACTAAATTAATCTTGTATGGTATAATTCGACCCATTTACATACCTTGTAGCCTTTTGACACTTTAGACTCTCTCTATTCCAACGGAATTGATAACTTCTTAAATTCATTGGTATAATCTTCAATGTTGTGATACTTCTATCTTAGGTTTTGAAACCTTCACGATAGTGTTTGAGCATAATCTATATGAAGAAAATTCTATTTCAACATCTTCATCATTTTATTCTAGTTTCATATCCTTTCCTTTTCTTTCTTTTTTTTTCTTTTTGTATGTGATCCCACTAGATCAATGCATGTTTGGCCATCTTAGTACATGAAAACATAGAATTCTTCTCCTTTGATAGGTTTTTCCACTCAAATACACTTTCTCACAATCAACTCCTTTGGTTATAACCCTCCACCATAATTAGGAATGTTAATGTTGATATCATCATTCTTTCCCTCTAATGTCATATCAATATTTCCTTAAACAACCTCTCATTTAATGTTTCTTCATCTCTTTCATTTTCTTTTTCATTTCTTTCTTCATTACTTAATGGAGGTAGTTTTTCAAGATCACTTTATGCCTGGTTTGTGTCCCCGTCTGCATGTCTATGTTTCATGTTGATAACGCTTTCTACGATCTTAGCAACTTGTCTATGTAGCTCTTGCATATGCATTTCATCCGGGCAATATAACCTCCTCTCCCATTTGTAGCCATGCTTATATAAAATATAAATAATAAATAAGACGAATAAATGTTGCAAATATTAGGTTCACCGTTCCTCAAGATATAAATCCTACTTTGATACTAATTGACGTGGATTCGTGACCGCAAGAGTTCAAAGAGCCTCCAAAACACACACACACTTTACCAAAACTAAAGAAACTTCAAAACAACTACATTCTCATTTCATAATACTCACCAATCTTGCCCAACATTACAATCCACTTTTTATTTCTTACTAACTCTAAAACACTCTTGAATGGGAAAAAACTCTAAAATGCCAAAAACCCCTAAAATAAAAACACCTTGGATGGACCCCAAATTTTACACACATGAAATACCTCCATAAATTAAGGCTTCAACCAAGTTTTGACTTATTCCATAAGTGGAACAAAAGTTATTAATACTCTGTTCTAAATAATCCTAAAAGTTAAAGTCCCGAGCCAATTTTAGATCTTTAGATGAAGGAATTTGGCTTAAAAAAAGTCAAAATGACATCCAATCACCAAGTTGAAGCAACATGATGAACTACACTTTACGATCTAACTCTTTGTAAAATTTTAAAACAAATCGACGACTAAATCAAAATTATGATCACCAAAAATTATACTCACACATCAAATAATATCTAAACTTACATTCCTAAAAAGAGATTTTCGAATGTTTTACTTTATGAATATGTATCCATGAATCTTGATGTTAGGACTTCAATATGCAACCTTCTCATCCCATGCCCAATGATATAAATATGACGTCCGATTATGCTTTGTCAAACAAACTCTCTAGTAACTTTAAATATTTCATTATTAACCTTCATATTGTGCACTAGTAGTCGGTACTGTGTAGCAGTGCTCGATGCTACAATATGTATGTGTTTGGACTCTCTCTTTCTACAATCAACATATATAATTCTATTATATATAAGCTCGATGATTTTATTTTAAACCGTACACCACTTGCTGCAGTTTTAAAGTCTATTCGTGAAATCATTGGACCAGTTTTGTCCTCATTTAAAGATTATGTTCTCTCCTTTTCCATTGCAAAACGTAAGATTGTTAGTAAAATCTTGACCAGATTCTACAGAAGCCTTGCTAGGGAGCTGAAACACCACACTCATCTTCGTAGAAATAGATCGACATAACCTCCCCAATTTTTACATAATTTTATAAAATTTAAAGAAAAGCTAAAACAAAAGAGGATGTTGGACTTAGCACTGCTACTAAAGGAAGATGATATGAATTTCCTAATAAGTAATAGATGAAGAACGGAAAGGAATTTGAGACATAGTGAGCAATGAAAAAATCAAATAATCACTTTGAACAGTTTATTGATAAGGCCGAAATGAGTGACATAGCTTTCAAAGATGAGAGTTTCCAACACGATGTGGAACATGACTTTTCAAATTCATTGTTGCGATTACTTAACGC
Organism: Taxus wallichiana var. yunnanensis; assembly: GCA_018340775.1. Classification (NCBI taxonomy): domain Eukaryota; kingdom Viridiplantae; phylum Streptophyta; class Pinopsida; order Cupressales; family Taxaceae; genus Taxus; species Taxus wallichiana. The sequence goes on from CM031234.1 coordinate 759,995,624, forward strand.
GATTGAATTTGTGTAACGGTGAATTGAGCTTTGCAAAGATGCATTCACACGCTCCTGCTCTCCCTCTCACTCTCTTGTGCTGCACTCTCACGCTCCTGCTTCTCCATGACTGCACTTGCCTCTCTCAAGAGGGCGCAACTCTTCTTAAAATTAAAATGGCAGATTGGAGAGACACGCCTTATATTGTTTTCAGGGACTGGAATGCTTCTCACCAGAACCCCTGCGGCTGGAATGGAGTCGCTTGCAATAAATTCAATGCTGTTATTACAGTTAATCTCACTGGCGCCTCAATTTCAGGCAATTTGTCTTGTGCAATTTGCCGCCTTCCTAGTCTGGAAGAATTGATTCTCCACCAAAATGCTTTGCACGGGCCGTTACCGCAATGCCTGATAGAATGCAAGCGTTTGAGGGTGCTCGAATTGTCCAGCAATCAGTTCATCGGGAGTCTGCCCAGTCGCATCCATGATTTGAGCGAGTTGAGAGTCTTAAACTTGGCAAGCAACAGTTTGAGTGGTTCCATTCCTCCCACTTTGGCAATGTTGCCACATCTCGAAGAACTTTTACTCCACGACAATAGCTTGAATGGCACAATCCCCGCTTTTCTTGGGAATTTGACTGCTCTTAAGAAGTTTACAATTGGCGGCAATCCTCTGCATCCCGGTGTGATACCCATAGAGCTTGGCTATTTAAAGCGGCTGCGGCAGTTACGGCTTTATAACTGTAGTCTTGTCTCAAAAATTCCAGCTGTTTTGAGCAATTTAACTCAGCTCGAGGAATTAGATCTCTCGACGAATCATCTCTCGGGCGATGTTCCGAGCAGTTTAATGGGTCTCTGGAACTTGAAAACACTGTATCTGTATACGAACAATTTGACTGGAAAAATTCCGTCAAACATAGACGAGTTGAGGAGCTTATCTGATTTAGATCTTAGCGGGAATCAACTCAGCGGCGAAATTCCAGGAGAATTGTGAATCTGACATATCTTGCTTATGTGCAATTGTTTCAGAATCAGCTCACAGGAGAAGTACCTGCGGAACTCGGCAAGCTGCAGTACTTGACCGACTTGAAGCTGTTCAACAACAAGCTTAGTGGATTGCTGCCGCAGAGTTTGGGTGCGTACTCGGATCTCACTGAGGTTGATGTGGCCGGAAATGAATTCGAAGGACCTCTCCCAAAAGATATTTGTAGAGGCGGAATTCTCTTTTCGTTGGATGCATTTTCAAACCATTTCAACGGTACCCTGCCTTCTTCTTTGGAGAATTGCAAGAGCTTAAAATATTTAATGATCAACGACAACCAGCTGAGTGGGGAGATTCCTGCGGGGCTATGGGGTGCTTCAAATCTTGAATGGTTGCTTCTGAACAACAATAAGTTTGAAGGCAGGATTTCTGATGCAATTGGCCAAGCGAAGAATCTGACTCGGTTAAAGATAAGCAGCAACCGGTTCCAAGGAAGAATTCCTCCACAAGTTGGACAGCTGTCAAAACTCGAGGTTTTCAATGCCGGCTACAATCGGTTCTCAGGGTCCATTCCAAACGAGCTCGTAGGCCTCAATTTGGGTAACAATCATCTTGCGGGAGAAATCCCTGCGATATCTCAAATTGACATGGTCGCACTGCAGAATCTTGATCTGTCAAACAATTGGCTTTCTGGGAGAATTCCTCCCGAATTAGGAAGCGTGAGATTTGCTGTTTTTAATGTATCTGGGAATCGCTTGTATGGCCGTGTTCCCGATGCTCTAGACCGAGTGGCTTACAAACTGAGTTTTCTGAACAATCCGGGGCTGTGTGGGGGACGGAATTTGTTGTTGCCTGCGTGTCCTTCAAAGAAGCTATCATCTCGGAGTAGGGCTGCCATTGTGGTGGTGCCATTAGTTTTAGCAGTCTTGGCCGTGTGGTTCATTTGTCTGTGTTGTTCCTGTCTCACGAAGAAACCGAGTGGCGCGCCGTCGTGGAAGGTAACGTCGTTCCACTCGCCGGTGCTGGACGAGTCGTACATCCTCCGCAACTTGAAGGAGAGCAACGTAATTGGATGCGGAAGCTCGGGAAAAGTATACAAGGTTACTTTTTACAACGGGAAGACGGTAGCTGTTAAGAAGATCCGGAACATCGTCCGATCTGCGGGATTTGGGAGAATAGCACAGCGGCGAAAGGAAGAATTGGTGGAAGTGGAGGTGGAAACATTGGGGCTCATCAGGCATAGCAATATCCTAAAACTTCTGTGTTGCATTTGGAGCGAGGAGTCTGACTTCAAGTTGTTGGTATACGAGTACATGCCCAACGGAAGCTTGTACGAGCGCCTGCACGATGATCAAGCTGGAGCCGGACCAGAAATGGTTTTGCAGTGGCGGACACGCTTTGAAATTGTTCTTGGCGCAGCTCGCGGGCTGAGTTATATGCATCATGACTGCTCGCCTCCAATATTGCATAGGGATATCAAGTCCAGCAACATCTTGTTAGATGCAGATTTTGAGGCCAAAATTGCAGATTTTGGTCTATCCAGAGAGCTGGATAGGTTGGGGAATGCGTATACTGCGTCTGGTTATGTCGGATCCCACGGATATATAGCCCCAGGTCCCTTCTACCCTATATTTACCGAATGATTTAGTTTTATTCTTCGAATATTCTCTGACATTTGCCATGTAAAATTAATGTGGTGTGCAGAGTATGCAAGCACACTAAAAGTGTGCGAGAAAAGTGACGTATACAGCTTTGGAGTAGTGCTGTTGGAAATGGTAAGCGGGATGAAAGCGACGGTTGAGGCGGTGTATGGGGAAGGGATGCACATCGTACAATGGATTCGCAACATAGTTAAGATGGAAGAGATGGAAGAGATGGCCGCGTTGGATTGGCGAATATTGGATAAGAATTGCGAAGAGCAAATGAGACGTGTCTTGTGTGTGGGTGTGTTTTGTACTTAACGAGACACCCAATGAACGACCTACAATGCAGCAAGTGGTGAAGATGTTGGTGAGTTGCAGCTGTAGTTCGAATGACGAAGGAGGAATGATACGTTTGAATAGGATTCCTAGCGTTGATGCATCTTTTTGTTACCACTCGTCTACTTGCCCGAGACTAGCGACAATGAAATAGTTTATTTTTCCGATTAAGGCTCTCCACTTCCGTGCTAGGGAACTATGGTGCCTTTGAATATACATATGTCGATTCTAATGCTTGAGGTTCATCCCTATCAATAAATGATCCTCCTCCTTCGCCTAGTGTTGTTGCCCCATGTGCCTAGTTATTTAGTTATGTGATTTTTATTTGTCGCTTTCTCATGTTCTCATGGTATCTCGAATTTGGAACATGAGTTTTCGGTCACCCATTGTAACTTTTTTGTATTGTTAATACAAAGGCAAGTTCAAATAGTAAAATTTGTATAAACTAGCAATCGCATAAAAACAATGCAATGTGAATGTCAAAAGGGATTGGGTGGAGTGAAGAGTGGAGTAGGTGTGAATGGTTAATTTTGAAGGAAATAAATTTGTTAGCGAACTCAACAAAGGATAATATGGAGCGGGAGATAAATGGATTAGCATAAAAATGAGATATGGAAGGTTACAAATGTTTTCTTTAACCATTTTGTCAAATGTTGTATGTTTTAACCATTTTCTTTTCAATTTTTTGATCCCCTATGGTCGAAAGATAAGGTATGGCTATTAATAAAGCAATGTATGTTTTGTTTAGCAAATTGGAAAAAATTGTTAACATCAATCATACATTAAGTCAAAAATAACTTTAAAGAATAAAGATTAAACCACAATTATGTAGGTAAACACCATAAAAAGGTAACATAAAACAAGTCCAACCATGTATCTAGATGAAACCTATTAAGTGTGTGTGTGAATATAGAAACATATATAAATGTATACAAGGGTATGTTGCTAAGCAAACACACGTTTATAAGAATATCATATTTTTCACAAGAGTTTTTCATAATATCATTTGTTTGAAGGGTCATTGCAGGAAAAAAGAAAATGAATAATGTGTAGATGTGGAAAGTGGTGTGGCACCAATAATACACTACAATCAACTACAAACACCGCAATCAACTTTTAAATGGCAAAACCGTAAGGAAGTCTTAATAACACTCAACAAAGTTCTTGTGAGTTATGATATGTGTGTAAATGTGGGTTCATGTGTGTACAAACACTAATATTCAAGTATATATGTATAGATCTTAACACATACATAGTTGGTTTGAATAGACTTATGTTTCACCGCTTGTTTACGATGATTATGTATGGAATTGTGATAGGATATGAATGAGATTAAATTCATATTTGTCGAGATTCATTTATTCAATGTAAGTATTTAGATAGAGTGTGTAGACATATATAGATAACCATGTATGTATGTGTATAAGTTCGACATACATAATAGATAGCCTTTCCTCGATGTTTGGACTTGTTTTGCATTGCCTCTTTATGACAAGTATCTCTAGAGTTTTGATTATGTACGATAGTTGAATAAAGATGCATTAGTTTAAAGTTATCTTTCTGAAGTATGATCCAAGCATTTCAATTATTATGTTCTTCCTATGGTTAGGAGTGGTAGGGTATGGCCAATAAAAATAGTATGTGTATTTTTAGTAAATATAAAATAAATTAACAAGTCTCGAACATACATTAATTTAAAAAAACTTGAGAAATATGAATTAAAAAGAATGTTTATGTAATCATAGTTCTATAGATAAACGCCATACAAATGCAAATAAAAACAAGCCCAACTTATTATGTAGAGGAAACCAATTATATATTTGTGAATGTATATACATATATTCATGGGTTCAATGGTCTATGCATATAATAACTCAAATGTTATTTGCGCCCATTAAATTAGATCACTCATTCCTAAATAATATATTTTATTTGTGTTCTACCTTATCATCTCGATCTCGATGGAAACTCTCTCGATCCCATGAGCAAGGTGTGAGGAGATGCTAGATATGAGCAATAATGAATTGCAACACTCAATGCATGATTCATGAGGTCGAGATTGTAGGAACCTCAATGCAAATACTTATGCATGTTAATCTCAAAATGAAATAAAAATCTAATATCGATCGAAATTGAGAGATCAAGTTAATCTCAATGAAATCGCAATCTTTGATGCTAACATGAAGCTAAGCGAGTCATAATAGAGAGACAAGGGTCTATAGAGGCACTGAGCGTAACTTGCCGGTACGTTCCCAGCAAGTGCCAGCGTAGCATTTGACTTTGATTTTAGGGCCCCACTATTATATTGACGGACGTTAACATCGCAAACGGTCCTTCCCTGCCCCAAGTCCGTTACGTCTGTCCGTTGCCTGCTCTGTTTCCCGGCGTCGGTGCCTGCTCCGTTCACCGATGTCGACAATTAAAGTTTTCTCCTGATTTTCAAATTTGAATACCCCGCCTATATCATATTTTGAAACCACCTGACTTCATCCTTGTGCGCAAGCCAGGTATTAGTGAAGAACATTTGCAGAAATTTGCCTTTTTGGTTGAACTGTTCGTTGCGTTTCTGTGTGGTGTAGGCTCAGGACCAACTGTCATTAACAACATGGGCCAGATTTGCCTTGCCATGGGCTACGTTGACATATCTCCCTCATCAAAAATTGGGATTTCTTTGCAAATTTGGGAGCATTTTCTAAGGTATCTAGAATTTTCTGAAAACACAAATTCTAGCGTAAAGCCGAATGGAAGATCCTTTAAAATTAAAAAAACATATTTATAACAGCAAAATATTATGATTGTAAATGATTATGTTTTAAGAATTTACTGATTTATTAAGGCCCTGTTTTGGGTTTAGAAAAGTTGGCGGCCCGAGTCCACTGTGGATGGCAGCGTCACAGTTAGCGATGATAGCTGGCGGCCCGAGTCCAGTGTGGATGATAGCGTCACAGTTAGGAATTTGCTATGAGGTTACTTGTAAATGCTATTTTCAATTTTGTTGGGTATGCCTTGTTGATTGGTCAGAGGAGCATGGTGGTTCTCTGAATGAGTCTGATTATGATTCTGATTTTGGTTCTTGTTCTGATTCTGAGACAGACCCGGAGCCTCTGCCTGAGCAAACACTACAGCCACTGATTGTGGTCTTCGGAGAGATACATCCATTATTATGAGAAATGGGCAGCCAATGAATCCTACAGGCAAAAGACAGTCTCCCATCTCCAGCATTTTCAGACATTTCCGATTGATAATCTAGGTAAATCTGATATACAGCTTAAGTTTGTGAGTGATGCTTGGTTACAGATTGTGGAATGTAGACGCTTATTAAAATGGACATATGTATATGAGTATTATTTTTCAGAAACCGAGCAAATTGATGGCAACAAAGATTCATTTTAGAGCTTGAAAGATTTGATGAAGTCTCCTATAAATCGACTGGATCAGTGTACGACAGAAGGAATGCAACATTTCATTGAAAATGAAGGGTGCTCAGAAGATTTTAAGGATTATCACAGAAAGCTTATTAATCTCACAAGTGACACCCTCCAAAAGTTTGAGAATCTTGTTCATGCAGTAGAGAAAGGCATTGTGGGTGTGGATACACAGCAGCAGAAACACACAAGTAACTGCAGAGTTTCTTGTGATGCGAGATTTAATGTAGTTTATTATTAATTTTTTTTTAACTATTGGGTTTGGTACTATGGTGGATTTGACGCTGAGTGTGGTTTGGTTCTGAACAGCCTTCCACACCTTGTGAGGCAGGCCAGATTTAACCTTGGCCGTTTGCATATCCCATTATTTGTTTTAATTCATTTCCCATAAAACCTATAAGATCTCTAAGGACATACACATTTGTTCCACTTATATATCAAGTAGAATGTTGTTCAAAACATTACTCAAGAATAGTTGCATTCTTGATAAAGTATTACCCAAGAATACTTGTGTTTAAACATTGTATGTGCAATGTAATGGTGGGTGCCGTAATACACAAGTTATGGGTTAAATTTCGTTCCATTGTAAGTCCAACCTACATGATATAAGACCTTTCCCAAAATGACGTTTATTAGAAATTGCACCAATCAATGTTAAATGAATGAATGATTTTAATATCCTTGAGATGAAATAGTTTAGGGACTAAGTGCTACAATATAGTTGCTTCTGCACTACACTACCGCTAGGTACATGGGTTGCCCTTTTAGTCTTACTAAATTCTCAATCCTTTCTTAATGTTGGATCTTGTATTGTGGATCTTGGTCATAAGATTTGTTGTTTTTTCTAGCCTTTCCTCTTCAGATAAGTCGATTAGGTTTTCTACTCTCATGTTGTCATTATACTTGATACAAATGTCGATGTAGGTTGTGCACTCCATGATGTATTGTCATTATGTCTCTACTACCTCCTTGTCACAAAATAAGTATGTTCTCACATCCCATTCCTCTTTAGGCATATAGTCCACATGTCAATTTCACATAGGCAAGATGATGTGAGCTAGTTTTTATCTAAGCCATCAATATTTTTGTATTGCACTTGATTTTTGCTCCTATGTATTCCTTTTCATTATGGTCCTGTGTGGGATTAAAATCTTTGATATAGTATGTTTTTTTCTATCCAATGTGCTTTGTCCGCATGATTGTCCTAAATTTCTCTCACATAATTTCTTGTTTCTTCATTAATATTTGGGCATTCTTGCATGTTGATGCACCAATTATGTATCTATTTGTTATTTTATTTTTTGATTTGTTTTTCCTTTTTTAGCTCTTCTTCTATCACCAACATGGGCCATCGATGAGTCTCCATACTTCACACCTTCTTTAAATAGCTTAATATCTAGGTCATAATTTATGCCTCCAATGGAAACATGCTTGTTTAATCAAATAGAATCTCATATGGTAATGATGATTTGACTTTAAGGTTGTTTGTTCTTAAATGTACTTGGATTCTCTCTAACTATCTCAATTTTACATTAAACATTTTGCTAGGTCCCAAACTTCATTTCCATATAGGATCATTGAAGTGAAAAATAGGTTGAACAAGGTCCTATTGGTTTCCCAAACCCATAATTATGTGTTTCTGCACCTTTTTGTAGCGAGTATAAGGCCTTCCAACCCCCTTATATTATTTTTTTTGTACATGTGTCCTAACTAAGCTTGTGGTGAAAGACAAACCTAAAATAGTTGTATTTTTCTACTACTTTTGGTGGGCTTCCTTTCAAATGGAAGTTATTTTTCTTTCTTCTTTGTAGTGGATTGTGACTTTGGTTTTGTTGGTATTCACTTGAGTTCCCACCTCTTGACAAAAGAGCTTTAGAGCTCTCAGGTGTGCTCTCACACTATGTGTTATTTTAGCAATTAGAATAAGAACTTCTACATATGAAAATAACTTTACAACATAGTTTGTTAAGTGCACACCCCTTCCACAAACTTTATTTAACAACTCTGCCAAATTTATTTAACAACTCCTCCAACTTATTAATGTATGGTCCAAAGCAAGTGGGAGATGGAGGGGCATCCTTGTTTGACACCAATACCACTTCCAAATCATTTTGACATTACATCACTTGTCTTGATTTTTGCCCCGATTTTTTCATAAAGTCCATTCAAATTGCTGTCCTATACTCATTTGGAAACCCAAGATCCTCCATCATGTTCCAAAGTTTTCTTATAGGGACTTTCTCAAATGCTTTTTGAAGTCAAAAATTATTAGAAAGATTCTTCTCCCTAATTGTTCTATACTTTTTTCATCATGTGCCTAAGAGGAAGCAATGGTTGATAGTGTAGTGCTTCAATTTGTAACATGATACCCTTTTTCTCTTTTTTTTCCCAACTCATAATTCTATTGTTGAAAAAGCAAGGTACAAGCCTTTGAAACATGGAACTTATGAACATGAACAACGAAAGTTGACCAACATTTCCATGTTTGACACTAACTGATGTTTAAAAAACAATGCATGAGCCTTTGAAACATAACACTTGTGAACATGAGCAACCAAAGTTGACCAACATTTCCATGTTAAAAGCCCATATCCCACAAAGATAAACCCTTACCTAATAAACAAAGCAATAAAATTTGGCAAAATATAATAAGGGTCACATGAGGTCTCTCCTTCTTCCAACCACAAACATCAAAACTCATTCTATATAACTAAATGTGATATTTCTCAAATTAAAATTTATCATAATAATTTGTTTAATTTAATTTATATTTAGAAATTAATGCCCGCTAGAGACTAAGAATGGCCAATTGTATTGAAGAGCAAAAACACAATTCTAATACATAAAAGAATTTATGAGAAAAAATCAATGAAGCATCTATCTGACAATGTGATAGTAATGTCTTAGAACCAATAAATTGTGTGTTTCCCTAGAGATTTGGACTATGTTGTTTAGATATTAACTCTCTCACAGTTCCACTATCCTTGAAGTATGAATTGATAGTCGTAGGAATACGAGCATGTAGAAGATTTAATTTGAATGTGTCATGTGGTAGTTGAAGTGCCTCACATATTAATAAAGCTAAACAATGTTTCTCCTCATATTGAACAAATGCACTCGAGGATCCATGAAAATCACTTTAAAACAATGGTATCTTCTATAACTCAAATAAAAAATAGGACACCTTAAAAAAATTGGTCTTCACTTTCAAACTCAATTTACCTATACATAATACAATTTACTTTTAAAAATATGAGTTGAGAATTATAACAACCACTAGTTGTTTGTACAATGTAAACACATAAGAACTCATCCAACCAATTAAAGATATTATCACAATGTTTATGGTAAGATGAAACCCATCCTATGTGGTTGAAGAATTTTCACATTCCATTTTTGAAGTTCCATGCTAAGTCGACCTTTATTTTTGTGGTTTAAAATTATTTAAGTAGTTTGGTACAACAATTTTAATTTTTTTAACTATTTAGCCTATAAGAAATCTTTGAGCAATTTATCAAGTTTTTTGTCACAAGCTTGAGATGGGCCCAACGTGAAGAATAATAAACATGTGTTGCCACAAGCACTTTGAAACAAATATGCAATTTACTTGCTAAGGTGAGAAGTTTTGTGATCCAATATGACAATTTATTTTCAACTTGATCAACAACATATTACAATATCCAAGAGGGAGTTTCTTGGAATGCAAAAGGGATGCCCAAAAATTGAAATATTTCACCATGTTGAATTTGCTTGCATTGAAGAAGGGATAACCATAGGGGAGGAGCTAAACTAGATTATTTGTAGCACTAAGTCTTTTTCCATTGAATGCTTGAACCTAAGGTGAGGCAATAGACATCTAAGAAAGAGAATTCTTGTTGAACGTTATCCTCATCTTCAACTAAGGTGAGAAATCAATCATATGCAAAATTGGTATTGATGAGATGAGTAGGAGTTAAAATTGGAAATGTAATTCCTTTCACCAATCCATGTTGACTGACATTGGTGAGAAGATTAGAAAATCCTTTGATTACTAACACATATGAAGCAGGAACTAAAGGGAAACCTTGGTGAATAGATCACAAAATTCCAAAAGGATTAGAGTGAATTACATTAATAAAGAGACATGTAAAGGAATAAGAAAAAGCATGGCCATAGTACTGATAAAGGTAGGCCCAAATCTAAACACTATGAGTATGGCTAAAATGAAGTATCATTCGATCCTGTCATATGTTTTCTCAAAATCAATTTTGATAAGTAAGGATTTTTACTATGGCCATCGAGCCCATTCCATACCTTCCCATATTGTAATAATATTATCCAAAATGTATCTACTTTAGATAAACCTTGTTTGTTCTTGACTAAAAATTGCAAGTAATAGGTTAAGAATACATAAGTCCAAAGCTTTAGCAATGATTTTATATGAGACATTATGCAAAGTAATTGACCACCAACAAGCAATGAGCTTTAGATCCCCCATCTTAGGAAGTTGATGTTCCATTGGTTGATGAACCGTGTAACACACCAAAAATACCAACACAAGAACAACACAAAGTGAAATACAGATAACTTTTTTTTTTACTTGCTTTGACTCAACACGACACAACATGTCGTCACAAGGTTACAACCAACACTTGGAACCATTTGTTATGGGGAAGACCACAAGGTCAGCACGAAAACGTTCACACTTATCAAGGATAATTTATTTTTTCTTTTTACGAGACAACATGGAAGTCCAACCACATGACACACTCACAAAATTTAGTGGCCACAATAAGAAATGGTTAGGGTTTATTTATTTTGGTAAGACACCCTTTAGCTCATGACTTAAGTTTTCAGAAGGAAACAATATATGGTTCGCACAAATTCATCTCACCAACTAAGTTAATTTCTTAAACACTGTAGAGTAGTTCACTTAAAGTCTTCTCCTACTTACTAAATCTTAATATCTTCCAGAAATTAATCATTGTTTTCCTTTGAGCTTGTTTAAGAGTTCACCCCAAAGGGATAGTGTTCGCTAGTTTAGCTAGGGGTACCAATTTATAAATGTTTACTTCACAAAGGATGTTTTCATTTTGATCACTCATGGAAGTATTTGATTTCAAATAGATCACCTTTACATTTACTTGTTGAATATAAAATTATTATTTTTGTTTAGCTTCTTTAAGGGTTAACCGACTCATTTTACTTTACTTATAAAATATTGTCGCTAAGTCTTAGAAAGATTTAACTTAACAATTTATTCTCAAGATCAAAGTTTTACAATACTCATATCAATGTAAAGATTGAGAGCCATTTCTCACAAGGATAATTTCAAGCTTAACTACACAAGAACAAGACACTTTATTTCACCATTACCAAACAATACAAGGCAAGAGGTCATATCAACTCTCTTTACAAGCAATGTTACACAATTTACAACACTTTGGACATTTTTACAAGGAACTTCATAATGGTACAGATGAAACTTTTACACTCTTTTCTTCTAGTCTACTCGCATAATCCATCTCGCACAAATATTAACTAAAGTCACTTCAAGAACTCGAGCATGTTAAGGCTACACAATGCAATAGTAAGCTAACAATTAACAATATCAAGAAAGGAATATTCTAAATTCAGAATGGATTAAAACACAACTCACAACTCCAATATTAATCTCATGAGAGAGAAAACTAAATCATCCAACAAGGAGAAAGTCCAAATACTAGTAAGAACAAAATTACATAAATCAAGGCAAGACCTTATGGGTTGGGAACAAGAAAGTCAAGAGTGTTGATATCTCCTTCATGTAATGCTATGGGTTACGTGATAGGAATCCAAAATTTACTCCATCCAACTAAAGGGTCCAAGAGAAGACAAAGCGTACTAATTATGATCGTAGGCGCGAAGCAAAAATGACGTTAACCAATTCTTCCAGGGGGCTTCAAAGTAATATGGGTTCGATGCCCTTAAAAGAACACAACTATAGTTTTGGTTTTAACCAAGGAGTTTACCACTACCTCCTTATCGGATTTCTTAAAACGTAGTACTAGTCAACCAAAACAAATCCACTTTTCCAAAAGCGTACGAAAGAGACACAGAAAGGGCCATTATTCTACCAACAAACCCTATCCTAACCGTCAACTTCTCTACATAATATAAGGGAAGACTAAACCCAAAAGTCGTTAATAATTTTTATATAATTCAGAAATGTCAATAAACATTAAAATAAAAATTGATTTCCCTAACAAGGCCACAAAATGGGACCTTTAGTAACCAAGTTTGAAGTATAAGGTATTCGAGTTCGAAAACAAAGGGATTCGATACGCAGAGGGCAAAACACCAACGATGCCCCGGACTCAAAAGACCTTACCACGAGTACAAGCACAAACCAAGAACCAACGCACACAGCTATCGTCAGAAGGTTACGCAGGTGCGGTCGTGGCTAGAAGTTCTATGAACTCCTTGCCAAAGGTATAAAGATGGAAAATTTTACCCGATCCGAGTGGGCTTATCGAGGAAAAGTCTTAGAAAATATCAAATGCAGATAAATATAACAGCCACCTATGATATTATCACCGAAATCAGCCTGTCATCTAACAGAAACGAGTTCACGAGTCCAAGACTTGATGGATTCACCTACAACTTTTGTTTCACTAGCTAGTAGTAGTAGCTTGCGACCCTTAATAAAAATTCTAGAGATTTCATTCAGATTAAACTTACAATGTTTCCCTTGCTTTAATCAAACAAGAGTTTACATCAAGAAATAGGTATAGTAATTCTCTCAACACGTGGAGGTCAAAATAGATGCCAGGTTATCCCTCATCTAGACTAGGTATAACATCCAACCATGTGCGCTTCTAAAACAAACCCCAAATGTCATTTTCTAATCAAACATAAAGTAAGGAATGCCCACAGGCTTAAACAAGTTTCAGAACACAACGTCACTATTAATGTACCTTTTAGCAAAACAGGAGAGCCCTAAACAGGAAATGCGTATTTATTCAACCAAAAGAGGTATGTAGGCTTAACCTTCCATTTAGTAACCTTCAATTATATTTACCATCACAGAATTCTTTTTAAAAGAAAGTCATATAAGCAAACAAAACTCAATAATGTTTCCTTCCCTACGAACTAGATTGCATCACTCAAAATTTGCAGTAACCCATTTAGACAAACATGAAATAGAGTAAGCTATAAGAGAGGAAGGAACATTCCAAGCAAAATCAGCGAAATAGGAATAAGATTTAAAGGAACAACCACACAATCAGGCAGTGATATAAACAACCACGAAAACATCTAGTCTAGGCGCCATTCAAGAGGAGAGAAAATTCATTTCAAGATACTGAAAGAAGGTAGAAAACTATTACAGAGAGTAGATTTAACATGCCTGGTTTAAAACGCCATCTCCATGCATATGATTGTTTCAATGCCGTTGCTTGCCTTTAACCCAAAGTGCTTTGCGAGCTCGAGCTAGCGCCACAATCACGCAGTGAAAAACAGCTACAAACCAACCCCATGATTTGAAGCTCGGACACGAGACATATTGATTACACCACGCCCCTGGATCTACGTTTTTCCACATCAGCTAGTTATCAGGAAAAAAATCAAAACTATTGAACCGCTTGTCTTCCTACCCTCGAGGTCGGCATGAGCCTTTGCAGCTTCTGCCAGTGGGTATGTCTTTGTCACACGGACTCTTAGAACACCAGATGCAACATTTGCAAATAATTCTCCTGCAGTTTCCAGGAGCTCTTCTCGAGTTGCAGTGTATTACATCATGGAAGGCTGTGTTAAAAACAATGATCTTGGGGCAAGGGCTGACAAAGGAGCACGATCAATCGCACCGATGACCACCAAAGCTCACCATGTAACCTCTAAAAGCCAAGCACTCCAAAGATCCCTGGAATGTGTCCTTGTCCTCAGAACCAAAAAATGACCTGCACACCTTGTCCTTTTGTAATTTCTTAACACAATCTACAAAATCTTCCTGGGTATAGATAATGGGATGATGGCATCCATCTTCAATTGCTTGTGCGGCCTTCTCCTTGGTCAGACAAGACACAATGACAAGTGGCCAAGGCCATAACCCCATTGACAACAAAAATCCTACTTCTCCAAATGCAGCAAGGCACAAGAATCAGATGCCCGGTTCCACCTTAAAGCAACGCCGAAGAAGAAACGAGCAAATCATACCCTTCAAAGATAATTGCAGCACCCACAATAGGATAAATGGTAGATGGCACTGGTACAACAAAACTTGCAGGAAGAATCTGCTCCTCAGTGTATGAACCCATAGGATTCCCCGCAAATCCAACTAAATCACCAACCTTTTTCCTTCATCAGATCTGGGGACAGCATCAAACTCTCGGTGCAAACACCACAGCTGTAGCTTGTAAGGTGTGATAATTCCAACAGCACCCTTTATGCCTGCCAACATAGTGACTCGTTTGAAGATGCTCATATAATTTCAAAGCAAAATGTGCTTCATGAATATTCTGATATGAACAGATCCACGCCTATGGGATTCTCTCCCATGAGTTACATCGAATAGCAAGTAAGGTCTCAACAAAGAATCTCTGTAACAATTTTCATCGGGTCTCCTGGTAACACACACTGTCACTTAATCGATTTTGATAAAAATATCTTAAAGGAGAAGTCCCGAATTGAGGATGCAGTCGAACCTGAGCAGCTAACAACACAGTTGGTCGACCTACTTGCTGGAAGCGCTCATAATGGCTTCTACTACCCTGCAACAAGCCTGCCGCCTGGCTAAGAGGCCCTTGGCCTTTCTGTAACGCTGGCTGGGAGTAACTTTCCAAAATGAAAAGGCAAGGCGGCTCAACTAAAACTTTATCTCGTCCTTCTACTACAGCTACGAGATTTTGCAACAGCCGATCATGGCTGAGGTTGCGTGCATCCAGAACATCAGGATCAACACCGACGGTGCCTTGGGATCGCCCTGCAGTAGCTGTCACGTTTAACTCGTTCTGAACTCCACGAGTAGGGAGGAAGGAACAGGCGGCTCATTCCATCCCTCGACTCCATTCCAGCAAATGATGCTACTCGCAAAAATGCAGAGGAAACCCTTTACTACAACATTACACACTGTCTCGCCTAAACCGACCCCCAGCGCCATTCTTCAGCATCGCAAAAAAGGAGACTTGATGTAACGCACAAAGATACAGAAGAGACGACAATACAAACAAAGGCAAAGGCGACAGACAGACGCATGGCCATGCTAAGCAGACATCAAAGTTAAACAAAACGAAGGCATTCAATAAAAAGAGGAGGGCAGAACGCGGTCTGCAGAGAAGAGACCCTCCAAAAGCCACAGCCGAAAATCAAAATAAACAAGGACAGAGCGTAAACCAAACCTCCTTGTTCACGCGGCCAAACAGGTCAAGGGGAAGACAGAAAAGGACGCGCCCAGGAGGAACAGTGAAGGAAACGTCTCATACACGCCTGCAACACTGGCATGAAGCTCCATCTAATCCATCACGTCAATCAACTGCGCCCAACACCCACCCAAACGCATTGAAGGAGAATCCTGAAGAGATCACGCGCTCCAACGTCGAACAATAAAAGCTCCACCTTCCACGCCAAGGGGATGACGCTGACTGAGCCCGGGTAGGTTAGGGGGCATTACAGATTTTGTCAATCTTTGGACATATGACAACTCACCAAGTGGTCTTTCATTATAATAAGAGATGCTCTCTTTATAATAAGAGATGCTCGCATATAGTTCTGAAGGAGCGAAATGAAAGGATGACTACTTACACACCACCTTGACCACATAAATATATTATCCAACGTTTGCAACAACAATGGGAAATTGAAATATGACATTTTCTCCCGTTCATGGAATAAAGTGCATGACAAGCTCGGTCTGAGCACAAAAGTTTCAGTGAATAAGTTGGGGGCATTACAAACTGACCAAGGAAATTAGAATTAAAGGCCTCTAGATAGACTTGAAAAGAGTCATTTCTAACTAGATACCAAAGGATTTTGTAAAATTCACAAGGGAACCATCTTTCCCTAGGGCCATATCATTTTCCACTTGAGAAACTAGCTCAAAAATATCATCATCAGTTGCAATAAATACTTTGTGATTGAGAGAGCTTATAAAGGACCTTTGCTACGCATTGACCAAGAGCCACTTGTCACTCCAAAGAAAGCTCCTGAACTTTGAAAATGTGTTGATAATGGTGCACCAAATCCTGCACCATCTCTAACACTTCAAACATGAAGTGAACATTCTAAGATAGCTTTGAGTTTTTGTTCATGTGTTTTTTATTAGCAGTAGAGAAGGGTTAAGAGGACCCTACCTTGTACAAAAGTTGGAGAAAAAAAAAGACATTGAGGATCAAAACAAATCAGCCTCTACCAGTGGAACCAAAGACCAAAATAACAGAAAACATAAAAACAACTAACAAACTATCTCTACCATGAGGCCCCTTCCCTTTAGATCTTAGCTACATTTTTAGGGGGAGATAGTCCCTTTCTTTTTTCGAATCATGATTTTACATTCCTCTTCCACATTTGGATTTACATTTTCAATGTTCTAGATTGGAATCAAAACTTCTATGTGTTCCACCAGGTCATGGGATCCTGATTCATTCTTGCTAACTTGTTACACTTCCTCCTCTTCTCAATCAACCAATTTCTTAAAATCCATGTCTAAATCACAATTAAGTGGATCATTCACAACTAGATGACTAGGATTAGAGTTCTTCCACCAAGAACTTCTTCCTTTAGCCTGTTTTCTAACCAAGTGAAAATCTGATGCTAAATGACCAAGAGAAAAATTCTGCACCTAAAGGGAAACCCTTCATAGTCAAGATTTTGAATCCAAGTTCTATCCTCAACTTTAAGTTCAATAGTGGTAGGAAATCAACAGAAGTATCCATATCAACCAAGATTTTAGCATACGTTTTGTGCTCAAAATCTTCTGCTTTTTTATCAATAGCTAAACATTTTCCTAAAGTGTTACCAATAACGGTTAAACAACTATCCAACTAGAATTGGAGGAAAGTAAGGAAGACTAGTCCATACTAGTTTAATGTGGAAAGTGTTAGAAACCACGTTAAACAAAGGGAACCACAATTTTTGTTCACGTGTTTAACTTTGAGGGAACAAAATAATTCCTTAGAAATCGATCACCCAATTTGACAATTGTTTACATGTTTATCAAGATTTTAACCTTAAAATACTCACATTTTTACAAAAATGTTATATATAACTTGCATATTTAAAATATGACCGCCCTTTTTATATAGATATATTCAAAAAGTTAAATAAATAGATATTATATATAATATATATACTAATGATCAAGTTGTTGCAATCTCTTCCATCTTCTTTCAACATTTCATCTTGGAAGGATCTAGCAACTTGACATAACCTCAAGGAGGCGTATAATTGCAGAGTGAGCCCATCACATTAATCTTCAGGAACAGTTGCAAAGTGAGTCCATCACACTAATCTTTGCGAAACAGTTGTAAAGCGAGTCCATCACACAAGTTATGTAGCTAAGTTGTTTAATTAACAACTTATTAATATTAGTAAAATATGCTTATTACGTGATTAGTGATGGTTGAAACTACTCACGTAATTAGTTTGAGTTGTTATAGGAGTGTTTATATCTCTTCTAAAATTTAGGAGAAAACAATCCTATATATTTCCATGATTGTCTCATATGTTTTTCATCAATCAAGTAATTGTTCTCTATGTTAAATTGTTGTATTTCGATTCAAATCTATACTTTATATTTCATTAATGAGATATCAAGATGTTTATATTCTACTTAATAATGTGGGAGCAAGAAGATGCATTTCAAAATGAGCCTTCACAGGATCCTGGTTTTGGTCGATTTCAAGAGGGCTTACAGGACTTTTGCATTGTATCCATTTATTTGCATTGTATCCATTTATTTTTCTTGTGCAATTTGTAACAAGAAAACCTATTCAACCTATTCAAACATATATAAATGTATACAAGGGTATGTTGCTAAACAAACACACATTTATAAAAATATCATATTTTTCACAAGAGTTTTTCATAATACCGTTTTCTTGAAGGGTCATTGCAGGAAAAAAGAAAAATGAATAATGTGTAGATGTGGAAAGTGGTGTGGCACCAATAATACACTACAACTAACCACAAAACACTTGCAATCAATTGTTAAATGGAAAACCGATGTAAGTCAATAAGGAAGTCTTAATAGCACTCAAGAAAGTTCTTGTGAGAGAGATGATATGTGTGTAAATGTGGGTTCGTGTGTGTACAAACACTACTATGAAGGTATATTTGTATATATCTTAACACATACATAGTTGGTTTGAATGGACTTATGTTTCACCGCTTGTTTATGATGATTATCTATGGAATTGTGATAGGATATGAATGATATTAAATTCATTTTTGCAGATTCATTTATTCAATGTAAGTATTTAGATAGAGAGTTTAGACATATACAGATAACCATGTATGTATGTGTATAAGTTCGTACATACATAATAGATAGCCTTTCCTCGTTGTTCGACTTGTTTTGACCGCCTCTTTATGACAAATATCTCTAGAGTTATGATTATGTACAGATAGTGAATAGTTTAAAGTTATCTTTCGAAGTATGATCCAAACATTTCAATTATTATGTTCTTCCTATGGTTAGGAGTGGTAGGGTATGGCCAATAAAAATAGTATGTGTATTTTTTAGTAAATATAAAATAAATTAACAAGTCTGAACATACATTAATTTAAAATAAACTTGAGAAATATGAATTAAAAAGAATGTTTATGTAATCATAGTTCTATAGATAAACGCCATACAAATGCAGCTGAAAACAAGCCCAACCTATTAGGTAGAGGAAACCAATTACATATTTGTGAATGTATATACATATACTCATGGGTTCGATGGTCTATGCATACAATAACTCAAATGTTGTTTGCGATCCATTAAATTAGATCACTCATTCCTAAATAATATATTTTATTTGTGTTCTACCTTATCATCTTGATCTCAATGGAAACTCTGTGATCCCACGAGCGGTGTGAGGAGATGCTATATATGAGTAAGAATGAATTACGCAACACTCAATGCATGATTCATGAGGTCAAGATCAGTAGGAACCTCAATGTAAATACTTATGCATGTTGATCCCAAAATGAAATAAAAATCTAATATCGATCGAAATTGAGAGATCAATTTGATTTCAATAAAATTACAATCATTGATGCTAACATGAAGTTAAGCGAGTCATAATAGAGGGATAAGAAATTGACTTTACAAGGAGGATGTGTAAGGAGAAGGTGGAAAGAGGAACATGGTTCCACGAAAAATTACTTTCAATTGTTTAACGAAGTGAGTGACATGCATACCTTTCAAAGATGAGCGTTTCTAACACGATGTGGAACATGAATTTTCAAATTCTCGTAAACCTTGACGCAATTGAATCCGTGAGAGCTTTGTAACATTGCCACAATTAACGCTATTAAATTTTTTTAATGGCGGAGTATATGCGAGCAAAGATGATCCAATCTGCTCTTCCTCTTCGTGTTTCATTTTGACACTCCTGCTTCTCCATGAGTGCACTTGCATCTCTCAAGAGGGCGCTACTCTTCTAAATATTAAAATGGCAGATTGGAGGGACACGCGTGTCATGTTTTGAGTGACTGGAATGCTTCTCACCAAAACCCCTACGGATGGAATGGAGTCTCTTGCAATAAATTCAATGTTGTTATTACAATTAATCTCACCGATGTTAATCTTAGTAATTTGTAGCTTGGACAGCTGTTTGTCCTCATCCAATTGTTATTTGGACAGCGTAGAATTTAGAGAAATAGTTGTTTTTGTCAAACAAATATTGTTAGGATAAGAACAATTGTTATCTAATATTGACTCCTTTTAGGTGACACCTCATAACCAAGGTTGTTATGGTTATTGAGTTGTCTTAATCTCAGCCGATCATTTGTATTAATCTCGGCCGTTGATTTTCAACGAGAGTAGTATATAAGGGGGTCATTGGGGTCATTTGTAACAAGGAAGTTTTGAGAGAAACTTGCAGTGTTAGCAAGGGCGCAGTGATAGCGTTGGAGATAGCAGTGGAGGAATATCAGCAGGAGGATTAGGAGATTGTCGGAGCTCGCGAAGAAGAGCAAGCGGTATTTGTATCTCTTGATTTGCTTTGAAGTTTAATATATTTCTCATATGTAGTATCTTGGTTTTTCCTACGGGGTTTTCCAGGACAATTGTCTGAAAATATTGTGTTCACCTTGTTGGGTATTTTTTATGTGTTTGTATTTGTGAAGTTACAGTTGTGTTATTTTCCAATATTTGTTGATCAAATAATCTTACAAGATAGGAGGTTAATAATCAGTAACTGTAATAGATTTTTCACATGGTATCAGAGCTTTGTTCGGGTAGAAGAGATTTACCTAGGTGAAAGAAAGTGAGGGTTTATAAAACCCAGTTTAACCGCTTTCAAAATTATTATTATTGTTTTCTTTTAAGATGGCCTCGAGCGAGTTTAAGAGATCGGGCGATTGGATGGAGCCTCGAATTTTGGTGTCCGGAAAGCCGAATTTCTTTATTCTTTGGAAGAGAATGGTATCAAGGAATATGTGACCACCGTTGTTGTACTGCACTCTGCGGATGCAACACAACTCTTAGCATATAAGAAGGAAGATGCCAAGGCGAGGAGGCTGATTCTTGACGGTGTCGAGGATCATATTGTTCTCGCATATGCGAGTTAGATACAACGAAGACGATGTGGGATGCCATTATGAATGCTGTGCGAGAATGCTACCACTAACCTAGGAAGCCGATTCTCGAGAGAAAATTTGAGGAATACTCGGATGAATAAGGGAGAAGACGTCACAAGTTACCTCACCAGACTTAGACTTGTCAAGGATGAATTGGCAGCTGTTGGAGACAAGCCAAGTGATGATGAGCTAGTGAGAATAGCCCTAAATGGGTTTACTAAGCAGTGGGATGTCTTTGTTCAAGTCATCAATGGACGAGACACCTTACCGAGTTGGGATCGACTATGGAGTGATTTCACTCAGGAGGAGCTTAGACTAAGTCTTGTCAATGGAGCCAACAATAAGAGTCAGAAAAGTGAGGTGGAACAGGAAAATGTTGCCCTAGCGGGTAAAGGGAAAGCAAAGAAGGGGTCTAGTAAAGGATCAAATTCACAAGGTGAAAAGAAGAAGAAAGATTCTTCGAAGATCAAGTGCTATGGCTGTCACGAGTTTGGCCACTATGTCAGCGATTGCCCAGAAAGGAAGAAGAATGAAAAGAAAGGCAAGAAGCAAGTTGCGGCTTCAGCAAGTGCAGATGAGCTCTCTAGTAGAATGGAAGATGAGTTTGCACTCATAGCATGTATGGTTAGCTCAACCTCACAGAGTGTTTGGTACATAGATAGTGGGGCGTCATATCATATGACAGGAGTTAGAGAATACTTCTCCAGTTATAAGGAAGAGAGCACAAGAATCCAGATCTCTATGGGGAACATGTCCAAACTCAACTCAGTTGGGAAAGGGACTGTTTAGTTTCAGAGGGAGAGTGGTAAGATTATTCCCCTTCATGATGTGTTGCATGTTCCAGGCTTAGGGATGAATTTGATTTCTCAGATTCTGTCCTTCAGACAAATGGTACAATGTACTCTTTAGAGGGGCACATGTGTTGATCAAGCACAAGGATTGAAATCACCCACAAACTATTGAGTTAGGAGCGGTCGGCTTTATAGGCTGCAGTTTGATATTCCTAAGGCACTCATGAGCAACAGTAATCTTAGAGATCAGGGAGAGCTATGGCATAGAAGGATGGGCCATATCCATCATGGAGCCCTTAAATTACTTCATGAGACAGTGACAGGTGTTCCTGAGGTGAGCACAGAGCACGATGATGTATGTAAGGGATGCGTGTTGGGGAAGTTTGCTAAAGCATCTTTTCCAAGGAGTGACACCAGATCCAAGGGTGTTCTTGATCTAGTACATTCAGATGTATGTGGACCAATGTCGACGAAGTCTCTCAGAGGGTATGAGTACTTTGTTACTTTTATTGATGATTTCTCCAAGAAGACATGGATATACTTCTTGAAGACCAAGGATGAGGTTTTCAGTCGCTTCCAAGAGTTCAAAGCTCTTGTGGAGAATTCGACAGGAAGGAAGATAAAAGTTCTTCGGTCAGACAATGGAGGTGAGTACAAAAGCAATGAGTTCCAGAGTTCTGTACCAGAGAAGGAATCAAGAGAGAGTGGATTGTTCCTTACAATCCGCAATAGAATGGAGTTGCTGAGAGGAAGAATCGGTCTATAACGGAGGCATCAAGGGCTATGTTGCATGACCAGGATTTACCCCGTTATTTGTGGGCAGAGGCATGCAATACAACAGTATACATACAGAATAGAGTTCCACATAAGGTACTAGGGAAGATGACACCAGAGGAAGCATTCACTGGGAAGAAGCCAGATGTCAGTCACTTTAGGATCTTTGGGAGTTTGGCATATTGTCACATTCCTAAGGATACACGTACCAAGTTAGATCAGACTGCAGAGAGAGGGTACTTTGTGGGGTACAGTGAAACCTCTAAGGCATATCGGATATTCATTCCAGGGACTAGGAGGATTATTGTTCGACGTGATGTCAAGTTCATGGAGGACAAGGCATTTAGAAGGTCTAGAGATTTGCCAGTAGATGATCAGAGTGAGCAGCCAATAGAAGCTCCAAGGATCACTCAATCGAGTCAAGGGCAAAGCTCGAGTACAGTTACTAGTACAAGCATAGACTCAGGAGGAGAGAGTTTTCAAAGTATGAGCAACAGTGCAAGAAGAGATGCATCGAGAAGACATGGAGCTTGATATTTCATCCTCTACGGTTAGGGCAGCGGCAAGAACCGTGAGGTTCAACAGACCTGAGAAGAATACTCGGGAGTTAGTGGGTACTCCTATGAGGAGTGATAGACAACGAAACCACCAGCCGGTATGATGACTATGTTGCATTAGTTAGTATGTTGGTAGATAGTGAACCTTCTAGCTATCGGGAGGTCGCACAACATCAAGTGTGGCAAGAAGCAATGGTTGAGGAGTATACTTCAATTATGGAGAATGATGTGTGGGAGGTAGTGCCTAGACCAACGAGATAGGGCGGTGGTTGGATCACGTTGGATCTATAAGATCAAGCACGGTGCGAGATGGTAGCATCGAGAAATATAAGGCAAGGTTCGTGGCAAAGGGGTTCTCTCGGTAGAGGGAATAGACTACGAGAGACATTTGCTCCAGCTTGCCGTGTATACTTCTATACGAGTGTAATCTCAATTTCAAAGCAGATGGGATGGCAGATCCATCAAATGGATGTCAAGACAACATTTCTTAATGGTGAGTTGAAAGAGAGGTATACATAGAACAACCGAGAAGGTTTTGTAGCACAAAACAAAGAGACCCACGTGTGTAGATTGAAGAGAGCGTTATGCGGACTCAAGCGAGCTCCTAGAGCGTGGTATGAGCGCATTGATAGTTACTTGCCGGAAATGGGCTTTTTTTGAAGAGTAAGGCGAGATGCTAATCTCTACTACTTGGTAGTTGGAGGTGAGATTCTCATTCTTGTTCTATATGTAGATGACTTGTTTTTATAGGTTCACTTGGGGCTCATAAAAGAATGCAAGAGGGATCTTGCAATGGAGTTCGAGATGAAGGATTTGGGACTCATGCACTACTTTCTGGCATGGAGGTATGGCGAAAGATGGAGAGATTTTCCTTGGGCAAGGGAAATATTGCATGGAAATCTTGAAAAGGTTCAAGATGGAAGATTGCAAAGCCATGTCTACACCCATGATCATGAATTGGAGGAAGGTAGACACATCCAGGGAGAAGGATGTAGACCCCACCTTATACAGGGCGCTTGATTGGTTCTCTCATGTATTTGGTCAATACCGTGCCGATATAGCTTTTGCAGCTTAACTCTCTTATTCGGTTCATGGTTGAGCCAAAGAGAGTGCATTGGACTGTGGCAAAGCATGTGTCATGCGTTATTTCATGCGAGTACAATCGAGTATGGAATTAGATATGCTCGAGGTGAAGGAATCAGGTTGATGGGCTATACTAACGCAGATTGGGCAGGTAGTACAACGGACAAGAGGAGCACTTCAGGGTGTTGTTTCAGTCTGGGATTAGGAGTTGTATCTTGGTTCAGCAGGAAGCGAAGTCTGTGGCTCTGAGTTCAAGCAGAGTTAGAGTACATAGCAGCTAGCATGGCAACATGTGAAGCTATATGGCTTCGGAAGTTGTTAGTAGCTTTGTTTGGTCAGAAGGTTGAGACTACGGTGATACACTCGCGAAAATCGAGTTGCATCAAGTTGATGAGAATCCGGTGTTTCATGATAGGTCAAAACATATAGACATCAAGTATCACTTCATCGAGAGATTGTGTGCAGTGCAGGGTTGTTAAGCTACGGTTTGTACTGCATCAGCAGATATGATATTCGACAAAGGCATTGGGAAGGCAAAATTTATCTTCTTCAAAGAGATGTTGGGTGTCATGCGAACAACTTCCTCGCTAAGAGGGAGTGTTAATCTTAGTAATTTGTAGCTTGACAACTGTTTGTCCTCATCCAATTTATTTGGACAAACAGAATTTAGAGAAATAGTTGTTTTTGTCAAACAAATATTGTTAGGATAAGAACAATTGTTATCTAATATTGACTCCTTTTAGGTGACACCTCATAACCAAGGTTGTTATGGTTATTGAGTTGTCTTAATCTCAGCCGATCATTTGTATTAATCTCGGCCGTTGATTTTCAACGAGAGTAGTATATAAGGGGGTCATTGGGGTCATTTGTAACAAGGAAGTTTTGAGAGAAACTTGCAGTGTTAGCAAGTAGTCTTGCAGTGTTAGCAAGGGCGCAGTGATAGCGTTGGAGATAGCAGTGGAGGAATATCAGCAGGAGGATTAGGAGATTGTCGAGCTCTGCCAGTAAGAGGCAAGCAATATTTGTATCTCTTGATTTGTTAAGTTTAATATATTTCTCATATGTAGTACTGGTTTTCCCTACGGGGTTTTTCCAGGGACAATTGTCCGAAAATATTGTGTTCACCTTGTTGGGTATTTCTTATGTGTTTGTATTTGTGAAGTTACAGTTGTGTTATTTTCCAATATTTGTTGATCAAATAATCTTACAAGATAGGAGGTTAATAATAATAGATTTTTCACAACTGACACCTCAATTTCAGGATATTTTTATTGTGCGCTAGTAAACCTATTCAAATGTATCATTTTTTCTTCTTCTTCGTTCTTCTCAGTGCAGTCGCAACTCACCAACATCTGCACCACTTGCTGCATTGAAGGTCGTTTGTTGGGCTCCTCATTCGTGCAAATCACTCCCACACGCAACACACGCATCATTTGCTCCATGCAATTCTCATCCAATATTCGCCAATCCAACGCGGACAACACTGCCAACTCTCCCATCTGAATTATTTTGCGTATCCATTGCGCGATGTGCACCCCTTCGCTGTACACTGCCTCACCCGTCGCTTTCATCCCACTTACCACTTCCAACAGCACTACTCCAAAGCTGTACACGTCACTTTTCTCGCACACTTTCAGTCTGTTTGCATACTCTGCACACCACATTAATTTTACAGGAAAAATGTCAGACAATATTCGTGGAGCAAAATATTATTCATTAAAATGAAAGTGAACGAACCTGGGGCTATATATCCGTGAGATCCCACAAAACCAGACGCCGAATACTCATTCCCCAACCTATCCAACTCTCTAGATAGACCAAAATCTGCAATTTTGGCCTCAAAATCTGCATCTAACAAGATGTTGCTGCACTTGACATCCCTGTGCAAAATTGGAGGCGAGCAGTCATGATGCATATATCTCAGTCCGCGAGCTGCGCCAAGAACAATTCTACAGCGTGTCCGCCACTGCAAAACCATTTCTTGTCCGGCTCCAGCTTGATCATCGTGCAGGCGCTCGAACAAGCTTCTGTTGGGCATGTACTCGTATGCCAACAGCTTGAAGTCAGACTCCTCACTCGAAATGGAACACAGAAGCTTTAGGATATTGTTATGCCGGATGAGTCCTAATGTTTCCACTTCCACCAATTCATTCTTCTCCCTCTGAGCTATTCTCCTAAATCCGGCAGATCCGACTATGTTCCGGATCTGGATCTTCTTAACAGCTACCGTCTGCCCGTTGTAGAGAGTAACCTTGTAAACTTTCCCAGAGCTTCCATATCCAATGACGTTGCTCTCCTTCAAGTTGCGGCGGATGTAGGACTCGTCCAGCACCGGCGAGTGGAACGATGTTACCGTCCACGACGGCGCGCCACTCGGTTTCATCGTGCGAGGGAGCAACAGAGACAAATGCACAACAAAGCCAATGCTGCTAAAACTAATGGCGGCACAACAATGGTAGCCCAACTCTGAGATGACAGCTTCTTTGAAGAACACGCAGGCAGCATCAAATTCCGACCCCACACAGCCCCGGATTGTCCACAAAACTCTCTCTGTACGCCACATTGTCTAGAGCATAGGGAACGGGGCCAGACAAGCGATTCCCAGATACATTGAAAATGGTAAATCTCAGGCTTCCCAATTCGGAAGGAATCCCCCAAAAGCAAATTGTTTGACAGATCAAGACTTTTCAGTGTGGGCATGTCAATTAGAGATATCTCAGGCATTTCTCCCTCGAGTCGATTGCTGCCCAGATTGAGCTCCGTAAGATTTTTCAGCAAAGATATATCCTTTGGAATCTCTCCCGACAAGAAATTGTGATCCAGCTGAAGACTAGTGATCGAACTTAAGCCTACGAGCTCGTCTGGAATGGACCCTGAAAACCGATTGTAGCTCGCATTCAAAACCTCGAGTTTTGACAGCTGTCCTACTTGAGCTGGAAATCTTCCTTGGAACCGGTTGCTGCTTATCTTTAACTGATTCAGATTCTTCGCTTGGCCAATTGCAGCAGAAATCTTGCCTTCAAACTTATTGTTCTTCAGAATCAACCATTCAAGATTTGAAGCACCCCATAACCCCGCAAGAATCTCACCACTCAGCTGGTTGTCGTTGATCATCAAATATTTTAAGCTCTTGCAATTCTCCAAAGAAGAAGGCAGGGTACCGTTGAAATGGTTTGAAAATGCATCCAACGAAATGAGCATTCCTCCTCTACAAATATCTTTTGGGAGAGGTCCTTCGAATTCATTTCCGGACACATCAATCTGAGTGAAATCGGAGTATGCACCCAAACTCTGCGGCAGCAATCCACGAAGCTTGTTGTTGAACAGCTTTAAGTCGGTCAAGTGCCGTAGCTTGCCGAGTTCCGCAGGTACTTCTCCTGTGAGCTGATTCTGAAACAATTGCACATAAGCAAGATATGTCAGATTCACAATTTTCCCTGGAATTTCGCCGCTGAGTTTATTCTCGCTAAGATCTAAATCAGATAAGCTCCTCAACTCGTCTATGTTTGACGGAATTTTTCCAGTCAAATTGTTCCTATACAGATACAGTGTTTTCAAGTTCCAGAGACCAATTAAACTCCTAGGAATATTGCCCGAGAGATGATTCATCGAGAGATCTAACTCCTCGAGCTCAGTTAAATTGCTCAAAACAGCTGGTATTTTGCCTAGAAGACTACAGTTATATAGCCATAACTGCCGCAGCCGCTTTAAATTGCCAAGCTCTGTGGGTATCACACCGGGATGCAGAGGATTACCGCCAATTGTAAACTTCTCAAGAGCCGTCAAATTCCCCAGAAAAGCAGGGATTGTCCCATTCAACCTATTGTCGTGGAGGAAAAGTGCTTCGAGATTTGGCAACAATCCCAAACCGGGAGGAATGGAACCACTGAAACTGTTGTTTGCCAACTTTAAGACTCTCAACTCGCTCAAATCATGGATGCGACTGGGGAGGCTCCCGAAGAAGTGATTGCTGGATAATACGAGCACCCTCAAACGCTTGCATTCCATCAGGCATTGCGGGAAGGGCCCGTGGAAAGCATTTCGGTGGAGAATCAGTTCCTCCAGACTAGTAAGGCGGCAAATTGCACAAGTCAAATTACCTGAAATTGAGGCACCAGTGAGATTAACTGTAATAATAGCATTGAATTTATTGCAAGAGACTCCATTCCAGCCGCAGGCGTTCTGGTGAGAAGCATTCCAGTCGCTCAAAACATGACGCGTGTCCCTCCAATCTGCCATTTTAATATTCAGAAGAGTAGCGCCCTCTTGAGAGATGCAAGAGCAGTCATGGAGAAGCAGGAGCACCAGAATGGAGCACAAGAGAGGGAGAACAGAGTGGAGCATCTTTGGTGGCATATACTCCGCCATTAAGCAAATTCGATAGCGTCACTAGAGGAAGCTTCTTTGCTGGCATATGCTCCGCATTTTTGCAAAGTTCTTTCCTATTTAAGAGCTCGAGAACACACTCGTGAACACTTTTCCAAAATTATTCTACGGCTTGCTGACTTTTACTGCGAAATGACAACAGGCATCTGATGCGAGCGTAAACGACCCGGTGGGGATCAATGCATTGAATCGCTTTCAAGGGGTGGTCCTTGGTCAGAAGAGTAGCGCCCTCTTGAGAAACGCAAGTGCAGTCATGGAGAAGCAGGAGCGCCAAAATGCAGCACAGAAGAGGAAGAGCAGACTGGATCATCTTTGCTCGCATATACTCCGCCATTAAACAAATTTAATAGCGTTAATTGTGGCAATGTTACAAAGCTCTTACGGATTCAATGGCGTCAAGGTTTACGAGAATTTGAAAAGTCATGTTCCACATCGTGTTAGAAACGCTCATCTTTGAAAGGTTGCATGGAACCATGTTCCTCTATAGGGAGTGCCTTAACTTGCCGGTATGTTCAGATTTTATGTGACGTGGCAAGGTGGGTCCCTCCCTCCAGTCAAACTTGTAAATTAACTGCCGTTACTTCAATTTCCGTCAATTGAATGTTATAGTCCCAGGTCCCTTCTACCCTCTATTTACGGAATGATTTAGTTTTATTCTTCGAATATTCTGTGACATTTGCCATGTAAAATTAATGTGGTGTGCAGAGTATGCGAAAAAAGTGACGTATACAGCTTTGGAGTAGTGCGAAAAAGTGACGTATACAGCTTTGGAGTAGTGCGAAAAAGTGACGTATACAGCTGCGGAGTAGTGCTGTTGGAAATGGTGCTGTTGGAAATAGTAAGTGGGATGAAAGCGACGGTTGAGGCGGTGTATGGGGAAGGGATGCACATCGTACAATGGATTCGCAACATAATTAAGATGGGAGAGATGGAAGAGTTGGCCGCGTTGGATTGGCGAATATTGGATAAGAATTGCGAAGAGCAAATGAGATGTGTCTTGTGTGTGGGTGTGTTTTGTATGAATGAGGCACCCAACAAACGACCTACAATGCAAAGTGAGTGGTGAAGATGTTGGTGAGTTGTCACTGCTGCAGTTCGAATGACGAAGGAGGAATGATACATTTGAATAGGATTCCTAGCGTTGATGCATCTTTTGTTACCACTCGTCCACTTCCTCATTTGGGAACTATGGTGCCTTTGAATATACATATGTTAGAGTCGAATGCTTGAGGTTCATCCCTATCAATAAATGATCCTCCTCCTTCGCCTAGTGTTGTTGCCCCATGTGCCTAGTTATTTAGTTATGTGATTTTTAATTTGTCGCTTTTGTCGTTTCTCATGTTCTCATGGTATCTCGAATTTGGACCATGAGTTTTCAAACCCGTTGTAACTTTTTTGTATTATTAATATAAAGGCAAGTTCAAATAGTAAAATTTGTATAAACTAGCAATCGCATAAAAACAATGCAATGTGAATGTTGAAAGGGATTGGGTGGAGGAGTGAAGAGTGGAGTAGGTGTGAAGGGTCAATTTTGAAGGAAATAAATTTGTTAGCGAACTTAATAAAGGATAATATGGAGCGGGAGATAAATGGATTGCTCATAAAAATTATATATGGAAGGTTACAAATGTTTTTTTAACCATTTTGTCAAATGTTGTATGTTTTAACCATTTTCTTTTCAATTTTTTTGATCCACCTATGGTGGGAAAAACAATGTATGTTTTGTTTAGCAAATTGGAAAAATTTGTTAATGTCAATCATACATTAAGTCAAAAATAACTTTACTGAATAAAGATTAAACCACAATTATGTAGATAAACACCATAAAAAGGTAACGCAAAAAGAAGTCTAACCATGTTTCTAGATGAAACATATTACGTGTATGTGTGAATATAGAAACATATATAAATGTATACAAGGGTATGTTGCTAAACAAACACACATTTATAAAAATATCATATTTTTCACAAGAGTTTTTCATAATACCGTTTTCTTGAAGGGTCATTGCAGAGAAAAAAAGAAAAAATGAATAATGTGTAGATGTGGAAAGTGGTGTGGCACCAATAATACACTACAACGAACCACAAAACACCGCAATCAATTGTTAAATGGAAAAACTGATGTAAGTCAATAAGGAAGTCTTAATAGCACTCAATAAAGTTCTTGTGAGAGAGATGATATGTGTGTAAATGTGGGTTCGTGTGTGTACAAACACTACTATGAAGGTATATTTGTATATATCTTAACACATACATAGTTGGTTTGAATGGACTTATGTTTCACTGCTTGTTTACGATGATTATCTATGGAATTGTGATAGGATATGAATGATATTAAATTCATTTTTCAAGAGATTCATTTATTCAATGTAAGTATTTAGATAGAGAGTTTAGACATATACAAATAACCATGTATGTATGTGTATAAGTTCAGACATACATAATAGATAGCCTTTCCCTCGTTGTTCGACTTGTTTTGCACCGCCTTTATGACAAATATCTCTAGAGTTATGATTATGTACGAGATAGTTGAATAGTTTAAAGTTATCTTTCGAAGTATGATCCAAACATTTCAATTATTATGTTCTTCCTATGGTTAGGAGTGGTAGGGTATGGCCAATAAAAATAGTATGTGTATTTTTTTAGTAAATATAAAATAAATTAACAAGTCCGAACATACATTAATTTAAAAAAACTTGAGAAATATGAATTAAAAAGAATGTTTATGTAATCATAGTTCTATAGACAAACGCCAAACAAATGTAGCTAAAAACAAGCCCAACTTATTAGGCGGCGAAACCAATTACATATTTGTGAATGTATATACATATATTCATGGGTTCGATGGTCTATGCATATCTGAATAAATCAAATGTTATTTGTGCTCCATTAAATTAGATCACTCATTCCTAAATAATATATTTTATTTGTGTTATACCTTATCATCTCGATCTCGATGGAAACTCCGTGATCCCATGAACAATGTGAGGAGATGCTAGATATGAGCAAGAATGAATTGCAACACTCAATGGATGATTCATAAGGTCAAGATTGTAGGAACCTCAATGCAAATACTTATGCATGTTGATCCCAAAATGAAATAAAAATCTAATATCGATCGAAATTGAGAGATCAAATTGATCTCAATGAAATTACAATCTTTGGTGCTAACATAAAGCCAAGTGAGTCATAATAGAGGGTTAAGAAATTGAATTTACAAGGGTCTATAGAGGAGAATGTGTAAGGAAAGATAATAAAATATGGTTTTCAAGGTGGAAAGAGGAACATAGTTCCAAAAAAATTACTTTGAACCAAGTGTTTAACGAAGTGAGTGCCATGCATACCTTTCAAAGATGAGTGTTTCTAACACGATGTGGAACATGACTTTTCAAATTCTCGTAGACCTTGACGCCATTGAATCCGTAAGAACTTTGTAACATTGCCACAATTAACGCTATTAAATTTGTTTAATGGTGGAGTATATGTGACAAAATATGATCCAATCTGCTCTTCCTCTTCTATGCTTTGCATTTTGGCACTCCTACTTCTCCATGACCGCACTTGCGCTTTCTCGAGGGTGCTACTCTTTTGAATATTAAAATGGAAGATTGGAGGGACATGCATCATGTTTTGAGCGATTGGAATGCTTCTCACCGAACAACACTGCACTGAATGGAGTCTCTTGCAATAAGTTCAATGTTTGTTATTACTGAGCTTAATCTCACTAGTGCTTGAATTTTAGGTAATTTGACTTGTGCAATTTGTCGCCTTACTAGTCGAAGGAACCGATTCTCCACCGAAATGCTTTCCACAGCCCTTCCCACAATGCATGATGGAATGCAAGTGTTTGAGGGTGCTCGTATTATCCAACAATCACTTATGGGAAAGTTTACCGTTATTTTCTACAACACGCAGATGGTAGTTTGTTAAGAAAATCCATATCCGAACATCGCCCGATCTTTCGGATTTAGGATGAATTGGTGGAAGTGGAAACATTAGGGCTCATTTGTCATAACAATATCCTAAAGATTATGTGTTCCATTTGGAGTGAGTAGTCCGAGTTCAAGCTTTGTTGACATACGAGTACATGCCCAACTAAGCTTGTTTGAGCACTTGCACGATGATCATGATGGAGCCGACAAGAAATGGTTTTGCAGTGAAGGACACGCTATAAAATTGTTCTTGGCGCAGCTCGTGGGCCGAGTTATATACATCATGACCGCTCGCCTCCAATATTGCATAGGGATGTCAAGTCCAAAACATCTTGTTAGATGTAGATTTTGAAGCCAAAATTGTAGATTTTGGTCTATCAGAGAGTTGGATAGGTTGGGAAATGAGTATTCTACATCTGGTTTGTGGGATCTCACGGATATATGGCCCCAAGTTTGTTCACTCTCATTTTAATGAATAATATTTTTCTCCCGAATATTGTCGATATTTTTCCTATAAAATTAATGTGGTGTGCGAGTATGTAAATAGAATGAAAGTGTGTGAGAAAAGTGATGCGTACATCTTTGGATTAGTGTTGTTGGAAGTGGTAAGTGGGATGAAAGTGACGGGTGATGTAGTGTATAGCGAAGGGGTGCACATCACGCGAATGGATACTGTAAACATAATTCAAATGGAAGAGTTGGCGAGTTGTCGGCGTTGGATTGGTGAATATTGGATGAGAAATGCATAGAGAAAATGATGCATGTGGGAGTGATTTGCACGAATAAGGCACCCAACAAATGACCTTCGATGCGGTGGTGATTTTGAGACCGCTAACTTAGCTTGAGTGATGGTTACGGGACCGCCACTCTGCATAGGGCGGTGGTCCTATTTCTGAAAAATAGAACCTTTATGCCGAGATTTTCACAAAACCAAATTTTACTACAAGGTTCTAAAATACATTCTGAACTTGAATTTTATGCTCTTAAGGTTTCCAATTTTGGAATTTCATTTCATTAGTTCATTTCTTAATTAAAATTACTCATTTAAAACATTTAGAAATCCAATAGTGACAATAACAACTACAAGATCTATTCCATTTTATTCAACTAATTTTCTTTAGATTCCAAGAGCAAAATTAAGGAATATATATCTAATTTCACATTGTTAATTTCTATACAAAATGCAACAATTCCCTATTTCAAATTTGTTGTCTCTTTCATTTTCACAACTCAAATATCTAAAATAACTACAACAACTTTCTTTTACATTCAAATTTACTATGCATGCATTTTCAACTTCTTACAACTTCTATATTTCCTTATTTCACATTTACAATAAAACAACTTCACAATGAAAGTAAACTTTCTTTTTCCATTGAAAATGGCTCATATAATTTAACACAAAGAACTAGTTTTCTCACAAAACAACCAAAATTTCAAATAAAGAGAATTACTTTCTTTTCTTTTTCCAAAACTAACTCTACATTACAATTATTTCTTCTTTCTTTTCTTATTTGTTTCTTTCCACATACATTATTATTTTAATAGTAAATGTTTGAATACAATTTTCCTTTTACACTATGCAACTTCCAACTAAAATTCTACACAATATATCCATTTGATTCTTCCTCTTCTACAATAAACAAATATTGGAATGCAACTTTCCTTCATAAGTCCAATAAAATGTCCTCCACTTGATGTGGGATATCATACAAGAATATAAACTAAAAGTAGAATACAATATTACAAGTTCCTCCACTCTAAGTGGGAATAACACAAAGATAGTTTCACAAGGTTTCCAACAAGACTCCAAGCTTCACAACTCCAACAAGATAGCTCCTCCAAGATTTTTTTGATTCACAAAAATAGGGGAGAGGCAATGCTCTCCACCCAACCAAGATATCCAATGAAGAGGAGAAGCCATCCTCTCCATTGGCCCCCGAGCCCCAACCACATTACAATGGAAGATAATTCCAACTCATGCAACAACAAGCTTACACAACACACACAAATATGTCACAACCATTTCAACCACATTCAATCAACAACAACACAAGAAAAAAAGAACAACAAACAACAAAACAAGGCTTAGAATGAAAGCCAAAAGAGCAAGACCTATGGGAGGCCACGCATGCCTTCTAATGGGAATGAATGACCACCTTAAAGTGTCTAATGTATATCTCAAAGCCCCTGCATACTCTTATGCCTCCCTCAAGTACCCCTTATACCTCCCACATACTCTTATGCCTCCCCCCTAATCTCTTATGCCTCCCTCGTAAAAGAAACAAGAAAGAAATGCAAGCATTCCTTGCACAAGGTCGGGGCATCCAACCCAAACTCCCTCCACAAAAAGGGTAAACTATTATGCCTCCATACATGAAACTTCCCATAGTCTCCTCCTACTCCAAACTTAGGCAATCTATCCACACCCAACAAGCATCCTAAGAGTAAATAATACTTAACAAAAACATATAAACACAAAGTAAAGCATGACATAAACAAGGGAAAGCTCTTACATTTCTATAGTAGATCTTGTTCCAAGAGTAAGTCTCCAAGCTCCTTAAAGAAAATAAAGAATCCATAAGCTCCAACAATCCACAAGCCCTCTCAACAATTCTCTAACTCTCTCCAAAATTACAAGAGCACCCAAAATAATAATGTAACCCCAAACAAGCAAAAAGATTTCAATAAATAGAAAAAGGAGAGAAGAGGATGATGTGGCTCTGTTATCCCGTAAAATTGACAAGGAAATTTTACCGATAACCATACCGAAAATTTTGTTTTGATCCTCGCTAGGGATCCTCGCGTCGAACTTTGCAAAATCCCTTCCCGGAAATCTGGTTTCGAACTTAGTCTTTTGAGTCTTTTTTGGCTGGGCGCATGGAATTACTATGTAACACCATGTTTTGGTGCGCCCCCTTTAAAGCCTTTGGCACATATTTTTCGGTCTACATTCCTTTTGGTGCGCCAAAGGGCGCACATAATCTCATGTCGACATCCCTTTCGGTGCGCCAAAGGCGCTTAATTTCATGCTGGCAAATGCTTTCGTGCGCCAAAGGGCGCATGCTTTTCCATGTCGACAGCAACTTTCATGCGCCCTTTACAAAGTGGGTGGCGCATTTATGACTAGCTCACCTATATATATATAATTTGCGCGCCCAAATGTCATTATCATCAGACGCATATCACGTGATTTTTATTCTCTGAGCCTGTCAGCCTCTGCCTCGTCGTTTTCAACGCATTGTGGACCCGTTTTCAAGATTTTCACTATTTATCCGGGTAAGTGCTCTTGTCTCTTCCATGTGATTTGCTTTCTGGTTCTTCGTGCTTGCTGGTTGGTTTTTGAAATACATCTTTTGAGCTAGCCCTCCCCCGTGCTATCTTTCCTTATTTTCCTCTTTCCAGATCTGCTGGAGGAGGATGTTATCTGAAAACAATGGTTTGTAACCCTCCTGGTTTAAACCATTTCATACCCCAAGTAACCTTTCAAAGGAGGAACAGAGGAGAAAAGCAATCTGAACCATGTGAAGACCCCTCTGAGAGTGTTTTAGTTCACTGTTTCCCTCTTTTTCCTTCGGCGCATCTGTCACCCCTGTAACATGATAAAAACCCGCGCCAATGACGCGCCCACCCATCTTACTCGCCGCATCGTAAAATTTTGCGCCGCCAAGCGCGCGCTCTTTCATATGCTACAAGCGCTAACCTTGCGCCCTTTTGGCGCGCCAACCTTCTCACATCATGTTTCTATGCGCCAATGGTGCACCCAAGATCATCGGTAACACACGGGCTTTATCCACGCTAAGTACAAGGCTTTGAAGGCGCGAAACATCATCCCTCCTTACAGCAACATCATGTTGTGTTAACCCTTCGCAGTGCTGCTGCCATGGGCGCACGAAAAGTTCTGTTACACAAACCTTACATGCGCCAAAGGGCGCACCAAATCCCAGTGCAACATGAAAACGTCTATGCGCCAAAGGGCGCATCTTGTCTATGTAACACAATGTTTCCATGCGCCTTTTATAAAATGCACTCTGCAGATCTATGCGCCATGTGCCTTTGGCGCCGTTTAACCTTTAACGCCCCTTTCTGTGCGCCTTACCTATTTAGCCACATAAGCTACAATTTTCATGCGCCCTGCGCCCGAGCCTAATAATAACTAACTCTTTCTTCACATTTGGCACTTCAATGAGAAACCAAATGACTGATACAACCTTTCTACGTTGGGTTTCACTTCTTCTTCATGCGAGATCAACAATCGAGTTCGAAAGAAGATATGTCTACATCCAGCAAGAGACACATCAAATCCAAAGGAAAGGCCAAACTTACGGAAGAAGAGATGAAATATAAATATCGGAGGGTCAGAATGCTCGAGTCCCAGGCCAAGTGCAACATGGATGTCAGAGACTCAGAATGGGGCATATCGATATGGAGGAATTCAGGGCCAGGACTCAGAAAGTAACAAGGAGTCCATGGATGGACAAATTGATCGGTAGTGCCCTACACTTCGCCGGAGGAATCCCCGTCAGCACCGTCAACAATGAATTTATGATGGTGGTTGCCCAGTGTTACAACAAGGACACAAGGTGCGTCGAAAATAGCAAGGGCGAGGTAGTCATCAACCTCATTGCCCGTCATTTTGAGATAATACTCGGCATCCCTCACCACCGGCACTTTGT
The DNA here is from genome assembly GCA_018340775.1 of Taxus wallichiana var. yunnanensis. NCBI lineage: Eukaryota > Viridiplantae > Streptophyta > Pinopsida > Cupressales > Taxaceae > Taxus > Taxus wallichiana. The sequence goes on from CM031234.1 coordinate 760,032,927, forward strand.
GGCCGTCAGCCAAGTGGAGTGCATTAAGGCCTGGGATGACAATGAGGATCAATGTATGCAACTAATGAACGAAGTCTATCTGAAGAACAAGAAGGTAATAACTCGGTGGCCCCAAATCATCCACCGCAGTGACTTCTCAGAAGCGCTCAGCGACACCATTACATTCCTGAGCAGGGTCTTCGGGCTTTCTAATGCCCATTATTTCCATAAATGGATGCTGCGGTACTTAGAGACCATGAACAAGAATATGCCTGATCAGTGCTTTTGCTGGGGAGAAATTATAAGTAGCACAATCTTCGAACAGCTCTGACAATTCAATTCAGCACAATGGGGACATTTCATATGAACTCCTACGTGGTCTACGCCGCAAAGATCATAGGGACTATCCGGGCCCGACGGCGGAGTGGAGTTTGGCCTCGTGTCAAAATATACGAGTATTATCCAGACTGAGGAGGGGAGAATAGCATCTCCCAATTCACCAAAATCAACGATGCATTCTTCTACCACATCATCTCGCCTGTTGAGGCCGAATATGACTTATGGTCGCACGACCAAAACCATAGTGGCAACCATGGAGAAATGGGGAGCCTGTTCACCCGCTTTCCTACATTCACCTATCTAAGGGCTGCCAACTTTTTGGGAGAGCCAACCGGAGCTCTTGAGGTATCTGGACCTAAGCGATTCTCTTTGGAACCTGCCAAGGCAAATGCTAATCACATACCATGAGAAATTCCTTAAAAGAAAGAAGGGTGGAACTCCGTTCCCCCTCACAGTAGGCCGATACACATGCTCTACCCACCATAAGGTGAAGGAAATGTTCGCAGAGCTGGAGTTACTCAATTTGAAACATGACTTCCCAGCCAGGCCTACCTTCGACCCAAGGAGCTGTCTACCAAGGGTGAAACTTGATCCAATCCATGTTCCTCAGATCGAGGATATTTATATTGACGTCCTCCATGAGGTGGAGCTCAGAAGGAAGGATCATTCTCACCTAGCATTGGCAGAAATCATCCAATATGGGGTAGCCATTGTCCCCAAAGGCTTCCAAACTATGGAAGATGAAGTAGACAAGGTATATACTGACACAGATGGGGACGATTGGCCCTTTCCGGCCATTGATAGAACTAAGGCCCCTCAGAAAATTGAGGAGAGGGTCAAGGAGACTTTGCGTAGGACAGAACATTGGTGCCGGATGAACGGCCTAATCTACCTCGGGGTTGATTTCACAACATCCCCATTGGGCAACGCACCTCCACGATCCAAAAAGTAGCCTAAAGGCAAGGGCAAAGGCGTAGAAGGTGAATCTAGTGCCATTCAGGAAGAAGCCCCTGAGAGTCCTCCTTCCGCGGCACCCGAACAGGTAATATCTCTGGTCACACCAGAGAAAGAAGCAGAAGAGGATATTCCCATTGGCCCATCCACTCAGGATGTCGGCATTGTTACAACAACTGAGGTCCCTTCCGTCCCTTCTTCTTCCTTCCCCTCCTCGAGCGACTCAAGCGACCATCCCTTTGGTCGTGTACTCTTCCCCTTCTTCTACTTGTTTCCCCATCTCTTCATCTATGTTTTCTTCCCTCGCCGATATGTCCTCCTCCATTTCTTCCCTCATCTCCGAGCTCCCTTCCCTTCCTATGTCTTCCGCATCTGCAGCTTTCCCTTCCTTCCATAGGAACTTCTTCGGCTATTCTCTCAATGCCACCGCCACGTGTCTCCACATTTTTCCCCTCTTCTACTGTAGCTGCCCCCTCCTGCTTCCCGGTCCTTCTACCATGGGTCCACTTGGATCTCTCAAAGCAGCTAAGTCAAAGAAAGAGGAAAGTTCCCATCACTCCGATGGACTTTTCCGTGATCCCATCTAAGGAGGCGAAGAAGCGGCTAAGCCCTGCACATGCGCTTCTCTCAAAGTGCTTTGCAGGAGAGAGAGTTATGGAAATCGCATACCCCAATCCCCTCAAAGAGAAAAAGGATCTGTCTCTGACAAATTTTACTGTGACCCAAGTCACAATGGGGACATCTTACGAAAGTCTTCAAGGGGAGGCTCTTTCTACAGTTGATGCCCTCTGCAAAAACTTCAGGAAATCAAGGAAGAGAAAAGGCAACCGAAGGAGCAAAACAAATATATTCTCCAAGCCTTACAGAAGATGGGTAATGCGCCTCCTACAACTGCCGCCGAGACTTCTGAGCTTCTCAGCCAGGAGAAAATTAACGAGTATGCCAAGATCAGCGAGTAGGGTATGGCCGTTTCCGCTTGGAGGAGCCAAATCCTCAAAGACAATGAAAAAGTGATCGCCGAGTTCTCCGACTTGTACCTGAACATCAGTAAGGCGAATAAAGAGCTCCAAGCGTTAGCAGGGCCCATATCAGAAGAGTTGGAACATGCCAGACTGCAACACGAGACCTTCCAACAAATGTTCGACTGTTCAGTCAAAGATCTGGTCAAGTTCGGCGTCTTCGGCCATCCAAGGGCCCTCAACAAAATCATGTCCACTCTGGACTACCGGGTGGATCAGCTAGAATTTATTCTAGAAAAGATTGACAAAGTCAAGGAAGAAGCCCTGGATGCGATGCACCAAATGGAATGAATTGTTCTTAATATGTCGCCAGGGTTACTTACTCCTTCCTTCACTTTAAGGAAAGCTGATGAAACCACCCGGATCTTCAAGGAGATCGCTTCTCAAGGAACGGGGCCAGAGGTCACATTTGACACAGAATCTATCAACAACCTGCTGGCCTGTAGGGACTTCATCGGGTTCCTCATTGAGGCGGAAAAGGACTATTCCAAACTCCTAGAGAAGCTCATAGATGAGCGGGAGACTTGTGAGGCGATAAGTGATAGGCACAAGGATCCTTCCCAGGATCAACTAGGGCCAATAATCAACAAGTTCATGGAATACCACTCTCAGTTCCATATCTCGTCACCTGAGGAGCAACAAAAGCAGTCCACCCCCTTTCGGCCGCAAGATGATGATGACGAATAGCTTCTTCTTCTTCTTCTTCTTCTTCTTCTTCTCCTTCTTCTCTTTCTCTTCTTCATCTTTTTGGAAATATCTGGAGTATGTTGATACAAATGATGACGTCATCCATGTTGCATCATGGGATGATGTCATCCATCAAGTTGTAAAAAGTCAACATGACTTTTAGATATTTTGTAAATATCTTTGTAAATAGTTGTTGGCTCCTTTTTGCCTTCTTTTCTCTTCTTCTTCTATATATACTCCAATACTTGTAGTATTGTGGGATAGATGGATATCTTTCAGATGAAAAATAGAAGTGAAGAAAAAAGACTTTGAGCTTTCTTATAATGTAAGAAAACAAGATAATACAAATATTGAGACTTTGTCTTTGAATAGTTTGTGTTATGCATCGACCTTTCTTATGTTAGATCTCGTATGTGTTTATTCTGCATAGATTCATATCTACTTTTTGTCATTTATTCATCATCAGTATTGCTTTGTTTGTTTATGCAAGTAGGTTTGGCTCTGTTTACTACCAATCCCAAAACATAAACCTTCTGACCTTTCTGCTTTGGAATTCATTTCTTTTCTTCCTTCGGACCTGCTCTTTCTTCATCCCCTCTTCCTTTCCTTTCTTTTCGTAGTCGGAAACACCCCTACTGGGATGAGATCCCAAACCCCCGAAGGTAGAATCTGTGAGACTTGCATAGATTCCTGCTGGTAGAATAACAATAAACCAGTTTCGCTTTGCTGACTCAAAGAGGGGCTATGCCCTGCACACTGTTGGCTCGTCTATCCATAGATCTATCCAGGTGACAGATTTTCGGACCAACAGTTTTTGGTGACTCCTTCGGGAACGAACAGATCTATCAGATCTTTGATAGTGATAGAATAGAAAATCAGAAAAATCAGAAGAATCACTATCTGTTTGTAAATCTGAACTTTTTGTTAAAAATCCAAAAAATTTGCAAAAGTGCTCCGAATTGAAAATTTTCTTCTGAGATCCATAGATCTGACCTAGTTGGAGAACTTTAGTTCGCTGAGTTTTTGTATAAATCAGTATTTTGCCGTAGATCTGAGTTTTTGACTGTTTACCAAAAAGTTTGAAACCCTTTGAAAAAAGTCAAAATTAGATCCGAAAATCAGCTTACTAATCTTCTCTGCCATCTTATCCTCATTGTTATTTGTCATTAACCGCAATCGGTTTTCTGAAGAGGATAGTTTTTAAATATTTAGAAAAGTATTTGCTGCTGGTTTTTGACAGAAAAACCAGAAAATCAGCAAGTACAGCCAAAAAGAAAGTTTGAATCTGCGCCATAACGTTGCAGATCTGGAAGGTACACTGGCGGGTGAACCTTTTACGCGCAGCAGGAGAGCCCGTGGAGAAGCTGATCCTACTTTCGATCTGCTTCAAAGGCATAATTTCAGCATAACACCGGCACGCTTTTCAGCGCTAAGCTCGGCTGACCGGTCATCCAGGAGTGTCTCGCCTTCTCGAAGGAAGAATCTTTCGCAAGGGGCATCCACATCCCTTTGTAGTGCCTTGTTACTCAGTGGAACCATGCTTCCAGCCCGTGTTCTTTTTCCAGCCTTTCAAATGGCGGTACCATGGGGAAACGCGATGGGTCCTTTGGCTTTACCACATCCAGTTCATGCGCTCCCTCACGGAAACCGAAAGAATTTTCCCAAATTCGACGGGAGCAGAAATTAGAGCACGGATTCCCACATATCTGCATTCATCATGTCATGCAGTATCCTGGATGTAACTCACGAGGATGTGTCGGTTCACCTTTTTCTGGAAACTCTACAAGGACTTGCAGGTGAATGGTTTCAACATTTGCCGGCCGGGTCTATTACCAGTTGGGCCACCTTGCGGGATGCTTTCGAAGATAGATACAAGCCTTCAGAGGATGCATTTGCATTATTATCATGGATCACTCACCTGAAGAAAGAGGCAAATGAGACCATGCGCGATTTTATCACCCGGTTCAATGCACTAATCAACTGTGTCCCTGTTGCCATGCTTCCAATGCCGAAAATCAAAAGTGTTTCTTCGTAAATGCTATGAGCTCAAAAGTTAGTTTCTTGCTCCTTCAGGAGTGAGTAGCTACCTTAATTCTCACCCAAGCCGCTGCCATTCGAATAGAAGATAATTTGATAATATCTGGCGAATTGAAAAAGGAATCAACCAAGCCTAAATCTTTGGGCCCTTCGCCCACTACTTCGTCTGATCCAGCCTTTCAAAAGATGGTAAATGACTTGCTTGCATTAAAGAAGCAGTTGGCCCAGGCCTCTCGCAGTTCCTCATACTTGGATATTTCGAAGAGGAATTCGTTCCTAACAATGTTTCACAAAGGCCGCGCTTACCCGCAACTACTCGTGGTTGGTGCTTGAGGCTCCTCCGGTCAACGCTCTGGCCGAAATCGAAGAAGAAGAGCAGTATTATGAAGAACCTTCATCTCAGGGCGAAGATGATCAAGATGTCGGTGAACCGACTGGCGACTCTACTATCGGGTATATGGAATTTGATGAGGAAGAATCTGATGAAGAAGAGGGTACCCAGGGATATGCGCGGACGATCATACACTTGTTTTACTCACTCGCAAGGAAAAGAAGCGGAAGTTGCTGCCCATGTCCAGCAGGAGAAGGCCGTGTCAAACGCGCCTCCGATCATTGCTAAAAGAGGTAATCCTCTTCCTACTCAACTCCCTGGCAAATCTTTTACAAGGAAACCTTTTCCCCTATCTCTCCTCCAAATCAATCCTCTCATGTTCCTACCAAGACCAGTAATCCTATTCCATCATCGCGAGGTGAGGGACTCATTCCTTCACCAACGCAACCCTTGGCCACATTTGATATCATAGATCATGCAAAAAAGACCAAGATCCAAATGTCTGAAGCCGAGTATCTTCAGTCAAATCCCGAATAGCTTGTAAGATTGACCAAGTATATTCAAAGTCAAGCTGTTGTATCTAATCAGGTTTCCCCAAAAGGAATCCTTTCCACTCCCCCTGAATCCCACATAAATGTTGCTTCAACATCGGCATCAGGCAAGATAGAGCCTTTCTATCTCTCCCTCCTAATCAATGGACACAAGCTGAGTAACTGCATAATTGATTCCGGGGCTTCTGATAACGTCATGCCGGCAAAAGTCACCCATGCTTTGGGCCTCACTCTTACCAAGCCTTTTGGTAGATGTTATTCCTTGGAAACCAAGCAGGTTCCGTTGGTTGGCCAAATCAAAGACGCGTAATTTGCATTTGCGGCATTCCCAGATAAAAGAGTAAAGATGACAGTCCTCGTTGCTGACATTCCGGCAGCCTATGGAATTTTGCTGGGAAGAAGTTTTTGCAGTGAAGTTGGTGGGGAAATTCATATGGACTGGTCTAAAGCTAGAATTCCCGTCAAAGGCGTAATGCAGACTTTGGAGCCGGAATCACAAAAAAAGTACTTGGTTACTAGCTCTGAAGACCCCAAAGCTCAAATCCTTTTTGAATCATCAGGGATGGGGAACTATTTCTTGTCTACCGAGAAGGACAAAATGGGTGTCCTCATTCAGGAAAAAGATCTTAATGAGATCTGGACCTTGCAGATTCGATGGTAGGTAATGCAAGCAACTAGTGGATGTGGCGCTAGGGCCGTGCTGATATCTCCCGAAGAGGAGGTAATTCCTCTCTCTTTCAAATTGCAGTTTTTCAACACAAACAATACTGCTGAGTATGAATCTCTGTTACTCGGTATGCAAGCCGCAAAAGAAAGAGGAATTAAAAATCTAAAAGTGCAAGGTGATGCAGAGTTGGTTGTAAACCAAGTCAAGAGGATATATCAAGTAAAAAATGAGAGGCTCAGGCACTACCGTAATGCGGTGTGGGACAACATCAAAGAATTCGATGCTTTTTCAATTGAATCCATTCCAAGAGCTCAAAATGACATGGCTGATTCATTGGCTATTTCAGCATCTCTCATGCTCCCTCACCCAGGTTTGAAAACAAACAAATACACCATTGAGGTGGTTTTCCGCCCGAGCGTGCCAGATAATTCTCAGCATTGGCAGGTGTTCAACGACGATAATCAACTCATTGCCTTTCTAGAGAAGGCGGAAAATTTTAAAGAATTGCACTTTGAAGGATCTACTTCCACTTGCCATGAATCAGTCACCAATCAAGGTGATGAATCCGAAGGGAACGACGGCATATGTCAGCTCAAAGGGAATAAAATCCCAAAGGGCCTGGTTTCTCTGGAGCGGTTGTTCGACAGGCATGACCGTTTTGTGAAAAAGAAGAGGCGAGATGACCCTGACTCATCCCCAGAAACCGAACCGGTCAATATAGGTTCGATGGAGCACCCGCAATTTGTGAACATTGGCAAATGTTGCACACCTGAGGAGAAACAGAAATTTGTCAAGTTGCTAAAAAAATATATGGACGTGTTGGCATGGTCCTATGCCGATCTAAAATCTTTCAAGCCAAAGGACGTTCAGCATGACATCCCGTTGAAAGAAGATGTCAAAGCTTTTCGCCAGAAGCAGAGGCACTATAATCCTAAGATCTCGGGGACTATCTAGGCTGAAATTCAGAAGATGCTAGATGCGAGAATCATCTTTCCTATCCACCACAGTACTTGGGTAGCAAATATTGTGCCAGTGCGCAAAAAGAACGGCGAAATATGCATATGCGTAGACTTTTGCAATTTGAATCAGGCTTCCTTGAAAGACAACTACCCACTTCCGATAATGGATCAAGTTCTGCAAGCGAATCGGATCGTAGATCTTTATCCATGCTTGATGGTTTTTTAGGCTATAATCAGATTGAAGTTTCAGCTGAAGATCAGTTTAAAATAGCATTCACTACTCCCTAGGGTACATTTTCCTACAGCAGGATGCCTTTTGGCCTAACTAATGCTGGTGCCACTTTTCAGCGGGCCATGGATTTCACATTCAAAGGTATGATGGGGAAAGTCATTGTGGTTTATTTAGATGACTTAACCGTGTTCTCTAAACAACGAAATGATCATTGTGATCATTTGGAGCAAGTGTTGGCCAGGTGCCGAGAACATGGGATTTCCCTAAACCCAAAAAAGTCTGTTTTTGGAGTCACGAAAGGAAGTTCTTAGGGCATGTGGTTAGCAAAGAAGGAACAAAGATAGATACCGAAAGAGTTAAGGCTATTCAAAGCCTTACTCTGCCTACAAGCAAGACTGGTGTTCATTCTTTCTTTGGAAAGGTGAACTTTCTCAGGCGTTTTGTTCCTGACTTTGCTGAGAAGACCCGTCACATATTGAACATGATGAAGGGGTCACCAACTTTCAGATGGAGCGAAGAGGGGAAAAGGTCATTTGAAGAAATAAAAGCTTCCGTTTGCTCATGCACCGCCTCTTGGTATGTCCCGATTTCTCCAAGGACTTCATCATGTATAGTTACGCATCTGAGCATACTGTGTCCGCAATCTTGATGCAAAAGAACTCGGAGGATGTTGAATCTCCGATCGCGTTCATGAGTTCTCCCCTCAAGCCTCACGAACTAAAAATGACTCAACTGGAAAAGCATGCCTTTTCCGTTGTCAAAGCAGTGAAGAATTTCAGGTATTACATTCTAAACTCGCATACGGTGGTGCTGGTCCCTGACACGGCGGTGAAATCAATTCTAACTCAGCAGGAGTTAGGAAGCTTGCGAGGAAATTGGATCGCAAAGGTCCAGGAGTATGACCTGGATATTAAACCAACCAAGCTGGTGAGGGGCAAGGGCCTGTGTCAGCTAATGGCTGAAAACAAAGATTCAGAAAACCCCGATGAAAGGGGTGACTACACCGACGAAGCACAGGACCGGCTGGAAGAGCCCGATTCTCTGCCTCTGGTTCTATTTGTTGCAACTAGTGATGAATGGTACTCCGACATCACTTTCTTCCTCACCTACGGCGAATGCCCAATGCACCTAACTGCAAAGGAGAAGCGCACTATAAAGCTCAGAGCAGCTAAATATGTCATCTGGGATGACGGTTTATATAAACGTGGGATAGATGGCATCTTTTTGTGATGTGTTGACAAACCTCAGCAGGTAAAAATACTGGAAAGTTTTCACAATTCAGCCTGTGGGGGGCATTTCTCTTCCTCCGTGACAGCACACAAGATCATTCGAGCCAGGTACTATTGGCCGATGCTCTTCCAAGATACAGCCACCTGGGTGGCAAAGTGTGAACCTTGCCAGCAATTCGTCGGCAAGCCCAAGTTGGCTGCCTTTCCCCTAAGGCCGGTCATTATCAATGAACCATTCAGACAATGGGGAATTGATTTTATTGGTGCACTCAATCCTCAATCGAGTGCCGGACATAGCTATGTCCTTACAGCAACGGATTACTTCACCAAGTGGGTGGAAGCCATACCTGTCAAGCATGCCACTTCTGAGGTGGTTTGCAATTTCATTAAAGAAAATATCATTGTCAGGTTTGGCATTCCAAACAAAATCGTTGCTGATAATGCTTCTAACTTCTCCTCACGGGAAGTTATTAGTTTTTGCTATGAATATGGGATAACTTTGGCTCATGCCTCAGACTATTACCCTCAGGGAAATGGTTAGGCGGAATCCAGTAACAAGAACTTGGTGACCATCATACGGAAGTTAGTAGATGAGAATCAACGAATGTGGCACAAGTCTTTGTACACTTTGTGGGCTGATCGTATTACTCCTAAGAGATCTCTCAGCATGTCACCTTTTCAAGTGTTATATGGCACTGATGCCGAACTCCCCATTTCTGCGGAACTTCCTGCTCTGCGCTTGGCACGAGCTATCGAAGATGAAACTTTCCAAAATTCTCTTGAAAAGAGAATCATGTATCTGGCAGAACTTGAAGAAAAGAGAGTAAGGGTGGTCGACAGGATCACTGAACATCAGAATCAAGTTAAGAGGCTGTTTGATAAGAAGGCCAAGCAGAGGGATTTTCAAGTGGGAGATCTCGTCCTTTTGTGGGACAAGCGAAGAGAGCCAAAGGGCATGCACGGAAAGTTTGATTCCCTGTGGAGAGGGCCTTTCAAAATCAAGAAGCTCAACGAAGAGAATAGCTTCTATCTCTCATATCTGGATGGAACCAAGCTCCTACTTCCTTATAGTGGGTAACATTTGAAAATTTTCAGAAGTAGAGTTTGCTCTCTCGCTTTGTATAGTTTTCTTTCGTTGTGTGTTTTCTTTCGTCATGTGTTTGCTTTCGGTTTGTTGTGTGTTTCCTTTGTTCTCCTTCCGGTCCCCCTTGTTTTTTGACTCTGTTACCCAATGGATAGGCACAAGTGATTCGAGATTCTCTACCCCGACTTTGCTCGGGGTAGTCCCCAGAAAGAGCCAACTGTTATCCTGTAAAATTAACAAGGGCAATTTTACCGATAACCATACCGAAAATTTTGTTTTGATCCCTCGCTAGGGATCCCTTGCGTCCGGAACATTGCAAAATCCCTTCCCGGAAATCTAGTTTCCGATTTAGTCTTTTAGTCTTTTTGGTGGGCGCATGGAATTACTATGTAACACCATGTTTTGGTGCGCCCCCTTTAAAGCCTTTGGCGCATATTTTTCAGTGTCGACATGCCTTTTGGTGCGCCTTGTATGTTGAGTCTTCCCTGCGTGCGCCAAGGCGCATGCGCCTTTGTATTAACACAACTTTTGTTGCGACCATGTTTTGGTGCGCCAAAGGGTGCACATAATCTCATGTCGACATCCCTTTTGGTGCGCCAAAGGCGCGCTTAATTTCATGCTGGCAAATGCTTTCGTGCCAAAGGGCGCATGCTTTTCCATGTCGACAGCAACTTTCATGCGCCCTTTACAAAGTGGGTGGCACATTTATGACTAGCTCACCTATATATATAAAATTTGCGTGCCCAAATGTCATTATCATCAGACGCATATCACGTGATTTTTATTCTCTCGAGCACTCATCACCTCCTCTCGCCTCGCGTTTTCAACGCATTGTGGACCCATTTTCAAGATTTTCACTATTTATCCGGGTAAGTGCTCTTGTCTCTTCCATGTGATTTGCTTTCTGGTTCTTCGTGCTTGCTGGTTGGTTTTTGAAATACATCTTTTGAGCTAGCCCTCCCCCCCGTGCTATCTTTCCTTATTTTCCTCTTTCCAGATCTGCTGGAGGAGGATGTTATCCTGAAAACAATGGTTTGTAACCCTCCTGGTTTAAACCATTTCATACCCCAAGTAACCTTTCAAAGGAGGAACAGAGGAGAAAAGCAATCTGAACCATGTGAAGACCCCTCTGAGAGTGTTTTAGTTCACTGTTTCCCTCTTTTTCCTTCGGCGCATCTGTCACCCCTGTAACATGATAAAAACCCGCGCCAATGGCGCACCCATCTTGCCTGCTGCATCGTAAACTTCTGCGCCCCCAAGGCGCGCCTCTTTCATATGCTACAAGCGCTAACCTTGCGCCCTCTTTGGCGCGCCAACCTTCCTTGCTGCATCATGTTTCTATGCGCCAATGGCGCACCCAGCATCAGTGCAACACAGGCTTTATCCGCGCTAAGTACAAGGCTTTGAAGGCGCAGGCGCATCCCTCCTTACAGCAACATCATGTTGTGTTAACCCTTCGTGCGCTGTGCCATGGCGCACGAAAAGTTCCTGTTACACAAACCTTACATGCGCCAAAGGGCGCACCAAATCCCAGTGCAACATGAAAAGTCTATGCGCCAAAGGGCGCATCCTGTCTCTATGTAACACAATGTTTTCATGCGCCTTTTATAAAATGCACTCTGCAGTATCTATGCACCATGTGCCTTTGGCACCGCTTAACCTTTGTAACGCCCCTTTCCTGTGCGCCTTACCTATTTAGCCCTGTAAGCTGCAATTTTCATGCGCCCTGCACCCTGAGCCTAATAATAACTAACTCTTTCTTCTGTTGGCACTTCAATGGGAAATCAAATGACTGATACAACCTTTCTATGTTGGGTTTCACTTCTTCTTCATGCAGATCAGCAACTGAGTTCGAAAGAACATATGTCTACATCCAGCAAGAGACCCATCAAATCCAAAGGAAAGGCCAAACTTACAGAAGAAGAGATGAAATATAAATATCAGAGGGTCAGAATGCCCGAGTCCCAGGCCGAGTGCAGCATGGATGTCAGAGACTCAGAATTGGGGCATATCGATATGGAGGAATTCTGGGCCAGGACTCAGAAAGTCACAAGGAGTCCATGGATGGACAAATTGATCGGCAGTGCCCTGCACTTCGCCGGAGGAATCCCCGTCAATGCCGTCAACAATGAATTTATGATGGTGGTTTCCCAGTGTTACAACAAGGACACAAGGTGCGTCGAAAACAGCAAGGGCGAGGTAGTCATCAACCTCACTACCCGTCATTTTGAGATAATACTCGGCATCCCTCACCACCGGCACTTTGTGGCCGTCAGCCAAGCGGAGTGCATTAAGGCCTGGGATGACAATGAGGATCAATGTATGCAACTAATGAACGAAGTCTATCTGAAGAACAAGAAGGTAATAACCCGGTGGCCCCAAATCATCCACCGCAGCGACTTCTCAGAAGAGCTCAGCGACACCATTACATTCCTGAGAAGGGTCTTTGGGCTTTCTGATGCCCATTATTTCCATAAATGGATGCTGCGGTACTTAGAGACCATGAACAAGAATATGCCTGATCAGCGCTTTTGCTGGGGAGAAATTATAAGCAGCACAATCTCCGAACAGCTACAACAATTCAGCACAACGGGACATTTCATATGAACTCCTACGTGGTCTACACTGCAGCATCAGAGAGGGACTATCCAGGCCTGACGCGGAGTGGAGTTTGGCCTCAGGTCAAAATATACGAGTATTATCCAGAATTGAGGCTGGAGAATAGCATCTCCCAATTCACCAAAATCAACGATGCATTCTTCTACCACATCATCTTCCTGCTGAGGCCGAATATGACTTATGGTCGCACGACCAAAAGCATAGTGGCAGCCACGGAGAAATGGGGAGCCTTGTTCACCCAGTTTCCTACATTCACCTATCTAAGGGCTGCCAACTTTTTGGGAGAGCCAACCAGGCTACCGAGGTATGCTGGACCTAAGCTGATTCTTCTGGAACTATCAAGGCAGCTAATCACATACCACGAGAAATGCCTTAAAAGAAAGAAGGGTGGAACTTCGTTCCCCCTCACAGTAGGCCGATACACATGCTCTACCCACCATAAGGTGAAGGAAATGTTCGCAGAGCTGGAGTTACTCAATTTGAAACATGACTTCCCAGCCAAGCCTACCTTCGACCCAAGGAGCTGTCTACCAAGGGCGAAACTTGATCCAATCCATGTTCCTCAGATCGAGGATATTTATATTGACGTCCTCCATGAGGTGGAGCTCAGAAGGAAGGATCATTCTCGCTAGACTTGGCAAAATCATCCAATATGGGGTAGCCATTGTCCCCAAAGGCTTCCAAACTATGGAAGATGAAGTAGACAAGGTATATACTGACACAGATGGGGACGATTGGCCCTTTCCGGCCATTGATAGAACTAAGGCCCCTCAGAAAATTGAGGAGAGGGTCAAGGAGACTTTGCGAAGGACGTAACATTGGTGCGGATGAACGGCCTAATCTACCTCGGGGTTGATTTCACAACATCCCCATTAGGCAACGCACCTCCACGATCCAAAAAGTAGCCTAAAGGCAAGGGAAAAGGCATAGATGGTGAATCTAGTGCCACTCGGAAGAAGCCCCCCGAGAGTCCTCCTTCCGTGGCACCCGAGCGAGGTAATATCTCTAGTCACACCAGAGAGAAAGAAGCGAAGAGGATATTCCCATTGGCCCATCCACTCGGGATGTCGGCATTATTCAACAACCGAGGTCCCTTCTTCTCTTCCTTCCTCCTCGAGTGACTCAAGCAACCATCCCTTTGGTCGTGTCCTCTTCCCCTTCTTCTACTGTTTCCCCCATCTCTTCATATATCTTTTCTTCCTCGCCGATCTGTCCTCCTCCATTTCTTCCCTCATCTCCGAGCTCCCTTCCCTTCCTATGTCTTCCGTAGCTGCAGTTTCCCTTCCTTCCGTGGGCACTTCTTCGGCTATTCTCTCAATGCCACCGCCACGTGTCTCCACGTTTTTCCCCTCTTCTACTGCAGCTGCCCCCTCCTCTATTTCCGGTCCTTCTACCATGGGTCCAGCTTGGATCTCTCAGCAGCTAAGTCAGCAAAAGAGGAAAGTTCCCATCGCTCCGATGGACTTTTCCGTGATCCCATCTAAGGGGGCGAAAGCGAAGCAGCTTGCACACACGCTTCTCTCAAAGTGCTGCAGGAGAGAGAGTTATGGAAATCGCATACCCCAATCCCCTCAAAGAGAAAAAGGATCTGTCTCCGACAGATTTTACTGTGACCCAAGTCACAATGGGGACATCTTCCGAAAGTCTTCAGGGGGAGGCTCTTTCTGCAGTTGACGCCCTCTGCAAAAAGCTTCAGGAAATCAAGGAAGAGAAAAGGCAACTGAAGGAGCAAAACAAATATCTGCTCCAAGCCTTACAGAAGATGGATAATGCGCCTCCTACAACCGCCAGCGAGACTTCTGAGCTTCTCAGCCAAGAGAAAATTAACGAGTATGCCAAGATCGGCGAGCAGGGTATGGCCGTTTCCGCTTGGAGGATCCAAATCCTCAAAGATAGTGAAAAAGTGATCGTCGAGTTCTCTGACTTGTACCTGAACATCAGTAAGGCGAATAAAGAGCTCCAAGTGTTAGCAGGGCCCATATCAGAAGAGTTGGAACATGCTTTGGATCGCAACACGAGACCTTCCAACAAATGTTCGACTGTTCACTCGAAGATCTGGTCAAGTTCGGCGTCTTCGGCCATCCAAGGGCCCTCAACAAAATCATGTCCACTCTGGACTACTAGGTGGATCAGCTAGAATTTATTCTAGAAAAGATTGACAAAGTCAAGGAAGAAGCCCTAGATGCGATGCACCAAATGGAACGAATTGTTCTTAATATGTCGCCAGGGTTACTTACTCCTTCCTTCACTTTAAGGAAAGCTGATGAAACCACCCGGATCTTCAAGGAGATCGCTTCTCAAGGAACGGGGCCAGAGGTCACATTTGACACAGAATCTATCAACAACCTGCTGGCCTGTAGAGACTTCATCGGGTTCCTCATTGAGGCGGAAAAGGACTATTCCAAACTCCCAGAGAAGCTCATAGATGAGCGGGAGACTTGTGAGGCGATAAGTGATAGGCACAAGGATCCTTCCCAGGATCAACTAGGGCCAATAATCAACAAGTTCATGGAATACCGCTCTCAGTTCCATATCTCGTCACCTGAGGAGCAACAAAAGCAGTCCACCCCCTTTCGGCCACAAGATGATGATGACGAATAGTTCTTTCTTCTTCTTCTTCTTCTTCTTCTTCTCTTTCTCTTCTTCGTCTTTTTGGAAATATCTGGAGTATGTTGATGCAAATGATGACGTCATCCATGTTGCATCATGGGATGATGTCATCCATCAAGTTGTAAAAAGTCAACATGACTTTTAGATATTTTGTAAATATCTTTGTAAATAGTTGTTGGCTCCTTTTTTCCTTGTTTTCTCTTCTTCTTCTATATATACTCCAATACTTGTAGTATTGTGGGATAGATGGATATCTTTCGATGAAAATAGAAGTGAAGAAAAAGACTTTGAGCTTTCTTAATGCAAGAAAAAACAATGAATACAAATATTGAGACTTTGTGCTGAATAGTTGTGTTATGCATCAGACCTTTCTTATGTTAGATCTGTATGTGTTTATTCTGTTAGATTCATATCTACTTTTTTGTCATTTATTCATCATCAGTATTGCTTTGTTTGTTTATGCAAGTAGGTTTGGCTCTGTTTACTACCAATCCCAAAACATAAACCTTCTGACCTTTCTGCTTTGGAATTCATTTCTTTTCTTCCTTCGGACCTGCTCTTTCTTCATCCCCTCTTCCTTTCCTTTCTTTTCGCAGTCGGAAACACCCCTACTGGGATGAGATCCCAAACCCCCGAAGGCAGAATCTGTGAGACTTGCATAGATTCCTGCTGGTAGAATAGCAATAAACCAGTTTCGCTTTGCTGACTCAAAGAGGGGCTATGCCTGCACACTTTGTTGCTCGTCCATCCATAGATCTGTCCCAGCGATGATTTTCGGACCAACGAGGCTCCAAGTAGGATTCCACCTCATTTCCTCTCCACTTCACATCACCATTGTCAAAATCATATTCTAAAGCACCATTAATAAGTGGTTGAATGAATGACAAGTTACTTACAGTACACCATCTAAGCCCACACCCCCTAAGGACAAAATTAATTTATTGAAAGAAAGTGCAATAAACATTTTACCTTTTTATCTTCCCAAAACACCTAATGGGGTATAATTTTGACCCCCAACCCATAGGTAGGGTTGGCATAGCCATTTAAGAGGTGTGGGAGAATTTTTACTTATCCCACAAGCTTCCAAATTTGGCCTCTAAGGCCAAATTCGATTTTCCCATGAAGGGTAGAGTGTACAACACTCAAGATCTTAAGCATTCAACACACAACACAAAATCTAAGAGCAAATCAAGTCTAATAAATGAACTCATTTTTGGTCACATCTTTAATTAGTTTAGAACAAGGTTAAATTAGCTTAATTAAGACACTACAACCCATTAAAAATAAATGGGTAAAACATACATTAAAAACTAAATAATTAAAACAAGTAAATTATATTACTAAAAGAACCACATACTAACATTAATAAAAAAGGAACTAATAATAAAATACAACACATGACCCCTTGGTCACAATTTCCCCCTAACCAAATAATTCTAACACACACAAAATTACATGTTGCCATGGTGACCCTAGTTGAATTCATCTAGAATTCCAATGTGGTTGGTCTCCAATCCCCCGATGTTTGTTGTGAATAATTTTACCTAGCAAAACACATAAATACCCTCTTCGGCCTCGTGGCCACATTAAAAACATCTATGATAAAATATAAAATATAAATCCAAAATCATCTATATACGAATCAAATATCATCTAGGAAAATACGATATCATTTACAATTTCTAGCAACATTTCTATTCCACATTTCATCCATGTCAAAATGATCACAACATTAATCCAATTATCAAAGGTCTACTCAATATGACAAAATATATCACATGTCAGAAATATATATAAATAACCATGTCAACAATATATCAACATCAATATGAAATGTCTCTAATGATCCACATGCATCATATATGAATCGAATCAACAACAGTTCAATATTTCTAACATCTAACATCATACTAAATCAAAAGTCATAATCATATCCACAAGATTAGTCGACAATATCGAAATCCATAGTAAAAAAAGGTTTCGGAGGGAAGTGGGCACTACATTCCACTCCCCTTAGTGTAACGCCCGCTAAAACAACCGACCTGAGACCCAAGAACAACCTAGGATTAGTTAGGAAAATTATGGAATATATATTTTTGTTTAAAAGAGTGTACAACCAAGTTACAAGACAACAATTGTCACTAACAAGTTCCAGAACAATTCTAATCCACTAGAATATAATTTTCTCTTATTAACAATTATTAGAGGTCACAAGGTCCCAAAATTTAGGGTTAGAAAGTTCAATTAGGTTTAGAGGGTAATTCCTCACCATACCCACTCTCTAACAAGATTTAAATATTCAACCTAATTTTTCTCAAAATTAATACATTTAAAATTTCCCTAAATCATTCCCATTGGATAGGAAATTTTCTCACCTTTCCAATGATATAAATAAATCCTCCTAATTCCTCATATTTCTCGAGTTATGGGCGGCGGGCCTTGGGGTGAAAATTTTCCCCAAGAGCGGGCTCAGGGCCTAGGGGAGAAAATTTTCCCCAAGGGCGGGTCTACGGGCCACGGGGAGAAAATTTTCCCCAAGGGTGGGTCAGCGGGTTGTGGGGAGAAATATTTCGTGGAGGAGTAGTCGGGTCAGCGGGGTGGTGGGAGACATTTCGGCAATTTCCCACACGGGGCGAAAAGTCAGCCTTGCGCCTGCACTCCTGCGAGTCCGCAAGGGACACGTGGCACCTCCTAAGCCATGCAAAGAAAGTAGGGTGGTAGGGATAAAATAATTTTAGCACCCCAAAGAGAAAAATGGTAAACTTCACCCGTGCCTCAATCGACGCCTCGCGATGCCACGTGGCAGCTCCTGATTGGCTGTCATGCGGGCCGATGGGGCGACGGGAAACTTTGGAAAATTTTCCCAAATTTTTTTGAAAATACTAAAGGAAAAAATGAACCCACTATTCTACCGATGCCTCATGATGCCACGTGGCAGCCTGTGATTGTCTCGTAGGCCGGCGTGGTGGCGGGGAAACTTTTGAAAATTTTCCCAAATTTTTTTGTTGAAGTGCTAAGTTTAAAAGGGTCCTCCCCTCTGCCAACACCTCGTGGTGCCATGTGGAAGCCTATGATTGGATGCGGGTCAGTGGGGAAAATTAGGAAAATTTTCCCAATTTTTTTTTCAAAGTGCTAAGGGAAAATTCGGGCCGCAGAGCCCACCAAAGAAATTTTTCCCAAAAACTTTTTTGATGCCAAGTGAAGAAAAACTTTAGAAGGCCATAACTTTTGATAGAGAACTCGGTTTTCAGAAAATGAGGACTTTTGGAAATATCTCGACGTCCTCTTTACTCATGAATCATTAAATTTTTATTTTGAAAAAAATTTAAGGAGTAAATTTCAAGAAAACAATCTATGCTTTTATAAAGCATAAACGAGTAAATTTTAACTTATGATATTTGTTCAATTTGAACTTCTTCTTCTCTCAACATGTAAAATAGACATAGAAAATTGTTCTTAGGTGGATTTAAGAAATATTTAGAGATTCAATTTGTCTAGATTAATTTACAATTTGAACATTTACATTTCTTGCAGCAAAACAACTGTAAAACGGTTTGAGCCCGATTTTGCTAAGTTTTCTAAGAAATTCCTTAAGTGTTAATGTCTAGATGAATTCGTTTAGATATTATTATGTCCAAATTAATGTTTCATTTGTTATTTCTTTGTTGCAGATTTGGTCTGTGTATTTTGGATTAAATAATTTCCAGTTTGAAAATGCAAGACAGAGATCAAATTTTAAAAGGTCTATTTGCCATTTTCTTCTTCCAAGTATTATAATACATTCCAATTCCAATCTAATATATTTAGTTGATTCAAATCAAACTATTCAAGAGCTAAAATACGTCTCTGATTTCCAATTTTCACATATTTCAAAAGACAAAATTTTGTATTTTTCTCACACGCATTTCTTCCTTTCAAACAGAGACTTCAAATACATTGAAATGATCAGATTCAATACAACAACACAATTTGAGAGAGGTAATACATTCATTTATTGATTCCAAATGACAACTTTACAACTTCCTTCTTTCATTCTTCTGTTTCATCATACAGAACACAATTTCTTGCTTTCAAAAGAACAGACAGAGTATGTCTCTTTCACATTTCAATTTACACTTTCATAACCACTACAACATCTTTCCATTACAAACATGTACAAGTTCATCCACTTCAATTTGGAAGGGACCCATTAAACTGTCTTTATCTTAGCTCCAGGACAACAACATGTAGATTTCCCATTCTTCCAAACTGTGTTCTCTAAAGAGGGGAAAGGAAATGCTCCCTACCCAACCAAGACATCCAATGAAGATGAGAAGCCATCATTCCTCATTGGCCCCCGATCCCTAACCACAATGCAATAAAATATGTGATCCAATTGATGGCAACAACAGGATTCCACAAACACACAAGAAAAAAATTTCACAATAAAACCCATTTGAAAACGAATGTAGTTTACAACTACCTTAAATCATGACAAACAATACTAAGGCTTCCTTAAGAAATCCAAAGGAGCAAGAAAACTATGGGGATGCTTCTTATGCCTCCCAAAAGGGGAAATGGGTATCACCACTTGAATTACAAACCACCATAATATAGTATATCAAAGCCCTGACATTCCTTATGCCTCCCGCAAGTACCCCTTATTCCTCACATTTCCTTATGCCTCCCCAACCTCTTATGGAACCCCATAACAAGTAAAGAAATGCAATCTATTTCTTTGTAAGGTGGAACCCAAATCCCAACTCCCTCCACACTTATACCTCCCTAAAACCCACTTGTTCCTCCCACAAAATAAACCCCATAGTCTTCTCCTACACCATTCCTAGGCCATCTACCCAACAACCCAAAAACATGTGAAAACATTCATACATTAACATATACATTCATAAAAGAAGAGCATTTCAAGATCCAAGATCCTACCTCTCCATGATGGAGTTGTTCCAAGTTCCAAAACAAAAATCTTTATCCCAATGCAAGTAGTCCAAATCAACCAAGCACAAGCATGCAACAATCTTCCAAAACTTCTTCAAAGCAAGAGCTCCCAAAACAACAAGGAATTCGCCCAAGAATAAAGTCTCCAAAATGAAGCAACCCCAAAACAAGGCAAGGAATTCAAATTTAATAGAAGAGGGAAGGGAAGAGAATGAGGTGGGTCCATGTAGGATGTCACATCACACATCCTCAATTCCAACCCCCAAATTCAACTTCATTCTCCAAAGCATAATAAATAGGTGGGTGAATAATATGATAGTTTACTTACACACTCAAATCCAACCCACACCCCAAAGGACTGAAATTAAATCATGTAAGAAAAGTGTAATTAAAACCTACAATTTACCTTCTCAAAAACCATTATAAAAGTCTAATCTCAACTCTCCAACCATAGGTATGGTTGGTAATCAAATTTAAGAGGTATGGGACAATTTTAACTTGTCCCACAAGCCTCCAAAATCATCCTCCAAGGACAATTTCAAATTTCCAAGGTGGAGAATTTCAATATCAAAATTTAACTTATACATCACTTACACATCTTTTACAACACTTTAATTCAAGGCCAACAAATCTATTAATTATTTTCTTATGACATATTTTAATTAACCAACTTAAAAACATGATTACTCACCAAATTACACACCATTTAATAAATAATGAAAGGGACAAAGGCACCACAAAATAAACACATGTAAACATAGACAAAGGGACCAACAAATAAAATAAATACATAAAACCCCTTGATCACATTTAAAGGTGATCCCCCCCATGGAATCCCTAACACACACAAACATGCACAAACATATACTAGTTGCCATGGTGACCTTGTTGAATTTATCTAGAATTCTAATGTGGTTGGTCTCGATCCCCGATGTTTGTTGCGATATTTTAACCTGCAAAACACAAATACCTCCTTCAGCCTCGTGGCCATATCAGAACATCCAAAATAATATAAATATAATTCCCAAAATCATTTAGATATATGAATCACAACAACATCAAAGCAATCTAATAATATCATTTACAGTTTTATCAACAACTATATCATCATCCAATAATTTCTATTTCTAGGTCTACTCACAATATCCAAATATCACATGTCCGAACAACATCCATAATATAACCATGTCAAATAGTATATCATCATCAACATATAAAATGTCTCTAATAATCATCATGTATCATAATTGAATCAAGTCAACAATAATCCATGATCTAACATCTATCATCATACTATAATAAGGTCCATAATCATGTCCATAATATAATCAACGATCATGATTAGTATTAAAAAAAGGTGTCAAAGGGAAGTGAGCACTACATCCCCTCCCCTTAGACTTGACTTCCACCGAAGTCACTGGAACAAAAGTGAAAACTGAAATCGTAGCAAAGTAGAATCCTGTCATGTATGTAGTTGCGGTCTCATCATATCTCCCCTTCCCACGCACCTAGACCTAATCAACTTCTCTACCTTGAAGGCCCAAGGTCCCGTGATTTAGGATGTGAACAGGCTCCACCATTACCCGCCCCGATCCTGTACTTGTAAAAATGTCAAATCTAACACATGAGAATGATATGTAACATATCTCCTAAGTAAAAAAACATGAAACACATCATGTACGTGAGACAAGCTAGGCGGAAATGTGAGACTGTAGGCCAAAGGATAGATACGCTCCAAGATCTCAAAAGGACAAATGAATCTAGGAGCTAACTTATAACCTTTTCCATAATGGATAGGGCTCTTATGTGGCCTAACACAAAGGAACACCTTCATGCCCACATCAAAACTACGGTCAAGTCTTGCTGATCTGCGTACCAATTCTACCTATCTTGTGCCTCCTACGGTCCTCTCTTATGTCCGATCAAAACCACCTGCTGCTCCATGTCCTACAACAAAGCTAGTCCAAGAGAACCCTTGTCCTCTAGCCTATCCCGCTTAATAGGTTTCCCCATGTACTCTCTACCATACAAATCCCGGAAAGGAGCCATGCCTATAGAACTCAAAAACTATTATTGTAGGAAAACTACACCAAGTACATGTACTCCTCCCATCTAGACTGCTGATCCATCACATACATCCTAAGCATGTCCTCTAAAATATGATTCACCCACTCAGTCTATCCATCTGTCTTAAGGTGATATGATGTGCTGAAATTGATTTTCATCTCGAGGGCATAATGCATGCTAGTCCGTGAAATGGGAAGTATAAAAAGGATCACGATCACAAATAATCTTTCGTGGAATCCTATGTAACCTGACAATCTCATCCAAATATAACCGTGCCACTGCACTAGCTATATAAGTGGTCTTCACTGGAGAAAAGTGAGCCACTTTTATCAATTTAGCAACTGTGTTAATGATGGCGTCATGGTGATATCTCGACATTGGTAGCCTAACAATGAAGTCCATGGAAATGGTGTCCCATTTCCACTCTGTTATAGCATGAGGAAAGAGAAGGCCATTTGGATGATGATTCTCAGCCTTTACTTTCTTGCACTCTAAACATCATGACATGAACTGGTCCATGTCTCTACGAATTCCTCTCAATGATACAACTGTCTCAAGGTGGCATGCATATTCTTCACCCCGGGATGGGTTGAATAGGGTGCACAATGTTCCTCTCTTTGAGATGTCCTCGCTCAGATTGCATCTCTCGGAACATAAATCTAGCCTCTATGCCTTAGAAGACCATCTACCTCTAAACAAAAACCATCAAAATTATCCTCGAGGGGTTTCGAGACTCGATCTATGCTCGAACTGTAATGTAGAAGCTGTTATGAGGAAGATGCTGAAGAATCCTGCTCCGCAAATCTGTGCTCACTGAGGTGTCCATAGCCACATGTCTCCGTCTACTGAGAGCATCTCCCACCACATTCTTCTTCCCCTTCACATGCTCTATCACCATATCATACTCACAAAGCAACTCCATCCAATACCGCTGACGAGTGTTGAAATTGGGCTGTGTGAAGAGGTGGCAAAGACTCAGGTGATCTATCCTGAGTGTGAATCTCTGACAAAGTAGAAAGTGCCTCAATCAAACCAAAGCGTGTAAAACTACCACAATCTCAAGATCATGAGTCAGATAATTAAGCTCGTAATCTTTGAGTTTGCGAGACTCAAAAGCCACTACTCTGCCCTCCTGCATCAACACACCTCTAATCCCTATTAAAGACGCATCCGTGCAAACGAAAAAATCACCCTGTGGATCCGATCTTGTGAAAATAGGTGTTCTAGTGAGACATTCCTTCGGATATCAAGGCCTGCTCACACTGCTCGACCAAAAAAACTTCTTCCCTTTCCTCTAAGGGAAGTGATGGGATGCGTAATCCGAGAGAAGTTCTGAACAAATCTCTTGTAGTAACGTGCTAATCCTATGAAGCCGCACACCTTAGTCAAAGTAGTGGGTGCTTTGGGCAAATCCATAATAGCTCTAATCTTGGAAGGATTGATGGTGATACCTTCCCCAGAAATGATATGACCCAAATACTACACATCTGTCTAAAATAATGCACACTTCTCAAATTTCCCATAAAGCTACTTTGCTCCCGAAGACACTCAAGAACTGAAAAGTTGCCCCTCATGCTCCTCACCCGTACATGAGTAAATAAAAATGTAATCAAGGAAGATGAGCATGAAGTGATCTAAGAAGGTCATAAATACCCCATTCATCAAAATCATAAAAGCGCCGAGGCATTCGTCAAACCAAAAGGCACCACTGTGAACTCATAGTAGCCATATCTCATACGGAAGGTGGTCTTATGAATGTCTCTGTCTGTGAAATCCTCAAATGATGATAACTCGACGTAAGGTCTATCTTAGAGAATGTTGTGGTTCCCTTCATTTGATCAAACAAATCATCAATGCGTGGAAGGGGATAACGATTCTTGATCATTACTTTGTTCAACTGGTGGTAATCAATACTTAACCGCAAGGATCTATCCTTCTTCTTCACAAAAATTACAGGTACACCCCAAGGGGATACATTAGGATGGATAAGGACTTTCTCTAGGAGGCCCTCCAGCTACAACTTGAGCTTGTAGAGCTCTCGGGTGGTCATCCGATAAGGTGCTCGTGAGATAGACTTTTCTTTCAGAACTAGATCTATATGAAAATCAATCTCACGTGGGGGTGGTAACCCCAGTAGCTCCCCAAGAAAGACATCTACAAACTCTCTCAAAATGGGGTGATCATCTAGTGATGGTCCACTAGACCTATTCTTTGATCACATCACTTGACTATAACAACATACAACCGATAACCCCGTCACACACACGCTTTAAACTGCATAAGCAGAGATGGTGCGAATAGAAATGGGTCTCCTCACCCCCGAAATCACCGACTCAACTCATAAATCATCTACTTAACTACTATAAAATCTTGGTTCCGTGAAGCCATCTCAACATTCCAACTATGACTCGCCTAATCGCCACCGGCTTGTATCACTCTACTAAAGATGGTGCAATAAAAGAATCAGAAGAACTAGAATAAAATAGAATGGAGGTAGGAATACTACCAATGTTACCTGTAATCTCAATAACTATACTCTGATGCTCTACCTGGTAGTTCTCGACTATTGCATACATCCTATAACTGTGCCCCATATCACCAACAGTAGGCTTTGAGATATGTGTCTTACCGTTGTTATTAGGGTTATGTGGGCAGTCTCTTCAAAAATTTCTAGTAACACCACAACTAAAACAATTGCACGATCCTCTACCCCCTGTAGCAGTCCAATGTACTGAGGAGGTCTATGGTGTGGATCCCGATGATCTAAATACGGTCTCCCGAGGTCTCTATTGGTGAGCTCCTATTGAGTGAGATCTCTGGGCACTCTATGTCTTGATGGTACCCCTTGGAGGAGGAGGCCCCATACTCCAACCTCTCTCGTGCATCAAATCTCGGTGGAGATCTATAAGGTTGGCGAGATCGCTTTGCTTCTACTACGGTGGTCTAAAGATGATGACTGTGGTGAACCCTATCCACCACGAGGAAGAGGTACTCGACCCCTTGATTTTCTCATGCATCTGCATGTCAGATGTGGCTTGGACTCGGTCTCTAGCTTTCTAGGTCTTTCCCCAGCCTCCTCTACAATATAGGCCTTCTCGATGGCCTCGGCTAATGTCTGGACAATGGATCTCGCACCGATCCTATAATGTCTAGGTTCGGCCCAA
Source organism: Taxus wallichiana var. yunnanensis (assembly GCA_018340775.1). Lineage (NCBI taxonomy): Eukaryota > Viridiplantae > Streptophyta > Pinopsida > Cupressales > Taxaceae > Taxus > Taxus wallichiana. The sequence continues at coordinate 760,058,387 of CM031234.1, forward strand.
GATGAACCTGCAGATCCACACTGCTCATCCCGCATGTAGTCAACATACTAGAGTAGATCCGAAATCTAATCTACTCATACTCACCACCGTAAGAGATGCCTTGTCGAGGTCACGAACTCATCTATCCACTATTGAATGAACCTTCGTGACAAATATATACTTTGGAAATGCTCCTCAAATAGCTCCTAGGTAATTATCTCAGAATCAACATGGATATTCTACTCCTCTATCTCGCCACTGCACACCACTCCATCCCTCAGTAGATGGATCGCAACACGAGTTTTATTGTTGCTAAAAGAAGGATAGAGCTTGAAGCATCTGCTCAAGCTCACCAACCAAGCCTCTTCCTGAAATCCACCTATATCACTAGAATAATGTGATGGCCGAAGCTTCGGATCTCCCGATGTGATCTGTAGCTATGGTTTGATGGTCTTTAGGTCTCTATGTATGCTTATCCCTAAGATTAGGGCTCGAGACCTCTCTATGTCCTAAAAGTTAGTCACCCCGTCCCCTCTGTGGTGACTCTGCTCTGGATGAATCTGCATGGAAGTTTTATCCTCCATGCTCCTCGCTGGGTCGAGGAGATACATGAACCTTAATGGAAGTAACTCTATCATGTCTGGTTGTATGTCCTCCTACTGTTCCTCCGCGTAGAGCGACATTAACCTCTTAAATAGTCTCAGTAAAATCTTGGGTAGGATGGCTGCTGCAGCATGATCTGGTGGTGGTAAGTCTAGGTCGATGTGAAAAGACCTCTCGTTCCATCTGCATCTCCTACATAGACCAAGGTGAGAGTTAGTTCATCTTTCTAAGTTTTATTTAGTTTCTATGTTTACTAAAATATGTAATCTCTAAACTAAGTTTTCTAGATTCAAAAGTGTGCTAGGTTTAAGGTTCATATCTCAAGTTTTCTAGGGTTCCCAACTACCCAAGTTTTTGAACCACTACTCGATACCAAGTGTAACGCCTGCTTAAAACAACCCACCGAAACCCAAGAACAACCTATGAATAGTTAGCAAAATTATTGAATACTTTTTTTTGTTTAAAAGAGTCTACAATTAAGCTACAAGACAACAGATTGTCATTAACAATTTCTAGAACAATTCTAATCCACTATAATATAATTTTCTCTTATTAACAATTATTAGAGGTCATAAGGTCCCAAAATTTAGGGTTAGAAAGTTCAAATAGGTTCAAAGGGTAATTCCTCACCATACCCACTCTCTAACATGATTTAAAGATTCAACCTATTTTTTCTCAAAATTAATGCATTCAAAATTTCCTTAAATCATTCCCATTGGATAGGAAATTTCCTCACCTTTCCAGTGATATAAATAAATCCTCCTAACTCCTCATATTTCTTGAGTTATGGGCCGGGCCTTGGAGTGAAAATTTTCCCCAAGAGCGGGCCTGCGGGCCTAGGAGAGAAAAATTTCCTCCAAGAGTGGGTTTGCATGGGTCACGGGAGAAATTTTTTCCCTAGGGTAGGTCCATGGGCCGGGGGAGAGAAATATTTTTTGGAGGAGTAGTCGGGTCAGCGAGGCGGCGTGAGACATTTTGGCAATTTTCCGCGTGGGGGTGAAAAGTTAGCCTTGTGCCCGCACTCCTGCAAGTCCCCAAGGGACACGTTGTTAGAGTAGGTATTTGCCTTAGCTCATGTTCACCTAGGTACATTATTTACCTTTATTGTATTTATCCTCACCGACTTATGTGTGTGGATATTTTTATTTATTTATTTAGATATTAGGAGATATTATCTAGTTGTTAGGTATAGTTATTTCCTTGATCTATGGTATTGACTAGTTCTTCCCTAGATCTATGGTATTGACTAGATTCTTGATGTCTAGTTCTCTCATAAATCTATGGACTTGACTAGTTCTTTCCATGATTTATGGCTTGATCTACGACCTTGATTGGTTCTTAGATTGTTATTCCTTGCCTATATAAGCAAGGTCCATTCTCATTGTATTTCATTTAGTTCCATAATAATATATGATATTGCTGCTCATTTTTTTGCAAAGGTTTATGTAAAGTTATTCTAGCGAATTGCTTTCATCTTATTGATCATGATGTTTGATTAGCATCGTGTTTGTTGGTTTAGCACGATCTAGTTATCATTCCTTTTATGGTATCATAACAAGAGATTGCTATTGACATTCATCTCGTAATTTTTATTTTGTAAAAAGAGGCTTCCATTGATCTCGGAAGGTGGGAAAACCCTAAGATCGGTCAGAAACTCGACCATTTCGGAGGTAGTTTTTTTGTTGTGCAGAGAAACATACCAAATTTACCTCAAGATTCACGTCGTGCAAGAAAGGAAATCTAGAATTCTTTTTTGGGTTTTGCTTTAGGTTTCTTGAGATCTCGATCCGGGTATTTTTGAAATTCTTAGTCCTCGGTCATATGGTATGGTCATATGAGGGCTTAAAACTTGTGATTCCTACTATTAGGTGCTTAACTCCAGCCCCCTTTCATTTTATTTGTGTGGTGAAGGAAAGAGTATTTTATTCTATTTTAGTGGCAACTAAAATAAATAGTAGAGCATAATATTGAAAAGATTGTATTTTTTTATCAAGAACTTGGTTTTAAGTGCCGTTTTTTGCAAAATTTCTTATTTTTCCGCGCTCTTTCCATTGGAAATATTTATTTTGATAATTTCACTATAATTATAAAGTGCCATAGTGTAACACGCACTCATTATAAGGTGCCAAAATCCGGGGGGCTCTTGTTGCATTGCTTGGGGGTCTTATTGCATTGTTTGGTTCTTCCATTTATTTTGGTGATTTTTTTTAGGATGGCATATACTTATACATTAGATCATGTTGAGCCATTAACAACACATAATTACCACACATGGAAACCAAGAATGGAAACAATAATTAAGTGGAAAAGATTATGGGCTTTAACTTCTAAAGAACAACTAGTGTTCACTAGAGAATATGAGAAATTTCAGTACCAGTGCAAATTTGATGAGTGTATGGGTTTGATAGGAACTTATGTTAGTGATAGTCTTTTATTTCATTTGGAAAAGTGTGACTCTCCTTTCAAAATATGGGAGAAATTAGAGGATTTATTTGGTAAGGTGGATCATATGAGAGCCATGCAACTTGAAATTGAGATCACCTCTCTTAATCCTAAAGATTTTCCAACAATTATAGACTATCTTACCAAGTTCAAACATTTTTTGGCATAGTTGAATGGGAGTGGAAGAGATAAGAAAGATGAAGAGTGTGTTTACTTGATTCTATCCAAGTTGAGAGGACCATTCCAAATTTTTACTTCTACCTTTTTCTCTAGCATGGATGCCTTAGGTGACACCTTCAAAATGCCTAACTTAGAAACATTTTGTGAAATAATTACTAGGGAAGAATCCAAATTATCTCACCTTGAGTCTTCCACCTCTCAAAAGGCATTAGTTGCATCTAATCCTAAGGGAAAGGGAAAACCAAATAGTAAAACCAAATCCACACCTTCTCCATCTCAAAATGCTCCTAAACCCAAAGAAAACAACTCAAAACCCAAGGAGTCTTCTAAATCCAAGAATAAGTCTAGCCGTTCATGCTCTTTTTGTGGGGGTAGTAATCATGAAGAAAATAGGTGTTATAAGCGAATGTAAGCCTTAGAGGATGTAGTCAAGAAACACAAAATTTCTATCTCCACTCCACCTCCTTCTAATCAGCATGGAAAAACACTTAATGTTGTTGGAAGATCTCAGTCACCACTTGCAGACAATTGGGTTATAGATTCTGGTGCTTCTCATCACATGACTTCTTCCAAGGAGTCTTTTGTTTCTCTAGGTTTGAGTTCTACTTCTAAAATTGAGGTTGGAGATTCTTCCTTTCTTTCTGTTGAGGGAAAAGGTGATATACAACTTGATGGTGGAAATATCCAAGATGCACTATATGTTCCTAACATCACTACAAATTTGCTTTATGTATATCAAATTTGTCATTCTGGTAAAGGAAAACAATGACTTTTACACCACATGGGGCAGAAGTAAGAACTTTGTTGGAGCCTTATTCACTTGTTGCTCAGGGTATTGTTGATCATAGTTCTAGACTATATCACTTTGAGGGTTTTGATGACACTTCTTCTATAGGGATAGGATTGGTTTCTCATTCAGATTCAGAGAGTAAGATTTGGCATGAAAGATTTAGACATCTCAATTATAGATATTCGAAGGATTTGAGCACTCATGGTATGGTAGATGGTCTTCATAGAGTTTCTTGTCTTGAGGGAGTTTGTCATGGTTGTGCATTAGGGAAAAAATACCAAGATCCTTTTCCTAAGACTTTGTCTAAGAGAGCTTCTTCACCACTTGAGCTTGTGCATAGTGACTTGATAGTTTTTCCTACCCAATCTTTCAATGGAGCTAAGTATGCACTTGCATTTATTGATAATTTCTTGAGGCATACTTGGATTTATTTTCTCAACTACAAAAGTGATGTTTTTTCACACTTCAAATTATTCAAGGCTTTGGTCGAGAAACAATCTTCTAGTAGCATAAAGAACCTTCACACTGATAATGGGGGGAGTACTTCAGCAATGAGTTTTCTAAATTTTTGGCAACTCAAGGCATTATTCACCAGCATTTTGTTCCTCATACTCCACAACAGAATGGATTAGCAGAAAGGAAGAATAGAACTTTGAAGGAAATGGCTAATTGTATGATGCATTCTAGAGATATACCTCCTATCTATTAGGTAGAAGTAGTTAATTGTGCTAACTATATTTAGAATTGCACACCACATAGAGCACTTGAGCATTTGACTCTAGAGGAAGCTTGGTCCAACACTAAGCTAGATGTCTCATTTTTTCAAGTCTTTGGGAGCCATGCTTGGGCCTTTGTGCTAAAAAAGTAAAGGAAAGCTTTCGATAAGAAGAGTAAACCCTTGATCTTTGTAGGGTATTGTGAGGACATGAGAGCTTATCGTCTTCTAGATCCTGATACACATGATGTTATTTTTCGAACACATAGTCAGTTTGATGAGCGTTTCACTCCTCATGATTCTTCATCTTCTTCCATTCCTTCTTCTTCTTCATCGCATCTTAAGGATCCTTTCTTTTAGGAGATTGATGAGGAGGTTATAGATGCCATTGAGGATCCTATTCCCACTGATGTTGTCACTATGCCTAAGTGGGCTCATACTACAATTTCTGAGGCAACACCTTTCATAGAGGATCTTCCACCCACTAGGCATCATCACACACATTCTACAGGTTTTGGAATTTTGTGTCAGGAAGTTTATGAGGATCCACAATATTTTTCAAAGGATCATGGGATACCGGAGTGGGATGATGCGATGGCAGCTGAGTATTCTTCTTTGATGAAGAATCATACTTGGGATTTGGTATCTCTTCCTAAAGGAAGAAATATGGTTAGGTGTAAGTGGGTATACCAAACCAAATACATAGCTGATGGGTCCATTGACAAGTATAAGGCTCGTCTTGTTGCAAAGAGTTTTCACAAGTCGAAGGTATTGATTACTCTAAGACTTTTGCACCCATTGCTAAGATGGATTATGTATGCCTTGTACTTGCTATTGCTACATCACAAGGGTGGCCCATATACTAGATGGACGTGAAGAGTGCCTTCTTACATGGAGATCTACAAGAGGAAATATATATGGAGTAGCTAGCTGGATTTTTTCAGGATTCTTCTCTTGTTTGTCACTTCGAAGGTCTCTCTACGGTCTCAAACAAGCCCCTTGGGATTGGTATGAGAAGATGGATTCTTTTCTTCTATCTACTAGTTTTGTTTGTTGCCACTCCAATCATACAGTGTATCTCTAGCATGTTCGTGAGGATATTGTGATACTTGTCTTGTATGTTGATGATATGTTACTTATTGGAAGCTCTTCTTCCCATATTCAGAGTATTCAATGGGATCTTTCTACATAGTTTGACATGATAGATCTTGGGTTATTGCATTATTTCCTTGGTTTTTAGATTTCTCAGATAGATTCAGGGATTCATTTGAGTCAGCAAAAATACACCCATGATCTTCTTCAACGCTTTGATATGGCTGATTATAAGCCAAGTTCATCTCCTTTTCAGTCTGGGGTTACTCTTACATCCACATGTACCACACCACTTTGTGATCCTACGTTGTATAGGAAGTTGGTTGGGAGTCTCATGTACTTGACCCATACTCGCCCTGATATTTCATTTATAGTAGGGCTTGTATCTCGGTTTGCACATTCTCCTCATAGTAGTCATTGGCAGGCTACTAAAAGGATTTTACACTATTTACAGGGCACTTCCCACTTTGGCCTACACTACACTAGGGGTTCTACTCAGTTGGTTGGGTATACAGATTCAAATTGGGAAGGTTCTATTGATGATAGGTGTTCTACTTCTGGCTATCTTTTCTATCTTGGTTCTTCTCCAATTGCTTGGCGTGTAAAAAGCAACAAGCTATTGCACTTTCATCTTTAGAGGTAGAGTAAAGGGCAACAGTTATAGTGAGTCAAAAGATTCTTTGGTTTTACCAATTATTGACAAAGTTTGGATTCCCACAGGATTCACCGATTGTACTTTGTTGTGACAACCAAAGTGCAATTCACATTTCTCATAACCCAGTTGAGCACCAGCGGACCAAGCATATCGAGATACACATCCACTTCATTTGGAAACACATTCAGGATGGAATTCTTTTCTTGGAGTACCTTTCGGCTCAGCAGTAGGTTGCAGACATCTTTAAGAAGCCTTTTACATCACCTAACTACCTTGAGTTGCGTGGAATGCTTGGGGTTTTGGAAGTTATTCTTGGGGGTTTTTGTGAGAACATCTTCCTTCTTCTTATTCTTTCTATTTCCTTATAGCAGATTCTTTCCTTCTTTTGGTTTGAGATTTCTTCATGGATATATTGTACATGAGTACCTCATCAGGCCTAGTTACCAGGACTCATACTGTGGACATGCCACTTCTATTTTGGCCCCTAGCTTCACTTGAGGGGGTGTTAGAGTAGGTATTTACCTTAGCTCATGTTCACCTAGGTACATTATTTACCTTTATTGTATTTATCCTCACCCACTTATGTGTGTGGATATTTCTTTTTATTTATTTAGATATTAGGAGATATTATCTAGTTGTTAGGTATAGTTATTTCCTTGATCTATGGTATTGACTAGTTCTTTGATGACTAGTTCTTTCCATGATTTATGGTTTGATCTATAACCTTGATTAGTTCTTAGATTGTTATTCCTTACCTATATAAGCAAGGTCCATTCTCATTGTATTTCATTGAGTTCTATAATAATATATGATATTGCTGGTCATTTGTTTGTAAAGGTTTATGTAAAGTTATTCTGGTGAATTGCTTTCATCTTATTGATCATGATGTTTGATTAGCATATGTGTTCTTGGTTTGTCACGATTTGGTTATCATTCCTTGTACATGTGGCACCTCCTAAGCCACGTAGGGAAAGTGAGGTGGTAGGGATAAAATATGTTTAGCACCCTGAAGGGAAAAAATGGTAAACTTCACCCACGCCTACCGATGCCTCGAATGCCACATGGCAGCTCCCGATTGGATGAGGGCCGATGGGGTGGCCAGAAACTTTAGAAAATTTTCCCAAATTTTTCTAAAAATAAAAAATAAAAAAAGGAACTTGCTCCTCCGCCGATGCCTCGCGACACTACTCGGTACCCTTTGATTGGTCATGCGGGCGTGGGGGAAATTTTAGAAAATTTTCCCAATTTTTTTTTAAGCGCTAAGTTTAAAAAGGGTTCCACCCCTCTGCCAACACCTCGTGGTGCCACATGGCAGCCTATAATTGGTTGTAGGTTAGTGGGGTGAAGGGGAAAATTTAGAAAATTTTCCCAAAAAAAAATTCCTAAGTGCTAAGGGAAAATTTGGGCCCATGGGCCCGCTAAGGAAATTTTTTCCAAAATGTTTTTTTGACGCCAAGTGAAGAAAAACCTTAGAAGGATATAAATTTTGATAGAGAGATCAGTTTTTGGAAAATGAGTACTTTATGGAAAGATATTGACGTCCTCTTTACTCAACAATCCTTACATTTTTTTTTTCGATAAAGTTGAAGGAGTAAATTTCAAGAAAACGATATGTAGGCTTTTATAGTGCAAACGGGTAAATTTTAACTTATGAGATTTGTTCAATTTAATCTTCTTCCTCTCTCAACATGTCAAATAGACATGGAGAATTATTCTTAGGTGGATTTAAGAAAGATTTTGAGATTCAATTTGTTTGATTGATTTGCAATTTGAACATTTACATTTCTTGGTAGCAAAACGAGTGCAAAACAGTTTGAGCCCGATTTTGCTAAGTTTTCTAAGAAATTCCTTAAGTTTAAATGTCTAGATGAATTCATTTAGATTTTATTATGTCTAAATTGATGTTTCATTTGTTATTTCTTTATTGCAGATTCAGCTTAGTGTAATTTGGATTAAGTGATTGCGGTTTGAAAATGTAAGGCAAAGATTAAATTTTAAAAGGTCTATTTGCCATTTTCTTCTTCCAAGTATTATAATACGTTAAAATTCCAATCTACTATATTTATTTGATTTAAATAAAACTATTCAAGAGCTAAAATACATTTCTGATTTCCAATTTTCACATATTTCAAAAGACAAAATTTTATATTTTTCTCACACGCATTTCTTCCTTTCAAACAAAGACTTCAAATACATTGAAATGATCAGATTCAATACAACAATGCAATTTAAGAGAGGTAATACATTCATTTATTGATTCCAAATGAAAACTTTACAACTTCCTTCTTTCATTCTTATGTTTCATCATAAAGAACACAATTTTTTTCTTTCAAAAGAACAGACAGAGTATGTCTCTTTCTCATTTCAATTTACAATTTCATAACCACTACAACATCTTTCCATTAAAAACATATACAAGCTCATCCACTTCAAGTAGGAAAGGTTACGATAAGATTTTCATTTCATAAGGGACTGTCAAATTGTCTTTATCTCAACTCTAGGACAACAACATGTAGATTTCCCATTCTTCCAAACTGTGTTCACAACAAGAGTAGGGGAAAGACAACGCTCTCCACCATCTAAGACATAAAATGAATAGGAGAATCCATCCTTCCTCATTGGCCCCCTAGCCCCAACCATAATGTAATAAAATATGTGATCCAAATCATGGAAACAATCGGCCTCAACAAACACACAAGCAATACTTTCACAATAAAAACTTAGTATAAAATAGATTGTAGTTTACAACTACCTTAAAGCATGACAAACAATACTAAGGCTTCCTCAAGCAAGCCAAAGGAGCAAGAAACGATGGGGATTCTTCTTATGCCTCCCAAAAGGGGAAATGGGCATCACCACCTTTGAGTTACAAACCACCAAAATATAGTATATCAAAGCCCCGATATTCCTTATGCCTCCCCTAATCACCCCTTATTCCTCACATTTTCTTATGCCTCCCAATCTCTTATGGCACCCTATAATGAGTAAAGAAATGCAAATGATTTATTTGTAAGGTGGAACCAAAATCCCAACTCCATACACCCTTATACCTCCCTAAAACCCACTTGTGCCTCCCACAAAATAAACCCCATAGTCTTCTCCTACACCATTCCTAGGCCATCTACCTAACAACCCACAAACATGCTGAATCATTCATACATTAACATATACATTCATAAAAGAAGAGCATTTCAAGAGTCAAGCTCCTACCTCTCCATGATGGAGTTGTTCCAAGTTCCAAAATAGCAAGCTTTATCCAAATGCAAGCAGTCTAAATCAGCCAAGCACAAGCATGAAACAATCTTCCAAAAACTTCTTCAAAACAAGATCTCCCAAAATAACAAGGAATTCGCCCAAGAATAAAGTCTCCAAAATGAAGCAACCCCAAAACAAGGAAAGGAATTCAAATTTAATAGAGAGGGAAGGGAAGAGAATGAGGTGGGTCTATGTAGGATGTCACATCACACATCCTCAATTCCAACCCCCAAATTCAAATTCATTATCCAAAGCATAATAAATAGGTGGGTGAATAATATGATAGTTTACTTACACACTCAAACCCAACCCACACCCCAAAGGAGTGAAATTAAATCATGTAAGAAAAGTGCAATTAAAACCTACAATTTTCCTTCTCAAAAAGCATTACAAAAGTCTAATCTCAATTCGCTAACTATAGGTATGGTTGCTAATTGAATTTAAGAGGTATGGAACAAGTTTAACTTGTCCCACAAGCCTCCAAAATTAGCCTCCAAGGACTATTTTGAATTTCTAAGAAGGTGGAGTGTTTCACACTCAAAAGCTAACTTACACATCACTTACACATCTCTTACAACACCTTAATTCAAGGCCAACAACTCTATTATTTATTTTCTTATGACATCTTTTAATTAACCAACTTAACAAGATGATTACTCACCAAATTAGACACCATTTAATGAATAATGAAAGGGGTAGAAGCACCACAAAATAAACACATGTAAACATAGACAAACGGACCAATAAATAAAATAAATACATAAAACACCTTGATCACATTTAAAGGTGATCCCCCATGGGAATCCCTAACACACACAAACACGTACAAACATATACTAGTTACCATGGTGACCTTGTTGAATTTATCTAGAATTCTAATGTGGTTGGTATCCGATCCACCGATGTTTGTTGTGATATTTTTTAACCTGCAAATCATAAATACCTCCTTCGGCCTCAAGGCCATATCGAACATCCAGAATAATATAAATATAAATGCCAAAATGATCTAGATATATGAAACACAACAACATCAAAGCAATCTAACAATATCATTTAGAGTTTTATCAACAAATATATCATCATCCAATAATTTCCATTTCTAGGTCTTCTCACAATATCAAAATATCACATGTCTAAACAACATCCATAATATAACCATGTCAAACAGTATATCATCATAAACATATAAAATGTCTCTAATAATCATCATGCATCATAACTGAATCAAGTCAAGAATAATCCACGATCTAACATCTATCATCCTACTATAATAAGGTCCACAATCATGTTCATAATATAATCAACAGTATCATGATTAGTATAAAAAGGGTGTCAAAGGGAAGTGGGCACTACATCCTTCTCCCCTTAGACTCAACTTCCACCTGGAAGTCACTAGAACAAAAGTGGAAACTGAACTTGTAGCAAAGTAGCATCCTCCCATGTAGCTGCAGTCTCATGATATCCGTCCCACTGCACCTGCACCTTATCAACTTCTCTTCCTCGAAGGCCCGTGGTCCTACGATCTAGGATGCAAACGGGCTCCACCATCACCTACCCTTGATCCTACACTTAAAGATGTCCAATCTAATACATGACAAGGATCTGTAACATATCTCCTAAGTATTGAAACATGAAACACATCATGTACGTGAGACAAGCTAGGCGACAATGCTAGACGGTAGGCCAAAGGGTCGATACACTCCAAGATCTCAAAAGGACCAATGAATCTAGGAACTAACATAGAACCTTTTCCATAATGGATAGGGATCTTATGTGGCCTGACATGAAGGAACACCTTCATGCCCACATCAAAACTACGGTCAATCCTATGCTGATCTGAGTACTTCTTCTGCCTATCCTGTGCCTCCTACAGTCTCTATCTGATCAAAACCACATGCTACTTCATGTCCTACAACATATTTTGTCCAAGAGAAACCCTGTCCTCTAGCCTCGCCTCTAGTTAAGAGGTGTTTTGAACTCTCTACCATACAAATCCTTGAAAGGAGCCATGCCTATAGAACTCTGAAAACTATTATTGTAGGTAAACTCCACTAAGTATAGGTACTCCTCCCATCTAGACTACTGATCCATCACATACATCCTGAGCATGTCCTCTAAAATATGATTCACCCGCTCACCTGTCCATCCTGTCTCGGGGTGATATGTCATGTGCTGAAATTGATCTTCTTCCCAAGGGCATACTTTGTATGGTTGTCTAGAAATGAGAAGTATACAAAGGATCGCAGATCACAAATAATATTTTGCGTAATCCCATGCAACTTTGACAATCTCATCCAAATATACCCATGCCACTACACTAGATATATAAGTGGTCTTCACCAGAGAAAAGTGAGCCAATTTTTTCATTTTATCAATCATGACCATGATGATTTCATGGTGATATCTCAACATTGGTATCCCAATAATGAAGTCCATGGAAATGGTGTCCCATTTCCACTCGTGCATAACATGAGGAAAGAAAAGGCCAACTATATCCCGATGCTTGACCTTTAATTTCTAGCACTCTAAACATCATGACATGAACTGGGCCACATCTCTACAAAGTCCTCTATAATGATACAACTGTTTCAAGGTGGCGTGCATCTTCTTCACCCCGGGATGGGCTGAATAGTGTGCACGATGTGCCTCTGCCAAGATGTCCTACCTTATGCCTCCATCTATGGGAACATAAATCTGACCTCTCTGGATTAGAAGACCATCTTTCTCTAAAGAAAAACCATCAAACTTCCCCTAGAGGGTCTCGAGACTCTATCTCGTGCTCGAATTGCAATGTAGAAGCCGTCAAGAGGAAGGCTGCCAAGAATCCCGCTCCACAAATTTGTGATCACTGAGGTGGCCATAGCCACATGTCTCCATCTAGTAAGAGTAGCTACCACCACATTCTCCTTTCCCTTCACATGCTCTATCTCCATATCATACTCATAAAGAAACTCCATCCAATGTCGCTGACGAGCGTTTAGATTGGGTTGCATGAAGAGGTGGAAAAGACTCAACTAATTTGTCCTGAGTGCGAATCTATGACCAAGCAGAAAGTTTCTCCATCAAACCAAAGCATGCACAATTGCCACAAGCTCAAGATCATGAGTTAGATAATTAAGCTCATAATCTTTGAGTTTACGAGATTCAAAATCCACTACTTTGCCCTCCTGCATCAACACACCTCCAAGCCCTACTAAAGAAGCATCCGTGCAAATGAAAAACTCACCCTGTGGATCCGGAACTATAAGAATAGGTGTTGTAGTGAGACATTCCTTCAGTTTACTGAAGTCCTACTTGCACTTGTCTAGACAAAAAAACTTCTTCCCTTTCCTCTGAAGGGAAGTGATGGGGTGCGCAATCCGAGAGAAGTCCTGAAAAAAATTATGGTAGTAACCTACTAATCCCATGAAGCTGTGCACCTCAGTCACAGTAATGGGTGTTGGCCAATCCATAATAGCTCTAATCTTGGAAGGATCAATGGTGATACCTTCCCTAGAGACGATATGACCCAAATATTGCACCTCTGTCTGAAAGAATGCACACTTCTCCATGTTCCTATAAATTTGTTGCTCCCAAGACACCGAAAAACCATGCAAAGGTGCCCCTCATGCTCCTCACGCGTACATGAGTAAATTAAAATTTCATCAAGGAAGATGAGCATGAAGCGATCTAAGAAGGTCCTCAATACCCCATTCATCAAACTCATAAACAGTGCGGGGGCATTTTTCAAACCAAAAGGCACCACTGTGAACTCATAGTGGCCATATCTCAAACGGAAGGTGGTCTTATGTATGTCCACCTTAGAATCCTCAAATGATGGTAACTTGAGTTAAGGTCTATCTTAGAGAAATTTTGGATCCCTTCATCTGATCAAATAAATCATCAATGCATGGAAGGGGATAACGATTCTTGATCGTTACTTTGTTCAACTAGCGGTAATCAATACACAACCGCAAGGATCCATCCTTCTTATTCAAAAAATCACCTCGGCACACCAAGTTGATACACTAGGATGGATAAGGCCTTTCTCCAAGAGGCCCTCCAGTGTAACTTGAGCTTGCGCAGAGCTCGGGGTGGTCATCCAATAAGGTGCTTGTGAGATAGGCTCTACACTAAATCTATATGAAAATCAATCTCACATGGGGGTGGTAACCCCGGTAGCTCCCTAGGAAAGACATCTACAAACTCTCTCAAAATGGGGTGATGATCTAGCGATGGTCCACAAGACCCATCCTTTGATTTTTCACCGAATGTAACAGATACAAATGACAACCCCATCGCACACATTGCTTAAGTTGCATAATAAAGATGGTGTTAATAGAAATAGGTTTCGACCCCCGAAATCACCGACTCAACTCCCAAATCATCTGCACAAGATATAATCTTGTGGTAACAATCCACTCTGGCCTTGTGTGTAGAAAACCAATCCATACCCAAGATGACTCGATATGAGCCCAAAGGAAGGATACGGAGATCCAAGGTAGCGGTGAAAGGTCCCAAATATACCCCACACTCCTTAACAAAGGAGTCTATAGAGATTTTGGTTCTGAAACCATCTCAACATCCCAACTATGACCCTGCCTAACTACCACCAACTTGCATTGCTCTACTAAAGATGGTGCAATAAAAGAATTAGAAGAACCATAATCAAACAGAATGGAGGTAGGAATACCACCAATGTTACCTGTAGTCTCAATAACTATACTCTGATGCTCTGCCTGGCGGTTCTCGACCGCTACATACATCCTATGACTACGCTCCATATCACCAACAGTAGGCTCTGAGATTTGTGTCTTACCCTTGTTATTAGGGTTATGTGGGCAATCTCTCCAAAAATGTCTAGTAACACCACAACCAAAACAACCACCTAATCCTCTACCCTATGCAGCAGGTCCGGTTGGTACTCTTGATATCTCGTGGTGTGGATCCCGATGATTCGGCCAGTAGTCATCTCATGTCTCTATTGGCGAGATATTGCTGAGTGAGATCTCTGAGCACCCTATGTCCCGATGGGACCCCTAGGAGGAGGCCCCCATACTCAAGTCTCTGTGCATCAAATATCTCGTGGAGGTCTATAAGGTGGGCGGGACTACTCACTCTGCTGTGGTCTAAAATATGACCGTGCTAAACCCTATATATGATGAGGAAGAGGTACGCCCCCTCGATTTGTTGTCTCGCATCTATCAGTATTCAGCTCCGGACTCGGTCTCTAGCCTACCGGATCTTTCCCCGTCTCCTCTACTATATAAGATTTCTCAATGCCCTTGGCTAATGTATATGGAGAATGGATCCGCACTACACCTCCAATGTCTAAGTTCAGTCCCGATGAACTCGTGGATCCACACTCGCTCATCTTGCATGTAACCAACATACTGGAGTAGATCCAGAATCCACTCTCATACTCAGCCACTATAAGAGATGCCTCATTGAGGTCATGGAACTCATCTACCCATTTCTAAATGAACCTCCATGACAAATATCTTCTTAGGAAATGCTCCTCAAAGAGCTCCTAGGTAATCTGTCTCGTAATCAACATGGAGCTTCGACTCATCTGTCCACCACTAGACACCAGCTCCATTCCTCAGTAGATGGATCGCAACAAGAGATTTCATGTTTCTATAACAAGGACAAAGCTTGAAGCATCCGCTCAAGATCACCAACCAGGCCTCTTCCTAAAATCCACCTATGTCACAAGAATAATGTGATGGTCGAAGCTTTAAGATCTCCCTGATGTGATCGAAAACTATGGTCTGATGGCCTCTAGGTCTCTCTGTATGCTCATCCCTAAGATTAGGGCTCTGATACCTCTCTCTATGTCCTGAAACTCGGTCACCCTATCCCCTCTGTGGTGACTCTGCTATGGATGACTTTTCATGGAAGTTATCTCCTCTATGCTCCTCGCTGGTCAAGGAGATACATGATCCTCAATAGAAGTCACTCTATCATGTCTCGGCTGCATGTCCTCCTCCCGATCCTTCGCGTAGAGTGGCATTAACCTCCTGAAGAGTTTGTAAAATCTAAGGTAGGATGGCTGCTACAACATGATATTTCGGTGGTAAGTCTAGGTCTATGTGAAAAGACCCCTCGTCCCGCCTCAACCTCCCGTAAGACCAAGGATAGAGTTAGTTCATCTTTCTAAGTTTTATTCGGTTTCTATGTTTACTTTGAAATATGTAATTTCTAAACTAAGTTGTTTTCTATATTTAAAAGTGTGCTAGGTTTAAGGTTCATGTCTCAAGTTTTCTAGTGTGCCCAATGGCCCAAGCTTTTGAACCACTTCTCTGATACCAAGTGTAACACTCGCTAAAACAACCCACCTCGGACCTAAGAACAACCTAGGATTAGTTAAGAAATTTATGGAATTATTATTATTTGTTTAAAAGAGTCTATAACTAAAGCTACAAGAAAACAATTATCACTAACCAGCCTAAAAATTCTAATCCACTAGAATATACTTTTCTCTTATTAATAATTATTATAGGTTACAAGGTCCCAAAATTTAGGGTTAGAAAGTTCAAATAGGTTCAAAGGGTAATTCCTCACCATATCCACTCTCTAACAGAATTTAAAGATTCAACCCAATTTTTATTAAAATTAACGCATTCAAAGTTTCCTAAATCATTCACATTGGATAGAAATTTCCTCACCTTTCTAGTGATATGAAGAAATCCTCCTAACTCCTCATATTTCTCGAGTTATGGGCCGGTGGGCTTTGGGGTGAAAATTTTCCCTAAGAGCGGGCCTGCGGGCCTAGGGGAGAAAAATTTGCCCCAAGGGCAAGTCTGTGGCTTGGGGAAATATTTCTGGAGAAGTAGTCAGTTAGCGGGCGGCGGGAGGTATTTTTGTAATTTCTCATGTGGGGGTGAAAATTCACCTTGCGCCCATGCTCTCATGAGTCCGCAAGGGACACGTGGTGCCTTCTAAGCCACACAGAAAAGCGGGGTGATGGGGATAAAAGAGTTTTAGTGCCCCAAAGGGAAAAAGGGTAAAATTCACCCGCGCCTCCGCCGACACCTCGCGATGCCACGTGGCAGCTCCTGATTGGCTGCGGGTTGGCGGGAAACTTTAGAAAAATTTTCCAAATTTTTTTGAAAATGCCAAAGGCAAAAAGGAACCCACTCCTTTTCGATGCCTTGTGACGACACGTGGCAACCTTTGATTCACTCGGGGTGGCGGGAAACTTTAGAAAATTTACCCAATTTTTTTTTTTTGAAGTGCTAAGTTTAAAAAGGGTCCACCCCTCCGCCAATTCCTCATCATGCCACATGGTAGCCTTTGATTGGCTAGGGGTCAGTGGGAAAAATTAGGAAATTTTCCCAAAAAAATTCCTAAGTGATAAGGGAAAAATTCGGGCCCACGAAGAAATTTTTCCCAAATTTTTTTGACCCCGAGTGAAGAAAAATTCAGAAGGCCATAACTTTTGATAGAGCTTGATTTTGGGAAAATGAAGACTTTCATGAAATATATCGATGTCCTCTTTACTCAAGAATCATTAAATTTTTATTTTGATAAATTTTAAGGAGTCAATTTCAAGAAAATGATCTGCAGCTTTTATAGTGCAAACTGGTAAATTTTAACTTATGAGATTTGTTCAATTTGATCTTCTTCCTCTCTCAACATATCAAATAGACATGGTGAATTGTTCTTAGGTGGATTTAAGAAATATTTCAAGATTCAATTTGTCTAATTTATTTCTTGCAATTTGAACATTTACATTTCTTGGTAGCAAAATGACTATAAAATAGTTTGATCCCCATTTTGCTAAGTTTTCTAAGAAATTCCTTAAGTGTAAATGTCTAGGCAATTCCTTTAGATTTTATTATTTCAAAATTAATGTTTCATTTGTTATTTCTTTGTTACAGATTCAAGTGGTATTTTTGGATTAAGTAATTGCTAATTTGAAAATGTAAGGAAAAGATTAAATTTTAAAAGGTCTATTTACCATTTTCTTCTTCCAAGTATTATAATACGTTAAAATTCCAATCTAATATATTTAGTTGATTTAAATAAAACTATTCAAGAGCTAAAATACATCTCTGATTTCCAATTTTCACACATTTCAAAAGACAAATTTTTGTATTTTTCTCACACGCATTTCTTCCTTTCAAACAGAGACTTCAAATACATTGAAATGATCAGATTCAATACAACAACACAATTTGAGAGAGGTAATACATTCATTTATTGATTCCAAATGACAAATTTACAACTTCCTTCTTTCATTCTTTCATTTCATCATACAGAACACAATTTCTTGCTTTCAAAAGAACAGAGAAAGTATGTCTCTTTCACATTTCAATTTACACTTTCATAACCACTACAACATCTTTCCATTACAAACATATACAAGTTCATCCACTTCAAGTGGGAAAGGTTACCATAAGATTTCATTTCACAAGGGACTATCAAACTATCTTTATCTCAGCTCTAGGACAACAACATGCAGATTTCCCATTCTTCCAAACTGTGTTCACAACAAGAGTAAGGGAAAGGCAACACTCTCCACCCAACCAAGACATCCAATGAAGAGGAGAATCCATCCTTCCTCATTGGCCCCTGAGCCCAAACCAAAATGCAATAAAATATGTGATCTAACTCATGGCAACAACAGGCTTCTAAAAACATAGAAGTAACACTTTCACAATAAAAATCTAGTCTAAAACAAAATTTAGTTTACAACTACCTTACACCATGAAAAACAATACTAAGGCTTCCTCAAGGAAGCTAAAGGAGCAAGAAACTATGGGGATGCTTCTTGTGCCTCCCAAAAGGGGAAATGGGTATCATCACCTAAATTATAAACCCCAAAATATAGTATATCAAAGCCCTGACATTCCTTATGCATCCCCCAACTACCCCTTGTTCCTCACATTTCCTTATGCTTTCCCACCTCTTATGGCACCCCATAATGAGTAAAGAAATGCAAGCTATTTATTTGTAAGGTGGAACCCAAATTCCAACTCCCTCCACCCTTATACCTCCTTAAAACACAACAGTGCCTCCCAAAATAAACCCCATAGTCTTCTCTTATACCATTCCTAGGCCATCTACCCAACACCACAAACATGCCAAAACATTCATATATTAACATATACATTCATAAAATAAGAGAATTTCAAGAGCTAAGCTCTTGCCTCTTCGTGATATAGTTGTTCCAAGTTCCAAAATAGAAAGATTTATCCAAATGCAAGTAGTCCAAATCAGCTAGGCATAAGCATCCAATAATATTTCAAAACTTCTTCAAAGCAAGAGCTCCCAAAATAGTAAGGAATTCACCCAAGAATAAAGCCCCAAAATGAAGCAACCGTAAAACAAGGCAAGGAATTCAATTTAATAAAAGAGTGAAGGGAAGAGAATGAGGTGGGTCTATGTAGGATGTCACATCACACATCCTCAATTCCAACCCCCAAAGTCAAATTCATTCTCCAAAGCATAATAAATAGGTGGGTGAATAATATGATAGTTTACTTACACACTCAAATCCAACCCACACCCCAAAGGACTGAAATTAAATCATGTAAGAAAAGTGAAATTAAAACCTACAATTTACCTTCTCAAAAGCATTATAAAAGTCTAATCTCAACTCCCCAACGTAGGTATGGTTGGTAATTAAATTTAAGAGGTATGAGACAAGTTTATCTTATGCCACAAGCCTCCAAAATCAGCCTCCAAGGACGATTTCGAATTTCCAAGAAGGTGGAGTGTTTCACACTCAAAAGTTAACTTACACATCTCTTAGAACAATTTAATTCAAGGCCAACAAATCTATTAATTACTTTCTTATGACATATTTTAATTAACCAACTTAACAACATGATTAATCACCAAATTACACACCATTTAATGAATAATGAAAGGGGCAAAGGCACCACAAAATAAATACATGCAAACATAAACAAAGAGACCAACAAATAAAAGAAATACATAAAACCCCTTGGTCACATTTAAATGTGACCCCCATGGGAATCCCTAACACACACAAACACGCACACACAAATAGTAGTTGCCATTGTGACCTTGTTGAATTCATCTAGAATTCCAATGTGGTTGGTCTCCGATCCCCGATGTTTGTTCCGATATTTTAACCTGCAAAACACAAATACCTCCTTCGGCCTTGTGGCCATATCAAAATATCTAAAATAATATAAATGTAATTCCCAAAATCATCTAGATATATGAATCAAAACAACATCAAAGCAATCTAGCAATATCATTTACAATTTTATCAACAACTATATCACCACCCAATAATTTCCATTTCTAGGTCTTCTCACAATATTCAAATATCACATGTCCGAACAACATCCATAGTATAACCATGTCAAACAATATATCATCATCAACATATAAAATGTCTCTAATAATCATCATGCATCATAATTGAATCAAGTCAAAAATAATCCATGATCTAACATCTATCATCATACTATTATAAGGTCCATAATTATGTCCATAATATAATCGTAGTATCGATTAGTATAAAAAAGGTGTCAAAGGGAAGTGGGCACTACATCTGCTAAAAATATTTTATCGTCGCCGCCCACTTTCCTCGTGTGGCTTAAGAGGCGCCACGTGTCCTTGCGGACTCACGGAAGTGCGAAGCATGGTTGAGTTTTCACCCCATGCGGGAAATGGCAAAATGTCTCCTGCTGCCCCGTTGACTTGACTACTCCTTCGGGAAATATTTCTCCCGTAGCCTCGCATACCTACCCTTGGGAAATTTTTCTCCCCGCGGCCCGCAGACTCACCCTTGGGGAAAATTTTCTCTCTAGGCTCGGGCAGGCCTGCTCTTGGGGAAAATTTTCACCCCAAGGCCCGTCAGCCCATAAATTGAGAAATATGAGTTAGGAGGACTTCTTTATATCATTGGAAAGGTGAGGAAATTTCCTATCCAATGGGAATGATTTAGGAAAATTTGAATGTGTTAATTTTGAGAAAAATTAGGTTGAATCTTTAAAGCATGTTAGAGAGTGGGTATGATGAGGAATTACCCACTGAACCTAATTGAACTTTCTAACCCTAAATTTTGGGACCTTGTGACCTCTAATAATTGTTAATAAGAGAAAAGTATATTCTAGTGGATTAGAATTGTTTTGGAACTTGTTAGTGACAATTGTTGTCTTGTAACCTGGTTGTAGACTCTTTTAAACAAGGAAAATTATTCCATAATTTTCCTAACTAATCCTAGGTTGTTCTTGGGTCTCGGTGGGTTATTTTAGCAAAGCGTTACACTTAGAATCTACTTCCTCTTGGCATTAGGTGGGTTATTTTAGTGGGCGTTACACTTAGACTCTACTTCCTCTTGGCGATCCACCGAATAGGTGTGGGAACTAATCTTTTACAAATGTGACATCATCCCATGCAGCCATTAGCCTCATCATCATCTCGTCCCCACTGGACTTGAACACGATCAATATCTTTGTCATGAAGTCCTAGGGTCTTGCGCTCTATAATTTGGATGGGACCCACCATCACCTCGCCTCGATCCTGCGCACCTACAATTTGGTCCAATCTAACATGTGAGAAGGATCAAAAATATATCTCCTAAGCATAGAAACATGAAACACATCATGGATGCGAGACAAGATAGGTGGCAACGCTAGATGATAGGCCATGTGACCGATGCACTCCAAGATCTTGAAGGGACCCATAAACCTAAGAGAAAGCTTAGAACATTTTCCATAATTGATAGGGATCTTGTATGGTTTGACATGAAGAAACACCTTCGTGCGTACCTCAAAACTATGATATGTCCTATCTGGTCTGCATACTTCTTTTGGCTATCCCGTGCCTCATGCAATCTTTATCTAATCAAGATAACCTATTGCTCCATATCCTGTAATAAGGATGGCCCAAGAGAAACCCTATCCTCTAACCTATCCCAACTATGAGGTGTCATGCACTCTCTACCATATAATGCCCGAAAAGGAGCCATGCATATAAAACTCTAAAAATATTATTGTAGACAAACTCCACCAAGTACGATACTCCTCCCATCTCGATTGGTGATCCATAACGTACATCCTAAGAATTTCCTCCAAAATTTGATTCACCCACTTAGTCCGCCATTTGTCTCGGGGTGATATGTTGTCATGAAATTGATCCTCGTCCGAGAGCATACTTTGCATGGTTGTCCAAAAATGGGAAGTGTACAAAAGAATCCTGTAATCCGACAATCTCATCAAGATATACCCGTGCCATCTTTGTACTTAGCTGTATAGGTGGTCTTCATTAGAGAAAAATGAGCCACTTTCGTTAATTTATCCACCGTGACCATGATGGTGTCATGGTGGTAACTGACATCGGTAACCCAATGATGAAGTCCATGGAAATGGTGTGCCATTTACACTCTAGTATAGCATGAGGAAAGAGAAGGCCGATGGATGATGATGCTCACCTTCACCCTCTCCGAGACTCTAAACAAGTGACACAAATAGAGCCATGTCTCTCTCGAATTCCTCTCCAATGGTACAATCTGTCGAAAATTGGCATGCATCTTCTTCACCTTGGGATGGGGTGAACAAGGTGCACAATGAGCCTCTGTCAAAATGTCCTGTCTTAAACGTCCATCCCTAGGAACATATATCCGACCTCTCGTGTGCGAGAAGGCCATATTTCTCGAATGAAAATCCATCAAATCTCCCTCAAGGGGTCTCTAGGACTTGAAATCTGTTCTGGTTGCGAGGTAGAAACTGTCATGAAGAAGCTACTGCAAAATCCTACTCTACAAATCTTTATCCACCGAAGTAGACATAGCCACACGTATCTATCTACTCAAAGCATCTGCAACCACATTCTTCTTCCCTTTCACATGCTCTATATCCATGACATACTCACAAAGCATCTCCATTCAATGCCACTAGTGAGCGTTGAGATTGGGCTACGTGAAGAGGTGGTAAAGACTCAAGTGATCAATCCCGAATGTAAATCTCCAGCCAAGGAGAAAATGTCTCCATCGCACTAAGGCATGTACAATTGTTGCAACCTAAAGATCATGAGTCGGATAATTGAGCTCATAATCTTTGAGTTTGTAAGACTAAAAAGCCACTACTCTTCCCTCTTGCATCAACATACCCACAAGTCCTACCAAAGAAGCATCTGTTCAAACATAGTGCTCACCCCGAGGATCCAACACTTCTAGTATAGGCAAGTGTCGTGAGGCATTCCTTCAAAGTGTCAAGGCCTGCTCACATCTGTCCGACTAAATAGACTTCTTTCCTTTCCATTGAAGGGAAGTGATGGGGTGTACAATCCGAGAAAAGTCCTGGACAAATCTCTTGTAATATCCTGCCAAACCCATGAAGTTGCGCACCTCGGTCACACTAGTGGGTGCTAGCCAATCCATGATAGCTCAAATCTTGGAAGGATCGACTATGATACCTTCCCCAAAAATGATGTGGCCCAAATACTGCACCTCTGTCTAAAAGAACACACACTTCTCCAAGTTCCTGTAAAGATGCTGCTCACGAAGACACTAAAGAACTTGGCGAAGGTGCTCCTCACGAATATGTGAGTAAATTCATCAAGGAAGATGAGCATGAAGTGATCTAGAAAGGTCCTAAACACCCCATCCATCAAGCTCATAAACATTGCAGGGGCATTTGTTAGGCCAAAAGTGACCACTGTGAACTCGTAGTGGCCATATCTCATACAGAAGGTGATCTTATGAATATTTGCCTCTGTAATATTGAGCTGATGATAGCTTGACTTAAGATCTATCTTGGAGAAAATCGTGCGCCCTTCATCTAATCATATAAATCATCAATGCATGGAAGGGGGTAACAATTCTTGATTGGTACTTTTTTCAGATTGACGGTAATCAATGCACAATTGTAGAGATCCATCCTTCTTCTTCATGAAGATCACTAGTGGAACCCAAGGGGATACACTAGGATAGATTAGGCCTTTCTCTAGAAGGCCCTTGAGCTGCAACTTGAGCTCACATAGCTTAGGATTATTCATCCGTTAAGGTGCTCGTGAGATAGGCTCTGCGCCTGGAACCAAATCTATGTGGAAATCTATCTCACATGGGGGAGGTAACCCTGGAATCTCCCTAGAAAACATCAACAAACTCTCTCAAAATGTGATGGTCATCAAGGGATGGTCCCCTAGAATCATCCTCATATTTTTCACTAATCGTAACAAAGATACAATTGATAACCCTGTTGCACACACTGCTTAAGCTACATAGTGGAGATGGTGCAAATGGAATGGGCCTCTTAACTCTTGATATCACTAACTCAACTCCTAGATCATCTATATAATAAATAGTCTTATGGTAACATTCCACTCTAGCTTTGTGTACAGACAACCATTCCATGCCCAAAATGAATCCATAAGATCCTAATGGAAGGATTCGAAGATCCAAGGTAGTGGTGAAGATTCCCAAATCCACTACACACTCCTTAACTAAGGATTCTATAGAAATTATGGCTCCAGAAGCCATCTCAATGTTCTAACTACGACCCTACCTAACTTCCATGATCCTACAATGCTCTACTAAGGATGGTGCAATAAATGAATAAGAAGAGCTAGAATCAAACAATATAGAGGCATAAATACCACCAATACTACCTGTCATCTCTATCATGGTACTTTGGTGCTCATCCTAGTAGCTTCTTAACCACTACGTAGATCCAATGGCTCCGTGCCATATCTCCAACAGATGAGGCTCGAGATCTGCTTCTTACCCTTTCTTGCTAGGGTTGTATGGGAAATCTCTCTAATGATGTCCAGAACACCACAACCATAACAACTTCCTGGTCCTCTCCAGTGAGATGTAGCTCCATCCGGTACTCTAGAGGTTTGAGCTATGGATCCTGATGACCCAGCCTACGGAATGTTGAGTTCTTTACTAATGAGCTCTTGTTGATTGAGATCGTGGTGTACCACTGTGTCTGATGGGACCCATAGGAGGAGGCCTCATACTCCACCCCCTCTATGCATCAAATCTCCGAGCGGTGGACGGGTCTGCGCTGCTGCTTTGTTGAGTGGCTGTTGTGGTGGCTTGAATGAATCCTATCTCGAACTTTATCCACCATGTGGAGGAGGAACCGACCCCTTGATCTATCATCTTGCATCTACCTGGATGCGACTCCAAACTCTGTCTCTAGCTTGTTGCATCTTCCCTCATGTCTCCTCTGTAATATAGGCCTTCTCCATGGCCTCTGCTAATGTTTGTGGGTAGTGAATGTGCACCGCACCATCCAAATCCAAATTCGGCCCCCAGATGAACCTATGAATCTATACCTACTCATCCCGCATATAGTCGATGTGTTGGTTGGATATTTTGTCAAGCCAAAATATGAGGTTCAACCATAGTACATGGGATTAAATCCCTCCTCAAAGACAGGTGAGGCTACCTATTTATTACTAATCTAAAACACAACAGAAATAATATATACAATATTCACACTAATCTAACCATTGGGGTTGGGATAGAATCCCGAAATCCATATCCGCACTATGTGAAGATGTTGTTTTTATAAATGGACTGGGTCAGAAATTATTACAATGTAAGAAGCACAATGGAAAGGAAAGGAGAGGAACGTATTTTCTTTCGAGTAAACACAGAGCACGAAATAATCATATGAGCTTTAGATAACAAATGTAATGTTTGAAATGATTAGAATCATCAAGACACTAAACAAGGAATAGCTTAAGATTGCGAACATAAGAACAATATCTTAAGAAAAACACTTCTCACAACACAAAGTTTGTGAAAATAGCATCAACTTCTATTCCTCAAATGATTAAAAGAAAACACAAAGTTTTTCTTCTTCACAATAGCTCCCAATATTTCAAAAATCTCAACCCTTTGGAATGTACGCACATCCCTTATTTATAATAAAAATAGTTGAGAGAAAATAGGACAAACCCTATAAAACAGTTTGTTAACAAGAGTCCTATTTTGCTTGACTCTCACGTAGGAGACCAAGTCAAAATATGATTCCTATGTGATGAAATAGAAATGAAAAAGACATGTCAATTTCAAGATTGAAATGACATGTTACATCAAGATTTAGTCTGAATCATCATCTTTTTCTTCCTCATCTTTCTCTTCTTCTAACTGAGCTTGTTTGTTCCAAAATTCTTGGAACTTCCGGATTATACCTTGCATCTCATTTTCGTCAGGCGCAGTGGAATGATCACTCAAAACTTCACATGTTTCATGAGTGTCACTGGCACTACCGGGAAGTTTTCTCAATCTTTTGTTGAGTTTTCTCAAGGCCTCCAAAGAATGTTCAATCTTTACAAACCTGTCAATGATTTCAATGCCAAATCCATGAGCTGGTTCATGCTGAATTGATTCTTGGATTTGTTTGAAAAGATCATCAGCTGATAGGATGCCCGAGTTTCCACTTGACACTTTTGCACAGATTTTCAGCAGTTCTTCTTCCAGGTCACTCTTGCCATCAATCAACTGATCTCTTGATTCTCTCAATTTACCGCAAGCTTCGTTGAGAATTTTTACCCTGAACTTGATGGCTTTGGTCAGCTGGAAATGCTTATCCGCATGTGGGATGACACCTTCTTCTACCAAAATGCGTGATGGGATTTTCTTCAATACCTGGAGAGCTTCAAAAGTCAAATCAAGGTGTCCAATTTCTTGGGAGAAATCATTGTCCATCTTTTCTCCATCACTCTGGATATTCCCCAAAGATTGATAGACCCCTACGGCGTCTTGAATCACTTCTTTCCCCTATTGGAGCAGCCTTTGAGTCCATTCATCGACCACCCTTCCTTTTTCATTAATCTTCTCAATTATAGGCACTGATGAGAAATTGAATCCGACAGGGACAGAGGAAGATGGTATGGATTCAAGGGGTTTTGAGAGCTTAAGCAATACCTCAGTTAACTGCTCCACCTTTCCTTTAAGCTCATCTCTATTGTCCTTTGTTTCCTTCAATTTCTGGCATAGCACGTTTATAGCATCCCATGCATCCTGTTGTGCTCCTTCTATTGTCACTTCTCCTAGAGCCACCCTGGTTATCTGATAGTCAGAGGTTGTTATGTCCTCTTTGGTTTTCTCAGTCACGGGAGTGGCAATCTTTGAAAACTTATGCCCCGAAGCGTCCACCAAAACCCTTGAAACTATTTTGGGTTTCTTGGCTGATTTAGTAGTAGAAGCCTTGAGTGAACTAAAATCAAAGGTTGGTATGGGTACAATCACCTTCCTCTTCCTCGGAGTTTTCTCAAGTAGCCATTGAGGCGTGTCAGAGGGAGTTGCCACTATTGTAGAAGTTGGTATCATACTTTCAGGGGGAGAGGGATCCACTGGTGGAGTGGGGACAGTTACCAATGTGGTAGCAGATTCAATAAAAGAGGCACAGGAGGGGGCATGTTGGTAGTTACTTTGGTCCCAGCAGAGAGGGGTGAGAGTCCAGAGAAAATGCTGGCCATGACTGAAGAAGTAGATGGGGAAAGAGGAGGTAGAAGTGGTTGTGAAGGAGGAAGCACAGATCCTAACGCCAAAGCCTGGGATGCAAGAGATAAGGTCACTTTAGTTGGGCAGTCAACAAATGGTGAAACTAGGGGCTAGCTTACTTCTCCTTCCAAAGAAATTTCTCCTATTTTTGGTGGTGTTGGTGATTCTGGCACATTCACCATTTCAACTGGAGTAACAATTGAAGAGATTTCTTGTTCTCTTCTCTTCTTGACAAACTTGACCTTTATAGGTCCCTTAGAAAATATTTTGTCTTTTCCCTTTTTAGAGGGCCCCGCCTCTACAGCAACCAACTTTGAAAAGTTATCATCTTTAAAACTCATTCCCCAAGATGCGAGCCATGCTTTGGTGCGTGTAAGAATCAGGGCTGATCTATCTCAGTAACGGAGGCTTTTCACCGATAGACCAATCAAAAGGTGGGAAAACATATTGATCTTCATTCAATCCATCATAGGAAGGATCTAGAACACTTTCATTATCACTAGTACCTTCTGGTATGTCAGCGAGCTCAAGTGTCTGAATCTCAGCAAGTGTCAATCTGCTATGATCTTTTCTTCAGACAACAACCTCATCACGTAAATCAATCCAGATGTATTCTATGCTTGGCATGTGCAGGTGCAAAGTTCCACATGCCTTAAGGACTCCTCGAAAATCAAACCCGTCTTGGGGCTTCATGTGCTTCTTCAACTTATCTTGAAGCTCATGGACAATGTTCTTGGCTTTCAGCACTATTGAACAAGTATACCTTCCAATAGAAATTGGGAAAGATACAGCGGCCTTGTGTTTACTCTGTTGGAACTTGTGAAAATCCAACAATTGCCTGACCAACTCCATCAAGATTAGTTTGTCCCCTAGATATCTAGGAAAATGGAAAGGATCCCTTGGGTACATGACTACTTGAAGATATGTGAACTTCTTAAATTGTAAGAAGACACAACCCCATTTTGAAACTTCAGCCCATGCCTCATCAGAGACTCTCATTTTCCTTAGTTCGGGTTTAACCTACAAATGTTCTCGTAAAAGAAGGCATTGTTTACCCTTCTGAATTGGTCTTCAGACCCTTTTCTTGTTAGCTGAGGAAAATACCGATAAACATGCTCCACTTTGTCTTGTTCCCCTTGGTGTCCAACCTAGGATAGTTCCTCATGCCGGCCGCTGCATAGGTGACATACGAGGACATATAAAAATTTCCCGTAGATAGGACTGTTGTCATTTGAGAATCTATCTCGTTACTGATAAGAGTACCCCAATCAATTCCCTGTTGATTCTTCTTAATAATGATTATGAACTGGTACATCCATCCTTGGAAAACATTTGACTCGGGAAACCAAAACCCAACTCAACAGAGTAATGATATCATTGATTTCTTGAATGAAATCACTTCTAGGAACAAGTCTTGGGAACCTAGAAACAGCCGGTTTGGCTTTGATTAGGAATTTCTTATTCACGTGCTTGATGTAATCCTCTTGATCATTGTCCCAAGATTTTTAGGTTGACTTGAGATCCACATCTCCATATTCCTCAAAATTAGGCAGTTTGAGAAGGTCATCGAAGTAACCTCCATCCAACTTGATTACAACTTCTCCCTCCTGGTTTTTATAGAATGAGAAGCGAGTCATAGTTGAAGCACGAGGCTAAGATGAGCTTAGGGCACTAGCGTGACATAGGGAAACCTACTATAAGAGGTAGACCACTTCCAACTATTGATTTCATCCATGGAGTATGGGAGGAGCTTTTGACCCTATTCCAAAAATCCTCCATATCTATGTTTACGAGCTTTGTATCCCGGATGTTGTAATTACAGTCAATGTAGGAGGGAGACTCCACCTTCCTGAATTTGTACTTCATCCTCCCTGATTTTTCAGTCTTATCTTGTGATGGACCAGGGTCCGACATGAGGAATTTCAAAGGAGGAGAGTGTTGGAGATCAGAAGGTGTTGAACACTTCGGAAAACCCGACACACTGGGAGGATGCCGAGGCTTTGGAAAACCCGACACACTGGGAGGATGCTAGAGACTTCGAAAAACCTGACACACTGGGAGGATGCCAGAGACTTTAGAAAACCCAACACTTTAAACTTTCCGACACACTGTGGGTTCTGAACACTGCAAAGCACCTGCAAAACCCGAAAAGAGGGAATCGGGAAATTTGTTAGGCTAAAACATGCATGTTCTTCTTCACTATTGATATCCCAAACATATTTTTAATTACAATGACATTCTGGGAATAAAACAAAGTGAGCCTTCCAAAGGGGGAACCCTAAAACACAAACCTGATTTAGAAAACAACCCCCAAAATGGAAAAGATAAAACCCCAACAACCCTGATAAGAAACTTGGAAGAATTCTTTACACAATTATTCCACAAAAACCACAAACAAAGAATGAAGAAAAATACCTTCAACTAGAACAAGAAATGATAAAAAATGAGCAATGCAATTAGGCACAGAGGTGAGTCGGGTTTACGGTCGAAGATGCATGCATGAAAATCCATGAGGTAAAAAGTACGTCTGGTAAAAATGACATGGAAATCCAAATATATATAAGAAAATTTGCATTTAATACACTTCAGTTGACACGTGCCAACTACCCAACAACTCGGCATTAATGCCATGTCAGCATGCTTGGGATATCTGAAACCCGACACAAAGGGTTTTAGAGCAATTCGGGTTTCGGGTTGCAGAAACAAGTGACATGAAGCATCATGCTTGATGGTCCCGGAAACCCAAAACAAAGGAGTAAATCGGGCTTCGGGGATCGGAAGACACGTGACATGAAGCATGTTTTGACAAAGGCATGTTCCAATGCTTGGAAGGTCCGTAAACCCAACTCGCCTTACTTGATGCGGGTTTCGGGTTTCGGGGAGCACACGACAAGAAGTGTTGCTTGTGAAATCGAAAACCCGATTATCTCTTTGAAAGGTGATTCTTAGAAAACCAGCTCAAAAATTTCTTAGGGTTATCTCATTTTTGGCGTAAACTCAAAAATGAGATAACAACTGGCTCTAGTTGGGGACTTTCTTTGTGATATCAAAGGAAGAGAACTCAGAATCTCTGGCTTTATCCATGGGCTACGAGTCAGAAAAGAAGAAAACCAAAAACAAAGCAAGGAAAGAAAGAAGACTAAAAGCAAACACATGACAGAAAGAAAAGTATGTACAATGCAAAAAAAGGATCTTGCATTAATGATGGAACAACTTTAGATGTTGGTCGCTGAAAGGCAAAGGGAGTAACTCTCCATCAAGATATGATAGATGGAAAATATTTTCACCACTCGGTGATGGATCTTAAAATGTCCTTACCACAAAGAATCAAAATTTCCGTGCATTCCTTTCTCTCCTCCTCTTATCCCACAAAGAACACTAGGTCTCCAACTGGAAATTACGTTGCCTTTATTTCTTGTCAAAAATTTTCTTTACTTTTCTTTGATGATCTGAAATGTGATCAACCACCTTGCTTCGTTCCTCTTCTAGCCTAGCTAGGTACATAACCCTTTTTCAATAGAATTTTGAAAGGTCTCATCTTCGATCGCTTTGGCTAATCAAAGGTGATAACTCTACCGAGATAGGTATCTCAAAGATCGATCCCGTACGATGCTTGGAAATGAGACATTCCTATAGCCCACTTTGGGGTAATCCAATCAGCCCATAATGCATCATACAATGCTTTGTGCCATGTCCTCTGGTTTTCATCTACTAGCTTTCTAATTATGGTAACCAGGTTCTTGTTGCTGGACTCAGCTTTCCCATTGCCTTGGGGATAATAATCAGATGAGTGAGCCAGGGTAATGCCGAATCCATAGCAAAAATTCTGTCAACTCATGTGATGAGAAATTGGAGGCATTGTTAGCCAAAATCTTGTGGGGCACACCGAATCTGACAATTATATTTTCTTTAAGGAACTTGCACACGGCTTCTGAGGTTGCTTGCTTGATTGGTGCGGCTTCCACCCACTTGGTAAAATAGTCTGTAGTAGTTAGCACGTAATTGTGTCCGGCACTGGAGGCAGGATTCAATGTTCCAATGAAGTCAATTCCCCACTGGCGGAAAGGTTCTTCAATCACTATGGGCTTCAGGGGAAGAGCTGCTAGCTTAGGATGACCAATGAAATGTTGACAAGCTTCACACTTGGACACCCACTCTGCTAAATCCCAAAAGAGAGTAGGCCAATAGTACCTAGCCCGCAGGATCTTATAAGTTGTTATAGAGGATGAGAAATGTCCTCTGCATGCTAGGCTATGGAAGGATTCTAACAACTTTAACTATTGTGATTTATCAACACAGCGCAAGAATACACCATCAATACCTTTCTTATATATCCCATTATCCCACAGGAGGTATCTTGTAGATCTTAACTTGACTGTCCTCTTCTCCTTTTGGCTTAAATGTGGGGGAATTCACCATAAGTCAGAAAGAAAGCAATATCTATGTACCATTCATCAGTTGTACTCACGAAAAGCACCATGGGCAACTTTGAAGAGGTATCTTCGGTCTTTTCACATTCTGCTTCAACATGGTTTTCTGTGATCAATTGGCACAAGCCCCTTCCTTGTACCAACTTGGTAGGTCTAATGTCCAAGTCATACTCCTAAACTTTAGCTATCCAGGTACCTCGTTGACTCCCCAGCTCTTGTTGAGTCAAAATGGATTTAACGGCGGTGTCGGGAACGAGAACGAGGGTATGGGAATTCAGCACATAGTACCTGAAATGTTTCACCGCTCGTACCACTGCATAAGCATGCTTTTCAATTTGTGACATTTTTAGCTCATGTTCCTTTAATGGACAGCTCATAAAAGCGATGGGAGCTTCAATGCCCTCCCCATTCTCCTGCATCAGGATGGCCGACACTGTGTGAGTAGAGGCGTAGCTGTACATGATGAAATCTTTTTTGAAATCTGGACATACTAGGATAGGAGCACAAGCAACTGCCCTTTTGACTTCATCAAATGCAAGCTTCCCTTCAGTACTCCATCAAAATGGAATTTTTCCTTTCATCATCCCAAGGATATCCTTGGTTTTATCAGCAAAATCAGGTACAAACCTTCTTAGGAAATTGACCTTTCCAAAGAAGGAATGAACTCCAGTTTTACTTGTGGGTAGGGTAAGGCTCTGAATGGCCTTTACCCTCTCTGGGTCAATTTTGGTTCCTTCTCTAGTCACGATATGACCCAAAAAATTTCCTTCGGTCACTCCAAACATGGACTTCTTGGGATTTAATGAAATCTCGTGACGCCTACATCTCAAAAGTACTTGCTCTAAATGATCATAATGATCACTCCGTTTTTTAGAGAAAATGGTCAAGTCATCCAAATATACCACTATGAATTTTCCCATCAGGTCTCTAAATGCCAAGTCCATAGCTCTCTGAAAGGTGGCTCCGGCGTTGATCAAGCCGAAAGGCATCCTCCTGTAAGAAAAGGTCCCCCATGGGGTTGTGAAGGCCATCTTGTGTTGATCCTCCGCATCTACCTCAACTTGATTATATCCTAAAAATCCGTTGAGCATGGATATCATTTCTGATCCAAGAATGGTCCAGAACACCCGGTCCATGATAGGCAAGGGATAATTGTCTTTTAACGAAGACTGATTTAGGTTCCGAAATCAACACAAATCCGGATATCTCCATTCTTCTTCCTGATAGGGACGATGTTAGTAATCCAAGTGGAGTGATGGATTGGAAAAATAATTATGGCATCTAACATTTTCTGAATTTCCACAAGGATAGTCCCTGAGATCTTGGGATTGTAATGTCTTTGCTTCTGCTTGTATGGTTTTACATCAGGCTTCAAAGGGATACTATGCTGTACGTCTTTGGGCTTGAAGGATTTTAAATCTGCATAAGACCAGGCTAAGACATCCATGTATTTCTTCAAGAGTGAAGTGAATTTCACTTTCTCCTCAGGGGAACAAAATTTCCCAATATTCACCATCCGAGGTTGATCAGACAAACCTAGATTGACTTGATCTACTTCCGAGGAAGAAGCTCCTTCAACTTGTCTTTTGTTTTGAATAAAACGATCATGCTTGTCAAACAAACCCTCTAGAGAAACCAGACCTTTAGGTATCTTGTTGCCTTTAAGCTGAATAAACTCACCATCAACCTCTTGATATGGATCTGAGATAGATTCACGGAAAGCTGATTCCGAACCTTCAAAGTACAGCTCACTAAAATTGTCAGCTTTTTCTAGAAAAGTCAACACTTGTTGATCATCATTGAACACTTGCCAATGAGCCACATTATCTGGGATACTGGGACGATACACAATCTCAATGGTGTATGTATCTTGTTTGAACTGGGGATGAGGGAGAAGGAGGGATGCAGACATGGCCAAAGAATCAACCTTGTCATTATAATCTCTCAAAACTGCCTTGATGGAGAATGCATCAAAGCATTCTATATTATCCCAAACTTTGTTCCTATAATGTCTCAAGCGATCATTTTTTACTTGATAGATTCCCTTGACCTGGTTGACAATCAGCTCTACGTCCCCTTGAACCTTGAGATTTCGAATTCCCTTATGTCTGGCCATTTCTAATCCTAGTAATAGAGCTTCATATTCAGCTGTGTTATTAGTATTATCAAACTGCAATTTGAAAGCATAGGGGAAAATCTCGGAATTAGGAGATATAAGAACTACACCAGCGCCGATCTGGTGGCTGAACAACTACCATCGAATTCGAGGGTCCAAATAGCATTAGAATCTTCTTTCTTAACATCTACCGCCGGTATCTCTGATGTCATGAAATAATTTCCAAAGCTAGCATCTTCGAAAAGAATTTGAGCCTTAGGGTCATCTGATTTAGTTACCAAATACCTCGCCTGAGGCTCGGGATGGAGAACATGATAAACCCCATTGACTGGAATCCTTTCCTTGGTCCAATCCATATTAATCTCTCCTCCGACGTCTTTACAAAAACCTCTACCCAAGAGGATACCATAGGCTGCAGGAATGTCAGCAACTAGAATAGTCATTTTCACTCTCTTCTCTGGGAAGGCAACGAATGCAAACTGTGCATCTTTGATTTGACCAATCAAGGGAACTTGCTTGGTTTCCATGGAGTAACATCGTCCATATGACTTAGTCAAAGTAAGCCCAAGGGCATGGGCTACTTTTGCAGGCATAACATTGTCGGAGGCTCCTGAGTCGATGATGCAATTACTAAGCTTAAACCCATTTATTAGCAAAGACAAATAAAATGGTTCAATCTTTCCTGAAGAAGCAGAGGCTAGATTATTCTGAGGTGGGGATTGAGTAGGATTCAGAAAAAGACCTTTTGGAGGTGAGAGAATGGTGGCTTTACTTCTAATGAATTTGGCGAGCTTTTCGAACTGTTCAGGATTTGACTGAAGGTATTCTCGCTTCTGACATTTGGATCTTGGTTCTTTTTGCATGATCGATAATGTCAAAAGTATAAGAAGGGGTGATGGTAGGCTCGGTTCTAATCACGTGAGCTTGAGCTGGGGCACTGACCTTAGGAGAAAGAGAATGAGGAGAAGTTGTTACCTTTTTGGTGACTTCTCTTTCAGTTTGTGCTGAAATAGGAGCACCTCTCTTAACTATGGCTATGGGAGGTTCCTTGTTCTTCTCCTTGGGGCTTTCAAGAGGTTTTCTTGGATTCTGAGATTGGGATTGAGTGAAGACAACAAATGACTGACCATCCGGTGCACATTCATCCTCTTCATATTCCAAATACCCAATGCTGGAGTCGCCAGCCGAATCGTCATAAGACTCATCAGCGTATCCTGAAGCTTCAAAAGCCTCGGGGGAATCTTGTTCTTCAGGTTCCTCCTCTTCTTTGACTATTTCTACTGCTGCATTAATGGGAGGAGCTTCGATTGCCAGCCTTCGGTTGAGCAGGGGTTAACCACGGCCTATCTCTTGCAGGCACACCATTGGTGTTATTGAAATTCCGTCTAGGGATATCCCGATATAGAACATTACTCACCTGCTGGGACATTTGCTTTTTTAAAGCAATCAAATCATTAGCCATTTTTTGGATCATAGGGTCAGTATTACCTTGAGAAGAACCTTGATTTTTAGGTTTGGGTACATCTTTCCTGATTCTTCCGGCCAAAATGAGATCATCCTCTATTTCAATAGCTGTTGACTGAGCGATAGCCAAATCTGGGATAGCCGACCTTCTTAATAGAAAGCTCACATCGGGAGGCTGAGCATTAATGAAGAAGCATTTCTGATTTTCTGGAGAGTTGGTACAACTATTTCTGGAATCTTTCGGATCATCTTGTTAAACTTTGCCACGAAGTCCTGCATGGGTTCATGTGATTCCTTCTTCATATGGGTAAGTTGTGCTAATAAAGCATGAGAATCTTCAGCGGGTTTGAAATGTGCTTTGAATCTGGTTTTCATGGTATCCTAGTTTATGATGCATGCATTCGGAAGGTGATAAAACCATTCGGCTACTGCACCATGCAACGTTTCAATGAAGAGTCAAACAAAGACATATTTGTGAGCTACTTCGAGGACACCACATGCTACGAAGAAAGATGTAATGTGTTCATCAGGATGTTGCTTCCCATCCCCATTGAACTTGGGAATGTTTTTACGTGATCCATGTGGTAACTCGTGCAATGGCAGAGTTAAAGAAAGAGGACCAATAGCTGCACCCAGGCCACAAAGTTGCCGCCATCCTTGACAAGAGTACGTATGGGGATCCGAGTTTCTGCATAAGAATAACATGTGAAAAGTTACGTAGACACGTCTCATTCTATAGGGATCTGGTTTCTCCGAATAGGTGAAGAACTTCTGGTTTGGTTAGAAATAACGCTGTTGGGGGAAAGACTGAAATTGTACTAGTTGTAGTAACTCAAAGAGTGGATCAATTTCACCCCGGGCTCGGTGGGACCGAGTGAAGATCTTTCTGGCCAGCTTGAACCGGGAAAGAGATCTTGTTGAAAATAAGGAAAATACGGAGTCGCCAGACACCAAGAGGATAAGCTTTACACTATAAATCCGTATTCCCAACGGATTCGCCAAAAACTGTTGGTTGGATATTTTGTCAAGCCAAAATATGAGGTTCAACCACAGTACATGGGATTAAATCCCTCCTCAAAGACAGTGAGGCTTCTGCTTATTACTAATCTAAAACATAGCGAAATAATATATACAAAGATTCACACTAATCTAACCATTGGGGTTGGGATAGAATCCCAAATCCATATCCACACTATGTGAATATGTTGTTTTTATAAATGGACTAGGTCGGAAATTATTACAATGTAAGAAGCACAATGGAAAGGAAAGGAGAGGAACACATTCTCTTTCGAGTAAACACAGAGCAAAAAATAATCACACGAGCTTTAGATAACAAATGTAATGTTTGAAATGATTAGAATCATCAAGATACTAAACAAGGAATAGCTTAAGATTGCGAATATATGAACAATATCTTAAGAAAAACACTTCTCACAACACAAAGTTTGTGAAAATAGCATCAACTTCTATTCCTCAAATGATTAAAATAAAACACAAAGTTTTTCTTCTTCACAATAGCTCCCAATATTTCAAAAATCTCAACCCTTTGGAATGTACGCACATCCCTTATTTATAATAAAAATAGTTGAGAGAAAATAGGACAAACCCTATAAAACAGTTTGTTAACAAGAGTCCTATTTTTCTTGACTCTCACACAGGAGACCAAGTCAAAATATAATTCCTATGTGACGAAACAAAAATGAAAAAGACATGTCAATTTCAAGATTGAAATGACATGTTACATCAAGATTTAGTCTGAATCGTCATCTTTTTCTTCCTCATCTTTCTCTTCTTCTAACTGAGCCTGTTTGTTCCAAATTCTTGGAACTTCCGGATTATACCTTGCATCTCATTTTCATCAGTGCAAGTGGAATGATCACTCAAAACTTCACATGTTTCATGAGTGTCACTGGCACTACCGGGAAGTTTTCTCAATCTTTTGTTGAGTTTTCTCAAGGCCTCCAAATAATGTTCAATCCTTACAAACCTCTCAATGATTTCAATGGCAAATCCCCGAGTTGGTTCATGCTGACTTTATTCTTGGATTTGTTTGAAAATATCATCAGCTGATAGGATGCCCAAGTTTCCACTTGACACTTTTGCACAGATTTTCAGCAGTTCTTCTTCCAGGTCACTTTTGCCATCAATCAACTGATCTCTTGATTCTCTCAATTTACCGCAAGCTTCGTTGAGAATTTTTACCCTGAACCTGATGGCTTTGGTCAGCTGGAAATGCTTATCCGCATGTGGGATGACACCTTCTTCTACCAAAATGCGTGATGGGATTTGCTTCAATACCTGGAGAGCTTCAAAAGTCAAATCAAGGTGTCCAATTTCTTGGGAGAAATCATCGTCCATATTTTCTCCATCACTCTGGATATTCCCCAAAGATTGATAGACCCCTACGGCATCTTGAATCACTTCTTTCCCCTATTGGAGCAGCCTTTGAGTCCATTCATCGACCACCCTTCCTTTTTCATTAATCTTCTCAATTATAGGCACTGATGAGAAATCGAATCCGACAGGGACAGAGGAAGATGGTATGGATTCAAGGGGTTTTGAGAGCTTAAGCAATACCTCAGTTAACTGCTCCACCTTTCCTTTAAGCTCATCTCTGTTGTCCTTTGTTTCCTTCAATTTCTGGCATAACACGTTTATAGCATCCCGTGCATCTTGTTGTGCTCCTTCATTGTCACTTCTCCTAGAGCCACCCTGGTTATCTGATAGTCAGAGGCCGTTATGTCCTCTTTGGTTTTTTCAGTTGGAGTGGCAATCTCTGCAAACTTATGCCCCGAAGCGTCCACCAAAACCCTTGAAACTATTTTGGGTTTCTTGGCTGATTTAGCAGTAGAAGCCTTGAGTGAACTAAAATCAAAGGCTGGTATGGGTACAATCACCTTCCTCTTCCTCGAGTTTGCTCAAGTAGCCATTGAGGCATGTCAGAGGGAGTTTCCACTATTGTAGAAGTTGGTATCATACTTTCGGGGGAGAAGGATCCACTGGTGGAGTGGGGACAGTTACCAATGTGGTAGTAGATTCAATAAAAAGAGGCACAGGAGGGGGCATGTTGGTAGTTACTTTGGTCCCAGCAGAGAGGGGTGAGAGTCCAGAGAAAATGCTGGCCATGACCAAAGAAGTAGATGGGGAAAGAGGAGGTAGAAGTGGTTGTGAAGGAGGAAGCACAGATCCCGACGCCAAAGCCTGGGATGCAAGAGATAAGGTCACTTCAGTTGGGCAGTCAACAAATGGTGAAACTAGGGGCTGGCTTACTTCTCCTTCCAAAGAAATTTCTCCTATTTCTGGTGGTGTTGGTGATTCTGGCACATTCACCGTTTCAACTGGAGTAACAATTGAAGAGATTTCTCGTTCTCTTCTCTTCTTGACAAACTTGACCTTTATAGGTCCCTTAGAAGATCTTTTGTCTTTTCCCTTTTTGGAGGGCCCCGCCTCTGCAGCAACCAACTTTGAAAAATTATCATCTTTAAAACTCATTCCCCAAGAGGCGAGCCATGCTTTGGTGTGTGCAAGAATCAGGGCTGATCTATCTGTAATGGAGGCTTTTTCACCGATAGACCAATCAATAGGTGGGAAAACATATTGATCTTCATTCAATCCATCATAGGAAGGATCTAGAACACTTTCATTATCACTAGTACCTTCTGGTATGTTAGCGAGCTCAAGTGTCTGAATCTCAGCAAGTGTCAATCTGCTATGATCTTTTCTTCGGATAACAACCTCATCACGTAAATCAATCCAGATGTCTTCTATGCTTGGCATGTGTAGGTGCAGAGTTCCATATGCCTTAAGGACTCCTCGAAAATCAAACCCGTCTCGGGGCTTCATGTGCTTCTTCAACTTATCTTGAAGCTCATGGACAACGTTCTTGGCTTTCACCACTATTGAACAAGTATACCTTCCAATAGAAATTGGGAAAGATACAGCGGCCTTGTGTTTACTCTGTTGGAACTTGTGAAAATCCAACAATTGCCTGACCAACTCCATCAAGATTAGTTTGTCCCCTGGATATCTGGGAAAATGGAAAGGATCCCCTGGGTACATGACTACTCAAGATATGTGAACTTCTTAAATTGCAAGAAGACACAACCCCATTTTGAAACTTCAGCCCATGCCTCATCAGAGACTCTCATTTTCCTTAGTTCGGGTTTAACCTGCAGATGTTCTCGTAAAAGAAGGCATCGTTTACCCTTCTGAATTGGTCTTTAGACCCTTTTCTTGTCAGCTGAGGAAAATACTGATAAACATGCTCCACTGTCTTGTTCCCCTTGGTGTCCAACCCGGGATAGTTCCTCATGCCGGCCGCTGCATAGGTGACATACGAGGACATATAAAACTTTCCCGTAGACAGGACTGTTGTCATTTGAGAATCTATCTCATTACTGATAAGAGTACCCCAATCAATTCCTGTTGATTCTTCTTAATAATGATTATGAACTGGTACATCCATCCTTGGAAAACATTTGACTCGGGAAACCAAAAACCCGACTCAACAGAGTAATGATATCATTGATTTCTTGAATGAAATCACTTCTAGGAACAAGTCTTGGGAACTTAGAAACAACCGGTTTGGCTTTGATTAGGAACTTCTTATTCACGTGCTTGATGTAATCCTCCTAATCATTGTCCCAAGATTTTTGGGCTGACTTGAGATCCACATCTCCATATTCCTCAAAATTAGGCAGCTTGAGAAGGTCATCGAAGTAACCTCCGTCCAACTTGATTACAACTTCTCCCGCCTGGTTTTTCATAGAACAAGAAGCAGAGTCATAGTTTGAAGCATAGGCTAAGATGAACTCGGGGACTGAGCGGACATAGGGAAACTTGCTGCAAGAGGTAGACCACTGCCAACTATTGATTTCATCCATGGAGTTTGGGAGGAGCTCTTGACCCTATTCCAAAAATCCTCCATATCTATGTTTCCGAGCTCTGTATCCTAGATGTCGTAATTACAATCAATGTAGGAGGAGACTCCACCTTCTTGAATTTGTACTTCATCCTCCTTGATTTTTCAGTCTTATCTTGTGATGGACCAGGGTCCGACATGAGGAATTTCAAAGGAGGAGAGTGTCAGAGATCAGAAGGTGTTGAACACTTTAGAAAATATGACACACTTTGAGAGGATGTCGGAGACTCGGAAAACCCGACACCGGGGAGGATTCTGAGACTTTGGAAAACCCGACACACTAGGAGGATGCCGGAGACTTCAGAAAACCCGACACTTTAAACTTTCTCGACACACTGCGCGGTTCGAACACTTTGCAAAGCACCCCGCAAAACCGAAAAGAGGGAATCAAGAATTTGTTAGGCTAAAATATGCATGTTCTTCTTCACTATTGATATCCCAAACATATTTTTTAATTATAATGACATTCTGGGAATAAAAAAAGTGAGCCTTCCAAAGGGGGAAACCCTAAAACACAAACTCGATTTAGAAAACAACCCCAAAATTAAAAAGATAAAACCCCAACAACCCCGATAAGAAACTTGGAAGAATTCTTTACACAATTATTCCACAAAAACACAAACAAAGAAATGAAGAAAAATACCTTCAACCAGAACAAGAAATGATAAAAACAAGCAATGCAATCAGGCACAAAGGCGAGTCGGGTTTCTGGGTTGAAGATGCATGCACAAAAATCCATGAGGTAAAAAGTACGTCTGGTAAAAATGACGTGGAAATCCAAATATATATAAGAAAATTCACATTTAATACACTTCAGTTGACACATGCCAACTACCCGACAACTTGACATTAATGCCATGCCAACATGCTTGGGATATCCGAAACCCGACACAAAGGGTTTTAGAGCAATTCAGGTTTCGGGTTGCAGGAAACAAGCGACATGAAGCATCATGCTTGATGGTCCCGGAAACCTGAAACAAAGAGAGTAAATCGGGCTTCGGGATCGGAAGACACGCGACATGAAGCATGTTTTGATGAAGGCATGTTCCGATGCTTGGAAGGTACGTAAACCCGACTCGCCTTACTTGATGTGGGTTTCGAGTTTCGGGGAACACACGACATGAAGCATCCAAAACACATGTTGTCTTGCTTGTGAAACCCGAAAACCCGATTATCTCTCTGAAAGGTGATTCTTAAAAAACCAGCTCAAAAATTTCTTAGGGTTATCTCATTTTTGGCGCAAACTCAAAATGAGATAAGATGATGTACTAGAGTGGGTCTAGAAATTGAATCTCATACTGGTGCAGTCATCAATGCCGACGAGGTCGTGAAACTCGTCTATCTACTTTTGAATAAACCTCATAGGAAAATACCTTTTCCTGAAATGCTCCTCAAAAAGCTCCCAAATAAATGTCTCTGATTCAACATGGAGCTTCTACTCCTCAATCCTCCACTAGACTCCTGCTCCATCTCTCAGAAGATGAATCGCAACACGAGATTTCATGTTGTTAGTACAAGGGTAGATATTGAAGCATCCGCTCAAGCTCACCAACTAGGACTCTACCTGAAAACCACCTGTATCACCCGAATAGTGAGATGGTCGTAGCTTTAGGATCTCCCTGATATGGTCTACAATTGACATCTGACGACCCCTAGGTCTCTCTGCATGCTCCTCCCTCTATCTAGGGCTCCGAGACATGTCCCTATGTCTTGAGATCCTGTCCCCATGTCCTCTCTATGGTGACTCTACCCTAGCCAACTCCGCATGGAAGTTCTCTACCCTAAACTCCTCGTTGTGTTGAGGGGATACATGGGCCTCCACTGACGGCTCCATGTCATGTCTAGAAAAGTGTCCTCCTAAGGGAGCTCCGCATATAGCAACATTTACATCTTGAAGCGTCTTAAATAATGAGGTAGAATGGCCGCTACAACTTGATCTGGCGGTGGTATATCTAGGTCTATGTGAAAATACCCCTCGTCTGATCCACACCTCCTGCACAGATCAAGGTGAGAGTTAGTTCATTGTTCTAGGTCTTGTTTTAGTTTTCTATGTTTTCTAAATTATACAATTATCAAACATTGTGGTTTTCTAGATTAAAAAAACTAATTTTACACTAGGTTAAATGTTCATGTTTCATGTTTTCTAGGTGTGCCCAAGGGTCCAAGCTTTGAACCCACGACTCTAATACCAAGTGTAACGCCCACAAAAATGACGTTCTAAGAACACGCTTCAACCTAACACTTAACCTGAAAATTGCGACTAATTTTTTTTTGTTTAAGTTATAAGAATGTTACAAGGGTGCTTGACCCCTTAGGGTTCATTAAATTAACTTACACTACTAAACTTAGCTTTACAATTGAAGAACCAGGTCTAGTTAAAAGGTTAGCACATTTTCAAATTTATCTCAAAGGTCCATTAACCAATTTTTCATCGGGAAGGTACCAAGGATTAATTTACTTAGTAAAATATTTCTTCTCTTTAGCTAATCTTCAATCCTTTAAGGTTAACCTTATGTTAATTTATTAATTTCATTATCTTATTAACCTAGAGTCCTTTTGTGACTTCCTAAGGCTTGTTAAGAACTAACAAAGGATTAGCACTCTAAGGAAATTTAAATGGCCCCATTTCCTAATTACACACACCCTTAAGAATTTTAAAATAAACATTGAAATACATTTATACCTAACAAAAGTAGGGCGAATTCTCCACCCTTAGATCTTGGCCTCTAGATCCTAGGGTTCCAAACTAGCCCTAAATTTCCTTATGAATTTCTATTAAACCTTTTCTTTGTTCCATTCTCCTCATTTGGTCTATTTTCTTTTGTTAAAATTTGTAGGTTGGAGAGGAGGAAGCCATGGGAGAAAGAGAGGAATAACTATGGAGGATTCTATATGGATATCTAGTTTAGACTTAGTTTAGTTTTAGTTTTATTGTTGTTATTACTTCCATTCAAGGATTGGGAGGGGTTTCCCTCTAACAATTTGGTTTTATTTCTAAACTATATGTATTTGGGGTTTTCTATTTGGGGCAACCCAATCCCATAAATATAAATGAGAAGGAATGTTTTTAATCTACCATTTGTAGGTTTACAAGCTATATTCAACATGATTAGAGCATTGATTGATTGTTGGTAGTTCCATAGATCATTTTACAAGATTAAAATTTAGTGTATACCATTAAAAATATTATACAGGCATGGGTCCGAAGATTTCTTAATTCATTTGATTTAAAAAATCAGATTTACAAAAAAGGGGGAAATTTTTGTAAATTTGATTTTTAAATCAAATGAAGTAAAAACTTTCATAAGGCCATAAATTTTGACTGGAAGCTCAGATTTGAGAAAATAAGGACTTTTTGGAAAGGGATCGAACTCCTCTTTGCATAGGAAGTACAAAATCTTATTTTAAACAAACTTATATGGGTGAAATTTAAGAAAACATATTTCCTGCCATTAAAATGTGAATTAAACTTTTTCAACTACTAGACTTGATTCAATCTACCATTCTTTCTTCTTCAACATGCCAAACAGACATGGAGAGTTGCACTTGAAGGATCTCAAAAGGATTGCAAGGATAAAAATATTAATGATCGAGTGTTCAAAAATGAATTTCCTTTCCTTTATGTGAAATTGCATTATTTTGCCTCTTGCCCGATTAAAGATGAACTGTGTAAATTGCAAGGGAAATACAAACTATTTTGGAATGTGTTTTGATCATCCTTAGTTTGTTTTAATATTTTATCTTGTCTTTCATTGTTGCAGTAGGTACACTTGTATGTTTTTTTATATTTATTTGCGCAGTCTTACAGTGAATCTAAATGGAAAAAATACTTAAAGTCGGATTGATATATTTTACTTTACCATACTCTAAATGTTAAGTTCATTTCAATCTAATTTACAATGTTTAACTTTAATTCATTCAATACGTGAAAAACAAGAATGTAATTCTATTTTCAAAATGTGCCAATCAAATCATACAGAGGAATGTAATAATTTTAACATAGGCATTTCCAGCCTTCAACAGAGAGTTTACAATATACTTACAACAACAAGTTTTAAACAAGAGTAACACCATTTGATGAAAGGTGAATCAACATTCAATTAAATGAAACAATTCCTTTTACACTTCTTTTCTGTTTGCCAAAATATGCCAAATAAATCTTTCTCATTCCTTTGTAACTTTCACATCCAAAAACAGAGCAGCTTTTCACCACAAATAATATTACAATGTCATCCACTTAAAGTGGGAAATTTTTACAATAAGGAACCCAAAGAGGACTACGAAATTGTCTTCATACATAGCTCCAAGAACAACAACAAGAGAAATCTGCCAGATTTCATTTGGTCACAATAAATAGATGGAGAAGCAACGCTCTCCACGTAACCAATAATTCCAATGAAGAGGAGAAGTCATCCTCCTGATTGGCCCCCGAGCCCTAACCACATTACAATAGAAAATAGATTCAACTCATGGCAACAATAAAAACTTCTAGAACACAAAACAAATTTCACAACATATCACAGCCAAAATAAAGAGAAATTACAAATCACAAGAAGGACAATAACAAAATATACAAGGCCTCATCACACAAAGGCCAAAAGAGCAAGATCTATGGGGGAAGTTGCTTATACCTCCCAATGGGGAATGGGTGACCACCTTAAAAACCTACCAAAATATTCATCTCAAACCCCTACATACTCTTATGCCTCCCCTAAGTACCTCTTATGCCTCCCCCAAAAGTAAGAAATGCAAGCTATTTCTTGTCCAAGGTGGAACACCCAACCCAAACTCCCTCCACAAATAACTCTTATGCCTCCCCACAAAATATC
Organism: Taxus wallichiana var. yunnanensis; assembly: GCA_018340775.1. Lineage (NCBI taxonomy): Eukaryota > Viridiplantae > Streptophyta > Pinopsida > Cupressales > Taxaceae > Taxus > Taxus wallichiana. Next base: position 760,103,286 of record CM031234.1, read on the forward strand.
CCCATAGTCTTCTCCTACACCACACCTAGGCAATCTACCCAACCAACCAAAAAACATACAAAACATTCAAAAACATTCACATAAGCACAATACGAAAGAAAACCTTTTTTTACAAGAGTCAAGATCCTACCTCTCCATGATAGAGTTTGATCCACAAGTTCAAAAACAATCTTCTTCAAATCCAAATAGTCCCAAGGCACTAACAAATCCACAAGCATCCAAATCCTCTAACTCACAAATCAAATGCAAGAGCACTAGACCAAATTGAAGTAACCCCCAAAATAGCAAAAAAATTCCAATAAATAGAAAAGGAAGAGAGGAGGGTGAGGTGGGTCCATGTAGGATGCCACATCGGTCATCCTCAACTCCACCTCACAAGTCAACTTCAAACTCCAAAGCACAATTAAAAAGGTGGGTGAATAAATGACCTTTTACTTACACACACAATCCAAGTCCACACCCCAAGGACCAAAATTAATTTCATGTAAGAAGGTGTAATAAAAACTTACAACTTGCCTTCCCAAAATACATAATAAGGCCTAATTTTGACTCCCCAACCCATAGGTAGGGTTGGTGTAAAAATTTAAGAGGTGTGGGACAAGTTTAACTTGTCCCACAAGCCTCCAAAATCAGCCCCTAAGGACAGATCCAAATTTCAAAAGGAAAGTGGAGTGTTTCACACTCAAAGCTACTTACACATTACTTACAACACATAAACCAAGAGCCAACAACTATAATAAATGCATTATTTTGACCCATTTATAATTAATTTATCAACATGATTACTCATTAAACTTGACACAAATTAAATAGATAATAAAGGGGAAAATACATTACTAAAAACTACATATTAAATTTAAACAAAGGAAACTAAATAAAAGAATACGCATAGCCCCTTGGTCACATTTGAAGGTGAACCCCCAATGGGAACCCCTAACAACAATACAAATATACACAAACATCAAATACATGTTACCATGGTGACCCTTATTGAATTTATTTAGAATTCTAATGTGGTTGGTCTCCAATCCCCCAATGTTTGTTGTGACATGTTTACCTGTAAAACAAAAATACGTCTTTCGGCCTTGTGGCCGCATCAAATCATCTAAAATAAATATACAATATAATTCAAAAATCATCTATATATAAATCAAAACATCATCAAGCAAGTAATGACATCATTTACAATTTCATCAATAACCATATGATCATAAAATTAGTTCAATTATCTAGGTCTACTCAATATGATGAAATAACACGTGTCCAAAACATATATATATATATATATATATATAACCATGTCAACATCATAACAACATCAGTATAAAATGTCTCCAATACCACATGCACCATATATGAATCAAAATCAACAACAGTCCATGATCTCTAGCATCTAACATCATGCCAAATCAAAAGATACATTAATATCCACAAATATAGTGGAAAGTATCATAATCAATAACCAAAAGGTGTCGAGGAAGTGGGCACTACATCCCCCTCCTTAGACTCAACTTCCTCATGGAAGTCACCGAATAGATGTTGAAACCGAACTCATAACAATGTAACATCCTCTCATGTAGCCACAGTGGTCTCATCATATCTTCCCATCACTCAAACCTAGTAGCTCTTTCTACCTCGAAGGCCCAAGGTCCTACGCTCTATAATGTGAATGGGCTCCACCATCACCTGCCCCGATCCCCGCACTGCAATGAGGTCCAATCTAGCACATGAGAAGGGTTTGCAATATATCTCCTAAGTACTGAAACATGAAACACATCATGGATGCGAGACAAGCTAGGTGGCAACGCTAGATGGTAGACCACAGGACGATACGTTCTAAGATCTGAAATGGGCCCACGAATCTAGGAGGTAACTTAGAACCTTTTCCGTAATGAATAGGCCTCTTATGCACCTTGAAATGAATGAAAACCTTCATGCCCACCTCAAAACTACGTTCGGTCCTATGTTGATCTGCATACTTCTTCTCGTATGTCTTGTGCCTCCTATAGTCTCTGCTCGATCATAACCCCCTCTTACTCCATGTCTTGCAATCAAGTGACCCCGGAGAAACTCTATCGTCTAACCCGTCCCAACTAAGAGGTGTCCTGCACTCTCTACCATACAGTGCCTAGAAAGGAGCCATGCCTATTGAACTCTAAAAACTTTTATCGTAGGCAAACTCCACCAAGTACAAATACTCCTCCCATCTTGACTAGTGATCCATACCATACATGCTAAGAATGTCCTCTAAGATCTGATTCACCCACTCATTCTGTCCATTTGTCTTAGGGTGATATGTTCTGCTGAAATTTATCTTCATCCCGAGGGCATGCTACATGGTAGTCTAAAAGTGGGAAGTATACAAAGGATTGAGGTCACAAATAATCTTCTGCAGAATTGCATGTAATCTGAAAATCTCATCTAGATATACCCGTGCCACTGCACTAGCTATATAGGTAGTCTCCACCATAGAAAAATGAGCCACTTTCATCAATTTATCCACCGTGACCATGATAGCATTGTGGTGGTATCTTGACATTGGTAGCCCAACAATGAAATCCATGGAAATGGTGTCCCATTTCAATTCTGGTATAGCATGCGGAAAGAGAAGGCCAACTAGATGTTGATGCTCGAACTTCACTTTTTGACACTCTAAACAACGTGCAATTGTCGATTCTCAACACCATGCTCTGCCATCTCAGCCACACACAACTCAAACACAACCAATTACTACTCCAACATGGCCACCTCTGGTACAATGATAGGTTACCCTCAACAAGGTATGATTTTATTGCTTTAGTACAAGTTTTGAATAGTTTTTCATATAATTTCATAGATTTTGCATAGTTTTAATAGTTTTTCATATAATTTAGTAATGATTTTGTTGATTTTTCTTAGACTTTGTAGTACATTGTAGTCCTTCGCCATTTGTACAAATAGTGGCACTGCCACATCCTCCACCATTACGATTCAAAATTCCAACTAGAGGTTCAAGTAAAAAGAACATTGGTAAACACATGCCAATTCCTCCGGCCCCCAATGGGACATTAAACAATGCCACCTCATTTCCAATTCCGACCCTCACTCTCGGTGGCTTTCCCAAAGACAATTGGCATATCAATTTTAAATAGCATAAATTTAGATGAATATTATTTGGGCATTAATAGCAATGACCCAACATGATTTTTAAATACACAAGATGATTCAAGGCCAACAGGAATTATTTTATTTCAATGTAATTTATTCAAGTTTTTTTACATTTCACTTTCAATTTCCATATTTGAATATTGATTTATTTTATCGCAAATAGGATCAAGCTACCCAAAGAAAAAAAGAGGTAGTAGATTGTAGTGCTCACTTCCCTTCGACACCTTTTATTATTGATTTTGTTACTGTCAACTATACTTATGGATATTATTGTAGCTTTTGATTTAGCATGATGTTAGATGTTAGAGATACTAGACTGTTGTTGATTTTGATTCATACATGATGCATGTGGATTATTAGAGACATTTTATATTGATGTTGATATGTTGTTGACATGGTTATAATTATATATTTCAGACATGTGATATTTCTTCATATTGAGTAGACCTAGACAATTGAACTAATCTTATGATCATATGGATATTGATGAAATGTAGAATCGAGATGTTGTTAGAAATTATAATTGATATCGTAATTACTTAGATGATGATTTGATGCATATATAGATGATTGTGGATTTATATTACATATTTTATCTTGGATGTTTTAATGTGGCCATGAGGCCGAAGGAGGTATTTATGTGTTTTGCAGAGTAAATTTATTCACAACAAACAACGGGGATTGGAGACCAACCACATTGGAATTCTAGGTGAATTCAACAAGGGTCACCATGGCAACATGTGTTTGTGTGTGTGTTTTAATTATTGTTAGGGGGAAATTGTGACCAAGGGGTTATGTGTTGTATTTTATTTAGTTTCCTTTATTTAATGTAGTATGTGATTTTTAGTGATGTAATTTCCTTGTTTTAATTATTTAGAAAATGATGTATTCTTCCCCTTTATCTTAATGGGTTTTAGTGTCCTATTTAAGTTAATTAATCTTGTTATTAACTAATTATGGATGTGACCAAAAGTTTTCATTTATTAGACTAGATGGCTCTTGGGTTTTGTGTTGTAAGATTGAGTGCTTGTGATCTTGAGTGTTGTACACTCTACCCCCTCATGGAAATTCGAATTTGGCCTTAAGGGCCAATTTTGAAGGCTTGTGGGACAAGTTAAACTTGTCCCACACCTCTTAAATTTCTATGCCAACCCTACCTATGGGTTGGGGGGTCAAAATTAGACCCCATTATGTGTTTTGGGAAGACAAATTGTAATTTTTATTGCACTTTATTACATATATTTATTTTTAGTCCTTAAGGGGTGTGGGATTAGATTGTGTGTGTAAGTAAAATGTCTTTTATTTAACCACTTATTAATTGTGCCTTGGATTATGGGGTTGACTAGGGTGATGTGGAGTGGAGAGGAAATGAGGTGGCATCCTACTTAGAGCCACATCATCCTCCTCTCTCCCTTTTCTATTTATTCAAGTTATTTTTCTTGTTTGGGGTTACTTCATTCTTTTGTGCTCTTTCATTTCTTGGAGTTAGAGGATTTTGGAGAGATTGTGGTCTTGTGGGAGCTTGTTGGTGATTGCTTGGGTTTGAAGGAGCTTGGAGTTTGACTCTTGGAACAAGCTCTACTATGGAAAGGTAGGAGCTTTACTTTTGCTTATGTTATTCCTTTATTTTATGTTTTTGTGCTTGTTTTTGTTGATTGTTTGGAATTCTTGTTGGGTTCTTGGGTAGATTTCCTAAGTGTGGTGTAGGAGGGGACTATGTGGAGAATTCATGTAGGGAGGCATAAGAGTTATTTCATGTTTTGGAGGGAGTTGGGTTGGGTGCCCCACCTTGGACAAGGAATGCTTGCATTTCTTACTTGTTCTTGTATGAGGGAGGCATGAGAGATTGAGGGAGGCATAAGAGGTACTTGAGGGAGGCATAAGAGTATTTATGGGATTTAAAATATGTAGTGGAGGTTTTAAGGTGGGCACCCATTTCCCATTGGGAGGCATAAGTGGCCTCCCCATAGGTTCTTGCTCCTTTGGCTTTCATTTTTAAGCCTTGTTTATTTTGTTGTTATTCCTTCTTGTGGTTGTAGTTTGAGTTGAATGTGCATTTGGAATGGTTGTGAAATAATTGGTTTGTGATTTGGAAGCTTGTTGTTTTCATGTGTTGGAATCACCTCTCATTATAATGTGGTTGGGGCTCGAGGGCCAATGAGGAGGATGGCTTCTCCTCATTAGAATTATTAGTTGGGTGGAGAGTGTTGCCTCCCCCCCATTTTTTGTTGTGATCAAATGAAGCATGGTGGAGCTCTCTTTGTTGGTGATGTGAAACATGGAGCATTATTGGTGTCCTCAAGATATCTTCCTTGTGAGAAAGCCTTATATTTTGTTCACACTTAGGGTGGAGAAACTTGTAACCTTGTATTTATTTTAGCTTACATTCTTGTATTATTTCCCACTTTAAGTGGAAGGCATTGTATTAATCTTTGGAAAGAAAAGTTGTATTGATTGTTAGATATTGAAGTTGTATTGTATGTTGAAAAGGGAAGGAAGGAATTGTGCTTGTAAATCTAGTTTTGTTGAAATAGGATAGAAGCTTATAAAATGAAATATCTTATTCAATGGTAGTTGATTTATTCCCCACAAAAGGGGGTTGCTCTTGTTTTAGAATATATTAATGGAAATGTTGTTGTAAACTCTCTTGTGGAGTGTTGGGAATTTGTATTAAGAAATATTAAACCTCATTGTGTTACTTGAAAGCATGTAAAGGAAAAGTTAGCTTAGTTGTTCTTTTAATTGATCTAGATGGAAATAATTTGAATTGTAATTGTCATTTACATGTTCAAAAAAAAAGGTAAATTTCCCAAGTCTATTGGAGTAAAGAAATTGTTTGCTATGACTTAAGACCATAGCCTTATTGGGAGTATGTAAAAATTTCACTATAGAGTTATTAGGGACTTACTTTTAAATCCCATGTAAACTAGAGTAGCAACATGTGAAATTTGATTTTGATTCTAACTTTCTCATCAAAATGTTATCAAATTTGTTTTAACAAAAATGACAAGTCCAAGTATAAGATCTAGATCCATTATTGCTTTTAATAATAGAAAAACAATATGACCTAACTACAACAATATTGATATTAAAATATTATTAATATTGATATTAATAATAATTTTTAATATATTAATATACTTAAACATCTAAAATATTTATATAATAAAATATTCACACACACACACACACATATGCATGGTGAAATGACCAAAAGTTCTAATCCAACAAAAGTTTAATAAGTGTAAAACTTCAAAAATAGAGTTGAGGGCATAACCGCAGCCCATGCGGTCAAGGTTTAGTAAAGGTGGGGGTGGGTGAGGTCGCCCCACCCACCAATAAATGTTAATGCATCTGAACCCCATAGGGGTACCTACATTATTTTTCTTGACTGCGCATCCCTCCAAACTCGCACACCTTTGTGTTAGAGGTCATGAACAAACCTATTTTTTAATTCTTTATATATATATTTGCATATATAATTAAATACATAGGTAGTAAATCTTGTTTCTCTCTATTCAACCCATTTTGGTTTACCCAATAAGGGAAATAATTAAAAAATAAAAATTATAATATATATTTATATGTATAGGTATATATGTATATATATAAATATACATTTTTTTATACCCAAATGAAAATATAGATCAAATCCAAATTATATTTCAACAAAATAAGAAATTACCCACAAATTCATTTGGGGCAAACCCAAACAAAAATGAGCTAAATAAAATTTACAAACACTTGAAACCCTAGGAGAGGGTGTAAACAAAATAAGAAAATAAATGAAACTTGTAAGCTCATCCAAAAGCTTGGAATGGCCTTCAATGGCTTCTCTTTCTCCTCCAAGCAACCTGTAAAAACAAAAGGAAATAATGAACCAAATGGAAATGAGAAAGGAGTTTTCTTGTGAAAAATTTAGGGTTAGTGGTCTCATTCCTCATCAAGGGTCCTAAATGAATCCATCCAAGGGATACGATTCATCCCTACAAAAAGTAGGTGGAGAGTGGATGAGTGGAAATTGCCTTTTTAATTTCATAAACATGGGTTAACTTTTTAAGGGGTTATTTTATGGAGTAGGGAAGTATTCATTATCCTAACCCAATATTTAATAAGGGACCTTGCTAGTTGTTTCAACATTGTAGAAATTAAATAACCTTGGTATTTAATTTCATTGGCCACTTTTACCCTTGACACCCCATGGGGGAATATCCAACTTTAGTAGGAATTAATTTGTTATTTAAATAACACTTAGGGAGATTAAACATGCTTAGTCAAATTAATGTATTAAAACATAATGTAGATTTTAAATAATGCATTATCATGGAAAATTATTTATTAAAATGATTGCCTTAGAGACGTTAATGTGGCAACTGTCATTTTCAAAAACTTTTTGTGGGCATGCTTTTCAAAAAAATTATTCCATAATTTTTCTAGTTTGTCATAGGTTGTTCTTGGGACTTGTGTGACAATTTTTAATGGGCGTTACACGATGATACTCAACCCGAAAGCCCCCATACCTTTCCATTGGCATCATCTTCTTCAGATATAGATGGTGAAGAATTGTTAGCATTTCCTTTGGAGAACTTGATTGGTTATGATTGTTAATCCCATGTCTAAGAGTTTATTATACCTCATATCAGCTCAAAGAATGGTAGAGAAGGGAAAAAGTACTAATCAACGAGATAATAAGTCATTATGAAAATCATTGGCAAAGAGACAGCTTTATACACTGCAGATCAAAATCAACTTGCAAAATATGGATGCCTTACTCACCCAATAAAAAGGTGGGACATCACGTATAACAATTACAAAGACAATATTGTAGATAAAGCATTAAACAAATTGGAAAATATTAGTGATGAATCCTAGGACTATTTCAAAAATGGTCTAAGAGCAAGGATCTGGTGGCAATTGCAAATGCCAAAAGAGATAGAGCGGTCGTAGTTATTTTTACTTTGAAACAATATTTTTTGTTAATTTGAATTTTTCTTATTTTAATAATATGTTTAATTGAGCTCACTATTTTTTTGTAGTTGAAATATGAAAATTTGAAGAGTTAAGAAAAGGTGTTCCAAGTTCACTTGGAAACCACTAAGAATAGTTTATCCGCAGCAATGAAGATGAAAGAAAATATTGTTTTAGTTAACAAACAAAACAATACACTTAAGCGGATAATTAAAGGAATGGCTTTGACCCTGATATTTTTTTCAAAGAAAAAGTGGCTGAAAATTCTAGTTTGGTATCCCATGGAGATGCGACAAAGGAAGAAAAAACAATCGTAAATAATCTAAACAGTGTTGTGAAATATCTGATTAGTTTCGATTATTCAAGCAAAGAATACATGAGGGCAAGCCATTGGGGAAAGGGGCACAAAAGATGCTAGTTTGTCTAGGAAAAATTAATGATTGAGGGTTGAAAAATTGAAACTTTAAATTTGAAAATTTGAAATACTTTATATATTGAAGTATGAAACTTGAATATGTATTTGATTTTAAGTATGTTGCAATATGGATTTTTTATATCTTGTTATATATTATATATAGAATTTATAGATTGTATATGGTGTTTATGTTTGATATGAATGTGATGGCATTATGATAATGGTTAATTATTTGTTTTAAGAAAATTCACTCTACTTGTAAAATTCAAACTTTGTATCAGGTTTCTTCACATTTAAACCTCAAGATTCTAATTGTAATGATGATTGCATTAGATGTGGATGATGTCATTAGAATAGATATGGATGATAATGAATTGTATGTGGATGTAGATTCAGCTTTAAGCTCAATCATGGAATCTGGATGATGATAATGGATAATTGTTTTAAAAAAATTGGAATGTGGTGTGACATAGACATCTTAATAGAGTTAAATTTTCTTCTCTCTACTTATAAAATTCAAACTCTGTATCAAGTTTCTTCACATTTAAACCTTCTCAAAATCTTCTCTCTACTTGTAATGATGATTGCATTAGATGTGGATGATGACATTACAATAGATATGGATGACAATGAAATTTTGGTGGACATAGATTTAGCTTCAAGAAAAATCATGCAATATGGATGTTTTGATAATGGATATTGTTTTTAATAAAATTTTGAATGTGGTATGATAGAGACATTTAAACCTTGTCAAAATATTCTTCTCTCTACTTGTAATGATATGATGACATTAGAATGGATATATACGATGATGAACTTTATGTGAACATTGATAATTGTTTTAATGAAATTTGGAATGTGTTAGGATAAAGACATATTAATACATTAAAATCTTCTTCTCTCTACTTGTAAAATTTGAACTCTATATCAGGTTTCTTCACATTTAAACCTTCTCAAAATCTTCTTCTCTCTACTTGTAATGAATCAATGATATGATGACATTAGATGTGGATGATGAAATTAAAATAGATATGGATGATGATGAATTATATGTGGATGTAGATTTATCTTCAAGCATGATCATGGATGATGATAATGGATAATTGTTTTAAATTTTTTTGGAATGTGTTAGGATAGAGACATCCTAATATAGTAAAATATTCTTATCTCTACTTGTAAAATTTGAACTTTGTATCAAGGTTCTACACATTTAAACCATCTCAAAATCTTCTTCTCTTTACTTGTAATGATATGATATGACATTAGAATGGATATAAATGATGATGAATTATATGTGAACATTGATAATTGTTTTAAGAAAATTTGGAATGTGTTAGGACAAAGACAAATTAATACAATAAAATATTCTTCTCTCTACTTGTAAAATTCAAACTCTGTATCAGTTTCGCACATTTAAACCTTCTCAACATATTATTTTCTCTAATTGTAATGAATCAATGATATGATGAAATTAGATGTGGATGAGGACATTAAAATAGATATGGATGATGATCAATTATATGTGGAAGTAGATTTATCTTTAACAATGTTCATTGATGATGATAATGGATAATTGTTTTAAGAAAAATAGGAATGTGTTAGGATAGAGGCATCTTAATATAGTAAAATCGTCTTCTCTTTACTTGTAAAATTTTATTCTCTCTACTTATAAGGAATCAATGATATGATGATGATAAAATAGATATGGATGATGATGAATTGTATGTGGACGTAGATTTAGCTTCAAGCATGATCATGGATGATGATAATGGATAATTTTTTAAGAAAAATTGGAATGTGTTAGGATAGAGACATCTTAATACAGTAAAATATTCTTCTCTCTACTTGTAAAATTTGAACTCTATATTAGGTTTTTACACATTTAAACCTTCTCAAAATCTTCTTCTCTCTACTTGTAATGAATCAATGATACGATGACATTAGATGTGGATGATGACATTAAAATAGATATGGATGATGATGAATTGTATGTGGACGTAGATTTAGCTTCAAGCACGATCATGGATGATGATAATGGATAATTTTTAAAGAAAATTAGGAATATGGTATGACAGAAACATCTTAATACAAAATTTCTTTCCTTGCTCTACTTGTAAAATTCAAATATGTGATTTTTAAATGTAATTGTATATTCATCCCACAAAGTTCAAATAATTCATCAAAGCATTTTGCAAATACAAGAATAAATTAAACGTGATTGTAGAAACTCAAGCGATGTCATATGATAGGGTTTAAGCTACCTCTTGTCTTTTAGAGGCATGTGACAAAGCATATAGAAGGAAAATGAGAAATTATCCTTTAGAATGTGCTAGATGACCTTAGATTCAAGAAAACTCAACACGAAAAATGGATTAGTATATAGATGGGTGATTTCAATCCCAAGAAGTGAGAGCTTCCTCAAATGGATGTCAACCCATGTTTTCAAGAAAAAAAGATGAAATAATGATTGAGCGGATTAAGGAAGAAATAGAAAGATTAAATAAAATGCAAATGATAACATGTACATGTCTAGATAGTGGAAGTCTAGAATTCTAGAAGAATATAAAAATGGAAGAATATGCAGATTTGAACTCTAAAGGCCTTGCAAATTAGTATTCGACAAATGCATGTAACAAACAGATTTTTAAAATAGAAAGATTTAAAAAATTCAAATGAGAACCTGTGCATGTCTCGACAGTGGAAGTATGGAAGAGTATAACAATGGAAGAATATGCAAATATGAACTTTGAAGGCCTTTTAAATTAGTATTCGAAAAATGCATCTAATAAACAAATTTTTAAAAGGAAATTGGTATTTGACAAATCCAAAATAGTAATTATATAAAACATATTTTTTTATAAATAATTGTATTTAAATAAATGTAAATATATGTACTTGTAACATCTTTAATGATAACAAGATCTGAAACAAAATATGTTAAAAATCCTCCTCAATCAATATTTGCATCTGTAGAGTTACAATTGTGTTCACTTGTAACGTCTAACTACAAACTATTATATTTGAATCATTAGTTAATATGAAATTGAATAAATAACCACAGTTAAAATGTAAGGTGACAAACAATAAAAGTAAGGTCAAGGAGATACCTATTTAAATCTGAAACAATCCATTATCAATAACTTCTTCAAATTCGATGTTCTCTTTTGTAGAGTGTGACGACGCACCAATTCTAGTCTCATCGTTGGGAACAGTTGTACTTGTAGCAATATTATTTACACCTCTTATTTTGGAAAGTGAGTTCCAATGTCCAATTTCTATGTCGGAAGGAAAGGTTTCCAGAAGTAGTGAGAAACATAACACCTCATGGAACTTTCCGATTTTTATCCTACTTGTTTCTCGCTTTTGATCTTATAAATGATAAATCGGTGAAAACACTTTCATCCTCCCACGAACCCAAAATAATTGTTTGGCATAAATCATATAATCTTAAATATTCACCGATGTATTCTTGTAAGATAGTACTTGTAAAATTCCTCTCCAGAGCCTTGTAATAGCACTACTCTTAAAAGGTTCATCTAACTTTTTCATTAGTTCCTCATTATTGCGGAATTTGTTGATTGACACTTTAATAAATCAATATTCGATATACCTTTGCTTTCCATACCCTTTACCTTTGAAGTCTTGGTGAAATGTTCCATTATTTTACCCATGGATTTATGGAAATGCTTTCTTACAAAGTCTACACGAGCACCTTCAATATTCCAAAAATTCATATTCATCACACCCATTGCATCAAAAATTTATCTTTGGAGAAAATTTCTCTATTTTTTATGATAAGGATTCTGAAATTTTTCGAAGCTTTATTTTTGTTTCAAATTTAACATAATCAAAGAGATTACGTGTCATAGGAAATGTTATTCCAAAATCACAACACCCCGAATGGCCTAAGTATGAGTGGGGAATTCAGTGATTGCACAACATTAGACTATCTCTCAAGCTGTGGGACTTGCAAAACCTGAGATGGACCTCTAGAGAAGGCTGGTTCTTGCTTCCTAATCTACCTGCCACAAGATACTCCTGTGTAAGCAAAACCTAATCTATCCTAATCTAACCATTCCAATGAGACAGGGAGAGAGAGAGAGAGGGTGAAAGAGCCTACACTAAGAGATGATACACTAGAAAAGTAAGTGGCTAATCACAAACCCAAATTTCTGAAGTGGAGAGAGGTGAGTAGAAACGAGGGTGGACAAGATGCACCACGGACCAGAGATATATTTCACACGGAAAACCACTTGAAACCCATTAAACGCGGCTCCTAGGACCTACAACAAACATCGTAGTATGCACACTATACCTTGCGAAGATGAGAGGTAAGAAGAGACGATAAAATGAGCCAAGGATGGAAAGATGCATCACGAACTAGATTACATTTCTCCAAAAGTTACATGACACATCATCACCGTGTAAGGGGTAAGGAAATTCCATTACAGAGCCAAGGGAGGAGGCTTAGAATCCACATTCTACCCTAAGGAAGAAAGAGAGAGGGGGGCAGAAGAGAAACAATGACCAACCATTTGAAAATTCCCCTCCTTTACAATATATACGAAGAATAAGAGAGGAGCGCACAAGAGAAACAATGACCAACCATTTGAAAATTCCCCTCCTTTACAATATATAGGAAGAATAAGAGAGAGAGAAGGGAATAATTTGAACCCTATTCCAACCACCCCTGGAAATGAATTGAATATCCACTGCCGAAAGAGAGAAGGAGAGAGGAAAATCCAAATCTTACTTCAACCACCTTAAGATATGCTTTGAATTACACCTACCACAATGAAGAGTCTCACTGCAACACCCATGCCCCCATCACTGTCCCTTCTTTGGATAAGAAAGAGTCTCGATTCTTCATCACGGTGATAGGTGAGAGACTTGATAGCCTCTCAAATTAGTAGGGTGAAACATTAATGGAGGAAGGTGAGAAGCTAGCACCAAGATCTTCCAAAAATCCTCTCTCACCCAAATCTAAGTTTCCAAATAAAGATATGGCTATCTCAAGATCGTAAGTCGTGGCGCATTGATATTCAAAAGATTCTTTCCATACCGGGTCCATGTGGTAGCCTTGCATATCCTAAAGATTCAACTCTTTCCTTTTTCTCTTGAAATCACGCCTGGAATAACACATGGAGGCTTAAGCTCCTCTGTGTTCCTTTTTGTTCAACCTAAGTCCTTCCCATTAGTAGAGACATTGTGCTTGACTCTCGAGACACATGGAGGCTTTGCGCTTGTTTGGAAACTACCCCTAGATTTTGCTTTTGAAGTTGCGCAGATGAGACACGTGGAGGCCTCCGTAGGTTTTCAGAATTTTCAACGGTCGACCTTACTTTTTAAGACTCTTGCCATGTGGCAGAGTTGGCACTCATTTGGGAACTATGTTTTGGGTCGCGCCTTTGAAATATCAATGATGAGACACATGGCTAGATGGCGCATGTTTAGGAACCGCTTTAGTTTCACCTCTTAAAAGTGCACCGAAGAGACACGTGGCTCCCTCCGCCGACCTCTGTTCCTTTCTTTGTATTTTAGATAAATCCCCTTTTGTTTGGTGGGGCCAAATGTCCGAACCAGGGACATGTGGAGGCTCAACGCACATTTGGGAATTTCCTATAGATTTTTTCTTTGAAGTTGCACCGCTTATGACATGTGGTTCCTTCCGCTAGCCTACCTCTGCTTTGACTCTTCAATGACTACTTCTTCCTTTTTAGGCTCTTCACATGTGGCAATCCCGAGCTCATTTGGGGACTACCTCTAAATTTTCCTTTTGAAATTACGCTGATGAGGCACATGGAGGCTTCCGCTTACTTTTTGTACTTAGCCAATTTGAGCTTGCTCCCTTTTTGGGCCTGGGACATGTGGAAGGCCCGCGCTTGTTTGAGTCTCTGCTTTGGATCATGCCCTTGAATTTGTACCGATGAGACACATAACATTGTCTCGCGGCTCTCTATACTTAGTTTTTTTGTCTCTATTTGTTTATTTTCCTTGATTGGACCCAAGACACATGGAGAGTCTGTGCACATTTGGGAACCCGCTCTTTAGACCCTGCCTTGGTGTTGCGCCGATGAGGCACGTGGCACCCTCCATAGCTTTGTGATATTTTCAATGGCCGATGAGACCCCGCGTGCTCATAGGCCTACACTTGAAAATTATGCCATTTGACAAAGAGTGTAAAAGTTTCAAAGTCCCCACAGCACTGCCGCCGCTTTTAGACTTGGGAAAAATTTCCTCCTCGTCCCCACAAACCCGCTTTTGGAAAAAATCATCCTCGGGCTTGCTAGTCTGCATTAACACTTGGGGAAAATTTCCCACGGCCCCGTAGACCCACTTTTGGAAAAAGTCATCCTCGGGCCCGCCGGTCCGCATTTTCCCACTTTTGGGAAAGAAGACATCTTTGGGCCTACCACCACAATTTTTCCCATTTTTGCAAAAATTAATCCTTCTTAGTCATGCGGACCCGCAATAATAGATGTCTTTTTGTGAAAAGGGAAAAATACGAAAATGTCTCCCACTGCCCCACCGGTCCGCATTTTCCCTTTTTGGGCAAGAAGTCATCTTCGGGCCCGTCGATCTACTTTTTCCACTTTGTAAAAAGTAATCCTTCTCGGGCTCGTGGGCTGGTAATTATGCTTGTGTATTTTTACGAAAAGGGGAAATGTCAAAATGTCTACCGCCACCCATCCGGCCCATAATTTCCATTGGCAAAATTCTTCCCAAGGCTCGTAGCCCTCTTTTGGAAAAAACACCATCTATGGCCCGTCGGCCCGTAACTTGAAAAATACGAAGAGTTAGAAGGACTTATTTATATCTCTGAAAAGGGAAGAAAATTCCTATCTGATGGAAATGATTTCAGGGGGCCTTAAGTGCTTGAAATATGTAAAAATTCAGATTGAAGCACAAAGGGGGAAAATGGTGTTAGTTGACTCAAAATAAGTGTGAGCTTATTTTGGTAAAAAATTTGGTGACTCATGGGCATCACCTTCCCGCTTTCGGTGGAAAGATCAATCGCATTGAAGCAACTATTGTGCATGGATTCTTTTGGTAAGCAAAAATCTAATCTTTGAACTTTGAAAATATGATCCCTGAGCCACCTGGAAACTCTGCTAGAACCGGAGCTGACCCTAAACTCACCCCACTATTCACACTCTCAGTTTTTCAAGAAAATCATGGAGATTAGATCTTTGAGAGTAGAAAATTTTCTTTACACAGGGATTTTAATTGTTTGGAAATGGACTTTGGGAACACCGAACCGCATAGTGATGCAACCTTGGAGAAATGAAACACTTTGTGACACACTATGTATAAAACTAGAAAATCATACATGCTCCAAGTGGAACATGCAGAGTGTGGACAAGCACTTCTTCGTTGAAAAAATATCTAAACCTAATCCTACACTAACCGGAGAGAAAAGAGATTCAAACAAATGCTACATTTGGCAGGGGAGAAGTAGCTTCCCTTTCTCAAAAGGGGCAACCATGTAAATGATTTGACACTAAATATGGCTGCTTGGATGAGTGAAAAATTGACTATAAGCTGGTCCTCCACCCAAATCATCACGGTATCTGTTGGTACCCAAATTGATTCTCCCTCAGAAGCTAAGCATATCACAATTTTGACAGGAAGCTTGGAGGAAAGCAGAGCACATTGTGTGTCGTTTTATAGGCCCTTTGGGAAGAAATGCAACTTGCTCTTTTTTTACTTAGATGTGGAGAAATGGGTAGCACCCTTAAGAGGATTTTATCTATCCTCACTACTTTATGGTTGTTCAAAATAGTTTCGCCCCATTTTCCTTTGAAGATCTATCGATTTGTGGCCTCTGTCACTTTATTTTTCCCCATGTTGTGCCTAGTTGATATTTTTGCCATTTTTAAATTTGTTCTGGGTCATAGGTAATCTTCTATGGGTCTATGGTTTGCTCCTTGTTTCTTTGTTCCTCTAGAAAAGATCTGTAATTTGGGTCTCTCGTTCTCTCTATTCATCTAAAAACTTGGGTTCTCCCATGTTTTTCGTTCTCCATGGTTGGAATTTGTCTTCCTTGTCATTTCTTCCCTAAATACTTGAAGTAAAATGAATGTATGTATCTCTGAGAAACATATTTGAGCCTTGTAACATTTCTAAATTCACTGTCCTTGGAGAAATTTTCATTTTTAGGCTTGAATGATCATTTTTGTATTTTTTACGATTTGATAAGCATTTATCCTAGGTAAATTTGCATCCTTGCATCAAAAGGGGATGTGGCACCTTTTGGTTGGATGCGGCTCGGATGGGTACTTCAAAATTTCTATGAATCACCTCAACTTAAAATGTGTCCATGTGGAGGACGACACTCATTTGAAGGTCTACTTTTTGGTTTGGCCTTGGAGTAGCACCGGGAGGACACATGGAGGTTTCCACTTTTTCTCGAGACTTAGAAAATTTTTATGCAGCTGGTACAATTTGGTGGAACAGGGACATGTGGCGAGCCCATGCTCATTCAGGGTCTCCGCTTTGGGCACCATCTTGAAATTGTGCCATGGAGACACGTGGAGGAACCACACATGTTTGGGGACTAACCCTTGAGTTTCATTTTGAAGAAGTGCTAGGAGGACACATGGAGGCCTCCACTCACTTTGTATTTTTCTTATAATTTTCAATGACCAAAGGAGACTACCTCGAGCATGACACATGGCGCCTTCCGCTGAGCTTCAAGCCTTCAGACAAACTTTGTCGGGCCAGGACACATGGTGAGCCCGTGCTCATTCAAGGTATCAAATTTTTGGGACCATCTCAAGGTGCGCCATGGTGACATGTGGTTTGAAAAGTCAAAGGGGTGGGGAGGTGGACCATCGGGGGCAATTTGGATTTTTTTTTCCCTTGACATGCAAATGACTAAAATCATCAAAATGGCCCGCAAGCCCGATAAAGGAAAGGTCAAAGCTTGCTCCAGTCAATGGCGGAGGTGTGGACTCTCGGGGAAATTTGGAAAAATTTTCCTTTTGGGAAAAAGGAGTTAAAACATCAAAATGGCCCATGGTTTGATGAGGAAATAGTCAATATTTTGCCCCGTCGGTCAACGGAAAAAGCGAGCTGCTGGGGAAAAATTGGAAAATTTTCCTTTTCCAAAAAGGGTAAAATGGCAGAATTTTTCCATGGTTCCTGGGGCCCACCTTAGGACACGTGTCAGGATCATTTCCCAGGGTGGAGGTGCGGAGAAAATGGAATTTTTTTCCATTTTTCAAAAAGTTGTAAAAATTCAAAGGAAGCCCCGGGTCTGTTTTTAAGTTTGAATCTTCCATGTGGATGGCCCAAATTCAAAGTAAAGATCAATGACAACTGAGAGTCTAAATCTTTTTCCCCCATTTTATTGAAACATGCCTAGAAGTGTGAGTCTTCATGATTTCTTGGTATTTCCTACACACCAAGTAGAGAGGGGAGTTAATGTTGATATCTAAGTTTGGTGGGAAGATCTGGAAGACATCTTTCACCATTAAAATGGTCTGACTATCGTGCTTGATCAGATTTTCTATTTTTCTTCTCCCAAGCACGCAAGGAGCTAGATTTGACAGATTAGGGGTGGAAGTGGTTGGAAAATTGAAGAAAGAGTGATCTACTAGAGGAAAGAGTTGAATGCGGGAGATATTCGATGAGATCTTCCCCCTCGAGCACTGACGACTTTTTACAGATTTGATTATGAGAATCATGATCAAAATCATGGCAAGCACTGGTGCATTAAACGTTTTTTTTTTTGGGGAAAGGGGCTCTATTGTAAATGTTATAAATGGCACAAATTTTTCATGCAAATGGGTTGAGGTTAGAGGTTAGGAGTGTTAGGGTCGAAGACTAATTTTCTAATAGAAAATTTGACAAGCCTATCATTTTGAGAAGCCATTTGAGAAACTTGTATATCTCTTTTTGTATTAAAATTTGATCATGTCAAGGTGGTTGCAAGTGTACAACCATTGACAAGCTCTGAGATTGTTCTAGAAACTTTCCCCTACTAATAGATTTAATCAAATTTGAGTTATTTTGTGTTGTCTTGAGAAAATGTGTTTGTTTTATTTCTGAATGTATGCAAGTAGTTTTTCTTGTTTCTGTTGCAATCTTGTATTAAATCTGATTCAATCACATAGGCCTCAATCCTTGTGATAGTTTAGTGGCATCTATAATTTCATTTCTCAGAAGAGCTTTCATTTGGGATTGGAATAAATGATTTAAAATCACTTTTCTTTCATCTGTTGATAGAGATTGTCTGTAAGCCTCTGGGTGTACCTTAGGCATGATTTGACTTAGATCTTGATGCTTTGTTGGATTTTCTAACTCGAGCCTTCATGATAGAATCTCAAAGATTGTGTGAAAGAGTGCTAATCTAGGCCTCCATTGAAGCACATATTCTAGTTAAAGAAACATTTTAGCTATTTTGTGGCATTTTGTTGGTTTAACCTTCCATTTTGTAAGGTTCCTCAAGGATCTGGTGAATCAAGTTCACCTACCCCACCTCCCACCAAAATTCATTCAAAAACAACCAATCCTACTTGTACTACCCCTGTTTGTTGTGTGTACATAAAATGCATAATCTCTATTACCAAAACATGCAAAAGCAATCAGGGTCTCAAATGTCTTTAGTAACCTTTTCCTTGTTGTGAAAATATCTCCATGATCTGAAGTGACAACTCGTGAGAGTTAGATCTGGTGTGTTGATCATATTTTCCCAAGGTCTTCTCTATAAAATTTATGCAAAAGAAGGATTTATCATTGTTCTTCAATAAACAAAGGTTACAAAATAGGTTCTCTTACCTTGGTTGAAAGGCACAACCTAAAATAGTGAGGATAGATCAAATCCTCTTGAGGGTGTTATCCATTTCTCCACATTTGAGTGATAAAGGGCCAGTTAGATCTCATCCCGGCTACAAAATGACTCATCATGATCTAATTTGTCTCTAAGTTTCCTATCAAACCAGTGATGTTGCTTAGACTTTGAGGGAGAATCAATTTGGATACCAACACCTAAGTGAAGATGTTGTTTTTTTGGGGGATTTCAATTCAAAATCAAGACCCTGGTAAAACACTTCTTGTATGCTCCAAGTGCTGTGTGTAGTTCTTTTATTTTTCACACCTAGTGCACTAGCTTTCATTTGATAAATCTGGGTAAAGAAAGGTTAGAATCTTTCCATTTCTAGTTTCTAGCATTGAAAGACCTTTGATAGATCATATTTAGTGCATTTTCACAACTAAGGTGGAAATCCTTAGTGGTGACTCCTGTTGATCTGATTTTTAATGAGTACCAAGTGTCTTAAAACTCTATCAAAGTCATATTTGTTACTAATATTTGCAAAGCTGGAAGGAAGAAGATCTTTCTTTGCTAGGGATCCTACTAGGACATTGTTTCCAGAGCTAGGAAAAGCAAAATCAGAAGGAAGAAAATCCTGGAGAGTTGTTGGAGATCAACAGAGACAAGAAGAGGGATCTCCATTGATGAAAGTGATCGGCCTATCATTGAAGACTATCATTCAAGTGACTCTGAATTAGGTAGCCTCTTTGTGGAATTGAACTCTCTAGTTGGAGAGGGGCCTTCATTTGATTTTGAAAGGTTTTCTTCACACTTTGCTCCTGTCTTTTCTAAGGTTGATAGAGATTTCCAAGAGACAAGGCCTTTGGGGATCTCCATTTTGAAAATTATACTCCTGTGTTCCAAGGACCCTCTGCCCCTCATCAATTTGTCACCCCTCTAGGGTCACCTCCTCAAAGGAACATGGCCTTACCCCCACCCAGACCCCCTTTTTGTAAAACACTTTTGGACCTATAAATTTTGTGGGAATGGCTGGATATCCAAATGCAGTGCCTCAAGATGTAAGGAACATAAATGCCAAAGTTCCAAGGAAATAATGCTATTACTAGTGATCAACATCTAAAGCTTTTTATCAATATGATGGAAGATTTTGAGATTGAACATGAAGATGTATATATCAAGTTGTTTATCCATACCTTGGAAGAGGATGCTAGGGATTGGTATAAAGCATTTCCAGATAACTCTATTGATTCTTGGATTGAGATGAGAAATGCATTTAGATTGCAATATGGTGATAGAACTAACCCTAGGTTTCTTTTGATAGAATTTGAAAACATAAAAAGAATCCTAATGAGTCAGTACATGATTTCAACACAAGGTTTAATAAGACCTTGAGGAGATTTCCTGTTAGGATAAGGCCTTGTGATGAGTCATGTTTGATCAAATATACTAATGCATTTGATAAAAAGGCTACATATTATTTAAGAGACAAAAACCCCACAAATTTGAGGTAGGCCTTCACCATGGCTTTGCAAATAGAGAACAATATCAAGGAAATTGGAAAGCCTCCAAAGAGGGAGGGTGTAAAGCTGGTTAACCTAGAAAAACCCCAAACAAGAAAGGCTACTGATTTGGAAGAAGTTGTGAAGACTTTGGTAGGGGCTGTCAAAGAGATTTCCTACAAATAGCCTGGGGATGAGAAGGGAATTGGGTAGAGCTCACAAGGTCAACACAAGCAACAAGGCCAAGACAGGTTCACAAATCACCAAATATCTTATGATAGAGGCAAGGGACCTATGGATTTGGAAATAGATCAGTCTCAAGCTAGGGATAACAGAATGGTACCTAATCCTTTGGCTACCAGAGTTTCTTGTGGTGGAGGAGACAAATGTCATTGATTGGTGTGACAAATGTTTCATGCCTCATGCTCCTTGTGAAGAAGATCAAAAAGAAGAAGAAAAATGATGATAATGATGATGATGTCTACATGATGGGTTGCTCCACAAGCTTACAACAAGGGGAAACTTCAACTGAGGTGATAAGTGCCCAAACTGCTGCCACTTTTTGGGACTGCATTCATAGGGTACCTATTCTTCCTCCCTCTCATACTTTAGAAGTAGATACTTGTACAAGCTTTTGAATTTCCCAATAATGACTTTGAATATTTAAGGGCTTTAATGATAAAGAAGTATGATGGAGGAATCCCATCTGAGGAAGATAGATAGTTACTGATGAATGTTGTTGTGGCTCAAGAGAAGGAATATAACACAAGAAGTAAGGTTGTCAAAGGGGGGCCTCAAGCCAAGCCAAAATCTCCCTTACTTTCAAACATTCCCAAAGAGGCTCCTAGAAAGATGCACCTACTAAAAACCCTACAGTTCCAAAAAAAATCATACCCCTCCTCATGCCCAAGTTGTCAAAAATCTTGTACCACCTAATGAGTGTGTTGGCTTTCCTTCCAATACTGCCTTGCCAAAGAATGTCCCATATGATATTGCCCAAGTGTTGAGTCAAATCAAAGTCTCTGTTCCAATTTTGAGTTGCTTAGGATTCTGAGAGCACAAAAAGAGAGCATTTGAATACTTGGGGTTGAAAGAAGAGAAGACTTCCCTAGGCAGAAACATAAACATTGTGGAGATCCCACTAGTCATTGAAGAACTAGAAGCACCACCAACATCAGAAGAGCTAGATGAACCACCTGAGGTCTATTTGGGGACATCCTTGGTGGACTCTCAGATGAATGTGGATCCATTCTTCACCACTTTGATCATTAAGGATAGATTGCTGCATAATTGCATGTTTGACTCAGGGGCATCATGCAATGTCATGCCTTTGGAAGTCATGAATGAGCTAAACATCAAAGTGACAACAACATATGGGAAGTGCACTATGGACTCCAAAGAAGTTCTAGTAGTGGGATGTGTGAAGGGTTTGGTGGTGCAGCTTGCAACTTACCTAGGTAAAAACTTAAAACTTGATGTTGTCATTGTTGACTGCCCAACCAAGTGGGGCATGCTACTATCAAGAAAATGGGCTACAAGTGTTGGTGGGAGTGTCCAAATGGATATGTCCTATGCCACCATTCCAATTGAGGGCAGCCTTGTCAGGTTGTATGGGGAAAAGAAGATGTTGCACCTCATTGAGGATCCCAACAATGCATCCTATGAGTATTGTACACAAATGTTGATGCTGACAACTTTGTAGGATTTGCTAATGGAAAGGAGCACAAGATTGAAGAATGCAAATGCCTTGAACAAACAGGATCTCCTTGGACTCTATTGTTTGATGGAGCTTGCTCCAAGTTTGGGAATGGTGTTGGTGTTGTTCTACTTTCTCTGGTCAGGAAAAATTTGTTTTTTCTTCAAACTC
The DNA here is from genome assembly GCA_018340775.1 of Taxus wallichiana var. yunnanensis. Taxonomy (NCBI): domain Eukaryota; kingdom Viridiplantae; phylum Streptophyta; class Pinopsida; order Cupressales; family Taxaceae; genus Taxus; species Taxus wallichiana. Next base: position 760,125,959 of record CM031234.1, read on the forward strand.
AACTTTGAGTGCACTAACAACATTTGCTGAGTATGAGGCACTTTGTTGTTGGGTTTAAGAATTTCTTGGAAATATGGTATCAAGGACATCATTGTCAAAGGAGACTCATAATTAATTATAAAACAAGTCATAAAATTTTATGCCACAAAGAATCAATGAATGAAATAGTATAAACATGCAGTTTGGGATTTCATTGAGATGTTTGATTCATTCAACATTGTGCATCATGATAGGAAATTCAATGACTTTGTAGATAAACTTGCAGTGTTGGGGTCTCGGTTTGACAATTGTACAATGTCCCCATATTGTGAATATGAGGTTGAGGTATTGACAAGACCTTTTGTCCCTGACAACATTAAACATTGGTAGTTTTTGATGATGATGCTCTAGATCAGAAGATTTCTATAGAAAAAGGAGAATTTTTTGATCAATGTATTGATTTGGAGCCAATGGTATGTACAATAGAAGGAAAGGAAACCTTTTTGGCAAGGGCATCATCCAACTAAAGACCAATACCATTCCTAGAGGGCTTGGTTGCTCTTGAGTCCAATTTTGATAATGTTGATCGCATTATTAACAGATGCATGGCAGCCTCAAGGGATATTGAGGAGCATGACCTTGGCACAGAGGAGAAGCCAAGGAAAATTTGGTTAGGCAAGTAATCTCAAAAAGAAGGAGAAGCAGTCATACATCCAATTGTTGAAAAAGTATCAGGATTGCATGGCTTGGACCTATTCTGAACTAAAAGCATATAGAGAGGACCTATTTCAACATGAGATCCCCTTGGAGTCTAATGAAAAGCCATTCAGTAGAAACAGAGGCCCATCAATCCACTCTTATCCCTCAAAATGCAAGAAGAACTAAAGAAGCTAAGAGATGGAGGGATTATCCAGCCCACAAGGTATTCTTCTTGGGTTACAAACCTAGTACCAATCGAAAGAAAAAATGGTGACATCAGGCTTATGTGTGGATTTTAGGAATCTAAATAGAGCATCAATGAAGGATAATTATCCTTTACCAAATATGGAGAACATGTTACAGTTAGTGAATGGTTCTGAGTTTCTTTCCACCTTGGATGGTTTCTCTGGTTATAACCAAGTTGTGGTGAAGGAATCAAAAAGGATCAAGATAACCTTTACTACTCCTTGGGGGACCTATGTTTATGTCAGGATGCCCTTTGGTCTGATGAATGCTAGAGCCACCTTTCAAAGAGAAATGGATGTTGCTTTTCTGGTTACATCAATGAGTTTATTGTTGTTTATCAAGATGATGTAATTGTATTTTCTAGAAAGATAAGTGATCACTTGCTACACTTGGAGAAGATGTTGATAAGATGTAGAGAATATGGCATCTCACTCAATCCAAAGAAATGCCATTTTGGAGTGCAAAAGGAAAATTTTTCTTGGTCACATTGTGTCACAAGAAGGGTGATGATTGATCCAGAAAGAGTAGAGGCCATCAAGCAAGGTCCCAATCCCAAGAACCAAGAAAGGAATTCAGTCCTTCTTTGGGAAATAAACTTCATTAGAAGATTCATATCAAACTTTGCTGAGTTGACCATTCCAATCACTTCCATGCTAAAGAAAGACCAAGTCATCAAATGGGAGGAGGTTCCATCCAAGATTTCAATGGGATTAAAGAGGCACTAAAGCATGCACCTGTTCTAGCAGCTCTAGATTATAAGAAAGCCTTTCCAACTGTTTTCCTTTGCTTCAGAGAACACTATTGCTTATGTCCTATTGTAGAAGGATGATGAAGGGGATGAGAGGCCAATTTCCTTTTTTAGTAAGGCCTTATAGGGGGATGAGCTGAAGTACACTATCATGGAAAATTAGGCATTTTCCTTGGTAAAAGCAATAAAGGTTTTTAGACCTTACATTCTAAGTTCTAAAGTGGTTGCTTATGTTCCCCACACCATGGTGAAGGACATCTTGTCAGAGATGGAAGTCTCAAGCAAAAGATGCTAGGTGGGTGAACAAATTGCAAGAATATGATATGGATATCCAAACCACGAAGTTGGTGAGAGGTTTGGGCTTGGCTAAGCTTATGGCTGAGAGAAACTTGCAAAATATTGAGGTAAATGAGGTAGAAGAAGAAAGGGCATGTGTATTTGAAAGGTTGATGAATTATGAATGGTATAAAGATGTAATTTTTATCTCAGACATCTAATCTACCTTGAGAATTTGAAGTAAGAACCAAAAAGAGCCCTTAAGTTGGCTTCCCAAAAATATGTCATCACTGATTATGGGTTAGCTTGGAAGAACCCAAAGGGAGTCCTCTTAAGGTGCATTACTGAAGAAGAAGCCCCAAGATAATTGTTGATCTCCATGGAGGAGTTTGTGGGGGCATTTTGCTGTAAGAGTCACAACACACAAGATCCTGAGGGCTGGTTATTGGTGGCCAAATCTCTTCAAGGATACAACCTTGTTGGTTAGAAGATGTGAAAGTTACCAATGCTTCTCTGGAAGACTGAAATCTTCAGGCTCCCTTCCTTTGTAGCTTATATCAATTGAAGCTCCATTCAAGCAATGGGGAATGGATTTCATTGGTGAGATTTCAGACCCTTCAAGTGCTTGGCCATAAGTGGATTCTTGTAGCAACTAATTATTTTACTAAATGGGTGGAGGCAATCCCCACCAAGAAGGAACACACCAAGTTGTCATGGAATTTTTGCTAAACAACATCATCTACGAGGTTTGGGGTGCTAGTCAAGATTGTTGTTGATAATGCCATGAGCTTTAGAGCTAAACCTTTGGTGGCAATGTGCAAAGAATATGGAATCAACTTGACATATGCCTCCAATTACAATCCCCAAGGAAATGGACAAGATGAGTCTAGTAATAAAAATTTTTTTGAAGATCATCAAAAGAACATTGGAGCAGAATAAGAGAAAGTGGGATGAACAGTTGAAGTTTGTTGTTTGGGTAGATAGGATCACTGTCAAGAGGGTCACTGGAAAGAGTCCATTTGAGTTGGTATATGGGACTCAAGGCCTGTTTCCCCTTCATATTCAACTGTCTTCATATCATTTTATGTAACAGCTGGAGGATCAAGAGGTAGGTCCTTATGATGCTCGCATTAACCAGATTGTTGAGCTTGATGAAGAGAGGAGGGCATCCCATCAAAGGCATGTAAATTTCAGAGAGAAACTGAAGAAGTTATTTGACAAGAAGGTCACTCCTAAAGCTTTCAATGTTGGAGATCTTTTGATTCTATGGGATATCGTAAATGAGGATAAGGGCAAAGCATGGCAAGTTTGACTCATTATGGATGGGCCCTTACTCCATTGATATCAGGATTGGTGAGCATACCTTCTTCCTCAAGGAATTGGATGGTGAATTGCTCGAGTTGCCTATCAATGGTAGGCAATTTGAAGCATTTCTTGGATTGATTCCCCTTGAATCAAGGAAAATTTTTGTATAGTGTATAGTTTGTTGTTTGTTCCCTATCTTTTGTGTTTTTGCTCATTCTAGTCCTCGGTGACCTATTTTTTTTTCTTTCTCTCTTTTTTTTGAAGATGGCTGGCTTCTTTCTCCGCTTTGCAAGATGACTCCTTTTCCCAATGGATATTCTTGGCACTTGGTCTACCTTTGTTCTTGTGGCACTCACAAGGGAGTTCCCATCCCCAAGTTGGAGCCGATGTTGGTGCTCAAAATAGTCTCACCCCATTTTCCTTTGAAAATCTATCAATTTGTGGCCTTTGTCACTTTCTTTTTCCCATGTGTGTGTCTGGTTAATCTTTGTTGCCATTTTTAATCTGTTCCTGGGTCATAGATCACTTATGGGTCCATGGTTTTCTCCTTGTTTCTTTGTTCCTCTGGAAAAGGTTTGTAATTTGGGTCTCCCATTCTCTGTTCATCTAAAAACTTGGGTTCTCCCATGTTTTCCATTCTCCATGGTTGGGATTTGTCTTCCTTGTCATTTCTTCCCTAAATACTTGAAGAAAAATGAATGGATGTATCTCTGAGAAACATATTTGAGCCTTGTAACATTTCTAAATTCTCTGTCCTTGGAGAAATTTTCATTTTTGGGCTTGAATGATCATTTTCTATATTTTATAGTTTGTGTCGAGGAAGGAAGCCCTCGATTTCTCCTTGTTAAATTTGCATCCTTGCATCGACAGGGGATGTGGTACCTTTTGGTTAGACGCGGCTCGGATGGGTACTTCAAAATTTCTATGAATCACCTCAACTTAAAATGTGTCCATGTGGAGGCACGACACTCATTTGAAAGTCTACTTTTTGGTTTGGCCATGGAATAGCACCATTAGGATACGTGGAGGTTTTCACCGATTTTCCTAGACTTAGGAAATTTTTATGCACTGGTATATTTTGGATATCGAGGAAGGAGTTGACACGTGGAGATATTCGCTCATTTAGGGTCTCTGGCTTTTTGCAACATATTAAAATTACACCATGGAGACACGTGGAGGAACCACACATGTTTGGGGACTAGCCCTTGAGTTTCATTTTGAAGAAGTTCCAAGAGGACACGTGGAGGCCTCTGCTTACTTTGTCTTTTTCTTAGAATTTTCAATGGCCAAAGGAGACGCCTCGAGCATGACACATGGTGCCTTCCTCGAGCTTTAAGCCTTCGCACAAACTTTTCAATTCAGGACACATGTCGAGCTCATGCTCTTTTTTATCATTTTTTGGGATCATCTCAAAGTGTACAACCATTGACAAGCTCTAAGATTGTTCTAGAAACTTCCCCTACCGATAGATTTAATCAAATTCGAGTTATTCAAAGTGTTGTTTTGAGAAAATGTGTTTGTTTTATTTACGAATGAATGCAAGTAGTTTTTTTTTGTTTCAGTTGCAATCTTGTATTAAATAAGATTAAATCACACAACCTCAATCCTTGTGATAGTTTAGTGGCATCTGAATTTCATTTCTCGAGAGAGCTTTCGTTTGGGATTGGAATAAATGTTTTAAAATCACTTTTATTTCATCTCATTGACAGAGAGATTATCTATAAGCCTTGTGAGTGTACCTTAGGCATGATTTGACTCAAATCTTGATGCTTTGTTGGATTTTCTAACTCGAGCCTTCATGATATAATCTCAAATATTGTGTGAAAGAGTGCTAATATGGGCCTCCATTGAATCACATATTCTCATTAAGGAAAATTTTTAGCTATTTTGTGGCATTTTGTTGGTTTAACCTTTCATTTTGTAAGGGTCCTCAAGGATCTAGATTATCAAGTTTGCCCCGTCCCACCTCCCACCAAAAATTCATTCAAAAACAACCAATCCTACCTATACTACCCATGTTTTTCTTGTGTACAAACAAATGCATAATCTCTGTTACCAAAAATTGCATAAGTAATCAGGGTCTTAAATGTCTTTAGTAACCTTTTCCTTGTTTTGAAAATATCTCCATGATCTGGGAGTGACAACTCGTGAGAGTCAGATCTGGTGTGTTGATCATATTTTCCCAAGGTCTTCTCTATGAAATTTATGCAAAAGAAGGATTTATCATTATTCTTCAATAAATAGAGGTTACGAAATAGGTTCCCTTACCTTGGTTAAAAGGTAAAACCTAAAATAGTGAGGATAAATCAAATCGTCTTGAGGGTGCTATCCATTTCTCCACATTTGAGTGACAAAGTGCCAGTTAGATCTCATCCCTGGCTATAAAATGACTCACCATGATCTAATATTTCTCTAAGTTTCCTATCAAACCAGTGATGCTGCTCAGACTTTTGAGGGAGAATCAATTTGGATACTAACACCTTCTTTACAAAGTTGTTTAACAAGACCTTAAAGAAAACATTATCAATACGAGAAAATCTAATTCTCACAAGTTTTCACCCTAGATAATGGAGATATTTTCTTAGCAAGGTTTAGGCTACTAAAGAAAATGAAAACCTAGATTGCTTCTACATGTTTTAGTAATGAAATTATGCATTTGTGCACACACATGACAAACAAGGGTAGTATGGGTATGATTAGTTGTTTTTAAATGAATTTTTGTGGGAAGTGAGGTAGAGTGGATTTTGACTCACCAAATATTTGAGAGCTCTTACAAAAATGGAAGGCTTGACCAAAAGAATGCTTTAGAACAGCTAGAATGTTCCTTTAACTAGAAGGTGTGCTTCAATGGAGGCCCAAATCAACACATTTTCACACAAACTTTAAGGATCCAAAATGAAGGCTCAAATTGAAAGAATTAATTAAACACTATCAACCTTTGTTTTATCACACCTAAGATACCCTCAAAGGCTAACAAACAATCTTAATCATCATGCTAGGAGTACAATGATTTTAAACTTGTTTATTTCACTATCAAATGAAATCTCTTCTGATAAATGAAATTGCAAGTGCCACCAAACTATCACAAAGCTAAGATCTTGTGTGATTCAAAGAGATTCCAGTATAAGATTGCAATGGGAAAAAGAAACTTTCTACAGACATTCAAAAATGAAGCAAACACAATTTTCCTCAAAATCAAACACAGATTTACTTAAATTTGATTAAATTTATCAGCAGAGGAAAGTTTCTGGAACAATCTCAAAGCTTGTTAATGGTTGTATAGTCGCAACCACCTTGACATGATAAAATTTAACACAAAATAAATAAAAAAGTTCCTCAGATAGTCTCTCAGAAAAAGATGGGCTTTGTCAAAGGATTTTCCTCTCAGGAGTTAGCTCCTACCTCTAACACTCCAACCTTCCAACCATTTGCATGAAAAATTCATGCAATTTATAATATTTTCACTTACAACAGAGTTTTCCCCCCAAAACTAGAAACATTCAAAGCACCATTGCGTGTCGTGACTCCTAGAATCAGATTTGCAAAAAGTTGTCAGGTGTGCAGAGGGAAAATCTCTCCAAATATTTCTAGCATTCAATTCTTCACCTAGTAAGTCATTCTTCATCTCACGCGCCAACTACTTCCTCCTCCATTCTATCAAATCTGGTTCTTTGTGTGCCAAGGAAGGAAAAAATAGGAAATCATATCGAGGCCAATAGTTAGAGCACATCTTAATGGCAAAATATGTTTTTAGATTTTTTCCCACCAAACCAAGATATCAACAGGTCTCTTGCATGCCAAGGAAAGAAAAATCAGGTCAAATCCGACAGTCAGATTACATCTTTAATGGTGAAAGATATTTACAGACCTTCCCCACCAAACCAGGATATCGATTAATGTTCCTCTTCATTTGGCATGTAGGAGACTCCAAGAAATGATAAAAAACCATAAGAATACGCATCCCCAGGAGCCTTGGAGAAAATGGTGGAAAATCAAATACAAACACACAATTGTCATGTTGATCTTTATTTTGAATTTGGACCGTCCACATGGGAGATCCGAGTTAAGATGGGCCTGGGGGTTCCTTTTTAATTTTTACACATTTTGGAAAACATGCAAAATTTATCAATTTTCTCCACCCCTCTACCTTTGAAAATTGTCTTGACACGTGTCCCAATGATGGTCCCAAAGGAAACACGACTAAATTCTACTATTTCACCTCTTTTTTGGGAAAAGGAAAATTTTCCAAGTTTTCCCCATGACTTCGACTCTTCCACTTTTAATTTCTAATGTGGGTCCCAACAGAACCACGCTTCCTTTTACACTTTTAACTCCTTTCTCCACAAAAGGAAAATTTTCCAAATTTCCCAAAAGTCCACACCTCCGCCGTTGACTGAAAAAAATTTGACTATTCATTGTTGGGCTTGTGGGTCATTTTAATGACTTTAGTATTTTAAACAAGGGGCAAAAATCCATGTTGCCCCCGATGGCCCACCTCCCAGCCTCTTGATTTTTCAAACTGCTACGCATCTCAATGGTGCATCTTGAGATGGTCCCAAAAGTAGAGACCCTAAATGAGTGTGGGGTCACCACGTGTCCCAGTCTGGAAAAGCCTGCTAAAAATCTTGAGAGTCCAGCAGAAAGCACCATGTGTCCAAGGTCCAAGATGGTCTTCTCTGGCCGTTGAAAATTCTAAGCAAAAAGTAGAGCGAGCGGAAGCCTCCAAGTGTCCTCCTAGCGCTTCTTCAAAAAAAAAATCAAAGGTCGGTCCCCAAACATGTGTGGTCCCTCCATGTGTCTTTATGGTGCAACTTCAAGATGGTCCCAAAATCGAGAGACCCTGAATGAGTGTGGGCTCACCACATGTCCCGAACCTTAGAAAATTTCTTTTAAATGTTTAAGTCCCTAGAAAAGCTGGCGAAACCTCCACCTATCCCTCTATTGCAATTGTTAAGGTGGGACCTTGAGACAAATCTTCAAATGAGTGCCATCCCACCATGTGTCCATGGCCCACCAAAACTATATCAGTTGCATGAAAAAAAATTCTAAGTCTGGGCGAGGTAGCGGAATCCTCCATGTGTCCTCCCGGTGCAACTCCAAGGCCAAACAAAAAGGTGAGTCTTCAAACGAGCGCCATTCCTCCACATGGAAAATTTTTGGGTTAAAAATTTCCAAAATTTTTAGAGTGCCCCGCCAAGCCGCATCCAACCAAAAGGGCCATGTTTCCACTGATGCAGAGATTTAAAATTTGACAGAGAAACACACCTATCAAGCCGTAAAAATGTAGGGAAACCACTATTTGAGCCCAGAGATGAAATTTTCTTTAAGGATAGAGCATTTGGAAATGTTGCAAGGTTCACACATGACCCCGAGCTATATCTATTCACATTTCTTCAAGTACCTAGGACAAAATGGTAGGGAAAACAACACACGACTATGGAAAACGGAAGGAAGGAACAACCCGAGTTTTACGCCCAATTGATAGACACCTTCAGATGGATAGAGGAACAAATCAACAAATTCAGGGCTTTTAAGTGACCTTCAACTAAGGAGGAACCAATCATGGCAACCAAATGGAAGAAAGAGCCTTTAGGTACCAACATGGGAGACAAAAAACGTTACAAAGGCTGCAAACTGAGGGATTTTAATGGCAAATGGGGCAAGCCTAATTCGAGCACCAACAATATCAACATCAACCAAAAATACCTCCTCCAGGTAGTTGGAATTGGACTCCTGGAGGTGTTGACGGTGACCCTTGGTACTTTGATACTCACCCTCATGCCCCCGGCAAGTAGGCATGACTGGTTTTGGCTTCTCCTTGGCTCCAATGAAGCCAAGTACCTGATTGGGCAAGGTCTGGTCCTTTGAATTTTCCCATTGCTCTAAAATTCAACTCTAAGAATGGAGTTTTCTTGCTGACCTTCCTAGATGGATGGTGTGAGAGAGATGATGACATCCTCTTGCTCCTTCCCTTCCTTCTCCTATGAAGAACATGGAAGATCATGGTCTTCCAACCTTGGTTTCAGAGGGCTTTTGTGAGATGGAGGCTTTGTTATCCCCGAATGCTCTCCTCCATGACAACAAGTTCATGTGATTGAAAGGTGGAAGATGGAGGAGAAAATGATGTGATCTCCATGGGATCCTCTACATCAAATCAATCCTCCAAGTCGGCGATGGTAGTCTACCTCCTTGTTGTCTCTTTGCATGTGCTCTACATCCTCTATGGTGTCCTTTTGATCTGCAACTAGCTCACCATGGTTCCCTTCATCCTCAAACATGAAGTTTGAAAGATCAAACTCCTCTTCAACATTAGAGCTTGAAGGGGAAGAAGTAGGAGGAAGAATTGAAGATTCTTCTATGACCCACTCCACACTTGGATCCTCTAGAACTGTATGGTTCTCCTTATGAAGGGGAGCGCTTGTATGTTGGGGCACGTGAAGCTGTGGCACGCATGGTTTTTCCTCTACAAGAAATTCTCTCCATAAAAACTACACCCTTTAGGGCTAATTGTTTTTTCTCTAGAATGGGTGCCCATACTATTTCATCTTCCCAAATCAGTCTCATGATGCACACCATTCTTCAAATTTCCTGCAATCGTCGAACATGATGACATTGGCTAGGGAAGGGGTGTTGGTAGGAGGTTGTTCATTTATGGTATAACTAGGTAGATGGGACTTGATTCCGAAAGGGAAAAGGTAAAAATAATTGAAGTGATATGGAAGGCTAGGGAATGGAGAAGGGAATTCAGCACTAGGGGTAGTAGATGAGGGGCTTGACTCTTGATCATGCTAAAATGATTAAGTTTGAGAAAGAAAAAATGAAGGACAAGGAGTTGGTGACTGACTTAGCCATTGATAAGGAAGTCTCGCACTAGAATTTTGAGTCTCCATTTCTTCTTCTCATTACATGTAATCTGTGGCGACATCTCGGTGATGAAGTGCATCTTTTCTTTGGGTACTAAACCAACCTAGTACAGGGCCTCCCCATTGATAAGGGGCCTTGTAGCCAACTTCAAATGCTGCTATTAGGGAGCACTTGAATCTGAGCTACATCATGCCCATCTCCATCTCTTGCACCTACCTCTCAAAATTAGCTTCGGCCAAGGAGTTTCTACCGTCACATGCATAAACTTGTTCTTCATAAACATTTTGGTTAGAAAAATGAGGGTTGTATGCATTTTCGAGATAACGGGATTACAAAACTGATTTGGAGGAGGATTTTGAAATTGTGGGGAAGGAGGAAATAGTTCTATTGCTACAAATGATAATTCCATGAGGGAAATGAAGTCGTGATTACACAACTTCATGGAATGGGAGAAAATAAAAGATGTGGAAAGAAAGATGAATGAAGATGGGTGTAGATGGATTGGAAAGGTCTCAAATCGGAGAATGGTTCGTTGAGAAGATGGAGGCACGAGATGTTCTTTGAATGTGCCTCAAAATAATGAATCCCAACAGAAACACATCAACCTACTAAGATGAAGTTGTAAGGTGCTTGGACCTCTCCCACTTGGGCATGCCAAATCTATATCTGAGAATCACGTAACCCCCGAATGGCCCGAGTGTGAGTGGGGCATTTCTTTGTGATTGCACAACATTGGCCCATCTTTCAAGTCAGGGACTTGCAAACCTGAGATGGACCTCCATAGAAGGCTGGTTCCTACTTCATAATCTACCTACCAAAAGCTACTCCTATGCGGGAAAAACCTAATCTATCCTAATTTAACTATTCCAAGGAGAGAGGGAGAGAGACAGGGGTGAAAGAGCCTATACTATGCGGTGATACACCGAGAAAAGAAAGTAGCTGATCACAAACCCAAATTTCTGAAGTGGAGAGAGGTGAGAAGAGAAGAGGGTGGACAAGATGTACCACGGGACTAGAGATAAATTTCAAATGGAACACCACTTCAAAACCCATTAAACGTAGCTCCCATGACCTGCAACAAACATCGAGTATGCATAGTATACCATGCATGATGAGAGGTAAGAAGAGACAATGAATTGAGAAAAGGATTGAAAGATGCATCACAAAACATATTATATTTCTCCAAAATTTACATGGTACATCATTAGTGGGCAAGGGGGAGGGAAATGCCATTACGAGAGACAAGGGAGGAGGCTTAGACTCCACATTCTACCCTAAGGAAGAAAGAGAGAGGGGGACAAAAGAGAAATAATGACCAAACTTTTTAAAATGCCCTTCCTTTAAAATATATAGAAAGAATAAGAGAGAGAGGAGGGAAGAATTAGAACCCTTTTTCAACCACCCCTAGAAACGCATTGAATATCCACCTACTGAAAGAGAGAAGGAGAGAGGGAAAATCTAAATCATGATTCAACCACCTTAAGATATGCTTTGAATTCCACCTTCCACAATGAAGAGTCTTGCTACAACACCCATGCCCCCATCGTTGTCTATTACTGGACAAGAAAGAGCCCAATTATTCATCATGGCGGAAGGTGCGAGACTTGACAAATTTCCGAAATTAGTGGGATGAAACATTGATGGAGGAAGGTGAGAAGCTAGCACCGAGATCTTCCAAAGATCCTTTTCCACCCAAATCCAAGTTTCCAGTTGAAAGATATGGCTGTCACAAGATCACGGTCATGGGCGCATAATATTTAAAGAGTTTGTTTGTACAGAGGTCCAAGTGGCAGCCTCATGCATCTTGAAGATTTGGTTCTTTCCTTTCACTATTGAAATCATACTTGGGTGACATGTGGCAGCTTCCGTAGGCTCCTCTGTGTTCCTTTGTGTTCTACCTAAGTCCTTCCTATTGGAAGAGACATTGTGCCTAACCCGAGACATGTGTAGGCTTTGCGCTTGTTTGGAAACTACCCCCAAATTCTCAGTGTTTGAAGTTACATGGATGAGACACATGTAAGCCTTTGTAGGATTTTAGAATTTTCAACAGAACCTTAATTTTTCGAACACTGACCACGTGGTAGGTTGGTTCTCGTTTGGGAACTACCTTTTGGGTCACTCCTTTCAAATTGCACTGATGAGACATGTGGTGAGCTGGCACATGTTTGGAAACATCCTTCGCTTTTCCTCTTGAAAGTGCACCGAAGAGACACGTGGCTCCCTCTGCTAGCCTGTTCCTTTCTTTATATTTTGGCTAAGTCCCCTTTTTTTTGGTGAGGCCATATGTTTGACCCGGGACACATGGAGTCTCAAACACATTTGGGGCTATCAATCTAGATTTTATCTTTGAAGTTGCACTATGTTGACATGTGGCTCCTTCCACTGGCCTGCCTCGACTTTGACTTTTCAATGACCGCTTCTGCCTTTTTGGGCTCTAGAAACATGGCGAGCTTGTGCTCATTTGGGGATTGCCTCCGTTTTTCCTTTTGAAATTGTCTGATGAGGCAAGTGGAGGCTTTCACTTACTTTTTTTTTCTTAGCCGATTTGAGCCTTATCCCTTTTTGGGCCTCGAGACATGTGGAAGGCCCACACTCATTTGAGTCTCCGCTTTGGATCACACCTTTGAATTTACACTGATGAGACACGTGGCGGCTCCATTGGCTCTCTATTAGTCATTTTGGGCCCGCTTTGTCTATTTTCCTTCGATTGGACCCAAGACACGTGGAGAGTCTACGCACATTTGGGAACCCACTCTTTGGACCCACCTTAGTGTTGCACCGATGAGGCACGTGGCACCCTCTGCGGCTCTATGATTTTTTTCAATGGTTGATGAGACTCCATGGGATCATGGGCCTGCACTTGAAAATTATGCCATTTGACAAAGAGTGTAAAAGTTTCAAAGTCCCCCATAGACCCATCGGCCCGGTTTTAGACTTGGGAAAAATTTCCTCCTTGGCCTTGCAGACTGCGTTTGGAAAAAACTCATCCTCATGCCCGCCGGTCCACATTGACACTTGGGAAAAATTTCCGCCTTGGCCTCGTAGACCTGCTTTTGGTAATAAGTCATCCTCAGGCCCGCTAGTCTACATTTTTCCATTTTTGGGGAAGAAGACATCTTCGGGCTGCCACCCTGCTTTCCCATTTTTGCAAAAATTAATCCTTCTCGGTCCCACAGAATGTAATAATACTTTTGTCTATTTGTAAAAATGGAAAAATTTCAAAATTTCTCCCACCACCACGTTGATCTGCATTTTCCCATTTTTGGGCAAGAAAACATCTTCGAGCCCGCCAACCCACTTTTTCCACTTTGCAAAAAGTAATCCTTCTCGGGTCCACGGGCCTGTAATTATACTTGTGTCTTTTTACGAAAATGGAAAAATGTCAAAATGTCTCTCGCCACCCCATCGGTCTACAATTTCCATTGGTAAAAATTCTTCCCTGGGCCCATCGGCCCGTAACTTGAAAAATACGAAGAGTTAGAAGGAATTATTTATATCTCTAGAAAGGGGAAGAAAATTCCTATCTGATGAAAATGATTTCAGGGGGCCTTAAGTTCTCGAAATATGTAAAAATTAAAATTTAAGCACAAATGGGGAAAATGGGGTCAGTTGACTCAAAATAAGTGTGAGCTTATTTTGGTCAACAGAACTTCTCTTTCGATCCTATAATATCTCAAGTGACATTTTTACAAAATGTGTAGTGGTATGTCCCTCCCATTAAGATTGATGTAGAGGTGATTATGGATATTAAATCTCAAATAGTTTCTAGGATTCTTAAGATTTAATAAAGCTTTCCAATTCTCAAAAACAAGTTTATCAAAACTATCTTGGCATATGTACAAGATATCAAGATTTTGACATACCATTTTTCTCATCCGTATAAAATCCACAATATAGATTAATCTCCCCTGTGCATGCTTCATTAGTGTATTGATCTCCTACAACATTGGAAAAATAACGAGCAATGTAAGAAATGTCTCGAAATTAGTTAAACAAAATAGCAAGTCCCTCGCGTTGTCAACTTCATGACAATATTTGTGCAGAAATCAACCAACAAAGGATAATCCTCACGAACTCTACATGCATGTTCATACAAAAATCCATCTCGTCTCAACATCCTTCAAAATTTTTTTGCCATCTGTAATTCCAATTTCAAATTTTTGGAACTCAAGAAATTACTTTGGGCTTCTTGTCATATAGGCATGAAGTTCTCTTATAAGGTCTTCTACTTTAGCAAAATTTTCATAGTTGTTTACCATTTTATACGCGAAATTCATTCTGTGAGCCATACAATGAATTGCTAGCATATAAGGGGCCAATGTTGTTTACAATCTAACACACGGTCCGGTTCGGTGACCATGTATGAATGATGCATAATATGATCCAACCCATACCAACTTCGTAGCAATTTTATAATTAGTCATTCCATCAATATCTTTCAAATGAGAAAAACTACTTAATGCAGGTTTTCGGCATTACAATTTTCAACCATTTTCATAACACTCAGTAGATGCAGTGTCCTTATATTATTTTATAAATTTTATACATGGATACACACCCATGCGGTGTTTTTGATCTGCTATCACTTCATCAATTGAAAGAGAGATAATTTTTTTACATTCTCTTTCAAATCTTCCTTCTTTATCATAGAAAGAAATTTTCCATTTCCCATGCACTACTGTCTGACCAATGAGACTGAGGAACATTGTGCATTCCATTATATTGATACAAAACTTTGAAATCGAGGAAATCCGAAATCGGTCTTCCTTTCTTAAGTATGTGAAATAAAGTAGAGAACTATATGAGTTTTGCATGCAAATTTGATTGATTCATCTTACCAATTTGCGATGTTATCGTTCCTCCCTTTTCCATGAGATGTCTATGTTTTTGCTTTGCTTCATACTCTACTATGTATTTAACATGCATGCATTCTTTTTAGTTTTCCACCCGTGTTTTTATTTTCTTTCCATCCTCCTTCGTTAGAGTCAAATATTGTTTTCCACAGTGTTTTTCTATAGTGTCCAGCTAAATTTGAATTTTTCACCACTTTCCAAATCTCCATGTACATATTGTACATGTACATTCGATGGGATCTCTTACGAATTGGTTGGGTGTACAGAGTTTGAAAAATGGAAATTTGGCAGCCCAATCAAACTTGTATGTCCTCCCAAGTGTCCACATATTTTTGTTTGTTTTCAATGTTTTACTTTTATGAGTAGAATTTTGAGCATTACCACAATCACCTGCTTTCCTCTTTCATGAACCAGAATTTGCATTTGATTTTTGAGTTCTATTTTGCTGAGTATTTATATGTGTGATATCTTGATGCACTCCTGGTTGCACCTCAAAAGAATATCTTCAATCTCGGGCATCCCAACATGTATTTATTCATTATCTAGCATGGTATCATCATAGGTGTCATTTGGTTGATAGTGTTCAGGTGGCATGTCTACCTCAATATCACCTTCCACATAGTCTATACTCTAATTCATTCTAGTGGCAGCTCTATGGGTGTTGGTGGTTGCGGTATATGTAGTAGCAGAGTTTCCAAAATACTTTAACACAAAGCTTCGAGATATTTTGGTTACTTTTTGGGTCTTCTAATTATGAGAAAAAGCACCTTCCATTGTTCTGAATGTCTAAGTTAAAATTTTTCACACATTAGTAGCTCTAAATCATGTGTCGATAGCAAGAGCGTCATGCGTCAACAAATATCTTTATCACTCGTTAGAGAAGGTCTATGTCATGTGTCATAAGATAAGTGGTGTGCGTCAAAATTAGTTGTGTTTGGCATCAACAACATAAGCCATTTCACGTGTCGGTGAGTCTCCTTTTCACGTGTCCACTTTGAAAAATGTTGTCACGTGTCGTGAAATATAATAAGTCGCACATCAATAAATATTATTTCCGTGTGTCAAATAAAAACTTTGTTATGCATCAACAATAGTATAGTCACGCATCAACAAAAGTAGTGTCATGCGTTAACAACCAAACCCTTATCACACGTAAACAAATATTATTAGTCACACGTAAACAAAAAGCACTTGTCGCCCGATTGCAGACTACTAAATAGTAAACAAATCTGCATTGTGCACTGGTGCTTAGAGTATGCAAGTTCATGGTATTTGATATTCTGGTAGCTCAACTAGTAGTAAGGTACTGGTGGTAGTATACTACCTGGAGAATCACCTAGCTTTTTATAGGATATGCTTTCAAATGTAGGTGAAGCTAACCCCTAAAAATATATACTATAAATTTTAGATGAATAAGACAACGACCTACTCTAACAAATTCTCCATTTAAATTTTTCCTAAAATGAATTTTTGCCATATTAAAAATATTCACCACTAAAATTGTCCTTGTTCTTGATTTCGTTTGAGGAGGTTATGAGAGAGGGACATTTTGGATAGCCATTCAAAGAAGAGCAGAGGAGAGATGCAAAGGTCTTGTATGGAGGGAACTCTAGACAATGCGGTGAATGTAAGCTGAGACGTTCTAAAAATCCAATATCTACTATTGCTTTTGGTAATGGTAGGCCTTGAGATTTGTGGATTGTGAGGCCTCGCACCATTTTCAAAGGAATTTGTTTTTGGTTCTCTCTTGAAATTGGTGGGATAGGGACATGAGTGTCGTTACTGAAATGCCGGGGGGAGGACCTATGTATTTGTTGAATGTCATGATGATAAAAATAGGAAGAGGTTGAGGAGAGGAAGAAGGGGAGTAGAAAATGTCGACAATAGTCCATATAGAGCCATTAACAATCCTAACATCAACCCAAAGATTTGCAGTTAGTATAACTATATGTTCTCTACAAAGAATCACGTTGTGTTCCAGGTTGTTCTTCATATGGTTGTCTACACAATTAATTCTAGTAACCTCTACATGAGTGACAACCACTTGAGTGTTAAGTGATAAGAGCATGCGAGAGATTGTGTTTATCGACTAAATAATTTTTGCAAACAAATGAGGAGCCGAAAGGAAAGGATAAATTTTAGCTGCATTCAATTGGTAGCATGTACGTTTGAGGAGTATTTTCTAGTCTTCAACTAGGGGGATGCAATCTCTAATGTTTAGCAGGAAATGCAGAGAAGCTATTTGGGTGTTATCTGAACTACAATTCCTGAATATTGTAGTGAGTGTGACACATTTTGTGAATTTGAACCAAAGGTTTGATCTATAAGAGTGTCTAGAATACAACGGACATCATTCACAGGAGATAGTTTACCAATATCACTAAAAAGAATGATGTATGTGTTACAAAATGAGTCGGTCCTAAAATTCAAGAATTCCTCACGTAACCGGTAGTTAATCTTGACAAGCATCTTGGGATTTATGTAGATCATATTGTCAATCGAATGTAGTGAACATCTTGTAGGGATTATTGAAGGAAGGATAAAGACAGACCTTCGAGTGACTTCAACTCAACCTGGAAGGTGTAATGTGGCATGTACAGATTGAAGCTGAAATTTTGAATGAAATGAAACTTGCTTTGGAGTAAGAACCGGGAGGGGAGATCCTTGATGAGGGCTAGATGAAGGCATTAAAGAGAAGATAGTGTTTATAACGTAAGATTTACTAGTTCTTGCGTATACCTTGTATTATCATCTTTGATAGGAAATTAAGAGTAGCAGAACAACTTCCTACGCTAATCTTTGAGGAGAGATATTATGCAAAAATTTCAACATAGTAAAACAGTTATAGAAATATCAGCAACATATTCATAGCAAAACGAAAACACCAGATATACATGGAAAAATCCTTTCGGATAAAAAACCCCACACTCAAAAAGCCCTGCTCAATGTATTTCAAATCTAATAACAAGATTACATACACTTTCAGAGCAAGTTTCTTATAGGAGTATCACTAGAAACAATTCTAGGAGGATTAAAACTCACTACTTCTATTGCTTCTCCAAGCCTTTAATTTATAGACCTCTGGTTATACAAGAAACCATTTATGGTTTACAAAACCATGTGCAAACTCTCTCATGAGGTGGATAGCATTAAAGAGCAAGATTTCCGTCAAAATTAGGCTCCCACATCCACAATATTCTCCCCTATTTTGACCCTTACAGATGTCATAAAATATGTCATAATATCTCTAAAAATAGTCCTTCCATGATATACTATCATATGGGAATCTTTTGACAACTCCTATTTCTATTTTTAGAGCCTAGACAATGTGAAATAGTTGTAGGAAAATCTTAAATGAATAAACCAAACAAGGTTGAGACACCTCATTTCCAACAATCTCCCACTTGTTGAATACCTTGCAAGGGCCAAGGGAAAGATACCATCATGGATCAACTTCTAGGGGCCGAGAGGCCCATAGACTCGGAACACCACCTGAATTTCGTTGTGCTCATGGGCTTAGTTAATGCATCTGCAACATTCACAACTGTCTCTACCTTTTCTAGCTTCACCCTTCCATCCTCGACCATATCTCTCATGAAGTGATACTGAACATCAATGTGTTTGGTCCTGGCATGAAAAGTCGGGTTCTTCGCAAGGCAGATTGCTCTCTGACTGTCACAGTATATTGTAACTGCACCTTGTTTTAATCCAATATCTGAACACAAATGCTTTAGCCAAATGGCTTCTTTACAGGCATGAGTAGTTGTCATGTACTTTACCTCAGTAGTGGAAAAAGTGACCACAGCCTATCGCTTACTCATCCAACTAATTGCACCACCATTAAGAGTAAACACATATGCACTGGTGGATCTTCTGCTATTGACATCACCGGCCCAATCTGAATCCACAAAACCATGAATACGTAGGGAATGTTGATCTCCTCTTCCATGAAAACATATAGAGTACTCTGATGTACCCCACAAATATCTGAAGACCCTCTTAACTACATCCCAATGCACTCTTCCATGATTAGACATAAAACGAGAAAGAACTCCCACTGCTTGGGCAATGTCTAGTCTTGTACAAACCATAGCATACATTAAGCTTCCAACTACACTCTGGTAAGGCACTCTGCTCATTTCTTCCATCTTTGATGGGGATGATGGACATTTTGAAATGGAGAGCTTCGTTCCCAAAGTAACAGAACACAAAGTGGTTTACAATCCTGCATGTTGAACCTTTGCAAAATAGAACAAACATACTTACTCTGGCCAAGCCATAGCTTTTTATTCTCACGATCTCTTCTAATATCCATTGCAAGTATGTGTTTTTCTGCACCAAGATATTTCATTTCAAATTTCATAGAGAGCTGAGATTTCAATTCTGCAATCAAACATTTTCCTTTCCCAATAAACAACATGTCATCAACATATAAAGTAATTACCAAGAAACAATCACCATCAGATTTAAAATATACACAGTGATCAGATTTAGACCGCACAAACCCCAAACTCAACACATATGAATAAAAATTCTGATACCACATCCTAGGACTTTGTTTAAGGCCATATAGGGATTTCTTTAACTTAAAAACCATATTGCTTTTACCTTTCACCATGTAGTGCTCGACCGTGTCATATAGATTTCTTCCTCCAAATCACCATGAAGGAAAGCAGTTTTCACATCCATTTGTTCAACATCTAGGTCATAAGCTGCTGCAATAGATAATAAAAACCGAATGTATGTCATTTTAGCAAAAGGAGAGAATAGCTCACCATAATCAATACCATCAACTTGAGATTAACCCTTCGCAACCAACCGTGCTTTAGACTTTTCAACATATCCATCTGAACCAATCTTTTTCTTAGACACCCATTTACATCCAATAGGTTTCTAACCTTTAGGAAATGGTATAAGGTCCCATGTACCATTCTTTTTAAGGGTTGCCATCTCTTCATCCATGGATATTTGCCAGGAATTTACATCATTCATACCCTAAGCCTCTTGTACGAGATCTCGGTTCATCAATGTTAGTACTCAAAGAAAATATACACTTCCAATCATTAGGAGAATACCCATACCTTTCAGGTGGTTGCCTTTTCCTTATAGACTTTCGAACAAGCTGGCTGGAGATTCTTCCACTTATTCCTCTTCTTCTTCCTCTTCTGAAGATTCAAAGCTTGGTGAGCTCTCCTCAACTTCTTGTCTATTTTGGGGTCTCGATTCAACTTTCTCAGGTGTAGAAGGAAGTTGAACCACATCCTTTTTTTCATTTTCTTTATGTTGTTATGCTAAAAATTAACAGGGAAAGATTTAATCTCTCTAAAAATAACACTTCTAGAGTATATTACCTTTTGTGCAACAGGATCCCAAAGCTTGTATCCTTTCACACCATAGCCATATCCGATGAAGATACATTTGACAGCCTTAGAATCCAACTTTTTCTCTTCTCCTTAGGCACATGTGCATATGCCTCACAACCAAAAAAATCTCAGATGTCTAATTGAAGGATTTTTCCCGAACACGCCTCCATTGGTGTTTTATCAACAAGCACTAATGTAGGAGATCTATTTATCAAATAGCAAGTAGTGGTAACAACTTCAGCCCAAAACCTCTTTTCTAGACCAGCTCCAATAAGCATGCTCCTAGCCTTCTCCATCAACGTTCTATTCATTCTTTCTACAACTCCATTCTGCTCCGGAGAATACGAAGTTGTCTTTTGTCTTTTAATCCCACAATCTATACAAAATCTGTCAAAGTCTACAGAATAGTACTCACCGCCATTATCAGATCTCAAACACTTAATTTTCTTCCCAGTTTGAGTTTCAACCATAGCCTTAAATTCCTTGAAATGACTAAAAACTTGAGATTTACTTTTCAAAAAAGATACCCATGTTCTCCTACTAAAATCATCAATGAAAGTAACATAGTAAACTTATTTAGAAATAGAAGCAACCTTAACAGACCAAATACATCTGAATGGATTAGATCCAAGATACATGAAGACTTATGAGTAGACGAGTAAAACTGAACGCGGTTCTGTTTTCCATAAATACAATGTTCATAGAAATCAAACTCCAGATTGCAATCATTCAACCCCTCAATGAGGTTCTTATTTTTCAGGGCTTTTAAACCCTTCTCTCCAATGTGGCCAAGCCTTTGGTGCCATAACATGGTCTTCTCTACAAGTAATTTTGATTCAGTAGACAGAGCACCCTTGGGTACCTAGAAGCCATGACCATCCGCAAAGGAGGAAACCCTCTCCTTTTTCAGTGAAGTAGTTACTGGCTTAGTTTTATCCGAAGTGCTATTGCACTCAACCGTGCATGCATCAAGTTGGTACAATGTACCCAATCTACTTCCTCTTGCTATCACCATAACACCTCTCACCATTTTCACACCTGCTTCAGAAAACTATACATGCACACCCACATCTATTAGCTTGCTAACAGATAATAAATTTCTTACTAGTCCTGGGATATGCAAGACACCATCAAATCTTCTAATTCTACCATAAAAAAATTTCACCTGAATACTACCACGACCAACAATTTCAAGGAAAGAATTATCACCCAAATACACCTTACCACCATCATAGTTTTCATACTTACTAAACCAATTTTTGTTAGGAGTCATGTGGAAAGATGCACCTGAGTCTATCAACCATGCATTATCACTTGTATGAGTGGCCAAAGCTGCAATAAAGGCATCTCCATCTTCTTTTTCGGACTTAGAATCAGAATCATGCTTCTTCTTTTTCTTTTTCTTTTCTTCTTTACATTCCCTTCGGAAGTGTCCAGATTTGCCACAGTTCTAGCATATCACCTTGGACTTACCAAGGGATTTTGATCTCCCCTTATTCTTGGAATGGCCATGCTTCTTCTCATCTTTACCTCATTCTTTTGTTCTTCCTCGAACACTCAAAGCCTCTTTGGTGTTTAGAGAGACCTTCCTTCTCATCTCTTTGGAGAGTAGAGAACCAACAACATCCTCCATCTTCAGAGTGACTGAAGTGCTCCCAATGGCCATGACTAGGTTGTCCCATGAGTCTGGTAGTGAAACCAACAACATTTGGCACCTTTCTTCTTCATCCATTTTAACCCCAACCGAGCTCAACTGAGTCACCAACATATTAAATGTTTCTAGATGCTCAGATATTTGTCCACCTTCTTCCATTCTCAAGGAAAACAACTTCTTCCTCAAGAAAATCTTATTTACTAGAGACTTAGCTTGGTATATCTCACCCAAATTTTTCCAAAGCTTCTCCAAAGTGGATTCTTCATGGACATTTATCAGGATAGAATCTGCAAGACATAGTCTAATAAGACCTTTATCTTTTCTATCCATTACATCATATTGTGCAGCCAAAACTAGATCCATAGGCCTATAGACCTTCTCATCCACCGCATCCCATAGATCTCAATCAACCAACAGATCTTCCATCTTCAGCTTCCACATTTCAAAGTTTGTGCCAGAAAACTTCTCTACGTCAATCCTCCCAGATGTGCTCGCCATATGAAAAAATATCTACAACCAGATAACAAAGTATTCTCTACACAAGCTCCCACTCAAACCCGGATTAGCACAAAAAACCCAACAACCCACAACTGAAACCAAAGGTGATCAGGCTCTGATACCACTTGATAGGAAATTAAGAGTAGTGGAACAACTTCCTACGCTAATCTTTGAGGAGAGATATTATGCAAAACTTTCAACATAGTAAAACAATTACAGAAATATCAGCAACATATTCATAACAAAAAACAAACACCAGATATACGTGGGGAAAATCCTTTCAGATAAAAACCCCACACTCCAAAAGCCCACTCAATGTATTTCAAATCTAATAACAAGATTACATACACTTGCAGAGCAAGTTTCTTATAGGAGTATCACCAGAAACAATTCTAGGAGGATTAAAACTCACTACTTCAATTGCTTCTCCAAGCCTTCAATTTATAGACCTTCGGTTATAAAAGAAACCATCTATGGTTTACAAAACCATGTGAAAAACCTCTCATGAGGTGGATAGCATTAAAGAGCAAGATTTCGGTCTAAAATTAGGCTCCCACGTCCACAATATTCTCCCTATTTTGACCCTTACGGATGTCATAAAATCTGTCATAATATCTCTAAAAATAGTCCTTCCATGATATACTATGATATGTGAATCTTTTGACAACTCCTATAGAGCCTAGACAATGTGAAATGGTTATAGGAAAATCTTAAATGAATAAACCAAACAAGGTTGAGACACCTCATTTCCAACAATCTTCGAGAGAAGTATAGTGTATGTTTTTCTGTAATGATTGAGAATTGTATCGAAATATTACCTTTGTTCTTATTAGAAATTTATTGTTGCAGATGTGTTAGTAAGAATTTTAAAGGGTATAGTTGTAGTTTTTGCACATTTCAATGAAATAAGTTCCAATTTCTTGCAAACAATAGGAATTGCATCATTGTGCCAAGTGTGCCACATATCAAAGTCTCGATGGCCAAATATGTAGAGGGTGTGAAGGACCATGGGATTGGTAGGATTGAGTTGGGATAAAATCTCCCATTCAACTTGTAATGGAGTAGGCCCTACGATTTCATCTTCACTTTGAGATTCTTTTGAGGCAAACGCGTCATTTTCGAATAGTTACGAGCGACATGCCAAAGGTGGTAAATTTATTTCATCAAATGCCAATTCGAAATGACTTGATCCGGGGTGGTTCAATTGTCGGAAGGGATGTTGCGGAAAGTTTTGTAGAGGAGGAGCTAGCTCCATCAAAAAAATTGAAAGGATGGAAAATCATTCCTAGGGATTGAGTAGAATTTTTTCAACACACGTCAATGGAATTTGTTGTTCTTTGTTTCCATTTGACACCCACACGTAGCTTGTTATAATTCCATATTCTAGCGGCCTCAATGGGGAATACATTCCATAGCTAGAGGTTGCCTCATGTATGCATTAGAGATTTTTTTGGAACGTTGTCGGGATCATGTGATTAAGAGATGCTGATGTAGGATTTTGTTTCCAACATTGAGGGTAACAAAAGATCTTATAGAAATAACAAGGGAAACTTATACAACATGTTACATGTTTTTGGACACTCATGTCATGATCGACAACATTATCAATGAGAATTTTACTTGAAAGTAACTTTGGTTGGCTGATCGATTTGAGTTCAAGCAAAACCTTGAGAGAATTTGATGGTACGATCCAGAACATTGTTCTTCCTTGGAAGAATATTTAGCAATATATTTGAGTACTACTTGTTTGGAGAGCACATGCTGAAATCAACATTGGATCTCCAAATTTATGAAATTGTGGGGTTGTAGATGCTTAATTTTTCATAGTTTCTTGCTGAAATGTATTAGACCATGTGTGCATCGTCGCTAAAAAGGGATGATTATCCACAAACACCCCAATGTTCTTTATAGTGGCAATGCAAACCACTGGTTGTATTTCACATGCATGTCTATTCAGGTGCATTTGGTATTTTGCTATACTTGATTCAAAATTTCCTCAAGGTCATAAAGAGGGTCAGATGCAAATATTTGTGTTGTTTTTAATAAGCATGGATCATTTTGAATGGGCTGATGAGTGTAATCGACTTGCGAAAGGGGACATGGGTTCCATGTGGAAATAAATTTTTGAATTAGTTCCTGACATTGTCCATAGTAGTCATGTCTCTCCAATCAATAGTGTCAATACTAACATTACATTGTTTATTTTTTTAATGCTCTTTTTCATATTTTTCATGGAGAGACATCATTGAAGATTAAATAAATATATTATTTTAAAAAACAAGAGATATTGTCTCTTGAGATACAAAATATATATTCTCTTGAGAGACAAAAGAGATATTGTCTCTCTAGAGATAAAAGAGATTGTCTCTTGAGAGACAAAACATTTAGTTTATATATTGTTTTTGTAAGGAATTTTTGAGACAATAATTACCTAGTTGTCTCATGGGGTTTTTTCTCCTAAACAAATTCAGTGGGTGTTGCAAATATGATTCAAGAAATTTTAGTATATTTATGGTCCCATCTCCTAAACAAATTCAAGTGGGTGATGTATAGATATTTCAAAGAATGAGTTATTTATGAGATGGTAATTTCCATCTAGAAGAAAAAAAAATACTATGTAGGTGAGGGAAATTTGAAACCCCTCTTTTTACTACCCACCTAACTATCCTCCCTAAAAATTAGTGACTATAATTTTTAAGGGTAGATTCGATTCTATCCTATAGCAGATTGTGGAAATTCTCATGGGACCTGATTCAAAGTAAACTAAGGAGTAGCACTCCCTCCTTGGGAACCCTCCCTTAGAGAGTTATTTTTAGACAACAATCATTTTTTTCTCAACTTGAGATAATATGTTCAAATATTGTGTAAATTATCGTCTCGAACCCCCTCCATTTTCTAGTGTAATATTTTAAACTAACATACCTACTTTATATTAATATATGTAAAATATGCCAAGAGGAATATTTTTCAAGGGGGCTATTCCACTAATGCCACACATCTAAAATAGGAACCTCGTGAACTACACCTCTCGACATATTTTACATACATATGTTTTGGTTTATGTTTATATAAATCTATGTATGTAAAATATGCTGAGAGGTATAGTTCATAAGGTGTCTATTTTAGATGTGTGGCATAAGTGGAATAACCCGCTTGAAAAATATATCTCTTGACATGTTTTACATATATTAATATAAGATAGGTATGCTAGTAGCATCTCTGCGAGAGTTGCATTATACTTAAGATGATACCAAAAATAAAGTTTGGAAAATCGGTGGGTAGTTAGTTATGGCATGATTGACCTCCATGAGAACTTCTCAAGTGGGTGACTTAAAACACATATTATTAATAATATGGATATCTACCTACGTATTTCTTTAGTGAAACCAACGATTCTTTCTACCAAGAGAGCATTTGACCTCCTTATATTTAATATTTCCTTGAGTCATAATAATTCCTAATGAATTTGATTGAATTACTTTAAGGTATAATTTATATAAATTAAAACTAACAATATCCAAAATAATATATTGAAATTTTCATGGAAATACAAATATTTAATAATATTTTTTAATATTCATTTGGATCAAAGTGTCATCAAAATAAATTAAAATGAGAAAATGTTAACAATTAATCATTTTAGACTCAAATATCTTACTGAAGGACATCACGAAGACCATGATAGTGATGACTATGAACAAGATCAAAACTATGCAACAATTTATAAACCTTAAACTCTAAATATGAAAGATAATGTTAGTGATGATAATGATGATGGTGGCAGATGACAATGACCATGAATGTGAAGAAGAAAATCATGATCATGATCTAATGATGATTATATCGACGATGATAATCATGACGATGAATATGATGATGGTGAAATGAATACCTAAACATGTATGATAACGATGGTGACAATAATGATGATGATGAAAAATGAAAATGACCATGATCGTGACAATCACGATCATGATTTGATGATGATTGTAATATTTAATTTATTTACAAATTCACATAATAATATCAATAATACTAATAAGATTAATATTCACGATGATGATGATGTTGATGGTGGTGGTGTTAATGGTGGTGATAATGATGATGAGGATAATGATGACAATGATGACAATGATAGTGATGATGATGAAAAATATGACAACTATGCCACAATTTGTAAACCTTAAACCCTAAATATGCATGATAATGATGGTGATAATAATGATGATGATGAAAATGACAATGACCATGAATGTGAAGATGACAATCATGATCATGATCTAACGATGATTATATCGACGATGATAATCATGATGATGATTATGATGATGGTGAAATGAACACCTAAACATGTACAATAACAATGGTGACAATAATGATGAGGATGAAAAATGAAAATGAACATGATTGTGATAATCACAATCATGATTTTATGATGATTGTAATATTTGATTTATTTAAAAATTCACTTAGTAATATATGTAATACTAATAAGATTAATATTGACGATGATGATGATGGTGAATATGTTGATGGTGGTGGTGTTAATGGTGGTGATAATGATGAAAACGATGACAATGATAGTGATGATGATGACAAAGATGACAACTATGCCATAATTTATAAACCTTAAACCCTAAATATGCAAGATAAAAATGGTGACAATAATGATGATGATATAAGATGAAAATGACCATGAAAGTGATGATGACAATCACGATCATGATATAATGATGATTATATTGACGATGATAATCATTAAGATGCCTATAATGATGTTGAAATGATTATCTAAACATGTACGATAATGAAGATGACAATAATGATGATGGTGACATGAAAATGACCATGATCATGAAAATCACAATCACGATCTGATGATGATTGTAATATTTAATTTATTTATTGATTCATATAATAATATCAATAATAATAATGTGATTAATACTAATTTAATACTAATTTGGGTCCCTAGAATGTATCGAGAATGTTTTCCTTTAAGCCCTTCCTTTTTGGATCGCCTCTTGGGATTCGTTTGGAGTTAAGGGCCGAGAAGTCTTTTTGGGGATCACTACGTTGATGGGTATGCCGATTGTAGTTTATTCAAGTACTAAGGTTTGGTCCAGGCTCATTTTTGTAAGAGTATGCATAAATGTCCCTATGGGGTTCAAAGTTCCAAAATGAATTTTTCTTCACTCTCCTGCTACAATATGTGAATAGGATATTATAGCTGAAAATTCCTAATTTTTGATGTCATTGCAGAAAGTCAAATTCAATGTGAAGGAATGTTGTGTTTTAAGTGAACTAGCTCCGAAATTATGTTTCCCTAGGGGATGATTATTTGGGCAGTATTTAGATGAACTATGGTTTGCAATCTCAACCAGGAAAGCCTTCCAAGCATGAGGATAAAATGGCGGATGAATTTGCGGTGGATTACGGTTCAAGGAATAATATTGATGCGATGGCATTAGGTGCCTCCTTGGATGTGATGCCTGTGGAGTAGGTGGATGTTTCGGTGAATGTTGTGTCTAAGTGGGAAGAGTAGTTATTGGTGGGTTCGAGGCCCAGGTTCATGTGGAAGGTGGGTGCAATGACTAAATGTTTGGGTGGGACAAAGTTTTAATTGCATTTTAAAATTATTTCTCGAGGAAGGGGAAACACTTAATGGGTTTGGTAATGGTTGCAATTCTCTAGATGGTGGCTCATCCTTATACTTGGATGGAAAAATTAAGTTCTCCTCGTTACGGGTGATGGGGTTCCCTCATCCCACAAGACCATCGAAGATACATTATTACATAGTGCACATGTGGGGCTTGCCAAGAAATGGTGGACTCGGTCTAGCACAAGAAACACAAAATAAGTACGTCCTCGATCATGTTACGTAGAGCCACTCTTTGGTGGCTTCAAGTGGTGTTGTTTAATGAACTAGTTCTTTCTTGATTCGGATCAAGCCTCCTTCACCGGATTTAGGATCTATTTTCCTAGTTTCGATTTCTTTTCTCCAACCACTAGTAGAGGTCATTCTTGTAGCTCTTCAATGTTTCATCTTTCTATCCTCAGTTTCTCTCATGATGTATCCTTTATTGTATAGTGTTTGGGTTCCTTAACCCTTCTTATTACCTAAACTAATAAAAATATTCATGACGATGATGATGGTGAAGATGTTGATGGTTGTGGTGTTAATGGTGGTGATAATGATGGAAATGATGAAAATGATAGTGATGACGATGAAAAAGATGACAATTGTGCATCAGTTTGTAAATTTTAAAACCTAAATATACACGATAAAGATGGTATGATGATGATAATTGAAAATGACAATGACCATGAATGTGAAAATATTCACGATCATGATCTAACAATGATTATATAGACGATGACTATAATGATGGTGAAATGAATATCTAAACATGTATGATAACGATGGTGACAATAATGATTAGGATGAAAATGACAATGACCATGATTGCAAAAACCATGATCATGATCGATGATGATTGTAATATTTAATGTATTTACAAATTCACATAATAATATTAATAACACTAATAAGATTCATATTCATGATGATGATGATGATGACAAAGATGTTGATGTTGGTGGTGTTATTGGTGGTGATAATGGCGATGAGGATAATGTTGAAAATGGCAATAATGATAGTGATGACGATGACAAACATGATAACTATGCCATAATTTTTAAACTCTAAACCCTAAATTTATGCACGATAACAATGGTGATGATAATGATGATTACGGCATGATGACAATATGACCGTGAATGTGAAGATGAAAATCATGATCATGATCTAATCATGATTAAATTGATGATGATAATCATGAAGATGACTATGATGATGGTAGAATGAAAACGATGAAAAAGACTCTAACGAAGAAAATTGTGACGATTATGACAACGAAAACAACAAGGATGATGGTAACGATTAAGATGATAATATCCATGCTTTGATAATGATGATGTTGATGAAGATGATGTCACTATCCTTGCTAATAAAATTCCAATAAGGATATAATGCTAAAAATATTTTTATTAATAAAAATTATTATAAATTATTATCATTTAATATTTATAAAATATAATCATTAATAGTATATAATACTATAATTTATATATAATGATATAATTTATAAATTAATATTAATATATTATACTTTATATTATAATATTAATTACAATAATTTGATGATATTATAATTTATGATTATGATAATTTTGCATATTATAATTAATATAGTATAATACAATGTTATATATTGTAATAAATATATTATAAATTATTATAATATGTATGTATTTATTTATTATTACCTATATAAATAATTTATTTACTTATTCACTTAATATATTATATTATATATATTTACTTATTAAACCTATTTAAACTTATTTACCTATTTAAATAGTTTATTTTAGTTATTTACCTATTTTTTTATTTACATATTTTACTAATATGTTACGTATTTAAATAATTTATTTACTTATTTACCTAATATATTATATGTATGATCGAATATATTTGTCTATCTAATCTTTAAAGTACGGGACTATTTAATGTATTTACTTATTCACCTAATATTTAAATAATTTATTTACTTATGTACATATTAGATGTATTTATTTATTACCTAATATGTTAAACTTATTTAGCTATTTGAATTTATCGGGTAATACCTATTTCACACTATCATTAATTAATAAAAGAAATTGATTCTACCATGTAACTATTTTTAACACATTTATTTGCTATTATTAATAAAAGAATTAGTTTTTATTACCCATGTGTATTGATAAAAGAAATTAAATTTACCAAGTAATACCCATTTCACGTGTCTATTTGAATTTATCGTGTAATACATATAAAAATTAAATTTACCATGCAATACTCATTTCACCTCCCCATATGAATTTACCGTGTAATATCCATTTCACTCTATCATTAATTAATAAAATAAATTGATTTTACCTCCTACTATTTATAATAAATTTATTTTCTATTATTAATAAAATATTTTTATATTTACACAAATTCATTTTTATTTACGGGGTAAATTATTTACACAGTACGACATCAACTCCTCTAGTCAATATATATGCAAATTAAAGTGCCTCTCGGCATAATGAAGATGCCTCTCGACATAATTATCAATAAAACCTACACGAATTTCCAATGGATCATTCAAGTTTTCATCTCTATTATACATTTTCACATTGTAAAATAATGTTTATTGTGCATGTTCTTAATCGAAATCAATTTTTCCAAGCTTTCTAGAATTCAACTACTGATGTTTACCTTCTTGATAACATCCGAGCTAATAATATTATGAAAAATCGATTTTTCAATAATCATTTTTGGGAAGGGCTTAGGGCTCTTATTTTAAAAGATAAAATTTGTGTGGATGAATTACCTAAAGTAATATAAGTTCCTCAAATATAAAAAAATTCATTATTATGACCTGTGAATTAGTATGAATCTCAATGATCATTGTAATGGAGTCTTGTACATAAATTATGAATCTCATACATTAGCAATTCAATTCCAAATTTTTTGGAGTACATGTAAATATATAGTAAGAAAAGTTGTTATTGGTCCTTTTTTATTAGTAAGCTAATTGTGACTTATTATGCGGGTTTTAATTACTAATGAATTTTTAATGTACAAGGTAAGAGATAATAATACAACTCATTAGAAAGCAACATTTATAAAAGAACGACTCATTACGAAATCCAACCTAAAATACAAAAAGTTAGAAACACTCCACAACCTTGTATGATTATGATCCAAAGGACATTACAGAGAACATATGTTGCCTAAATTTTCTAGGATTACTATAGTATGGAAGAGCACTCCGAAATCTTTTCAACAACTATTTGAATGTACGAAACGAAGTCCATACAACGAAATGGTGGTTAGTTAACTCTTGGTCAACTAGCAAGTCACTTTACGAAAAGTGGCAAAATAACAGCGTGTGTGCTACGAGTTGGGGTTTAGATTTTTGGTCTTCAACGAGTGAGAAGTTGTTCACAAAAACAAGAGGTTAAAATCTTATAACATGAGGGAGCCTAACTCTTGTGAGGACTATTTTATTATCGCCAACGTGGTGGTTCCTCAAGCCCCCACGTGGCTTTCGACCACAATTTTGAATTAACTCGATATGCCTATCGAGGAATGACAAGTGGAGTATGCCTTTCGAGTTGCATTGCAAGATTAATTTGAGCTTGGTGAGCTATATTTCTATCTCGATGGGGTGGTCAAATCCCCATGGAGACAAATATTATTGCTACAATGGTCGTGTTTTCCACATTGCACGCCCACATTATTTGGGAAATGGATCGACCTTTTCTATTTACCAACTCGGCCTCCCTTCTTACGGGTTTATCCCTTATATATAATGGTGGTTCAACACTCAATAGTTGCCCAATGAATCTGGAGGTGGGTTCCATGTTCAATGCAACCAAAATGCACGAGTTTCCGATAAGAAATAGCTCAGCACCACAATGTGGAAACAATACACAGTCGACCTCTATTTTTAGGGAAATAAAATGCTAGATGTAACCTAAGCCATGTAACCCTTGAATACCGCCTGCCTATATAAAGGCTAAACGGTTCCTAGTCTGACGGATGTGTGATTTACCCCACAGATAAATCAAAGCGGACACAGTGCCATAAGAATGAGAAGCGAACAAACCTGTCAGGCGAGATAGCCACGTAGGGGAATGGAATGATAATTCTCTTAACAAAATAACTCGGGCTTTTTCTCATTATAAAAGGGACCCGACCCCCTTCATTCTAAACGTCCGAGCTTAGTTATTTTATTTAAGCTTAGTGGGGATTTTATATAGTATTTATACCAAATTAAAATCTTGAATTTTATTAGTGGGGGCTTATAGAATTAATATAGTATTGGAATTATATTAAATTCTTAATTTTCATTGAGGCATATTTTTGTATTATTGTGGTCCTATTGTTTTTAAGCGATGGTATATAAAATAATTGTGATTGGGGGTTATTATTACTACTAAATAGGCCCATTGAGCACCATGTAAACTTGTGAACCACGGAGTGTTTGATCGGAGTGCCATAGGGCATCTTCTAAACATCTGGAAGGTCGATCAAATTCTTAGGATTATTGTGCACCAGGAAGGTGGAGGGCGGAACCGATTAATCATCGGTGTTATTTGTAAGGCTATAGTGCTTGATGGACAAGTAAGAGTTCCATTAGGTTTTAATGTAAGATAAGTCTTTGTACTTGCAAAGTTTTACCAAAGAAACGGTTTGAAAGAACTTAGATACATAGGCTATTGTCTAACTCCATAATTAATCGTTTTGCAATTTCTATTACATTTCAAGATTAATTTGAAGTTTATTAGTTAAGATGAGTAATATCTCAAATTATTAAAAAGTCTATAAAGTACGGAAATTTAGGGTCAATTTTTCGGATCAATTTTGGTACTTGGATGAGATTGTTAGATTGCATGGGATTAGTAAAGATAATCTGTGACCAAGATCCCTTATACACATCACACTTACGGATTACCATCTAGCAGAGCTCTTGTGGCGAGTATCAAATTCAACATGACATATCATTTAGAGACATATGGACAGATGGAGTGGGTGAATCATATTTTAGAGGACATGCTTCGGATGTACATCATGGATCATCAGTTGAGGTGGGAGGAGTACTTTTATTTGGTTGATTTTTCATAAAAAAATAGTTTCAACAGATTCTATTAGGATGGAACCATTTTAGGAACTTTATGTTAGGGAGTGCAATATACCTTTGAGTTGGGACGGACTTGACCACAGAGTATCTCTTGGTCCAGCTTTGTTATAGGACATGGAGCAGTAGGTTGTTTTGATTTGACAAAGGTTGGAAGAGGCATAGGATAGGAAGAAGAAGTATAGAGATCAAAGGAGAGTTGACCTTAGTTATGAGGTGGGCGGAATGTGTTTCTTCATGTGATACCTCATAAGATTCCTATTCGTTACGAGGAAAGGCTCTAAGTTATCTCCAATACTTGTGGTTCCATTTGAGTTATTGGAGCAGATCGGTCCCTTAGCTTATCATCTAGCCTTTCCACCCAGCTTGTCTTGCATGCATGATGTGTTCCATGTATATGTTCTCAGGAGCTATATCCCAAATATTTCTCATGTATTGGATAAGACCACATTGCAGTGTAGGAGCATGGGAAGATTATGGTGGAGCTTGTTTCTTGGGACGGGGATGATGAGGGCTGTTGTTACATGGGAGGATGCGACATAGTTATGAGTCCAATTTCAACACCTATTTCATTGAATTCTGGAGGATGTTGAGTCTAATGGGATGGGAATGTAATTTCCACATCTCTTCGACACTTATTATATTTTGATTTTGATATTTGTTGACTATATACATGGATATTATCCAATCATTTTTGCTTAACATGATGTTAGATGATAGATATATTCTAATTATTGATGGATTGTGACTCATAGAATGATTTTTTGGGTTCTTAGAGACATGGAGAGATGCTTTATATTGATGATTATGATGTTTTGTTAGCATGTATATTTACTAACATTCATAATTCTCGTCACATTGACTATGATGTAGCGTTTGAAATAATCTAGTAATCTTACGATATTGATGAAATGGTAGAATTGAGATGTCGAAATTATAAAAAATTGATAGCTTTGTTTAGTTTAGATGATGATTTAGTTATATGAGGATGTTTATTGATGGATGTGCGTATATTTATCTTTGATGTATTTGATGTGACCACGAGGCCGAAGGAGGTATTGTCATATTTTGCACATAATTGTATCACGACAATCAAAAGAGGGTTAGGAGATCAACCACATCGGAATACTTTGGATGGATACACTTTGATAGTCACCATGACAACTTGTGTAATGTTTGAGGTTTTCTTATTAGTGTTTTAGGGGGTCCCTATGGAGGGGATGACCTCTAAATGTGACCATGGGATATGTGTATAATTATTTCCCTTTTTTTTATTTATTGTGGAGTATGTGATTTACTTTGTGATGTAATTCGTTTAATCATTTTTATTAATGTGCCTTAATTAAGTGGATTAATCATGTTTATTAAGTTAATTAGGGATGTGACAAAAATGGCCATTTTTAGAGTAGTTGGTCATTTGCATCTTGTAATTTAAGTTGAGTGTATTTGACCTTGAGTTTTTTACACCTTACCTTACTTGGGAAATTCGGATTTGGGCTTAAGGGCCATTTTTGGAGGCTTGTTGGAAAAGTTAAGCTTTTCCCGTGACTATTAATTTCATGTACCAACTATACCTATGGGTTGGGGGGTCAAAAATAGACCTCATTATGTGTTTTGTAAGTAAAAAGGTGACATTTATTGCACTTTTCTTACATGAGTTTTAAATTATGTCCTTAGGGGGTGTGGGTTTGGGTTGTGTGTGTAAGAGGCTTGTCATTTATATCAACCACCAATTTATTGTGCCTTTGGGTTGAGGTTTGACTTATGAGGTGGAGTTGAGGATAAGTAATTTGGCAATCTACATGGAGCCCCCTCACCCTCCTCTCCTCTTGTTCTATTTATGCAAGTGTGTTTGTTCATTTTGGTTTTACTTCATTTTATTGTACACTTGTATTTTTGAAGTTAGATTTTTTAAATGCTTGTTGAATTTTGGAGCTTATTGGTGTTGGATTGAGCTTGAAGGATCTTGGAGTGTGATTCTTTGAGAAAGTTATTACAATTGAAAGGTAGGAACTACACCCTTGTTTTACTTGTTTTCTTTTATATGTGTGTATTGCATGCAAGTGAATGGTTTGTGTGCTTGTTGAGATCATGGGTAGAATGCCTAAGTATGGTGTAGGAGAAGGCTATGGGGATTTTCTATTGTAGGGAGGCATAATATTTTGTTCATTTTGGGAGGGAGTTGGGTTTGGTGCCCCATCTTTGATAAGAAAATGCTTACTTTTCTTACATGGTTCATTTGAGGGAGACATAAGAGATTGTAGATAGGCATAAGAGAATGTGGGAGACATAAGAGGATATTCTGGGAGGCATAATATTTGTGTAGGTATTTTTAGTTGTGTTTTGGAGAGTTTTAAAGGGCCACCTAATCCCATTCGGAGGCATAAATGATCTCCCCATAGATTCCTTGCTCCATTGGCTTTGAAATTTCAAGCCTTGTGTATTTTGAAAGTTACAATTGTTTATTTTTATCCTTGTGTTTGAATGTGTATTAAATGGTTGTGAAAGTGTGTATTGTGATGTGGAAGAATTTTGTTAGTTGCCACAAGTTGTATCCATTCCTTACTCCACTTTGGTTGGGGCTCGGGGCTAATGAGGAGGATAAATTCTTCTCCTTATTGGATTATTGGTTGGGTGGAGAATGTTGCCTCTCCCCCATTTTTGTTTTTGTGGTTGAAGGAAATAAATGGTGGAGATCTTGTTGAATATTTGGGACCTGGGAATTTTTTTGCAAAATTACAAAGACCCCTGAATTTCCTAAGTTTGAAATGAGGCATTCGGTGTGATCTACATAACATTTGATCATATCTCGCTTTTGGGACTTGTGAACTTGAGATGGCCCTCCGGAGAAAGTAGGATTATTCTTCCTAAACTACTTGTCACAAGTTACTCTATTGAAGACAAAACATATCTATCCTAATCTAACCATTCCAAGGAGATAGGGAGAGAGAGAAAGTGAAACAGAGCCTACACTAAGTGGTGATACACCAGAAAAGGAAGTGGCTGATCACAAATCCAACTGCTTGAAGTGGAGAGAGGTGAGAAATGGAGAGGATGGACAGATGCATCACAGACCAAAGATAAATGTCACACAAAACCACTTCAACCCATTAAACACAACTCCTAGAACCTGCAATAGACATCAGAGTATGCACAATATACCCTGCAATGATGAGAGGAAAGAAGAGACAATAAAATAAGAAAAGGATGGAAAAAATGCATCACAAAATAGATTTTATTTCTCCTTAAGTCACACAGTACATCATCAGTGGGAAAGAGGAAATAAAATTCCATTATAGAGCCATGAGAGGAGGCTTAGACTCCACATTTGACCCTAGGGAAGAAAGAGAGAGGGGGCAGGAAAGAAACAATGACCGACCCTTTAGAAAATACCCCTCCTTTATAATATATAGAAGAAAGAGAGAAGGAGAGAGGGAAGAATTTGAATCCTACAAGAACCACCTATAAGAGCATTGAATCCACCTACTCCAACCACCCCAACAAACATTAAAATACACTGTAACAATGATTGGCTTCGTTGCAAACACCCATGCCCCCGTTGTCATCCCTTATTGGGAAAGAAAGGAAGCCCATTCTTCATCATGGCGGTAGATGGGAGACTTGACAACCTTGAAAATGGCGGACCGAATCATAATGGTGGTGGGTGAGAAGCCAGTGTAAAGATCTTTCCAAAACATCCTCTCCTACTCAAATCTAAGCTTCCAGTCAAAATATGGCCATCTGAAGGCACTTTGGGTTTGGGTCTATTTACACAAGGTCCACGTGGCACGCTCGTGTGTCTTAAGGTTTCACCCCATCCTTTAACTCTTGAAGTTACATCGAGGAGACACGTGGTACCTTCCACGGGCTGATTTATTTCCTTGTGTTTTGGCTAAGTCCCTTTTGTTTGGTGGGGGCCTTATGTCGACCCTAGAAACATGGAGGCTCAGGCGTGCATTTGGGACCTACTTTTGGATTTTACCTTTAGAGTTATGTTGGTGAGGCACATGGATGCCTTCGGAGGCTTTTGGACGCGTGGAAGCTTTGCGCTCGTTTGGGGGACCGCATTTGGCTTTGACCCTTGAAAGTGCGTCGTTGAGACATGTGGAGGCTTCCCCTGCCTTAAGACTTTTCAATTCTTTGACTCTATCTCCTTTTTAGACACTGGGACATGTGGAAGATTTTCTCTCATTTAGGGACCTTGTTCCTTGGTTTAGTCTTCGAAATTGTACTAATGAGGCACGTGGAGGCTTCCACCGACCCTCTTATACTTAGTCGATTAAACAGTTGGCTTTGTCTCCTATTTGAATTCTCAGGGACCCTAACTACGTGGCGAGCCTACGCTTGTTTGGAGACTTCCCTTTAGGTCCTACCCCTAAAGTTGCGCCAATGAGGCACGTGGAGGATTCTACTGACCCTCTTATACTTAGCTGATTAAATGGCCAGCTCTATTCCTTTTTAGACACTGAGACATGTGGAAGTTTCACACTTTTTGGGAGACCACCTCGCTTGTGCCTTTGAAGATGCACCGAGATGACATGTGGTTCTTTCCATAGTCCTTAGACCTTTCAATAGCCAATTCAACCTTTTGAGGCTCGACCATGTGGAGGACTGGTGCACATTTAGGACCTTCATTTTGATGCACCTTTTGGAACTCGCGCCGAGATGACACATAGCACCTTCTGCGAGTCTATTGCTTTTCCCTAAGTTGAATCGCATGTGAAGTCTGAAAATTTTTGCCCTTTCTTTTCACTCTTGTTCTCATGTGAGCCTCTAGCCTCCTTTGTCGTTGTTTACTCCTTTATCGATCATGCTCCTTTTTTTTGTGCCTCGCCTAACCCTCAAGTTTGGGATTTGGAATGTGGGCTCCCATGACTAAACCGAACCTTCGATTTTCTTCTCGTGTGGGGTCATGTTTGATAAATTTTATCGGGGGTAAAAATTGGGGTAAAAGTTTGGTGACTCATGGGGACATCTTCTTGCTAGATTAAGAGACCAGTAGCCTTGTTGCATCCATTGGGAATGTAATCAAGAATGATAGCCTTATACTTGATATTGTCCCTAAAAAATCGAGCTGATGCTTGTTCTTGCTGACCTTAAACTTGTCCCACCGTTCGCATTCTCAATCTTTTCAAGAAAATCATGGAGATGAGATTCTGAGAGTAGAAAATTGTATTGACATGGGGCTTTCACCTGTCCTTGAAATGGACTCCCTCGAAACTTATTTTAGTTGCTCTGTATTTGTATTGATTTTGAAATTAACAACCATTATAGGCAACTATGGGTCTCCCTGCTACTAATATTGAAGGGCCTAGCCTTTATACCTTTGGAGAAATACGAAAAAACTTATATACAAAGATTAAATCATACATGCCTCAAATAATACATGCAGAGTGTGTAAAAGCACTTGTTCTACTAAAATAAACCTACTCCTACTCCTACACTAACCCTAACAAAGAAAATCTAAACAAAGCCCTTACAGAAGGGAGAAATAACTTCCCTTTCTCAAAAAATGTTTAAATGTATATGATTTGGCAATGAACATAGCTCTTATTATGAGTGAGAAACTAATAAGAGGCTGATCTTCCACCCAAATCATCAAGGTATCAACATCAATAAAAATACCTCCTCAAGTTGGTTGGCATTATACTCCTAGAGAGTGCTTATGGTGACCCTTCATGCTTTGATACTCATCCTCATGCCCCGTAGTGGGCATGACTAGTTTTTCTTCTCCCTTTTCTGCAATGAAGCCAAGTACCTAATTGGGCATGGTCTCGATCCATGGATGTGCCCATGGTTCTGAAATTCAACTCCAAGGATGGAGTCTTCCTACAGACCTTCTTGTGTGGGTGGTGCGAGAGAGATGGGATCCTCGTGCTCTTTCCCTTCCTCCTCCTAATAATAACATGGAAGATTAAGATCCTCCCACCATGGTTCTAGAGGGCCGTTGTGAGGCACACATTATTTTCCTTGAATGCTCTCCTCTATGGCAGCAGACTCTCATGTGTGCTTGGAAGGTGGATGATGGAGGAGAAAATGATGTGATCTCCATGGGCTCCTCACCATCGAAGAAATCCTCCAAGTATGACAGATAATCTTCCTCCTCGTTGTCTTGTTATGCGCACTCGTCCTCCTCCATGGTGTCCTTTGAGTCTGTGGTTTTCTCACCATGGTTCCCCTCTTTCTCAAACATGAAGTTTGAAAGCTCAAAATCTTCTTCAACATTAGATCCTGAAGGGGATGAAGTGGGAGGAAGAACTAAAGGTTCTTATGTGGCCTACTCTACACTTGAAGCCTCTGGAACTATATGGTTCTCCTTCTGAAGGGGAGCACTTGTAGGTTAGGGCTGCGAATCTATGAAGTGCATGGTTCTACCTCTACAAGCAACTCAGTATCCTCCGAACTCCGTGCTTTGGAGCTAACTAATTTTTCTCTAGAATAGGTTCCCTTATGATTTCCTCTTCCCTAGTCAGAGTCATAAGAGTCATGCCATTCTTCAACCGTCTCGATGTCATCAAACATGATGACGTTGGCTGGGGAAGGTGCGTTGGTAGGGGGTTGTTCCTTTATGGTACAACTAGGCGGAGTGGATTTGGAAGATAATGGGAGGGTGGAAGCACAAGGGATGGAAGGCATGCTATATTTTTTAGCCTCCATTCCTTCCTCCCACTCAATAATGCTGGGCAACATCTCAATGATCTAGTGCATCTTCTCTGGATGCTAAACCAACTGGTATAGGGCTGACCCATGGACAAGGGGCCTTGTAGCAAACTTCAGCTGTCATTATGGAGCACTTGACTCTAAGTTGCATCATGTCCATCTCCATCTTTTGCACCTTCCTCTCAAAATCATCTTTGGCTAAGGAGTTTCCACCATCATTTGCATAAACCTATTCTTCATAAACATTTTGGTTAGAAAAAAGTGGGTTGTATGCATTTTCGAGATAATGGGGATTATAAAACTGATTTGGAGGAGGATTTTGAAACTATGGGGATGGAGGGAAATAGTTCTGTTGCTATAAATGAGAATTCCATGGTGGGAAAGAAGTCATGATTGCACAACTTCATGGGATGGAAGAAGATGAAAGATGTGGAAAGAATAATGGGTGGAAATGGATGGGAAGAAGGTCTAAAACTCTAGAGGATGGGTTGTTGACCAGATGGAGTCTCCAGATGTACTTTACATATGCCTCAGAAGGTTGAATCTCACCAAGAACACATCAAATTGATGAAATGAAGTGGTAAGGTACTTCAGACCTGTCCCACCGGAGCATTCCAAAATCATTGTGTGTAGTCGCATGGTGGCTTAAGATTTATTATTTGATAATGAGACACCTCTGAAAGATGAGAAAACATAACTCCAGTTTCCCACCGGGCATGCCAAAATTGTTGATGTAAATTCACAGCACCCCCAAATGTCTTGAGTTTGAAATGGGGCATTTAGTGTGATCTACATAACATTGGACCATCTCTCAAGATGTGGGACTTGCGGACTTGAGATGGCCCTTCGGAGAAAGTCATCTTCTTCTTCGTAAACTACCTACCAAAAGCTACTCTAGTGCAGGAAAAACCTATCTATCCTAATCTAACCATACCAAGGAAACAAGGAGAGAGAGAAAGTGAAAGAGAGCCTACACTAAGCGGTGATACACCAGAAAAGGAAGCAGTGATCACAAATCCAACTTCCTAAAGTGGAGAGAGGTGAGCAATGGAGAGGATGGACATATGCATCACAGACCAAAGATAAATTTCACATAGAACACCACTTCAACCCATTAAACACAGCTCCCGAACCTGCAATAGACATCAGAGTATGCACAATATACCTTGGAATGATGAGAGGTAAGAAGAGACAATAAAATAAGCAAAGGATGGACAAAATGCATCAAAAAATAGATTTTATTGCTCCATAAGTCACAAAGTAAATCATAAGTGGGAAAGAGGCAAGAAAATACCATTACAAATCCATGAAAGGAGGTTTAGACTCCACATTCGACCCTAGGAAGAAAGAGAGAGGCGGTAGGAGAGAAACAATGAATAACCCTTTAGAAAATACCCTTCCTTTACAAAATAAAAGAGAGAGAGAAGGAGAGAGGGAAGAAGTTGAATCCTGCATGAACCACCCCGAGTAAGAGCATTGAATCCACCTACTCCAACCACACCAGAAAACATTAAAATCCACCTATAACAATGATGGGCTTCATTTCAACACCCATGCCCCGTTATTATCCCTTCTGGGAAAGAAAGGAAGCCCATTCTTCATCATGGCGGTAGATGGGAGACTTGACAACCTTGAAAATGGCGGACCAAATCATAATAGTGGTGGGTGAGAATCGCACCGAGAACTTTTGAAACATCCTCTCTGCTCAATTAAGCTTCCAGGTCGAAAGATATGGCTATCTCGAGGGTGCTTTAGGTTTGGGTCTATTCGTGCAAGGTCCACATGGCAGCCCCACACGTCTTAACGTTTCTCCCCTCTCCTTTCACTCTTGAAGTTGCGTCGAGGATACATGTGGCACCTTCCGTAGGCTTTCTCTATTTCCTCGTGTTTTGGATAAGTCCTTTTTGTCCGGCGGGGGCCATATGTCCTTACCCTGGACACGTGGAGGATTAACACGCATTTGGGACCTACTTTTGGATTTTACCTTTGGAGTTGCATTGGTGAGGCACGTGGAGGCCTCCGTAGGGTTTTAAATTTTTATCAGCCTGGCTCTATTTCTTTCTCAAACCTAGGAAACATGGAAGCTTCGCACTTGTTTGGCAGACCACCTTTGGCTTAGACCCTTGAAGGTGCATCGTTGAGACACGTGGAGGCTTCCACTTCCCTGAGACTTTTCAACCATTGACTCTATCTCCTTTTTAGATTTGGGACACATGGAAACTTCGCAATCATTTAGGATTGTCCTTTGGGTCTCACTTATGAAATTATGTCAATGAGGCATGTGGAGGCTTCTGCCGACCCTCTTATACTTCATCGATTAAATGGTGGCTCTGTCTCCCATTTGACTTCGTGGGACCCTAACTTTGTGGCGAGCCTCGCGCTTGTTTGGAGACTTCCGTTTGGGTCCCGCCCTAAAGTTGCACCGATGAGGCACTTGGAGGCTTCCACCAACCCTCTTATACTTAGCCGATTAAACAGGTCATATTTTCTCCTTTTTGGACTTGGGACATGTGGAAGTTTCACACTTGTTTGGGAGACCACCTCCCGATTTTGCCTTTGAAAATGCGCCAAGATGACACATGGTTCTTTCCGTAGGCCTTAGACCTTAAAATATCCAATTCAACCTTTTATAACTCTCCAAGTATGTTTTAGTAAATGCTTCATGGACATCAAAGTTATTGAATTTAAGGGAACTAAGGTAACTAAGGATAAGGGATTAATAAATGTGGGTTGAATGTTGATTTGAGAAGGGAAACTATTTAACTAAGTACAAAAGTTAATGGGAACTTTTCTAGTGGATTGTAATTAAATTGACATTAGACATGGATTAAGAATATTTAATTATTAATCTAGACCTCATCCATCCATTGTAATGTAGTAAATTGCTAGTAAGAGTCAATTCAAAGTATTATAGGGTTGATACCCTTGTAATATTTTTTTAAAAATTTGCCCCAACTTTCTAGATAATTATTCAAGGTTTAATGTGGTTTTAGAACATCAAAATTATGGGTGTTACACTTCGTATAAGAGTTGTGGGTTCAATGCTTGGACCCCGAGAACACTTGGAAATATAAGACATAACAAGAAAAATTAGCGCAAATCTAAACCTAGATCACACAACTTTGCATGATATTTTAAAATGTAGAAAACCTAGAAAACTAAAACAAAACCTAGAATGATAAACTAACTCTTGTCTTCATCATGGAGGAGGCATGGACTAGACCAATGTTTCTTACATGTGGACCTAGAATTACAACCCCTAGATCATACACTAAAGTGCAGCCATATTGCCTTAGATACTTTATACACTATAAGATGTTAATGTCACTATATGCGGAGGATCTTTAGGAGGGAGACCTAACACATAGGATAGAGAGCCATTAGTAGAGGATCGTGCACCTTCTCGACATAGTGATGAGTATAGGGTAGAGAACTCCCACGTGAAGGCAATCATACAAAATTCACCACAATGAGGTCATGGAAACAAGGCTACATAACACGAGACAAATCTAGGAGCCCTTGACAGCGTGATGATCATGTTGGAGACCTAAAGGTAGATAATCTATAGTGGTAGATAACATTAGAGAGATTTTGATAATTCATCCATTTCATTTTTTTGGGGACAATGGGAGATTTGAGGCA
Organism: Taxus wallichiana var. yunnanensis; assembly: GCA_018340775.1. Classification (NCBI taxonomy): domain Eukaryota; kingdom Viridiplantae; phylum Streptophyta; class Pinopsida; order Cupressales; family Taxaceae; genus Taxus; species Taxus wallichiana. The sequence goes on from CM031234.1 coordinate 760,169,485, forward strand.
TAGGCATGGTTGGTCATCTTAATCAGATGCTTTAATATATTTTTGTGTACTAGCAACACGAAGGATCATGTTTCCATCCACCTTATGAGAGATGGAGTTGGGGTTTGGTGGAGGATCGAGGAGCAGAAACTCCATATAGATTCTGAGACAGTCACTTAGGAGATCTTCGAGGAGTAGTTCAGGAGTAGATACTTATCCAGGAGGTTTATTCAACAGAGGATAGATGAGTTGTATGACCTACATCAAGCATCCATGATAGTGGTTGAGTATGAGAGTTGATTCCTAGACCTACTTCAGTATGTAGACTACATGCAGGATGAGAAGGTGAGTATCCAAAGGTTCTTCAAGGGATTAAACCTAGACTTAGGAGGGGTAGTGTGCATACATTCTCAACAGAAATTAACAGACGCCATAGAGAAGGCCTACATTGCATGGAGGATACTAGGTGAAAGATGCATCAAGCTACGAGATAGAATGTGAAGCCATATCTAGCCGATGCGGGATAACAGTTGAGGGGATCATCTCCTCCTCCTCGTGATGGATATGGTTCTACATAGTCTTAATTCAAACCACCACAAAGAAAGCCTCCTCGAAAAGCAATAAAGCAAACTCATCCTCCATTTAGGCGTTCATAGAGATTCGATGATCAGAGGGGATGCAGTATGGGGCCTCCTCTTAGGGGACTAGTTAGGAATCGGATACCAACTAGAGCTCGATCATGCGGGGCTCGTCAATAATTACCATAGTATTCTATAGGGATCACCGGGATCCATGACACATACAACTAGAGTAATTTTAGGAGCTTCTTCTCATTATGGGACCTGGTAGTTTCTATGGGTGTAGTGTACATGGACATCATTGAAGAGAGTTCCCTCGAACCTTAATAACAAGGGTAAGGCACCGGTTTCAAAGCCTATAGTAGGTGATATGCCTAGAGCTACGGGATATATACAACAGTTGATAAACTAGAAGCCCACTAAGGCACATTGATTGAGACTACAAGTAGCATTTATAGAATTTCTATTTTTGTTTTATTTGATTCAGGATCCTCGATTTTTTATTTCTACATTTTTGTAGAGCAATGCAGTTTGGTGGAAGTTAGGCAAAGCCATAGTTAGGATGTGGAGATGGCTTCTGGAGCTAAGCTCATAGTGGACTCCTTAGTCAAGGAGTGCATAGTTGACCTAGGACCCTTTTCCATGACCTTGGATCTTCGTATCCTTTCTTTGAGTTCGTATGGGATTATTTTGGGCATGGATTGGTTATCTACACATAGGGCTAGAGTTTATTGTTATATTATGGTAATATCATGTACATATGATTTAGGAGTGGAGATAGTGATAGTGGGAGTTAGGAGACCCACCTCTATTTGCACCATATCCGGTATAGATCTTAAGCGGTGTGCGCGATGAGGTTTCTAGTTGTATGTTGTCACGGTTAGCGAAAAAATTAGAGAATGATTCTAGCGGGCCATCACTTGATGGTCATCATATCTTGAGGGAGTTTTCAAATGTCTTTCTAGGGTAACTTCTAGAGTTACCTCCCCCACATGAGATAAATTTTCACATTGATTTGGTTCCAGGAGTAGAGCCTATTTTACGAGCACCATATAGGATGACTACCCCTGAGCTTTGTGAGCTCAATTTGTAGCTAGAGATCCTTTTTGAGAAAGTCTTAATCCATCCTAGTGTATCCCCTTGCGGTGCATTGGTTATTTTTGTAAATAAGAAGGACAGATCTTTGCGATTGTGTATTGATTATCGTAAACTGAAAAAAGTAACAATCAAGAATCATTACCCCCTTCCACGTATTGATGATTTGTTTGATCAGATGAAGGGGGCCACAGTATTTTCCAAGATAGATCTTAATTCTGATACCATTAGCTAAGGATCATGGAGGTATATATTCATAAGATAACCTTCCATACGAGATATGGCCACTACAAGTTCATAATAGTGCCTTTTGGTCTGAAAAATGCCCCACAATATTCATGAGTTTGATGAATGGGGTATTCCAGACATTTTTAGATCACTTCATGCTCATATTTCTTGATGACATTTTTATTTACTCATGTACGTGTGAGGAGCATGAGGAGCACCTTCGACAGGTTTTACAGTGTCTTAGAGAGCAACAACTTTACGGGAACCTAGAGAAGTGTGCATTCTTTTAGTCAGAGGTGTAGTACTTGGGTCACATCATTTTTGGGGAAGGTATCACCATCGATCCTTCCAAGATTAGAGCTATTATGGATTGGACCATACCAACTAGTGTGACTGAGGTGCGTAGTTTCATGGGGTTAGAATATTACTACAAGAGATTTGTTTAGGAATTTTCTTAGATTACACACCCCATCACTTCCCTTCAGTGGAAAGAGAAGAAGTTTTTTTGGTCCGACGGATATGAGGGCTTCCATAAACTGAATGGATACCTTACATTAGCATCGTTTCTTGTTGTGCTAGACCCTAAAAGGGAATTCTTTATGTGTATGGATGCTTCCTTGATAGGATTAGGTGGGGTATTGATACAGGATGGCCGTGTAGTTACCTTTGAGTCTCACAAACTCAAGGATCATGAGCTCAATTATCTAACTCATGACCTTGAGCTTGCAACAGTTGTGCATGCTTTGGTTTGATGGAGACATTTCCTTCTTGGTAGGATGTTTATTCTCAGGACAGACCATTTGAGCTTACGTCACCTCTTCACGTAACCCAATCTCAATGCTCATCAGTGGTGTTGGATGGAGTTGTTATGTGAGTATGACATGGAAATAGAGAATGTTAATGGGAAAGAGAATGTTGTCATGGATGCTCTAAGTAGATGGAGACATTTGAATATGGATACTTCAGTGGGTACATATTTGTGGAGTAGGATTTTGTGACAGCTTCCACATGATAGTTTCTACCTTGCAGGTAGATCAGCGAATGACTCTAAGAGACCCCTTTAGGGGAAGTTTGATGGTTTTACATTAGAGTCAGATGGACTTCTAAGACATAGAGGTCGGATCTATGTACCTAGGGATGGATATTTGAGATAGGATATCATGGCAGAGGCTCATCATGCACCTTATTCACCCATCCAGGCGTGAAGAAAATGCACTCCACCATGAGATAGCTTTACCATTGGAGAGGTCTTTAGAGAGATGTAGCTCATTTTTTGTCATGCTTTTTAGAGTGTCAGAGGGTGAAGGTCAAGCATCAACATCCAGCTAGTCTTCTTTACCCACATGCTATATCGGAGTGGAAATGGGATACCATTTCTATGTATTTCATAATAGGGATACTAACATCAAGATACCACGACGATGCCATCATGGTCACGGTGGATAGATTGACAAAAGTGGCTCATTTTTCTCCGGTAAAGACCACATATATAGCTAGTGCAGTAGCGAGAGTGTACTTGGATGATATTTTTAGACTGCATGGGATTTTGTGGAAGATCATATGTGACTATGATCCCTTATACACATCACACTTCGACTACCATGCAACAAGCTCTTGAGACGAGTATCAAATTCAACACAACATATCATCAAGAGATAGATTGATAGATAGAGTGGGTGAATCATATTTTAGAGGAAATTCTTCAGATGTACATCATGGATCATTAGTTGAGGTGGGAGGAGTACTTGTATTTGGTTGAGTTTGCATACAACAACAGCTTTCAAGAGTTCTATTAGGATGGAACCATTTTAGGAACTTTATGGTAGGGAGTGCAAGACACCTTTGAGTTGGGACAAACTTGAGGACAAAGTATCTCTTGGGCCAGCTATGTTATAGGACATGGAGCAATAGGTTGTTTTGATCTGATAGAGGTTGCAAGAGGCACATGATAGGAAGAATAAGTATGCAGATCAGAGGAGAGTTGACCATAGTTATGAGGTGGGCATGAAAGTGTTTCTTCATGTCAGACCTCATAAGAGTCCTATCCATTACGGGAAAGGCTCTAAGTTATCTCTAATATTTGTTGTTCCATTTGAGATGTTGTATCGATCGGTCCCTTAGCTTATCATCTAGCCTTTTCACCCAACTTGTCTCGCATGCATGATGTGTTCCATGTATATGTTCTCGGGAGATATATCCCAGATCTTTCTCATGTATTGGATTAGACCACATTACAGGTGCAAAAGCATGGGAAGATTATGGTGGAGCTTATGCGTATTTTAGAGCGTAGGACCTTGGGCCTTCAGGATGATGATAGATCGATGTGAGTGCGCATTTAATGGGATATGTATGATGAGATTTTTTTTACATGGGAGGATGCAACGTAGTTACGAGTCCAGTTTCAACACCTATTTCAATTATTTCCAGGAGGAAGTCAAATCTAATGGGATGGGAATGTAGTTCCCACTTCTCGTTGAAACTTATTATATTTTGATTTTGATTATTGTTGACTATAGACATGGATATTATCATATCATTTTGGTTTAGCATGATGTTAGATGATAGATATATTCTAACTATTGATGGATTGTGATTCATAGTATGATTTTTGTGGATTCTTAGAGACATAGAGAGACATTTTATATTGATGATGATGATGTGTTGTTAGCATATATATTTACTGACATTCAAAATTCTTGTCATATTGACTATGATGTAGTGTTTGAACTAATCTCGTGATCTTACTGATATTGATGAAATGGTAGAATTGAGATGTTGAAATTATAAACAAATGATAACATTGTTTAGTTTAGATGATGATTTATTTATATGAGGATGTTTATTGATGGATGTGCGTATATTTATCTTTTATGTATTTGATGCGGCCACGAGGCCAAATGAGGTATTGTGTTATTTTGCATGTAATTGTATCACGACAATAAAAAAGGGGTTAGGAGACCAACCAAAATGGAATACTAGATGGATACAACGATGGTCACCATGGAAACTTGTGTAATGTTTGATGTTGTGTTATTAGTTTGTTAGGGGGTCCCCATGGGGGATGACCTCCAAATGTGACCATGGGCTATGTGTGTAATTATTTCCCTTTTTTTTTTTATTTATTTTAGAGTATGTGATTTATTTTGTGATGTAATTCATTTAATCATTGTTGATTAATGTGCCTTAATTAAGTGGATTAATCATGTTTATTAAGTTAATTGGGGATGTGACAAAAGGGACCATTTATTAGAGTAGTTGTTCCTTTGGATCTTGTGATTTAAGTTGAGTGTATTTGACCTTGAGTGTTGTACACCCTACCTTACTTGGGAAATTCAGATTTGGGCTTAAGGGCCATTTTTGGAGGCTTGTGGGACAAGTTAAGCTTATCCCACACCTCTTAATTTCATATACCAACTATACCTTTTGTTGGGGGGTAAAAAATAGACCCATTACATGTTTTGTAAGCTAAAAGGTGACATTTATTACACTTTCCTTACATAAGTGTTAAAGTATGTCCTTAGGGGGTGTGGGTTTGGGTTGTGTGTGTAACGAGGCTTGTCATTTCTCTCAACAACCAATTTATTGTGCCTTGGGATTGATTTTTGAATTTTGAGGTGGAGTTGAGGATAAATGATGTGGCATCCTACATGAAACTACCTTACCCTCCTCTCCTCTTGTTCTATTTATGCAAGTTTATTTTTTGGGGGTTACTTCATTTTATCATGCACTTGTATTTTTGGAGTTAGAGATATTTTGGAATACTTGTTGAAGTTTTGGAGCTTGTTGGAGTTGGATTGAGCTTGAAGGATCTTGGAGTGTGATTCTTTGATCAAGTTCTTACTATGGAAAGGTAGGAACTACACCCTTGTTTTACTTGTTTTTCTTTTATATGTGTGTATTACATGCAAGTGAATGGTTTGTGTGCTTGTTGGGATCATGGGTAGAATTCCTAAGTATGGTGTAGGAGAAGGCTATGGGGATTTTCTATTGTAGGGAGGCATAAGAGTTTTTTTCATGTTTTGGAGGGAGTTGGGTTGGGTGCCCCACCTTTGATAAAACAAAATGCTTTCTTTTCTTACATGGTTCATTTGAGGGAGACATAAGAGATTATAGGGAGGTATAAGAGAATGTGGGAGGCATAAGAGGATCTTGAGGGAGGAGTAAGAGTTGTGTAGGAGTTTTAAGTTTTTTTTGGAGGGTTTTAAGGGTGGAACCTAATCCCATTTGGAGGAATAAGTGATCTCGCCATAGATTCCTTGCACTATTGGCTTTGAGATTTCAAGCCTTGTGTATTTTGAAAGTTTCCTTTTTTAATTTTTATCCTTGTGTTGGAATGTGTGTCAAATGGTTTCAAATGTTTTAAAGTGTGTATTGGGATGTGGAAGCATTGTGTTAGTTTTCATGAGTTGTATTGATTCCTTATTGCTTTTTTTGGGGCTCGAGGGAAAATGAGGAGGGTAATTTCTTCTCCTCATTGGATTATTGGTTGGGTGGAGAGTGTTTCCTCTCCCCCATTTTTGTTCTTTCGATTGAAGAAAATAAGTGGTTGAGCTCTTGTTGAAGATTTAGGACTGAAACATTTGCGAGAAGACAAAAAGGAAATCCTTCATTGTAGAACTTTTCTTATAGTTCCCACTTAAGGTGGAAGGCTAGTAGTCTTAAATTTAAAAGAAAATTTGTATTGCATATTTTATTTATCAAGTTGTAATGTATTGTTGGAAAAAATCTTTTTCATTGTAAGAGAATGAGTTATGCTCAAAAGAAAAAGAAATTTCATTGTTACTTGTAGGAGTTTGCATTATTGTAAGAATGAAAGGAAAACTTGAAGTTGTAAATCATTGAGAATGTATTCTTAGCAAATTTGAAATGTAATATAGTTGTTTGTGCTTTCTTTGAATAAGTGATTGTAGTTGTAATGGAAAAATGCACTAAGTTATAGTGAATTAACTTGTTGAAGGAATTACATTCTTGTTGTGGAAAAGAAAGCAATGATACTTAGAAATAGATGGAATTTCATTTCTTCATTTGAGCTTGAAAACAATTTTATTGGAAAAGTATCCTTGTAGTTGTTTCCTTATATAATTACTGATTTAAGTCATGGAATGAATAAATGTTTTAACCTTTCAACTAATGAATTTAGACATATAAATTCAAGCTAAGGATAAACTATAAATCACCCTAGTAAAAATTGTTTTTGGAAAAATTGTCAAAATGATGGTTCTGTTTTTTTGAAGAATAGGACCCCCACCATGTGCGAGTGGTGGTCTTTGAAGTGTCGGCCTGATGAGAGCTTTGGTCTCTGAACCACCACCCAATATGGGAGGTTGTTTATGAATCATCACCCGGTAGGGAGGTGGTCACATGACCGCCGAGCTAGCTAGGTGGCGGTTTCATCATTTTTGGTGGAAAAATAAAAATCCGCGACTGTGAAAATTTGAACTTGATTTAATTAAAATCCAAGCCTATAAAATTTAAAAATAAAAATACAAGCATACTATAAGGGAATAAAATCTTTGTTTTAATCATGTCAATCCTTAAATGGGAATTTAAATGTATTAAATCTCATAGAGTAAATGGAAATAGGGTTTTTCCCAAATAGAGAACTCAAAATGGAAATAACTAAATAACTACTCTATATTTAGAGTGAAACCTCTACAATAAACAAATAGAAGACATTACTATAATAAATCCTTAAACTAAACTAAACTAAGATAGATCCAAATGAATCCCTCCATGGTTTTCCTCCTTGCTTTTCATGGCTTCCACTCCTCCAACCTTAAATCAAAGAAAAGAAAAGAGACCAAATGAGGAGGCTAGGGAAAAGAAAAAGGTTAAATAAAATTTCATAAGGATGGTTAGGGTTAGGTTGGAACTCTAGGATCTAGTGGCCACAATTGATTTGATCCAAGGGTTAAGAATCATCCCTACAATTGTTAGGTGAGAATATATGTATATTAGACTTTTAAATAATTTAAGTGTATGTGAAAATGGGTGAATGGGGCCACTTAGTGCCCTAGTGTATTAAGTTAAAAATGTAACTCTCCTAGTATGTTTTAGTAAATGTTTCAATGGACATCAAAGTTATTAATTTAAGGGAACTAAGGTAACTAAGGATAAGGGATTAATAAATGTGGGTTTGAATGTTTATTTGAGAAGGAAACTATTTAACCAAGTAAAAGAATTAATGGACACTTTTCTAGTGGATTGTAATTAAATTGACATTAGAAATGGATTAAGAATATTTAATTATTAATCTAGACTTGATCCATCCATTGTAATGTAGCAAATTTCTAGTAGGAGTTAATTGAACGTATTATAGGGTTGACACCCTTGCAATATTTAAACAATAAATATTGCCACAACTTTCTAGATAATTATTTAAGGTTTAATGTGGTTTTAGAACATAAAAATTGTGGCGTTACAAATCTTTACCTATTCTTCTAGTTTTCAGTGATGCTTGCTTTACCGGGCACCATGGTTCAACTTATGATTACTCGATATAGATATCATGATTTCTTGATCGTGGAGTTACAAACCACCTCGATATTGTTCAAGATCGGAAGTTCCAATAGTAACATCGCATTATAGAGTTGCAGAGAAGTATAGATTCTCCAGCGGTGAAGGTAGCTGAAGTAATTCAACTTCAAAATTGCTACTTGGAGAGACTATCACCACTAGATACAATTGAGTGGGGATATTGTGGAAAAGGGCACGATACCGAGCGATGTTGGGACTTGTACCTAGAGAGGAGGCCTAAGTGGATGTAGAAGAAGGGAAAGGGTATTGCAGGACCTAGTACCATCCAATCGATTCAACATTAGGATAGAGAGCACCGGTAGAACACCTAGACATTATCTTTGTGACACTCAGTGCCTCGAGGCAGTGGATTCTAGTGGTTTCTCAAGGATAGTTAGTCACTCTTATTTTTGATTGGACTATCGGAGTAGGATACATCACTGTTGATTTGGTGCACTGACTAGGACTTCCCACTACACCACTTCCTCATCCCAAGATAGTTGGTACAGAGGATGGTACTCTGCATGGAGTGTCTACTAGCTATTGCATTCTGAGCTTCATAGTTGGGAGATGAGTTTTTGACAATATCATTCTCGACATCATCCCTTTGGAGATAGATGAAATGGTATTGGGAAAATTCTACCTAACTTCTCGGTAATGCTATATGACTTATAACATGAGTGGAATAGAGCTTCATATTAGATACAAATGAATGATCGAGTTCACGATGGGACATGTTGTTCATCTTACATAGGGCAACAATTACAAGACTTCTGACTCATATGTACCAAGAGATCATGCAGATCCTAATGCAGAGTCAAAATCATATGTGTAGGTGATCACCCAGATCCTGACATTGAGGTTTCCTACATTCTAGTAGATCATCAGGATCCATATGTAGAGGAGCGAGAGCCCGAGGATCCACATGACACCTATTGAGGTATCCTAGGCCTACACCGAGGATTCTACAGCTGGTAAGAAATCTAAGGTGTAAATAAAGTTGAATTTTTTTCAGCTATTGTATGGGTTTTTGAGCATTATTTATTTCTCTTATTGTAATAAAACCAACAAACTATTGTGCTAGGTAGAATGTATAAATAAGACCCTATTTGGGTAATGTTTGTATACATCTAACTAATTGTGACATAATAGTAAAAGACCCAAATTTTTGGGAAATGTTTGTACTCATTTTTTTACTTGGATTATGAACCCCTTTAGGTATATTATTATGAAATATATTTTGTCCTTGTTTATTTATTTGTCCACTAGGGAGGAGACAAACACTTTCTCTGGGAAAAAAATTTAGTGAGAACAAGCTGGGGACAATTTTACCATACTCGACATTTTCTAGTATTTAAATATGGATTAATCCATTATTTCTCATAATTAGCTTTGATTATCTAATACATCTTGTATCATAATTTAACTCATATTAATAATCTTGGAGATTCATCAGCCATTTTATAGGCAGTTGACCTCGTAGGTATCGGTTTGGATCTTCATTCTATATTGCATCATTATGACCATGCATCATGATGGTAGTTGATTACTTGTTGGCATTTAATGTTGGTCTTATCTTCATTCTATAAGAAGGCCATTATGGTTATACAAAAAGAGTGGTACTTGATATTTCATGTAAACAATAGGATCTCGCAAGAGCTTAGCTCGGACCACTATTCAAGATATCAAGGCATTGCATGACCAGTACACACAATGGTAATTGATCATCTAACTTAGCACCGCACAATAGAGGCATTGAGGTATTTAAAGAGGCTTAGCACTATAAAGCGAGAAGCATTGAGGTCTAGAAAGGGACATGACATCGGTATCATCTTCATTATGTGTAGAGTCTCTTATGACCATGTAGCAGGATGGTACCTGACAAGTCATTGTCAATCACTAACATTGAATCACTCATAGCTCTACGTAGCATGGAGTTCCTTTGGACTAGTTTGAATTCTACGGAATCAACTTGGAGCCAAGAGTAGTGTTATAGAGTAAAAGGGGATCCTTTTTGTCAGATATCTAGAAGCTTAGCACTGCACAATGGGAGCATGGAGGTTTTAATGGGAAACTTAGCACCATACAATGAAGGCATGGAATTCTTATTTAGATATCAAAATGGCATAGAAAGAGCTAGTGAGCCAAAGTGCCAAAGATTCTAGAGTTTGAACAATAATTTTTTGATTGTGGAGTTGGCAGAATATTGAGTCAATCTTTTCTCAAAGAACGTGATTTGGAGTTTACAAGCTTTTTGGGAAAAAATCCTTTCCCATTAGGGAGACATGATCAGGAGGAAATTATGGAGGATAGATGTTCCCCAAATATTTGGGGATCACTACAATATGGAAGAGCACTCGATAGATTTCAATACTATTTGAACGTAGGAAACAAAGTTCGTAAGACGAAATGGTGGTTGGTTAAAGTTGGTCAACTCTTGGTCAACTAGCCAGTCACTTTACAACAAGTGGCAAAATAGAAGCGTGTGTGCTACAAGTTGGGGTTTAGATTCTCTGATCTTCGATGAGAAAAAATTTGGTCGTGAAAACAAGAGGTTCAAATATTATAATGAAAGGGATCCCACCACTATGAGGACTATTTTATTATCATCGATGTGGTGGGTCCTCAAGCCACCACGTGACTTGCCAACACAATTTTTAATTGTTCAATATGCCTATCGAGGAACAAAAGTGGAATATGCCTTTTGAGTCACAAAGCAAGATTAATTTTATCTCGGAAAACTATATTTGTAGCTCGGTGGGGTGGTGAAATCCTCACTCGGCCTAATATTATTACTACAACGATCGATTTTTCCACATTACATGCCCACATTGTTCAAGAAATGGATCGACCTTGTCTATTTATCACTCGTTCGGTATGATAAACATAATATATTGCTCACCATTCTTATGGGCTTGTCCCTTAGATCGAGGTGGTTTAACACTCAACGGTTGCCCAACAAACTAGGATGTGGGTTCAACATTCAACGAAACCACAATACATGGGTTTCCAATTAGAAATAGCTCGCGCCATAATGTGGCAACAATACACAGCTAACCTCTATTGTTTGTGGAAACAAAATGCTAGATGTGGCCTAAGCCACGTAACCCTTGACTACCGCAACCCTTGACTACCGCTAGCCTATATAAATGCTTAAACAACTCCTACCCGACATATGTGGGATTTACAACATGATTAAATCAACGTCGATCCGGTGCCAAAATACAAGGGAAGGATTCAAACCCCCGATCTCTTAGCCATAAGACCAATCCACTAACCAACATGTTAGCCGTGATGGCCACGTAAGGGAATGGACCGATAAGGCTCTTAAGAAAATAATTTGGGCCTTTTTCATTTTAAAAGGGATAGAAACCCATTCATTTTAAACACACGAGCTTATTTATTTATTGTAAGCTTAGTGGGAGATTTTATATAGTATTTATACTATATTAAAATCTTGAATTTTATTAGTGGGGGCTTATAGAATTAATATAGTATTGGTACTATATTAAATTCTTAATTTTATTAAGGCATATTTTTGTATTTTTATTGGCCTATTATTTTTAGGTGACAATATATAACATAATTGTGATTGGGAGTTATTATTACTACCCAATAGGCCCATTGAGCCCTATTTAAACTTGTAAAGCCTAGAATTTTAGACCAGAGTGCCATAGGGCATATTGCGAAGGTCTTGAAGGCCGATCAAATTCCATAGGATTATTGTGCACCGAGAAAGGTGGAGGGTGGACTGATTGATCATAGATGTTCTTCGAAAGGCTAGAGTACTTGATAGGAAATTAAGAGTTCCATTATTTTTTAATGTAAGATCAATATTTGTACTTATGAATTTTTACTAGTGGAATGGTTTGATAGAACCCAAAGACGTAGGCTATTGCCAAATTCCGTAATAAATTGTTGTGCAATTTCTATTACATTTCAAAATTAATTTGAAATTGATTACTCAAAAGGAGTCATATTGACAATTATTAAAAAGTCTATAAGGGTAAGGAAATTTTGGATCAATTTTCCGGATCAACATAGATCAAATCTTATCGAAAAACCAATCTATTTTATTAGAAAATAACATCCATAATCTTTGTGCGCATACGTGTAAGTAAAGTTCAAGCATGCATACTTATCTAGCCAAACAATAGACAAATCAAGTAGAAAAATCAATACGAACATTTTCTCGTAGAAATCATGTGATCATATAGGGGTTTCTAGACATATTTTGTAGATCTTACCTAAAACATTAATGTCCTTGAGTATAGATTCGTAGGTGAAAATGATACATAATATAGTGGATTCAAATGGTATTGTTATTATTTCCATTAGATTTCACACTTACTTGTGGTTGTAAAAATAATAATAAATGTTCAATTAAGGAAATACAAGTAAATAAACATTGAATAAGATCAATCAAATAACATAGGTTACTAATTTCAACTTAAAATGCATTTTTCCAAAATAGATGTTGGTCTCTATTGCTTGACCATGAAGGCCTCCCCTTTAGATGTTGAAAATGTTTTGATTAGGGGCATCGAATTTAGCATATCTCACTTTGAAACATAAAATGATGAATAGGAGGCCTTGGTGGCGTGGTGCTCTCCTTGAACACCTCGGAGTGAATGGATTAATTGCCTTATCGAAGGAATTGAATGTCGAGAAGGAGGAATCCATGGTTAAGCAAATAATAATTAACAAAAGGCACACAAGAGGTCTTCTTGGGAAAATAGGACATCTTTAAATGCGCGAATGGATAAGGGAAACACATGTGCGAGAGGATAAGTTCATATTGCTTGGGACTTAGCCATTTTTGCACATGAGGATCTATTTTTAGAGATGGAATGCAGAGCACATAAATGAGGCCGAGACTTACATTCCACGCATTGGCTATATTTGGAGGATCGACTACAAAGAAATTTTCATGGATGCGGGCTAAGATTAGGCTTATCGCATGGTTTATTGCTATCATTTAACTAAAGGAAGTCTTTTATTAGCACACTTGCATGTGGGGCTATAGATGTAAAAAGAACATAGCTAATAATAACATGTGACCTATTTTGGGATTAGATAAGCGGTGAAGGGAAAGTACCCACCCTTATAAATATGTATTGAACTACGTAGTAGAGGATATATAATATATAGAGAAAGAGAGCATAGACATACGTGTGAGAACTAGGGTAAAGTGATATTATGTTGTTATATCTATCATGTGCATGAGTGTATATTATTGTTACCAAAAGAAGCTTATGTGTAATTGTCATATTTAATATAATGGAGGATATTGGTTGAATCTAAGTGTTACTTCGTGTGTATTTAGATCTAGTATTTTCATGATTTCATCATTGTTAATACTTAGTTTTGTTCTCCCTTAGATATAGATCGACATGCTCTGTAGAATGATGTATTAATGATGGAAATGCATGTATTAAATCTTCATCATGCTAACATCCCTGCAACAAAAACCATAAAGAGAGACTTGGTACCTTTTTGCGCACTTTGGGTGAGCACTCGGTCTAGGTTGAGTGATGTGCCGTGCACTGAGGGTCTTATTGTTGAATTCTAGGTTACATCATTGGTTTCATTACTAGACCTCTTTTTCAGTTGTTTTCAAGATGGTTCACGATGAAGACATATCGGTTGACCTTAGTAAGTGTTGAAGAGTGGATACATGATCTGGAAGAAGAATACGCATGGTGGTTTAACACTAGATTTGAGTTTAACACACGTGTTTGGGTGGAACATAACTTATGACATTTTATATGAGATATTCTTCATTATCTTCCCAATAGAATTATACGAGTGATTGATTGTGTATGTATCTAAGAAAAATTGGAGGTATCACGCACTTGTTTGGACACATGAAGAATTTTAGGCCCTTTATCATGCTGATCTGATTTTGACTCGAGCTATGGATACGTGGTTCCGTGGTGTTTTGAAGCAGATTATATTTTGGAGTATTCAATTTCCACTTATTTGTGTCCGTAAGTATCTCAATTCCAATTTTACAATATCCAGGGGAACTTACTTACAAGGAATTCCACTAGCAATCAAGATCCTAATGGTAAATTTGAATTTGGAGAGTAAACCGATGGCTAACTAAACCCCACCATGCGTGGGGTTATGAGCAGTTTGGTGAAATATGGAAAACCTAGTGGAAGAAAGGTAGAGAGAGGAAAGGATGATTAATTATAATGAGACACACGAGAAGGATATCAAGAAGCAATGGGAGGCTGAAAAATAAATGGTGTTGTGGAGAAAGAAAGTTCGGGAAGGGGTTCAAGTTTACGTAAAGATGTGGAACCCAAACCTCAAAGAAATCCCCCATTTTGGAAGACATGATAGGAACCTTCCTCGGCCTCACGTAGAAGTACACCAACAAAGATGACCTGGACCATGGGCATGCATCTCGAATCCACACGAAACCTTTCCCTTATGCTATGTTTTCTAGCATCTAGTACAACAAAGCAGTCAAACTAATTCAAGCAGTAGAAGAGGAGGAGCGAGTCTTATGAAACACATAGTAATGGTAGTGCAAACAAATTTGTTGTTATATGGGAGTAATTTTCGGGTGTATCATTAGCATAGAATATAAGCAAGCCAATTTTGAATAACTTCCGGGAGTGGTAATGTTTCATAGATCATGTGTGGTATAGTTTAGTTCCACTATTGGGACACAAGGAAGTACATCTTCTGGTCCAACCCCAGCTACAAGTTCAGGATCAGGAGGAATAGTAGCTCTAGTGTATCTAGTGGTTCTCGGAGGCGGTGAAACATAGGAGGTTCTAGATTAGGTGGGAAAGGTCCACACCAACCTCAAAATATTTACATGGAGATGTCTCTTCGTCTTCCAGAGTATAGGGGCATAGAAGATGTTGTTGAACATGTGCATATGTGTGAAATAATGTGGTGCACAAAAGGAATCATGGCTTCTGAGCATAGGGTAAGCCAATTTTCTACTACATTACAAGGGCGTGCACATAGCTGGTACAAAACATTTGACCCTGATCATACTTGCATACACTATCAAGCTTTAAAACATGCATTCCTTAAAGAGTTTCACATCCCTGAGTTTGAGTAGTAGATTATAAGTGCACTCAAGGATATTAAGCAAGGAAATACTGAAAGTGTTAGAGAGTATGATGCCCATTTTAAAACACTTTTATCGAAGCTTTCTTATGATATACATGCAAGCCATCATACACAGTGGTTTATTGGGGGTCTAAACCCCTTTCAGAAGGGCATTATCACATAAGACATACATTGATCCACGCGAAGCACTTGAAGGAGCCTTACGTGCTGAGGTAGTTGGAAGCATAGATACTAGGGTGAGCCCACTTTTAGAAGCACATATCATAACTATGGAAAAATAGTTGGAGAAACTATCAACAAATTCAGCACATGAGACGCACACATGGATTTAGTGTACATATTGTGAAGTAAAAGCTCACACAAAGAATATTTTTCCTCGTAGATCATAACACTCGTTGCCATTGGATTATGAGATATACCATTTAATTCATGATGCTAGCAGCTGCCCATTATTACAACGCATGATAAGGAAGAACATTTCAATCTATGGTCAACGACTCATGACATAGAAGAATTCTGGTTGATTGGTCGATCCATGATGCTATAGATATTGGTGTACAACAAATAGGAGTTTCAGATAACTCTAAGGGTGAGAATGGGCATCGATTACGGATCAAAATCAAGCATGCTATGATTGAAATGAAGGGTGTTTTGAAGGCGGTCTTGGCAAAGGTCGAGGATACCGCGGTGGATTTGGAGGACAACGCCGTGGTAGTGGAAGAAGTGAGTTCCCTAGTGGAACATGTTCTACATGTGGATCTTTTGACCACTACAGGCATGAATGTCCTCAGAATATTACATGTTCTTTTTGTGGAAAGAAACATAGCTATGAAGAGTGTCTGGACTTGTATGAGCATCTTAGTAAGAAACATAAACAATAAAACAAAGGCGCAGGATAGTTAGGATACGAGATCGCTGCTAAGAAGCAATGAATTCCTAATTTGACGATAGAGTCCTAAAAATGCAAGTGAATATTACAACCCACACCGAGGCGGCACGCACCCGAGAAGCATTGTAACAAAGCCTACCACTCCTAAGAAGGAGGTTCTACATGGATGGTAACTAGATCTAGCCCATCGAAGGAGGCAGTATCGAGAAACCAGGAAGTTCTAAGGAATCTTCAAGGTGAGATATAGTACTTGTTATCCTAATTTTCCCCCTAGATAAAATTGGTCAAACATGACCCCGCACAGAAGAAAACTAGATTTGGCTCACGCACAAGCCCACATTTCAAATATAACAATCGTGGTAATAGCGGGACTCTACAATGGAGGAGAAGGGTCTATGAAGGATCAAACGATGCCCAAAGGAACCCGGAGGATTCATAGTGGGATTAAATTGACTAAGTATGGAGGAGATGGCGGAAGCCTCCACATGTCCAAATGGCCCACCTTTAAGGGTCGAAGCCAAAGTGAGAGACTCAAACAAGAGATAGGCCTCCACGTGTTTATGGAATGAAAAGGGAGTAGGCTCAAATCGGCTAAGTACAAAAGGTAAGCGGAAGCCTCCACGTGCCTCATCGACACAATTTCAAAAGAAAATCTAGAGGTAGTCCCCAAATGAGCACGATTGCCACGAGTCCCGAGGTATAAAAAGGGACATAGTCAAGGGTTGAATAGTCAAAGAAGAGGTAGGCCAGTGGAAGGAGCCAAGTGTCAACACGACGCTACTTCAAAAGTAAAATTTGAATCGGGTTTCCAAACAAGCACAAATTTTCCACGTGTCTCGGGTTAGACATATGGCCCCGCCAAACAAAAGGACTTAGCCAAAACATAAGGAAACAAAGAAAGTTGTGGAAGGAACCACGTGTCTCTTCGGTATAACTTCAAAAGTAAAATCCAAAAGCGGTCCCAAAACTAGTGCCAGTTCTACATGGGCCATGTTCCAAGTCAAAGTGAGAAGGCGGGTCATTAGAGGCAATTCAACTTTTGGCTCGAAGGTATAAATTATAAAAGTGATCCGCACCTTCACTAATGCCCAAGGAACCACGTGTTAAGTCTAAATTGTGTGCGGGAAGGTGGGCACTGGGGAGGAATTTTCACTTGAATGGAAAATGCGGAGCGGCGGGCTCGAAGATGATTTTTGACAAAAATGAATTGCGGGGCTACACGACATTTTTTTCATTTTATATTTTTGTGCCAAAAGGCGCAAAGTGATTTTTGGTCTTGTGGACTCGTTACGCTAAACTAGTTTTTGCCATTTTGGACAGACCGTACTCAAATATTTAAATGGACATATCTTTCAATCCAATTCCCAAAATTCAACAAATTTGGCACCATTGGAAAGGTCTCGACCTCGTCTATGCCATGGAAATCTAAAAATTTAATTTTGACAAGGTTAGGTGGGTAAAAATGGGAAAACATCTTCATGCTATTAATATGCAATCTGATTTTCCCCAACAACCAGATCAAATTTGATCTAATCCACCATTCTTCCTTCTTCAACACACTAGACAGACATAAATGAGACAGACTTGACAGATTTTTGGGAAGATCCGTAGCGAGAATTAATGGTTTTGGTTTAGCTTTAAGATCTTGATCGATTTTCTCTTCTTTCCCTCTAATTTCCATCACCTATTTATTGTAATCACTTCTCATTTGAGAAAAGGGGGAGACCTTCTGGATGTGGGGAAACTCGTCAAGTTGTTTCTTGACTCCATTTGAGATGTAAGCCTTCTCCTACACCTGACGAGCATATTTGTTGCTTTGAGAACCCATGTAATAGTCTGTTCACATTATAGAGTAATAAAATATTGTTTTGTGGTGTCTTTCAACCCTTGGCATTGTTTTTTTGTTTCTCTCGTGCCTCTCTATCTCGTGTTTGCTCCCTGTGTATGCATTTCATGTTTGTAGGTGTAAGATGTCATGCTTTGTGGAGTTTTGAGAGTAGATTTGGATCTAGGTCTTTGTCACTTTTGTCTAACCTCCCTCAGTCCCCTTTTCACTATTTTATTCTCCCTTAATAGAGTATCTCGCCACTTCCTTTTCTAGTGTATCATTACTTAGTGTAGGATCTCTTTCACTCTCTCTCTCTCTCCTTGTCCCCTTGGAATGGTTAGATTAGGATATATTATATTCTACCTGCACTGGATTAGCTTGTGGTAGGTAGATTAGGAAGTAACAATCGGCTTTCTCTGGAGGTCCATCTCAAGTTTTGCAAGTCCCACAACTTAAGAGATGGTCCAATGTTGTGTAATCACACCGAATTCCCCATCTCACATCCCAGACCATTCAGGGGTGTTGTGATTCTGCACTAACAACACTTAAAAGATAAATCACGAAAGATGGAGCAAAAGAAAGTATCAGAGACGGTCCAAATTGATATACATGATTTAAGGGAAGTGTGTAAAATGTTGCGCTAGGAAAATATCATTCCATTGTTAGGGGATTGGCTAAAGGGAAACACTCCACATGTAAATATTGGGACCGGATGATAGATCCCGCATGTAAATATTACCCCCATAGCCTAGATTATGACAGTGAAATCACTATAAATGTTGTTGTGGATGGGTGGCTATTAAGTAATATACAGATTGATAGAGGTGTAGAAGTCAATGTTCTTACCTTAGATGCATTACGCACATGGGAAGAACCCCATTGTAGTCATCATTTAATATATTGTTCATGGAAAATCAAACTAAGGCCACTCCCATTGGAGTTTTCAAAGAAGCATCCATTACCATACAAGGAGCCAAGTTCACTAAAGACTTTGAGGTTTTAGCACTTTGGGTAGAGTCGATAGCATCCCATCTCTATTGGAGCATCCTTAGTGCCATGCAAATAATTTTGATCTCCGGTTCAACAAGGGCTATATCATTTTGAAAACAAAGAGGAGAAAGTTATTATCCCTTTAACAGATGAAAAAAATTGTGCCCTATGTTGAGCCCGAAATGAAGAATATCTGAATAGGATTTATGTACACGCCATCCAAGATCCATAGATACTTGATCCAACCAAAAATGACTAATTCGGTGGGAGGATGTATAGTCTATTAGTGATACTACAAGTGTTTCTTGTGATAACCGAGCTCACACCACTTATGAGTTGGTAGGGTGTGAAGTAAAAGGCATTTTTCCTAGAGGTAGAAAACCACGTTAAGTTAGGAGGATAGGTAATAACTCTGTACCTTGTTACACAAGAGAAGGAGATCCTATGGTATTGCTGTGCACCATGAAATAATAGTGGATAGACCCACTGGAAAGAAGAAATATGCTAGAATATACACTATGTGGGACAACAACATGCTGGTGGGTAGCCCACAAGGATAATCTTGTAGGATGGAATCAAATTAGGATTTATCTTGCTAATAGGTTCTTTAAGAGCAATGCACCTACTCAAATTTGTGCTTATTGTGGTAATCAACTTGTTCGAACCATGTTCGAAGTGTGAGAGACTACGGATGGAAGGGTAGGAACCTTTACCGCTTCACTATGGGTGCACAAGTTTTATTCCATTTTACATGGTTGCACACGTGCTTGGTATGTATATGTAGAACTCCATCAAAAGACTGGAAATTGGTAGGATTTAATTGCAGGAATGGCTCAGACATTTAACTTCTTCTCTAAAAATCCTCCAGTGGAAGAAGCATTGAAAGCTATAAATCGCTTAACTATGGGAGATAGTGCGAGGTGAAGAACTCCTTCAAGAGTTATTAGATAAATAATACTCGGGAGTGTGTCTTGATGAAGAAACAGAGGTGATGAAACATTACTTTAGTGTGCTAACTGGAGAAAGAAAAGGAAAAATGGTCTACTTAGTGGATGATGAAGAAGTAGAAAATATAGATGTAAATTATTCAACATGTAGGCGTGAGGTGTTGGATAATGTAGATACAGAAATGCGTGCCTATCATGAACCTATGAAGACAAAGAAGGTGAATATTGGAATAGATATTGAGCCTAAGGAAGCCATAATTGGAGACTACTAGTCAGACTTGGAAGTGGCTAAAATTATTGAGTTATTATGGGATTATCAGGACTTATTCCCTCGGGGTATCATGAACTTAAGGGCATGCATGAATCACTAGGGGAGATGAAGATAATGCTTAAAGAAGGTGTGTGTCCATTTAGAAAGATACCTTACAGGATGAACCCCAACTTACACAAGAAGGTCAAAGAAGATATTGACAAAATGTTGAAGTTTGGAATTATCAAGCCCCTTGATGAGTCAAAATGGGTTAGTCCAATGGTGATCAACATCACAAAGGATGAACATATTAGAATCTATGTGGATTACAGGGAGCTGAATGTTGCATGTGTAACAGACCCATTTCCTACGCCATTCACTAAGGAAATACTAGAAGTCGTGGCATGGTGTGAAATCTATTCATTCACAGATGGGTTTTCTAGGTATCATCAGATTAGGATTGCTAGGAGGATCAAGAAAAGTCAACTTTTACTACTGAATGAGGTAGTTTTTCCTATACTTTGATGCCCTTTGGACTGAAGAACTTACTTGTTGTATTCTCACGGATAGTGGTTCAGGCATTCAAAGATTGTATTCACGACTTCTTGCATGTTTATTTAGATGATTTGAAAGTATATGGGCTTGTTAAGGATCACTGTGACAATCTACGCTTAATATCTTGAATGATGCGAGACAGGTTGAGTATCTCCTTTAACATCAAGAAGTGCATATTTACTACACCATTTGGAATACTGTGAGGTCACATAATCTGCAAGGAGGGTTTGTTATTCGATCCATCTAAGGTTATAGTCATTCTAGGCCTATAAGCACCTAATGATTAGAGTGAAGTGCATGGATTCTTAGGTCACACGGGGTATTAGGGATATGCTAATTTTTTTGCACCGTTAGAACAATTACTAAAAGGAAAGGTATGTTCTACTACGGAGAACCGCAATATCACGCATTTGAGATGTTAAAGGAGAAACTTACTACCATGTCTATTATGCATTTTCCTTCATGGACCAACCATTTCATGTACATATTTACGCCTCTGGAATGACCATTTGTGTGGTGTTGGCTCAACATGGAGAAAGTATTGTACATCATCTTATCTATTTTCTAGTAGAAAGCTAACTCCTATAGAACATAATTATACAACTACAAAACATGAAGCTTTGTCAATGATTTATGCACTACACAAGTTTAGACAATATTTTCTAGCTACACCATTTGTATTCTATATAGATCACATGGCCTTGAAGTATTTGGTAAACAAGCTCGTTTTACAAGGGCACATATGCGGATGGGTAGTATTATTTCAAGAATTTGATTTTACAATTGTAGTAAAGCCGGGAAAAGTAATTACGGACCAGACCATCCATCAAGAATACGGTCGGAGAAAAAAGCACGAGAAAATTGAGGATACCATGCCGGATCAAAGTTATATAGATTAGAACATGCACCATTAGAATTAGAGGCATTGTTATCTTTCTACGGACTGGTGTTGCACTAGAAGGAATGAAATCCTTGGATAAGAAACAACTTTCTATATGCAGCCCCCTAAATGTTAATTAGTGGTGACTGTATAAGTTGGGAAGAGGCGAAGTATTTCATCATTGTGTATTGGAGCATGGGCACACGGATATCTTGGAAGAGGCTCATGGTGGTATTACAATGGCCACTATGCAGTGATGTTCTCATGCCAAAGATCATACTCATTGGATTATGGTGGGAGACCACGAATAAAGATTGTAAGGCATATTACAAGTTGTGCGATCATTTTCCGCGTCTAGGAAAACTAGGGAAAAGAGATGAGATGCCTTTAAGACCTATTTCTAGTGTAGAACCATTTGAGAAATGGGCTATCAAATTTGTAGGACCTATTTCACTAGCCGCGCGTAGGACTAGATCATGCTACATCATTACTTGCATAGATTATCTCACAAGGTGGGCAAAAGCAACACCTACAAAGGATTGTCGGAAGCTACAACAACTAGGTTTCTATGGGAAAATGTTCTTACAAGGTATGGATGTCCTCTAAGTCTGACAAGTGATAGGGGCACACATTTTTTGAATGAGACAATAAGGATATTATTAGATGAGTTTATGGTTGTGCACCATAAGACTACACCTTACCATCCTCAGGAAAATGGAACTGTTGAGGCTTTCAACAAGATTTTGAGCTAGACCTTGACAAAAAATTGTGATGTTGGAAGAAAGGATTGGGATGATAAAGTGTTTGTTGTACTTTGGGCATATAGAACAACTTATAAGAGGTTGAACAAAGCCACACCATTTCAGTTAGTGTTTAGCGCAGAAGTCATTCTTCCTATGGAATTCATGTTACCTTCTTTGTGTATCATGCGAGAAGATGGATTTTCTAGAGGGAAGGATGACTGCAATGTCTAGCATTGTGTTGGTCTTGTAGAATGAGAAAGGAGAGATTGCACAAGATGAAGTGGGTTATATTGTTGTGGACATTCCAGAAAAAGCATTGGAAGCACTCGTTGAGTGGAAGACCTTGGAGGCCGAAAAAAGGAGTATCCCGAATTAATTTTTAGGTTGAAGTGGATGAAGCTACAAAGTAACATCATTCTTTTATGCATATAGATTTGTTCTTATTCTTTCCATTTAGATTCTTTAATTCATTTTTGAGACAACCATTATCGGGGCAATAATACAATTAGTGTGGGGTAATGTTGAGCAGAGAATACTTAACAAAAGGCACACAAGAGGTCCGCGTGGGAAAATAGGACATGTTCAAAGGTGCAAACGGATAAGGAAAACACGCACGCGGAGGATAAGTTCATATTTCGAGACTTAGCTGTTTTTGCACATGAGGATCTATTTTTAGAGATGGTGTGCAGAGCACATAAACAAGGCAGAGACTTGCGCACCACGCATTGGCTATTTTTGGAGGATCGGCTACAAAGCACTTTACATGGATGCGGGCTAAGAATAGGTTTATCACTGTTAGTTAACTAAAGGAAGTCTATTATTAGCACACTTGCATGTGGGGCTATGGATGTAAAAAGCACATAGCTAATAATAACATGCGACCTATTTTGGGATTAGATAAGCGGTGAAGGGAAAGTCCCCACCCTTATAAATATGTATTGAACTGCGTAGTAAAGGATATATAATATATAGAGAAAGAGAGCATAGACATACGTGTGAGAACTAGGGTCTAGTGATATTATGCTTCTAGATTTGTCACTCCATGAGTGTATATTACTCATTCTTGTAAGAAGCTTCTGTGTAATTTTCATATTTAATATAATAGAGGATATTGGCTGAATCTAAGTGTTAGTTACATGTGTATTTTGATATAGTATTTTATTGATTTCGTCATGGTTAATACTTAGTTTTGTTCTCCCTTAGATAGAGAAATGGAATACTCGTAGAATGATGTATTAATGATGGAACTGCATGTATTAAGTCTTCATCATTCTAACATCCTACAACAACAACCCTAAAGAGGGACCTGGTACCTTTGTGCGCTTTGGGTGAGCACTCGAGTCTAGGCCGAGTGATGTGCCAACATGCCATGGGTCTTATTAGTGAATTCTAGGCTACGTCGAATGGTTTAGGTAAATCACAAGTGAAGGATATGATGTACCTTATTGATCTTATTATTGGTAGTCCTGTGAATCCCACCTAAAACAAAAGATCCAACAGATTAAGGGAAAAATGTATCCAAACATCAAGAAATCAAGATGATATCTACACCTTAATTTATATGAAAATAATTATCTTAATTACACCCACAAAGAAGGCTTCAAAATTGATGGTAGTTGGTTTGAACAAAAAAAATATACCATAAAGGCTTACTGAACTATGTATGATGCATGTGCACTCTCGAAAACAAGGGTGAGTAAGTGAATAAGTACTAGAAGTTATGTTACATTTATAACCGAGACTTCTCCTTTAGCCCTCATTTGTAAGAGTCGTATTTGTTGTTGGAGCTTGTTTTTGTATAAGGTAATTGGGGAACCTTTCAAAACTCATTTTTTCTAAGTTTTGGTGAATTGATCGCTACTCCAAAGGACAAGACATCATTTTTTGATATTTTATCAGAGTTATTTGTTGTACTTTGAGTTTCTTAGATGCCCTATAAAATTATGGTCAATGGATCAAGCTTACATAATTTTGTTTAATTATTTTACCTCAAGTGGGTGTTAATATTTTATCCATATATGATTTTGTACAAGGTATGAGGGTCCTTTTAATGCCAACTTATTATCTTAATAAAAATATAAATTTATGAAAAATGTAAAAACGATCTATATAATATTTTTAAATATAAATATCTAGAAAATTAAGAAGCCGAGCTCCAAATTACTACTCCTTGTTTGGAGGATCCTCACCCAAAATTCATAAAATGCAAAAGATGTGGAAACATATCAAATAATCGTGGCAAGAGACCAAAAATAAAAAGCAATGTGAAACACTCAAAAAATCCAAGTACATGGCATTTACGTTATAGAAAGGGGGATCATTCATATTTTACGAAAATATATAATGGTTGAGAACCTCAACTCAAGTTTCCAACTATATTTTTGAATAACAAAAGTTTTACCAAATATTTTAATGGAACTTTTTTAAAACTCTATGTAGATAATATAATGTTTGAACAAGCACTATGAAAATCAATCGGGTTAAGGATTGCTTTGACCAAAACACTTACCTAAGTATTTTTACTTTCTCCAAAAAAAAAAAAAGTTTGCCAAAATATTTTACCCATCTCGATGCTTTCCCTTAGTTTGTGTTATTCGAATGATTAAATTATTATGCTTGATTTATATTTATATGACTCCAAGTATAATAAATCACACTAAAGATGACCCAGGAAGGGTATTAAACATATACATTTGCAAAAATTACCATTAGAGATCCTTATATAGGATTGACTAGAAGTAAAAATAAAAAACTAGAGAAGTTTGCACAAGATATATAACGGGTATATTTACTAACAGGGGTCTTTTTGTATATGTATGAACAACATAATGAAAGATTACAAGGCATATAATAGCTTAGGATAATGCATTTTAGCATTGTTTCGCATATAAGATATGTCGAAGGGATGTAATCCAAATCTAACTTCATCAAGTGTAAAAATGTCGAATTAGGGTGTTTACAATTGTGTTCCACATATTTCCATTGGTGTCCATCTCAAGATTGTTCAACTAGAGGGTTCAAAACATTTCACTTACAAAGTTAGAAGATATTTTCATAACACTTATAGATCAACCTTTTCCAAATGGCGGTGATGGGGTGAGCATCAAGATCTTAGTAGAGGTGGTTGTTTTGGTGCTTCGGTAGTGCTACCACATGATAATTTCCTCCCCTATATATTATTATTTCCTCTGCTTAGACATAATGACGAATTTGTGAAAAAATCGTATAATAATAATGGTTGGGAGTTAAGACCTTATAAGTAAATGGTTCTAACTAGTGGAAGTGGTTGAGGGATAAGTTTCATAGTTTATCTCCTTCATTAACCAACAAAGTTTTTTTGTTACCTTAATGGTGGATCTTTGTTTTTATGGTGTTTCTTTCCTTTGCTAGCTATTATCTTAACTAGTTACGTTGAAATATTTTTGTTACCACATTATATGTATTAATCATTCCCAAATACATTGACTGATTTTTTTGATATGCTTATTTTTTCATGAATTATTTTACAAGCTTGATCTTACATGTTCTTTGATGTGACCCCATTGCACCCATTTTTAGAAAAATCAATATTGTTTATTTTTTATAAATATCTAACACACCATCTATGTTGTCATAACACCGATATATAAAAACTAAATGAATTTTTGGGAGCGCCGGGTAAATTATAACAAAGTTTCTTTGTTACATAGTATTTGTATGGATCTTTTTCTTCTTGAAGAATGTGTGATCTTACATTCATCAATAAACATATTGCAAATATTTTACTTTAGGGATATACAATCCTAATGTTAGGACTTCAATACGCCATCTTGTCATCCTATACACCATGATAAAAATTTGATGACCACATATGCTTATCCTAGATAAAATTTGAACCCCCCGCAAAAAAAAATCATAGAAATTCATTGGAGAATCATGAAAAATTTCTTTCATGCGAATGGTGAATATAAAGACATCAAAACATCGCTATTAAATATTACATGATGGTATATTTTTTATATGCTACCGGTCGATAGCATAGTTTATACTACCGATCGATATCATAGTGTATGATACCATCGGTAGCATAAAAAATATTGTCGACTCGGTTGGTAGCATTTTTTATACTACTAGCTGACAACATACTATATGTTGACAGGAAGTAGCTTAAAAATACTACCGACCGATTGTATTACGATGAATTTTGTGAATTTTTATTTCACGTGAATGGTGAATTGACCCCTAAAATTAACTTGTATTGAGAAAAATTAGTGAACCCCTAATTCCTACCCTAAAAAATCGTCAATTTCAAATTTCAAAAACCAGAATATCCGTGAATTAACAAAGATTCTCCACTAAAATTTTCCCTAGTTTGCACAAAGAAATTTTCAATCACTTGCAATTTTTCATTAGTAAAATTGAAAAAATAGTAGTATTACATAATAGTGTTTGATGCTATAAGTATGTATCATTATTTAGAATGTCTCTTGAACTATAATTAGCATCTATAATTCTATTAAATAAAAAAATGATGATTATATTTAAAACCATATACCACTTGATGTAGCTTGGGATCTATGCATGGAATCATTTGACCAGATTTGTATGCATCATTTTAAGATCATTTGCACTCCTTTTCCTTTTCAAAACATGGGATTGTTAATATAATTTTGCACAAGAATATGACCATATGTTAAAGCATTGTTAGGGAGTTGAAAATCATCAACATATCCAAGCTAGGTAAGCATCATTGTGGTGTTATTGTAACACCAATACACAATCATCTTAGCATAAATATAACAATACTACCTCCCTTTTCATTACATAACTACTGGTTTCTCCCGACCAACAAGTCTATACTCGAAGGGTATGCTACTAAAGGAGTGTTGCAAAAAAGTGAAATGGGCATAACATACATAAATTGAATAGATGTGTCATGTTGTGTCCAATTTTTAGTAATTTTGTATGAGAGAGTCTCCTAAATATAAACACACAGAAATCAAAAGTATGGGGAAGAGGTGCCAACAAGCTCTAAAGACCAGAACAATCTAGCAACAATGAGATGGGATTGGTAGTCACAAGGCATGGTTCTCCAATGAGAAATTCCTCTCAAAGCATCCATCACTATAGAGCCATAAGGTCTATGTGAAAGATAGCTTTGGCTTGAACACACCCGAGTTGGCCCTAATGGCTTTTAAACAAGAAAATATAGTACTAGGCAAATGTTAACCTATGCTTTTTTGTTTTGACAAGTTATATGATTCTAAGGGTTGTTAATAGCACAAAGGAGCATAATTCGTGTTGCCATGTTTTGTTTGGCATGAAATTGGGAATTACAATTAATCATGAATCGAAAATGTGTATGCATATATAAACTTTATGAAATCCTAGAAGTGATGAAGTTACAATTCTAAAACACTAGTTATTTCACATATTCGTAAATGGTGAATTCACATGCATTATGAAAAAGGCGTTGCAAATATTTGAACAAAGCAACATTGTTTTGGAATTGTAATTACATCACCTCCCCATTCTTTATATAATAATACGAATGTAATTAAAAATAAAAATAGAGGATGTTGGATTTAGCACCATTCACGCTCCTTAAAAAGAAAATCAAAATTAGACCTAAATGATAGAAATATTTGATCACGTTATTAATAGAAGATGATATGAATTTCATTTCTTTTATATTTTCTTCGCTAAATCTTATGTGCTAAAAACTAACACAAAAAGACACAATGGATAATACATTTAAAGTGACCACCAATTTTTGTAAAACGTACAAATAACAAACAAAGATATTTATTCATTTTACTAGTCTATTAATTAGAACATAACATAATCCAAACAGAATGATTTAAAAACATAGGAAGAGGAAATTATGAGAACCAAGGCACCACTAAACTAGTCTTCTTGGAAAGATTGTAAGTGCGCCTTACACTACACGAACAAAATGTAATGTTTAGTGATGTATTTGAAGATTAGGTTTCAATCAATGGTGAAATGGTGATCTGAGGTAGTCATGCTCTGACTGACTCAAGTCTCCGCAAAAACGGGCCTTTCACGCTCGCATCTTTAATTCAAGTCACGCACGATTCAGAAAATTCTACCTGAGTTCTCGTAGACCTTGACGTGCAAATGAAAACAAATTTCCGGTCGATCTCTTAAAACATAAAGATGTTTGCCATTAACCGGAGCCTTTAAGGAATTGTCTTACACAGTCCTTATAAGTGATTACTTTGTGTTGTGTTGTGACAAGAAATAATGTCATGTTTATTGATGGAGAGGTTATCATGCTGTGCTTTGACTGGCTGAAGTTTTCAAATAATCCTCAGAATAAGATAAAGTAAATTTTGAATTTTTATACACGCACAATTCGGAAATCTACCTCTTCCATGATCAGATGAATTTCTTTGTATTTTCCCATCTATGAATTTTCAATTTGTTTGTCCAAAAACGGTGGACAATTAATTTTGTATTTTTCCCATCTTTGAAATTTCATTGAGGAAAGAATTTTTATCTTTTCAGTCTTTGAAATTTCAACTTGTTTTCGTCCACAAAAATAAGTCTTCTACAAACTCTGGTTTCTACTGGAAAGAAAACAAAACGCTTATTCCCTGATCTTTTAAATCCATCTGCTTCTCTTTGCATAGGCTCTTCCAATGACATGCAACACTGTAATTGGTGGTTGTGCTCTTTAATCCGCCACAATTAACACCATTGCGTTTGTTTATATGCGAACAAAGATGTATCTTTCTAATATTTGAAGTTTCAATTTATTTTCGTCGACATAATTAAGAGAAATAATTTGGTATGTATCCCATATTTGAAATTTCAAGGAAGTTTGTATCTTTTCCATCTTTGAAATTTCAGATTGTTTCCTCCACAAAAAGAAGAATCTTTAATTTATGTTGGACAGAAAATGTGAATTTTCTATTCTTGTAAATTCATTCGCTTTTCTTTATATTGGACCATTATTTAATTTAGGTTAAGTTTAAATTAATTTTAGGTAATTGGGTTTTATTGCTTATTTAATTTTATTACATTTTATAAAAAAATTAATATTATTTCAATTTTATTTGCAAAGCTGCTTGGTCTATCGATCAATGACGAATCCTGAAATAAACAGTCCATTACTTATTTGACCGGTCAATCCCGCATACTTATCAAAACTCTTAAATCCACAAGAAATTTATAACATTGCAGCGCTTAATGCCGTTGAATTTGTTTAATGGAATACATGCTCCGCACAAATGCTTGCACTTTGCTCCCCTCCTTTTTTGTTATACTCTCACACTCCTGCTTTCTCCCATCGCACTTGCATCTCGAAGAGGGCGCAATTCTTATAAATAATAAGGTGGGTGATTGGAGGGACACGCGTCATGTTTTGAGCAATTGGAATGCGTCTCAGAGAACCCTTGCAGGTGGAATGGAATCTCTTACAATGAAAACAATGCCATTATTACAGCTTAATCTCGCAATATGTCTTGCGCAATATGACGCCTTCCTCGCCCGGGGCACTTGATTCTACACTGATTGTATGTGTTTTTGGGAATTATTTATTGCCCTTATTATAATAAAACCAACAAACTATTGTGCTAAGTAGAATGTATAAATATGACCCTATTTGGGTAATGTTTGTATACATATAACTAATTATGGCATAATAGTAAAAGACCCAAATTTTTGGGAAATGTTTGTTCTCATTTTTTTACTTGGATTATGAACCCCTTTAGGGATATTATTATGAAATATATTTTGTCCTTTTTATTTATTTGTCCACTAGGGAGGAGACAAACACTTTCTGGAGAAATTTTTAGTGAGAACAATCGGGAAATTTTACCATACTCGACATTTTCTAGTAATTAAATATGGATTAATCCATTATTTCTCATAATTAGCTTTGATTATCTGTTACATCTTGCAGCATAATTTAACTCATATTAATGATCTTAGAGATTTGTCACCATTTTATATGCAGCTGACCTCGTAGGTATCGCTTTGGATCTTCATTTTGTATTGCGTCATTATGACTGTGCATCATGATGGTAGTTGATTCTTGTTGGCATTTAATGTTTGGTCTTATCTTCATTCTATAAGAAGGCCATTATGGTTATACAAAAGAGTGGTACTTGATATTTCATGTAAACAATAGGATCTCACAAGAGCTTAGCTCTAACGCTATTCAAGATCAAGGCATTATGACCGTACACCTGAATGGTAATTGATCATCAAACTTAGCACCACACAACAGAGGCATTGAGGTCTTGAAAGAGGCTTAGCACTGTAAAGTGGAAGCATTGAGGTCTGGAAAGGGACATGACATCAGGTCACATCTTCATTATGTGTAGAGTCTCTTATGACCATGTAGCGGGATGGTACCTGACAAGTCATTGTCAATCACTAACATCGGATCACTCTTAGCTCTACGTAGCATGGAGTTCCTTTGGACCAGTTTGGATTTTGTGGAATCAACTTGGAGCTAGGAGTTGTGTTATAGAGTAAAAGGGGATCCTTTTTGTCGATATCTAGAAGCTTCACACTACACAATGGGAGCATGGAGGTTTCAATGGGAAACTTAGCACCATACAATGAGGCATGGAATTCTTATTTAGATATCAAAATGGCATGAAAGAGGCAAAGTGAGCCCAAGTGCCGAGAGATTCTAGAGTTTGAACAATAATTTTTGATTGTGGAGTTGGCGATTATTGAGTCGATCTCTTCTCAAAGAACGTGATTTGAGTTTACAAGCTTTTTGGGAAAAAATCCTTTCCCATTAGGGAGACATGATCCGGAGGAAATTATGGAGGATAGATGTTCCCCAAATATTTGGGGATCACTACAATATGGAAGAGCACTCGTAATAGATTTCCGAATACTATTTGAACGCAGAAACAGAGTTCAGAGTTCGTACGACGAAATGGTGGTTGGTCAAAGTTGGTCAACTCTTTGTCAACTGGCCAGTCACTTTACAACAAGTGGCAAAATAGAAGCGTGTGTGCTACAAGTTGGGGTTTAGATTCTCTGATCTTCGATGAGCAAAAATTTGGTCGTGAAAACAAGAGGTTCCTATGAGGACTATTTTATTATCATCGACGTGGTGGGTCCTCAAGCCACCACTTGGCTTGCCAACACAATTTTTAATTCATTCAATATGCCTATTAAGGAACAACAAGTGGAATATGCCTTTTGAGTTGCAGTGCAAGATTAATTTTATCTCGACAAACTATATTTCTAGCTCGGTGGGGTGGTCAAATCGTCACTCAACCCAATATTATTACTACAATGATCGAGTTTTCCACATTGCATGCCCACATTGTTCAAGAAATGGATCGACCTTGTCTATTTACCAACTTGCTCAGTATGATAAACATAATATATTGCTCACCCTTCTTATGGGCTTGTCCCTTAGATCAAGGTGGTTTAACACTCAACGGTTGGCACAACAAACCGGGATGTGGGTTCAACATTCAACGAAACCACATACATGGGTTTCTAATTATAAATGCACTCAGGCGCCACAATGTGGCAACAATACATAGCCAACCTCTATTGTTTGTGGAAACAAAATGCTAGATGTGGCCTAAGCCACATAACCCTTGACTACCGCAACCCTTGACTACCGCCACCTATATAAATGCTTAAACAACTCCTACCCCGACATATGTGGGATTTACAACATGGTTAAATCAACGCGATCCGGTGCCAAAATACAAGGGAAGGATTCAAACCCCGATCTCTTAGCCATAAGACCAATCCGTTGGTTTAACACTCAACAATCGGCCAACAAACTGGGATGTGGGTTCAACATTCAATGAAACCACAATACATGGGTTTCCAATTAGAAGCACCGGGCCCACAATGTGGCAACAATACACACCAACCTCTATTGTTTGTGGAAACAAAATTCTAGATGTGGCCTAAGCCATGTAACCTTTGACTATCGCAACCCTTGACTACCGCCACCTATATAAATGCTTAAACAACTCCTACCCCGACATATGTGGGATTTATAACATGGTTAAATCAACGCCGATCCGGTGCCAAAATATATTGTTTATATATTTGTGCTCTTGGATGGGAAATAATTGTTGAATAATTGCATTATGGACAATCCTTGTTTACTAGAAAATTGAAATAAATTTCATTTAATAATGGTTTGTTTCACCTTATTAAAACTAGATGTGTAAAAGGATTAGGTATAATTGACTTATTAATAAAATCTCTACCTTGTGGAAATATAATTTGATCAAAATAAATGAATCAACCACAACTAATTATACCTTTAAGATGGTTGTATAAACGAAATGAAAAGTGATAAGTTTTAAATCCTTATAAATACAAAATTGTGCACTACTATTTGCCTAGGTGCATGTAAATCTTATCCATACAAATTTATAAATGTGAAATTTATCCTTCCACATTATTTGCAATTTTCCAAATTGAATAAGAAAACTTAATTGCTAAATGAATGCGTATTATTAATATACAATAGTTATATAATGATAATGTACAAGGATTTTTTTACAAGCCATAATATAATTATATGATTTTAATTGCATGTTGTCTTTAGCAAATACTAATAATCTAAGTCATGTATACTAAACTTTATTAGGGAGGTGCATAATGCAAATACATTCAAGATATGTAGGCGTTGACCCCACGCCCACTATATACATATATGGGTTGTGGGGTCGATGCCCATCCCCATCTACAACATTCCTATTTGTGTGTCCTGCAGTGTGTGTGCCACCATGGTTAACAAAACATATATATTTTATTATTATTATTATTATTATTTAATAAAATAACAGTTTTTTCACTAGGTAGGGCATTAGCATTTTAATAATATTTCCCCTTACCACTTACTGCTTATATATATAAATAACTAACATATATATGTTAGTTATTTATATATATAATAAGTTATAAAATAAAACTATTATTAAAATGCTAATGCACTATATTCAAGCTATAAAAATATTTTATTAAATAATAATAATAATAATAATAAAATATATAAGTTTTGTTAGCCATGGGTGGCCGTGGCCTCTCCTCGCGTAGGTCAGTTAAATAGGAATGTGGTAGGGGATGGGCATCGACCCCACCCCAACCCATATACTTGTATATGGGGTGGGCGTGGGGTCAACGCCTCCCCCAATACTCTTGAACCCCAAACAATTTGCATTATGCGCCTCCCTCCCCTTAAAAGTTTAGTATACACTTGACTTAGAAAAAGCCCTCCATGCTATTAAAAGCGGCCATTCTAGGGAATATGCGACTGTGTATTTTAGTGACCGCAGCTTTAGTTTTATCCTCTGCGTTTATCTTTCTCGTCCGTATATATATATGAATCTTGTGTTTTTTTTTTCGAGTTTTAATAAATGAAATATATGTAAAAATGTATATACCTACACATATTAATATATATATGTACAAGCATTTTTTTAATTTGTAAAAAGAATACTTAGGATTTGGGGGTTTGCCAAAAAAATATACACACAAAGTATACACCTTGAGCCTGCAAGTAAAAAGGAAAATACTTCTATTAAACAAATAGAAGAGATAGATCAATACCCACTAAAAATAAAATGCTTCTACTAAACAAATAGAAGAGATAGATCAATACCCACTAAAAATAAAATGAATACCTACAACATGGGCAACAATACATAACCGACCTCTATTGTTTGGGGAAAAAATGCTAGCCGTGGCCTAAGCCACGTCACCACCGACTATCTCCAGCCTATATAAAGGCTTAAATGCCTTTACCTCAACGGATGTGGGATTTACAACACGGCTAAATCAAAGCGGATCCGAACCAAAATACAAGGGAGGATTCAAACCCCTTATCTCATTAGCCATAAGACCGATCCGCTAACCAACATGTCACCGAGTTGGCCACATAAGGGAATGGAGCAATAAGGCTCTTAAGCAAATAATTCGGGCCTTTTTCATTTTAAAATGGAACCAACCCCCTTCATTCTAAACACACGAGCTTAGTTATTTATTTTAAGATTAGTGGGGGATTTTATATAGTATTTATACTATATTAAAATCTTGAATTTTATTAGTGGTGGCTTATAGAATTAATATAGTATTGGCACTATATTAAATTCTTGATTTTATTGAGGCATATTTTTGTATTATTGTTGGCCTATTATTTTTAGGTAACGATATATAAAATAATTGTGATTGGGAGTTATTATTACTACCCAATAGGCCCATTGAGCCCCATTTAAACTTGTGAAGCCTGGAGTTTTGGACCGGAGTGCCATAGGGCGTCTTGTGAATGTTTGGAAGGCCAATCAAATTCCTTAGGATTCTTGTGCACTAGGAAGGTGGAGGACGGACCGATTGATCATCGATGTTCTTCGAAAGGTTGGAGTACTTGATAGGCAAGTAAGAGTTCCATTAGGTTTTATTGTAAGATCAATATTTGTACTTACAAATTTTTACTAGTGGAACGGTTCAAAAAAACCCACAGATGTAGGCTATTGCCGAACTCCGTAATCAATCATTGTGCAATTTCTATTCCATTTCAAGATTAATTTGGATTTGATTATTGAAAAGGAGTAATATCGGTAATTATTAAAATGTCTATAAGGGTATGGAAATTTTGGGTCAATTTTTCAGATAAGCATAGATCAAATCTTATTGAAAAACCAATCTATTTTCTTAGAAAATCACATCCATAATCTTTTTGCACATACATTTAAGTTAAGTTCAAGCATGCATACCTATCTAGCCATGCAATCAAGATGATATCTACACCTTCATTTTTATGGAAATCATTATCCCAATTACACCCAAAAAGGAGGCTTCAAAATTGATAGCATTGGTTTGAACAAAAAAATCTACCATAAAGGCTTACTAAACTATATACGATGCAAGTGCACTCTCGAAAACAAGGGCGAGTAAGTGAATAAGTACCAGAAGTTATGTTACATTTATAACTAGACTTCTCATTTATCCTTTATTTGTAAGAGTCATATTTTTTTGTTGAGATTGTTTTTGTAAGGTAATTGGGAGCCTTTCAAAACTCATTTTTCTGAGTTTTTGGTGAATTGATTGTTACTCCAAAGGACAACACATCATTTTTTGATATTCTATCGGATTTATTTGTTGCATTGAGTTTCTTGATGCCCTATAAAATTATGGGTCATGGATCAAGCTTACATAATTTTTTTAACTATTTTACCTCAAGTGGGTGTTAATGTTTTATCCATATATGATTTTGTACAAGGTGTGAGGGCCCTTTCAATGCCAATTTATTATCTTATTAAAAATATGCATTTGTTAAAAATGTTAAAAAGCATCTATATAATTTTTTAAAATATAAATATCTAGAAAATTAAGAAGCTATGCTCCAAATTAATACTCCTTGTTTGGAGGATCCTCACCCCGAATTCATAAAATGTAAAAGATGTGGAAACATATCAAATAATCGTGGCGAGAGACCAAAAATAAAAAGAAATGTGAAACACTCAAAAATCTAAGTACATGGCATTTATGTTAGAGAAATGGGGATCATTCATATTTTACGAAAAATAGATAATGAGTGAGAACCTCAAATCAAGTTTCCATCTATATTTTTGAATAACAAAATTTTTAACAAATGTTTTGATGGAACTTTTTTAAAACTCTATGTAGATAATTTAATGCTTGAACAAGCACTATGAAAATCAATCGATCAAGCATTTCTTTGACCAAAACACTTACCTAAGTATATTTACTTTCTCCCAAAAAAACATGTTATGTTTGCCAAAATATTTTACCCATGTCGATGCTTTCCTTAGTTTGTGTTATTCTAGTGATTAAATTATTAGGCTTGATTTATATTTATATGACTCCAAATATAATAAATCACACTAAAGATGACCCAAGAAGGATATTAAACATATACATTTGAAAAATTACCGTTAGAGATCCTTATATAGGATTGACTAGAAGTAAAAGATCAACAAATAGAGAAGTTTACACAAGATATATATTGAGTATATTTACTAAAAGGGGTCT
This sequence comes from Taxus wallichiana var. yunnanensis, assembly GCA_018340775.1. NCBI lineage: Eukaryota > Viridiplantae > Streptophyta > Pinopsida > Cupressales > Taxaceae > Taxus > Taxus wallichiana. Next base: position 760,206,062 of record CM031234.1, read on the forward strand.
TTTTGTATGTGTATGAGAAATATAATGAAAGATTGCAAGACAACTTATAATAGCTTAGGATAATGTATTTTAGCTTTGTTTGGGCATATAAGTGATGTGGAAGGGATGTAAGCCAAATCTAACTTCATCAAGTGTAAAAATGTCGAATTAGGGTGTCTACAATTGTGTTCCACATATTTCCATCGCCCTCCATCTCAAGATTGTTCAACTATAGGGTACAAAACATTTCACTTACAAAGTTAGAAGATATTTTCATACACTTATAGATCAACCTTTTCCAAATAGCAAAGATGGGGTGAGCATCGAGATGTTAGTAGAGGTATTGATTGTTTTCATGCTTTGGTAGTGCTGCCACATGACAATTTCCTCCCTAGATCTTATTATTTCCTCTCGTTAGACATAATGACGAATTTGTGAAAACTTCTTATAATAATAATGTTTGGGAGTTAAGACCTTACAAGACAATGGATCCAACTACCGGAAGTGGTTGAGGGGATAAGTTTCATAGTTTATCTCCTTCATTAACCAACAAAGTTTTTTTTTGTTACCTTAATGGTGGATCTTTGTTTTTATGGTGTTTCTTTCCTTTGCTAGCTATTATCTTAACTAGTTTTGGTTGAAATATTTTTGTTACCACATTATATGTATTAATCATTCCCAAATACATTGACTAATTTTTTTGATATGCTTATTTTTCATGAATTATTTTACAAGCTTGATCTTACATGTTCTTTGATGTGACCCCATTGCACCCATTTTTAGAAAAATCAATATTGTTTATTTTTATAAATAGCTAACACACCATCTATGTTATCATAACGCTGATATATAAAAACTAAATGAATTTGTTGGGAGTGCCAGTAAATTATAACAAAGTTTCTTTATTGCATAGTAGTTAGTGCATGGATCTTTTTCTTCCAATAATGTGTGATCTTACATTCATCAAGAAACATATTGCAAATATTTTACTTTATGGATATGCAATCCTAATGTTAGGACTTTGGTACGCAATCTTGTCATCCCATACTCCATGATATAAATTTGATGATCACCTATGCTTATCGTAGAGAAAATTTTAAGACCATCCCCCACCACCACCCCCCACAACAAAAAAAAAAAAACACAAAATCGTAGAAATTCATTGGCAAATATGTGAAAATTTTCTTTCATGCGAATGGCGAATATATAAAGACATCACGAAATCACTATTAAATCCTACATGATGGTATTTTTTTATATGCTACCGGCTTGATAGCATAGTTTATGCTACCCGCCGATATCATAGTGTATGATACTGGTCGGTAGCATAAAAATATTATCGACCCGGTTGGTAGCATTTTTATGCCATCGGGCCGATAACATACTTCAGTATGTTGTCGGCCGCAGCATAAAAATATTACCGACTCGATTATATTAAGATGAATTTTGTGAATTTGTATTTTAGAGGAATGGTGAATTGACCCTATAATTAATTTGTACCCAAGAATTTTTGGTGAACTACCCTACTACCTACCCTAAAAATTCGGCAATTTCAAATTTCAAAAACTAGAGTATTCGTGAATTAACGAAGATTCGCCACTAAAATTTTCCCTTGTTTGCCAAAGAAATTTTCAATCACTTACAAGTTTTCATTAGTAACCTTGAAAAAATAGTAGCATTATTTAATAGTGATTGATGTTATAATATGCATCATTATTTAGAATGTCTATTGAAATGCAATTAGCATCTATAATTCTATTAAATATAAATATTGATGATTATATTTAAAACCATATACCACTTGAGTTAGCTTGGGATCTATGCATGGAATCATTTGACCAGCTTTTGTATGCATCATTTTAAGATAACTTGCACTCCTTTTCCTTTTCGAAAATGGGATTGTTAATATAATTTTGCACAAGAATATGATCATATGTTAAATCATTGTTAGGAGTTGAAATCCATCAACATATCCAAGCTAGGTAAGCATCATTGTGGGTGTTATCAGAACACCAATACACCAACATCTTAGCATAAATATAATCATACTACCTCCCATTCATTACATAACTATTGGTTTCTTCGAAGGAACAAGTCTATGCTTGAAGGGTCTATTATGAAAGGAGTGTTGGAAAAAGTGAAATGGGCATAACATACATAAATCGAATAAAAGTGTCCTCTTGTGTGCACTTTTTAGTAATTTTGTATGAGAGAGTCTTCTAAATATAATCATACGTAAATCAAAAGTATGAGGAAGAGGTGCCTACAAGCTCTAAAGACCAAAGAACAATCTAGCTACAATGAGATGGGATTGGCAAATACAAGGCATGGTTCTCCAATGAGAAATTCCTCTCAAAGCATCTATCACTATAGAGCCATAAGGTCTATGTGAAAGAATGCATTGGCTTGAACACAACCGAGTTGGCTCGAATGATTTTACACAAGAAAATATAGTACTCGGGAAAATGTTAACTTATGTTTTTGGTTTTGTCAAGTTCTATGATTCCGAGGGTACATTAATAGCACAAAGGATCCTAATCTATGCTGCCATGTTTTGTTTGGCATGAAATTGGGAATTACAATTAAATGTGAATCAAACTATGTATGCATATATAAACTCTATGAAATCCTAAAAGTGATGAAGTTACAATTCTAAAACACTAGTTAGCTCACATATTCACAATGGTTAATTCACATGCATTATGAAACAGTATTGCAAATATTTCAACAAAGCAACATTGTTTTGGAATTGTAATTACATCACCTCCCATTCTTTATATAATAATACATAATTTAATTAAAAATAAAAAATAGAGGATGTTGGATTTAGCATCATTCATGCTCCTTAAAAAGGAAAATCAAAATTAGACCTAAATGATAGAAATATTTGATCGTATTATTAATAGAAGATGATATGAATTTCATTTCTTTTATATTTTCTTCGCCAAATCTTATGTGCAAAAACTAACACAAAAAGATACAATGGATCATACATTTAAAATTTTAAAGTGACCACCAATTTTTGTAAAACGTACAAATAACAAACAAAGATATTTATTCATTTGACTGGTCTATTAATTAGAACAAAACATAATCCAAAGAGAACGATTTAAAAACATAGGAAGAGGAAATTGCGAGAACCAAGGCACCACTAAATTAGTCTTCTTGGAAAGCTGATAAGTGCTTACACTACACGAACAAAATGTAATGTTTAGTGATGTATTTGAAATGATGAAATGGTGATCTGAGGTAGTCATGCTCTGACCGACTCAAGTCTCTGCAAAAACGGGTCTTTCACGTTCGCATCTTTTGTTCAAGTCACGCACGATTCCAAACATTCTCGCTGAATTCTCGTAGACCTTGACGCGCAAATGAAAACAAATGTCCGGTCGATCTCTTAAAACAGAAAGATGTTTGCCATTAAGGAATTGTCTTACATAGTCCTTTTAAGTGATTAGTTTGTGTTGTGCTGTGACAAGAAATAATGTCATGTTTATTGATGGAGAGGTTATCATGTTGTGCTCTTAACTGGCTGAAGTTTTCAAATAATCCTCGGAATAAGATAAGGTAGATTTCCGCTCTTTGAATTTCTGGCATGATCAGATGAATTTCCTTGTATTTTCCCATCTTTGAATTTTCAATTTGTTTGTCCAAAAACGGTGGACAATTAATTATTATTATTTCAATTTTATTTGCAAAGCTGCTTGGTCTATCGATAATGACAAATCCCGAAATAAACAGTCCATTACTTATTTGACCGGTCAATCCCGCGTACTTATCAAATCAGCCAAATGAACTTTAAAACTCTTAAATCCACAAAAAAATTGTAACATTGCCACGCCTAATGCCGTTGAATTTGTTTAATGGAATATATGCCTACAAAAATGCTGCACTTTGCTCCCCTCCTTTTTGTTATACTCTCACACTCCTGTTTCTCCCTGACTGCACTTGCATCTCAGAAGACGGCGCAATTCTTATAAATATTAAGGTGGGGGATTGAGGGACACGCGTCATGTTTTGAGCGACTGGAATGCGTCTCGGGAGAACCCTTGCGGGTGGAATGGAATCTCTTGCAATGAAAACAATGCCGTTATTACAGTTAATCTCACCGGCGGCTCACTCTCAGGCAATATGTCTTGCGCACTATGCCGCCTTCCTCGCCTGGAGGCACTGATTCTACACAGCAATGCTTTCCAGGGGCCCTTCCCGCACTGCCTGTTGGAATGCAAGCGTTTGAGGGTGCTTGATTTGTCAAGCAATCACTTCACCGGAATTCTTCCCGCTCGCATCCACGAATTGAGCCAGTTGAGAGTTATCAACTTGGCAAGGAACAGTTTCGGTGGTTCCATTCCTCCCGCATTCGGAATGTTGCCAAAGCTCGAAGCACTTCTCTTCCATGACAATGGTTTGAATGGGACAATCCCTGCTTTTCTCGGGAATTTGACTGCTCTAAAGAATTTTACAATCGGCGGTAATCCTCTGCATCCTGGTGTGATACCCACAGAACTTGGGAGTTTAAAGCGGCTGCAGCAGTTATGGCTATATAACTGTAGTCTTGTAGCGAAAATTCCTGCTGTTTTAAGCAATTTAACGCAGCTGGAAGAGTTAGATATCTCGATGAATCATCTCTCGGGCGAAATTCCGAGCTCTTTGATGGGTTTCTCGAACTTGAAAACACTGTATCTGTATGCAAACAATTTGAGTGGCAAAATTCCGTCAAACATAGACGAGTTGACGAACTTATCGGATTTAGATCTTTGCGAGAATCAACTCGGCGGCAAAATTCCTCAGAGAATTGTGAATCTGACATATCTTACTTATCTGCAACTGTTTCGCAATCAGCTCACAGGAGAAATACCTGAGCAACTCGGCAAGCTACGGTACTTGACCGACTTGAAGCTGTTCGAAAACAAGCTTAGTGAATTACTGCCACAGAGCTTGGGTGCATACTCCAATCTCACTGAGGTTGATGTGGCCGGAAATGAATTCCAAGGACCTCTCCCAAAAGATATTTGTAGAGGAGGAATGCTCTTTTCGTTGGATGCATTTTCAAACCATTTCAACGGTACCCTGCCTTCTTCTTTGGAGAATTGCAATAGCTTAAAATATTTAATGATCAACGACAACCAGCTGAGTGGGGAGATTCCTGCGGGGCTATGGGGTGCTTCAAATCTTGAATGGTTGCTTCTGAACAACAATAAGTTTGAAGGCAAGATTTCTGCTGCAATTGGCCGAGTGAAAAATCTGACTCGGTTAAAGATAAGCAGCAACCGGTTCCAGGGAAGAATTCCAGCTCAAGTAGGACAGCTGTCAAAAGTCGAGGTTTTGAATGCCAGCTACAATCGGTTCTCAGGGTCCATTCCAGACGAGCTCGTAGGCTTATGTTCGATCACTAGTCTTCAACTGGATCACAATTTCTTGTCGGGAGAGATTCCAAAGGATATATCTTTGCTGAAAAATCTTACGGAGCTCAATCTGGGCAACAATCGACTTGAGGGAGAAATGCCTGCGATATCTCAAGCTGATATTCCCGCACTTAAAAGTCTTGATCTGTCAAATAATTTCCTTCTTGGGAGAAATCCTCCGGAATTAGGAAGCATGGGATTTACTGTTTTCAATGTATCTGGGAATCGCTTGTCTGGCCCAGTTCCTTATGGCTTAGATCAAGTGGCTTACAAAGAGGCTTTTCTGGACAATCCGGCGCTGTGTGGGGGTCGGAATTTGATGCTTCCTGCGTGTTCTTAAAAGAAGCTGTCATCTCAGAGTTGGGTTACCATTGTGGTGCCGCCATTAGTTTCAGCAGCATTGGCTTTGTTGTGCATTTGTCTGTGTTGCTCCTCGCACGATGAAACCGAGTGGCGCCCCGTCGTGGACGGTAACATCGTTCCACTCGCTGGTGCTGGACGAGTCCTACATCCGCCGCAACTTGAAGGAGAGCAACGTACGTAATTGGATATGGAAGCTCTGGGAAAGTTTACAAGGTTGCTTTCTACAACGGGCAGACGGTAGCTGTTAAGAAGATCCAGAACATCGTCCGATCTGCCGGATTGAGGAGAATAGCTCATAGGGAGAAGGATGAATTGGTGGAAGTGGAAACATTAGGGCTCATCCGGCATAACAATATCCTAAAGCTTCTGTGTTCCATTTCGAGTGAGGAGTCTGACTTCAAGCTGTTGGCATACGAGTACATGCCCAACGGAAGCTTGTTCGAGCGCCTGCAAGATGATCAAGCTGGAGCCGGACAAGAAATGGTTTTGCAGTGGCGGACACGCTGTAAAATTGTTCTTGGCGCAGCTCGCGGACTGAGGTATATGCATCATGACTGCTCGCCTCCAATTTTGCACAGGGATGTCAAGTCCAGCAACATCTTGTTAGATGCAGATTTTGAGGCCAAAATTGCAGATTTTGGTCTATCCAGAGAGTTGGATAGGTTGGGGAATGAGTATTCTGCGACTGGTTTTGTGGGAACCCACGGATATATAGCCCCAGGTTCCAGCTTCACTCTCCCTTTTTAACGAAGTTCAGTTTTTTTTTCACTAATAATTTGTGCCATTTATCCTGTAAAACTAATGTGCTTTGCAGAGTATGCAAACAGACTGAAAGTGAGCGAGAAAAGTGACGTGTACAGCTTTGGTGTAGTGCTGTTGGAAGTGGTAAGTGGATGAAAGCGACGGGTGAGGTGGAGTATGGAGATGGGTTGGACATCGTGCAATGGATACGCAGCACAATTCGGATGGGAGAGTTGGCAGCGTTGGATTGGCGAATATTGGATGAGAATTGCGTAGAGCAAATGATGCGTGTGTTGCGTGTGGGAGTGATTTGCACGAATGAGGCGCCCAACAAACGACCTTCGATGCAGCGAGTGGTGCAGATGTTGGTGAGTTGCGACTGCACTGAGAAGAATGAAGAAGAAGAAGAAACGATACATTTGAATAGGTTTACCAGCGCCGATCCATCATTTGGTATCACTCGTCCATTGCCCCATTCCGAGACTGGCGTGAATGATATAGTTTATTTTTCATATTAAGGCCACCAATTAAATTTGTAGTACGATTTTCCATTTCTTGGTCTATCTCGGAGTCAACGTCCTTCTCCTCCTCAAGGTCATTCTGTTCTCTCTAAATCTGGATAGAGGAAAGGTCGTGGCCAGTTGTTTCAATTGGAACTCTCCTACAGGGGAGGGCACTGTTGGAGGCTCTCCACCATCGGGCTGAGGAGTCATGGTGCCTCTAAATATATAAAATGTCAAAACCTGATGGTTGGGCTATGTCTCTGCCTTCTAAGGAGCGAAATCCAAGGTGAAGGGGGGGAGGGGTTCATCCCTCCAAAAGATGACCCCCTCCTTCCCCTAGTGTTGCTACTCCATGTTTCTAGTTATTTAGCTATGTGATTTTCTTTTTACTTTTTTACCATTTCGTACTCTCGTGACATTTTCACTTTGAACCGTGAGTTTCTGTTCACCCCATTGTTGCGACTCTTTTGTATTATTAATATAAAGACAGATTCCAATAGTAAAAACAATATAAACTAGTGATTGCACACAAACATTGCAATGTGAATGCCAAAACGGATTGGGTGGAGGAGTGAAGAGTGGAGTAGGTGTGAATGGTCAATTTTGAAGGAAATAAATTTGTTAATGAACTTGACAAATGTATAATACATGGAGCAGGAGATAGACGGATTGCAGATAAAAATGAGATAGGAAGATTGCAAATATCCTTTGAACCATTTTGTCAAATGGTATAAATTTTCTTTTCAAAATTTTCGATCGAGCTACGGTTAGGAATGGCAACATATGGCTAATAAAACAAAATATGTTTTGTTTACCAAATTGGGAAAAATTGTGAACTTCAAACATACATTAAGTCAAAAGTACTTGAGAAATATGCCCTTTAAAAATGATGATTAAACCACAATTATGTAGATAAACACCATAGAAAGGTAACATCGACAAGTGCAACCATGTACCCAGAGGAAACCTATTACATATATGTGAATATAGAGACATATTAAAATGTGTATGAGGGTGTGTGGCTAAACAAACATGCATTTATATTAACTATCATATTTTTCAAAACGATTGTCGTAATATTGTTCGCTTGAAGGGCCCCACCAAGGAAAAAATGAAAATGCATAATGTGTAGATGTGGAAATTGGTGTGGCACCAATAATACATAAAGAACCAAGCACAATACACCGCAATCAACCTTTAAAATCCAAATTTGATGTAAGTCAATAAGGAATACTTAATAGGATGCGATAAAGTTCTTGTGAAAGAGATAATATTTATATAAATGTGTGTTCGTGTCTCAGACAAACGCTAATATGCAGGTATATTTCTATATATCTTCACACATACATGGTTTAAATGGACTTATGTGTCATTTCTTGTTTACAATGATTATATATAGAATTTTGATAAGATCTAAATAATATTAAAGTCATATTTCTCGAGTTTCATTGATTCAATGTATGTATTTAGATAGAGTGTGTACACATATACAAATAAAGATATATGTATGTGTATGAGTTCAAACGTACATACTAGGTTGTCTTTCCTCGCTATTCGTACATGTTTTGCATTGCATCTTTATGAAAAATATCTCTAGAGTTATGATAATGTACAAATAGATGAATAAAGTTGCATTATTTTAAAGCCATCTTTTTGAAGTATGATCCAAGAGTTTAAGTTATTCCGATCTTCCTATGGTTGGGAATGGCAGGGTATGGCTGATAAAACAATATATGTATTTTTAGTAAATAAAAAATAAATTAACAAGCTTGAAAATACATACATTCGAAAATACTTGAGAAATATTGTAGTGCCCACTTCTATTCGACACTTTTGATATTGATCATGATATCGCTGACTATATTATGACATTATTATAGTTTTGATTTAGTATGGTGTTAGATGTCGATCATGGATTATTGTTGACTCGATTCATATATGATGGATGATGATTTTTAGAGACATTTTATATAGATGTTGACATGTCATTGACATGGTTAGATACACACACACACACACACACACACACACACACATGTGTGTGTGTGTGTGTGTGTGGATGTTGTTAGACATGTGATATTTGGATATATTGAGTAGACCTATAAAATTGATATTTATATAGTTGCTTTGATGAAATTGTAAGTGATATTGTTGATTGTCCTGGATGTTCTTGTGATTCGTATATATATTGATGATTTTGAAATTATATTATATTCATTTGATGTTCGATATGGCCACGAGGCCGAAGGAGTATTTATATTGTGCGGGTTAAAAATATCACAACAAACATCGGGGATTGGAGACCAACCACATTGGAATTCTAGATGAATTCAACAAGGTCACCATGGCAACTTGTATTGTTCGTGTGTGTGTGTTTGATTGTTATGGATTCCCATAGGGGAATCACCATTAAATGTGACCAAGGGTTATGTGTATTTATTTATTTGGTTCCTTTTATTGATGTTTGTATGTGTTTATTAAGTGATGTGTTTACCCCTTTCATTATTTATTAATTGTGGTAAATTAATGTGAGTAAACAAGTTGTAAAAATTAATTAATCAAATCGGGACATAAGAAAGTAATTATTAGAGTTATTGGCCTAAAAGTAAAGTGTTGTAAGAAATGTGTAAGTGATGTGTAAATTAATTTTGGAGTATGAAACACCGCACCTCCTTTTGAAAGTTGAATTTGTCTTTGGAGGCTGATTTTGGAAGCTTATGGGAAAAGTTAAACTTGTCCCATACCTCTTAAATTTGCATGCCAACCTTACCTATGGTTGGAGGGTTTAAATATAGCTTTCATTATGCATTTTTGTAAGTCAAGTTGTATGCTTTTATTGCACTTTCTTACATGCTTTCAATTTCAATCCTTATGAGGTGTGGGTTTGATTTGAGTGTGTAAGGAAAACTCGTCATTTATTCACCTGCTATTTATCAGTGCCTCGAGATTGAAGTTTACTTATGAGTTGAAGTTGACTTATGAGTTGGAGTTGAGGATGTGTGATGTGGCATCCCACATGGATCGACCTCATCCTCTTATGTTCCCTCTTCTATATAATCGAATTCCTTGGCTTGTTTTTGGGGTTTTTTTTTGCTTCGCTTTTATCACCTCATTTTTGGTGACTTGCTTTGAGTTTTGGAGCTCTTACAAATTGGGATACAATTGGAGATTATCAGCATACTTGTTAATTGTTGATCTCTTGGTTTGTATTGCATTGGAGAGCTTATTGTTTTGAACTTGGAACAAACTCCATCATGGAGAGGTAAGAGTTTAGCTCTTGGAAATACTCGTTTTATTTGTATAGATATGTGAATAGTTGAATATTTTAATGTATTGTTTTATTTGTGTGCTGGTTGGGTAGATGGCCTAAGGATGGTGCAGGGGAGAAGACTATGAGGAATTTTGTGGTAGGCATAAGTGTTTTGGGGAGGTATAAGTGTGGAGGGAGTTGGGATTTGGGTTCCACCTTACAAAGAAATAGCTTGCATTTCTTTACTCGTTATGGGGGTGCCATAAGAGGTGGGGAGGCATAAGGAAATGTGAGCAATAAGGGGTACTTGGGAAGGCATAAGGGCATGTCGAGATTTGAAATGATATATATTTTGGTGTTTTGTTCTCAAGTGGTGATACCCATTTCTCATTTGGGAGGCATAAGCAACATCCCCCATAGTTTCTTGCTCCTTTGGATTGTAAGATAAAGCCCGAGTTTTGTTTGTTGTTTTGTTCTCGTGGTGGCAAACTACAATTTTATTTTATACTATGTTTTGAATGAGAAATCTTACTTTATGTTATGGAAGCTTATTGTTTCCATGAGTTGAAAAAAATATTCTTATTGCAATGTGGTCAGGGCTTGGGGGCCAATGAAGAAAGATGACTTATCCTTTTCAAAGGGATGTCTTGGTTGGGTGGAGAGTGTTTCCTTTCCCATGTTCTGTTGTGACCAAATTGGAGAATGATGGAAATTCATACCGTAACGACCCAAAAATTCACACACGAACAACACAGTAAAAGATAGGATAATTTTTTTTTGACTTGCTTCCACACATAACACGACACAACATGTCGTCACAAAGTTACAACCAACTCTGGGAACCACTTGTTACGGGGATGACCACAAGGTCAGCATGGAAACGTTCACACCCAAAAGGATAATACATTTTTTTCTTTTTTTTGACAAGACAACATAGAAGTCCAATCACAGAACACACTTACAGTTAGGGCCAACCACAATGAGATATTCTTGAGGGTTATTTATTTTAAAAGGACATCTTGCAATTCTTAGCTTACGTTTTCAAGGAGGCTCAAGATATGATTCGTATAATTCAACTTGCCAAGCCAAGTTTATTCCTTTGACACTGAGTAATTATCTTTAAATCTTCTCTATTATGACATTTATTTGCTTAATTCGTTTATCAAGAAAAAGGAGTATTTAAATTCCACAAGGCCATCTGCTCACCACTAACACTACTAAGATTCGTTCGCCCACAAGACAACATGGTTTTAAGTTCAACACACTTAAGAGAAGAGATACAAGGTGCCTTGAAAAGGGTTAGAGGGAGAAGGTCGAGATGAAACATCTTTAGGACCTCATTAGTTATCAGCGTATTTAGTTGAAGCTAGGGCTCTTAACCAGAATTATCAACAACTTTACTTAGGCTTCACTAAAAGTATTAACAAGGAGTAAAAATTTACTTTCCAAATGGCGGTGAGAAAGATGGTGAGGTCTCCAATTTGTTTTCTCTGGCTTATCAAATCTTATCATCTTCAAACAACTAACAATTCATTACACCTTAGGGTCATTTTACAAATTTCACCATAAAAGGAATAATGTTCACTAGAGGAGCTAGGGTTATCATGTTATAAAGTTTACCTGCAATGATAGCCTTGCCCTTGATTAGTTAAAGAATTTCTTGCTCTCAAGTTGGTGACCCCTACGTTACTTTATTTGAATACAACTTTTAATTTAACTTCCGGAAGTATTAAACAATCCTATGTTAGTTTACTTATGACACTTTATTACTAAGTCATAGCAAGGTTTAACTCAAAATTTATTCTCAAGGCAAAGTTGAATAACACTCATTTACAAGAACAAAACAAGATTACATCAATTCTTAAAATACTGATACTCCAACAAAGTCACTCAACAACAATAACCAAATTTTCTTATAATTTCAAAGATGGTCAAACAATACAAGGTTTCCAAAGTTCAGATGACAAAGTCCACAATACATTATACTAAGACATTAATCCTCTTCTAAACTTTCCACTGGACGTTAACAATAGTTGAACAACATAAAAAAGGTTTCGAGCAAAGGAACTTCTCAACTGAGGTTGATGACAAAAGTCTACAAGTCTATCCCTCATCTACACGCAAAATCCATCTGCAACAAATTTTCTACAAGAGTCAGTTCACGAGAACTGAGCAAGATAAGGCTACACAAACCCACCATAACTGTTATCTATCAATACCATGAAAAGAAGCACTTTATTACAAGAATTTGGGTCAAACCTCTAAACACTATCAACACTTCAAGTTATAATAAGTTTCCACCATGCCAAACAAGGAAGAAGACCATGTACTTCCGTTAGGAGTAAAGACAACGAAAATATAACAACCGAAAGAGAAAGGCCCTTGGCCCTATAAGGAGAAATAACCAATCTAACAAAGCAGGATTCCCACCAAGTAAATAATTAAATAACAATCACAAGAGTGCGATTTGATATAAAGTACCAACCATCCAGAATTTTATCACAGGTACCAAATGCATAGGTTATAATATTATATTTCTAGAAGAACAAGAGTTGATCGGCCCAAGAAAAGGGAAACCACGGTTTCAAGAATTAACACAAAAAGCCATGTATAAATGAGTTTCAAACCTGAAATCACATAGAGTATCCACACAACATAAGTTTCGAAGCATAAGCAAAGTAAACTAGTTTTGGCCACTAACTCCAAGAGATTTCCCAATCATTCAAGAAGGCCAATGCCTTGTAGGCTAGTAGCAATCACGCGAGAGAAGAAAAAGAGTCCGTCAACCAAGAGTATACGAAAATGTCATCAACAACTTTTATAACCCTAAAAATTTACAACACTCCACATCAATTATTAGAGTTCAGTTAATTTAAAATAAATTTCCTATTTCCCAAAACAACAATATTTTTAAGGCAACCCTTGGTAACATAAACAACCGTTCAAACAAAGGTACAACATAAACTACTAAGTTCCATTATCAAAACAACTCCTTCTGCTATAGCTCCATCATACTATTGATTGCAAGAAAGTTTTTCCCAAGGTTGACAACATTCAAGGCAATTTTCATCACAAAACATTAAGGTACATATGTGCATATAAGCTGTCCAATCCTAATTAACAACACAGTCATAATAAATGGGAGGAAACACAAGTTAGAAGACTAGATTATTTCACCAACAATCTTCCGAGAGGGAAGAAGACCAAAATAATTCCAGAAATAGCGGGGGTACTAGAGTTGCACAATTAAGACCTCGAACATAGCTAAATAAAAAAAAAAACTAGTTACGATTCAAGATGAAGGGGGCAGTCAAAGTACCTCCTAAGAATGGCTATAAAACCTAGGAACCAGGCTGAAGCTACGTAGGAGTCTAAACACTCGAGGTTGAAACACGATGCACGCAAACTAAAACATTCTAAAAGTTTTAACACCGAATCTCTAACCTGAAATAGTCCAAGCGTTGATTACACTAATCCTACGCAACCTTTCCTTTTCGATGCCAAAAGGGTTGTTAGGTGGCTTGAGAGATCATTAACAATATATGTCAAAAGACAAAGAAGGACAACCTTGGTTGATAGGAAGGAACTTCATAGTTATTGCACGCTTACAATAACGACTGCTAAAAACTAGCTGGAACAAATAATAACTGGAACTCTATCGTAGAGAAGAGTATATATATATATATATATATATATATATATATATAAAGGAAGATCGATCACTCGAGCCAGAAAAACATACACCCAAAGAAGAGAACACTTGCATGCTTTCCACTAACATACAGGCAATGATAATAGCTAAACAAGAAGAAAGCAAGTAGAAAGGAGAGACCGACTGAAAAGAAGACAACCAATTCAAAGAAATGGTGGTTCGATTTCACGATGAAATAAATATAGCAACAGTAGAAAAGTGTAGGAATATCTTGCCTGTTTCTCCAGCTTCAACAGGTCGTCAAGACTCCGCACGGCCAGCATAAAAACTACATCAAGCTTCAACATAAGCTCCAAAAGGATTTAACCTTCATGATTTAGTGATTGAAATATTATAAATGATTTACACCTACATTATCCTAGAAGAGCAAGCATTATAGAAAACTATATATTTAATATCTCGCTCATAAGAACATGCAGACTGATTCAAATGTGGCACAAGAAATCGTAGCATTAATGTAGAAGATATCGATGCATTATCGCTCATTCATATGCACAAAGATTAAGCTATGAATGCAGAATGAAATACCAATAAGATGAGACAAGGATGTGAGTACTGCACGGGTGATGTCAATGGGCCAAATGTGATAACCGGATAGACGATGGGGCGTAAAATTTAACAGCTTGAGTCCTTTCGCAAAACCAGCCACACCGCCTCGTAGTGTCGCCAGAATCCCATAAGCTTCCCCATTTGGAAAAACAGCCAACACCCATGGGTGGGACTGATATAGAGATGTCGTACTATCACCATAACCCCAAGCATCAGTGTTCCACGTAAAGACACGCTTGCCTGTTCGCTCGAGGGAACCACTAACCTCTCCAGTGCCATATAAAGAAGAGCCATGAGGGAGCTCAATGGTGACAACTTGTTGGCCATGCACGCACTCACAAGATGGGATATAATCTGGCACCTTGTTTATAGAAAACTTCAAGAGTATCTCTAAATTTAGGATCCAAAAAAAGATATGCTTTGAAACGCATTTTTCTTTGAATCTCCATCACAATCAAAGCGATAAATACCTTCTTCAAGTATAGGCATGAAAACCATTTGTCTTGAGCACTCCAAGTTACTAGCTCCCTGTGGATCATCCTGGCCAATCATTCTTGATGTACACTGCCGATCCTTCAAGTACGGTAAATTAATGTGCTAGACTTTTTCCTTCGAATACTGATCTCCGCCTCCTAAAGTTGTACTGTCGGCTTGAAATTCTACGGATTTGAAGCAAAACTTCCGACGATTCTGCCATGCCGAAAAGAAGGATTTCGCCTCTTTGAGACTCTCTTCCATGAGTTACATCGTAAAACAAGTAAGGTCTCAATAGAGAATCTTTGCAATAAAATTCGTCAGGTCTCCTGGTAACACTTTCACTGTCACATAGTCGATTTTGATAAAATATCTTGAAGGAGAATCTCGAATTTGAGGATGCATTCGATACTGAACAGATAACAACATAGTTGGACATCCTGCTTGGTGGAGGCGCTCACAAAGGCTTCGACTAAACTGCAACATGCCTGCCGCCTGGCTAAGCC
The DNA here is from genome assembly GCA_018340775.1 of Taxus wallichiana var. yunnanensis. Classification (NCBI taxonomy): domain Eukaryota; kingdom Viridiplantae; phylum Streptophyta; class Pinopsida; order Cupressales; family Taxaceae; genus Taxus; species Taxus wallichiana. The sequence continues at coordinate 760,221,544 of CM031234.1, forward strand.
CTGTTGCAGGCTGTTGCTGAGGCTCTCCGACTAGAACACACCTCGCAGCACCCAATGAAAGTGGAGGTAACACGCCTACCTCACTAGCTTGTAGCTTCATCTAACACCACGCGCGCAGGGAAGAACTCAGACCAAAAGTCCCAGATAGAAAGAGTATTGCGGCCAGAAGAAAACAACACACACACGCAGCAAGGAGAAGAAATCAGAGTAGAAAGAATAAATCCAACCCAAACAGGTATGCGGCCAGCAGGTAAAAAGGCGTCCAAAAAGTCTTGCGCACTCACCAAAAATCCATGCAGCAACAACAAGAAATCCGGGAAAGATTTGCTAGAACAACCAAAATTAAAGTATGCGGCCCACTACCAAAAGGGAAGAGATATTTCTTACCCACAGCACGTGGGGCAAACCAAGCATAAATGAAATAATTAAAGAAGTAGGTGGCCTTCATTCCCATGCACCCACTTTGCCAGATAACAACAAAATTCAACAAGAATCCACGCAGAAAACAAGAGATGGCGACCCAGAAGAGAGTGGTCAAAGCATTAGGAAAATGTGTTTCAGCCTGCACATACAATCAATAAAATAAAGGGAAAAAGACTACCACCATGCCACGCCAAGTATGGCATAAATGAGAAACAATAAAGCAAACAGGTGGCCAACAAACTCCACCCACCCACTAACTAGAAGACAAGGAAAAAGGAATTCAAAGAGAGGAAAAGGAACCCACATCAGCTCACGCCAAGCAGCAGAGAAAATTGACCAAAAGATTTACAAGCCGGTGGAGCGAAATTATAATTTCTTTTAATTATAATATAAATGATTGAAACGACAAGAAACATGCCTAAACAACCAAGGGGATAAACTAGATGTTAAAGTTCGAAGGCGAACACGAAGCAAAGACCGACCATGGAGCCAAGACATCAGAATTACACACAGCCGTTCGACGCTCCACAAGAGGGTCATAGAGACAAGAACTAGGGTACACGCCGAACGGGGCATTACACATACTACTATTTTGGAACCGAGAAAGAAGACATGCAGTTTGATGATCCTTGCTTTGAGATCATTTCTTAATGTAAACTTTTCCCACTTGAAGTGGATGATCTTGTATATTATTTGTGATGGAAATATGGTTTGTATGGGCTATGAAAGTTGTAAATTGAATTGTGAAAGAGATATACTGCTTTTTTTCGCTTTTGAAAGAATGTGAAAGAAATCAAATTCTGTATATTGTAATCGAGGAATGGAAGAAGAAATTGTAAGGGTATCTCTTCAATCAATAAAGGATTGTATTACTTTACTCAAATGGCATTATTGGGTATTGAAATATGATTGTTGAATGTATTTTGAAATTTTGTTGGAAGGATGAAAAAGTGAATACGTATGGAGAAATGTCATAATACTCTATTTTTTAAAAATAAATGTTTTAGAAATTAGAATTGTAATTTGGCATTTTAATACTTTGCTTGAGTCAACTTAGTATGTTAGATTGGGTTGGAATGAATTCATAGTTTAAAGTTGGCAAATGAAAATAAATCTATTCGAATTTGAGCTCTGTTAGATAACTTTCATACTGACAATTATTAATCGGAAATTGAACAAAATGACCCTGCAACATCAAAAAGACAAAATGAAATATCAAATTTTATTTGTAAGGTCAAAACAACCCAAAAATACCAAAATACTTATGAAAATTTTATAGAACCTTTCAAATCGCAAAGGCAAAATCAGAGACTTCTTCGTATAAAATTGATAAATTTTGAATGCAAATCAATCAAGAAAACTTAATCTTGCAATCTATCCTAAAATATTCCAAGTAAAATCCTCCATGCCTATTCGAAAGTGGAAAATAATTAATGACAAATTTGAACAAAATTGATAAGTTAAAAATACTAGTTCACTTTCTAAGTGACAGAAAGATTTTTTTGAAAATTGACCCTTTAAACTTTTATCAAAATCAAATTCCTAAGAATGCTATGATAAGAGGACACCGAGAGCTTTCCAAAGTCCTCGTTTCTAAAGATTGAGTTCCCAATCAAAAGTTATGGCCTTTTGAAGTTTTTACTTCATTTTGGGCTCAAAATAATCTAACTATCAAATTTTAAATGAATAAAATATTCTTGGGTGGACCCGCGGGATAAAACTTTCCTTTTTTTTTTTTTTCCCAAAAGGTGCAAAGTCATGAAGTTTCTCACCGCTCCGCTAATCCACAAGCCTTCATTTTGTCTAAAAATTATCTAAGTCCAAAAAGTTAATTTGGCAATTTTTCCTCCACGGCCCCACCGCTCGTAGCCAATCATTGATCAACACGTGGCTTCGTTGGGCGTCGGCAGAGGCTCAAATCAATTTTAACCTTAAGCGCTTTCAAAAATAAATTTGGAAAAATTTGTAAGTTTCTCCGTAGTCCCGCCAACCCGCAGTAATCGTTCTTTACCACGTGGCTTCACAAGGCGTTGAAGGAGGAGTGGATCTTTTAAGCCTTAACGCTTCAAAAACTTTTGGGAAAATTTTCCAAATTATCTCCGCTGGCCCGCTAAACCGCAACGGTTCTGGTTGGCCGACATGTGACATCTTCTTACATCGGCAGAGGCATGGGTTCCTTTTGACCTTTTTGTCCTTCCTTTTGAATTGTCAAATTTTCCAAATGTTCCCCGCCGACCCGCTAACCTCGCAGCCAATAAGGAACTTCCATGTGGCCTCCTTGGGCATCGACGGAGGTGCAGTGTAAAATTCACTTTGTCCCAAAAGGGAAAAAGTGCTAAATGCCTTCCTGCTCCATCACCCCACGTCAGTGAAAAGTTTTCTTCCTCCCGTTGGTATACTTTTCTTGTCCAGTGAATTTTCTCTCTCAAGACTGCGCAGCCCAAAATTGGGGAAAATTTTCCTCCCAGGCCCGCAGCCCGCTCTTGGGAAAATTTTCACCCCAAGTTCCACCGGTCCATAACTTGAGAAATATGAGGAGTTAGGAGGACTTATTTATATCACTAAAAAGGTGAGGAAATTCCCTATCTAATGGGAATGTTTTCAGGAAGTTTTAATTGCATTAATCATGGGAAAATCAAATTGAATCTTTAACCGAGTTCTGGGAGTGGGTAAGTAAGAATTTACTCTGATGATTTTAAATATGTATTCTTTTCCCCACTGTAATTAAACCTTGCTCTTGTCTTAGATCTTGTGGAATTAAATACCTGGGTATTTAATTATTGTGTTCCTTAACCCTAAAATTTTAATCAGGGAATATTTAGCTAAAATGTCAATGTAATCAATGATTAAATTAATCCCTAAGGAGATTTGAGATAGGTGTGGAATTATTACACTTGTTGCTTTATAATGTGGAATTAGTAATTATTATAATGAGAAAAGTTATCATTGAATTTAATTTTCTTTGAGACTTTGGTTGTTAACACTTAAAAAAAAATTATTCCATAATTTTGTAACTAAACCTAGGTTGTTCATGTGTCTCAAGTGGGAGATTTTAATGGGAGTTACAAATATGAATTGAAAATAATGTTTATCCAATCATAATTTATAGATAAACACCATTAAAATGCATCTAAAAACAAGCCCAACATGGTAGGTAGAGGAAACCTATTATGTATTTGTGAATGCATATACAAATGTACAAGGGTAAGAGGGTTTATGCATACACAATAACCCAAATGTTATTTGTGTTCCATTAAATTAGATTGTTTATTCCCAAATAATATATGTTGTTTGTGTTCCACCTTATTATCTCAATCTTGATGTGAACTCATGATACCATCACTAGTGTGAGGAGATGTTAGATATGAGCAAGTATGAATTGCAACACTCAATGCATGATTCTTGTGTTTTTATAATTATTCTTATAATGTTTTTTTGTATTTTTACTTTGTATTTGTTACATGTGTTAATGTGGTGTATATAGGAAATTGTTGTTTTATTCATATTTACGCGATATGAAATTAATATTTGAGCCTTTTGTTTCAATAAATCATGGATAAACTAAGACTACGTATGGTTTCTAACGTTGTGAGTAAAACCACTCTATAATTTATAAGGAAGGTATTTTACTAATAAAAGCATTAATCGTATAATGTCTAGATGTGAAAGGGATTCCTCATTTTCTTAATTTAAGATCTGGTGTACTTACTTTGGGTTTAAGTAGTTGATTTCATGTCGATCCTAGGTACAAAACTTGTGAAGAAAATAACCGTAGTAGCCATATATAAATCGAAAGGTTTTAAAATTCAAGCATCTTGGGTCTACACATATCCATAGGGAGAGATAAGAGAAAAAAATGATGGCTTGATTTTATTGTGAGCAGGACATGTCAAAGGGGTTTTAGTGATGTGGATGAGGTGCTCATGTATAAGGATATTCATTTATATCTATAAATAGTTGACGAAGTGCCAAGTATATGCAATTAAGGTATATATTATGAAATAGACATATATAGATGACGAAAAGTGTGTCAAACTGTTAACATCCATGAAAACTCAATCCAAACCATCCCACTCTCTAACCGATGTCAAAACAACCCACCCCAATCCAATTTGGCAACACCTTTAGCATACAAATTGAAAGATTAGGATATGCGTAGACTTTCAAGAGATAAAGTTAAAAATTCAATTATTTTGAGATAAACATGGAAAGTGCCAGACATGTGCCCAATCAATAAGAATAAAGAATTGGAAAATTATATAGACAAGCATGCAAACTTCCAAATTAAGGGTGACTAAATTTGATATTTGGTACGTCGCCGATTGCAAATTTTTGCATTGATGTCTAGATGGATGTATGTCATTCACAAGGTAATGTGTGTTCCAGCCTCTATGTAGAGTAGGTAACTATCGATGTTTTCATAATTGTGCTTTGTATTTTTACTTAGTATTTGTTACATGTATATGTGTGGTGTGTAGGAAACATTCTTTTATTCATTTTTACACAGTATGAAATTTGCATTTGAGCCTTCCATTCAAAGAAATCATGGATAGACTAAGACTACATATGGTTTCTTACATTGTGGAGTACAAATCGCTCTATAATTTACAAGGAATGTTTTTTTACTAATAAAACCATCAAAGTGTATCATATAATGTCTAGATGTGAAAGGGATTCCTTGTTTTCTTAATTTAAGATATGGTGTACTTACTCTGGGTTTAAGCAGTCGATTTCATGTCAATCCTAGACATGGAATTTGTGAAGAAAATAATTAGTAGCCATATATAAATCGAAAGGTTTTGAAGTTCAAGCATCTTGGATCTACATGCTTCTATAGGGAGAGATAGCAAAAAATGATGGCTTAATTATATCGTGAAAAGGACATGTCAAAGGGGTTTTGGTGATGTGGATGAGGATTTTATGGATAAGGAGCTATTTCTATATGTATACACCATTGAAGAAACACCATGTATATGTAGGGGAGGTATATAAATTGAAAAAACATATGTAGATGATGAAAAGTGTGTCGATTTTTAACATCCGTGAAAGCTCAATCTGAACCATCCCACTCTCTTAGCTGATGTCAAAATATCCCACCCCAATCCAATTTTCCAACACCTTTAACATTAATATTGAAATATTATGATATGTGTAGAACTTCAAGAAATAAGTTACAAAATTCAATTATTTTAATATAAACATGCAAAGTGTCAAACAAATGCCCAATCAATAAGAATAAATAATTGAAAAATTATATGGATAGGTATGCATACTTCCAAATCAAGGGTTCCCAAATTTTACATATTGTATGACCGCTGATTTACTATGGTTTTTTGCAATGATGTCTTGATAGATGTCACCATAGCGATATGGTGATGTGTGATTTAGGCTCTATACAAAGTAGGTAAGTATTAGTGTTTTCATAATCTGCATTGTATTTTTACTTAGTATTTGTTACATATATGTGTGTGGTGTACATGAAAAACAAGCTGTGAAGAATGTTTTAGAATACATAGGCACAAATTTTTGTTCAACATGTAAATAAAGTCAACCTATAGAAAAATAAATAACATAAAAATGATAACATAAGAAAAAGAATGATTTATTCAATGTGTTCCAAACAAAAGAGCAGAGCCAAATATAAAGGCTGCGTAAAGAAGGAGAGGAAGGTGACAGTTATAACTGTCCACCAACAAATACATAACAACAATGTATTATAAATGAAAACAATGCTAACATTCCCACCCTTAATACATTGCTCTTACAAATGTACCCCATAAACAAAAAAACTTCACTTTACCGAGAGGTTTGGTGAGAATATATGTAACCTGAAAATTAGTAGGGTAGTACTGGAGCTGAATTTGGTGCTTCAAGACTTGTTCATGAATGTAGTGACATTTGACCTCAATATGCTTTGTTCATTCATGAAAATCAGGATTCTTCACAAGCTTCAACACACCTTGATTGTAGTAGTGAATGATGGGAGGTTTCTCTTCAGGAATCCCTATATCTACAAGAATGAAACGTAACCAAATCACTTCACACATAGCTCCTTGTGCAGCGTGGTATTCAAATTTCCTGAGTGGATGAGATAGAACAACAATTTTCTTCTTGCTAATCCACAAGATAGGTCGAGATCTCGAGATGAAAAATGTACCCTGAAGTGGATTTCCTGTCATCATCGGGTCCTCGTGTATAGTCCGAGTCTCAGATATCCCCGTAAGAAGAACTCGAGTGTTCTTCCGATACTCAAGACCAAAGTCAAATGTACCTTGGACGTATCTCAACACATACTTTATTGCTATCCAATGACATTTCTTCGGCTCCCGCATAAATCTGGTGAGATAGCTCACGCAAAAGAAAAGATCCGGCCGGTATAGGTCAAGTACATGAAACTCCCCACAAGTGACTATAGTGAGTGCCATCTACCTGTGGTGAATCTTGGAATCTAGATAATTGCAAACCTTTTTCCATAGGTGTGGACATTGGTTTACAATCTGACGTTCCATACTTCTCCAGGAGTGTCTTGGCATATTTCATCTAGGAGATGAAGATATGATTCTTCTTCACATATCTCTAAGCCAACATAGTAATGAAGTAGCCCTAAATCAGTCATGTCAAGGATTTCTTCAGATCATTCTTTACATCATCCACAAGATTGTCGAACTTCCTGTGATCACAAGATCATCTACGTACAAAACCATAATAACAATCTCTATTCCTACCTTCTTGATATACAAATTTGTATCTTAGGGGCTATGAGTGAATCCATGCTGTAATAGGTGATCATCAATTTTTATATACCATGCCCTAGGTGCTTGTTTGATTCTATAAAGTGACTTTATCAAATGACATACCTTGTGTTGTTGATGCTCGTCTATAAACCCTTCAGGTTGGGCCATGTATACTTCTTCTTTGAGATCACCGTTGTAAAAGCACTCTTGACATCCATCTCGCTGAAGTTTCCATCTAATTTGTGCTACCAAAGGCACAAATAACTCGATGGTTTTGATGTTTGCTGTGGGTGCAAATGTCTCATCATAGTCAATTCTTCTTATTGAGCATAACCCTTTGCAACAAGTCATGCTTAGTGTTTATCGATTGAACCATCTCCTTATATTTTGTTTTGAAAATCCATTTGTAGCCAATGGATTTCTTACCGGAGGCAGATCGACAAGTTCCCACATTGGATTCTCAAGTAGGGTATCATACTCAACATTCATAACCTATTTCCACTATGGTTGGTCTAATGCCTCACGAACAGTTGTCGTGTTCGGTGCTATCAACAACTGAATTCATGAGTGCAAAATTTACCTCATGTCCGGCTTGACTTCGTGTTCGGACACCCATAGAAGTTCTTGGACGTGAGTTTAGGTATGCATACCCAATAGTATCCTGGATCCATTTACAACATTGGTGTTGTTGCCGATGATGTGATGATGTGTTTTACAGTTGTTCCTAGATCAACGAATAAGTTTCCACTCAGCTCTCTTCTTCTCTCTAAGAAGAATCATCTTGCCCATCATCTGGATGTGTGAACAATCTATGTGATGAGGTCGATATCGGATCTCCATTGTGTGGCAAAGAGTCAAAGAATGACTCATCATACACCACATCTCGACTCTCATAGATTTTCTTCGCCTCGGATCCATGGGATGATATGCCTTTGAGGTAGTACTATACCCCAAGAAAAGACATGACAGAGTATTTGATCGATCTTCTTCCTTTTATCATCTCGGAACATGCATATATGCAAAGATAACCAAAAACTCTCAAAAGATAGATAAAAGGTTTACGAATACCCATACCTCTTCCTGTGTCTTGTTCCACAAGATCTTCGTGGGTTCCCGGTTTAGTAGATACACTACTGTCTGGACTACTTCTGCCCAAAATTGATCCTCCAACTTAGTGGTGGAGAGCATACAACAAGCCATCTCCATGATAGTCCTATTGTGTCACTCATAAATCCCATTCTGTTGGGGCGTGTAGGGTGCAGTCAGATGTTGTTGAATGCCATGCTACTTTAGGTATGCTAAGAACTTATTCGATAAAAATTCCCCCTCGATGTAAACGGAGGAGAAGGAGAGGATTCCCAGATTTCCCGGTGGCTTGCTGTAAATTGTCAAATGCCTCACTCTTGTTCCGAGGAAATATACCCACATTTTCTTCGAGCAATCATCAATGATGAGTCCGAAGTATTCAAAACCTCGAAGCTAATCGGTGGGGATCCGCATGATTGGTGTGTACAACCTGAAGATGCTCCATAGAATGATAAGAGCTTTGTTTGAATGGACCTCTGTGTTGTTTTCCCGCAAGACATCTTGAGCAAATAGGTAAGGAATGGGAGAGTGGAGGAAGCCCTCTTACCATTTCCTTGGCACTGAGCTGATGTAGAGCCCCGACAGAAAGATGACCATATTGAAAGTGCCATAGTGTAGTGGACTCCGCCGTTGAAGCAGAGAGAGCAATGTTAGATGAAGTGACCACATCCAATGTAAATAGATGGCCCTTCATAAATGCTTAAGCAATAACTAAGTCTCCCTGGGAAATGATGCAGGACTTGACCCCTTTCTCAACAAAGAATTCGACCCGCATTCGATGATTAAGAAGCTGAATCATAGACAAGAGATTTGAGGTCAAACCTAGAACATATAGCACCTTCATGAGTGTACATCTTCATGTCCCAAGAGGAATGATGACATCACTAATCCCCGCCACAATATACTCCTGATTATCTATGATGGTGATCTAATCTCCAGTGGGTCGGTCACTCTAGGGTATGGAACAACTTCTTATTGCCAGTCATGTGTTTGTTGGCACCCGAATCAATCAACCAGACACTTTCTGACGGCTGTGAAGTCTGTGAGACTAGGACAATGTCCGGATGAGTTACATCTAGAACCTCTTCATCGGAGGAGGCATCCTATTGAGCAGCAATATGGCCCTTCTCCTCCGATTACGAGCATGCCATTTGCATTTTTTGGAATATCCTTGGCCGTAAGTTCTCTCTTCGCAAAAAGTTTCCATGCTTCTGCATACCATTATAATAACAATTCACACCATCATGTGCATATTCATGGAGAAAATATGGCACCATCGATCCACCTTGTTTTTCTTTTGCTTCCGAGGTGGCCATTGTGGTGGCGCCGAGAAGGTTACTGCTGTGGATGCTACTTCTGATTCTGGGGGGATGACTACCCTTTCCGAGGCTTGTTGCTATGCTTTTTCCTCGTGATGAGAGCCTTGTCTTCGAAGGCTTCTTGAACATTCTAAATGGCTTCTTCCTACTGGAGATAATTCACCAGTGTGGCAAAAATCACCTCCTATTGAGTGATGGTCAACGTGGTGATCAATGTCTGAAACCGAGAAGGAAGAGCTCGCAAGGTGAGCGGGACTAGCAACTTGTCGTCCACCATTTCACCGAGAGCAGAAAGTTCTATGCGTAACTCGGCCACACACCATAAGAAGGCTTCGACTGATTCGCCATCATGCATACCGATCGATCGTGAAGCTTTGTCTAAAGATGCAAGATTGTCGCCAGATTCTTGGCTTCATAGATGGTACACAAACGCAACCCATGCCATAAAGGAAGTGGCTACTTCCCGAATGTGATGTTAAACCTCATCGGAAAGGCTCGAGTGATAAGTATTAATGCTTTTGCATCAGCCTTTTCATACTTAGCCAATAGATCAATGTCTGGGAGGGGTGTTCATGCCGAAATGATCCCCAAAGATCTTCAAATCAAGAATCGTCCACAACTTGGTTTTCCATGTGGAGAAATTTGGCCCTTTTAGCAATCGGGCATTTTGACAACAAAATGTGAGGTGCAGACATTTCCAGAAACTCAAAATTTTATTTTATTTATTGATTATTCAAAAATGGTTACAAATCCTTCTCAAGGAACTCACACGAAGTTGCGTTATATAAGCTCGTGCAATGAGATGCAGACACTCCTGTGGGTGTTCTACTTTGCGTTCATCATCTGCATCATAGTCACGCTCCAATTCTTCACGGATTTGGCATGCTTGACAACATACGTTGAACCAGAAATAGTCGAACAATCCTTGACGCACCAATTCATCAAATAATAAGTTGTCGGTATTTAGCAATTCATTGAGTAAGGCAAAATAGATGTCGGTGGTGTCCTCTTGGGCTCTCAGAGGTGACTCAGTGGAAGGGTTTCTCACAACACTCTTAGCATCAGAAATTTGCAACATGTACGTGCCTCTTGGCACTCGCTTAGGGAAATCACGCTGGAAGGGCTTTGACTTGGCTCCTTGGTGTCACACAGCAACACCTCCTCGCTGCCCAACACCTCCTTGCTTCCAATGTTAACATCCAAGGGTGTCAACACTATGCATAGAATAAGATTCGATTCCAAGTGCAGACATTTCCAAGCATGTCAAAATCAACAGGTCGCTGGTCTAAATGCAGGCAAGTTCCACGTCCCAACTAGCAAACATGTCTCCAAAAGTTGATCCACGCAGGTTGGTGCCACTCACGAACAACAAAACTCCCAAGAAAATGGAATGGTCATGGAGATACTAAGAAGGCTCATGCTTGGTTGAAACGCAGGACACATGCGCTTAATCTTCCCATGCAGGAAGGGAAGCAGTCATTCCAACCGACTTCGATAGTCCTGTCAGGAGATTAAAAATGGTTTCAAAACTAAACGCTTCCTCCTACAGTCTTCACATATGTCAATGCAAGAACAAAAACACTCCCACGCTCCTTCCTTGGTGGCACTTCCTCATGGCTCACCAACACTCCACGCTAGGCTTCTGCCCACATGGCTCACACAAACCTCCATGCACATAGATAGACCTTTACGGGCTCTGATACCAATGATAGCAGAAGACAAAGAATGATTTATTCAATGTATTCAATGTGTTCCAAACAAAAGAGCAGAGCCAAATATAAAGGCTGCGGAAGAAGGAGAGGAAGGTGACAGTTATAACTGTCCACCAACAAATACATAACAATAATGTATTATAAACTAAACTAATGCTAATGAAAAATAGATGATGAATATGAATACTAAATCAAGAGGGATCGCTTGACAATGGAAACTTTTACTTAAAATTATGGACTCGACATTAGTCATCCAAATGATAGTGTGTGTTCTCGCTCATGTGAAGCATGTAACTATTAGTGTTTTCATAATCTCACTTTATATTTTTACTTAGTATTTGTTACATGTATATGTGTGGTGTACATAAGAAACAGTTGTGAAGAATGTTTTAGAATTCATAAACACATTTTTTTGTTCAACATGAAAACAATTTAAATAAAGTTAACCTCTGAAAAAATAAACAAATGACATAAATATAGATCAAGAATATGAATACTAATAACATGTTTATATGTAGATCCAAAATATTAACCTAACCTTCCATATAATTATTTATATGGAAAACATACCAACAATCTTTAACACTTTTAAAGTCGTGATTTTACTAAGTGTGTAGTGCCCACTTCCCTTTAACACCTTTTTGATACCGATCATGACACTAGATGACTATATTATGGACATTATTATAGTTTTGATTTAGTATGATGTTAGATATTTGATTATGGATTATTGTTGACTCGATTCTTATATGATGCATGATGATTATTAGATACACTTGATATGTTGATGATGTTATACAGTTGGACATGGTTATATGATGGATGTTGTTCATTTGATATTTAGATATTGTGAGTAGCCCTAGAAATGAAAAATTATCGATGATGATATAGTTGTTGATAGAACTATAATGATATTGTTAGATTGCTCGAATATTGTTGTGATTCATATATCTAGACAATTTTAGAAATTTAATTATATTTATATTATTTTGGATGTTCTGATATGATCACGAGGTCAAGGAGGTATTTGTGTTTCACAGTTAAAATATCACAACAAACATCAGTGGGATTAGAGACCAACCACATTGTAATTCTAGATGAATTCAACAAGGTCACCATGACAACTAGTGTTTTTTTGTGTGTTTGTTAGTGTTAGAGATTCCCATGGGGGGATCACCTTTAAATGTGACCAAGGGATTCTATGTATTTATTTTATTTGGTCCCTTTTTGTTATGTTTGTATGTGTTATTTTGTAGTGTACTTACCCCTTTCATTTTTTTTAATAATGGCAAATAGTTTTTGAAAGGGACTATACCCTTGAATACAAAAAAAGGCCTTTAAGCCGGAATAAGAGTGGAAAACATAGCAGGACTAACCAAGTCCAAGAGGAACAATGAAAATCAACGTAGCCTCCGAAACAAACTACACAAGCGAGGCTTAACATCAAAACAACAAAGATAAAAACAAGAACCCGACAACAAGAAACAAGAAGAATAACAAAAGAGAGCAGAGAAGCATACAGGGACTACTTTTTGGCTACTTGATCAACACCGATCTTGACTTTTTTCCAAGCATGAAACATACCCAAAGCGGTCATGTGGGCAGCATCCGTCTTATCGAGCTCCTCGATGGTTCTTTTGCTCTCTTTTTCATTGCCCCAAAGTGCAGCCGGGATACCGCTGAGGTTGGAAACACTTTTGGCATGCCCCACGATGAACTCCTCAATGGCCCTAAAGGCGGAAATGTTGTAATCATGCCTAGTCTTAGCCTTCCCAAGGCGGGAGTCCAAGGAGGTCAGCTTTTTGTATATGTCTTCAACCTGACTATTGTCAATGCTCCCTTCCCCCTCCATGCTTTTCTTACCTTTTACTTAGCTAGATTTTTGACCTCATCCTTCAAAGATTTTTATCTCAGCCTCTAAGGCCTCCAGTCTCTTAGAAGGATTATCCATCTCGTGCTTCCCGGACCGGCACTACTTATGTTCAAGAGGTCACGTGCAATGTCAAGATCAAGAGGCTCTTTCCTGCTGCAAGAGTCTCAAGGTTGAGTCTCCTAGAAGCCCCGTGAGAGATCATTTAGAGGAAGAGGCGAGGTGAGTGTCGGAGAGAGCAGAAGAAGGAATAGAAGGAGAAACATGTGCAAATGGCATAATGGGGGTAGCAGGCACCTGGTGGTAGGGGCAGCAGCGGGGGTAGTAAGGGCAGCAGGGGAAGTAGGAAGTAGGGTATGGCAGCGAGCGAGAGCCCATCGGAGCCGGGCTAGAGAGGAGGGAAGACCGGGGTACTTGAGAAGGCAAGTTTGTGGATAAGAAAAATAAGCCCTTGATGCAAGGGAACCGCCCGGTATGCTTCGGAACTCCAAAATGGAGCGCTCAAGAGAGTTTAAAAGATAATGAGGGAAGCAACCAATCTATTCCTACGGAAGTGATTTAAAAAGATGAGATGCTTAGTCGACAAGAATAAACCTACCTTCCAAGGATATGAAACGAATCATCATGCGAGTGACTTCATCAAATGGTGATGGAATTGAGCTTACAAGCACTCACTGTGCTGAAAATAAGCTTCTCATCTTCCTCCACAAATCTTCTTTCTTCGCTTTCTTTGATAACCCTTTTTGTTGAAGAAGCGGTACCCCTTTCATTAATTATTTAATAGTGTGTAAATATTGTGAGTAATCATATTGTCTAGTTAATTAATTAAAAGATGTCATAAGAATGTAATTAATAGAGTTGTTGCCCATGTTTTAAAGTGTTGTAAGTTATGTGTAAGTGACTTTTTAGGTGATGTATAAGTTAACTTTTTAGTGTGAAACACTCTACCTTCTTGGAAATTCGAATTTTCCTTGGAGGATGATTTTGGAGTCTTGTGGGATAAGTTAAACTTGTCCCATGCCTCTTCAATTTACATACCAACCTTGCCTATGGCTGACAGCTTAAATTTAGACCTTTTTAATGCATTTTTACAAGTCAAGTTGAATGTTGTAATTGCACTTTTCTTACATGATTTAATTTCAGTCCTTTGGGGTGTGGGTTGACTTGAGTGTATGAGTAAACCTGTCATATTATTCACCCACCTATTTATTATGCATTGGAGAATGAAGTTGAGTTTTTGTTTTGGGTTGAGGATGTGTGATGTGGCATCCTACATGGATCCACCTTATCCCCTTCTCTTCCCTCTTCTATAAAACTCAAATTTCTTGCGATGTTTTGGGTTGCTTCACTTATGGGGAGACTTCATTTTGGGAAAATTTTCTCGTTGTTTGGGAGCTCTTGCTTGAAGGAGTTTTGGAAGATTGTTGCATGCTTGTGCTTGTTTTTTTGGATTTCTTGCATTGAAAGGAGCTTGTTGTTTTGAACTAGGAACAACTCCATCATGGAGAGGTAAGAGCTTGGCTCATGAAATGCTCTTCTTTTAATTATGAAAATGTTCACGTGTGAATGTTTTAGTATATATTGTGGGTTGTTGGGTAGATGGCATAAGAATGGTGTATTAGAAGACTATGGGGTTATTATGTGGGAGGCAAAAGTGGTTTTAGGGAGGTATAAGGGTGGAGGGAGTTGGGGATTTGGGTTCCACCTTACAAATAAATAGCTTGCATTTCTTTACTCATTATGGGGTGTCATAAGAGGTTGGGGAGATATAAGAAAATGTGAGGAATAAGGGGTACTTGGGGGAGGCATAAGGGCATGACAGGGGTTTGAGATGATATATATATATTTTGGTGGGTTTTTCTCGGTGGTGATACCCAATTTTCCCCTTTGGGAGGCATAAGCAACATCCCCCATAGCTTCTTGCTCCTTTGGCTTGCTTGATGAAGCCTTAGTATTGTTTGTCATGTGTTAATGTAGTTGTAAAACTACATTCTATTTTAATTTGTGTCTCTTTGTGAAAATGATGCGTGTATGTTTTCTCGAAGCTTTTATTGACACGAGTTGGATAAAATCTTCTATTGCATTGTGGTTGGGGCTCAGGGGCCAATGAAGAAGGATGGATTCTCCTCTTCATTAGATGTCTTGGTTGGGTCGATAGCATTGCCTTTCTCCTACTCTTGTTGTGATCAAATTGGAAGAAAGAGAAGAATGCATGTTGTTGTTCGGAGCTAAGAAAAGATATTTTGATAGTACCTTGTGAAATGAAATCTCATTGTAACCTTTCTCACTTGAAGTGGATGAACTTGTAAATGTTTTTAATATAAATATGTTGTCTTGATTTGCAAGTGAAATTTGAAATGTAAAAGAGTTATACTTTGTATTCTCGCTTTGGAAAGAATGATAATGTTTTGTACACTTTATTTTGACATCAAATGGAAAGGAAGTTGCAATTTTTCTTTTGGAATCAATAAATGAATGTAATTCTTTTCTCAAATTGCATTTTTGAATTTAATTTGATCATATCAATGTATTGAAATCTTTGTTGAAAAGGAAGAAATGCGTGTGAGAAAAATACAATATTTTGTCTCTTAAAATGTAAAAAAATTGAAATTAATATTGAATTTTTGTCTTGAATTGTTTGTTTTGAATCAACTAAAATGTGTTAGATTGGAATTGGAACGTATTCTAAATACTTGGAAGAAGAAATGGCAAATAGACCCATCAAAATTTGATCCCTGTTATTTATAATTTCAAACTGGCAATTATTTAAACCAAAAATGCACAGTTCAAACCTACAATAAAATAAAAATTAAATGATTGAATTGAAGTAGTAGGCCCTAAATGAGTTCAAATAGACAAAAACACTTAAAGGAAATATGTCAAAACTTAGCAAAATCGGGCTCAAACCGTTTTGCAGTCATTTTCTGTCAAGAAACAGAAATGTTCAAATTACAAATCATTTAGACAAATTGAACCTTGAATCCTTCCTTAAATCCATTTAGGAACAATCCTCCATGTCTATTTGACATGTTGAGAGAGGAGGAAGATCAAATTGAATAAATCTCACAAGTTAAAATTTACTAGTTCGCATTGTAAAATCTTGCAGGCTGTTTTCTTAAAATTGACCCCTTAAAATGTATCAAAATAAAAATAGATGATCTCTGTGAAAATAGAACGTCAAGAGATTTCCAAAAAGTCCTCTTTGAAAAAAACCGAGCTCTCTATCAAAAGATATGGCCTTCAAGTTTCTTCATTTGACGTGAAAATTTTGGGAAAATTTTCCTTGGTGGTCTCATGGCCCAAATTTTTCCGTTAAGAACTTAGGAAAATTTTTTTGGGAATTTTTTTAAATTTTCCCCGCTAGCCCATAACCAATCGGGGCTTCCTATGGTATCACAAGGTGTCGGTGGAAGCGTGGATCTATTTACCCTCTTAGCCCTTCGGTGAGTTAAGTTAATTTTCTCCCCGTCGCCCCATTCTCTCGCACGCCGACTTGTGAAGCGCCATATGTCCCATGTCGACCGGGTGGACTCATGGGAGCGCGGGAAAAAATGTGGTTTTTTTCCCCACACGGGAATTTTTCCAAATGTCTCCCCACGTCCCGCCAACCCGCCATTTGCGCAAATTTTCTCCTCTGGGCCGGAATGCCCACCCTTGGGGAAACTTTTTACCCCAAGGCCCGCCTTGCCCATAACATGAAAAAAATATGAGGACTTAGGAGGACTTATTTATATCACTAGAAAGGTGAGGAAATTTCCTATCCAATGGGAGTAATTTAGGAAAATTTTGAATGCATTAAGGGTGAGAAAATCAAGTTGAAACTTTAATCCTGTTAGAGAGTGGGTATGGTGAGGAATTTCCCTCTGAACCTAATTGAAACTTCTAACCCTAAATTTTGGACCTTATGACCTCTAATAATTATTAATAAAAGAAAAGTATATTCTAGTAGATTATAATTGTTTCAAAACCTGTTAGTGACAACTTTTGTCTTGTAACATGGTTGTAGATTCTTTTAATCAAAAAAATATTCCATAATTTTTCCTAACTAATCCTAGGTTGTTCTTGGGTCTCAAGTGGGTTGTTTTAGCGGGTGTTACACTTGGTATCAGAGCAAAGTGGTTCAAAATCTTGGACCATTGGGCACACTAGAAAACTTGAGACATGAAACTTAAACCTAGCACACTTTTAAATCTAGAAAACAACTTAGTTTAGAAATTACATATTTTAGTAAACATGGAAATTGAATAAAACTTAGGAAAATGAACTAACTCTCGTTTTGTTCTATGCAAAAGGCGCAAAAAAATGAGGAGTTTTTTCACATAGACCTAGACTTACCACCACCAGATCATGTTGTAACACCATCCTACCCCAGATTTTATAGACTCTTTAGGATGTTACTGCCACTCTACGCGGAGGATCAGTAGGAGGACATGCAGCCAGACATGACAGAGTCCCTTCCATTGAGGGTTAGGTATCTCCTCGACCGAATGAGGAGCATGGAGGAGAGGAATCCCATGCAGAGTCAACTAGGATAAAGTCACCAAAGAGGGGATATGGTGACCAAGTTTTAGGAAATAGAGAGAGGTCTTTGAGCCCTAGGCTTAGGGATGAGCATGCAGATAGACCTAGAGGCCATCAGACCATAGCTCTAGAGCACATCAGGGAGATCTTGAAGCTTTGACCATCACATTATTCTTGTGACATAAGATTTCAAGCAGAGGCTTGGTTGGTGAGCTTGAGCAGATGCTTCAAGCTCTATCCTTATTCTAGCAACACAAAATCTCGTGTTGCGATCCATCTACTGAGGGATGGAGCTGGTGTTTGGTGGAGGATAGAGGAGTAGAAGATCCATGTTGATTCTGAGATAGTTACCTGGGATCTCTTTGAGGAGTGTTTTAGGAAAAATATTTGTCACAGAGGTTCATACAGTAGCAGATAG
Source organism: Taxus wallichiana var. yunnanensis (assembly GCA_018340775.1). Taxonomy (NCBI): domain Eukaryota; kingdom Viridiplantae; phylum Streptophyta; class Pinopsida; order Cupressales; family Taxaceae; genus Taxus; species Taxus wallichiana. Next base: position 760,239,627 of record CM031234.1, read on the forward strand.
ATGAGTTTCATGACCTCCGATAGGCATCACTCACAGTGGCTGAGTATGAGAGTAGATTTCTGGATCTACTCCGATGTTATTTATATGAAGGATGAGCAGTGCGGATTCATAGGTTCATCCAAGGCCCGAATCTAGACATTGGAGGTGCAAAGTGCGAGATCTATTGTCCATAGACATTAGCCGAGGCTATCAAGAAGGCCTATATAACAGAGGAGACTTGGGAAAAACCCAGAAGCTAGAGACCGACTCCTAAGCCACATACAATAGATGTAGGACAACATATTGAGGGGATCATTACCTCTTCCTTGTGATGGACAGGGTTTAGCACAATCATCTTTTAGACCCTAAGCAAAGAAAGAATCGTAGTCCCGCCCACCTTATAGACCTCCACAGAATTTTGGTACATAGAGAGGTTGGAGTATGGGGCCTCCTCGTAGGGGTCTCATCGGAAAAAGGGTGCTAAGAGAGCTCACTCAAAAAGATCTTGACAGAGAGACCTTAGTAGACCACAACCGGATCATCGTGATCCACACCATACCTTTAGAGTACCGACTGGACCTGCTACATAGGGGAAAGGATCGGAGTGGTTGTTTTGGCTATGATGTTACTAGACATTTTGGAGAGACTACCCACCGAATCTTAACAAGAAGTAAGACACATATCTCGTGAGCCTACTACTGTGATGATATGGGGCGTAGTCATAGGATGTATGCAGTGGTCGAGAACTACTAGGCAGAGCATAAGAGTATAATTATTGAGACTGCAGGTAGCATTGGTGGTATTCCTACCTCCATTTTGTTTGATTCTGGTACTTCTGATTCTTTTATTACACCATATTTGGTAGAGTGATGGAGGCTGGTGGTAGTTAGGTAGGGTCATAGTTGGGAAGTTGAGATGGCTTCGGATCCAAGATCTTTTTAGACTCCTTAGTTAAGGTGTGTGTGGTGGATTTGGGACCTTTAACCACTACCAAGGATCTCAGTATCCTTCCTTTGGGATCTTCTCGGAGTCATCTTGGGTATGGATTGGTTGTCTACACACACGGGGCCGTAGTGGATTATTACCACAAGATTATATCTTGTGCGAGATGATTTGGAAGTTGAGTCGGTGATTTTAGGGGTCGAGACCCGTTCTATTCACATCATCTTTCTTATGTGGCTTAAGTAGTGTGTGCGATGGGGTTGCCACATGTTTGCTATTATAGTCATGACAAATCGAGAGGATGGGTCTAGTGGACCATCGCTAGACGATCACCCTATTTTGAGAGAGTTTGCAGATGTCTTTCCAGGGGAGCTACCAAGGTTACCAACCCCATGTGAGATTGATTTTCATATAGATCTAGTTCCTAGAGCAGAGCCTATCTTATGAGCACCTTATCGGATGACCACCCCGCAGCTCGTGAGCTCAAGTTTTAGCTTGAGGGCCTTTTGAAGAAAGGCCTTATCCATCCTAGTTTAACCCCTTGGGGTGCACTAGTGATCTTTGTGAAGAAGAAGGATGGATCCTTGTGGTTGTGTATTGATTACCACTAGCTGAAAAAAGTAACGATCAAGAATTATTATCCCCTTCCTCATTTTGATGATTTGTTTGATCAAATGAAGGGAGCCACGGATTTCTATAAGATTGATCTTAAGTCAAAGTTACCATTAGGCGAGGATTTTGGAGGTAGACATTCATAAGATTGCCTTCTGTACGCGATATGGCCACTATGAGTTCACAGTGGTGCCTTTTGGTTTGACTAATGCCCCTGCAGTGTTTATGAGTTTGATGAATGGGGTATTTAGGACCTTCCTAGATAACTTCATGCTTATATTCCTTGATGATATTTTGATTTACTCGCATATGCATGAGGAGCACAAGGGGTACCTCCGCGGGTTCTTCAAATCTTTGGGAGCAACAACTTTTCAAGAACTTGGAGAAGTGTGCATTCTTTAAGAAAGAGGTGTAGTATTTGTGTCATATCATTTCTAGGGAAGGTATCACTATCGATCCTTCCAAGATTAGAGATATTATGGATTGGATATCACCCACTATGGTGATTGAGGTGTGTAACTTCATGGAATCACCAAGGTACTACCAGAGTTTTGTTCAGACTTCTCTCGAGATTACACACTCCATCACTTCCCTTCAAAAGAAAGGAAGAAGTCTTTTGGTCAAAAAATGCGAGAACGACTTGATACACTCGAAGGAATTTCTCACTACAACACCTATTCTTGTAGTTCCGATCCACAAGGTGAGTTTTTTGTTTGAAAGGATGCTTCCTTAGCAGCCTTGGAGGTGAGTTGATACGGAGGGCAGAGTTGTGGATTTTGAATCTTACAAACTCAAGGATTACGAGCTTAATTATTTGACTCAAGATCATGAGCTTGCATCATTTGTACATGCTTTGGTTTGATGGAGGTACTTTCTACTTGGTCGAAGATTCACACATAAGACAGATCACCGAAATCTTCATCACCTCTTCACGTAGCCCAATCTCAATGCTCGTCAGTGGTGTTGGATGAAGTTGCTTTATGAGTATGATATGGAGATCGAGCATGTGAAAGGAAAGGATAATGTGGTGGTAGAAACTCTCAAAGCAGACAAAGACATGTGGCTATGGCCACCTCAGTGAGCACAGATTTACAGAGTAGGATTCTTCAGCAACTTCCTCTTGATAGCTTCTACATTGCAGTTCAAGAAGAGATTGAGTCTCGTGAGACCCCTCGAGGTTAATTTTTATGGTTTTTATTTAGAGTCGATGGTCTTATTAGGAACAGAGGCCGGATTTATGTTTCCAGAGATGGAGGCTTGAGGCAGGACATCTTGGTAGAGGCAAATCATGCACCCTATTTAGCCCATCCCAGGGTGAAGAAGATGCATGCCACCTTGAGATAGTTATATCATTGGAGAGGACTTTGTAGAGATGTGGCTCGATTTGTGTCATGATTTTTAGAGTGTCGTAGAGTTAAGGCTGAGCATCAACATCTAGTTGTCCTTCTATTCCCTTATGTTATATCGAGTGGAAATAGGACACCATTTCCATGGACTTCATTATTGAGCCACTGATGTCGAAATATCACCATGACACCATCATGTCATAGTTGATAAATTGACAAAAGTGGCTCACTTTTATCCAAAGAAGACCACTTATGCAGCTACTATAGTGGCACGGTATATTTACATGAGATCGTAAGGTTGCATAGGATTCAGTAGAAGATCATTAGTGACCACGATCCTTTGTACACTTTCCATTTTTGGACTACCATGCAACATGCCCTCGGGACAAAGATCAATTTCAGCACAGCATATCACCTCGAGACAGATGGACAGATTGAGCGGGTGAATTATATTTTAGAGGACATGCTCAGGATGTATGTGATGGATCGGCAATATAGATGGGAGGAGTACCTGAACTTGGTGGATTTTTCCTACAATGATAGTTTCTAGAGTTCTATAGGCATGGCTCCTTTTCGGGCTTTATATGGTAGAGAGTGTAGGAAACATCTTAGCTGGGATAGGTTAGAGGATAGGGTTTCTCTTGGACCAGCTTTGTTGCAGGATATGGATTAGCAGGTGGTATTGATCGGGACGAGACTACAAGGGGCATATGATAGATAGAAGAAGTATGTAGATCAGCATAGGACCCATAGCTTTGATGTGGGCATGAAGGTGTTCCTTCGTGTCAGGCCACATAAGAGCCCTATCCATTATGGAAAAGGTTCTAAGTTAGCTCCTAGATTCGTGGGTCCTTTTGAGATCTTAGAGTGTATTGGCCCTTTGGCCTACCATCTAGCATTACCACCCAGCTTGTCTCATGTACATGATGTGTTTCATGTTTTAGTTCTTAGGAGATATGTTACAGATCCTTTTCATGTGCTAGATTGGACATCATTGTAGGTGTAGGATCAGGGGGGTGATGGTGGAGGCCATTCGCATCCTATATCGCAAGAACTTGGGCTTTCGAGTAAGAGAGGTTGATCGTGTCCAAGTACAAGTGGGATAGATATGATGAGACTACAACTACATGGGAGGATTCTACTTTGTTACGAGTTCAGTTCCCACATTTGTTCCAGTGACTTTCAGGAGGAAGTCAAGTCTAAGGGGAGGGGATGTAGTGCCCACTTCCCTTTGACACCTTTTTATACTGATCATGACACTGTTGACTATATTATGGATATTATTATAGTTTTGATTTAGTATGATGTTAGATATTTGATCATGGATTATTGTTGACTTTGATTCTTATATGATGCATGATGATTATTAGAGACACTTTATATGTTGATGATGTTATACTTGTGGACACAATTATATGATGGATGTTGTTCGGACTTGTGATATTTGGATATTGTGAGTAGCCCCAGAAATGGAAAATTATTTGATGATGATATAGTTTTTGATAAAACTATAATGATATTGTTAGATTGCTTTGATGTTGTTGTGATTCATATATCTAGATGATTTTAGAAATTTAATTATATTTATATTATTTTGGATGTTTTGATATGGCCACGAGGCTGAAGGAGGTATTTGTGTTTTGCAGGTTAAAATATCACAACAAACATCGAGAGGATTAGAGACCAACCACATTGGAATTCTAGATGAATTCAACAAGGTCACCATGGTAACTAGTTTTGTTTGTGTGTGTGTTTTCTTAGTGTTAGAGATTCCCATGGGGGGATCACCTTTAAATGTGACCAAGGGATTTTATGTGTTTCTTTTATTTGGTCCCTTTTTGTTATGTTTTCATGTGATATTTTGTGGTGTACTTATCCCTTTCATTATTTATTTAATAGTGTGTAAATATTGTGAGTAATCATATTGTCTAGTTAATTAATTAAAAGATGTGTAAAAGAATGTAATTAATGGAGTTGTTGGCCATGTTTTAAAGTGTTGTAAGTAATGTGTAAGTGACTTTGTAAGTGATTTGTAATTTAAATTTTGAGTGTGAAACACTCCACCTTCTTGGAAATTCGAATTTTCCTTGGAGGCTGATTTCGGAGGCTTGTGGGATAAGTTAAACTTGTCCCATGCCTCTTAAATTTACGTACCATCCTAGCCTATGGTTAGAGGGTTAAATTTAGACCTTTTATGCATTTTTACAAGTCAAGTTGAATGTTGTAATTGCACTTTTCTTACATGATTTAATTTTAGTCCTTTGGGGTGTGGGTTGACTTGAGTGTATGAGTAAATTGTCATATTATACACCCACCTATTTATTATGCATTGGAGAATGAAGTTGAGTTTGTGTTCGGGGTTGAGGATATGTGATGTCGCATCCTATATGGATCCACCTCATCCTCTTCTCTTCCCTCTTCAATAAAACTCAAATTTCTTGTCTTGTTTTGGGTTGCTTCACTTATGGGGAGACTTCATTTTGGGTGAATTTTCTTACTGTTTGGGAGCTCTTTCTTGAAGGAGTTTTGGAATATTGTTGCATGCTTGTGCTTGGTTGTTTTTGGATTGCTTTCATTGGAAGGAGCTTGTTGTTTTGAACTAGGAACAACTCCATCATGGATACGTAAGATCTTGGCTCATGAAATGTTCTTCTTTTATTTATGAAAATGTTTGTGTGTGAATGTTTTGGTATATATTGTGGGTTGTTGGGTAGATGGCCTAGGAATGGTGTATTAGAATACTATGGGGTTATTATGTGGGAGACACAAGTGGTTTTAGGGAGGTATAAGGGTGGAGGGAGTTGGGGATTTGGGTTCCACCTTAGAAAGAAATAGCTTACATTTCTTTACTTGTTATGGGGTGCCATAAGAGGTTGGGGAGATATAAGAAAATATGAGGAATAAGGGGTACTTGGGGGATGCATAAGGGCATGATAGGGTTTGAGATGATATTCATATATATATATATATATATATATTATATATGGGTTGTTCTCAAGTGGTGATACTCAATTTTCTTCTTTGGGAGGCATAAGCAACATCCCCCATAGTTATTTTCCTTTGGATTTCTTGGTGAAGCCTTAGTATTGTTTGTCATGTGTTAATGTAGTTGTAAAACTACATTCTATTTTGGACTGTGTCTCTTTGTGAAAATGTTGTGTGTATGTTTTGTGGAAGCTTGTTGTTGCCATGAGTTGGATCACATCTTCTATTGCTTTGTGGTTAGGGCTCGGGGGCCAATGAAGAAGGATGGATTCTCCTCTTCATTGGATGTCTTAGTTAGGCGAAGAGAATTACCTTCCCATACTCCTCATTGTGATCAAATTGGAAGAAAGAGAAGAATGCATGTTGTTGTTCTGGAGCTTAGAAAAGACAGTTTGACAGTCCCTTGTGAAATGAAATCTCATTGTAACCTTTCCCACTTGAAGTGGATGAACTTGTAAATGTTTGTAATGGAAAGATGTTGTACTGATTTGCAAGTGAAATTTGAAATGTAAAAGAGTTATACTCTGTATTTTGTTTTGGAAAGAATGTGAGAGAATGATACTATTTTGTACACTGTAATTTGAAATCAAATGGAAAGGAAGTTGTAAGTTGTCTTTTGGAATCAATAAATGAATGTAATGATTTTCTCAAATTGCATTGTTGAATTGAATCTGATCATGTCAATGTATTGAAATCTATATTTGAAAGGAATAAATGCATGTGAGAAAAATACAATATTTTGTCTCTTGAAATGTAAAAACAATTGGAAATCAGTATTGCATTTTGGTCTTGAATGGTTGTTTTGAATCAACTAAAATGTGTTAGATTGGAATTGGAACGTATTCTAAATACTTGGAAGAATAAATGGCAAATAGACCCATCAAAATTTGATCCCTATTATTTATAATTTCAAATTGGCAATTATCTAAACCAAAAATGCACAATTCAAACCTAAAACAATAAAATAACAAATTAAATGATTGAATTGAAGTAGTAGGCCCTAAAAGAGTTCAAATATATAAAAACACTTAAAGGAAATATGTCAAAACTTATCAAAATCAGGCTCAAACTATTTTGCAGTCGTTAAGCTTCTATCAAGAAACGGAAATGTTCAAATTGCAAATCATTTAGAACAATTAAACCTTGAATCCTTCATTAACTCCATTTATGAACATTCCTCCATGTCTATTTGACATGATGGGAGAGGAGGGAGATCAAATTGAATTAATCTCACAAGTTAAAATTTACCAGTTCACACTGTAAAATCCTGAAGGATGTTTTTTTAAAATTTACTCCTTAAACATTATCAAAATAAAAATTAATGATTTTTGTACAAAGAGGATATTGAGAGATTTCTAAAAGTCCTTGTTTGCACAAAATAATCTCTCTATCAAAATATATGGCCTTTTGAAGATTCTTCATTTGGCTTGAAAATTTTGGGAAAAATTTCCTTAGTAGGCCCAGCGCCCCGAATTTTTCCGTTAAGCACTTAGGAAATTTTTTTGTCAAAATTTTCTAAATTTTCCCTACCATCCCACCACCCCTAAGCCAATAAGAGGCTGCCACATGGCAACGCAAGGTGATGGTGGAGGCATGGATCTAATTACCCTCTTAGCCCTTGGGCATTAATTTTCTCCCCGCCGCCCCATTCTACCGCTACAATGACTTGTGAAGTGCCACATGTCCCTTGTGGACTGGAAAATCCATGGGAGCACGGGTGAAAATGTGGTATTTTTTTCCCGATGGGAATTTTTCCAAATGTCTCCCCACGGCCTGCCAACCCGCCCTTTGGGAAAATTTTCTCCCCAGGCCCACAGCGGCCTGCCTTGGGGAAGAGTTTTACCCCAAGGTGGCCGGCCGATAACATGAAAAATATGAGGAGTTAGGAGGACTTATTTATATCACTAGAAAGGTGATGAAATTTCCTATCGAATGGGAGTAATTTAGGAAAATTTTGAATGTAATAAGGATGAGAAAAATCAATTTGGAACTTTAAGCCTATTAGAGAGTGGGTATGGTGAGGAATTTCCCTCTGTACCTAATTGATTCTTTTAACCCTAAATTTTGGACCTTATGACCCCTAATAATTATGAATAAAAGGAAATTATATTCTAATAGATTAGAATTGTTCAAACTTGTTAGTGATAACTGTTGTCTTGTAACATGGTTGTAGATACTTTTAATCAAAAAAATTATTCCGAATTTTTCTAACTAATCCTAGGTTGTTCATGGGTCTCAAGTGGGTTGTTTTAAGGGGTGTTACAAAGTGCGTTATGAATTATAAGCCTAATTCCAACATTTTTATTGAAAAACTTCAAAAGTGATAGGAGCATGAAGTATGAGATCATATTTTGGCTAATCGATTCCTACACATCACTAGAAAAATAAAAGCCAAAATGGAAAATCGATGAGGATTGAGAAGGTGGGCGTCTTTACTATACTATTAATCAATGATAAAGATACAAAGAATTGGATAAATTATTTATGCATGTTGATGATGAAGTGGGGTGCGAACTATACATTGTACGTAGGTACAAATGATAATTCAATACCGCACTAAGAAATTAATGAAGTGATTACACCGAATATGATGTGGTGTGGTATTTATTAGCAGAAAACTCATCTTGTAAGCTGGTTATTTGATAGTGAGAGAAAGAGTTTTGGAGATGGAAATTGATGGCACCGGACACATACTTCACTTTTAGCACTAGAATATTATTTTTGGCTTTTTAAATTGGAAGCATGAGTTAAATTTGACGGCCACCTATGCCTGTCAAACAATTTTTAAGTGATGGTAAAGTTCAAAATTTTCAAATGTAAAATAATGTTATTTTTATACTGTTAATAAGAATTATAAATGGTTATTCTATATATATTTAAATATATCTAAAATATATTTATATTAAAAATGATGGTCATACTTTAAATTTGAAAATCACATGTGACGGGGTTTTTCAAATATTTGCAAATATTTTAAGGCTAAAATTATGAAAATGTCTAAACGGCAAATCAATTTTAACCCCTAATTGGAAGTCCCGTCCCAAATTTGGAAGTTATTAATGCTTTGATGTGTATTTTTGAATGTTCATATTGCTCTTCACTTCATTTATTTACAAGTTACGTAAGGCCTAGAATTTCAAATTATCAACGTCTATCAAATCAAAATTCTTTGACGACTTAGATCTTTCACGTGTTTGAAAATTCTAATATTTTCTATGTTATTTATTTAGATAGAAATAAATAAGTTTTATATTATTACAAATTATATGCTTTTTTAGAACTATAGAAAAATTAGTTTCCTAAAATTTTCACTTATAGTATACATTAAAATCACAAAAATGGCACACATCCTATCAATTTCCACACTACAACATGGGGCCCTATTTTGAGACAAAAGTTAGAGACAAAAGTTTTCTTTTGTCTCCAAAAGTTTATTTTTGTCTCTAACTTATTTTCTTTTTTAAATTTTAATAATAAGTTAACTTTTGCGGGAACCCTAAATTGGGGGAATTTCTTATCAGTCCAGGCGGCTAGGTAGCTATGGTCAGGTGAGGGGATTGATTCTATTTGGCCAAGACTATATCTCCTAGCTTTAGCGTGTGACTTGGCTAGGGGATTCTATAGAGGTGCAGATACACATGTTACATATTTGACTGCTTTAAGGGTAGCAGAGCCACCTCTCGATCCTCAACTACGCAATCTGATCCATCCTTCGCTAAGTTTTCAAGGATTACATAAATGCTTGGAACCCCTTTCATGTCCCTACTTTGGTTTTGGCCACCAGGCCTCTTAAATCCCAAGAGTTCCTTCGTGGGTTGTAGATATGGTTCTCCTCCCAATTATGATAGACACCCTAATCCATCTACCAAATCTATGACGACCTTCAAATTGATTTCATTTGGTTTCAATTCTAGGTATTCTGGTTCCTCCGTCACTTGCTTTGCTAATCTATATCTCCCGTTTCCTCCATATCCAAATCATTGTCCAGGCTTATGCCATGCTCATATGTTTTTTCATGCTTTTGTTATTTAACATTTTATTCCAATTTTTCCGGTGGAATGACGGTAGAAGGAGAATCGAACGCGATACCTAAACTAGGTCAAAGGAATGGCGGGAGGTGTTCCATTGTCATAGGTGGGAGCATGAAAATTAGTTGGGTGAAGCGGGCAGAAGATTGGTAGTCGGGGAAAGTAAGGGCCAGGTAGAATGGGTAGACATATGACCTGTGGGTGTTTTTCGGTGCCGGGAAGAGGGTGTTAATTCGGGATGGATGGAGGTAAGAAAACACCGACCCGCAGGTAGACTTGAGCCAGCCGACATGTCCTCCTCTGTTTCACATTTTAGCATTTATTTTCGGGCGTGGGAACACCCAATTAAAGGGGGTAAAGGGTAGCTGGTAGCCTGGTTCATTATTTTTATTGTTTTACCAATTAGGAGATTCTACATTTTTACTAATGGTGCATATTGCTTGCATCAACAACCATGAAATTACTGGCAGTGATAGAGATTACTTGATAAGATAAACAAATTAACAAATCCATGTATCCTGATATTTGCAGTCATTGCAGGATCCGTGACCTTCCTTTTATGTTTTTCAACAATATTAGGATTAATTTATTGGAGGTGTAAGAAGAAATCTCCAGTGTTGGCTCCAAAATCCATGGATAACAGAGGGATTTCATATGAGGAAGTCATTTAGGTAACGAGGCTATGCCAAGAAAACTTGTTAGGGACGGGCAACTCTGGCTCTGTGTTAACAAGGTTTGGACCGGTACCTACAATCAAATTTTTCAACCAGAGTAGCTCATCACCAACAAAGAGGATGCAACAAAGAACTTCACCAGGGCCCTCTACACCTGTAAGTAGTTCTACTCCAAAACTCACAACTACATTTTATTTTGTGTGTGTTTCATGTTGTAGGAGGTGGTACCGGTACATGCCTTAGATCTCTACTCCTAGAGAGGCTCTCTGTGTATTATGGGAATAAATCCAACTTATATTTCATCATTTACCCTTGACCACAAGTCTCCACATCTGTGGTGGAACCCTACAACAATGTGCTCTCAACCCAACCCACTCACTTCTAGAGCACACTAATGTGTATGCTTATGCTAGATAATGATGACATTTATGACATCTGTCATCATTCCCTTGACATAGATTTCCCTACTAATTACAATAACCTTAACATGCTTACTTACCGGGTCAGTAATTATTTACATCTTTTGCATTATTTGCATGCCAATGTGACTCTGTTTTTTCATAAATTTACTCTGCTGTAAATAGCATTTTGTGTAGATCCCGATTTCAGAGTTCTTATTTGTCTTTGGCGGTGTTTTGGGTTTATGGTATTTTATGGTATTACAATAGGTTATATCTTCTTTAACAACATCTTTGCATTTTGATGGTGCTCTAAATGTGGATGTGACAGAGTTCCAGACTAATCTTGTTCCTTACCCTCAAATCCATTTCATTCTTTCAGCTTATGCCATTGTGGTCTCTGCAGAGAAGGCTTATCATGAGAAAATTTCCATTGTGGAGATTACAAACAACACCTTCGAGCACTCTTCCATGATGGTGAAATGTGACCCCCACCACAACAAGTACATGACCTTCTGCCAAATGTACAGGGGAGGTGTTTTCCCCAATGATGTAAATGTTGTTTGTAAAACTGTGCCAATATCAAAGTTAAATCGCGAGGAAGATAAGATGATAAAGGACAGGAAATCATGCCCTTCCCTATCACTACCCACTGTGGGATCTTCATTCAATTTGGCTGCCAAAATGCTGATGCCCAAAGGAGAAAAAATTTACGGTGAATAATGGAATATGTTTCACATGATGAGGTACATGTTTATGTTCATGGTCTGGATTTTTTTCGATTTTGAGGAATCTTTTGTACCATTTTTTCTCCCCAATTCCCTTTCCCTCCACTAGATTTTTGTAAATTATTGTTCCCATAGCTGTAGGGTTTCCCATTTCAAGGAAGAAATGACCTCCAATTTGGGTCGCCCCTCTCTTAGAGCTATATGCAGAGCTGCATAACCTTACTTTTTAGATACATATAAGTCTATGAAAGAATAAAACAGGAAATATAATACTATGTGTCTTTAACACCTTATTTCAGTCTAAAGGGCCTTGATGCCCTGCAACTTTTTCCTATTCTTTTTAAATGTAAAATACTACAATTATTCATTTCATGTTCTCTTAACATGAAGAAATTAATATTTGTAAATTGTTTTTTAGGGCAGTATAAATTCAAGTGGGTCATCCACCACATTTATTTCTATATTCTTCTTTCTTTTCCATGTGCTTCGTGGAATTTATTTTTCCTTTCTCATTCTTATTCTCCTTCACTTATTAATAATGATATCTATAACAAAGAATGCTCAAGGAGTTCCTTGACAAATCTAGCTTCGATCAAGTTTCATTTTGGCTTCATAATTCAATAGATTTGGGGAGCGAGGTTCATAAATATTTGAATTCGTGTCTTTTCTTCTGATTTGGGGATTGATTAGTCTGTGGTCTAAAATTGTGTTTATTATTTCAATTTTAGAACACAATTCAATTATAAATGTGTGAGATGTTAATTCTATTGGCTGACAGAGTTAGTTTTTAACTTCATTAAGGTTGGATTGCTGAATGTTGATGGGTACTGTAATTCTCTGTCATCCTTTGTCGATAATGCTGTGGAGGAGGGGTTTATCCAGCTTGCTGCTCATCAGATCATTGTGTCCGCTCCCACTGCTCAACAATTAGTACCAAAGCTTGAGGTGAGAAAATTATGCTTTCAATTTTCTAAAGCAATTTAATTTTTCTAGAATCCTACATTTTTAGAAGAATCAGTCTGTTCTTCTCACTATATTTTGACATTTCCCTTACTGTAACATGATTTTTTAAAATTATTAAAGTTTAACTCATTCAAAATGAATTTGGAAAGCAAGAGATGAAGGATAGAATCCTTGTGACTTTCTTACTGTGCAAAAGACTAGATAGATGATGGAAAGTAGTGAAATAGAAATTTTAGACAGAGTATGTCTCCAAAAAATGGTTTGCTCAATAACTACCGAGGTTTCACATACAACATCGCACAATACACCTAGCCATGGTTGTTATCTGGTTCTTGGTAATAAGAAATGAATAACGGTTAAATTGAATGTTATTTGTTATATTGAATTCTCTTGTGGTGTTCCTCGCATTGGTGAAATGAGTAGATCAATTCAGGGTAGGGTGAAAGACTATTGTGCAAATATCCTTTGCTATAGGTCTAGAAATTCATCTTTAGCAGAGCACTAGTTTTCCAACAAACTACCAAATTCCTATTGAAGATGGTAAAGTGATAGAAGTGGAAGACCACTATTTCAAGCATCACTTAAAGCACGCCATATTTATGGAAAACTATACCCATAGAGTGAATAGGGATAAGGACTTGGGATTGAGCCAATTCTTGATACTCATTATCAGAAAATTAATGCAGGATCCCCACCTTGAGAGATGTGGCATTTAATGTTCTTAAGTTAGTGGGATATCATCTTCAACATTTGTAAGGGCTAGTTTATGTGTTTTTTAATTTATCCTTTGGTGGGTCCAATGGGTATCATTTCCTTGACTAGAGTTGTCTATATAAGGAGCTTTTGTTAGCAATCTTAGCATACAATCTATCCTGATGATGGATCACATACTGTCATTTGAAATGTTAATTTGAAATATCACAGTTTTTTCCAAAAAATGTTTCTTATCATTGAAACTACCTTCAGGAAATTTAAAAAGGCCACCCAGTGTACATAGTTGTGTGAATGCAACATTTCCTTCCATCACAATCTAATCCTTCTTTTATTTATACAAATTTAAGTCATGCATCAAGTGATTGTCCAATATTACAAATGGATTATACATCATTGAAACTAACTTTATAGAAATGTAAAACATTCATGGAGACATAATGGAACTATAAAAGAACCTTTATTCTTGGGTAATATGTAGCATATACGACATACCTTGGACCTTAAAACAGTCTTAAGTTTTAATTCACTAAACTCTTATGCTTTTTTTCTACATATTTAGAGTTATAGCTCAATGGGATGCAAAAATAATCATTGTATTATACATCATTCAAGCCACCTTCTATAAACCTACAATTTCCACCCATTGTACATAGTAGCTTCAATGCAACATGTCTTTCTCGCTAAAGTCCAGTTTTTTATTTTCTACAAATTTAAGTCATACTTCCAAAGTGATTGCAACCACCTTATAGAAGTGTAACACTTCCACGGTGAATGAATGGAAATAGTAGAGAAGATTTATTGTTGTGTTGTATGGGGCATATATACACATAGGTTGTAGTTTCCTTTACACCATATTGTTTATGTTTTATGTATACTCCTGACACTTTGGAAAGAAAATATAAATATTATGATATAATTCTATATATTAAAGCATGGAAGTTTCCCTGTCTATCCTCTTTTAAATGATTATTTTGTCTAAGAATCTGTTTAGTGATGTTGATAGTTGAAGTGGGTGATCCATGTAGTAGACCAACAAGAGAGGTTCCATCAACATTGCCATTCTAGATGACATGAGTTAATATTTGAAGTTGAACACAATTTACAACACTTTATGCTCTATAGAGAGTTGTCCTATGAGTAATAGTTGATTATGAAGAAAATCCAAGTGGGTAAACTAAATACTAATAAAGCCTTGAAATTTCATTTTTGTATCTTTTCCCTATGTAGTTCTTATTATAGATTTTTGTGTCGCGGAAAAATTGTGTGAAAATTACACATTACTTGAATTTGCGGTGGTCTTGTAAGCTACGCATGTGGGAATGTTGAGATATAGATATTACAAACGATCTTTTGGTGCTCTTCCGAATCTAAGTAAGTTTGTTATGTTTTCTTGTTTTTTTTTGTTTAAAATTTCTATCCACTCAAACAAATCCCATTTTAGTTTTTTCTTGTTGAGTTCAAATCATAAGTAATATACTTTTATTTTGTCACTTTGTTTTGAGTTAGAAAATTAGAGAAATAAATCACGATTTTCTCAAATATCAAAGTTGCAATAGCATTTATAATAATTATAAAGAGTGTTTTCATCTTCTATGTTGTCAATTTTATTATTTTCTCCTACATATCTTTGAGCAACTTTGAAGGATTCTAGCCACGTTCTCATAAAAGAACTACACAAATAAATAAGAAATCATTGTCTTTGTTTCCATGCTATGGAATTTGCAAGTTTATTATTTTCTAAGTACATGACGGTAACCTCGAGTCTAGTTTTAAAGCAATCTCAATGGGTGAATGCCCAATCAATAGGAGAAATCTCACATATATATTTTGAAATGGTGATAAAATCATTCCCTAAGGTATAACTAGAATAGTGGAGTGTTTTTGACATTAAAACTCATTGATCAATCCAATTTCATTTTGAAAAATCCTCTGTGAACCTCCTTGTCAACATCCTTATTTGTGTCTTTATTCATCAACAGAGAAGCTACTCGTTAAAAAATATATCTATTGGTTTAAAGTATAAAGTAGAAATTGAAATTGAAATGTTACTAATGTCCAGAGATGACCAAACTAGGTAAATGGGACTGAAGTATAGGTATACTAACTATAACCATACCCCTACCTAAATAGGGATATTTTGAAATGACCATTTTTGTCTATCATACAACATAGTTCAAGTTTATAAAGCATAATGATAATTCTGATTCTCATTTTTCACACAAATCCTAGGTTGGAATGACAAGTATGGAAGACTCCAAGTTTCGTCCCAATCTCATAGAAAGAAGATTAATTTTTTTGACATACTAATATATTCAAGACAATAAAGCCGGTAATCTCATCTTTGACACCAAAAAAGTGATTAAGGGTTTGATGAAGGTTCCTCCTAAATATGCATGCAAGGGTGCCACTTAAATTATGTTCCCTTTGTACATGAGTTTAAATGCAAGGGAAACTTCTTGGTTGTGTCAAAAGTTATGATGTGTTTTTCTACATTGAATTTTAGACTATTTGTAGGACAAATTATGCATAATATTAAATTTTCACCGAAACATGACTAGAGATAAAAAGGAACCACAATGGAAATAGTATTTACAAAAGTATACAGCCCAACAATCCCAAATAGTCCAGCCTATGAAATAAATACAAATGTCAGCTGAGGAGAGGGACATGTTGTTATTAGGAGATGATGATGTTCCTATGATAGGTATAGAAATTGGAGATATGGTTCTTTCAATGCTTTGATTGATGGTGGTTAATATAAACATTCTACCGAAAAACAAGTGTAAAATTTTAAGGAAAAATACCACTAATAGAAGTAGAATATTGCCAAATCAAGAATGGATTGTGCCACTCAATATACTATTAGATGAAGATATAACAATAGTTGGAAAAGGATTATTTGTAGTGTTTATGATTATATTAATGGGAATTATTGAAACACTATGGTGAAATATAACGGGCAACCATATGGTTTGGGCTAGAGTGATGTAAGTACATGCATAAAAGACAAGGATTGTTATAAAAAACATAAATTGAATAACCACATAATTTGAACTCAACTGCTGCCATAAGGGAAAGCATATATATTTTGTTTAAGTTTTTAAACACTCAAAGATGGTAGTGTTGTGGCAAAAACAAATCTATAGCAACTTTTCACTTTATTCTTTAACATGACACTTGAAGCAGGATCCCATGGAGGTGTCTCTTTGTTATTATATCTACAGTGTGGGTCATCATATGAAACCTATTTTTCTGTCGAACTACAAAACATAGAATCTCCATCTAAAAATTCCGATCAGCTATCTTTTAGGAGTAAAGAATTAAGATACTACTAGAAACAAGGGACTAGAAGTTTGCATTGCCCACAAAAATCGACTCCTTAAAGGGTGTAAATGATAGTGAACATGAAGAGGCCATAGAAGGATGTGATGATTTTTTTGTTAGACAAAATCAATCGATCAACTTCTTGTAGCTCATTTGGAAAATAACCCGATATCCAGCGATAAAAGTTTAGGATGATGAGGATGTTCAACGTGATTATCATGTTGCACCATCTATTATAGTTCCTCGTCAAAAGAGGACAAAAAGAATAGGCATTTTTCAAATTTGGCTAAATAGAATTAAATGATTATTTTTTATGAATTATTGGCTATTTCATTATGAGTGAACTTTAAGTATACGAACAAACTATATATTGAGTGTTGGAATTAAACCTCAAAACTTGGGAGAATATTATATTTGTGGAGTAATTTATCCTCATGGGTGAGAAGAAAAAGAAAGAGAAAATCTAATGGAAAACTCTATTTTGATGAAGGAGAGACTGTAAATTCCTAGAAACATTCAAGAAAATATTTTTTTGAATGAAATGATAGATGAATCCTTGATCCTCCTTTTACTTCATTCATAGTTGACTTGTTTTCATTCCTTGAAAATACTTTTGGTGATTCCAAAGCTTGTTTATTATTAGTTTACATGAATCTTTCATTAACTTTTTCAACTATTACAAGGTACTATCTCTGTGAGAGTATGTAAGTCCTTAGATCCATGTTTGGATCAATGTTTCATTATAATGCTCAGATTGAATTATATTGATAGGGATAAATAGATTTTTTTCATGACGAATACTATAGTGAAATAATGAATGATTTGCAAATCCTGTGCATGATTGGAATGATTTTTAAACCCACCAAAATGAATCAAATGTCCATATCACAGCTTCCATTTTGATCGGATCCATAAATGATGTTAATCATTTGAAGCATCACCCACATGATAATGGTTTATTTCTTACAGATAAGACTTGTTTCAAGCAACATACATACTGATTTTTTTACCAATTGAATTGTATAGCAATTACTTATGTCAAATGTGAATAGGTATATGCCATGATTGCATCATTTTGATTTGGATCTATAAACAAATATCTAGAGAAATCATTCGTGATCAGCTTTGGAATCTATTACTCTAGTAACTTGAATGATTGATATGAACTTCCATTACCTGATGGACATAATCTGACATCCTGGTTTATATCATTGTTCTTTGATGAATCGGACAATTTGGATGGACATGTTAAATTTTTTTGTAAACGTATTGATTCAATAGTTTGGGTTCTTCTTGATATTATTAGATAAACAACACAAATGTTATATGTCCAACCTAATACAAGGTTGTATTACAAAGCTGAAATCAGATCGGAGTCGTATGTGGATTGTTTTGGAAATCTTAAATTTAATCCACAAAAGTAATTTTTTTGCAATTTTTATATCCAATTATATGCATGTCTTATTTGGTGACTAAGTACATGGACCAGTAATTATTTCCCAAACCTTATGACCAATTGACAAATATTCAAGACTGAATGACATGGTAATTATCCGAATAACAAATTAATGAGTTTTTAGTGAAACTTGTGATATCGATCATTATTACTTAAGCACATCTTCTTAATTTGCAAGATTTTAATTCAAGAAAGGACACAATTTTTGTGGAGTATTTGATGGGCATGGTCTATTTGGGAATATAGTAGCCAAAAGAATGAGTGACTCACTACCATCAAAGTTGTGCTCCCAATGGGAAACATATGTTAAAGATGATGATAGCTTAAAGGAAGTTAATAGTATAGTGGGAAGCTTGAATAACCTAAGGAATCAACCATGGATGATGAATGGAGGGAGTTAGTGTGGGAAGCGTAAAAATTTAAGTAATTATTTTACCATGTGTTGCAATTAGGGTTTCCAGGTATAATTATTAAATAATAACTTACATTCTATGTTTCTTGGGATCAGGGACAAGACTTGGTTATTGGTAATGTTGGAGATTCAAGAGTAGTTTTTTGTACAAGAGGTCAAGACAATTCTTTGGATGCAGTGCAGTTGACAGTGGATTTGAAACCCAATCTTTCAGGTATGTCTTGCAGTTTGTTTCTCTAGTGCAGAAATATATTTTAAATTCCATGCTTACTATATTCATATTCTTTATTGCAAAGATATCATTTTGAATGCTGGCTCGTTTATCAGTTTACTAGAAAGAAAAGCTTAAATAGAAAAATGTAAGAATTAATTTTCAAAGTTTTTTTCATGTTTACCATCTGTAAGGTAATAGTTATTTGGAGTGTTCCTTTCCTCTTTTCCAAACCTTTGTTTTAACTAATTTGTAGAGTTTGAATATTAATGGTGAATTTAGCTATATCTTTCAAGCAAATATATTTTTGATAGAACTATATAGTTCTTTTTTTTTTCCCATGTTGTGTGCTTTTATCTTAAACTTTTTATTGTTGAATGCTACATATTTAAAATTTTGTAAATAGATTTACAGTCTAAGTTTTGAATAAACGAAGTTGATATGGTTTGTTGAATAAGCACGAGAAAGTTCAAACTTATTTGTAAAATTTGTTTTTGATTGTAGGTAATAATTACTCTATTACAAGTGCCCTAGATTACTCTAAAAGCATTTGGGTTATCTGTAAATAAGTCCACGATCCTTTTCTAATGGGTTTCATATCTTTTCCTTATAGTTCCACAAACTCATCAAAAAAATTCATTTGGAAGTTAGCATACTTCTTTCAGGTTGATTTGGATTTTTTTTTTTTTGTGTGCCAAATCTTGAATCTTGTGCCTTATCCTTGTTAAGTGGAAGCAAAAAGGATTTGACGATGCAAAGGGAGAGTATTTGTATTGCACGATGATCCTAAGGTAGCACGTGTTTGGATTCCTCATAATAACTCCCATGGTTGGCTAATAAGTAGGTTATGGACATTGTAACATCAACACTCTGTAATTCCCGTAATTTTCTCAACAAGAATGCATGATAAACCTAGTAGTAAACTACGAAAATTATGGATTTTTTTTTTTTTTTTTTTGGTTACATGGCATTAGCCGGAATTTACTCTAATCCGGATTATAAAATTTTAAGCAACTACAAGGCATCGGAAACAATTATCGAGCAATTAAGATTGCCCCAATAATCAAAATCAATATTACGTTTATATTCATTCACCAACAATACTCCAAAATTTTATTTAAATAATCCTCATTTAGCTTTTCACTATTTAACTCCATTAATCCCATTTTAATTTTCTATTTAAAAGTCCAATATCAAATTTAAATTAAATTAGAAAATGATAATAATCTTGCAAAGTTAAAGACATGCATAATATAATAAATTCATTATCCCCTTAGACCCCCATTTAACATTACACACATCTTTTTATTTATTTCATTCCCACCTAAATACCCCATCACTTAAGTGATGTAGGGTTCATCTTACACCATTGGATCTAATCTATCTAAGCCATTAGATCTATGTTGTCTAAAAGAACCCTAGAAATCCTTATGAGATCTCATAAATTCATTTCTTAAACCTATTCTCTCATTTTCTTTGTTTCACTTTTAAGGAAGAAGGCAAGAAGAGGGAGCCATGGACGAAAGTCAAGGAATAATGTTCCAAGGTCAAGGATGGATATTCACCATAGGGGATTTGTTTTGCATTCCCTCTCTCAGGTTTTCTATACATTTTTTTAATTTTTATTTGCACCTCATTTGTAAAGAAATTACCCAAATCAGGTTGTTAGTATTTACCCATTTTATTCTAATTTATACAAGAAATTTATTTGGGTTGCGAGTCCGAAAATAATCACTTTGTAAATATACCATTTAAATGTGTGAATATATATATATATATACATATATATATATATATATATATATATATATATATATATATATATATTTCCTTATCTTGTAATATATGTTTATATATTTATTTAATATATTTCCTTATTTGTAATACCCATTTTAAATGGTATTATATATATATATATATAAATCGATATACATATATATATATATATAATATAAGTGAACTGTACAAAAATAAAACCGTGACTGCAACTAATTGGATATGCGGCACAAAATCTTGGATCGGTTGTAGCTCTTTTGATAGGGTAAATGAATACATTTGGGGGTGGGGAAAAATCCCACCCACTTTATTTATTTAATATTTTAAAAAAAAAGATGACTTTAGAAGGCCATACGGCCCACCCATATAATACATATATTATGTCTTATAACTTTTCTTTAAGAAAATGCTCCCAACAAAATTTTGTTAAAACACTTTTATTTTGTTTTATTTATTAAAACAAGGACTTTCCCACTTAGCCGATTCAAACAGCTTTTATTGTTTTAATATATATCTATATTTATTTATTTATTATTAATAGGTAATAATTCATATATGAATATAATGAGTATTTACATTTAGATATATTTATTAATATCTGTTAATATTTTGTGACTATTAATATTTATTAATTATATGATCACATTGATTTTATAAATTTATAATAAAATCAATAAATGTGATTAACATGTATTTAATTTACATTAATAATATGTATTAATTTATTAATTACGTTTACCATTAATATGGTAGGTTTGCAAATTTGTGTGGAAGAATAAATTTGAAATTATAAAATTCATATGGGTACAATTTGCATACACAAAGGTAAATATGGTAGAGTAAAATTTTGGGCATCTATCAAATTTAAACAATTTATCACTTCCAATTTCATTTATATAACCATCTTAATGATATAATTAGTTGTGGTTCATTTATTTACTTAAGTCAAATCCTATTGCCACAAGAAGGAAATTATATTATGAAAACCATTCCATCTATATTTTGTTTTTTTTTTTTACATCATTTGAATAAGAGGATAATAAACATACCTAGATGAAATTTATCTCATTCAAACAAGATTGTCAGTAATGCCAAAATGATCAACACTCCCTTTTCATGCATCTTAAATAACATTCATACTTAAAGGACCTTTATTTGCATTTCAAAGTAACTACAAGGTTTCCATTTTGATAAAGGAATGCAAGCCATAATAAACCATTTCCAAGAATGAATGAAATTACATCCAAAACCATTGATACAATTTACAAGTAGAAGAATCATAATGACACAAGGTGCAACTTTACATGTCTTTCTCCAACAAGAGAACTTTCTCCATTGAGATCACCATCTTCATCAAGTCATGCACACAACAAAATGGGGGAGTAGGCAACACTCTCCACCCAACCAAAATATCCAATGAGGGAGAGAAGCCTTCTTCCTCATTGGCCCCGAGCCCCAACAAGGAAGAAATGAGGGATATTTAGACAACTATGGCAACTCCAAAATGGCTTCCACACACACATTCAATCAAGACAAAATAGTGAAATAACACAATACCAATTTCTTTACAACCAACCAACAAATAGCAAAAACACAAAGGCTTCATGATAAAGCCATGGAGGAGAAAGGAACATGGGGGTTCTTCTTATGCCTCCCAAGGGTTTGGGTGTCCACCTATGAGCCTCCAAAAAAAATCCATCAAAATACACACAACACTCTTATTCCTCCCTCCAAGAAGATACACCACTCTTATGCCTCCCTCAAGAAATCAAACCCACTCTTATGCCTCCCTCACTCTTATGCCTCCCTCAAGAAAATAACAAGATAAACAAAAATCATATTTATCAACAAGGTGGACATCCCAACCCAACTCCCTCCTAAAATACCCAATAACATTTCTCTTATGCCTCCCACAAGTTTTACCCCCATTTCCATTTCTCCCACAACCTAAGGATCAAATATATTTCCCACAATCATAAGCAATACAACAACCATCATCCACACATATGAGTACAACAAAATAGCAAAGTAAATACAAGAGTGAAGATCTACCTTACAATTTAAGAGGATCAAACACAACAAGTTCCAAGCCTTCCAAAACCCCTAAGCAAGCACCATCCATTCCAAGCTCAAATCACCATTCTTCAAGCAAGATCTCCAAAAATTCCCAACCTCCACAAAAAAATGAACAAGTAACCCCCAAATCCTCACACAAAAATGAAATAAATAGAAAAGATGGAGAGAGGGGTGATGTGGCTCCATGTAGGATGCCACATCATTTCTCCTCCAACCCACATCACCAAGTCAAACCCAAACCCCAAAGCATAATAAATTGGTGGTTGGGGAAAATACCACTCTCTTACACACTCAACCCAACCCACACCCCTTAAGGACAAAATTAAATACCCATGTAAGAAAAGTGCAATTAATTGCTCTTTTCCTCCATAAAAACACAAAATAGGACCTAAAATAAGTCCCTCACATCATAGGCCTAGTGGGTGGGTCACTTTAAGAGGTGTGGGACAAGCTTAACTTGTCCCACAAGTCACCAAAATGGCCTAGAAAGTCAAAATCCGAATTTCACATGAGATATTGAGTACACACTACTTCAAACCCATTTAATTCATTCTCATCCCATACACATATTAAAGCTACCAACTCACATTTATTCCCCCTTTTGTCACATCCTAATTAACACTAGTTAAACAATTTTAATTAACTTAAGAGGGGTGTTAAACAATAATAATAAAGTGACTCCACATACTAATAAAAATACAAAACTCACAAATAAAATAAAATCAACAAGACAAAATCACAAACCCAAGGTCACTATTGAGGTCACCCCCAATGGGGACCTCCAACAATCAACAACAATACACAACATACAAATACACGAGTTGCCATGGTGACCTATTGCCAATACCCCACATTCCTTCATTGTTGGTCTCCTATCCCCCATAGTTTGTTGTGATATAATTTCCTACAAAATCCAACAATACCTTTCTGGCCTTGTGGCCATATTAATGACGTCGAAATAATAAAACACATGCATGTATACATAACAATTTACATCATTGAATATCATAATTAAACCAATGTTAGAATCAAGTAATTCACCAATTGTTTAATTTTCTAACATTTCAATTATAACAATCCATCAATTTGTACTAAGATCACAACATCAACAATCATCTATAAATATCCGTAATTCACGTCTAATACATCCATATAGTAGTAACAGTTAGAACATCGAATACTGATATAGGAATCAGGCATATAAATTTACTACAATAGTCACATCATGTCGCAAGTATAACATGTATGTAATGTCTATCCAATAAGTAAAATGAGTGTATTAATGTCCATCTAGAAATGTCTAATTTTTATTAAGATATCAAGGTCTAGGGATCCAATAAAGAGTGACCAGAGCCTAAACAATACAACAATAGTAATGACATAACAATCAGTCAAGGTAACTATTCTAGATCATCATCATCATATCCTTAAATTACTATCAAGGTCCACAATACGACATCGAGTAAAGGTAATAATAATAATAACCAAAACACAATAGAAATCCTCATGTCTCGCACCTTTTATTTACATGTTAACTAGAACACAACAGTTATGCTTACGATTATAAACAATTGGAAATGATACTCATGGTTCATTTAGTGTCGAAGGGAAGTGGGCATTACACACTCACTTGAACAACTACATCTAGAGATTTGGTGGAATATGTTGTTCGAGAATGGAGGCTAAAATATCCAACATCCAGGGTGTATGATTGTGCAAAGTGATATGTCTCTTCCTAAATAATTCCTTTCCATCATCCTTTTTCCTTAAGTAAGATTTATCAATGTCAGGCAACCAGATTTAAGTGAATATCATGTGTGATGCTGGCATGTAGACTATACATAGGAGGATATGTTTTGGATATGTTAGAATCAATGGTAAGAGAAACATGTTCGTAGGAGTAGGCCTTGAGATGCATTCAGGTCAGGATTCTATGTGTGCAAGCTGATGCAACTTTTCATCCAGCTATGTATACTATTATTATGTTGATTTCTAGCAGTTCAGTGACATTTCTAACTTCAATTTGTGGGTGGAAAGCCATTATATTTATAGCCAACAATCCAAGTAAACAAATTTCTATTTTTGTATTTGTGTTCTGTAATCTAAGACTTAATGTTTTGTACATCAACTAAATTAGAGTGTGTTTTCTTGTCTTTTGGAATAACATGAGTAGATGGCATTGACACCGTTTGAGTTTGGAGTGTTGTGCTAGGTTGGATGGATTTTTCTGTCATGAGAGAAACTATCAGAGTTTTTGTGTGCAGGTATGTAGCCCACTTTCCATGTTTTTGTTTTCAGCGTGTGCATTTTTTCTCTATTCTATTTTGTTATGGGCCCCTGTTTTGGTTAGGGTTTGAGAAATTTTCTATTTTGTGTTAGTTCCCTTGATTGACTTGTGTTAGTTCCGTGGGCATTTAAAAACCCGATTCAAAGTCTTCCCAAAATCAATATTGTTGAATATGCACACCTTTGGACTAAATAGAACATTTCTTTAGGAATTTTGGCAGCTGATCAGTTCTAGATTAGATTGAAATGTCTAATAGAAATCTATTTAGTCATGCAACAAGCTTTCTAATGCTATATATTGTTCTTGCATGAGCATGAGAGGAAAGCATGTGAGTTGTTTGTCAAAATACCTCTACAAAACGTAGCCATAAAACAAAATTTGCAGTTATGATCTAATATATATATTTCCTGTGAATTGTTTAACTGTGGCATGTTTAAATCATGCGTAGAGATGCAAGGGAAAATATCACAGGTAAATGGTTCCCGAAGAGCCTTGAGTTTTAGCGTCTAGCAGTTGAATTGAAATCCAATGTTTCTTTATTTTAGGATGCCAGATGTGGCTGATATAGTGATCTTAAAGGCCTACCCCAGCTTTGCAAGAAAAAGGATATACTTATGGCGATGTCTTTATTAAAACAATAGTAATAAAGTAAGGAGATATTGTGGAAGTTTGTGATGGAAAGCTACCGGTGAATGTTGTTATCAAAATGAAGATTTAATTCTTGAGCCACCTGCATATGAGATGCATCCAGTGATTTTACGTAAAGGTTGTGTATTGTATTGGGTGCTAACCGCAATAACAACTATGATTCCCATGTTTGAGGACCACTTCCTGTGAAAATATATTGGGAAGATCTATACTCTACTACTGGCCTCCTACTAGAATTAGAAATGTTGTTTATGAAGTGGAGACAACTGTAATATTAGATCACAGAGTAGAAGTGAAAATTACATTAACAGAGAACCCAGTCATAGTCGAGAACACATGGAGTGTAATACCTGAATGAGACAGGGAAAGAATGTTGTTCTTATAATGTCTCAGATATCAGACCAAACTAGATGGACTAGGTTGATCAACTGAACAAATCAGAGAAGAAACCAATTTTCTCTGCAAGGGATTTTATAGAAGAAAGAGTGGTGATTCAAAATTCAACTTTTTCAATCTTTGGGAAGTATGCACGTGAAGTATTTGAAAAAATGCTCCAAGGGAATTTCAATTAAAAAAGTGTTACTTTGTATGCAAATGGAAACAATAACATTGGACATATAAGACTAGGCTAACTTGGCATAAAACACAAGCAAAGCTTACATGGTCAGGGTATGTTCCACAGTGCTTCATTAGTTCAAAGAGTTTAATAGCATCCTTGCAAAAGCCATTTTGTGCATATCCTGCAATCATTGTAGTCCATGAGACCACATTTTTTTTAGGGATTATGTCAAATAGTTCACGAGCCTTGTATATGCTTCCACATTTTGCATACATGTCTACTAGAGCATTTGCAACTATAATATCTGTAGAAATTCCCTTTCCATTATGCTTTGATGGATTTCTATACCTTGTTCTAAAGCTCCCATTTTTGCATAGGCTGGGAGGATACTAACAAAGGTTGTGGAATCTGGGTTTACACCTACCAATTGCATTTGCCTAAAAGTTTCCAAGGCCTTTTCAACAAACCCATTTTGTGCATATCCTACAATCATTGTATTCCATGAAACCATGTTTCTTTGAGGGATTTCTTCGAAAATCCTTAGAGCCTTGTCAAGAATGCCATTTTGTGCATATCCTGCAATTGTTGCATTCCATGAGACCATCTTAAAAATCCTTAAATCTTCATCAAGAACACCATTTTATGCATATCCTATAACCATTGTAGTCCATAAAATCACATCTTTTTGAGGCATTTTGTCAAATAGTTGACATGCCTTGTGTAGGCTTCCATATTTAGCATACACATCTAGCAGTGCATTTGTAACTACAACATTTGACAAAAATCCCCTTTCCATTATGCTTTGATGGATGTTCATACCCTATTCTAAATCTCCTACTTTAGCACAGGCTTGGAGTATGTTGGCGAAGGTTGTGGAAACGGCTCTACACCTGCCAATTGCATTTGCCTATAAGTTTCCAAATATTTTTCAACAGATCCATTTTGTGCATATCCTGCAATCATGGCATTCCATGAAACAACATTTATTTGAGGCATTTCTTTGAATATCCTTAAAGCCTCATCCAAAACACCATTTTGTGCATATCCTGTAATCATTGTAGTCCATGAAATCACATCTTTATGTGGCATTTTTTCAAACAGTTCACGCGCCTTGTGTATGCTTCCACATTTTACATATCTACCAGGGCACTTGTGACTATAACATCTGACAAAAAACCACTTTCAATTATGCTTTGATGGATGTCCATGAGCTGTTTTTCTGTGTGCATTATTTATCTTGGTTGACCTTTGTTGTTGTTGCTTTAATAATTAGTTTAGTAGAATGAGTTGTGAAAACATTTCTAATCGTTGTATACATTCTAAACTAAAATTGAGGAAGCTTATAGAAATATTTAAGGTCTATCCATTCCATCCACTTCCCAAATCTGTAGCTCCAAAAAGTACACAACCCAACAAGCCCAAACAATCCAACCAATGCAAGAAATACAAAAGATAGTTGAGGAGAGGGACGTGTTATTATTAGGAGATGATGGTGTTCCTATCATAGCTATAGAAATTAGAGATATGGTTCTTTCAAATGGTTTGATTGATGGTGGTTCATGTAAACGTTCTACCGCAAAACATGTGTAAAATTTCAGGAAACAATACCACTAATAGAAGCAAATTTAAGATTAATATTTCCAAATCAAGAATGGATTGTGCCACTCAGTATACTATCAGATGAAGATATAACAATAGGCGAAAAAAAGGATAATGTGCAGTGTTAATGATTATATAAATTGAAAGTATCGAAACACTATGGTGAAATATAAGGACTTTGTAGTGTCCCTAATGGAGGATTTTCAAACATGAAAAGAAATTGTTTTATTATCATCTCACTACAATTTCATCGAAAAAACATATAATTTCAGTTTTCTGCTTTTCATTATTCACATACTTTTAACTTGATATTTTTCCTATATAAAGTTGAAGCTGATTACCTACATATTAATCTAACCATAACACCTGCATGTGATATTTCTAGTTTAGTGCAATTTTCTATGTTTTGTGTCAAATTTAGGTTCCCTTTATACCATGTTTCTTTAGCACTTGTTCATGTTTTGGTATTTCTATTTTAACTTTGTGGCTTCATCAACAACTATCAATTTTTTTCTCTTCTATATGGAAAATTCTTTATATATTATTGCTTGTGGTCTAAAATATGCAATATGTGTTTCTACAGGTGATGGAGATGACACAAGTTTGTTTTGTGGAGGATAGGGCACAAGGGATCATTTTTCGACCCAAAAGGTATTGTCTAAGATAAAAAATTCTTTACTATATTGTGTTTTAGATCTGTTGAAAATTACAATAGATATATGTGATTACTTTATTATGTTGAAATATTTTTATATTTCACACAATTTTAAAGGAATATTGAACAATTACCATCACTAAAAAGTTGTTAGATGTCCATGGATGTCAAATTTAAAGTCCATAGGGTCGTGATCAACACTAATGGTGCCAAACCTTTCATAGGTGCCAAATTCTAACCATTTCCAATTTTTAATCATGTTCACCTTTTATATTTTTGATCCTTTATGCTGCCATTACTTCTACATATTGCCAAAGCGATACACAACCCAAACCAAATTATCATGTTACTAAGAACAAGAGGAATTCAAGTTTTTTGTTGGCTGCATTAGTTGTGGTGTTTTCAACAATATCGTTTCTACAAATTCTTTGACAGGTATAATATGGATGCATGTATGTGATTTAAAATATTTAGTGCACAATGATATAAATCATATCTTTTGAATTCATGACCGAAAAATATATTGTAAATTCATTCCCCATAAATGATTGCACATCTTCTGCATAAATGTGTAATTATTATAGTTTAATAATTCATTTTTTTGACTATTTTATTTCATGTAGTGCCAACTTATACTAAGCACATCCTTGTCAAGCATGTATCATTATCTCAATTCTAGATCATATCAACAAGGGAAAAGATTTTCTAGATATTCAGTTTTGGAAGCATACAATAGATTATGTGCTTATCCATGATCCTTGTTCATCCGTCAGTTGGATGTTATTTTGCCTCCCTGGTTCATTGACAATGGAAATTAAACCATTCATTTCTCTCGTGCATCTTTTCTATCTGGTTTATTTGGTTCAGGTAATACATGTTAATGTGATTTGAAATTTGTATGTTCACGTTTCATAGAATGCCATTTTTGTATTGAATTCTATTGATGCATCATGTAGCTAATGATGTCCATGTTCTTATTCATTGCAGGCAATTGCATATGCTAGAAGATTTGGCTTTCCTGATTATGAGTTAAAATTTGGTTCTCTTTCTTTTGTTGGAAACATCTCTACAATAGTATCAGAGACTACAATGAGCTAATTATATTTGGAATTTGTTGATGCAAAACTTCTGTTATTTCCAAAAGAATTATTGATTCTATATTTGACCTTACCTTTCTTACAAAGGTGTGCTTTGCTATATACATTGCTCTATTTTTCATCTACCATTTCAAATGAGAACAAAGGTGGTGGGGGAAATAAAAATGCATATGATAGATTATTGTATGGAAAATAAAGAAGATATTTTAAAATAATGAAAGAGATTCACTATTGTGGATGCATGTGTGAAATTGAAAAGCTTATCCCCAAAGATTGTTCATTGTTTATCCAATCATTGTGGTAAATACCTTGGTGTAAGGGGAACAAGAAACAAGAGATGTAAACTATCTTCGTGTCCATTACATCTTGGAGTGTAATTGTTTTTTTAACTCAATAACTATGTGTACCATTGTATGTCAAGGGTTAACAGCATTTAGGCACCCTTTTGTATTTTATCTTATTTGATATTAATAAAATGTTTTTGGACCCATTTGTGGGCACAAGATTCAAATCAAATTATATTTAATTTACAATATTAATTACTGAGCCACCACTGACATAATAGATGATATGCAACCATTGATTGCACTATGTAATATTTGGTTATTATTTATTTTTGAAATTTAGTTTTCATTCTTTAAATTCGTATTGTCTCTAGAGAGACAAAAAATTAGTATTCTGTATTGTCTCTAGAGAGGCAAAAATGATATTGTCTCTAGAGAAACAAAACGATATTATCTCTCAAGAGAAAAAATGATATTGTCTCTCAAGAGACAAAATATGTATCAATTTATATGTTCTCTAAAGAGACAATAATTAGAGACACCCACTTTGAGACAATAATAGAGACAATACACAACTTTGTTATTGTCTCTAATTGAGAAAATTTGGTCAAGTATTATCTCTATTATTGTCTCAAATCACCCCTCTATGTAGTAGTGCCAAGGTCTAATGCTGTCTCAAACCTTAAAGCGGGTCTCGATCTTTTTGGCTGTAAAATAATGATTATGGCCATAATTCTCAAGAGGACAAAGATTTGATGTACAATTTTTGATGTGTTTCTGGAGTTTTCCATGCGCGGGGCTAAAAGAGTTTTTCTTATTGACAGTAGAATTAGGTGGAAGCCCACTGTGGTTGTTTTTGTCGCTGGAACTGTATAACTGTGAACTAGATACAAGAGGGAGAGGGATGGAATTGGTAATAAAACGGCCATGGAGGTAGGAGTTAACAGGGATTCATTTCATTTGCGAGAATTCAAGAATTGGTGGTGTCTGCATTTGCAGTGCACGATGTTTTTTAGAACAACACAAGTGAAGCATTTTGGTTTCCATTTTCGACTTGAAAAATTTATGGATCACATTTATCAGTAAGGATTATTTATTTTCGATAGATAAATGTAAATGGAGCACCTTAAGTAAGCCGGTATTGGTAATGTTATTATCTATTATCGTGAATTTGGAACGCATATATGACTAGATAACTAAAGTTCTAAAAATAGAGGGAGGGACCTACGTCTTCAGGGGACCATGCTTGAGCAACATGTAGTGTGTAGGCCTGGAAATTGACAGGCTGTAGGCCTTTAGGACGTGGTTTTGCTGTCATTATTTACAATACATACATGTTTCTTTAGAGACACACTTCCTATTGTGTCAACAGCCAGGTGATCAACGAACCAAAGATTTTCCATACATTGGAGCATGCCACGTATCGGCTGTTATCCCTGTGGATCACTCTGACATTTGTCATAACCAAGGGGTTCACGGTTTCACCTACGTTTTGATTATGTCTTTCAGCATAAATATATGTAACCATATAATTTAAAATATTATGACTATAAATATATATATATATATATATATTTATATATGTTATATACTATTTTACTAGCATTTGCACATGAAAAGTGTGATGGAAATGCTGAAGAGGAACTATCAAAGAAGTTAAAATGTATAAAGTGTAATATTGTAGGAGGAAGATTGATGATGAAGAAGGTTTGTGAGGGATGTTAAATGTATGGGCATTAAATTGTTAAGGAAAAATTTGATATAGGTAAAGCACTTTGGAGATATCTCAGAAAGAAAGGTCTAGTGGATGAATACTTATAAGGGGAACATGCATATCTTTTAATCCTAAACTCTACATATGTGAGATATGGAAAATCTACATCTACGGTTCCTTATGTACATGATTGAATGCATATTGGTGATTTTAGAGTTTCTCTTTAGTGTTGCAAGGAGCTTCTAAATGCAAGCAAGTTTAAATCACAATACTCAATATAGGATCCATGTTGTAAAATGATGTCAAACTCAAAGGACCCTCAATACAAAGACTAATTCCCGTTAATCTCAATACTAAATACAAATCCAATATAGATAAAAATCAAGGGACCTAGATGGGCTCGATGATAGCATAATCTTTAATTCGTGAATAAATCCAAGTGAAGCATAGTAGAGAGATGAAGTATTCACTTTATAGGGGTCTAAGGAGGAGAACAAGTCATGAAACATAATAAAATGAAACACTTCCACTTGGCCTCCTTTCCTAAATGATAAGGTATCTAAAATAATATAGGAGAAACTCAATAATGACCACTCAATTTGGTGGAATGCAATGTTATGTACTAGTCGTGGGCATGTCAAAAAGAAAGGATTTTCCCATTTTTTATTTGGTTTGGACCAAGCACAAACTTTTACGCACTCTAGACTATAATACTTCCACATGCCACATGTATTTACAATTTCGATGTTAATGAATATGCAGAGTGGTGCATTTATCCTCTACCCTAAGTCGATCATGTAACAACCAATGAGTGGGTATCACGTAGTATTGTATGTGGATAATTTGTTTCGGCCTATGACCTTTTGTGTAAATATAAGTGAAGCTATTTTTTTTCCATATCGAGGAGAAGACAAGGAGAGAATATTTCAAGGGTGATGAATGGATATGATGAAATATGGATTGAGTAATATGCAACAACTTAATAGAAAATGGTATCGATCTTAAGAATAATTTTGAATACGTATTTTTTATTCATTTGGAGGGGTCACTCAATCAATGTTGTCAACTTGTCAGTGAGCTCTAGGGCACTAATAAATAACCCTTCTACGAGTGAAGAAAATGGTGATTTTTGAGATAATACATGGATAATGGGTTTTGTTAAATAAAAAATTTACCATGTTAATTAGGTTTTTGTTGGATGATTTGTATTTTATTATAGATGGAATGAAGATATGAATTGAAATTTTGGAAGACAAACATGGGGCTTAAATACTTGTATGTCCCACACCTATTCCTTGGATCATATTGTTCTTAACCAAACAATATCTGTTATATGTGCTCCACTTTAGTGTTTTGATCTCTATTGCATTTATTTATGTGAATGCAATTGTGGCTAAAGGAAACAAATAAAAAATACTGAAATTTAATAGGTTCTAGGTTTGAAACCCAAATGCATAGTTCACTTTGTGGCCCTTCTTATAAATTTTAAGCTCGATTGACTACAAGAAAACATGGAATGTACAAAACAATTAGCGATAATTGAAATCCCTTGTGTCAGTTTGGTCTTAGATTCCATGAAATTAATGTTTGTTATGCAAAATTATCCTTTTCGAGATTAAGTTTTTTGAAGGCCTCTTGAACCACTCCCCACATTTGAGGTGGATATGACAAGGATGTATAAAAAAACATATACATAATCAAAACCATTCACTTATGTTGTGTATAATGTTTTAGGAATAAGTTTTTATTTATTATGATGCAAGTTGTAAAGATATTTATTAATTGATTATAAAATAGAGAACATGTATCCCTACCCAAGTTTTGCTAAAGTAGACATATTGTTAGGAAATTTGTTAAAAGTCGAGACCTGGCACAACCTTATAGTACCATTAACACACGAGGTTTGGTAGGCTATCATAAATTATCTACAAAGCAAATCAAACATGGAAAATCCCCTCAATTAATGTCAACCTAGCTAATGTTTAGATAAATAAAATTTCTTGTATTTATTATTAAAAATTTATATTTTTACAAAACAAATTAATAAATTTAAAATTAAAGAGGAACATAATCATTTGATTGGGGGAAATGAATAAACAACAAATACGAACTCGTGATAATAGATTATTCCAGGTACTACCATCCAGGTTAATAGGTGTGGGCATATTCACTTTCCCACATGGATTTGCCCTTCTAGTCTAGGTGTTGGAAAACTCGACTATTTCCATGTGGCTACAAAACCACCCTACATCTCCTAAGTACCACCACATCATCGAGAGTGTATAAGCACCATTTTCTGCAAAGGTAAACCATAATAACTTGGTTGTTGATGACTCACAATTACAATGTCTGCGAGAATAGGGAAACCAAATGGAAACAATTAATACCTTCATTTTCAACAAGAATGGGAATCCTTAAAGATTAGGTAAAATTTTCCTTGGAATACAATGAAAATATTTAAAGGATTAAACTAAATTCCATGGTTAAAAAATAGATATCAGCCAAAGAAAGGGAACATTTTACATTATAACACATGCAGATCGAACACATCACACCAAGTCCTTTATGATAATGGTAATAAACATAACAAAGTCCTTGGGATTGCACTTGGGAAATCGCTAAAGGGATATTGAACATCAACTCCTCTAATGCGACATTTAAAGGATGCTCCTCCAACCTTTTAAAAGGATCTATAACTATGTATGTGTTTCTAAACAGGCTGAAATTTGAAGTAAGGTTGTCTAAAATCGTTTTAATCCTCATTTGATGAAAGAGTAAAACCCTTAAATTTCAGTTATGTTGACACTAGCCTACTATAAGCCATGTGAGACCTCTCTTCTATCCCTTCAACATTTCCACGACGGTTGTGTGATGAAATAACAGTTGAATACTGAGAAATTTCTAAAGCCTCAACAACTAAGACTTGCTTCCAGGGCACGTTTGCACGCACAAGGAACAAGAAATACACAGTGAGAGGACGTCATTTATTCAGGAGTAGAGAACAAGAAAGGGGAGACTATTAGACAAATCACACGTGAACTGTTACATTTCTGCACAACTGTCAGATTTCACCCGGCTCAATCTAAAACAGCCAGATTTTTTAAAACAACGACAACTGAAAGGTGGTTTTAACTCTTGCTTTCAATGTATGCAACGTGGAAGGAAGGGATGAACTGTGAAAACTGAATGGAGAGATTTATTTGAACCCTTCGATGTTCAACGCACGTACGAGAGCATGCTCTGCTCCATTGATCTCCTTCTACTGTAGATTCAACAAGCTTCACCTCAACTGTATACACGCCTTCGGCGTAATTAATGTAACCCTCTCTTATTTAATGGGTTAATCTTAAGTTCAAAGAGCTTATAGTCTACATTAAGGTCTTTTATCATTTTCGTGTGTGTGTATTCCATCCTATTTTAACAAGCATTATATTAGAAATTGTTTATATACATCACGAATAGTATATGACTTCAATGCCATTCATAAATTGTTAAGAGAATAGTCTATATATTTCCTTTTTTATTTTAGAATTCAGAAATGGTTGATGTTATTTGTATAAGGAACTTGAGTAGAAAGTCGTGCGGATGAAAAATTAAATTCAAGTTATAACTGTAAAAATTAGAAAATAAGTGGTAAGCAAGTACTGAGTAACTATGGTTGTATTTTTCACTTTTGAGTTTTATATTAGAGAATAAAAAAATCATCTTAAAATGTGAGGTGAGGGAAAATGAAAAAGACATGAAATCCTTGGGAGGATATTGTCAAAAGGTGGAAGGTAAATAATCTATCAATTACACGAGAAGGGTTTAATGGATATATAAATATGCAACACACAAGGATATATTTTAGTTAATACTATTGTACCAAAGAAGTATACAATACATAAATACATGGAAAATGTCGATTCCCATACAATATAAAATGAAAATAAAAAGAAATGATATTTTAAAACTATAAAAGGGAACAACACAAATCAAATTAAATAGCCATAAATATGACAAAATCCACACAAATACACACAATGTAGTTAATGTACATAAGAGAACACATCTTAAATTGTTTCACTTAAACTCAACAATGAAATAATTCATCTTTGAATAATGAAGTTTATGTTCACATTCCAATTCCACAACTCATGATCTAGTTATAATTTCATACAAGCACAAGTCTCCCTAGAACAACTAAATGTTATGATGCTCCTCTAACTTCTCACGGGCCTCTAAAAAACTACAAATGTGAGCCATAAAAACTAACCCACTCATGTAACCAATGAAAGAAACGTGAACAAGAAAATGGAAATGAAAGTAGGCTTCTTGACATCACCGAATAGTGCCTTATGATAAGCAAGAAAGATCAATTTCAAATTCATGCTTGAGTAGGAAAACTACATTAATTGTAAGAGAAGAAAAGAGAGATCTGTTCTCAACTTTTAATGTTTAAAATATTCAATATTTTAAAGTTCAAGTAAATAAAAGTACGAAAAATTGGTTTATGAAATTCAATATTTATTTTTCACTAATTCAAAATGTCATTTACAACATCCATGGTAGCCAACTTGATTCTTATGGATCACCACAAGGCACTATTTCACAACTAGAATAGATTTTTTTATGCTTCATATTTTCATTTTTCTTGTGCTCTTTTTTCCCACTAGATATATATTTCACTAGTCAATGATGGTTTATTTACATGTTTTTACTTATGGTCATAAATGTGAATTTTTTTCAACATAAAAAAACATTCATGCTAGTTCAACTCCCAACACATTGCTAAAAAAATCTAACTTCTAAACAAAACTAATGGTTGCATTTGTTGGTGAAAGTGCATTTATATTTAATGTACCATAAGCTGCATAAATGGACTCGTCTATCCTAGCGATAGGATTACATGGGAATGTATGTATGACATGTTGCATGTGGTATACACAATTTTGTAGACTTAGATATTTTTGGATTTATTTTGTGGTATACACATAGTGTGTTGGGAATGTATGTATGACATGTTGAATGTGGTATACACAATTTTGCAGACTTAGATATTTTTGGATTTCTTTTGTGGTATACCACACAGTGTGTATACCACACTATGTGTATATGTGTATAACACAAAAGAAATTCAATATTCTAACCAAAGGACCTCTCACATAGTAGCAAAATTCCCTATGAAATCTACTAGATTCTTGTGTGTGGCTATCAATTCAAAAAAACATATAAATTTTTCTACTTTCCAAAATTCGCCAACTCATTGAATGTGGGTCTCACCCATGCATGTACGTATGCATGCCCCCATGCGGGAAATGTAATTCTCACCAAGATAGACACATTCTACATAAATATCATTCTAAACACAAGAATATTTGCACATTAGTACTAATAAAAAGAATACTTGATTATGATAGTGACATGTACAAAAATGTTAAATCAAAGAAATATTCTTACCTTTACATGATATATTCAAATATTTTAAAACAAAACTATTGTGATCAGATCATCTAATTTAATTTTCACATAAAAGTAAAAAAGTAAGAAAAGCTACGGATGTT
Source organism: Taxus wallichiana var. yunnanensis (assembly GCA_018340775.1). Taxonomy (NCBI): domain Eukaryota; kingdom Viridiplantae; phylum Streptophyta; class Pinopsida; order Cupressales; family Taxaceae; genus Taxus; species Taxus wallichiana. The sequence goes on from CM031234.1 coordinate 760,276,637, forward strand.
AAGTTTAAAATTGAGTATTGGTATTATTTTGCTTTCAAATACCATATTAGAGATGTATGAAAATTAAGGAAGCATGCAAAATACATATAAATAACACAAAAACTCAAAATAAGATCTTTTAAAAACCCAATTTTGTGCATATCTTGCAATTATTGGAGTTGATGAGACTATTTTCATGCGGATCATGCACCCATTAAATTGCTAAAAGATCCCATGTAATGTTGGAACATCCCTAAGGTGTGGGACCTTGTTTCCTTGGGATGAACCTCCGAGAAGGCCGAATTCCTTTGGAACTTGGGGCACTTGATTTAAGATCGATGTGCAAGGCTAAAAACACTTTAAAATGACTCTAATCTACTCAATTCATGGGGTTTAGGGTTAGAAATAAAAAATAAGGAAAATATGGTGATACACCAAGAGAGTATAACTAGATAATTTTCTGATATTTACACCGGAAAGGGTTAACTTAGAAAGGATAAAGCAACCATCAAAATCTAATTCCACTTATGCTATTTAAACAGGGAAAATAATGACCACAGAAAAATAATCATGCATTTCCTTGTAGGACCCCAAGCATACCTAACAGATAGATAAAATATGTTCGAATACACAATCAAAAATCATGACAATATATGATATGCACATGTCATACATCCCTTTCTCTTTATGACAATTAATGATAATATAACTTTATAACAAAAGGAATATAATATTTCCACAACTGATATTCAAGATCACCACATCATTCTCCCATAGATTGAAATAAGATACCCTGAAATAAAGGCGAGGTAATTGCTTATATTAAGGAATTGCACATTCACAAAGCATACATTGATCAACTATTAACACAATAAATTAGAAATTTTAGGGCATAAATATTTTTTGAATATAATTGAAATGCTCCAAAGTATTCAAAGAACTCTTCCAAGCTTGAAGAGTAACTTCCCCAATGATCTATATCAAAAAATTTCACTTAACTATTTATAAGTTTTTAGGTTGAGCCATTACAATTGAACCTTAACTAAAAAGTTACTAAAAATAGAATGTAATTAAGTTCCAGGGAACGTGCTCCCATAAAAATAGCAAAGTAGTTACAAAGGGTTGACTCAGTCAAACCTAAAACTTGGACTGATCCAGAGCTTTGAACTTTCCTTTCATGGCCACCTAGCTTAACTTGGTCCTACAACATCTCTTCTTTCCACCGATTTCTCCTGCTCTTTCTCCCACATAGTCATCTGATGCTTGCAATTAGTGAAACATTTGATTATTCCTTGTACTTCCTCTTCTTCTGGTCCACATGCATAATGACTCACCACATCTCATTGTTTCAATCTCTCTTGCCACTTTAGCCAAAATCCTTTTGAGTTTACTCACCACTTTCTTTAGTCGACTTATGAAATTCTGACATGAGACCAACCTATCAATTGAATCACTACTGAAATTCCTAGTTACCTCATCATATTTATTTATAAAAAAATCTAAATTTCACTTAATTTGATCTACTAGAAGGGCATCAATATTCTCATTGAAAACTTTGTAGTTGATATTATAAAACTCTTTTGAGATATCTTTTAGAGCATCCATTATTTCCATGCGCTTGTCATTAATCTTCTTGATCAAATCTTGCAATACACTGGGATCTAAATTCCATAGCTTCAATTATTTCTTGAGGAAGTAGATCTGTATCCTCGTCTCTAATCTCACCACATGTGGTCAAATTTAGATTGAAATTATTATTGTCCTTAGAGAAGACTTCATCCATCCTACAAATGAAGGATCTTTCGGTTTGTAAATCATTATACAATTAAAGTTCTAATTTAATCACATGATTAGCTTCCTAAAGCATGTGTTCCATCCATCCATTCACCGATATTACCTTTTGACGTATCTTCTTAATCTCATGATATGAATATCGTCTAGAGCGGAAGAAATTGTCAAAGCACTTGTAGTGGAAGGATCAGTGGTTAGAGTGGGTTGTGTTACTTTCCTCAACAAAGTAGTGAGTTGTTCAACCTTTTCTTTCAGTTCATCCTTGGAATATTTATCCTTATCATACTTCTCTAAAAAATTCCCAAGAGTCATTTTCACATCTTGTTTAGCACCTTTGTGTGTTATCATCCCTAATGAAATTCTGGAGTTTTGATAATATGCTACCATGATAGTCTCTTTAGTCTTTCCCTTAATGGGAGTAGAAATTTGCATGAATCTCTCTCCTAATTGGTTTATAAATAAACTTGAGATGATATTTGGACATTTGTCCTGTTTACTCGGATTAGGTTCAACAAACTTATATCTATTACATCTACCGAGGAACTTATTTCTTTTGTTTTGGAGTTTGGCGATATAGCCATTCTGGTATAGCGGATGTAGATGGAAGTGGCATGACCAATTCAACACTTGGAGCACTATATAACACAATACCGCTAGTAATGTTAGTTTTTAATGAAGTGGAGGTGGTAATGATGGATGGGGTGGACGTGAGAATAGCCTCGGGAGTGGATATAATGAGGCTGGAAGTTGAAATGGAAGAAAATGAAAGCTGCGAGAGGGGATGAAGTTGAAGTCTGGGACCCAATCATTTCCCCTACTAAGAGGATAGGAAGGGATGAAAATACTTGGGCCATGGATGGGGATGGAAAAGAAGAAATGAGTGTAGGAGCAGAAGGTAATGATGTAGAAATTGATAAAGGAAGGGAAGGAGGGGGTGGTAAATTTTGTGATATAACTAGTAAAGCAATAACTTGGACAACTTTTGATATTGGTATTACAGAGGACACAAGCTTATAAGTAGGAGCCTTGGGAAGAGAGGAACTTCCAACAACAAATGAAATCTTCTTAGGAATTATATTGGCCTTTTGGGTAGACCTTTTCCCTCTTGTGGGTGTAGGAAGACTCATTGTTGGTTGGGATTCTATTCTTATAGATTGCTCCAACCCCTTGGGTGAAATTCCCAAGGTAGCCAACCAATCATATGTTCTTTGTAAAATGGGCCCTGCCCTTTCCTTAGTATTGTAACTTTCCTCTTGATACCAATCAATCCATGGCAATGGTTGATTGGAAACATTGTTATCCTTGTATATTGGATCCAATACTTCCTCCTCATCCTCTGTTTTCTTTGAAATATCCGAAAGACCAACCTATCCAACCTCATACAAAGTCAATATTTCATATTCTCATTTCCTTATAATAACCTCATCTCGACAGTGAATCCAAATATCATCTAGTTGACACACATCGAACTAGATGGACCTGTTTCACCGAACTTACCCAATAGTCAAAATTGGTTCTAGGATGAAAGGTTCAAAAGGTAACTTTACACATCTCTATATGCACATTCTTTTCTTTATAAATACTAACACAAGTATACCTTCTAATTGAAATGGGAAACTAGACTCCCGCCTTATGCCGTTTGTTTTGGATTTTGTGATAATCCAAAAATTTTCAAACCAATTCTAACAAAACCCATTTATCAGTAGGGCACCTTGGTAATTTTCTCGGGCACCTACAAAATAGGGAATCCTAATGTATGTAAATGTTAGACATTGAAGATCAATGGCTACCCACTCTTGTATGTATTTGAAATCCTCATCATAAATCCTTCTATTATAAAAATTATTGTCAAAATGATAAAGGATAACAACGAAGAAGGTGTCATTGAATTTGCAAAATTTCTGCTTCCCTCGTCCATCATGTTTTGAGGAAAGAATTTTAAAATCTGTGATGCATTTATAAAACCTTTGGTATTTAACCCATTGAATTTCCCCATGGAAGCTATAACATAGACCAAGAAATAAGTGATGTAATTTTTTCTGGAAGTAAAGAGTTTACTCAATTGAAAATAGATAGAGTCATTGAATTTCTCTCCCCATCGAATGAATTCTTTTTTTATTTTTAATAGTGGAAATATATAGGAATATCCATTCTGGAAAATCTTTACGTAAGAAAAATTTGAAACTCTACTCAACAAAAAAAAAAGAGATCGTTTACTTCCTAGATGAAATCCGATCGAAACATTTTCTTAGGAAACTTGGTGACACTCTTGGCTAATTATCTCTTCATCATGAATTTTTCACAAAATTTGGTTTCCTTGTCCCAATGTTCAATTGTAACTTCCGTGAAATTGTGGCATAGTCCTCAACATCTGGGAGTTTAAACAGATCTTCAAAGAAGTTGAATCCAATCTAATTATGACCTTGCCATCATCATTCTTCACCGTTCTAGAATCTTTGTCAAAATGGATTGCTGCATGACAAGAAAAATTTGGGACAATGCATGGATGCAGGAAAACCAACAATGAGAGAAAGCCCACTATCATATATAGCCTGCATCCAAGACTTCTTGTTAGGAGATTTCAACCTTGCCCAGAAGTTTGGAAAATCTACTTGCCCAAGATCGGTATCTCCAATATTTCCCAAGTCTGAAGAAAGACACGAGTGAGGAGTGACTCCTAAAAATGTATACTTCATATTTTATTTACCTTTTGATGAGGAGGTTGACATTAAGTTTGGAATTCAGAATCTGAATGGCCTTTGGAAATTTTGCAAAAACACTATGAAATCTCTGAAATGCCAAAGTCTCAAAACTACAACTCCAAAAATTTCTAGCTCAGTATGAATCTTTGAAAACCTCAAACTGGTAAATCTCTCAAACTTCAAAATCAAGAACCTCTAAAACTACAAAAGCATGAAGATCTGAAACTATGAAAAAGAAAAACCTTCAAAACTCGAAAAGAAAGAACTTCCAAAACACGAAACTAGTAGACGTCTAGAACTCTAAAATCAGCAACCTCTAAAACTCTCGAAAAGGGGCAGACCTCTAAAAATAATTTGTGAACTGTGAAATCAATAAAGGCACAAAATGAATATCAAATAATTGTGGAGATATGGAAGAAGTTATCATACAATCTGGATTGGATGCCTGCACATATTGGATCTTGTAGTTGTGTAAATCAGGAAATATTTTAAAGGAAAAAATAGCAGAGATGATGAGGGTTCCATTTTCAAATAATAAAAGGAAGAATAAAAGAAAATAAACAAGGAAGAAAAACCCAAAATGATCATAAACCAAGAAGAAATAACCCAAAAAAAAATTTACCTTGAAAATGATGCCTCAAAAGTACAAAAAGTTCGGTAAAAATCAGAGTGTTAGAGAAAAAGTCAGGTGAAAATGACAGATAAAAACTTGAGTTTATATAGAAAAACCTGAAATTAATGCCTAGAAGCCGACACATGGAGGGTAGGTGAGAATTAAATGCCCATAGAAACCCGATGTCCGAAACCACCGAAAGTTTGAAGTTTAAAAATTTAGGAACTTCGGAGTTTCGACTTTGAACTTAAGAGACAAAGATACGAAAAGATGGTGAAAGACTCAAAAATTGAAAGCCCAATGTTTTGAAGTTTCAGAAATTCAGATTTTCAGACTTCGTAAATCCGCTTTGAGAAATTTTTCAAAAAGGCAATCTATACTTCCGAATCTGAAACACTAAAGTTTCAAAATTTTAAAACTTCGAGGATTTTGGACTTGAACTTTGAGTCAAAAATTATGATAATTCCAAAGGAGACTTCCGAATCCCAAAATTCGGAAACTCCATTTTTTTGAATTTTGGGATTTCAGAGTTTGGACCCTAGAAGTAAAATAAATATTTTGTTTAGTAGTCTCTTCTCCCTATCTTTGAAAAGGAAACCTCCGAAATCAAGTCTGAAATTTTGGACTTCCGAGTTTCAAGAACTTCAACACACATTTAAAAAAAAAAACACTTTCGAGCGAAGATTTCATGAAATTTCAATCAAATTTTAACATTTTATTTTCAAGGTAAGATTTAAAGGTTAACATTTTTGACCTCCAGGGAATGCTTTCCTGCTAAGCTTTTAGGAAAGTATTCTTATACAAGCCATTTGGAAAAATATTCCTAAATGAAAATAACATTCATAGAAAAAATGAAAGAAAAGAAACAAAACAACAAACATCACAATGTGCGAAGTGCTTGGAGGAAAGGTCAAAACGAACACTATACAGAGGGTGGAATGATCTCAAAAGAAATCTTTGAGATATATCCCATTCACATGAATTGGTAGTTCTTCGCATTGAGCCTAGATAGACAAAATGAATTCACCTCCTTGCAACTCGGGATGATGCATGTCCCGCTCAGAGAGCATCAAACTTGTCATGTTTTTCTGTTTCGGCTCTATCTCGCATCCCATTTGAGAACTAAATATCCCTCTTGAAAATTCCTTTCGGACCCTTTCTTGTCAAATAATTTCATTATTTAAGCTTTGATGTTTCTCTAAATTCCTCATAGCCCATTACGTACTTCTTCCAACTCCATGTGTTTAACAAACCTTCACTCATTAAAGAATCATTCTTTATAAGCTAAAGCTAATGATCTAACTCTAAAGAAGGTAACTCCAAGGAGAGTGGAAGTTTTTCTTCTCTTCCATATACAAGTATAAAAGGAGAAGTTATGATGGCCCTCTTAGGAGTGATATGATCTGCCCATAAAGTAGTCTTAAGCTATGTATGCCAAGTCCTCCTATTAGTCTCCATTGTGTGCTTAATAATCCTTATGAGGTTCTTGTTGCTAGACTTAGCCAATCCATTTCCTTGAGGATAGTAATTAGATGAAGTCTTGAGGTAGATCCCATTTTTAACAACCCATTCACTTAGCTTCAGACCAAGGAAAGCCATTGCGTTTTCTAAAATAATGATAAATGGGACACCAAACCTTATTATTATACCTTCTAAGAAATCAAATAATACCTTCTCATTGCTCTCCTTCAATGCTATTGCATCTATCCATCAAGTAAAGTAATATGTTGCAGTAAGGACCCATTTATGTCTGTCACTAGATGGAGGATTAATCATTCCAATGAAATCCAACCCCCATTGAATGAAGGGTTGATCCACTTGAATTGGATGAAGAGGGATGGCTACAAACCTCTGTTTTCCTATGAAAAAGGCACATTCCTTGCATTTCCTTACCCAAAGATGAGCATATTTGAACAAATCCGGCCAATAGTAACTATCTCACATGATCTTGGTAGTAGTTGTTCATGCAGAATAATGTCCTCTTGATAGGCCATTGTGAAACTCTTCTAGTATCTTGATTACTTGTTCTAGTCCCATGTACCTAGGGTTCATTTTAGGACCCCCTCTAAAAAAAAAAAATAGTTTATAATGGGTGGCTAATCTTAAAAATCGACTTTCGAATCGATGGAGAATTTCTAAAAAATGTTTCATGGTAAAGGTGATTTAGCAGGGGTGTAATTTTCTTGGGTGATGTACAATGATAAAAAACATTGACAAAATACATGCATAAGTTAATTTAACATATAAATAGTAAGAAAATTCACCCATATAAATGACTTATCGGTGGAAATTTTAGAAAAATTGCACAAGAGCCGATTCTTAAAAATTAGCCATTTCCAATTTCTGAAATCCCTAATATTCGCGAGTTTACTAAAAATTCGCCACTAAATTTTCCTTGCATGAACCGAAGAAGAACATTTTTCAAATCCCTTCAAAAAGAACATTATGTACTAGAACATATGGAATAGACTGAAGATGGAATGTTCATCTTTGAATTTTATTCATATTCATAGGGTATGCTCCCAAGGAAAGGAAATTCTCAATTTTGGATAACTGGTTAACTGATCATCAACTTCATCGGTATTTAAGAGCTTAACATCTTCATCACGTTTATATTCCATGTCTGCAACAAGTTGCTGACATAAACCTTTACCTCTGATGAGTTTGGTAAATTCAATGTGTACGTCTATAATCCATCATCTTTGTGATCAATCCAGCACACTTCCCATTCATCTCTTTGTTCAGCAAACATTCCTTGACACTTGGATGAGACACCATTAGATGAATTTTTTTGTTGAACAACATGTGTTTGAATTTATTTAGAGCTAAGATAATTGCAAATACTTATTTTTCAACAAATGAATATTTGAGCTCATAGTAGTTGAGGGACTTACTAACGAAAGAAATTAGTTGCTCCATCGAACATCATTTTGTTGAGTAAGGATACCTGAAATGATCTCATGACTTACAAAAGCGTAGATGATAAAATATTTATCGAACTTGGGGTTCACCAAAGGGAGATTGAGAAATGGTTTTTTTGATGGATTCTAAACTCTCTTTCCTTCCTTTTTCCATTAGAAAGGCATGTTTGTCTTTAGTACAATCTGATTATCGATGGTTTATCCAATTCTTCAAATTGAGGGATGAATCTACGCACAAAATTTATGATGCCTAGAAAACTTTGGAGTCCCTTATTGTGACTTGGGAGGGAGGGGGCAGAATTGAGAGAATTCTAGCTAGATCAATTGATAGTCCTTCCACTAAAACAACATGCCCCAAAAACTTTCCTTTGTGTACTGATAAAATACATTTCTTAGAGTTGATTGTAACCCTGAATTCCCTGCACCTTTGGAAATTTTTTCTTAGATGTGTAATGTGGTCACCTGCATACTTAGAGTATACAGTTATATCATCTAGATAAACCAAAATTATATCATTGATTAATCCCTTAAATTCCATGTCCATGGCTCTTTGAAAAGGAGCCCCATCATTTGACGATCCGAATGGAATTTGGTTGTAAGCATACATGCCCCACTTGGTAGTGAAAGCCATTTTGAATTGATCAAATTATTGGGCTAGAATTTGATTGTAACCTTAATATCCATCGAGAAAAGATAATCTTTGAGCTCCTGCTAGTGTTTGAAGGATTTTCTCGATTAATGGATGAAGATAATGGTCTTTCAACGACGCTCGATTCAAATCCTTGAAGTCCACGTATCACTAAATATCTCCACTCTTCTTCCTTACAGGATCAAATTGGGTACCCAGGAGGAATGCTTAATAGGAAAAATTATACGAGCCTCAATGAGATTGGTTAACTCATTTCTCATTAGTGGCTCAATTTTTGGGATTAATCGGCCTTTGCTTCTAACAAACGGGCTTGACATTAAGAGCCAATTTTATGGTATGTTGTGCTAGACTGGATCAAAACCATGTAGGTATTTATAGCTCCATGTGAAAATATCATGATACTCTTGAAAAGTTTTATAAAAGTTTCTTTATCTATAGTAGCACATACTTTACCAATTTTCAGAATTTTTTCACTTTCTACCTCAATTTCCTCAAAATCCTCTTCTTTTACCAACATGTTAGAGTTTTTCTTTTTGGATTGATCGTCTAAATTAAATATGGATTCTAAGGTAACTAAGTGTTTTGGTAGATTTTTTCTTTTCGATTGAATGATTTTATCGCCGTATGCTTTTGCAACTTATGTTAACCTTTCTTGGCAAATTCTGCCTCTACTTGTAAAAATAGGATAATTTATTGGTCATTGTCGAACACTTACCAGCTACTTACATTATCAGGGACTACAAGTTGAACCACTATTTTGATAGATTACCATCCTTCTTTTCGATATCAAATGGTATGTCATATTACGAACCAATTATAACAACCCTATCGATATCTTGATTTTGATTTCTAGGAACCACATTGATCCCAAAAGCTTCGCAATATTCGATTAAATCCTAGAATCGGTTATTATATGACCTTAAAATATCATTTTGGATGCACCGCATGTCATCACTTGATGAACTACTAATTCACTTTCTCCAAAATAGTCAGGGCTTTAATACCCCTCTTTTGAGCAAGCTGAATTCCTTACACAAGGGCCTCATATTTTACAACATTGTTAGTGCAACTGAACTACAATAAGAAAGATGAGAAGTATTTATCTCCTTCTGGATAAATTATCATAACAATTGCACTAGATCCATTCTACTCCTTGAGCCGTCGAATAATAATTGCCATAATCCTTCAAGTTTTCTTTGTGTTTTGAAAAGTTGTGGCATGGTTGTTCCTTCCTCATGGATGTAGTATATACCCAATCATGTTTCTTCCAACATAAAAAAAAAACTTATTCCTATGCCAACACATCAGCATAGGGATCATACTGATGGTTTATAAATAATTCATCGAACAAAATATTAGGGACTTCTTCTACGGGGTGTTTGGTTCATGATCAACAACTTCTTCCTCTCGATCATGGAGTGTATAATTTCCATTTGTAGGACTAGTAATGTAGGGTTCTACATGATCATGGCATATTTTATTTTCTCTTATAGTTACCTTAGTCCCGTATTGAGTCCCGAGGTTCATATGTGATGAATCGGTGATAGGTAACCGCCCATTTTGGTGGTGAAATCTTGTGATAGGAAGATAACAAAGAGAGGAGGGACATCAAGGAGTAAAAATCTTGGGTGAACGAAAAAGTTGTTCATACATGTATGGTAAGTTAAAGTCCTTTGATGATACCAATAGTTTGAATGAATCCCGGTGAACAAGTCCCTTTGGAATCGGTGTATATTGGATTCTTAACACGTCTGTAATTTTCTTGGGCATAACAAAGCTACTGGCACTAGAATCAATCATGTAATTATGTACTAGATGATTGCCAATGATCAAGTAAATATATAATGGTGGTGGTTTGTTTGAATTAGGAATACTTTTCCCTTTCGGTTGTTGCAATTTTTTTTTTTGATTGTTGCTCCATGACCCGATGATTCATCATATGTATGAAAATTATTCAAAGCCTCTCGCAGTAAATTTATATGAGAAGGAATTGAGAGTGCATCCCACATAGTGACACTCAAGTTGGTCTTCTTCATTTTCTCCATGATACTAAAGGGAATTACTCCTACTTTTTGACACTTATTTGGGCATTGGGATCCTCCTTTGGAAAATGCTTGTTGGGTACCGTGATGCCAAGTCTTTCCTTGTAGCTAGAATAACATGTATTTCTGGTGGTTTCTTTCCTGCATATTTATCAACCGCTGCTTGTGGTTGAGTCATGCGATGAATGCTTGATCAGATTTGGAAGGTTTAACTTATATTTATCTCTTTTTGGAATGAGTGTTTTCCACCACTGATGAGGAATCTATATTCAACCCACAAAAATCTTCTACTTGCAAATTTGGGAAAGTGGTTTCTTTAGGTGCTTACGACTAGCTTGATATTTCCTATGTGGATGAATTTTCTGTTGGCTCTAGAGGAACTCGATACACGTTGAAACATAAGGGCTTGGTTAAGAAGTCCATTAGGGTAAAGGTTTCGATTGTGGGGTTGAGAACAAGGATATCACCATTCATAGTCTTGAACTAGATTATTCTGAGATGTACTATGGATCTAGAAGAACTAGCAGTGAAAGGATTTCTAAAATTTCAAGGCTCGACATATGCGCTTGTCCTACACTTGATTTTGAGGCTGATTATTTCCTTGAAAGGGAGGACAGTTAGCTTAATACTACTAATTTTTGGCTGATGTGGATGATTGTATTGACCTTGTTTCCTTTTGATTAACGAGCTCATTCCCAAAAGTTAGCAATAATGAATTGAATTCAAACAGTTCATTCGAAGAGGCAAGGGTAGACTATCTTTGGTTGTTTGAAGGACATTGGAATAGGAGTAATTGTAGAATTTGAGTATTTGTAAGATCTGGGGATAATGACATTGGAGGTTACAGAGCTATCTTCTTAACCTAAATCAAGGAATTCTAAACCCTTATGGAAACTTCGTAGGCATTAGGTAATATAGTTCCTCACATGGACTGGATCATTACTACTACATTGATTTTTAAGGCCGAGAAAATAGTAAAAGAATGTATTGTTTGGAGAAGGTTTTATGAGTGTTGGAATCGTATTATAGGCCATATGAAATTGGAAATTTAAATCACTCATGTATTCTTGGGGAGCTCTCTTTATGGTAGTGAGTTGTTCCAAAAGTGATAGGTGATCAATCTTGTCTTCAAATTGTTTACATATATTTTATCCTAAGTCATCCCAAGTGGTTAAAGTACTAACACTTAGCCCTCAAAACCATTGAAGTGATTTTTCCTTCAAAAAGGTAGTAAGAAGTCTAACCGCAACGTTTTCCTCCATAATATTATTTACTGCACTTATGCTGCTACATAAATAATATGTTCGAATAAAGTGATGTGAGTTTCCCCTATAAATAAAGGTGAAATTCTCGAGTCTTGTAATAGGTATAGGGTCACATTGAGCCAACATAAGAGGATTGCTTGACCGAAAAGGGGAAAAGCTTGGTCCCTTGCCATAGTAGTGAGAGGTTGATTGTTCTTGTGTGGAGGAAACATTTCATAAGGAGGATTTGAATGACCCCTATGAGGTTATGCTACAATAGGTGACATTGAGATGCCTCTTCTCATCCTACTTGGAGCTAACATAGATAGTTTGATATGTTGATAATTTCCTTGCTTTGAAGAAGCTCTTGTCTGATTCTTCACATATGTTAACACACTGAGATACAAAATCTAGAGATATGGAAATGCCAGTGCTTTATGAAAATATGAAGAGAAGTACCAACTCTCTCTCGTCCCACTAGGTGTGCAATTTTTTTTTCACACGGATCCTGCACACGTTAAATTGTTGAAAGATCCGTGCAATGTTGGAACATCCCCAAGGTGTGGGACCTTGTTGCCTTGGGATGAACCTCCGGAGAAGGCCAACTTCCTTTGGAACTTGGGGCACCCAATTTAAGATCAATGTGCAAGGCTAAATTTTTTTAAAATGACTCTAATCTACTCAATTCATGGGGTTCATGGTTAGAAATAACAAATAATGAAAATACGGTGATACACCAAGATAATATAACTAGATAATTTTCTAATCTTTACACCGGAAAGGGTTAGCTTAGAAAGGAAAAAGAAACCATCACAATCTAATTCACCTTATGCTATTTAAACAAGGAACATAATGACCAGAGAAAAATTATCATGCATTTCCTCAGGACCCCAAACATACCTAATAGATATATCAAATATGTTCGAATAAAAATCAACTAATCATGGCAATATATGATATGCTCGTGTCATACATCCCTTTCTCTTTGTGATAGTTAATGATAATGTAACTTTATAACAGAAGGAATATAATATTTACACAACTAATATTCAAGATAATCACATCATTCTCCCACAGATTGAAATAAGATACTTTGAAATAAAGGTGAGTTAATCACTTATACTAAGGAATTACACATTCACAAAGCATACATTGATCAACTATTAACACAATAAATTAGACATTTCATCAAAAAAATATTGTTCTGAATATAATTGAAAGGCTCCAAAGTATTCAAATCACTCTTCCAAGCTTGAAGAGTAACTTCCCCAATGATCTATATCTAAACTTTTGCACTTAACTATTTATAAGTTTTTAGGTTGAGCCATTACAATTGAACCTTAACTAACAAGTTACTAAAAATAGAATGTAATTAAGTTCCAAGGAATAGGATCCCATAAAAATAAAAAAGTAGTTGCAAAGGTTTGACTCGGTCAACCCTACAACTTGGAATGATCTAGAGCTTTGAACTGTCCTTTCATGGCCACCTAGTCATTGTAACATCTCTTCCTTCCACCGATTTTTCCTGCTCTTTCTCCCACATAGTCATCTGATGTTTTTAATCAATGAAACATTTGATGATTCCTTGTACTTCCACTTTTTCTAGTCTACATGTGTAATGACTCATCACATATGTTGTTTCAATCTCTTTTTCCAGTTTAGCGAAATGATTTTGAGTTTACTTACCACTTTCTTCAGTCGACTTATGAAATTATGACATGAGACCAACCTGTCAATTTAATAACTACAGAAAGTCCTAGTTACCTCATCATATTTCCTTACCAAAACTTTTAAATTTGACTTAATTTGATCTTCTAGAAGGGTATAAATATTCTCATTGAAATTTCTTTCAATTAATATTATCAAATTGTTCTAAGATATCGTTTAGAGAATCCATTATTTCCATGCACTTGTCATCCAACTTCTTGATCAAATCTTGTAACACCTAGGATCTAAATTCCATAGCCTTCTAAAACTCAAACAACTTGGAAATATCATCAATTACTTCTTATTGAAGAAGTAGATATGGATCCTCATCTCTAATCTTGCCCCATGTGGTCAAATTTATATTCAAATTATTATTGTCTTCAGAGAAGACTTCATCCATCCTACGAATGGAGGATCTTTCGGTTTGCAAATCATTATATAATTCAACAATTTATTTAATCAAAGGATTATCTTCTTGAAGCATGCATTCCATCCATCAATTCTGTTGGTGCTCATTTTGACCTCTCACCATTTTGCCCTAATTTTCCTTTGATCTACTTGTTGTGAAATGTTTCATTTCTCGATGTGGATACTTTGAAAGCTTTTATCTCCATTTAAATGCCTCGAGTTGTTTACAGAATCCATTTTCATGTTCCTCCTTGAAGGAGTCTCCGAGTTTTCCTTGTTTTTTCCCTAATTTCTTCACAATCTGCGGGCTTTACCATCTTTCCTATTTTTCCTCAACCATGGAAGCTTGAAAATGATCAATTTATATTTGTATGCCTTTGAAAATCCAAATACATTGTCAAAGATGCTCGGAACCATGATCCACATAGTTTTTTTTTGAAAAAGTTTTCATCCTTAGCAAAAATTGGGTTCTGAGCATGTATGGTGAATTTATGTGTTTTGACGGTCTAACGGGTGTCTTTTTCCTATCAAAATTATTCCTCAATGTTCAACAGTCATGTGGCTTCCTTTGGTTGGTCAAGGGATGGTGGCGGGTGAATGCTTTAACTTATCACTTTTTTTTTCTTTGTCGGAAAAAGGAAAATTTGGTCCCATAGCCCCGCTCAAGTCTGATTGGTTCTTTTGGTGCTTACGTGGCTTCTTCCAATTGGATGGGGCATGGTGGATTTGTTTTTGAACTTATTATTTTTTGGCTACTTTGGAAAAAAGTTTGAACTGCCCCAATGCACCCCGCCAGGATTTGATTAAAGAAAAAGTTTAAGTGGCAGGGAAAAGTCTTACTTTGACCCCATAGAAGGACACCTAGAAAAGTTAAAGGTGGAGATGCGGGCCTTCGGAGGTAAGTTGGATATTTTTACCCTTTGGAAAAATGGAGTAAAAGTATAAAGTGGAAGCGTGTCCCTGCTAAATCATTTTAAAATCCTTAAGGATTTTTGAAGGAGCACCACATTGACACATGGGGACCTCCGCTCACTTTGCATTTTCTTAGACTTTTCAACGGCCAAAGTAGACTACCTCGAGCATGAAACATGGCACCTTCCACTAAGCTTCAAGCACTCAAACAAAATTTTATGGAACAGGACATGTGGCAAGCCCTCGCTCGTTTAAGATATCTAATTTTTGGGATAATCTCAAAGTGTGCCATGGTGACACGTGGTTGTTTGAAAAGTTAGAGGGGCGGGAAATGGACCATCGGAGGAAACTTATATTTTTTCCTCTAGTCCTCAAATGGATTAAAATCTCAAAATTGCCTACAAGCCTAAAAAAGGATAGGTAAAATTTTCTTTTAAGTCAAAGGGATGGGGAGGCGAGCCATTAGAGGAAAGTTGGAAAATTTTCCTTTTGGGAGAAAAAGGTTAAAAATGAAAAGGAAAGCACGGTTCCACTGGGACCCACATTGGGACACTTTTCATGCCCATTTTTCAAGGGTGGAGTTACAGGGAAAACTTGGAAATTTTTCCCTTTTCCAAAAAGGGGGTGAAATGGCAAATTTAGCCATGGTTCTGTTGGGGCCCACCTTAGGACACGTGTCAGGCTCATTTCCCAAGGGCGGAGATGTGGAGCAAAATGTGAAATTTTTCCATTTCTCCAAAAGTTGTAAAAATTCAAAGGAATCCCCCGGGCCTGTTTTAAAGTTGAATCTTCCACGTGGACGGTCCAAATTCAAAGATGAAATCAACGACATTTGTGTGTAACTATATCCGATTCTTTTGTCATTTTCACTCTAGAGCTCCTGGAAGTGTGAGTCTTCATGATTTCTTAGTATTTCCTACACACCAAGCAGGGAGGGAGTAAATTTTGATATCTAAGTTTGGTGGGGGAAATCTAAAGATGTCTTTCACCTTTAAAATAGTCTGACTATCAGGCTCGATCTGATTTTCCATTTTTCTTCTCCCGAGCATGCAAAAAACTAGATTTGATAGATTAGAGGTGGGAGTGGTTAGTGAATAGAAGGAAAAAGTCACCTACCAAAAGAAGGAGTTAAATGTGGGAAAGGCTCGAGGAGATATACCCTTTGAGCACAAGAGAATTTTATAGATATGATTCTGGGAATCATGATCGAAATCATAGCAAGCACTGGTGGCACTCAATGTCTGGATTTTTTTGGGGAAAAAGGCTCTATTGTAAATGTTATAAATGGCATGATTTTTTCATTCAAAGGGTTAAAAGTTGTAGGTTGGAGTGTTAGAGGTGTGAAGAAAATTCCCAAGAGGAAAATTTGATAAAGCCTATCTTTTGAGAATTCATCCGAGAAACTGAGTTATCTCCTTTTGTAGTAAGTTTTATTGTGTAAAGGTGGTTACAAGTGTACAACCATTGAAAGATCTGAGATTGTTCTATGATATTTTCTCCTATTAATATACTTAATCAAATTTGAGTTTTTCTATGTTGTCTTAAGCAAAATATGTTGGTTTTATTTTTGAATGTATGCAAGTAGTTTCTCTTGTTTCTATTGCAATCTTGTATTAAATTTGACCCAATCACACAAGCCTCAATCCTTGTGATAGTTTAGTGGCATCTGCAATTTCATTTCTTAGAAGATCTTTCATTTGGGATTGAAATAAATGATTTAAAATCACTTTTCTCTCATATGTTGACAGAGATTGTCTGTAAGCCTTTGGGTGTACCTTAGGTGTGATTTGGCTTAGATCTTGATGCTTTGTTGGGTTCTCTAACTCGATCCTTCATGATAGAAACTCAAATATTGTGTGAAAGAGTGCTAATCTGGGCCTCCATTGAAGCACATATTCTAGTTAAAGAGACATTTTGGCTATTTGTGGCATTTTGTTGGTTTAACCTTCCATTTTGTAAGATTTCTCAAGGATCTGGTGAATCAAGTTCACCCTACCCCACCTCCCACTAAAAAATTCATTCAACAAAACAAATCCTACCTGTACTACCCTTTTGTTTGTGCACAAAATGCATAATCTCTGTGCACCAAAACACAAAAATAATCAAGGTCTCAAATTTTAGTAAAACATGCCGAAAATATCTCCATGATCTAGGACAACTCAAATGAATTTAGTAGCCTTTTCCTTGTGTGTTGAAAATTTCTCCATGATCTTTGCTTCTATAAAATCTACCTAAAAAAGGATTCATCACAAATGAAAAAATATTCTACCTTGGTTGAAAGGCACTGACCTAAAGTGTCCTACATCCTTTCAAGTCTTTACCCACTCGTTTTCAAGATCCAACAAACCCGATAGATTGCTTCCCTAGCTCGGAAAATCTATCTCCTGAAGAGGTTAAATTTGGGTACCAACATGCTTCGAGTCTTTGGCATTAAATTTATATATTTATCACATCACGATGCTTTTGGATTTTGGGGATTTTAGTTCAAAATCAAGACCTTGTAAAACACTTCTTGTATGCTCCAAGTGTTGTGTGCAGTTCTTTCAGTTTTCACACCTAGTACACTAGCTTTCATTTGATAAATATAGGTAAAGAAATGTTAGGATCTTTCCATTTCTAGTTTCTAGCATTGACAAACCTTTGATAGATCACATTTAGTGCATTTGCACAACTAAGGTGGAAATCCTTAGTGGCGAATCCTTGTTGATCTAATTTTTAATGAGTACCAGTGTCTTAAAACTCTGTCAAAGTCAGATTTGTTACTAATATTGGAAAAGATGGAAGGAATATATCTTCTTCACTAGGGATCCTACTAGGACATTGTTTTCAGAGCTAGGAAAAGAAAATTAGAAGGAAGAAAATCTTGGAGAGTTGTTGGAGGTCAGCAGACAAGAAGAGGGATCTCCATTGATGAAAGTGATCATCTTATCATTGAAGACTACCATTCAAGTGACTCTGAATCAGGTAGCCTCTTTGTGGAATTGAACTCTCCAACTGATGAGAGGGATCCTTCATTTGATTTTGAAAGGTTTGCTTCACACTCTGCACCTGTATTTTCTAAGGTTGATAGAGATTTCCAAGAGATAAGGCCTTTAGAGGGTATCCATTTTGAAAATTATACTCCTATGTTCCAAGGACCCTCTGCCCTTATCAATTTTCACCCCTTCAGGGTCACCTTCTCAAATCAACATGGCCCAGCCCCCACCTAGACCCCCTTTTATTGTAAACACCTTTGGGCCTATAAATTTTGTAGGAATGGTTGGATATCCAAATGCAGTGCCTCAAGATGTAAGGAACAGAATGCCAAAGTTCCAAGGAAACAATGTTATTACTAGTGATTAGCATCTAAAGCTTTTTATCAATATGATGGAATATTTTGAGATTAAACATGAAGATGTATATATCAAGCTATTTATCCATACCTTGGAAGAGGATGCTAGGGACTGGTATAAAGCATTTCTAGATAACTCTATCGATTCCTAGAATGAGATGAGTAATGCATTTAGATTGCAATATGGTGATAGGACTGACCCTAGGTTTCTTTTGATAAATTTTGAAAATATTAAGAAAAATCCTAATGATTCGGTACATGATTTCAATACAAGGTTTAATAAAACCTTGAGGAGATTTCTTGTTAGGATAAGGCCTTGTGATGAGTCATGTTTGATCAAATATATTGATGCATTTGATAAAAAGGATGCATATTATTTAAGAGAAAAAAACCATACTAATTTGAGGCAGGCATTCACCATGGCTCTGCAAATAGAGAATAACATCAAGGCAATTGGAAAGCCTCTAAAGAGGGAAGGTGTAAAGTTGGTTAACCCAGAAAAACCTCAAACAAGCAAGGCTACTGATTTGGAAGAAGTTGTGAAGACTTTGGCAGGGGCTATCAAAGAGATTTCCTACAAAATAGCCTAGGATGAGAAAGGAATTGGGTAGAGCTCACAAGGTCAACACAAGAAAAAAAGGCAAAGACAGGCTCAAAATCACCAAAGATATGATGATAGAGTGAAGGGACTGTTGGATCTAGAAATAGACAGTCCTAAGCTAGGGATAACATAATGGTATGTGATCCTTTGGCTGTGAGATTTGATGTGGTGGAAGGGATGGATGTCATTGATTGGTGTGACATATGTTCCATGCCTCATTCTCCATGTGAGGAAGATAAACAGGAAGAAGAAGAAGTTGATTATAATGATGATGATGTCTGTATGATGGGTTGTTCCACGAGCTCACAACAAGGGGAAACTTCAATTGAGGTGATAAGTGCCTAGAATGCTGATACTTTTTGGACTACATTCATAGGGTACCTATTCTTCCTCCCTCTCATACTTTAGAAGTAGATATTGTACAAGACTTTTGAATTACCCAATAATGATTTTGAATATTTAAGGGCTTTAATGATAAAGAAGTATGATGGAGGAATTCCATCTGAAGAAGACAGATATGAAGTTATTAATGAATGATGTTGTGGCTCAAGAGAAGGAATATAATACAAGAATTAAGGTTGTCAAAGGGATGGGGCCTCAAGCCAAGCCAAAATCTCCTTACTTTCAAACATTCCTAAAGAACCTCCTAAGAAAGAGGAATCTACCAAAATCCCTGTAGTCCCAAACAAGAATCATACCCCTCCTCATGCCCAAGTTGTCAAAAATCCTGTACCACCTAATGAGTGTATTGGTTTTCCTTCCAACATTGCCTTGCCAAATAATGTCCATATGATATTTCCCAAGTGTTGAGTCAAATAAAAGTCTCTGTTCCAATTGTTGAGTTTCTTAGGATTCCTGAGCACAAAAAGAGAGCGTTTGAATACTTGGGGTTGAAAGAAGAGAAGAACTCCTAGGAAGAAACATAAATATTGTGGAGACCCCACCAGTCATTGAAGAACCAGAAGCACCACTAGCATCAGAAGAGCTACATGAACCACCTGAGGTCTATTTGGGAACATCCTTGGTGGACTCTCAGATGAATGTGGATCCATTATTCACCACTTTGATCATTAAAGACATACTATTTCATAATCGCATGTTTGCCTCGGGGGCATCATGCAATCTCATGCCTTTGAGGTCATGAATGAGCTAAAACATCAAAGTGACAACAACATATGGGAAATGCACTACTATGGACTCTAGAGAAGTGTCGGTGGTTGTATGTGTGAAGGGTTTGGTGGTGTAACTTGCAACCTACCCCCAGTAAAAATTTAAAACTTGATGTTGTCATTTTTGATAGCCTAGCCAAGTGGGGCATGCTACTGTCAAGAAAAGGGCTGCTAGTGTTGGTGGGAGTTTCCAAATGGATATGTCCTATGCCACCATTCAATTGAAGGAATCCTTTTCGAGTTGTATGGGGAAAATAAAATGTTGCACCTTATTGAGGATCCTAACAATGCATCCTATGAAGTGTTGTACACAACTGTTGATGCAGATAAATTTGTGGGATTTACTGATGGAAAGGAGCACAAGATTGAAGAATTCAAGTGCCTTGAACAAACGGGCTCTCCCTGGACTCTATATTTGATGGAGCTTGCTCCAAATTTGGGAATGGTGCTAGGTATTGTTCTACTTTCTCCTAGTCGGAAAATTTTATTTTTTCTTTCAAACTCAACTTTGAGTGCACTAACAACATTGCTGAGTATGAGGCATTGTTTCTAGGATTAAAAATTTCTTGGAAATATGGTGTCAAGGACATCATTGTCAAAGGAGACTCAGAATTAATTGTAAAACAATTCAGAAAATTGTATGCCACAAAGAACCACAGGATGAAATAGTACAAGCATGCAGTTTGGGACTTCATTGAGATGTTTGACTCATTCAACATTGTGCATCATGATAGGAAGTTAAATGACTTGGTAGAAAATCTTGCAGTGTTGGGGTCTCGGTTTGACAATTTTATGATGTCCTCATATTGTGAGTATGATGTTGAGGTATTGACAAGACCTTCTGTCCCTGACAACATTAAACACTAGACAAGTATTTGATGATGATGCTCAAATTAGAAGATTTATGTAGAACAAGGGAGAATTTTCTGATCAAAATATTGATTGGGAGCCAATGGTATGTACAACAGAAAAAAAAAACCTTATTTGACAAGGGTATCATCCAACTAAAGACTAATACCATTCCTAGAGGGTTGGTTTCTCTTGAGTCCAATTTTGATAATGCTGATCGCATTATTAACAGATGCATGGCAGCCTCAAGGGATATTGAGGAGCATGACCTTGGTACAATTGAGAAGCTAAAGGAAAATTTGGTTAGGCAATAATCTCAGCAAGGAGGAGAAGCATTCATACATCCAATTGTTGAAAAATACCAAGATTGTATGGCTTGGACCTATTATGAACTAAAAGCATACAAAGAAGGACCTATTTCAGCATGAGATTCCCTTGAGTCTAATGCAAAGCCATTCAGGCAGAAATAAAGGCCCATCAATCCACTCTTATCTCTCAAGATGCAAGAGGAACTGAAGAAGCTGAGAGATGGAGGGATTATTCAGCCCACAAGGTATTCTTCTTGGGTTGTAAACCTTGTACCAGTCAGAAAGAAAAATGGTGATATCAGGTTGTGTGTGGATTTCAAGAATCTAAACAGAGCATCAATGAAGGATAATTATCCTTTACCAAATATGGAGAACATGCTGCAGTTAGTGACTGGTTCTGAGTTACTTTCCACCTTGGATGGTTTCTCTGGTTATAACCAAGTCGTGGTGAAGAATCAGAAAGGATCAAGACAACGTTTACTACTCCCTAGGAACATATGTGTATGTTAGGATGCCCTTTAGTCCGATGAATTCCAAAGCCACCTTTCAAAGAGAAATGGATGTTACTTTTTCTAGTTATATAAATGCATTTATTGTAGTTTATCAAGATGATGTAACTATATTTTCTAGAAATAGAAGTGACCACTTGCTACACTTGGAGAAGATGCTGATAAGATGTAGAGAATATGGCATCTCACTCAATCCAAAGAAATTTCCATTTTGGGTGCGAAAGGAAAAGTTGCTTGGTCACATAGTTTCAAAAGGAGTGATGATTGATCTAGAAAGAGTAGAGGCCATCATCAAGGTCCTAATCCCAAAGAATAAGAAAGGAATTTAGTCCTTCTTTGGGAAAATAAACTTCATTAGAAGATTCATATCAAAATTATTTGAGTTGACCATTCTAATCACTTCCATGCTGAAGAAATACCAGGTCATCAAATGGGAGGAGGCTGCCATCCAAGCTTTCAATGGGATTAAAGAGGCACTCAAGCATGCCCCTATTTTAGCATCTCCGACTATAAGAATCCGTTCTAGTTGTTTTCCTTTTCTTTAAAGAACACTATTGCTTTTTTCCCTTGTAGAAAGATGATGAAGAGGTTGAAAGGCCCATTGCCTTTTTAGAAATTCCTTACAAGGGGTTGAGATGAAGTACACTATCATGTAAAAGAAGACATTTGGCTTAGTAAAAGCAAAAAGGTTTTTAGACCTAAAATTCTAAGTTCTAGAGTGGTTGCTTATGTTCCCCACACCACGGTAAATGACATCTTGTCGAGATGGAAGTCTCAAGCAAAATATGTAGGTGGGTGAACATGTTGCAAGAATATGGTATGGATATCCAAACCATGAAAGTTGGTGAGAGGTTTGGGCTTGGCTAAGCTTATGGTTGAGAGAAACTTTGAAACTATTGAGTTAAATGAGGTACAAGAAGAAAGGGTAGATGTTTTTCAAGCATTGATGAATTTTGAGTTGGTATAAAGATGTAATATTTTATCTTAGACATCCGAACTTCCCTGAGCACTTAAGTAAGAACCAAGAAGAAAGCCCTTAAGTTGACTTTCCAAAAATATGTCATCACTGATTATTGGTTAGATTGGATGAACCCGAGAGGAGTCCTCTTAAGGTGCATTACGAAGAAAGAATCCCCAGATAATTGTTGATCTCCATGGAGGAGTTTGTGGGGGAAATTTGTTGCAAGAGTCACAACATATAAGATCTTGAGGGCTGGTTATTTGGCCATCTCTATTCAAGGATACAACATTTTTGGTTAGAAGATATGAAAGTTGTCAACGCTTCTCTGGAAGACTGAAAGCTTCAAGCTCCCTTCCTTTGTAGCCTATATCAATTGAAGCCCCATTGAAGCAATGGGGAATGGATTTCATTGGTGAGATTTCAGACCCTTCAAGTCTTGTTGGCCACAAATGGATTCTTGTAGTAGCAACAGATTTTTTACTAATGGGTGGAGGCAATCCCCACCAAGAAGAAAACACACCAAGTTGTCATGGAATTTGTGTTGAACAACATCATTTGCGGGTTTTGGGTACCAGTCAAGATTATAACTGATAATGCCATGAGATTTAGAGCTAAGTCTTTGGTGGTAATGTGTAGGGATTATGGGATTAACTTGACATATGCCTCCAATTACAATCCCCGAGGAAATGGACAAGATGAGTCTATTAATATAATTTTTTTGAAGATCATTAGAAGAACATTGGAGCAAAATAAGAGAAAGTGGGGTGAACAGTTGAAGTTTTTGTTTGGGTAGATAGGATCATTGTCAAAAGGGTCACTGGAAAGAGTCCATTTGAGTTAGTGTATGGGACTTAGGCCCTATTGCCTCTTCATATACAACTATCTTCTTATTAGTTTATGTAATAGTTGGAAGATCAAGAGATAGTTCCTTATGATGCCCACATTAATTAGATTATTGAGCATGATGAAGAGAGGAGGGCATCCCACTAGAGGCATATAAAGTTCAGAGAGAGACTAAAGAAGTTATTTAATAAGAAGGTCACTCCTAGAGCCTTCAATGTTGGAGATATTGTGCTATTATGGGATAGTAGACATGAGGATAAGGGTAAACATGGAAAGTTTGACTCATTATGGATGGGCCTTACTCTATTGATATCATAATTGGGGAGCATACCTTCTTCCTCAAGGACTTGGATGGTGAAATGCTCTGAGTTTCCTGTTAATGGTAGGCATTTGAAGCATTTCTTGGATTGATCCCCCTGAATCAAGGAAGAAAATATTTTGTATAGTGTATAGTTTGTTGTTTGTTCCTTGTCTTTTGTGTTTTTGCTTGTTCTGGTCCTCGGTGACCTATTTTTTCTGGTTTCTCTATTTGTTTTTGAAGATGGTTCTTTGTCTCTGCTCTCTAAAAGCTGACTTCATTGCCTAATGGATGTTTTTGGCACTTGGTCTACCTTTGTTCTTGTGGCACTCGCAAGGATTACCCATCCCTGAGTCGGAGCCAATGTTGGTGCTCGTTTTGACCTCTCACCATTTTCCCTAATTTTCCTCTAATCTACGTGTTGTGAAACATTTCATTTCTTGATGTGGATACTTTGAAAGCATTTCTCTCCATTTGAATGCCTCAATTCGTTTACAAAATCCATTTTCATGTTCCTCCTTGAAGAAGTCTAAGAGTTTTCCTAATTTTTTCCCTAATTTCTTCACAATCCATAGGCTTTATTGTCTTTCCTATTTTTCCTTGACCATGGAAGCTCAAAATGATTGATTTATATTTTTATGCCTTTGAAAATCCAAATCCATGGTCGAAATATTCTCGGAACCATGATCCACATAGTTTTGTTTCAAAAAAGGTTTTCATCCTTAGCAAAAATCGGGTTCTGAGCATGAATGGTGAATTTATATGTTTTGATAGTCTAACGGGTGTCTTTTTCCTATCAAAATTATTCCTTAGTGTTTAGCGGTCACGTGGATTCCTTTGGTTGGTCAGGGGATGGTGGGTGAATGCTTTAACTTATCACTTTTTTTTGCTTTGTGGCAAAAAAGGAAAATTTGGTCCCATAGCCCCGCTCAAGTCTGATTGGTTCTTTTGGTGCTTATGTGGCTTCTTCCAATTGGATGGGGCATGATGGATTTGATTTTTAAACTTATTATTTTTTGCTACTTTGGCAAAAAGTTTGAACCTGCCCCGCAGCCCCGCCAGGTTTTGATTAAAGCAAAAGTTTAAGTGGTAAGGAAAAATCTTACTTTGACCTCACAAAAGGACACCTGGAAAAGTTAAAGTTAGAGATGTGAGCCTTCGAGGTAAGTTGGATATTTTACCCCTTTGGAAAAATGGAGTAAAATTCTAAAGTGGAAGTGCATCCCCACCAAATCATTTTAAAATCCTTAAGGTTTTTTGAAGGAGCACCGCATTGACACGTGGAGACCTCTGCTCACTTTGCATTTTGCTTAGAATTTTCAATGGCCAAAGGAGACTACCTCGGAGCATGACACATGGCACCTTCTATTGAGCTTTAAGCACTTAGAAAATTTTTCTAGAACAAGACACGTGGTGAGCCCACGCTCATTCAAGATATCAAATTTTTGGGACCATCTCAAGGTGTGCCATGGTGACACGTGGTAGTTTGAAAAGTCGGGGGCGGGAAATAGACCATCGAGGGCAACTTGGATTTTTTTCTCTAGTCCGCAAATGCATTAAAATCTCAAAATGGCTCTGCAAGCTTTGAAAAGGACCGGTCAAATTTTGTTTCAAGTCAAAGGGGAGGGGAGGAAACTATTGGAGGAAAGTTGGAAATTTTTCCTTTAGGTAGAAAAAGGTTAAAAATGAAAAGGAATGCATGGTTCTGTTGGGAGCCACATTGGGACATGAGTTAGGCCCATTTTTCAAGGGCGAAGCTGTGGGGAAAACTTGGAAAATTTTCCCTTTTCCAAAAAGGGGTGAAATGGAAAAATTTGGCCATGGTTTCACTTTAGGGCCCACCTTAGGACACGTCTCAGGATCATTTCCCAAAGGCGGATATACGAAGCAAAATGTGAAATTTTTCAATTTCTCCAAAAGTTGTAAAAATTCAAAGGAAGCCCCAAGATCTGCTTTTTAAGTTGAATCTTCCACGTGGACATTCCAAATTCAAAGATGAAATCAATGGCAAATGTGCACCTATATCCGATTCTTCCACCATTTTCACTCTAGAGCTCCCGGTAGTGTGAGTATTCATGATTTCTTGGTGTTTACTACATGCCAAGTAGGGAGGGGAGTAAATTTTTATATCTAAGTTTGGTGGGATAAATCTAGAGACCTCTTTTGCCTTTAAAATAGTGTTACTATCGGGATGAATCTCTTTTTTTCTTCTCCCCAACACGCAAGAAACTAGATTTGACAGATTAGGGGTGGAAGTGGTTAGTGAATAGAAGGAAAAATTCACCAACCACAAGAAGGAGTTGAATGTGGGAGAGGCTCGAGGAGATCTACTCTCTGAGTAGCTGAAGACTTCTTACAAATATGATTCTGGGAATCGCGATCAAAATCGTAACAAGCACTGATGGCACTCAATGTCTAGATTTTTTGGGGGGATAAAGGCTCATGTTGTAAATGTTATCAATGGCATGAATTTTTCATGTGAAGGGTTGGATGTTGGAGGTTGGAGTGTTAGAGGTCAAAGAAAATTCCCAAGAGTAAAATTTGACAAATCTTGTCTTTTGAGAAACTGAGTTATCTCCTTTTGTATTAAGTTTTATTGTGTCAAGGTTGTTGCAAGTGTACATCCTTTGACAAGCTCTAAGATTGTTCTATGAAAATTTCCCTGCTAATAGACTTAATCAAATTTGAGTTTTTCTCGTGTTCTCTTGAGAAAAATATGTTGGTTTTATTTCTAAATGTAGGGTAAGTGCAACAAGTTGGGGGACAATTAAGTGGACATGAAATCCTAAATTTTACATTAAAAACAACAAAACAACAAATTTAGTCTTTCGCGGAATTGAAGCATGCCGAAAAGTCAATTTTTTTCATAAAAATGGTACCATCGCGTAGGGGAGACTTTTAGATTTGTAGAAATATTGATTTTAAAGTGAATAGAATAGGATAAATATCATTTTATATTTTTTTACTACTAATAGTAGGTCTGTAAGACACTTTTCCGTGAATGTTTATGTCTACGTTTAAGACCGAAAATTTTGTTTCACTCATCAATATGTAATAAAACTTATACCATCCCAGATGTGGTGAAATTATATACACGTTCAAAACAAAATTATTTGATTTCAATATTTTTGATGAAGTTATGGCAGGCAAAAGGAAAATGTTCTATTTTCTTTATGTTTTCACCACTTTCAGGGGAAAAATCATAAAAATTAAATATTGCTAAAAAAATACAAAATAAAATCTATCCCAAGATAGATAGTAACATATAACTTCTCACCAAAGGATATATATATATATATATATATATATATATATATATATATATAATTTTTGGTCATCCAATTACAGATAAACGGACTACAATCTTATAGGCATTTTAAAAAAATTACCAAGTCATTGAATTTTATGTGTTTAATATAGCTAAACTTGTCCAATTTTTTAAAAATAGTATTTTCTAATTTTTAGTGTATACATTGCTAATAATCCCTACAAGTTGATACTATGTTGTTATTTTCAATATGATGTCCACTTATGACCCCTTTTTTGTCCCCCAACTTGGTGCACTTACCTGTATGCAAGTAGTTTCTCATGTTTTTGTTGCAATCTTGTATTAAAATCTAACCCAATCACATAGGCCTCAATCCTTGTGACAGTTTAGTGGCATCTACAATTTCATTTCTCGAAGAGGTTTCATTTGGGATTAAATTAAATGATTTAAAATCACTTTTCTCTCTTATGTTGACAGAGATTGTCTATAATCCTTTGGGTGTACCTTATGCATGATTTGGCCTAGATATTAATGCTTTGTTAGGTTCTCTAACTCGAGCCTTCATGATAGAAAATAAAAGATTGTTTGAATGAGTGATAATCTAGGCCTCGATTGAAGCACATATTATGGTTAAAGAGACATTTTGGCTATTTGTTGAATTTTGTTGGTTTAACCTTCCATTTTGTAAGATTTCTCAAGGATCTCGTGAATCAAGTTCACTCTACCCCATCTCCCACGAAAAAATTCATTCAACAACAACCAATCCTACATGTACTACCCCTATTTGTCCTATGTGCACACAAATGCATAATCCCTATTACAAAAACATGCAGAAGCAATCAGGGTCTTAAATGCCTTTAGTAACCTTTGCCTTGTTAAAATATCTCCATGATATGGAATTGACAACTCATGAGAGTCAGATCTAGTGTTTTAATCATTTTTTCCGAAGGTCTTCTCTATAAAATATATGGGAAAGAAGGATTCATCATTTTCCTTAAATCAATAGAGGCTACAAAATAGGTTCTCTTACCTTGGTTGAAAGGCATAACATAAAGTAGTGAGGATTAGATCACATCCTTTCAAGGTGCTACCCAATCTTTTCAAGACTCGATCGCTAACAAATCAAATAGATTGCTTCCCCGAATACAAAATGACATACATGAAAATATATCTACCTCTGAGTGTCTTTCCTGATCCATGATGTTGCTCGATCTCGAAAGAGGTTAAATTTTGGTACCAACACATTCATTTATCTTCCTTCCGACCTTTATTTTCAATCTCATGATATGAGATATCATCCAGTGGGAAGAAATTGTCGAATAGTTGTAGTTTAAGGACAAGTAGTTGGAGTTGGTTGTGTTACTTTCCTTAGCAAACTCTTGATCTATTTAACCTTTTCTTTCAGTTCATCCTTGGAAGATTTATCTTTATCACACTTCTCCCAAAAAATTCCTAAGAGCCATTTAGACATATTTTTAGCACCTTGATGGGTTTCCTTCCTTAGTGAAAATATGGAGATTTTATAACTGTTCTTCTTGTGATAGTCTCTTTAGTCTTTCCCTAAATAGGAGTAGAAATTTTCATGAATCTCTCTCTGATTGGTTTATAAATAAAATGGGTACAATATTTGGCCATTTGGCATGTCTCCTTATAGTAGGTTCCAACACAATTAGATCTATTACATCTACTAGAGACACTTTATTCTTTTGTTTTAGAGTTTGGTGATATAGCCATTCTGGTATAGCGGATGCGATGGATGTGACACATCCGATTGAACTCCTAGAGGACTAAATAACACAATAGCACCTATAACATTACTTGGTAATGAAGTGTAGGTTGTAATGATGGATGGGTGGACATGAGAATAGCCTCAAGAGTGGATACAATGAGGTTGGAAGTTGAAATGGAAGAAAATGAAATCTGTAGAGGGAGTGAAGTGGAAATTGGAGACCCAATCATTTCCCTACTAAGAGGACATGAAGGGATGAAAATAATTGGGCCATGGATGGGGATGGAAAAGAATAAATGAGTGTAGGAGTAGAAGGTAATGATGGAGAAAGTGATAATGGTAGGGAAGGAGGGGGTGGCATATTTTTTTATATAACTGGCAAATCAATAACTTTACAAAAAAATTATCTTGGTATTATAGAGGACATAACCTTAGAAGTAGGATCCTATCGAAGAGAGGAACTTCCAACAAAAAATGAAATCTTCTTAGGAATTATATTGGCCTTTAGGGTAGACCTTTTCCCTGTCATGGATGTAGGAAGGCTCATTTTTGGTTAGGATTCTATTCTTATGGATCTCTCCAATCCCTTAGGTGAAATTAAGTAAGGTACCCAACCAAATCATATGCTCTTTGTAATATGGGTCTCGTAATTTCCTTAGTATTGCAACTTTCCTCTTGATACCAATCAATCCATGACAATGGTTGATTGGAAACATTGTTATCCTTGTATATTGGATCCAACACTTCCTCTTCATCCTCCATCTCCTTTGGAATATCCACAAGACCAAACTATCTAACCTCATCCAAAGTCAATATTTCATATTCTCATTTCCTGATAATAACCTCATCCCGATAGTGAATCCAAATATCCTCTAGTTGAGGCACGTGAGAACTGGATAGACCCATTTCACTGAACTTACCCCAATAGTCAAAATTGGTTCTGGGATGAAAGGTTTGCAAGGTAACTTCAGACATCTCTGCATCCACATTCTTTGCTTTATAAATACTAGCACAAGTATACCTTCCGATTAAAATGGGAAAATGTACTCTCTCCCTCTGTCATTTGTTCTAGATTTTGTGATAATTCAACAACTCTTGAACCAATTATTAAAAAAACCCATTTATCAGTAAGGCACCTTGGTAACTTTCCTAGGAATATATGAAACTGGGAATCCTAATGTACGTAAATGTTGGAAATTAAAGATAAATGGCTCCCCACTCTCGTAATTCTTTGAAAGCCTCATCAGAAATCCTTCAATTATACAAATTCTTATCAAAATGATAAAGGAGAAAAATGAAGAAGGCATCATTGAATTTGTGAAAAATGTCTGCTCTCCTCCTCCATCATGATTTGAGGATAGAAATAAAAATATATGATGCATTTCAACACCTCTGTATTTAACCCATTGAATTCTCCCATGGCACCTGCAACATAGACCAAGAAAAAGTCATGTAAATTTTTTTAAAGACAAGACTTTACTCAATTGAAAATAGATAGAGTTTCTGATATGCTCTCCCATCGTATGAATTCTTTGTTCTTCTTAATAGTGGAAATATATAGGAACATCCATTCCTAAAACTCTTTTGTAGAAGAAAGACCTAAAACTCTACTCAATAACACAATGAGATTGTTTACTTCTTGGATGAAATCTGATCGAAACATTGTCTAAGGTAACTTGGTGACATTCTTGGCCAAGTAGGTCTTCATCATGAATTTCATTGGAAATTCGGTTTCCTTTTCCTAATGTTGAATTACAGTTTATGGTGAAATTGTGTCCTAGTCATCAACATCTTAGAGTTTAAACAAATATTCAAAGAATTCAAAATCCAATCTAATTATGACCTTACCGTCATCATTCTTCACCATTCTAGAATCTTTGTCAAAATGGGCTGCTATGTCCAAGACAAATTTGGTACAATGCATGGATGCAAGAAAACCAACACTAGAAAAGGCCACTATCATATATAGTCTGCATCCAAATCTTCTTGTTAGGAGCTTTCAACCTTGTCTAGAAGTCTAGAAAATCTACTTGTGCAAGATCAGTATCTCCAATATTTCCCAAGTCTGAGGAAAGAAATGAGTGAGGAGTGACTCCTAGAAATGTATACTTAATATTTTCTTTTCCTTTTGATGACGAGGTTGAGATTAATTTCATATTTCTAGAATCCGAATGGCCTTTGGAAATTTCATAACAAACACCGTAAAAGCTTCAAATGCCAAATTCTTGAAACCAAAACTAGAAAAAGTTTTCTATCTCTTAAGTATAAACCTCTAAAAACCCAAAAATGGAAGACCCGCAAAACTCCAAAAGCAAGAACCTCCAAAAACCCAAAATTGGCAGACCTCTAAAACTCCAAAAATTAGGAACCTTCAAAACTCGAAAAAGGGTAGACCTCAAAAGTAATATGTGAAATGCAAAATCACGAAGGCACCGAATGAAAATAAAATACTTGTGGAGATCTGGAAGAAATTATCATGCAATTTAGAATAGATGCCTGCACATATTGGATTTTGTAGCTATGTAAATCAGGCAACATTTTTAAGGAAAAATTGTAGATGATGAGGGTTCCATTTTCAAATAAGAAAAGGAAGAACAAAATAAAATAAACAAAGAATAAAAACCCAAAATGATCATAAATAGAGAAGAAATAACTGAAAAACCAAATTACCTTGAAAATGATGCCTCGAAAGGACAAAAATTTTGGTAAAAATTAGAGTGTTAGAGCAAAAATTTAGGTTAAAATTACAGATAAAAATTTGAGTTTTTATTGAAAAACCTAAAATTAATGCCAATAAGTGGACATATAGGGATTAGGTGAGAATTAAATGCCCATAGAAACCCTGAAGTCCCAAACCCCAAAATTCTGAAGTTATTAAATTTTAAAACTTCATAGTTTTGGACTTCAGAACTTGAGAGACGGAGATATGAATAGATGATGGAAGACTCTGAAATCTGAAAGCCCAAAGTTTTGAAATTTCGGAACTTCAGAGTTTCAGACTTTGGAACTCTAACAAGAAATTTCTCAAAAAGGCAACGCAGAATCAAACCCAAAATTCTGAAGTTCCCAAATTTTGGAACTTCGGGCTTTCAGACTTTGGAACTCTGAGTCATAAATTATGAAAAATCCAAAGGAGAATTCTGAATCCCGAAAGTCCGAAACTCTAAATTTTCAGAATTTCAGGATTTCGGAGTTCGAACCTCAAAGTCTTAAAAATATTTGATTTGGTAGTTGCTTCTCCCTATATCCAAAAAGGAAACCACCAAATCCAAGCCTGTAATTTCACACTTCAAGTTTCAAAGAATTTCAGCACACATTTTAAAAAGACACTTCGAGTGAAAGATTTTAAAAGAAATTTTGAATCAACTTTTAACAACTTTTTTTTCAAGGTAAGATTTAAAGGTTAACATAGACCAAATTTATTTAAGGGATTTTTTCAAACAATACATATACTTTGAACATTTTTATAGATATATGCAATGATACTTACAACCAAAACACACAGCAAGTGTATGTTCTCCATTTTCTTTGGCGGATGTCCAACCCTTATTTTAAAGTTCGTTTTCACAAATTAGAAATCTTTTATTTACAATGGTCATGTTAGAAATTTATGTAATTTGTTGAATCATTCCAAAACTACATCAATTATTTGAAAAAATTAAAATAAAAGACAAGTTTTTAACATAACAAACAAACTCAAAATAAGGTCTTTTTAAGAAACTCAATTTTTGTGCATATCTTATAACCATTGTACTCCATGAGATCACATACCCTATAAGGAATTTTTCTCAAAAATTCACATGTTTTTGTATTTTTCATATGTATCTTCTAAGGAACATACAACTAAAACATTTTAAAAACATCTAATCTCCATAATTATTTGGTCGATTTCCACACCTATTTCAAAGATCAATTTCTCATTGGTGCACTTTTAGCTGTAAATTATCTATTAGAGATGCATGTAAACTGTGGAATCATGTTAAATCTTCATAAATTGTTTGAAATATATAAATAAAATATTGATATTTTTATTTAACATAAAACTCAAAATAAGGTCTTTTCCAAAAATTCATTTTTCTTGCATATCATGTAATTATTATAAATAGTCTATGAGACACCATATATTTAAGGAATTTTGCTAAATAGTTCAAAATCTTGAGCATTTTACATGCATATCTACCAAGGTTCCCTCATGCACCCATAAAGATCTCTACACAATACAAAAATTGAAAAATACCAAAAAAATAAGCTAAAGCCTTTTTTGCAAACCTAATTGAGAAATCTGCACTCTTCAAGTTTCTTTCATTCATAATAACTTGAGAAAATATGGTAGAAAAATGGTACACCCAAGTGTATTACGTAGGTGGATTTTTTTGACCCCGCATTCAAAGAGAAACAAAGAGATGATTCTAGACTTGAATTGTATTGGTAAGAAAATGAATTCTTGAAATATCCTATTGAAGTTCTTAGTAAAGAACAAGTTCTTGAACAACTAGTCTTCATTCCACATGAAGAAGAAAGAAAAGAGGAAATGACAATGCAAGAATTTGTAAAATGGGCATAAAATATTGGTTCATTAGATTTGACTCTAGCACTTCATGAGCTTCCAAAGGATCGAGAAATAAATTTCTAAAATTCTATGGAGATTGAATGCAATGCCCTAACAATCACATCACAACCTTTACCACATCTTGTGACATTATTAGAGTGTAACATGAAGGTGTTTATGTGTGGTTGTTTATGGAAACATTCCAATATGTGGCGGTAAATTGGTTTTACTACTTGTCATCATGATCGGTGATCCAAAGAACATTTTGGTATGTCAAGAGTTCCATAAATATCCCTAAAATATGAAAAAGTGGTAGAGAATTTAACAAGCCTTCATCCTACTACGGAATGTGGAAAATAAACTTTGCATGATCAAGTTATGGCTTGTTAAAGTTTGGTCATAAATCTAACTTGATAGATTCAATCGCCAATGTAGAAGCGAGACATGGAAGAAGTGGAGTTTAAGCGAAAGACCCAAAATTTGGTTTTTTTATGTCGGTCTTCGACATTCATATTCGAACACATGGACCTTACTTTTTCTTGATCGGGAACCTCGGCCGTGTTCGACACACTCTTTTCACGGAGGGTCCTTTTGCTCCATATAAATTTCATTACATGGTGGGCCCTTAGGCCACCACATGGCCTATCACCACATTCCATACTTGAGCCAACTCGATTAGGCGAGCTCTCTATTTCCTTGAAAGAGTTATCATCTTGCAGGCGAGTTTATAGAGCTTGGCAAGATCTCGTACATAGCTTCGGTTAGTTATTATTGGGTGAGTTAGTTTTTTCATTTGTGGATCTTCTTTACTCTCCACCTCGCACATTCATATGGGCAGCATTGGTCAAACATCCATATGACACTCTCCAAATTCCATTTCCCACCAATTATTGTTTCACATGGGCTCAAATTATACCACCACCCACTTTTAAAACCAATGGGCTCTACATAGTGCAACTACGTGGAAAAAGGGAGGTTGTGTGACATGTGGCACATTAAAATGGGGTGGACATTCCACTAAATACACACTTCCCCCATTCATACCATGCATGTGAGTTTTTAACTCCCACCATTAATGCAATATTAAATGGGTCGGGTTGGGGAGAATCGAACCCCAAGTGCCCATATCTAAAATTAATACCCCAATGTTACATTACATAAGTCGACAAGCTATAAAAGGAGCGTGGGGGTGTTTTTCTATATAAAAGCCTTTGTATGAGCTATGGGCTTAAGGAGGTTCTTGTAAACATCATCATTTTGAAGCACGAGAAGAATTTTTAGCGTTTGGACTAAAAGGGGAAATTCTTATAATTTCCATATTCTTCTAATGAGGGTATTGTATTCCTGATTTTTCAGTTTTGTGACATAGTTTTATCCTGTGGAAGTCATTCGAGTGCTTGGATTTCATTTCTAGCATTCATCATGCACACACCTCTTTGAATGAAGATTATTGGAGACTTATTATTACGCATCGGTCATTATAATATGGGGTTCAATACTCGGTGGACATGTAGGAGATATTTTCTTCATATTTTCTAGTTTGGGTTCATTGCAAATCAACTAGACCTTGATCATAGTGTTTTTCTAGTTTAGAGTCATTGCATGAGTCAATTAGATATGTGATCCTCTTTTTAATACAATTTGAATTCATGATGAATAAAATAGATCTATGGTCATTTTATTATCGTGTTCGATTCATTCAAATCAACGATGTATGTGATCACCTTTATGCTCCTATTTAGGTCTATTGCATATCAATTAGGACACTTGTTCTTCTACATTTCTTTAGTGCGAGATCTTCATTCAGTGTGTAGAGGCTTCCTAAGGTTGTGTAACTTAGTGGTAGCTATTCGTGTAGAGGACTTTGTACTTCAGAGGACTAGTTCATTTTCATTAGAATAAACTTTTATTTGTTTTTGAGGCAAGTTAAGATTCGTATGAATCCAATGGTATATTTTTGTTCAGGTTGTACCTTCATAGCTTCATTTGTAAATTGTACATTTTTACAAATAGGAATTGTAATGAATCAACTCAATATTTGAACCTAGAGACATAGGAATTTTCCACACTTCATTATCAACTTATTTGAAATGTGTGGGTGTTTTCTTTCCATTGCATTTTCCTTTTAAGTTGATCATTTTTGTGGAGTTAATTTAAACAAGTGTCTATAAGGGTCCAAGGGTAGTGAAAATTTTTGGCCCTATTTTCGGATCATGTTTGTATCGAGTAGGTTGATTTTACAATGTGTTTGCTTCATATTCTTATTTTGGAGTCCAAATTCATGAGAAAAGATGAGGGAAAGGTTTATCATACTTAGTAGATTTCTTGTATTTAAATTGGATTACTCCATTTATATCTCCTATTTATCTTTCAAGTGTATGCTATTAATTGGATACATGATTGAAATCTTATTTAGAAGATAGGATATTTGTCACTATTTTTCCAAATATTTGAGCTCATTGATGTTAGATCAGATTGTCATTTTATGTAGAGGCTTATGACCGTGTAGCAAAATGGTAGCTGATCATCGTTGGCATTTGATATTAGGTCAAATCATCACTCTCTGTAGAGACTTGTGGCAATGCAATAGAGTGGTACCTAATAGTCATTATCAATGAGAGACTTCACACCGTGTAGAAGTTGAGACCATGAAGTGGGATGCTTTTGGATATTAACATGAAATGTCACTCTACATAGAGGTTTGGGACCCTACAAAAGAGTGGTATCTAATAATCATCACCTATCATCAACTTGTATCTTCATTTTATATATAGGTTGAGGTGATGTAATAGAATGATAGTTGATCAATTTATTGACATCGACATCGGGTCAGAACATCACTCTGTGTAGAGGTTATTTGTGGCCGTGTAGTAGAGTGGTACCTGATTTTCATCATCATTCAGAGACTTGTACCATGTAGAGGTAGAGGTCATGTAGCATGGTAAAAGACATCATTAGAAACTCCTAAGTAGAAGGCAGAGGCAAAGGACATGCAGTGAGGTGGAGCAAACTGTCGTCTTCAGTGGCACAAAACTTATTTATGTGTAGATATGTAGTATGTGCAATAGAATAGAGATTAGCACGAGTTTTCATCAATGTGGTGCATATGCCACATGTCCCAAGATTGAGCCATTGGTTGTCGATTTTGGATTAGTAGTGTACTATGTAGATCTCTTCTTAGCAACACATGGTTTGGGATTCATAGAGGTTTTTGTGGAAAAAATGGCTTCTCATTGGGGATGCGGGATCTGAAGAAAATTTTGGGACATCATAAGTTCCCTAAATCTTCCTAAACCATGAAAGAGTACTAGAGCATTAAGCGGCGTTCCATTTGTACCTAGAAGACAAAAAATAAAATTCCTATGCTCAAGTTATGGTTGGTTAAATTTTTGTTGTAGTTCAAACTTGAAAGATTCAACTAGCTAATGTGATAACGAAACATAGTGGAAGTGGAGTGTAATTAGAAGAGAAAAAAATTGGGTTTTGTGATGTTGGTCTTCGACACTCATATTCAGATGTGTGGACCCCACTTTTTTCTAGCTGAGAGCCCTCGACTAGGTTCAGAACACACATTTCATAGATGGGTTCTTTTGCCACTTCATCGACATTTCTCCACATGATGGGTCCTCAAGCCACCACGTGGTCTGAAACCACATTGCATGTCAAGATAAATCGTGTTGTCGAGCTCTATATTTCTCTTCATGAGTTATCATCTTGTGGGGTGAGTTTATAAAGTTTAGTGATCTCAAGACATAGCTTGGTTTTCTATTATTGGGTGAGTTTATGTTTACATAGGAGGATCTAATTTACTCTCCACCACCCACATTTATATGGGAAACATCAGTAAAACATCCACATGCCACATCTAA
This sequence comes from Taxus wallichiana var. yunnanensis, assembly GCA_018340775.1. NCBI lineage: Eukaryota > Viridiplantae > Streptophyta > Pinopsida > Cupressales > Taxaceae > Taxus > Taxus wallichiana. Next base: position 760,313,889 of record CM031234.1, read on the forward strand.
ATGGCACCCCCATTGTTTATTGTTTCACATAGGCTCAAATTATACCACCACCCACTTTTATAACTAGTAGGCTCTACTTATCGCAGAATCCACTATGTGGAAAAATGGAGGTAGCATGGCATATGCCACATTAAAATGGGCGTGACTATTCCATTAAATACATACCGTCCCCATTTTCAACATGCATGTGGTTTTTTAACTACCACCTCTAATGCAATCTTAAATGAGTCGGCTAGAGAGAATCGAACCCCCAACCACCCATATCAATAATTAATACCCCACCACTATGTTACATATCTTAGAAAGCTATAAAAAATCTTGTGGGTATTTGTCTACACTTTTATGAGCTATGGGCTAAAGGATGTGCTTGTAAAGATCATCATTTTAGGAGCACTTAGTGGGATTTTTAGCCTTTAGAGTAAAAAGGAGAAATGCTCAAAATTTGCATATGCTCTTAAAGGTGGTATTGTATTCCTAATTTGGAGGTTTTGTGTCTTTTTTTACCCTATATAAGTCATTTGAGCACTTGGATTTCATCCTGGGGCCTTCATCAGAGTGTACCTCTTTGAAGGAAGAATGTTGGAGACTTACTCTTCTTCATCAGTCATTATAAGATGGGGTTCACTACTTGGTGGAAATAGAGAAGATATTTTATGCATCTTTTCTAGTTCAGATTCACTACAAATCAATTGGACCTTCATCACAATATTTTTCGAGTTTAGATTCATCATGAGTCAACAAGATATTTGATCCTCTTGGGTAATATGATTTAGAATCATATTGAATCAACTGAATTTGTGGTCATTTTATTATCTATTTCAAATTCATTCAAATAAATTTGGTATGTCATCACCTTTGTGTTATGGTACATATATATCATTGATTAATTGCAACACTTGAATTTTTGCATTTGTTCAACTTATATCTTCATTCTTTGTAGAGGCTTCTTGAGGCCATAAAAAGAGTGGTAATTGTTAGTGGAGAAGAATTTGTACTTTTGAGGACTAGCTTAGATTCCTTGGAATCAACTGTTATTTGTCTTCTAGAGGACATTTTGAATTCATTAGAATCAATTGGTATATTTTTTGGTTCAGTTGTACCTTCACAAACTTCATTTGTAAATTATATACGTTTACAAATCAAAAGTCTAATGAATTAATTCAACATTTAAAGTTGGAGATGTAGGCATTTTCTGAAATCCATTATTAACTTATTTTGAATGTGTGGGTGTTTTCTTTCCGTTGTATTTTCATTTTAAGTTGATAATTGTTGTGGAGTTTATTTACAAGTTCCTATAGGGGTCGAAGGCAAGTTAAAGTTTTTGGCCATATTTTCAGATGACTTTGTCTCCAATTGGGTTGATATCAAAACAAATTTCAAAGAGAGGTTCAAGACTTCCAAATATGTGCATGCCCTCCTTGATCAGCTTACTCAAATGAAGACAGATTCATAAGATTCCATGAAAGACTTCGTGGAAAAATTCAACATCTGATCAACAAACTTCCCATTATCACTCTTCCCATTGTCAATGCAATATGCAAGAGCAATGAATATGCACAATAACAAAATTTTTAATTAGAAGTTGAAAATGAATAAGAAATAAAATGTGCTCAAACTATTTTTTGTGAATTCACACTTGATGATGAAGAACCCACATATAATTACTCATATGTGGTGTTCAATTGACCACAAAAGAAGAAAGAAGCCTCTTATTTTGCTACCCAAACTAAGAAATTGAATCCTCATTATTTTTTTACCCAAGATAAGAAATTGAATCCCTAAATGGGGACTTAGAGAAAACCAACAACAAAAAGAGGATCATCAAATTCCTCTTTAACAAATTCAACTGAGAAAATCATGAAATCACTCTAGCCAAGAATCCTTCTTCATCTTCAAGTAAGGCTTATTCAACTTCCCTTAAAAAATCAATTTCTTAAAATCCTAGGAACATCCATGTCAAAGCTGTTATAACCACTGATGTTACTACCACCTCTTCATCTTCTCATATCATTAACCATTGAAAAAAATAAAAATCCCAAATTTCTGAATTTGAGTACTTGAGACTCATCCCAAACAACTTGAGAAACTTTCTTACAACATCAAAGGAATTATCTCTATTTGACATCCTAAATATATGACCACAAATGAACCACCTCATGTATCTAAACCCACTCCATATTTGAAATATCTCATTTCCACAGCCTCCACCTCTAGGAAGGTAGAATATTTCTACATAGACTTATTAGTGAACGGGTATAAGTTAAAAAATTTCATCATTGACTTTGGTACTTTGGAAAATGTCATACTTGAATAATTTTCTAAAGATCTCAGCCTCTCCCTTTCCCCTACGTCTAGCCATTGAATCTCTATGGAAATGAAAAATTTCCCCTTACAAGCCATATCAAGGATGTCAAGGTAGCATTAGCAGAATTCCTTGACAAGAAAGTCACTATGAGAATTCTTATAGCAGACATGCTTGCCTCATATGGTATGTTTTGGGATGAAGTTTATGTCAAGATGTATGTGGGGATACATAGTTGGATAGGTCACACGCCACCATCCCAATCAATGGTTTAAAAAATAAATAACTTCCCATCAAAAAAATTAAGTATACTTTTCAAAACCGGATGACCCACGAAAGACATCACGTGTCGAAATTCAAGGTTTTACAAAATTTTCATGACTTTTGGGAAGATCTTGTGCTACCCACATTGGTGGAAGAATGTCCAAACACCGTAGAGATAATGAAATAACATCATGATGATTTGATGAAATTAGGGTCTCGAGAGTGTGTGCTTCTAATAGGATGAGAACATAAATGAAGTTTCACCACTAGATGTTGATGATGGTGATGAGAGCCTCAACTTGCAATAAAACAATATTGAAGTGAAGAGTGATGTGGATAAAAATAAAAAGTGATACTCGGAACTTCTTGACATGTAAGTTTAATATTTCTAATAATGTTCTTGATGCTCGATATGATTTTCCATGTGATGAGTATGCTTGTGAATATGAATACTTATCTTTATCATTAGAAGAAGATGACAATAAATATGGGAATGAAAACATATTTTTGGCTCTCAAATGTGAATCTATTTAAGGATATGATGATTTCATCATAAAATTGGATTTCTTGATTCAAAGTGATCAAGATTAGGAAAATGATAATGATGGTATTTCAGCTCTAGTGTTTTTCCCATTCCCCATTCATCCTATGGGAAATTCTCAACAAAAAATGGAGAAAGAAAATTTACTTCATCCTATGAGTGGTTTTGTTCAAAATGGAATTTTTAAAAATGAACTTCAACATTTTAGCACTTATTTTACAGAAGAGGAGGATGCTATTAAAATGATAATTGATGTTAAATCCCAATATGGAAAAAATGAAGAAAATGATAGTTTCCATGTTGCACACCCAACCTTGAGTTCATTCTCTTTCCAATATGATGATGCAATGCATGTGACACACCATGTAAGGAAGAATGTTGTTAATGATCTAAGGTATGAGGAAGATGATTTCTTGGTACAATTGAGAAACATGGGACATCAAGAGATTGGTGATAATGTCAAATTTTCTAAAGCATCTGTTGAGAATCAACTCATGAAGACAGTGGTCATGAAGTATATGCACAATGAAGAAAAAATTTCTTGGTATGAAAATGATAAGTCAAGTATAATTAAGAACCATCTTCATGGAAGTGTGAAAAGTCAGCAAGTGGAACAAACCTGAGAATCAAAGAGAAGTTAGAAAGAGTGTGTGAAAGAATCAAAGGTAGTGGAATGAATGAATGGACCACCAGTTGCACTAGTGACCATGCTATATTTCTCAAGAATATGAGGAGAGATTCATACTTCATTTAAACTATCAAAAAAATTGTGGAAGAAAGGAATCTAGTGATATCCGTTCATGAGTAGGCACTCGTTCAAATAAGTGCTTAAATTAAAGTGGATCGTCCCTACATGTACATAGGTGATTTATGATGTTTCCATTTTTTTGTTATGTGTTTCCTTTTATGTTTTATGTTTCCATTGTGTTGCATGTTTCCTTTCTCATCATGTGTGGTTATTTCTTATCGTTTGTGTGTTCAATACAAGATTATATGTCGTTTATATTTGTTGCGACTCTATATAGAATGATGGATAACGTAATGCTCCATGTAGTGTCTTAAGATTAAGGGATTCCTACTTTCCATTTCATTGATGCACTCAATACATAACATCTTCCAAAGCTAGATCCAACTATTTTAATGTGTTTTTGTAAAGGAAAAATTAAATGTTGAAACATTACAGCTATACCCTAGTGTTAAACAATTTTTATCCCAAATTCTCCCCGAAAAATTTGGTCAAGATAACTCCTCCACATAAGGAAATTATCAAGGAAATGACTCAGACCCATGAGATCACATTCCAAGATGATAAACAGGTTATAGATGGGCTTGGAAATGAAATGGCAGGGTAAGAAATGAAGGAGCAGTGTTGTAGAGAATCCGGGAGAAAGAAGGGGAAGAAATGGTGAAGATTCAAATCCCTCAGGCTTGAAACCATTCATGAAAGAATCCATAATTGACTAAGTATGGAAGATCCAACAGAGGGAAATACATGTCCTAACGATGCTCCTGTAAAGGGGAATCCAAGAAAGAGAAGCTCAAACAAGTTCCGCATCTCCACGTGTCTCGGGATGAAACAGGGTAGGGGTAACTGCGGTCAAGTAGAGTCAAAAGGAGGAGCTTTGAGGCCGCGGGGGTTTTCTAATTTTTTTGTTTCACGAAAAGGGGGAAATTGTGGACTTGCGAACTTGATTTTTGTTGTAATATAGCTGCCATGTGTCCCATATCAAAAGGGGACCCATTTTTAAAAATGATTTCCTGTCCATTCATATGGACTCGATACAAACTTCAAAGGGGCATATCTTTTGACTCAGGGCTTGAAATATCGCTAATCTGACACCATTAAAAATATCTCGACCTCACGTATGCCATGGAGGTCTGAGACTTTAATTTGAGGAGGTCAGGTAAAGGAAAATGGAGGAAACATCTTCAGGCCTTCAATGAAGGATCCATTTGTCTCAACAACTAGCTCAGATTTGATTTGTTTCTGTCATTTCCTCTTCTTTCAAGGTGCCAAATAAAGGAATCATGTAGTAAAGACATATTTGGGGGCACATTTTATCTGAAGCATTAACAACAATGGTTGAACTTCAACCTACTTTTGCGCTTCTCTCTCTCTCTCTCTCTTTCTTCTCTCTCGATCAAATCTACATATATAGGGGCAAGATTCATTGTAAAGGGTTGTTAATTCTTCTTCCCTGCTCCCTCTCTATTTCTTCTCCGAGGTCGAATGTGGAGTTTAAGCCTCCTCCCTTGGCTTTTTAATAGCATTTTCTTGCCTCTTTCCCATTAATGGTGTCTTGTGTGAACTCCTAGAGTAATAAAATATTTTTTCGTGATGCATTTTGTCCATCCTTTGCTCATTTTGTTATCTCTTCACGCCTCTCACCATTGCGAGTATATTGTGCATATCTCGATGTCCATTACAGGTTTTGGGAGTTGTGTTTAAGGGGTTTGAAATGGTGTTATGTGTGAAATTTATCCTTGTTCTATTATGCATCTATCCATCCTCTCCATTTCTCACCTCGCTCCATTCCGGAAGTTGGGTTTGTGATCAGTAATTCCCTTTTATTGGTGGTATCACCTATGTAGTGTAGGATTTATTTATTTTCATGCTCTCTCTCTCTCTCTCCTTGGTCACTTGGAATTGTTAGATTAGGAGTACATAGTCATGTTTCCTTCCTTAGAAGTATTGTAGTGCTAGGATTAGGAATAGGAACCAACCTTTTCTCGGAGGACCATTCCCATTTGCAAGTCTCATAGCTTGGGAATGTTCCAATGTTATGCAAATCACACCAAATGACCCCGCCTTAGAAAAGAAGACCCATAACTCATTTGGGGGTGCTATGATTTTGCACTAACAATTTTGGCATGCCTAGTGGGATAGGTATGAATCACCTTAACACTTCATTTCATCAAGTTTGATGTGGTCTTCATGAAAATTTCAGCCTTTGGAGGCACTTTCAAGCACATATGGTGACTCCATCTTGTCAACAACCCATCCTCTAAGTTAGAGACCTTTTCCATCCATTTCTAATAATTTTTATCTATTTTCTTCTTCCATCTCTTTCATTTTATCCCATTCCATGGAACTCACACTTACAACAACAACAAGACGCGTTCCAATTCCAATAAGCTTTACAAATCCTTCAAATCAACATTTTGAGCAAATCCAAAATTGGCATGGTTACCCCTATGAGCAACAGTGCCAAAATTAGTTTTTCTATGGAGATTTCCAAGAGCAAGGGTATGTAAACAATGTAGAAAATCAAATGCAAGATGCTGGTCTATTGGAGAAGATCCAAAAAATGGAGATTGGCATGGTTTAGTCAAGAGATACAAATCAAATGAAGGCAATTAGAATTGGTTGTAGGGAGCCTTGTCCATGGGAAGGCCCTTTTCCAAAACATTACAGCCCTCAACAAAAGCTTGACTTCATGCTTGAAGTGTTGCCTCACTTACACGGTGGATTAACGACATTGGGGCTTATGAGTAAAGTGTGGGACAACCTTGTCAATGGGTAATTCAATCACCAGCTCCTTGCCTTTCATTTTCTCTCCTCAATATTCATCATTTTAGTAGAGGCAAGATTCAAGCCCCCGACTTGCTTCCCAAGTGTTGATTTCATTTCTCCATCTCCTAGTATTCCACCTCATCTCATTTCTTCTATCCTTTTCACTTCCAAATAGTCATACCCTCCAAACAAACAAGAAGTTACACCTCCCTTCCCACCACAAACAATTGCAAATATGGTTGAACCCAAACCTACCACTCCTCTTTCTTTCCAAAGAACATTTTAGGAAGAGACTCAAGAATCTAGTCAAGAAGAAGAACAAGAAGAAGATCCCAACATAAAAGAAATGACAGACAATCTGAAGAGTTGGGATGCCAAATTTGGGTTTACAAAGTCCCCTTGATGGTCAAGCCAATCAAGGATGTCAAGATTGAAGAACCAAGTGGTGGCCGAGGAGGCTAAGTTAACATCAGCGAAGAGCAAGAACAAGAGGAGGAACAATTAGTCCCAAGCCCCATTGAAGAGGAGTAGATGGGAGAGATTAGATCAATGTTAATGCCACTCAATGAAGAAGGCATCATTGAATAGTTTTTGCTTTCATTACAAGGTCTTGATTTGATTGATGAACCCATGATGGAAGAGGACCATACAGTTTCAGAGGCTCTAAGTGTGGAGTAGGCTATAGGGGAACCTTCATTTCTTCCTCCCACTTCATCTCCTTCAAGCTCTGATATTGAAGAAGAGTTTCATGTCTCAAAATTCATGTTTGAGGAAGAGAGAAGCCATGGTGAACAAGTGATCACTTGCGCAGAAGACAACAAGGAGGAAGACTATCTATATGGCTTGAGAGATTGATTTGATGAAAATGAGCCCATTGAGATTACATCATTTTCTCCTCCATCCATCTTCCACGCACATGAACTTGCTTCCATGAAGGAGAATATTCAAGTGCAAAATCCTACACTCCATAATGGCCCTCTGGAACCAAGGTTGGAAGATCTTGATCTTCCATGTTCTTCAAAAGAGGAGGAAGGAAAAAGTAGGAGGATGTCATCATCTCTCTCACGCCATTCATCCAAGAAGGTCCACAAGAAAACTCCATTCTTAGAGTTGAAACTCAGAACAAGGGGCACATTCAAAGGATCAAACCATGCCCAATTAGGTACTTGGCTTCATTAGAGCCAATGGAGAAGCCAAAACTAGTCATGCCTACTTCAGGGCATGAGGATGAGTACCAAGGTACCAAGGGTCACCATCAATACCTCCAGGAGTCCAATGCAGGTCATCTTGAAGAGGTATTTTCCATTAATGTTGATACCTTGATGATTTGGGTGGAGGACAGGCTTATAGCTAGTTTTTCACTCATACAGGAAGCTATATTTAGTGTCAAATCATTTGCATGGCTTCTCCTCTTGAGAAAGGAAAGCTAATTCTCCCTACCTATAGGAGGATTTGTTTAGCATTCTTTCTTTCTAGTTTGTGTAGGAGTAGGAGTAGACTTTGTTTCTAGTAGAAGACGTGCTTATGGACACTCAACATGTCTCATTTGAGGCATGTATGATTTGGTCTTTGTATATAAGTTTTGTTCGCATTGCTCTAGAGATGCATGAAGCCAAGCTCTTAACTATCCAAGGTAGGGAAACTCATAGTTACCTGTAATAGTTTCCATCTTCAAAGAAAAAAAATGCAGAGCAACTAAAATCATTGCAAGACACACCCATTTGAGAGATAGAAGAAGCCTAGGGTTAAAACAATTTTCTACTCTCAGAAACCTTTATTTCGAGATTTCTTATGAAAATTGAGAGTGCAAGTAGTTGGGATCATGAACCAAAGGTAGAATTAGTATCAAAATTTCTTTCTCGACTCCATGCCCAATGGATTCTTCAAGAACACTGGTTTCTTCATCTAGCAGCTAGACGTCCTCGTGAGTCGCTAAATTGTTATCCCAAATTCACTCCCCCAGAAAATTTCTTCAAGAAAACTCTTGCACATAAGGAAATTATGAAGGAAATGACTCAGACCCACAAGCTCACATTCTAGGATGACAAACAGGTTAGAGATGGCCTTGGAAATGAAATGACAAGGTCGAAACAAAGGAGCAATGTCGCAGAGAAGTGGGAGAAAGAAGGGGAAGAAACGATGAGTATTCGAAGCCCTCGGGCTCAAAACCATTCAAGAAAGAATCCAAAATTGACTAAGTATGGAAGAGCTAGTAGAGGGAACTACGTGTCCTAACGGTTCTCCTTAAAAGGTGAATCCAAAAACTCGACACTCAAACAAGTGCCTTATCTCCACATGTCTCACGATGAAACGGAGGCGAGGCGGGCAATGATCAAGCAGACTCAAAGGTGGAGCTTTAGGGCTGCGGGGTTTTTTTTAAGTTTTATGTTTCATAAAAAGGGGGAAATTGCAAACGCGCGAGATTGATTTTTACTCTAATATAGCTGCCACGTGTCCCATATCAAAAGGGGACCCATTTTTAAAACTATTTTCCCGTCCATTCATATGAACTTGATAAAAAATTCGAAGGGGCATATCTTTTAACTCAGGTCTCGAAATATCACGAATCGACACCATTAGAAAGATATCAGCCTCACCTACACCATACAAGTCTTAGAATTTAATTTGAGGAGGTTAGGTATAGGAAAATAGAGGAAACGTATTCGGGCCTTCAATGTAGGATCCATATGTCTCAACAACTAGATCAGATTCGATCAGTTTCCATTGTTTCCTCTTCTTTCAAAGCACCAAATCAAGGAATCATGTAGTAAAGATGAATTTGGGGAAATTTTATTTGAAGCATTAACAATAGTGGTGTAACTCTAACTTAATTTTCCCACTTCTCTCTAATCAAATCTATAAATATAGGGGTTAGATTCATTATAAAGGGTTGTTCATTTTTCTTCCCTAACCCTCTCTCTCTTTCTTCTCCGGGGTTGAATTTGGAGTTTAAGCCTCCTCCATTGGCTTTGTAATGGCATTTTATTGCCTCTTGTCTATTAATGTTGCACTTTGTGTGAACTCCTGGAGCAATAAAATCACTTTTTGTGATGTGTTTTTCATCCTTTGCTCATTTTGTTGTCTCTTCTCGCCTCTCACCATTACAGAGTATACTTGTGCATATCTATGATTTTTATTGTAGGTTTTGGGATCTGTGTGGGGTTTGAAATGCTTTTCTATGTGAAATTTATCCTTGGGATGTGATGCATCTTTCCATCCTCTCCATTGCTCACCTCTCTCAATTTTAGGCAATTTGTTTTGTGATCACCAGTTCTCTTTTCTTGATGTTATCACCTCTGTAGTGTAGGATTTATTTACTTTCATTCTCTCTCTCTCTCTCTCTCTCTCTCTCTCTCTCCTCCTGGTCCTTTGGAATTGCTAGATTAGCAATGATAGTCACATTTCCTTAGAAGTAGTTTAATGCTAGGATTAGGAAGAGCAACCATCCTTCTTTGGAGGACCATTCCCATTTGCATGTCCCACATCTTGGGAATTATCCAATGTTATGCAAATCACACCAAATGACCATGCCTTAGAAAAGAAGATCCATAACTCATTTGGGTGTGTCTTTGTGATTTTGCACTAACACAATTTCCATGTAAAACATCCCAAGAACTTCTCCCATATAATTTATCCCTCTCTATCATGCCTATCCTCATCATATAAGTTCTCATGTATGTTTTAATAACCTTTCCCAAGGTTTTTAAATATAAAATAATTTCATGAAGTTCTTCCAATGTAGTGTATCTAAAGGAAAATTCTTCATACACACAGAAAGGCTAATTGGAGCCTTTTCGGGATAGGTGTTCATTCTCAAGGGTGGAGATGAAGGACTAAATTCATCGAGGTAGTATTGAGAAGCTAAAAACATAGTATAAGTGATTTAGGAAAGTTTATGGAAGATTTGAATGTTTAGGAACAAGTTCGGTAAAAATGGGTTTTTGAAGGTGAAGGAGGTTACAGTCCAAAAAAATGCCTAATATTTAGAAGATTTGGGGAGCTCCATAAAGAGATTGATTTCAAAAATTTATTATCAAAAATTTAATTCAATTCTCTAAATTATTGTTCTTTTAAAATTTTCAAAATATCTAGGAACTTCTTCTCGAGCCTAGTTTCATAGACACACCTTGCGGTTCATTTTAAGAGACCTCCTAGAAAAAGGATGTGTTTTATCCCCGGGGTTACATGGAGGCGATTAGATAATGGGACCCATCCCATTCATTTCATAGGTTTTTTTGAGTCAATTTCATATAAAAATCTCTGCCGAGTGTTAAAAATTTCCTTTGAATCTCTATAAGCTTCATCCTCAAGACTCTCCTTAAGGCAAGATTTTGGAACTCACTAAGCCATTTTCATATGTGCACACATGTCAAATAGGCATGAGGTTTAGGAACAATTTTTTTTTCCCATTTTGTCCCATCCCTTTGGGATATTTAGGGAAACACAAATTTTAAAAATCCTAATTAAGCCCTTTGGACCATCATAAGACCACAAAATGGAATATTCGCCGTATTACGAATATTCGCCACTAAAATTATCCCTGGACACACCTTGTAGTCTCAAGATGTGTTTTAGGGGGTTACATGGAGAATTAGATAATGGGACCCATCCCATTCATGAAGCTTTCTAAAAGAGTGAAAAATTTCCTTTTGTTAAGCTCATTTTCAAGCCTCATTTTAGCCCTTCTCGTTATGCAATCAAAAGTTGACACTTGTCAATCCAGGGTGGGGGCACAATTTTCTTCCCCATCTTTCACATCCCTTTGGGAAACTTTTGACAAAAAAATCAACTCATGCTTGTCTTGGGCGTTGGTTCTCCACATGATTCCAGGAGGGCTCTACAAACCATTTCTTAGCCATTTCCCTCTCTGCCTAATCAAATCACATTCTTCCACTTGTCACTCCCACATGAGGGATAATGTTTCTACCCCATCTATCTTTTCTTTATGGTATAGTTGGTAAAAAAACTTCCCAACTCTATCTCTCTCCGTGGTTCTTCATGTAACACGAATCAACCCTTGGGTGCCTAAGGTGTAAGGATAAGGCACTCAAAAAAGGTACTTGATATTTTACAAATGATTTATGGAAATTCGTAAGGATTTAAGATGACAAAAATACTTATTATAAATCCTTGATATTTATCTACATGATTAAATGTTCAAATCCTTCACAAGATATACATGCTTCTTTCCACAACTCATTTTTGTGAGTGCATACCTTGTTGTCTTGAGAACAAATGATAAATTGAAGGTGGTTTTAGGGAAAAAAATGGATCTTAATACTTTTTCTATTGTCTTTATAATTCCTTTTGGAGTCAAAATCATATATGGCTTCATGAAAACTTATCTCTTGAAGCTCCAGAAACGTCATCTTCAAGGTCTGACAAAAGGTATACTTTCATAGTTCTGATTTTCACCTCCTCATGCATGGCACATTTTTTTGTACCATCTGCCCCATCCATTTAGGAAAATTGAGACATTAAAACATTCCCTACCATATTTATGCGCTATTTTCCATCATATGACCTTGTTGAATCTCCATGATCCATTTTAAGCTCTTTTTCATCTCATTCCAGCCCTTCCCATTTACCAATGCAACAACGCCACTTGTTAATCCAAGGGTGAAGAAGGAACATGGATCATTTTTATTGATATTAAAGAATCAAGACTACATTAATGACTTACATGAGATAGTATAAAAATTTTATCGAGGCCCCTCTTCTCTTCCCATAGATCTGGTAGTCAAAATCACGCTAAAATTGGATGAAACGGTCCCTAAAATATCTAGTTTTGTGTGAACAAGTTTTTATGTCATGAATTGCTTTTTTAGAGATACGGAGGAATTGTTTTTATCACTATTTGTAACTTCTCAAATAAATATTCTAATTCTTGAATATTTGCAAGGATAAATCGTCCAAAATTTGGAGGGAAGGGTCTTCAATAAATCTAGTTTCATTTAAACTAGGTTTTATGGGATGAAGTTCTTGATTTTTCAAGATATTAAAGACAAATTTTTTTATTATTCTACCACATTTGATAAAAATACATTTCCCCACTTTTTTAAATAAAGAAATCATCCAAAAATTGGATCAAGGAATCTTGGAATGAAACCCCAAATTTCAAGACCCTTTTCATTGCAATCCAACACACGTAGTGTACTTATTAAAAATAACATGCGCCCATGGTGTGACATTGATTAAAATAGTAATTTTTTTAATACTCGTGAAATCATGAAATTAATGGTCCTGTAGATAGGAAAGAAACATTAGGGAATGAAAATAGGGTTGTAGGATGATCTCATATCTCAAACAAAGAAATTAAACTTCCATAAGGGTCTTGGAAGCATCTTCTTGATCTCAATTAAAGTGAGCCAGTGAGATGGGTGAGCTAGTAAGTTGGTTTATTTTAAGTAATTCAGTTGGAGTGATCTCATTGAGATATTGTAGTGGATCAATCAATCATGAAGAGGATCTTCTTGAGAAATTCTTGCATTCATCTTGAGCTCACATAAAGATTCAATAGTGTTACTAAAGATATTGAAGATGGAATTTTTCTTATTATTCTACCATATTTGATAAAAATACATTTCCCCACTTTTTTAAATAAAGAAATCATCCAAAAATTGGATCCAGGAATCTTGGAATGAAACCCAAATTTCAAGACCCTTTTCATTCCAATCCAACACACATAGTGTACTTATTAAAAATAAAATGCGCCCATGGTGTGACATTGATTAAAATAGTAATTTTTTTAATATTGTGAAATCATGAAATTAATGGTCGTCTAGATAAGAAAGAAACATTAGGGAATGGAAATATGGTTGCAGGATGATCTCATATCTCAAACAAAGAAATTAAACTTCCATCATGGTCTTCAAAGCATCTTCTTGATCTCGATTAAGGTGAGCCGGTGAGATGGGTGAGCTAGTAAGTTGGGTGATTTAAAGTAATTGAGTTGGAGTGATATCGGTGAGATATTGTAGTGGATCAATCAATCATGAAGAGGATCATCTTGAGAAATTCTTGCATTCATCTTGAGCTCACATAATGGAATAAGATTCAATAGTGTTTCTAAAGATATTGAAGACGGAATTTTTCTTATTATTCTACCATATTTGATAAAAATACATTTCCCCACTTTTTAAATAAAGAAATCATCCAAAAATTGGATCAAGGAATCTTGGAATGAAACCCCAAATTTCAAGACCCTTTTCATTGCAATCCAACACACGTAGTGTACTTATTAAAAATAATGCGTGCCCATGGTGTGACATTGATTAAAATAGTAATTTTTTTAATACTTGTGAAATCATGAAATTAATGGTCCTCTAGATAGGAAAGAAACATTAGGGAATGAAAATAGGGTTGCAGGGATGATCTCATATCTCAAACAAAGAAATTAAACTTCCATCATGGTCTTCAAATCATCTTCTTGATCTCAATTAAGCCGAGATGGTGAGATGGGTGAGCTAGTAAGTTGGGTGATTTTAAGTAATTGAGTTAGAGTGATCTCGGTGAGATATTGTAGTGGATCAATCAATCATGAAGAGGATCATCTTGAGAAATTCTTGCGTTCATCTTGAGCTCACATAATGGAATAAGATTCAATAGTGTTTCTAAAAACCCATTCGAAGCCCGATGTATCTGTGCATCATGTAAAAGGAGGATATTTTGATCATCATCAAAAATTACTCCAAAAGAATGAGATTCTTAATAAAATTCAACCGATCCCCTTTCCTTATTCTCTTCTCTCCCTTTCATCTAATTCTTCATTATACACAATCATTGTATTTTGTCCTATTCACTTATGTGACAATATCTATAATTTGTAAAAGTATTCACTCAAAATTATAAGAGGGATACTAATTTTTTCTCTTCTAGTGGAAATTAAAAGGTCACAAGTGGAATAGGAACATGAAGAGTCATGTGGGGGAGATGAAAGGTCAATTTATAAGGCTATAAACCGGGATGGCTTCTCCATTCCGAAGGATAATTTTTTTAGTTTTTGGTAGCAATTTTGGATTGTTGTTTGAGTCTTGAGATTTGTATCACCAGAAAAATAAATAAAATCCACATTCTTCCATGTTATTTGTTCTTTTTCTTCTTCTACTCTCTCTTTTGCAAATTTCCAAGTATGGTGATGAAGAAGGAACTTGGTGTCCTTCATAGATGCGCTTGAAGAATTTTGTGTCTCGGTTTTATTAGTCTCGCTAAATGGATTAAATTTTGATTTCCTCTAATTGAATGTTGAATTAATATAATTATTGGTGTGAATTCGCTTGTTCCTACACACAATAATAAGCGTCCTTCATCTAAATTCTTTCCTTTACCCCTCATTGCTACAATTTCATCCCTTCTACCCCATACAAACAATTTTATGCGGGTTAAATGAAGTGTTACCGTGTCATACCTAACCTATTTGGCCACCCCACACCATTTAGATGGAATTAAGATAGTTACATTCAATAATGGGAGCCTCCCATACACAAGAAGGAGGGTTGTAGCCATATGAGTGTTGGGGAAAAACCTAATTTTCCATATGAAAAATTATTTCACCAACACTATTGATTTTCCAAAATACTTATTGACAATACCCATGTGTCTTATATATGAATTAATTATAGCTTTCTTACCTACTGCAAGATTCCAAAATATAGGATTGACCACTACCATGACATTAACAATCTCATCCCTTTTATATCATTCTCTGATCTCATTGTATAAGCATTGTGAATTTTTTCTAATTTGATTATTATTTGAGATATAATACTTTGTATAAATTACATGTTACAGTACTTATTCAATGTTTGAGCCAACAACGTCGACTCTTTTTTTGGAAAGTGTGCATTTGATTGTTGTTCTCGTTTACAAGGATAGAAATATTACCATTTATATTGAATCTAAAATATATTTTAAGATCCTTTACATTTGTTAAAGATTTTAAACTACTAAATACATGTCCATGAAAACATTCATCGAGTTGTATAAAAATCTAGTGTTTGACATATATGTTTTCTTAATCGAATGAAATTGACTATATAAATGGATTTTTCTTGAGCATGTTTTTTTGTTAAGGAATTGATTTCATTAAAATTGGGTAGAATCCTACAAAGTGTATTTATTTTTCCAAATATGTCAAGTGGTAAAACATATATTTTGCCTTATTAAGATGCACATGGTACTTAAACATAAAATAAGCTAAGAATGGATATTCATTGAAAATTTTGTACATAGAATCATACATGGAAATTCATATTGTATCAACACATTTAATTTTTTTACCATCTATCACTCTAATTACAAATTTATGAGTCTAGGGTTCTTTAGGAACTGCTTGAAATATACACATGTAATTCATGGATAACCTCTTCAACTTTTTTGACATTTTCAAATGTATTATTATCTTATATGCAAGATTCATCCTATGAGACATATAATGAATTGGAATCATGTAATGTGCAATTGACATATAAGGTTTGTAGTTATTGAAATTTATCATCCATCCTAGTTATATCCTTCAAATTAGATATAACAAATTTGCAAGGATTTGTTGTTTTCCTTCATTTTATGAATAAATAGAAGATGAATTTTCCTTGTGTGTTTCTCAAAATTATAAACATGCATCCAAACCTAAGATGTGTTGTCCATTTAAATAACCTCATCAATGGATAGGGATAGAAAAACTTGCATTCTTGACTTTCTCTTTAAAATCCTCCTTTTCAATCATTCAGCGATACATTTTTCCATTTCCCAAGAAATTCTATCTAACCAATGTGATTTTGGAAGGTAAGGAAACCCATTAAACTTAAAAATTTTCTTAAATTTTGAAAAATCTAAAATAGGTATGCCCTTTTTAAGAGTAAAAATAAAATTAAAAACTGTATATTTTTTCCTTAAGATTGTCATTTTCAAATTTCAAAATTTGTACATTAATTGGTCCTCATTTATCTACAACTTTTCAAAAAAATGTATGTTCTCCACATATCTTACATACATGTATTCTTTTTCAGTTTTCCATCTATGTTTTCTCGTTATTTTTCCATCATTTTCTTTGATTGTCACATATACTTTACCAAAATGTTTCTCGGTTGTGTAATTTTAGTTGCATTTTATGTTCTTTTCCTAATTTTCAACTATAAATTATACATCTACATTCTTTTGGATTATTATTACCATCATTTAGCTCTATAGGTACAATGAATATATATTTTTCTATCCATTCTACCTAAAAATACCTTCCAATTTTCCAAGTAGTTATCTCCCATCTCAAATATGTTTTCTAAAGAGTAGTATAAATATCGTCTTCTACTTGAATATTTTCATTAGAACATTCAACTATTGAAGGCATTTAGTATAGAATATTGTCTCCCACTCGACGATGTCATCATCAATTATATCTTCATCTACTAAATTTTTAATTATTCTCATAGGGGATATGTTTTGATTAATTGTATCATGCGTAATAAAATTAACATTAGGGGTTTCTATATTCAAACACAAAAATTTAGACTACGACAAAGATATAAAAAAATCTAAACTCACGAAAAATAAAGAAAAAACTAATGAAAATTTGTTACTTATATTGCTATTTAGAGTGGATGAAAGTCGGGTTCTCATTTTTTTGGTTGGTTGAAATAGTTTAATATGCTAGTTTTAATTTTGAGTTGACCTACCTTTTTTTTTTCATTATTCACAGATTCCATTGTACCTATCCAAGTGTAATTCTCAAATATATCGCTTTTAAAGCAAAATATTTAAAAAAAATTATAACTAGGTGAAAAATATTTGAATCTTAACAATACGAAACTTTTAACTAGAGTACATAGTTCTACTAGATGGAAACATGCACAATGTTACCACCTAGTAACATTGCTTATGCTTTATCAATCAATATAATTGTGTATACTACCAAATTGAGTATGTTCAATTATACCATTTAGTGGCATTGCACATGTTACCAGTTGGTAGCATACATAATAATACCGACCATTAGAATTGTGTATGCTACTAGTTGGTTGCATACAAAATCCTACCACCCAAAGTGGCATTGAACAATGATACCAATCGACAATATACTATATGCTACTAATAGCTAAAGCATAAAGGCGTAACATGTAATATAATGCCATAACAATTAAAATACCTTAATGCATTGTTGAAATATCCAGTTGATCTTAATAGTTAAATCTAAAATAAATTTTGAAGAATATTTGATATTTAAAATTTACATAAGGAATTATAAATACATAATTAGTATATATATTAAGGTGAAATCGACGAATTTCAATTTCGTATAAAGGAAATTTGAATTAATATAGTTGGCTATTGGTGTAAACGGTAGGCAAAGTGGACCCTAAAATTAAATTAGGTAGAGAAAATTTAGGTGACCCATTTCTACTTCCGCCTAATTTTTTTCAAATGTAAATTTTAAAAACCAAAATATTAGTGATTACACAAATTTCACCACTAAAATTTACTCTGCAAATTTAGTCAATGACACCATATTTATTAGAATTATTAAAAACATCTTAAAAATGAAATTATTTAGAACATTTTTTTAATAAACCATTTAAAATGTTTTGTGGATTAGTGAAAATGGCATTGATTTTGGTGAAGTGGATTGAAATCATGACGTTAGCGAGCTTCGTTGAAGTCTTTAAGAGCACCGATTGCCCATCAAATGAAGATTATCAAAAGGCTTCCTCTCTCGTAGATTAAATTTTTCTACTTTTCTTTATATCTTCTTTCTTTAGGTTAGGGAGAAACCAAACCGAATATTACAAAATTGGGTGCCGATCAGTTCAATAATTTGTATTCCAAGGAAAAAAATAAAGAAGAACACTTTCTACAATTAATGGGTTAATAAACCCTAAAATATTTATCCCTGATTTCACTTCTATCTAAAACACTTGAAACTTGTTATATATATTTTTCTCCTTATTGCCCATATAATAAATTGAGAAAATTCAAAAACCTATTTTGTGGAGCCTTGTCTCCTCCTTGGATGTTAATTGAATTCACCTCACAAATTTACTTTGGCCCTTTAAATTTGAAAAACAATAAAAAATTATAAATTATTTCAATGTTATTTATAAATCAAAACCCTACTTCTATAGAACATAGGGTAACTATAAGATCCACTTTCCTATTACATTTTTTTCAATCAATCACAATCAACTATTTTTATTTCATATGGTTTATGCAATAGTTTTAAAAATATATATAATGTTATATTAATTTACAAATACTAAATTTCATGTATGTGAGTAGTTGAACATTTAATAAAAAATTTAATTTATTAATCCTTAAGGGTAACTATAGGATCCACATTCCTATTACTCAATTTTTTTCAACCAATCACAATCAACTATTTTTATTCCAAATGGTCTATGGAATAGTTCTAAACAATTTAACAAACACTTAAGCGAGGACTTATGCAACAAGTAAAAAATCACCTTTTTTCAAAAGTTGAGTGAACCATAGTTATTTTTACAAGAATGATACGAGACTCCTACACTCTATATACAATTGACATAATCACATAATCCACTTAAAAATAAAAATTAATTATACTCTTGATAAGAATAACCAATTCATATATGTACCTAGTTTATTTATAACACTACAATCATATTCTTGTAATCAAAATTAATTTCTTTAAAACAAACCTTTTCTTAACAAGACTATGATATAGAAAATCCTCTTGAAGTTCATGTATTTATAAATAAATATAAAAATTAGTAAAAAAGTTGAACAATTTATTGACGTTTTTGGGTTGCATTGAGTTGTAAGCTTTACAAACCTTCTTGTTGTATTTTTATAGAGGCGATGTATATTACTGTATGCATGCCTGGTTTTCAGTGTAATTGTTAAAAAAATAGTTTCACGCGAACTGAAATGGTTGTGAGGGATTGTCTGTTCAAGGAAGCTCTTTTTTATATTATGAAATACAATGGGCTTGTGTTATGCCGGAATACTTTAAATTTCCTTGCACATTGAAGGCCAACAGAGGAATTTTTGTTTTGAAATATGCCAGAGGAGTCCATGCTTATATAATTACAAGAGGTTCTGAGAGAGATGGTTTTGTGCTCATTACTCTCATTGAAATGTAGAAAATTGCATGACGCGCACCAAATGTTTGACAAAATGTCTCAAAGAGAATCATACGATGTAGGTTAAGTGTTTGATAGCATGTCTCATGTAGAATTTCAGGATGAAAGCCAACGGTTTGACAAAATGTCTCATAGAGAATCACATGATGCAAGCCAATATTTTGACAGAAGTTCTCGTAGAGAATCACGGGATGCACCCGAAATGTTTGATAAGATGTCTCAAGGGAATTGCAAAGTGCTTTTGATGCATAATTGAAAGAATACCTTAAAGAGAATTATAATAGTCAATCCAATTACTTGATATAATAGCTCGAATACAATTACAAAATTCATGCCAAGTGCTTGATAAAATAACTCAAAGAGAATTACAAGGCGCATGCCAACCTTTTGATATGATACATCAAAGAGAATTGCAGGACGCACACCAAGAATTTTCTAGAATAAATTCACAGGATGCACGTAAAATTTATAGCAGATTTCCTCAAAGATAAATAAAGGATTGAGTTCAAGAATTTGGTAAAACGCCTCATACACAATTTGTGGATGCACACCAAGTGTTGGACAAAATGGCAAAAAGAGAATCACATAATAGAATGCCTCAAAGAGATTTAGTACCCTAGAACTTGATGATCTCCTGTTATGCCCAAAATAGGAATGGTGGAAACGCTTTAGATCTATTTCTTCGCATGATGTCAACTGGGGTGGAACCTGATTCATACACTACTGTTAGTTTTCACTTTATGTCTTCTCAAATATAAAATCTTAATAAGGGCAATGAGGTACATAATTTTGTAAGTCGAAGAGGATTGGACTTGCATGGGATAGTCCAGGCTGTCCTTTTAACTATGTACGCTGATTTTAGTTTTATAGTTTATGATCATCTAATTTTTGACAAAATGTCTCTTAGAGATGTAGCTTTATGGAATGCAATGACTGTAGGTTATTATCAGAAAGGTCGTCGTGAATAGGTTTTGATATTTTCTATAGGCCTTGAGATTGTTTCACATGATGCTACAGAAACGTATTGTACCCAACTTAGTTACTACTACTAGTTTTCTTCCTGGTTGTGCCTTTCTTGGTACTCTTCATCCGGTCAAGTAGGTTCATAGTTTCATCATCAGAAGTAAGCGAGTGTTGAATTGGTTGCGGGCTAGTGTATTACACAAACCATTTTATTGACAGACTATCTATGGAGACGTTGTCTTGTGGAATGAGATGATTGCAGGATCTTCTGAGAATGGGTACTACGACAAAGCCCTGGAAGTGTTTCATCAAATGCAAGAGGTGGGGGCGAGACTGGCCTCTGTTACAATTGTTAGTGTTCTACCAATGTGTACCCACATAGAAGGTCTATAACAGGGTAAGGAAATCCGAACTTACTATATAGGAAACGAATTTTACATGGAAATTATTGACGGCAGCACTCTTCTATTATAAATGTGGGAGTATAGAGGATGCATACCATGTGTTTGACAACATCTCTCAAAGAGACCTTATTTCCTGGACAACAGTGATTGCAGGAAGTGGTATGAATGGACATGGAGAATATGCAGTCTCTCTTTTTCAGGAAATGCAACAGGAGGGTGTAGAGCAAGACTCTGTCAGTTTTACTGCCATTCTAACTGCATGCAGCCATGCAACTCTTGTGGATGAAGGCATGAATTGTTTTGAACTCATGAGTAGACACTATTACATCAATCCCAAATGTCGAGAAGTATAGCTGCATAGTGGAACTCCTTGGCCGAGCCAATCGGTTGAGGAAATGGTGTAAGAGATGCCAATGGAAGCTAATGCCAATGTGAGGGAAGCAATTCTCGGTGCCCGCAGAATCCATCCTAATACAGAATTAGCTGAGCATGTGGTAGAACAGCTTTTTAACCTAGAACATCTATGCAACACATGGAAGGTGCGATAATGTAGGAAGAATGAGAAAAATGATGAAAGATGGGGGATTAAAAAAGAGTGCTCACTGCAGATGGATCAAGGTCAAGAAAAGAGTAAACTAATTTAATGTAGGAGACATATCACACCCACAAATGGAAAAAACTGGTGAAATGTTAGCGTGCTTACCATGGCAGATGGAAGGAGCAGGGTACATACCTGACACAAACTGTGTTCTGCATCGTGTGAACGATGATGGGAAAGAAGACATTTTTGAGTTCAGCCTTTCTATTTAGTTTCAAATGGGAACTCTGGAGCGTCGAGTTCTTCTTGCACAGTCCGGGCCAAAGCACATATTGTTATAGAATCTTCGATATGAACAATTTCCTTTGTTAGGTGCACCGTTGTTTTTAATGCAGCAGAAAAATAGATTGCAGTGTACAAATGGTTATAATGGTTGTATAAACGCTTGTATTCAATGCGTGAGTATTTGTCCTCAAATATTTCAGCTTATCTATGTAAAATACGACGTGAATTTCTCACTGAACTTCCTTGTTCGGTAAATACGTTGCGAGTTCCTTGTTCGTTATGTACATTATTTACGCACATGCGGGTATGAATTAGAAAATTTGTAAAAATTTAATAGTTACGAATTTCTTATGGGCGGGAATAGGAATAAGAGGGGTATCGTTGGGAGTTGAATGTTGAGTTGGTATATTATCATGCATTGTAATAATTGGTATATTAGAATATTAAATAAGATTGTTTTAATTTATTTATATCTAGAAAGAGGGGCAGGTCCTTATCTAGAATCTTTATATGGCATTTGATTTTCGATCAATCATCTAGAGTCTGGATTTGATCTGACAATATATAGATAGGGCCTCTCCCCGCCTAGCAATTTTTTTCTAAATTATAGTCTTTCGGAAAAATAATGGAATATTCACAAATAAAGGGATAGAAAAATATTCTTAGAAAATTTGATACAAAAAGTTACTAAAACATGAATATTACAGATGGAAAATTGCTATTGAGCAAGAAAAAAATTAATGCTTTTGGTGAGGACATAATAAGTACCTTCGGCGGTATAAGAGAGACTTGCACAACATTTAGTTGTACTAGTAATATATGTTTGATTCATTAAAGGATGACATATAAAAAATGTATTTACACAAATAGGGATAAATAATGGGTGACATCTCATTCTATAAATGATTGATAAAGATATAATGAAATCAAATATAATTGACATTATACGAGCTTTAGTAATGCCTTCTTTTTATTAGTTTGTACGAGATAATGAAACTAAATATAATTGAGATCATACGATTAATCGACCGATTCCAAGTTTTATTAGTTTTTTTGAAGGCATGCATTTCTTGAAAGAAACCCCTAGAAAAATAAATTTGGATTATTTCCAAACTAGAAATTACACGCGAGCAATGTGATGTGAATGCCGAAAGGGGATGAGAGAGTGAAACTAGCACACATTTAGTCAAACAAAGATTGTAAAATATTTTCAATTAAAAGTAGGAGTAAAAACATGGAAAATTTACATATGAATCGCATTAAAAGAGAAGGAATGAAGAGTACATGTAAGTGGGGAGAGAGTTACAAATGTAAGATTAGGAAGTTGCAAAAAGGAGAGGGTATCGAAGAGTGGAAGGGAAGGGTAGGGATAAATGAAGGGGACTAAGAGGGAGGCGAGAGAGGAAGTTCTCATAGGCGGGATTTCTTATATCTCGCTAACTTGAAAAGAGGGGGATATTAGACATGTTGGAGTAACGGTCAAAAGAAAGAGCTGGTGAAATATAAATTTCACATAACGAGGGAATGATAGATATTCCAGTGCTGCCAATGTCAATTGGACCTTTTTACGAGAGAAAGTCATTAGGACTTTCCAATACCATTTCAAGTGTAAAATTTCTACGAAATCATCTTGAAATTGGTGGGATGGGGAAATGGAATGGATTGTCGGGATACTAAGAAGGGAAAAATATACTAATCAAATCGATAACAAATAAAGGTAAATGAAGTGGTGTTGAAGAAGTGTTGTAGATAATGTCCACAATATTTCTAGTTCCACCATTAACAAGGTTTGCTTCAATCCCTAAATTTATGAAAAGCATGGATTTTTGATGTTTGTAACGAAGAATGTTTCTATTGCTCTTCATTAACATCATTGGAGTCATTTAACCTTTTGTTTTGAGAAATTATTAGAAAAATTAGATAATTAAGTTTCTTACATGTCTAGAGGTAGTGGGTGTCAACTGTTCATTTATTTCAAAAAAATGGGTAAATCATTTTGGAATTCAAGGATATATTTTTCCGAAAGGAAAGAATCAAGTGTGTGACATCGTAGTTTGCAGCCTTCAAATTAATGAATGCCATTACAAATGTTGAGAAGAAATTTAGGTCCAACAAAAGTCATTTCATCATTTAGAATATATTTGATATGTTTTAAGAACTCTTGAAAATTAGATAATGTTTTGCTTTACACCTATATCATCCATCTAATAGGAATATGGAGGCGACATCAATAGAAATTACGGAAATGTTAAAAGTTTCCACCTTGATAGAGGAAAGTAAAAGGAGGGTGAAAGTAGGCATTGATGTGGCATAGAAATATCACTTGCAAGAGTGAATAAGGTAGGAATTTCATGTCCATGCAATTATTTGAATAATGAGATTAAGTGGTGGAAGGATGAATTTGAATGAATAGTAATGACTAATAACATTGGAATCCAATTGTTGGTCTTCACTCAACTGAAAAGGGGTGGATGGGGTAGATTCCCCATGTGTGAAAGAGAATTTTCAGCCTTATACATTTTGATAAAAGTAGGACAGAGGTCCTCAGAATCGAAGCATAGCATTGTGATTGTACTCAATACAAATGGATGTAAAGTTTTCAAAGTGGCCCAACATATATAGATTTTTAGGCCTATTGTTTGTTCACCCCAAAGTTGATACGAAATATCCAATTCATTTAATTGATCACATGTCTATATGGACTTAGTGTCGATTAAGAAGAACCTTACGAAGTATTTTTTGGTACATGATTCATCCTTGTAAAATTCCATGGGTTGTAGTTATCCTTGAAAAGGTTCCAATTGGAAATGATATTCCATGATGAAGAAATGATATCCAACGGAATATTGTGGAAAGTCTTATACAAAAGGATTTCAAACAAACCAGTCCCTTTGTAGAGTAGATTGTTAGATATGTTAGCATGAATACATGTATAATTTTGATCCATAATAGATAATCAATCAAGACACAATGCATGAAACAAATGTAGGTCTTAATCATATGAAAGACTAACTAAGCAATGACTACAATAATATTTACCATGAAAGAACCATAATCAGTCACATCTAACACCAAAGATGATGAAACCAATATGACCCATTATATTAAGTACCATAAAATACGAAGCTTCATACATAAAGATCTATTTTCCATGGCCATGCACGCTAAATAATTTGTAGTATAACTCTATAATGATCGGTCTATCAAAACCATGAAAATAATACATATATATATATATATATATATATATATATATATATATATAGGGTGGGGATTTTCCCTTCACCGCCTATGCACCTTCCAAAAATAGGTTACATGTTAATAATAACCATGCATATTTACAAGAGAATACAAAAGTATGCGAGAACTAATAATAGATCTTCTAAAGTTAACTCTACATACAAATCCTATTATTAGAACAAAATCCTGCATGGTGCTCGAACAATGCTAAGTCCCAAAATATACTTGCATGAATTGTTAGTATCCATATCATTCCGTGCTCCACACTCAACGTCCAATAATATCCTAGACTTGAAAAAGTGGCTAAGTCTTGTTTAACAACTATTTTTTAGCGTTCCCGTATTCTTCTATACGTTTGCATGCTCCTGTGTGTCATATGTCCACATAGCCCAAACCTTCCGCACTTTCATCCTTGAGATATATTTTATCTTCTCAACATTACCCCACACTAATTGCATTGCCACCCCGAAAATGGGTAATACCAACTTATCTCTCCAAGAATAAAGAATAATGAATAAAGGAATAATAAATTACTTGATAAAAAAGAATGAAGTGTCACTCGGTGCTCGCTCTCTCCTCTACAATAGGATCAATTATGGATACTCATTTTAACGTCTTCCTCTAACACCTTCTAGTCACTCAACACCTCGTTTGTCTTATCTAGGATGTGTGTCACTATGGCTTCCAATTCATATTGAGTCATTTTCTCTTTCTCATTCTGTAGAACCCTGACAATGTTAGCCATGCTAGACATCATCCCCTCCATGAAATCCATTTTTTCATAATAAGCTTTCCAACTTTGTTTATCCTTTCCCTGTGTGGATCTTGGGCTCCTGTAAGGGGTTTGTGTGTTTCTTCTACTAGAACAATTCTATCCACATGCCTGAGTGTCTCATTCTTCATTTCCTTTAGGACCTCATTATCTTCTTCAAGATTCCTTGTCCTAATTATTTCATCTGGTGCCACACACATTTTCAGAGCTTGATAAACCTTTTTAAGCTCATCCTTCAAGGACTAGAATAAATATTCATAAGTTGGAATATTTTTGACAAAGATGGCCTTGGCCCTTTTTGCTTCCTCTCAGGATATTTTGGTGAGGGCATATACACGCACCCTTCATCTAAGACAAGTTTTATAAGCATGTGTATGTAGTGCATTACATTAGGAAATTTCTTTCAAACATGCGATTCCAGATGTGGCCTTACCTTAAGAATATCATCACCAATCTCCTCGGCCATACTGATCAAGGATTTTATCTTTGCCTCAACCCTTTCCTTTTTTATTGTTAAGTACTTTATTTCTGCATCCTTATCCTTGTTGTCATCCATCAACTCCCTAATGATTTCCACTTTAGCTATGTTCCTGTGTGCAACCTCTCATAGATACCTTTACTAAGGTATTGCTCACTTGTTCGTATAACATAACAGTTGGATTAACATTCACATGTCAAATGTGGGGTGCTTTCTTCATCCTGTGTGAGACTCATGATTATTCACATGCATTGAAATGAGGCTCATCCATATGAGTCTGCATTAACCACGACAACTACTTTTGGGTGCGCGCATTTTCCATCTCTACTTCCATCGGCTCCCAACTATATAAATCCTTATGTTCCACAATACTTTGGAATTGTGTGCGTATGATCTTTCTTATGTCATCAACATACCCAATTGCATGAGTCACATAGTCTTCTCCTTCCTTCTCCTTATTTGTTCTCTTACCCTTTGGAATCGAGTGCCATAATCTAGAGTTAAGCCTTCACCCTTTTATGTAGTATGGGGTGCACCGGAAGGCTCGCCCTTATATACTCATATTTTTGTTTCCTTCATCCCTTCCTCATCATTATTCATTTCCTTAGGCTGCAATAATGTACCCGACATGTTTTCCCTAATTCATCATCCTCTCCATCCTTAAGATTTAATTTGCACCTTTTCTTCTTCTCAAGCTCTTTGTTACGAGGAAAAATCATAGGTGACCTCCTTATGAATTGTGATGAACATGTGCACTCATCCCTTATTTTCCTAAACACCCTTTTAAACTATGAATCCTCCATAGTATTTTCTCCATCTATCTCTAACACACATGTTTCCAATACTTCTTCTTCTTTCTATAGTGGAGGCATTTCCATGCGCTCACTTTCCATCTTATAAGTGGGCTACCTTCGACCCCTATTATCTAAACCACCACTTGCTTCCTACCCTTCTTCCTCTTCTTCTTCAATCAAGGGTGAGGTTGGTTCCTCATCTTCCAAGGTTCCAACTGTATGCTTCCCCTTGGGTGGGACTAAAATTTTGAACTCATTTTCCACATACACCCCCTTCTCCAAACCTAGGCTTCAAGTGAATGTAGATAAGGGCTTCCCCTTCTCTCCAACTACAAAAATCATTGCATTCATGCTAATGTCATCAAAAATTAGGCACTCAATGTATGTGGAATTACCAGGATAGACATAAGTCTTTCTAAGAGTGTGGTAGTCCTAGTCTACCTTGTTAGCATTGAAGACCGACGCGCATCTCGAAAACCTATATACGTAAGCCTTGACAAATTTCTCTATTAAAGTGTAAGGTGGCTTACACCACATGATTCATTTCCCATCCTTCTTCCCAAAACATGCAATACAAAAATACTTGATATACTACAAATGTACTGTTGCCTAATACCATAGGAAGTTCCTTTGGTATTCTCCATTCTTCTTCAAATGCCACGTGTAAGAATTCATACGAAATATATACTCTATGATTAAAGGGGCCACTCATGGTCCCATCACAAGTGTATTTTTCACATCTCTCTACAAGAGGTTTATTCACCTCAGGGTATTGTCATTCCTTGTCCTTTGGCCCATCGGGCACTCCTATTTTTATAAAAACAAGATACGGAAAATTACACAAACAATTATCTTATCACCACCATGCGCTTCTTCAATAATGGTTTGAGAAATAAACCCTACAAGATTGTACACTACACATTTATACATCTTCTTAACTATGTGCAACCACAATATGTTTTCCTATGAGCAAAAATCCTTGTCATTAAGTTTGGTGAGGAGGTGCGCTAATGCCTAAGCCACATGATATTTCGTAACTTCGCTATATCCATTATGTTCCCTCCTTTATGGTATCCTAACTCCTTTCTTGTTTTCAAAATACCCTTTTTGTTTGACAAGTCGCTGCTCACCTCAACTCCCGAGATCTTAAGTCCTGTCAAGCTCCCAATTAGGGGTGTGGTGAGCCTCATATGCCATCTAAAAACAAGAAAATTCCTCATTAACTCTACTTATCAGCCATTGGTATAATTTCTCCTTTTACAACAACTGCATAACCCCTATCTATTTTAACAACTTCTCACCTACATCATCATGCACAACCATGTCATCACTTGTGTGTTTCTTTATCTTTTTCACTAATAATTTCTCTAGTTCTTCCTTGTTATCTATAGTCATGTGATTGTAGTATCTCACCTTACACCAAAGAACATGTGAATCCCAATCGCGATTCATGAAAACCTCCTCGTGGTACTACATTTTAGAATACTTACTTTCAGGACATCCACGATATCAATCTCAACTAATTTTTGTTTCTTTCCGCTTGGACTTTCCCCAGGTGCTCTTTTTGGTGCCATTTTAATCAAAAAGGATTGTTTTTTTTACCTCTTCTGAGCTCTACAACTCAACTCCATGTACCCTAGATTATAAATGCATGCCCTAAATTCAATCTAAACCCTAGCTCTCGATTTATCCTCTAAGCACACCTCTAATTAACTTAAACACTTCTCCACAGGGAACCTAAGTCAATACCGTGCATAAATCTGATATCACCACCTATTTTTATCTCTCTGCACTTCACCACTGTCTTTGTTAGCTCGCTCGTAAGCAACTCACTTGAGAATTCGTAATTGCATAGGTAAAAATGGCCTCACAACCCTTCCTTATATAGATTTTTAAAATTTATCACATTTATTTCTCCCCTACCTATAAACTATCCCATAATTAATGCGTCGTTCATCAATTTTTCCGTGCTTCTTACCTCTACGCAACAACCATAACCTTTCAAGCGTGCCTTCTACTTCTCAGCCATAAACATCGCTTTCGCACTTTCATGTGCCAAATTACTTCACCACCGCACCTTCTTCTAATTTGTTTCCACTTTTGTAACCTAGATCATTTTACACTATACATCCATCCATAAGTAGTTTGTTATTGTGAGCAATATTTTTCTATTTGCACCTTTCAAAAATATCCTACACGTAGTTTATTTATATGCATACCAGGGTTCATTTTAAGAGACCTCTTGGAAATCGGAGGTGGAGAATACCTGGTGAATATCCCCAGAACCGGTTTCATGGGAAGGTGAATTTTTTGGGGGTTGTATGAAAAATTTTGCCTGATTGTCAAGTGGCGCGACAGAAGGCTGCAGACGTGCGATAGGAGATTTTGCTGTCGCGCGTCAAGAAAATGAAGTGACGCGTCAAGAAAATGAAGTGACGCGCGTCAATAGACCTTAGTGACGCGCGTCAACAAGGTTGTTGATGCGCGTCACTAAGGTCTATTGACGCGCGTCACTGCATTTTCTTGACGCGCGACAGCAAAATCTCCTGTCGCGCGTCTGCAGCCTCTGACCTCTGCTTTCTCATCAAAAATCTCCATGTCTGAGGTCTTTGTCACGTGTCAACTTTGCACTTGTCTCACGTCAACAACCCATTTCTTGTCGCTGCGCCCACTCGCTCAATATACTTTCATGCCGCACGCCAACACCGCCTTGTCGCGTGTCAATACCTCCTGCTCGCTGCGTCACCACTGCGGCATGCGCGCGTCACCACTACCCATGTCGCACGTCACCACTGCCCATGTCGAGCGTCAATACCTCCTCTAGCTGCGCATCACCACTACCCATGTCGCGCGTCAATACCTCCTCTGTCGCACGTCACCACTGCCCATGGCGCGCGTCAATACCTCCTTTGTCGCACGTAACCACTCCCCATGTCGCGCGTCAATACCTCCTCTGTCGCGCGTCACCACTGCCCATGTCGCGTCACCACTGCCCATGTCACGCGTCAATACCTCCTCTGTCGCGCGTCACCACTGCCCATGTCGCGCGTCAATACCTCCTCTGTCGCGCGTCACCACTGCCCATGTCGCGCGTCACCACTTCCTCTCGCCGCGCCACCACGCCAAGTCACTCGTCAACACTTCCTCTCACATGCGCGTCAACACTGCCCAAGTCACACGTCAACACTTCCTCTCACGTCGCACAAGACAAATTTGCGCGGCCAAGAATCACAAAGCAACAATAATTTGAATCTCTGGTGCTTAAGGGTATGCGAGTTAAAATTTCACAGTATTGGTAATTTGTTAAGCTACTTGAGGTATACTACCCGGTGAATTAGCTAGGTTTTTATAGGAGATGTTTTCAAATGAAGGCGAAGCCGACCCCCAAAAAAATATACTATATATTTTAGGCGAACAGGACACCGACCCACTCCGAATAATTCACCTTTTCAAATTTTCATAAAATGAAATTTTCGCCATATTACGAATATTCGCCGCTAAAATTATCCCTGATGCATATCCATTTTTAGTTGACAATCAAAATATATTCAAATTGTAAATGAATCATGTATATAAAATACCCCACACTAAGGGTATGCGCAGTCCTCTTTAAATGAAAACATTTAAATTGTAATCAAATTCTAGTGCGCAAACACACTTATTACAAAAAACAATGAACTAAATTGATAAAACATAACAATGATGAAGGGAACACATATAAAGGGAATGCATTAAGTGAAACCTAATCTAAGTGACAATACTACCTTATTACAAATACCAAGAAGATTTATTTATAGTAGGACTTCATCCTACTCCCGTTGAAGTAACCGAGAAACCATGTTCCATGTAGTGTCTCTAACTAGAAAGTGCCTTTGTTCAAGTATGTAACTGATAAAATATGGTCCCAACCAATGCACCTTAAGATTTCTAAGGTGGCAAAAAAAATTTGAATCATACAAAAGTACCATTTTCCCAACCTCAAGATTCTTATCCTTGATGTGCATGTCATTTCATGCCTTCTTCCTAGATTTTTACTATTTCGACTCCATCTTGCTATGATGCACCTTTCATCCAGTTGCATCAATTTTTCAATATGTTCTTCTAATGCTTTCTCTTAAGAAAAACCTCCTACATGCCTAATACATAAAGAAGGTAACATGAATCCTATTGGTGCTCAAAATAGTCTCGGCCCATTTTGCTCTTGAAAATCCATTGATTTATGGCTTCGTCACATTTTACTCCCCCGTGTTGTGCCTGGGAGGTATCTACTTTCATTTGTTGCCATAATTAACCTTTCCTTGGGCCGAAGATCATGTATGGAGCTATATTTGTGTCCTTTTTAATCAAGCTCAAGAGGTCTGAAATTTGGGTCTCTGTCGTCTCTATTTAGTCAAAAACTTGGGCTTTCCCGTTCTTTCCATTTTTTATAATCAAGATTTTTGCCCTTGTCATTTTTCCCCAAATACTTGATGAAAAATGAATGGATGAAGCTATGAAGAGCATATTTGAGCCTTGCAACATTTCTAAATCCTCTATCCTTGGAAAAAACTTCATCCCCGGGATCAAATAGTAATTTTTCTGCATTTTATGGTTTGACGGGTGTTTCCCCCAAGAAAATTTGCATCCTTGCATCAACAAGAAACATGACCTTTTTGTTTAGACATAGCTCAGTTGGGTACTTCAAAAATTCTATGAAAATCCTTAACTTAAATATTTGTCCATGTGGAGGAACGACGCTCATTTGAAGATCTACTTTTTGGTTTGGCCTTGGAGTAGCACCGAGAGGACACATGGAGGCTTCTGCCGGGTCTTCCCATACTAACTCCTTTTTCAAAAGGTTTTGGGAGATCTGGGACATGTGGAGGAACCGCACATGTTTAGGGATTGACCCTTGAGTTTCATTTTAAGGAAGCACCAAGAGGACACTTGGAGGCCTCCAGTCACTTTGCATTTTGCTTGGAATTTTCAATGGCCGAAAGGGATTGCCATGGACTCTGACACATTACACCTTCCGCTGAGATTCAAGCCTTAAAAAAATATTCCAGCATAAGGACACATGGGGAGCCCATGCTCTTTCAAAGTTTTAAATTTTGCGGACCATCTCAAGATGCGCCATTGTGATGCATGGCAGTTTGGAAAGTCGAAGGGTAGGGAAGTGGACCATCGGAGGTAACTCAGATTTTTGCCTCTTTTTCTCAAAAGGGTTAAAATATAAAAAAATGGCCCACAAGCCCGACAAAGGATCAGTCAAAGTTTGTTTCAAGTCAAAAGGGCGGGGAGGTGGACCATCGGGGGTAACTTGCATTTTTTCCCCCTAATATTCAAAAGATTAAAACATCAAAATGGCCCACAAGCCCGATAAAGGAAAGGTCAAAGCTTTCTCTAGTCAATGGTAGAGGTGCGGACCCTCGGAGGAAATTTGGAAAATTTTCCTTTTAGGAGAAAAGAGTTAAAAGTAAAAAGGAAGCGTGGTTCCACTAGGACCCACATTGGGACACGTGTCAGGCCCATTTTTCAAGGGCGGAGTTGTGGGAAAACTTAGAAAAATTTCCCTTTTCCAAAAAGGAGGTGAAATAGTAGAAATTGGCCAGCAGTTCTTTTAGGACACACCTTGGGACACATGTCAGGCTCATTTCTCAAGGGTGGAGGTACAGAGCAAAATGTGAAAATTTTACATTTTTCCAAAATTTTATAAAGTCAAAGAAAAACCCCGGGCCCATCTTAAATTGAATCTTCCACGTGGACGGCCCAAATTCAAAGTAAAGATCAATGACAACTATGAGTCTGAATCTGATTTTCCCCCATTTTTATTAAAACGCTCTTGGAAGTGTGAGTATTCATGATTTCTTGGTATTTCCTACATGCCAAATAGAGAGGAGAGTTAATTTTGATATCTAATTTTGGTGAGGGAGATCTAGAGACATCTTTTTCCATTAAAATGGTTTGACTCTCGGGCTCGATATGATTTTCCATTTTTCTTCTCCCGAGCACGCAAGGAACTAGATTTGATAGATTAGGGGTGGAAGTGGTAAGCAAGTTAAAGAAAGAGTGATCTACAAGAACGAGGAGTTGAATGCAAGAGATATTCAAAGATATTTTCCCCCGAGCACTTGGCGACTTTTTGTAGATCTAGAATTTTTGGGAACATTTGAGCTATTCTCAAGCATTTTATTATCTAGACTTTCCATTTTGTAAGAGTTCTTAGAGCTTTGGAAAATCAAGTTTAATCTACCTCACCTCCCACCAAAACTTATTTAAAAATAGATAATGCTACCCATACTACACTGTTTGTCATGTGTGTATAAAAATGCATAGATTTTTTTACCAAAACATACGAAACAATTAGGATTCCAACTATCTTTATTATCCTAAACCTTGCCTAGAGAATATCTCCACTATCTAGAGTGACAACTCATGAGAGTTAGATTTTATTGCATTAATCATATTTTCTTCAAGGTCTCCTTAACAAATTCATTAGGAAGGATATCCCAATCTCCTCCATAAACAACGAGTTCCTAAAGGGTCCTCTTACCTTTGTCGAAAGGCACAACCTAAAATATTGAGCAAAAATCAAATCCTCTTAAGCTAACTACGCACTACTTTTCAAATCCCGAGTGATAGAAAGTCGATAGATTGCTTCCCGACTACAAACACCATACATAATCATCTATTTACCTCTGAGTGTCATATTAAATCCATGATGCTGCTCGGCCTTTGAAGGATATTAAATTTGGGTACCAACAAGATTTTGGCACTGCATGCCGGGGACAAAGTGATTATAGTTCACACTCGCACTCGGTGTTTGTATGTAACTTTTCTAGTCTCTACAAATTTTTGCACTAGTATTCACTGATAAATTTTGGTAAAGGGAAGTAAAATATTTCATTTCTAGTTTCAAGTTCTAATAGGCATTTGAAATATCACATTTTAGTACATTTACACAACTAAGGTGGAAATCCTTATCGGAAACTCATTTGTTGATCCGATTCTTGAATAGTACTAGTGTATTAACCTCTGTCAAGTGAGATTTTTACCAATTTTTACAAAATTGGAAAGAAGGAGATCTTTCTTTGCTAGGGATCCTGCTAGGACATTATTTCAAGAGCTAGGAAAAAAAAATCAAAAGTAAGAAAAGCCTCGAGAGTTGTGGGAGATCAACAAACAAGAAGAGGGATCTCCATTGATGAAATTGATTGGCCTATTATTGAAGACTGTAATTTGAGTGCTTCTAAATTAGGTAGCCTCTTTGTGGAATTGAATTCTCCAATTGGAGAGGGGCCTTCATTTGATTTTGAAAAGTTTTCTTCTCATTTTGCACCTGTCTTTTCATAATTTGATAGGGATTTCCAAGAAATAAGGCCTTTAGGGGGTATCCATTTTGAAAGTTATACTCCTATGTTCCAAGGACCCTCTTCCCCTTATCAATTTGTTTCTCCTCCAAGGTCACCTCCTCAAAACAATATGGCCCATCCCCACCCAAACCTCCATTTGTTGTAAACACTTTTGGTCCCATAAATTTTGTGGGAATGGCTGGTTATCCAAATGCAGTTCCTCAAGATGTGAGGAACATACTACCAAAGTTCCAAGGAAACAACGCTATAACTGGTGATCAACATCTAAAGCTTTTTATCAATATGATGGAAGAATTTGAGATTGAACATGAAGATGTATATATCAATTTGTTTATCCATACTCTGGAAGAGGATGCAAGGGACTAGTATAAAGCTTTTCCGATAACTTTATTTACTCTTGGAATGAGATGAGCAATGCATTTAAATTGTAGTATGGTGATAGAACTTACCCTAGGTTTTTATTGAATTTTTTTAAAACATAAAATAAAATCCTAACAAGTCAAGATATGATTTCAACACAAGGTTTAAGAACACCTTAAGGAGATTTCTTGTTAGGATAAGGCCATGTGATGAATCATGTTTGATCAAATATTCAGATGCATTTGATAAAAATACTACTTACTACTTGAGGGATAAAAACCCTACTAATTTGAGGTAGGCCTTCACCATGGCTTTACAAATTGAAAACAATATCAAGGCAATTGGAAATACTCCCAAGAGGGATGTGTGAAGCTGATTAACCCAAAAACCTCAAACAAGTAAAGCTACTGATTTGGAGGAAGTTATGAAAACTTTGGGAGGGGTTGTCAAGGAAATATCATAAAAACTACCCCGAGCCGAGAGGGGATTAGGCAAAGCTCACACGGTCACCACAAGTAGCAAGGCCAATACAGATCACAAATCACCAAAGATCTGATGGCGAGTCAAGGGACCTATTGGATTTGGAAATAAGAAGCCCCAAGGTAGGGAAAACAAAATGGTGCCTAATCCTTTGGCTACCAAAGTTGTTGTTGTGGAGGAGATAGATGTCATTAATTGGTGTGACAGATGTTTCATGCCCCATGCTCCTTGTGAAGAAGATCAACAAGAAGAAGAAGTTGCCACAAGGAGACAGATGTCATTGATTGGTGTGATAGATGTTTCATGTTTGATGCTCCTTATGAAGAAGATCAACAAGAGCATGAAACATTTGTCACACCAATCAATGACATTTTTCTCCTTGTGATAGCTTCTTCTTCTTGTTGATCTTCTTCACAAGGAGAATAGGGCATGAAATATCTTTCACACTAATCAATGACATATGTCTCCTCTACAACAACAACTTTGGCAGCCAAAGGATCAAGCACCATTTTGTTTTCCCTACCTTGGGGCTGCCTATTTCAAAAAACAATAGGTCCTCGCCTATGTCATCAAATCTTTGGTGATTTGTGAGCCTGTCATGGCCTTGCTACTTGTGTTGACCTTGTGAGATATGCCCAATACCCTTCTCATTCTCGGGGCTAGTTTGTATGATATTTCCTTGATAGCCCCTGCCAAAGTTTTCACAAATTTCTCCAAATTGCCTTGATATTGTTTTGAATTTGCAAATCCATGGTGAAGACATGCCTCAAATTAGAAGGTTTTTGTCCCTTAAGTAATAAGCAACCTTTTTATCAAATGCATTTGAATATTTTTTCAAACATGATTCATCACATGGCCTTATCCTAACAGAAATCTCCTTAAGGTCTTATTAAACTTTGTGTTGAAATCATGTACTTACTGATTAGGATTCTTTTTTATGTTTTCAAATTCTATCAAAAGAAACCTAGGGTCAGTTCTATCACCATACTACAATTTAAATGCATTGCTCATCTTAGTCCAAGAATCAATGGAGTTATCTAGAAAAGCTTTATACTGGGCCCTTGCATCCTCTTCCGCAGTATGGATAAAAACTTGATATATACATCGTCATGTTCAATCTCAAATTATTCCATCATATTGATAAAAATATTCAGATGTTGATCACAAATTATAGCGTTGTTTCCTTAAAACTTTGGTAACTGTTCTTCACATCTTGAGTAATCAATTTGGATAACTACCATTCCCATAAAATTTATGGGACCAAAAGAGTTTACAACAAATGGAGGTCTGGGTAGGGGCTGGGCCATATTATTTTGAGGAGGTTACCCGGGAAGAGAATCAAACTGATAAGTGGCAGAGGGTCCTTGGAACACATGAGTATAAATTTCAAAATGGATACCCCCTAAAGGCCTTGTTTCTTTGAAATCCCTATCAACTTCTTAAAAGACAGGTACAAAATGAGAAGTAAACTTTTCAAAATAAAATGAAGGCCCCTCTCTAATTGGAGAATTCAATTCCACAAAGAGGTTACCTGATTGAGAAGTACTTGAATTGCAGTCTTCAATAATAGGCTGATCACTTTCATCAATGGAGATTCCTCTTCTTGTCTCGCTGATCTCCCACAAATCTCTAGGCTTTTATTCCTTCTAATTTTGCATTTCCTAGCTCTTGAAATAATTTCCTAAGAGCGATCCCTAGCAAAGAAAGATCTCTTCCTTCCAACTTTGTAAATATTGGTAACAAATCTCATTTAACAGAGGTTAAGACACCGGTACTCATTAAGAATAATATCATAGGGAGTCACCACAAAGGATTTGAACCTTAGTTGTGTAAATGCCCTAAAATATGATCTCAAAATGTCTGTCACAAGATCTTGAAAATGTAAATGAAAGATCTTACTTCCCTTTACAAAAATTTATCAATGGATACTAGTGCAAAAACTTACAAAGGCTAGAAAACTTACATATAACACTAGGGTCCAGTATGAACTATAATCACTATGTCCCCAAGCAACGGCACCAAAAGCATGTTGATACCCAAATTTAATCTTCTTTAAAGGACGAACAACATCATGGATGTAACAGACACTCGTGAGGTAGATAGATGATTATGTATGTCATTTTGTAGAATCGGGAAGCAATTTATCCGACTTTTTAGCACTCAAGATTTGAAAAGGAGTGGGTGGAACCTTAAGAGGATTTGATCTGTCCTCACTATTTTAGGTTTTACCTTTGACTAGGTAAGAGGACCCTTTTGTATCCTGTTATTTATGAAGGAGATGGGGATATCCTTTCTAATGAAGTTATTAAGGATACCTCAAGGAAATATGATCAATGCAACAAAATATAACTCTCACGAGTCATCACCGTAGATAGTGGAGATATTCCCGAGGAAAGGTTCAAAGCTACTAAAGACATTTGGAATCCTAATTATTTCTATATGTTTTGGTAATAATATTTATGAATTTGTATACACACATGACAATCAAGGGTATTATGGGTAGGATTAGTTGTTTTAAATAAGTTTTGATGGGAGGTGAGGCAAAATAAACTTGATTTGCCAAATATCCGAGAAATCTTACAAAATGGAAATTCTAGACAACAAAACGCTTCTGCATAGTTAAAATTTTCCTTTAACCATAATATGTACTTCAATGGAGGCCCAAATTAGCACTTTTTCACACAATCTATGAGATTTTAACATGAAGGCTTGAGTTAGAAGAGCCAATAAAACATCCAAACCTAAAATCAATCACACCCGAGGTACACCTAGAGGCTTACAAATAATCTCTCAAAGAAATGAAAGAAAAGTAATTTTAAATCAGTTATTTCACTCTCAAATGAAATATTTTTTGAGAAATGAGATTGCATGTGCCACTAAACCATCACAATAATTAAGACCATGTGATTAAGACAAATTTCAAAACAAGATTGCAATAAGAACAAGTAAAACTATTTGTAGAAATTCGAAATGAAACAAACACATTTTGCTCAAGATCAACACAGAATAACTCGAGTTTGATTAAATTTATCAGTATGGGAAAGTTTCTAGAACAATCTCAGAGCTTTTCAATGGATGTACACTTGCAACCACCTTGACATGACCAAACTTAATACAAAAGAGATATACAGGCTTCTCAAAAGACAGGCTTTGTCAAATTTTCCTCTTTGGAATTTTCTTTGACCTCTAACACTCCAACCTCCAACTATTTGCACAAAAAATTTATGTTATTTATAAAATTTACAACAGAACCCCTTTCTCCCCAGAAAATCACGACATTGAGTACTACTAGTGCTTGCCATGATCACGATCGCAATTTCCAGAATCAGATCTAAAAAGTCACTAGGTGCTTAATGGAAAATCTATTTGAATATCTCCCGCATTCAAATCCTCCTTCTGGTAGATCACTCTTTCTTCAACTCACCAACCACTTCTACCCCTAATCTATCAAATCTGGTTCCTTGTGTGCTCGGGAGAAGAAAAATGGAAAATCATATCGAGCTCGAGAGTCAAACCATTTTACTTGGTGAAAGTCGCCTCTCAGCACCCCCACCAAACTTAAATATGAAAATTAACTCTCCTCTCTATTTGGCGTGTAGGAAATACCAAGAAATCATGAAGACTCACACTTCTAGGAGCGTTTCAGTAAAAATGGGGGAAAATCAAATTTAGACTCATAGTTTTCGTTGATCTTTACTTTAAATTTGGGCCATCCACATGGAGGATTCAATTTAAAACGGGCCTAGGGTTTTTCGTTGAATTTCTACAATTTTTGGAAAAATGTAAATTTTTCACATTTTTCTCCACACCTCCACCCTTGAGAAATGAGTATGACATGTGTCCCAAGGTGGGTCCCAAAAGAACCTGTGGCCAATTTATGCTATTTCACCTCCTTTTTGGAAAAGGGAATTTTTTTCAAATTTTCCCCATAGCTCCACCCTTGAAAAATGGGCTTGACATGTGTCCCAATGTGGGTCCCAAGAAACCATGCTTCCTTTTTTACTTTTAAATATTTTCTCCTAAAAGGAAAATTTTCCAAATTTCCTCCAAGGGTCTACACCTCCGCGATTGACTAGAGCAAGCTTTGACCTTTCCTCTATCGGCATGTGGGCCATTTTGATGTTTTAATCTTTTGAATATCAGGGGGAAAAATACAAGTTACCCCCAATGGTCTTCCTCCCCACCTTTTTGACTTGAAACAAACTTTGACTGATGCTTTGTCGGGCTTGAGAGTGAGTTTTTGATATTTTAACCCTTTTGACAAAAAGAGGCAAAAAATCTAAGTTGCCTTGATGGTCCACTTCTCCACCCTTTCTGAATTTTCAAACTACCATGCGTCACAATGGTGCATCTTGTGATCGTCCCCAAAATTGAAGACTTTGAATGAGCGTAGGATCACCATGTGTCCTAGCCTAATTTTTTTTTTGAAGGCTTGAAGCTTAGAGGAAGGTGCCATGTGTCAGAGTCTCCCGACAATCCCTTTTCGCTGTTGAAAATTCCAAGCAAAATGTGAAGTGACTAGAGGCCTCCAAGTGCCCTCCTGGCACTTCTTTAAAATGAAACCCAAGGGCCGATCCCCAAGCATGTGTGGTTCCTCCACGTGTCCTAGATGCCCCAAAACCTTTTGAAAAAATACTAAGTATGGGAAGACCTCAGGTGGAAGCCTCCACATGACCTCCCGACACTACTCCAAGGCTAAACAAAAATTAGATCTTCAAACGAGCATCGTCCTCCACATGGACAAATATATAAGTTGACGATTTTCATAGAATTTTTGAAGTACCTAGCTGAGCTACGTCCAACCAAAAGAGGCCACATTTGCTCATTGTCGATGCAAGGATGTAAATTTGACTGGGGAAATGCCCGTCAAACTGTAAAATGCAAAAAAATGACTATTTGAGCCAGGGGATGAAGTTTTAAATAAGGAAAGAGGATTTACAAATGTTTCAAGGCTCAAATATGCTCTTCATAGCTACATCCATTCATTTTTCATCAATTATTTGGGGAAAAATGATAAGGGTAGCAAATCCCGACTATAAAAATTGAAAGAATGGGAAAGCCCAAGTTTTTGAATGAATAGAGGATGGGAGACCCAAATTTCAAACCTCTTTGGAGAAATAGAGAAACAAGGACACAAATATAGCTCCATACATGAGCTTCGCCAAAAAAATTAGAGACTTCCCACCACAACACGGGGGAATAAAATGTGATAGAGGCCGTAAATTAATGGATTTTCAAAAGCACAATGGGGCGAGACTATTTTGAGCACCAACAAATTCCATGGGTAGAAGTGTCTTTGTTTCAAATATCAACCGAAAGGAGTTACTTTATTTAACCTCTTCTAGGTTACCCGGTATTCCAAAATTACAACAAAGACATTATCATCCCAATCTTTCCTTCCAAGATCACAAATATTTGTCAAAGTATGGCTCAATATTTCATTAAAGGCTTTAGTAGTTCCATTTTCTTGAGGGTGATAAGGGGTTTTCCTATTCCGTGTAACCATAATTCATGAAATAATATCCTAATAGTCTCATAAAGGAAATGAGTACCTCTATCATTTGTTAAAATTAAAGGGAATCCATACTCGTTAATGATATTTTCCAAAGAAACCTTGTTATTGTAGTTGTTATGCAATCCTTTCCAGTGTTTTTCTACCCACCATGTAATATAATCTGCATAAGTTATAATATAGCGTGATCCTATCCTTCGAGTAGTTGGGAGATAGGACCAATAAATTCAATTGCCCACTTATCAAAAGGATCTTCACTAGTAATAGGTCTTAAAGGTATTTCATCCCTACGCCCAAGCTTCCCAAGGCATTGACAATGGTCACATGCCTTACAATATGATTTACAATCCTTGTATAACAATTCCCACTATAGACTAGCTAGTATAATCTTACTCATGGTTTCATCCTCTTGTATAGTGTTCACATGTAATACCATCATGATCCTCTACCATAATTACTTCACACTCATGCGCAAGTACAAACTAGCACAAGACTTCATCATGACCTAACATGTATAAGTCTCCACTGATCAACATGTAAGGCGCAAAACAATTAGCAAGTCGTTTCTTTTTGAAGCCTTTATTCCTTTGGGTGCCACACTGTGTGTAAAAAGAAAACAATATCTTCCAAGTATTGTGGCAAACAATTCAACCGGAACAACTATGAAACCGACATTTTGTTCTCAATTCTCTGTGCATCCTCTCTCCGATTAAATTCTTGATAAATGGCCTAGACCAAATTCCTCTTACCTAGTTTAACTACCACCATAAAATTAAACACCTAAAATAATAGAACGCAATGTCATATGCTACCCTATAAAAATGCTTATTTACGAAGTACTTCAATGTCATATGGTCTCGTATAGTAGATGAAATATGTTGCCATAGTACTATCAAAATTTATGAAGCGCTTAGATCATAGAAAAGGCTTCGCACTCCATCGTTATATAATTTTGTTATGTCTTTGAGTCAATTTATTGCTAGCAAAAAAATAGGATGATCAACAATACCTTCTTGAGGATGAGCTAGTCAGTGACAATGGTCATTATTGATGCGTAATCACAACACCCCCGATTTTTGCAATTCGATAGATTAAAATTGTCACAGTGATTGCATAACATGGAGTTTTTCCCAAAGTCCGGGACTTTACAATTGAGAAATCTCTCCGATGAAGGCTGGTTCCTATTCCTCTATTATGATACATACATCCAAATTATAAAGGATCTAATATAAAATCTACTCTAACTAGCGAAGGAGACATGGTTAAGAAGATTACAATAAATTAAACCTAAACTAATAGAGGTGACACACCAAAGGAATGCCGGATAAATTTCCTTACATGGAAATGAATTTGAGACAAGACTCAAGAAGATGAACACCAACACGTATCATTTTCTTGTCACCAATTCATTCAACATCAAATATGCAACACAATAATCATGCACATATAACTAATATTGTAATGAGAGATTAGATGAAAGTAATGAATGCAAGAGAGTGTTGAAATTCATCCAAAGACTTCTATTATTACTCCACAAATTTGATACAATGCATTACAATGGCCTAAGGGTAACAAACTTGCATTACAACTTGAATGAGAGGTTTGAACTCCACAAATTAACTTATGGACAATAGAAGAAGGGAGGGTGCAAAGGAAAATTATCCAACATTAGAACAATGACCCTCCTTACAATATATATGAAGAATGAGAGAAAGGGGAGAGAAGAATTCAAAATATTTCTTCAACCACCCAAAAATGCATTGAATTCACTGAAAAATGATGGGTGCCACTACAAAACCCATACCTCCATGTACTATGCCTTGTTGGGAAAGATAGGAACCCATATCTCATCATTGTGGTAGGTGGGGAGTTTGAAACACCCTCTCGAAATGCTAGAATGTATTTCTTCATTTTGAAGAACATAGTCTCACTTAAATTTAGAGGACACTCGAGAGCTTTCAAAAAAATTCATTTTTGTGTAAATCCTT
Organism: Taxus wallichiana var. yunnanensis; assembly: GCA_018340775.1. Classification (NCBI taxonomy): domain Eukaryota; kingdom Viridiplantae; phylum Streptophyta; class Pinopsida; order Cupressales; family Taxaceae; genus Taxus; species Taxus wallichiana. Next base: position 760,356,785 of record CM031234.1, read on the forward strand.
TTGGGTGCCACACTGTGTGTAAAAAAGAAAACAATATCTTCCAAGTATTGTGGCAAACAATTCAACTGGAACAACTATGAAACCGACATTTTGTTCTCAATTCTCTGTGCATCCTCTCCCGATTAAATTCTTGATAAATGGCCTAGACCAGAATTCCTCTTACCTAGTTTAACTACCACCATAAAATTAAACACCTAAAATAATAGAACGCAATGTCATATGCTACCCTATAAAAATGCTTATTTACGAAGTACTTCAATGTCATATGGTCTGTATAGTAGATGAAATATGTTGCCAATAGGTACTATCAAAATTTATGAAGCGCTTAGATCATAGAAAAGGCTTCGCACTCCATCGTTATATAATTTTGTTATCTTTGAGTCAATTTATTGCTAGCAAAAAAAAATAGGATGATCAACAATACCTTCTTGAGGATAAGCTAGTACCGTGACAATGGTCATTATTGATGCGTAATCACAACACCCCCGATTTTTCGCAATTCGATAGATTAAAATTGTCGGTGTGATTGCATAACATGGAGTTTTTCCCAAAGTCCTGGACTTTACAATTGAGAAATCTCTCCAGGATGAAGGCTGGTTCCTATTCCTCTATTATGATACATACATCCAAATTATAAAGGATCTAATATAAAATCTACTCTAACTAGCGAAGGAGACATGGTTAAGAAGATTACAATAAATTAAACCTAAACTAATAGAGGTGACACACCAAAGGAATGCTGGATAAATTTCCTTACATGGAAATGAATTTGAGACAAGATCAAAGAAGATGAACACCAACACGATCATTTTCTTGTCACCAATTCATTCAACATCAAATATGCAACACAATAATCATGCACATATAACTAATATTGTAATGATAGATTAGATGAAAGTAATGAATGCAAGAGAGTGTTGAAATTCATCCACAGACTTCTATTATTGCTCCACAAATTTGATACAATGCATTACAATGGCCTAATGGTAACAAACTTCCATTACAACTTGAATGAGAGGTTTGAACTCCACAAATTAACTTATGGACAATAGAAGAAGGGAGGGTGCAAAGAAAAATTATCCAACATTAGAACAATGACCCTCCTTACAATATATATGAAGAATGAGAGAAAGGGGGAGATAAAAATTCAAAATATTTCTTCAACCACCCAAAAATGCATTGAATTCACCTGAAAAATGATGGGTGCCACTACAAAACCCATACCTCCATGTACTATGCCTTGTTGGGAAAGATAGGAACCCATATCTCATCATTGTGGTAGGTGGGGAGTTTGAAACACCCTCTCGAAATGCTAGAATGTATTTCTTCATTTTGAAGAACATAGTCTCACTTAAATTTAGAGGACACTGAGAGCTTTCAAAAAATTCATTTTTTGTGTAAATCTGAACTCCTAATCAAAATTTATGGCCATTTGAAGATCGGGGTGCCATACTGTAGTAATGGAAAGTGGTTGGTTCCTCTTTTCAGACTCCAAAATTTCCTTCAACCTCTGAAATCCAAAATTTTGGATGTTTGACGATCTTGACTTCGGAGGTTGAGTTACTGTTCACTGATAAATCAGCTTTAGAGTTGTGAAAATCTAAAACTCGATCCTCCGAAACTCAAAAGATTGAAATTTGGACTTTGGGTTTCAGACCTTGTGCTTTTAGACCATTGATACTATTCATCCACTTGATCCTACTAAGACTTATAAAACTCTAAACCTCAAACCTCTCAAAACCCCAACCTCTAAAATTTCAAAATTGGGACCTCCAAAAGTCTTAAAATTCCCACCGCATTGACCCCGAACCCTTTCGGACTTAAGAATTTTGATATTTAGGGCATTTGGTTTCTTTTTTTCATTTTTTTGGCAAAACTCTAAACTTTCAAAGTTTGAAACCCCATTTTGCTTGAAAAGATACCTCCAACTGGTCCTCCAAATAACATATATGATGATTACATCGCCGATGAGTAATCTACCCGATTTACTCTTGAACTTGACTATAAATTAACTCTATCTACTACAACTCTACTACTAACACTAGTTTGCTAATAATCGTCATGTCATAGAAACTAGAAACCAAACGCAAGGGCTAGGTCACTAGGTAGATTTAGATTCAAACCCATGGCCCATGTCATTTAAATCGGCGTGATCTCATCTCGAGGTGAAGAGGGTTTCCTACCATACTTTCCCAAATTGGGGAGTTGTAAATGCTCTGGCTCCATGCCTTTTATGTGAGCTTTGAATCCTTCAAGAGCCATCTCTCTCACAATGACATCCATTCCACAACTTCATGTTGCTTCTCTAAATTCCTCTCGCATGCCTCATTGAACTTAAGCTTCCTTTCTATCACAAGGAATGCCATCTTGACCAATCCTTATCTTTCCCCATGCATGGTGGGGTTTAGATAGCCATCGACTTATCTTCTAAGTTTAGGGTTACAATTAGGATCTTAATCGCTAGTGGAATACCACATAAATATGACCCTCTAGGCTCGCATTAAAACTAAAACTCAGCAACCTCTGAGAAAGAGTAAGTTGAAACTGCGTATTCTAGAATATAACTATTCAAAACACTATGGAACCAAACATCCACAGAGTGTGTCCATATCAGATCTACATAATACAAGGCTTGAAATTCTTCCCATTTCTAAACAAGCGTGTGAAACCTCTAATTCCTCTTAGAAACATAAAATACCAACCACTCGTACAACTCTATGGGAAAGATAGAAAAGAACGGCTCATATAGCTCGTGATAAAGGTTGTGCTCAACCCACATCCGTATTATAATTAGGTCCGGTGTTTAATCTACGAGCATACTCTTCTTCCATATCTTCTAACCACTCCTCAATATTGGCCAAGGTCAACCGATACATCTTCATCACGCAACATCCTAAAAATAGATGAGAAAGAGGTCCCAACAACAAAACCAATGATGTAGCCTAGAATTTAGCAAAAATATCCCAAGGCACACTGACACATCATTCATCCTGAACTATGCTCTCACCTGAAGTGCGTAAGGGTACTGTGTACCTCTTTAGAGTATCTTCTTCGAGATGTTATTGTGAGTACTAGTATAATTCAGATCCATTACATATAATCAATTAAACCACAAATATATGAACCAGATCTAGGTCCTAATCATATGGAAGACTAATAAACAATGAATACAATAAGATATACCATACAAGAACCATATTCAGTCACATCTAACACTAGTATCCAGCTAATATAACCCATTATATTAAATACCATAAAATATAAAAGCTTCATAAATCAAGATCGAGTTTCCATGGTCATGCGCTCTAACAAATCCACATCATAATTCTACAATAATCAGTCTATCCAAATCATGAAAATAAATACATATACATATAGGGGTGGGGCCTTTCCCTTCACTACCTATGCACCTTCTAAAAATAGGCTACATGCTAATAATAACCATGCACCTTTACAAGAGAATACAAAAGCATGGAAGTGCTAATAATAGATCTTCTAAAGTTAACTCTAAGTATAGATCCTACTATTAGAACAAAATCCTGCATGGCCTTGAATTTCTGCTAAGTCCCCACATCATTGTGTGCTTTGCACTCAATTTCCAATAATAGCCTAGATCTAAAAAGTTGCTAAGTCCTCGTGTGTCAATTGTTTCGGGTGCGCATATATTCTTCTATATTTCTGCGCGCTCTTACATGTTCTATGTCCATGTGCCCCAAACCTTCGCATTTCCATCCTTGAGCTATACTTCATCTTTTCAACATAACCAACACAACTAAAAACCTTACTTGAATAACATCTTGAAAAAATTGAATATCTTAATTTTAGTTTAATTTGTTTACAACTAAGTATTAAGTGTGGAAAGTAAGTAATATTTCTCTATTAAGAGGAAAATATGTTTTTTTGATACAAAGGGATCCAATTTCCATATTTTCTCAAATTAGAAATGATATATATATATATAAACACAGAGAGAGGGAGTTTGTAGAAAATTGAACTTTCATTATGAAAGGTAGATGTCTCAAACTATTGTTATGGTGAGCGGGGATGAGATTTGACATCTGTTTGAACTAAGGATAGTTTGATATTTTTACGCTTTGAAATACATTTTTAAAACTACTAACTACACCAAATTTAATAAATGATAAACTGTGAAACAAAAGTCATAGTGATAATAAGTCTGTAAGAAAATATTTAAATTCTATGCAAGAAATTTAATTCTCAACTAAGTTTGAGTAATTGTTAGAAATCAATAGGTTCCATAAAACCGCTTCTCATCTATGCATAATTTTAAAAGTATTAAAGCCTCGTGAATATTTAAGGCATTTTGTTAGACAATTTTCACCTCTTTTGTGTATTTTAACATTTATATGGAACTATGAGAAAATTAAACATGATTTAACCTAATTTTCCCAAATTTTTCACATTGTTGGTCATGGAATTCAGTGATTATACCATATGCATTAGATGGATTTAAAAAAGGTGGCCTTAGAAGCAATCTAGAGTCTACACCATACCCTCACCATCTAAACTACATTCATGTTGTTTTTAGCAGATTGTAAATATTTAAATGACATGAGCCTATTATGAAGCACTATGAAGGACATCCACATAACCACTATGAGTTTACTTGACATTTGATGATAAAGTTTAGAAGTTCTTCAACATACCCACCATATAATAATATAAGGTTACGACTATAGGAAGTGAGTTTTGTTTTTGAGGCATATTCTAAAAATGTTGGAACCTATGTTCCTCTTTCAAACATCTATCTACAAGCCAAAGAGATCACATACATTACCACAATACTATCTCGTTTCTCCATTACTCAAGATCTCGACTATATTTTGTTCTCACTAGTGTAAAACTTAATTGAAAAATCCTTTTCCAAATCTATTGCCAAAAAGGCCTAAAGCATACAACAAGCTACTTATCTCTAGTACAAAACAAAAGGAATAGGGAAAAGTAAAAAAATAATAAAATTATATTTTGGTGGTCAAAATTTACAGCTACGGGAGTGAAGAGATAGTTATCCTAGAAATAAGATCACATGCCCCCATAATAATGACCAAAAGATTCTATATCAAATGACATACATGTATAGCACTATGTTCAACCCACATCATCCTTTGTGGTGTCTCGTCTTTCAACCTAGTCACCATTCTTTGAAAAAATCATGTAACTCCATTCGTGAGGTTGATTTGAAGGAAGATACGAGAAGACAAATGATGGGATGAGGAAAGAACATTAGAATGTGCTGACATTTAATGTGCATCTTTAGACACATTGCATCATACGATATACTTGAATAAATAAGGAACTAACTTTTAGTGCCAAAATTAGGAGCTCTGCAACTATATTTGTAGGTTTTCCGTAGTAGAATTGGCGATAAGGTCCACTGCAGATAATTGGGGAGAAGCTTTCGATATTAAAAAAAAATTCAGTTTCTATTTGATTTTCAAATTTTAAACTTGTTCACAGATAGCCATTTTATTTATTATTTTGTTTCATAGATTTGTGAATTTTTTTAGAGGAAAACACGTACTTATAGTATCAATAGCAATACTTATATATGGTATTTTGGATTTTCATATACACACTTTGTGTATACCACATAAGAGAGATAAAAATTGTGTATACATTTTTCTTTAGAGATAGACATTTTAAAATTGTCATGGGGCTATGTTATTTTCTTATTTTATAACTATTCACATATAGACATTTTATTTTTCGGTATTATAGAAAAATCCTTTAGGAAGTATATATAATTATGTTACAACTTTTTAGAAAACCATGGCTGCTATGAATGAAAAAAATAAAGGTATCTTTAAAAAATGGGCTAGGTAATAAGTAGATGAAGCAACCTGCTACTGATGTTAAAATCCTAGGCAACACTTAGTAGTAAAAGGATACCTTCTTCACAATTCATCGTAAAATTTGGCGCAAGAATGTGGCTAGAAATTACCCTATAATAATCCTCCATTCATTTTCAATGTATATGAAAAATAAAGTGAAACACATACGGATTATGTTAAGAGACCAAATCCACTAGGACCAAATACAACCTCATTTGTGACATACATGAAAATATGAGACCCTATGTATAGCATAGGTTTTGAATAGGAGTATCCTATAATGTTGTTTACGATGTTTTTCATATATGCACAAACATGACACCATGTGTATACCATAGATTTTGACCAACAGTTTCCTAGTACATTTCTTGCGTCATTTGTCACATGCGCACAAACCTAACACCCCACATATACCATGAAATTTAAGGTCATAAGAATCTTAGGAATATGAAAATTTCATGGATCTCACTTTCACATCACATTTCACCTAAAAAACTAATAAGGGAAAAGCTAGCTGCTTATGATCCTCAAGATCATCCTAAGATGCGAGAGGAGAGAATACACGCAGTTTAACCTTCAATGATAAAAACACATAAGAAAGATGATGCAATGTAATAAAATTAAACGATAATTTTTTTTTGATTGCGTCTTTAAGAGGAGGCCCTGTAAATCAAAGCTTAGTAACTAGATTTATAAACCCAAATGTCTTGGATCGATCATCCTATAGAACAAAGGGTTAGTATTTTTAGAGTATTTCATGTCTTTTATAAGAGTAGGATGTTGCACACAAATTATTAGCAGTTTAGAGAAAGAATAATATAACTTAATGTGTAGCTAAAATGAAAGTAGTTAGAAAAATTAAAACCATGAATAAAGTATCTTATAAACTACTAAATTAATGCTTTTATTCCATAAGATACTAGGAGTGAAAATTTATGTTATACCAATGTAATAAGATACTAGTATCTGAAATATGTGGTATACATAGGGTGTCACATTTGCACGCATATGACAAATGATGAAAGTAGCATAATAGGAAACACCTGTGGCTATCTCACAGCGATAGGATCACATGATGTTCCATATCACATGTATTCATACATGCGTGGGGTGGGGCCCACCATGGATGAGGTTTCGCAGGTTTTTTTTTAATATATGTGTTTGAAATCAAATGGTGGCATGTGGCAGGTGCTAGGTGGGTTGGTAGGCACAAGTGCTTGTATTTGGGAGGTCCCAGGTTCGAATACCATATTTTTAGGTTTTGGTATACACACATAATGTGGTATACACAAATGTGTGTATACCAAAACCTAAAAATTATGGGATTCAAATCCCATATTTTTTAGAATTGTGGTATACACACATTTTGTATACCACAAACCTAAACAAATATGGGATTCAAACCCATGACCTTCCAAATACAAGCACTCATGTGTACCAACCCACCTATCACCTGCCACATGCCACCATTTATTTTCAAGCACATATATTAGAAAAAAACCCTACAAAACCTCATCCATGGTGGGCCCCACCCCCACGCATGTATGCATGCATGCGGTATGGGGAATCATGTGATCTTGTTGCCAAGATAGCCACATGTCATCAATGAGATCTTGTCACCAAGATACATGACTCGTGCTAGTCCAAATCATTGGTATACACATGGTATCATGTTTGTGCATATGCAACAAATGACGTAAACACCATTATAGGAAACTGGTAGTCCAAATCTGTGGTATATACATGGTGTCACGTTTCTAACAAATGTTGCAAACAATGCTATATAATAATGTTATTTATAATCTATTTTTCCAGTAGTAGAATCAATGGATTTTGTAGATTTCTACAAGGGTTTGAAGAATAAAATTACAACAGTGATTATATTTTTTATTCCCAATTGGAGTGACCCACTTGGAGGTTTGTTTGTAATTATTGGAAGGTGTTTCAGATTTGTTTTGCATTGCTCTCTCTTTATCTGATTTTAATGTATTAAAGAAAACAGATTTGTGAATTTTTGAAGCACTAGAAGTGCCATTTTCAGCCATAATATATTGCAGATTTCTGAGTGTTATATCGGCACTTTATTCCTCTAAAAAAAAAGAGTTTTTAATCACAAATGATGAAAACAAGTGTTTATAGAATACATCTTGGTATTTGAAACCGATTTATTATGGTTATGTTTGATTGATTAAAAATTTAAGGTGATATGATGGTTAATGGTGTTCACGAGCAAGAAACCAACATGCAATACACACCCTAACTAGTCAAGTGGGATTGCAATCAAGATATTTCCCACTTTCAATACCACACACTAAGGGGTGCTACTCTTGGCTCACCACCTATGAGAAGTGTCATATTGGCTAGCGATTGATCTTGGGAGTGCAATATCCTTGCACAATAGCTTGATATGTGGCCAAAATGCTACCTAGACTAGGATATATGAGCTCACTAAGGGAGTACCCGATATACCTTGTGGTACATGGGGCCTAATTCCATGTTGCAAAGATGTTATCTAAGGCCTAGGTATTGGGACATGGAATCCCCTTACTTCACGTTGCTCTTTAAAAATTTAAGCTCTTAGCCAATAACAAAATATCTCCAAGAATTTATACACATTACGAGAACACAGTGTGTCTACATATGTCGAGGTGGAAATCCTTATTCAAACAATCCCAACCCAAATCCCATGACCATTCTTAATCAGCTAATCTAATGCAAACATGAAAACCTATGTATAGCACATATTAGCAATGGTTGCAAGCTTGAATAAATTTTGTTATCTTTTTTTCTCTTAAATTTACTTTATGCCCTCTTCCATCCTTCTAGCTATTTAAATTTTCATTTTTAATCATAAAACACACATTTATCTCGAATGTAGTCTCACAGGTAAACTCTTTGAGGACCAATTAAAACCAACAATCACACTACAAACTTTCATCAAGTAAATCTACACCCATTTGTTGTTATACTCCCTTTACCGTTTTGCCAATTTCTCCGAATTGCCCCTCGTTATGGTCTAATCAAGTTATGTATAGAGAAAAAAAAGTAAATTTTATGCAAATGTAAAATATTTTTCATATACCCATTACCCTAGTTATTCTTTGAACATATTTTCTAGCGCTATATCTTATACCATCCCTCCAAACACCTTTTTCCTCATTTCCTAAGGCTCCTTTAGGCTTACCTACAGTTTAGAAGTCATTTTTAAGTCTTCATCATTGATACTCTATTCAAACCTTAAGTACACCTTACATCCACTAATTCAAACAATATGACACTCCCCATAAGGTCTTTTCACCTCAAGTCTCCTTTCTTACAATTTTCCAACCTATTTTTCTTAGGTTACCTATAACTTTTAGGATTTTAAGGGCTAAAACTAAATTTGTTCATTTTCACTACCTTAAACCTTTGTTACACCTTAAATACCTTATGTATAACATGTTCAAGACTCTATCAAGTCCTTATACTTGTTATTTCTTTAACTTGTCATTTTTCCCAATCTTGACCTTCTAGGTTCTTGTTCATTCTTGCACAAGTAGTTCTTTAACTCTAAGTTCCTCCTCTTTAGGATTTTTCTCACCACCTTAGTTATATTTTCATCTCATTGGAATTATCCTAATCCTTTCACTTTTCTCATTCTCTTAGCCATCACCTCATGATCATTTAACAAAATAAACTAGCTTAATCTTCATAACATGAAAGTTTATATGTTTATAGCAAGATTAAGGGTGTATGCAACAACTAAAGATTTTCATGTAGCAATTTGAATATTCTAGTAGCAAATGAATAATTTTACCATAAGAATCGAAGAATTTTCTTGTAGAAACTACAAAAGTTTCCCACAATAATTCAAAAAGTAGCATAGAAATATTTTTGTGGTAGGTGTTTAGATCATTTTTATGACTTGTGTCATATTACGATTGCCTTATGTTTACAAAAATAACATATTATGTATATCATTTCATATACTTGATATGTTAAATACCATGCTTACTTGATTATACAAATTTGTTTATATTATTTTGTTTAGGATGCCACGAATGAAAAAGTACAAACAATTGCTTTCCCTAGATGTTTAGGATGTGGGAAATGGGAAACCACATTTTTCTCAAGATGATCTTGAATGGACACCGATTGGGGAAGATAATGGTCCTAAGGATATTTGTGTGGAAATCCCTCTAGCACAACTTGATGCCTTTATTAAAGGGGAAGGCCTTCTTGATAGCTCTGAGATGACATTCATATGCAAGCAGAAAAGGACATACCCTCTTACAGAGGAAGGAACACCACCACAAGCTACCATTATGTATTACAGGTTTGTTTATATTAACTTTACATTTGGTCATCCTTAGGAATAGTGTTCACATATGTTAGTGCCACATTTTTCACATTCCGTACCTGATATCAATATGTATTTCCTTTTTTAACTACCGGTGTGCTTATAGCCATGGTGATAATACGAAAAAACCACCTACTAGTGAAAGAATTAGGAGGTTTAAGAAAAAGCGTGGATGCCAGTCCCATTTCCATGTGAGGGTTATGTTTGGTACACCAAACATGACACATATCATACAAAATGATATGTATCTTGTTGATAATAACAATGAGTTTTTGCATGATGTAAAGGACTCAAGATTAGATCCACGAAGTGGTTTTGATTTGAATTTATCAGTTGAATGTAAGTAATACATTGGATCTCTTTTCCTTTCTGGTATATTCATTAACACCATTATTGAAAAACAATACATGGATCTAGAGTTGGTGAGGATTGTTAATAAAAAGGATGATTTCTTAACTAGGAAAGACATGTTGAATGCATGGAGGAGGGTGAAGAGCATTAGATCCCAAAAGAAGAAACATGAAAACTCCAGTTTCAATTTGTGGCATATCGCAAAAAGGGATACATTTTTTTATTATTAGAGGTCATGTGGACTGACATACCTTTCATTATGGGCCTTCAAACAATGTGGATGCTTGAAATGATGGTTCGTCATTCCCACAACTCCATCATTGCAATGGATTCCACATTCTCAACTAATAAATATGGGGTAAGGACATTGTTGTCTCATTTCCATGCATAATTGATATTTGGATATATTTGTTTAAGTCATTCTCATACTAACAATAATTTTGTGTACACATTTGCATCAATACCAATTGTACACGCTTCTTGTTTTTGATGAGCAAGAGGTTGGGGTTCCTGTTACATGGTAAGTTTCATTCGATAAAAAGTGGATAGAATATATGCATGGCTTGCTAAATTCTACGTTTGAGGGGGAAAAGGAAAAGGATGGATTGGCATGTCAATGCATTCATTACGGATGATGCAGCTTCCAAAATACAAGCTATAAAGTATAAATTTACTAATAGGTTTTTCTATAAATTTAATACACATAATTTACATCCCTAATGATGTTATTTGTGTCTCAGGGATGTATTCGGTTGTCGTGTCTTGTTATGCATATGGCATGTTCACAAGGCTTGGCTAAAAAATATTTATAGGTTTTTTTACTTAATTTTTGTAACCTAATGTTTACACTATTGGGATACTTTTTGTTGTTCTCGCATTACTTATATCAAGCGATAATCTTATTTACATATATACGAAGAATGAGGTGGGGATGGTTATGTTCTAGAGACTAGGTGACATCATATGTTCCATCGTGAAAATGAGCACCTAAGATTTTGGCTCATCAACAAATTCATGGAGGAGTTCAAAGAGGAGACTATCTTTATGGAGTATTTTAGAAAGACGTGGCTGCAAGACAGATGTATTGGTAAGTGTTAACTACATAACTATGTGTAGAGTTAATAATTTTTAAGTCATTTCTAATGGTTTTATTGTTTTCACATGTAGCTATGTGGTCAAATAATTTCCACAACTTCACCCATGCCAATCAAGATACGAATGCATCCATAAAATCTTACCATTATTTCTTGAAGACCCGATACTTGTGCGATCGAAGAAAGAAATGCACAAGGAGAATGGATTGGTTGTTTTACACATTGGTGTTTTGAGTTGAACCCCATTACAAACACAAGAGGAAGTTGCAAGTATCAGGTTTCTTGAAAAATTACAAGAAGGAGAAGGAAATTTTGACTGCCACTGAGAGGGCTAGAGCAATACTAGACAATGATTGTTGTGCAAACCATACCATTCATGGGTCTTACATGGTTAGAAGTAAAACATCTAGGGACTAATGGTATTTCATTCAAAGATTCAGCCCAAATTTTTATGTTTGTGATTGTCCTTGGGATACCAAAGGCAACACCTGCAAACATGTTTTGAAGGTGTTGCAACTTGAGAGGACACATGAGGGTAGTGCATCTACTAGGGATCCAAATTTTAGTGGTGAGGGTGTATGTTTTCATTTCATTATTTCAACTATTTCGTATCATTTTTATCCTCAAAAATTCATTGTACATCCTCTAAAAGTATTTTTGTCATTGTAGATGACCATGTTGTTCATGTTGTAGAAGCAGTTGAATGCACTGTGCCTGAAGAAGATTCATCAAAGAAGCCCTACATTTTCGTTGATAATATGTAAGTTATTATGAATGAACAATGTTTGATATATCAACAATTTCTCAATTACTAAATCAATTTTATTTTTTGTGACAGTTGAGGGTGATGAAGGAATTCAATAGGAAACACAATACCTTAGTCTTGAGCAACATGTTAGAAACCATGGAAATGCATTGCAAGTGCTCAACCAATCTAAAGAGTTTTTGAAATCATTGTTGGATGTGGTGCCAAATAATGATGAATTTATTTTCCTTTTGGAGATTGTGTGCAAAAATTTCAGAAGATTTTACACGACTCTGGTTCATTTCCATTTGATTTCATTCTAGATTGTAGTGCAATGAGACTTCTACCACCCATTTTTGGCCATGGTTCAGTGCAAGCAGGAAACCTTGAAAGAGGAAGCAAAATGAGATCATGGTGGAGGATTTAAATATTTATGCTCAAGAGTATGAGGAGTATACATTTCTTGACACAACTCGTGGAAGGAAACTACTCAAGAAAACATAGAAATAGTCTAGTACAACAATCAGAGAAAGTTGTGAGGCTATAACAGAGAGTTTGGGTGAGTATGAATGTAATGTGATTACAAGACGTATTCATTGGAATTCAAAACACTTAAACTTTACCAAATTCAAGTTCCACATTGTTGGCTCTCTTTTTGGAACATCGAATGCATCTTGAAGGTATTTATGTCTTTATGAAAAATAATGTTTATTGTAGATTTTTACTATTATGTGGATTACATATTATTATTTTAGTATGATTATGACAAATAATTTTTCATGGTGCTTCATTGTGTTTAAGACAAATAATGCTAAATGTTGTATTATGTGCGTTCTGAGTTTTACACATTTTGCTTTTATTGTATTATGTGTATATTTTGTGATCTTGTATATGATAATGGTGGTATATGTTTTTTTGTTTTGTAGCTTATATGATGGAGGGTGTGCAAAAGTATTAAATCTTTGAAAAAATCATTGTTTTCACTACACTATGAATTAAATAGTCCGAACTCGATGAAAATAGTCCAAACTTTGAAAAAAGTGGTATAAGGTGTCACATTCAGTTAGAGTTGGATGAAAATATTATAAATGGCCAAAATGTAACTGAATGCTCTCATTCTATCTGGATAGTGTCCTAATGTGTGAAGGTTTTCAAGAAGTATTTGAGGAAGAATATAAGTTTTTGAATATTTTTTTGTAAACTTTTACTTTGTGGTTACATTTTTATAATATTGTATCCTTGTAATATAGTAATATTATAACCCAGAATGGACTCAAGGTCTTGGTATATTGGTGAGTTACAAGTATTTTGTAATCATCAACCCAAGTTCCATTCCCATTGAGGCCATTGGACACTTTCAATAAGTAGCCATGGAGACAACTTTAGGTAGGGGTCGAACTTCTCCATGTGAACCAAGTGGAACACAAAGTGGGGAATTCTAAATGTAGATCACTCGGTGGATAGTAAGGATCAAACCCACCTCTATTTCCCATTTAGAGAAATTTCTCCTCCAAAACCGCCACTCTAGTTCATAGATCTAGTATAATAAAAGTGTTTACCATCTAAAGTTTTTGATCAAACCACTATCAAACTGATTTCCGTTGTGAGCCCTAGCTCCCGATGTTGTCTGCTATTCTCTAGCTCTCTCTGGTGATAGCACGGATGTCGGACCTCTGGTTGCACAAGGCCCCCCCTGGGCCCTTTCCCCCAAACCACCTGATGCCTGGAACAAATTAGTGGAGGGTTCCACCTCTGCCCTGCATACAGACAAACTCACACCCACTCTTTCTGACCGGTCCTTTACACTGTCGCATTCCCACCCATATCACAGAGGCAGCTGCTTGCATCACATGATCTCTCGCTGGTTGGTAAACTGATGGGCCCCAGACCCCCTTTGGAGGACATTAAAAAATGGGCACGGTCAAAATGGCACCCTTGTGGAGCGCTGGAAATAGCAGCAATGCCAAACGGGTTCATTCTATTCTCCTTCAGCATGAAAGAGGATTTCACAAGAGCTCTTCTTGGAGGCCCTTGGTTTTTGCGAGATGGGGCTTCTACATAAGGAAATGGTCTCCAGGCTTCAATCCCCACATGGAATCCATGACCCAAGCTCCAATATGGGTTCACCTCCCGGTCTTCCCCTGGAGTTCTGGCATCCTGCTTTGTTATAGAAGGTATTGCTCTCACCATAGGCTCTTTAATAGCTATAGATCAAGCTACTAAGGCTAAAACTAGATTCATCCATGCCCATTTTTGTGTTAATGCTGATGTCAGCTGCCCTCTCCCTAAAGAGATTGAGCTACTTTCAGATCTAGGGAACTGGAAGCAAAATATTGATTATGAATACATCCCCCAAGCCTGCTCCTTCTGTAAAAGCATTGGCCACAGAGCAGCTGGATGCCCTTCCAAGCCTCAGCCAAAACCTAAACCCCAAACTCCCAACCCCAAAATCAAGAAAACCTATATCCCAAAATCATCTTCTGAAGAGATACCGAGCATACCCATTTCTAACTCTTTTTCTCTCCTTGAAGAAGGGGAAATTAATGCTGACTCTCAAATGGCTGCACCCACCGATCCCCCATCCTCCCCCCCAAGTCTCCCATCCCTTCATTAACCCCCACTGCTCCTCTCCTCCCCTCCTCTGCGGAGGTTTCCCTCTCCTTGGCTGCCCCCTCCTCCCCTCCTTCCCTTTTTCCCTCTCCACGCTCCCCCTCCCCTCCTCCCTTCCCCCTTGTTGCTTTTGATATCCCTTCCTTGAATCTCCCCCTCGGTCCCCCTTTTCCCTCCCCATGTGGACTCCTCCATCTCCCCTTTGGCCCTTTCCTCTGACGATAGTTTCAATCCCCGATGGACAAGAAGCAACAACAAGAAGCCTGATATTGGTATTGAAAAACCCAGGGGAAGAACTCTGAGTAATGTCAAGCTGCAACAAGAAGCAACTCTTAATGTCACTCAAGGTACACAGAGCACAATCAACATGGTAGTAGGGAACAAATCAAAATCTAAGAAATGAAGATCATTTCTTGGAATATAAGAGGTCTCAACTCTCTCCAGAAACAAAGAGTCATCAAAGATATAAAGTTTCAGAATTCCCCTGATATCATAATGTTGTAGGAAACTAAACTTAAAAAGATGATCACCTTCTGAAAATCTGGCCTGCTGCTACTTATGAATCTCATCCCTCGGCTGGAAATTCTGGTGGTTTATGCACCCTTTGGGATCCCAAAAACTTCAAAGGTGATTGTCTGTTCAAACACCCCAACTTCTTGTGCATGCTCTTCCAAGAAGTGGGCTCTGTCTCCACCTGGATTGCCATCAATGTCTATGCCCCCAACTTGGAATCCCATAGGGGAAAACTATGGAAAGACATATCTGATTTCATCAATAATTACAGCAACATCCCCATTTTAATAATGGGTGACCTCAACTGCACCCTTTTCCCTTCGGAAAAACAAGGAGGAACTCCTACTAATCCTTCCAAAGCATGGAAGCTTTGGCTAACTTCATCAGGGACAATACCCTTCTTGACATGGATCTTCATGGCTCCTCTTTTACTTGGTCAAATCACAGATTGGGCAGAAATCACATTCAAAGCATATTAGATAGAGCTCTGGGATCTCTCGAATGGATCTCTCTCTTTCCTGACTTCTATCTTTGTTCCCTTCCTAGGGTGGCTTCCGACCATAGCCCTCTGCTTTGCTTAGTGCTAATCATAATCTGAATATCAAGAATCCCCCCTTCAAGTTGAGCCTGGCTTGAGAATAACCATCTAAACCCTCTGGTTGAAAAATGGTGGGATTTCAATGTTGAGGGCTCCGATATGTTTAAATTTTCCAGCAAACTCAAAGAAATTAAAAAACAACTCAAAATCTGGAAGACCACGGATTTTCGGTAGTATCAAGCTCTGCAAGCAGAAGTTGAAACAAGATATTGCCAGAATATCTGCTCAAATGGAAATCGAAGGGAGATTAGACCACCTTCACCAACAAGAAATATCTCTCCTTAGTGATTATCATAATACTCTTCAAGAGGAGGAGACCTATTGGAGGCAGCGTTCGCGAGCCCTCTGGCTTGAACAGGGAGACCGCAACACCAAATTTTTCCACACCACTGCCTCCAAGCATAAAAGCAGAGACAAGATTCGAGAACTGGTGACAACCTCAGGTACCTTATTAACCTCTGACTCTGATATATCTCATGAGCTTGTCTCCTTCTATTCTAATCTCCTTCAGGTAGATCAACCTCCTACGGAGCAATCAATGTCAGCTATGATTCAACACATTCCCCAGCTTGTGTCAGCTGAGATGAATGAGAATCTTACCAAAGCTTTCGCTATGGAAGAAATCCACAAAGCCATTTTTTCCATGAAAAGAGACAAAGCTCCGGGCTGGATGGCTTCCCCACTGCTTTCTTTCAAGTCTTCTGGGAAACAATCAAGCAGGATCTCTTCAAAGTGGTTAACGAATTCCAAAACAGTAATAAGCTTCTTAAAGAATGGAACACCACCTTCTTAGCTCTGGCTCCTAAAGATCAGGGATCAAAGGTTGTCTCCAATTTCAGGCCGATCAGCCTCGCAACACTGCCTACAAAATCATCACCAAGATGATGGCCTCCAGGATTAAACCCCTTATGAATAGCCTCATATCTCAAAATCAGAACGACTTTATCAGTGGGTGGCTCATCCAAGGTGGCATTATCACGGTCCATGAAGCTATTCACTCGACGTATCTTTCAAAGTCTCCTGGAATGATCCTAAAGCTTGATATGCAAAAAGCCTTCGATAGAGTCAGCTGGCCTTTCCTGATTAGGATCCTGGAAAAATATGGTTTTGATAAAAGATGGTGTAGCTGGGTTTACTCCTGTATTGTGACACCTTGTTTCTCCATTCTCATGAATGGTATTCCTGCTGGTTTCTTTAAAAGTAGCAGAGGAATCAGGCAAGGAGACCCCCTGTCCCCCTTCCTCTTCGTTCTGATGGTGGACTCCCTCAGCAGAGCGCTTGAGGCTGCTAAAAGACATTCAGTCATTTCGGGTCTGAAAATCACCTCCAGCTTGCCTTCGGCCACTCATAGCCAATTTGCAGATGACACCTTCTGTTGAGTGCTACCTCTGTGATTGAAGCATGAGCGCTCATGGAAATCCTTAACCTCTATCAAGCCACTTCTCAGCAAACCATTAACTTCAACAAAAGTAGCATCTCATTCATAAACTCTGCTCCCAGGCTTCAAAGGAAAATCATTGATATCTTTGGCTGCAAAATTGTGGACCTCCCGGCCTCATACCTTGGCGTTCCCCTCGACTGAGGATGAGCTTATCTGGCCACTCTCTCCTTCAGGTTCCTTTTCGGTCAAAGCGGCTTACCTCTCCATGCCTTGGACTAGCTCTGGCCCTCCCCTCACCAGTTTCTAGCCGAAGGCTGCTATCCCCAAAATAGGTTTCTTCTCCTGGCTCTCTTCAAAGAATGCCTTCCTCTCTGGAGAAAATCTGAAAAGAAGAGGTTTCTCTCTTCCCACCCGATGTGTCCTCTGTGAAAAGGCAATGGAATCTTCTTCCCATCTTTTGATCCACTGTCCCTTCTCACAAGCTATCTGGCAATGGTTGTTATCTAGGATGGAGGTTTGTTGGATCTTTCCAGAGTCCATTCAGGACGTCCTCATTCAGTGGTGCTCCCCCTTCTCCCATCCAGCCTTGGCTTTGGCTTGGAAGCTCCTCCTTCCGCATGGCATCTGGGGAATCTGGAAGGAAAGGAACAAGAAGAATTTTTAAGAATCAAAGTCTTGAATATGATCTTTTGGCTAGCCAGATCACTATTTCTTTCCAGGATAATTTCAACTCTCACTACTGGATAAAATATCAACAAAAGATTCAAATTTGTAACTCTCAGCAGTGGCAGTTGTTACTGGTTAATCTCCCCACCAAGAAAGCCTCTTCTACGAATCGTGATGATGTTCGATGGCTCCCCCTCCCGGCTGGAGAAAACTTAACACTGATGGGGCATCGAAAGGCAACCCTAGAAAATCGGTGGTGGAGCCATCCTTTGTAACTCCTCTGGCTCTATCCTTGCTTGCCTCGGCCCACAATCTTAATGTCGGTACAAATCATCGGGCGGAGGCCATGGCCATCCTCAAAGGCCTTGAGATGGCTCTCAAACTTGGCAGCGAGCCTATCCAAGTGGAAAGCGACTCCCTCAATATGATCAAGCTCCTTCAGTTGGTGGACTCAAGTCAATGGTCGATCCAGAATATTGTTGCGGATATTCACATTTTGCAAAGGGGATTCCAACAAATTCAGTTTCAGCATATTCTTCGGGAGGGAAACAAAGTGGTGGACCACTTGGCTAACATCGGGTCCTTCTTGAAAATACTCAAAATTGGCATGATAACTTCCTGGCTGACCTCCTCCAAATTACTCAAAATGATCTCGCCTCCTAATGTCAGCAGGTTTGCGGGAAAAGCTGACTTGGGTGTCAGCAACATCTCTTTGGACCTCCATTATGGCAGTGGTAATAACTCCTCATTTAATATGAAAAGACCCCTGGACACACAAGCTTTTAAAGGGCGAGATGCATCATGATTCCGCTGATTCTCGCATGCTTGGTGCCATGCATCCCAATAAACTCCCTAGGTACGAGCGGAAGAGAAATTATGTTGATGAGATTGTTGCACGTAGAGGGCTATTTAAGTCCTTCACTTGCATCCTCCTTCTCTCACGTAGCTCCACTCTCGCAATCAAATGGGTGGTCAATTGAAGCGTATTGAACCCGCCTCATGCAGCTCGATCAGGGAAGACGAAGAAGTGTGGAATATCCTCATGGACAATGGGATTTCCACCTTCCTCGAAAGAATGGCTGGACATTCTACCCTAGTTTCATATGCAGTGATGGCAACCTGGCAAGGGGAGAGTGCAGATTGGTAACACGATTTTCCACATTTCAATGAATGCCATTGCACTGCAACTGGTCTTCCGGCCGCTGGTGACATCTACTCCAAATGCTCATTGCAGGAAGAGGTCCAATATTTCACTGCCCCTGGGGAAATACTGGTGAAGAATCTCTCTAGTTACACATGAGAGTCACTCCCTCCCCCATGGGACCGTATCGCAGAATTCATAATGAGGTATTTCACGATTAACGGTAGATACCGTCTGATCTTCGGGCCCCATCTATTCATTCTCTCTCACTTACGTTGGGGAAAGAAAATAAACTTGGCCACTTTCCTCTATCAGTCTCTGGAACATTCTGTGCATTTGGTGTGTGATGGGGATGGGGCCATTCTACATCAAGGTTTGTTGTATCTGGTATTTTTGTTGTTTCCCCGATATTGAGCTTGTCTGCTTCCCCAAGTATGGGCGGTGCGCCGCTCTCCCTCCCCTTCCCCCCGCCCCTCTCCTATCTCTCTCCATTCGTCTAGCCACTGCCATTGCCTTCACATTTCTTTTGACTCTGATTCGCGTCACCATCCTCGGCTCCTCTCATGATGCTGCCACCCCTTCCGCTCCCCCTGTTCCCCCCCATCCTCATATCCAATCCTGCCTTCTCTTGGAGGACGCTGCCACCAAAGTGCCCTCTCTGGTCTCCAGCCCCAATGTTTCCCATGCTGAGGACATTCTGGGCCTTGCCCAGCTTTACCCCGACTCCCCTGATTCTGTGCAGATGGAAACAACACAGCCCTTTGTTGACACTACCATCCATAATGTTGGGGATGATTTGGATTTGGCTAACAGTTCTCCTCGGACTAACTCTCCACTTTCACCTCCAAACCAGGATTTGAACCCTGTTGAGCCTGTGGTTGCTGACTCTGTGAGGGATGAGCGCAGAGTGGAATTGGTTTCATCTATCCTGAGCAAGCTACAGAGAGCCTTCACCACTCTAAAGGCATGGGAGGACTTCACGGATATCACCAGGAAAGCCATTGCCACGGACTGTGCAGAGCTCATTACTCTGGCTGAAAAATTTTCTTGATGATTATGGTTGTCCTAGTGCAAAAAATGTTGTAACTGAGCTTAAAAAGCTCATATAATGTTCTCTTTGTAATTATCTTTTTGCTGTCGTTTCGCTCCCTTTTTTGGAATCTCCTTAGGGTATCTTCTCTTTATGATATTAAATGCTATATCTAGCCTAATGGGATTTTTTGTACAAGGTTGGGGGACCTTCTAAAACCCTCCCTTTACCCTTAATTCCAAAAAAATATTGTAACCCGAACTAGTATATTTTTGTGATATCGTAGCCTTGTAATATTCCACCTAAAAGTAGGACATTTTTGTAATATTGTAGCCTTGTAATATTGTAATATTGTAACCCAGAAGTGGTACATTTTTGTAAAATTGTAATAAATAGATATTACACATATATTAGGAAATCAAAATTTCTATTAATTTTAATGCATATTTCTTACAGGTGATGTTATCGCTTCTATCTAGAATAGTAGTCATTCTTTTTATCTGGAATCTTTGGTCAATGTTGTCTCCCGAAAATTGCTTCTCTTTTCCAAATTAAATTTGAATTTTTGATCTCTCGCCCTTCTAAAGTATTTAAGCCAAGTTGAAGGTTTGAAGAAATAGAAAAATTTGTGCCCTAATGTTGTTTAAACCTCCATTTTTCTCATCTTGAGAAATTATCCATCTCTTGAGTACGTGCATGTAATATCCTCTTTACAATCTCTTTTTTTGATCAAAATTGTTCGATTGTTCTATAGCCTAGGTCATCAAATCATTTTTTTCCTCCATGCCTCTAGCTCGTGAAGGAAATTCAAAATTTCGACTCAAAATGATGTACGCTTCCTCTGTGTATTTTTCCGCGATCAGAACGATGGAAATTTTCTTCCCCGTCAAATTTTATCCCCATCATCAATGAGTACATGGATGTACCAAATTGGAAGCAGTCGGTGGAGAAATTTTTGTTTTTGAGTCTCTTTGTAAAAAGGTGAAAATTTAAAAGTGACCCACACCCGATAAGGCTATAAAGGTAAAAGTTGAAGCCCGCATGAAAAAGTCAAAGTTGAAGCCCACTATTGAAAAGTCAAACCAGACGAGCGGGCCATTGGCGCACTTTTGGAAATTTAATCAAATTCCCAAAAGTGAAGTAAAATTTCTAGAATGCTCCATGGCTCCACCAAGGTCTCGGGCCTACCATTGAAAAGTCAAAGCGGAGGAGTGGAACGATGGAGAACTTTGAGTTTTTGAGCCTTTTTTCCAAAAAGGTTAAAATGTTGAGAAAAATGCCGCGACCCTATTTCCAATCGAGGAGGATGCCATGTGTTAAGAGTTCAATTGGAGAAGAGGGTTAGGCTGAGGAATTTGAGTTTTGAGCCTTTTTCCAAAAAAGGGTAAAATTTTGGGAAAAGGGCTATGACCCCATTTCCAATGAAAATGTGCCACGTGCCTAATTTAAAAAATTGAAGCGGGTCCGAGCCAATTTTTTCCAAATTGCCAAATCTCTAAAAAATCACAAAATGTAAATGAATTTTTCCCACACCCACTCCAATCTCTTCCTAACACATCCATGGCCTGATTTCAAAGTTATAAGAGAAAATCAAATGAGTGCGTATTCAAATTGGTAAATCAAATGTAACATTCACATTGCAAGATCTTGTTGTTAACTTGCCATGAGTGTTTTCTTCGCAATGAAGGAATTTGAAGAGGTGTAAATTATTTCTAAAGTTGCAACCATTTTGGCATGACATATAACGGCTCCTCAGAGTCATTCCAGAGGCTATCGGTTGATTTCAAAAAAGACCAGAGTGCTTTGTACCTCAAAAGGATAGAAAATGCCACACTTATTCTATTTTCCCTTCTCCTTAGATTTTTATCTATTCTTAAAGCTCTGTACAAATTTTGCCTTAGCTTCAATAATAAAAGAAGGAATTTTCACCTCTTTGATTGAGGGATTGATTGGTACTTTGGGACCAATGAATTTCATTCGGTCTTGTAGCTTCTCCTATGGATTTTTTTTCTTCTAACTATAAATGCATGTAAATGGAATTTCTAATTAATGTGTGTGGGCATCTGATATTCGACTCACAACATTAGTTTTCTCCTACCTCTTTTTCCACTCCCCTTTCCCTTTCCAAGAAAAATTTTCTTCTCTAGTGAGACATTGCTAGCTTTGCCACAGGGTTAGTGGAGTGCCCCTGTTGGATCTCTAGTTGAAAGGCCACATTTGAAAAGGAGAACCCAACACTAATAGTAATGACACATATGCCATTTAAGTCCTCATCCACTATTGGAGCCTCTTCCTCATCTACTATAACTTCATTTGACTTTGTAGAGCATGCTAGCAAAACCAAAGTCCAACTCTTTGAAATTGAATACCTACAAACACATCCTACCCGATTTGACAGATTCATCAAGGCATTCCAGGGTGGTAACCCTTCATCCCCAATCTCTAATTCTAAATTCTTACTTCCCACACCATCCACACCATCTTCTCAAAACATGCTATCCCTCAGTGCCTCCACCACCAACAGAGTTGAGCCTTTTTACCTGTCACTTCTCATCAAAGGTTTCCAATTGAACAATTGCATTATAGATTTTGGAGCCTCAGATAATGTGATGCCAAAAAAATTTGCAAATTCTCTTGGCCTCACTTTGACTGGGTAAATGGCACATGCTACTCAATGGAATCCAAACAAGTTCCATTAGTAGGAAGGATTAAGGATGCTCATGTTGCACTAGCTAATTACCTTGACAAGAAGATACTCTTGACCATTTTGGTGGCAGACATCCCAACATATTTTGGTATGCTGTTGAGTAGAAGTTTTTGTAGAGATCTAGGTGGAGAAATAAAAATGGATTGGTCATCTGTAACTATCCTAGTGAAAGGAGAAATGAAGAAGTTGTTGTCAGTCAGAAAAATGAAGTTCACAGTAAGGAAGTATGATGATCCAAGAGCTGATATCCTTTTTCAAGATTGTGGGCTTGGAAATTACCTTCCTACATCATAGAAGAAAGAGGATTTTCCACTTCTCATGGAAGAAGAAGAAGACCGAATCTGGATAATAGAGTTTGATGGGAGTCATTCGGAGTAGGTTCAGGAGTTGGTGTAGTATTATACTCTCCCTCAAATGAGGTATATCCTTTTGCCTACAAGCTACAATTCGAAAATACAAATAATAAAGCAGAGTATGAAGCATTACTCTTAGGTATGAATGTAGTAGATGACATGGGAATCAAGAAGTTGAGATGCAAAGGTGATGCAAAGGTTGTGGTAAAGCAGGTCCACTAACAATATCAAGTGAAAAACCCCAGACTCAGGCACTATAGAAATAGAGTGTGGGACTGCATTGAATCCTTTGATGCATTCTCCATTGAAGATATCCCTAGGGAGTAGAATGAAAAGGCTGATTCTCTAGCAATGTCAGCTTCCTTAGTGACACCTCATCCTTCTTTTGGCAAAAAGTGACCATTGAGATGGTGTTCAGACCTAGTGTACCAAACAATGCAAATCACTGGCAGGTCTTCAATGATGACAATCATATCCTAGCCTTCTTAGAACAAAGGGATAACTTCAATAATATTTTCTTTGAAGGAAGTGAAAACCCACACCATGAATCAGTCCCCAAAGAAGAGAAGGAAGGAATTAAGGGAATTGATGAAGAGGGAGTAATCAAACTGAAAGGAAAAAAAATCCCCAAAGGCCTAGTTTCTTTGGAAGACCTCTTTGACAAGCATGATAGGTTCATCCAAGAGAAATAAAAATAGTCTTCTCGGTGTCCATCTGATTTTGATCAAGAAAACATTGGCACTTAAGAGAATCCAAGGATGGTAAACATTGGTAAATGTTTCTCACCAGAAGAGAAGAGAAAGTTTGTTTCTCTGCTAAAAATGTACTCGGATGTCCTAAACTATTCTTGTGATGAACTCAAATCTTTTCAGCCAAAGGAAATGCATCGCTCCATTGCTTTGAAGCAAGGAGCTAATCCCTTCAGGAAAAAAAAAAAAAGGCCCTATTATCCAAATATTTCTAATGTTATCAAAGAAGAGGTGACAAAGATACTCAATGCTAGAATCATCTTCACCATCCACCATTCAACATGGGTGGCTAACATTATAGCGGTAAGGAAGAAGAATGGGGAAATAAGGATTTGTGTAGACATCCAAAATCTGATTCAAGAATATCTCCAGGACAACTACCCTCTTCCAATCATGGATCATATTTTTCAAGAAGTCACTTTAGGTCTGAAATGATCTCTTTGCTTGATGGATTCTCAAGGTATAACCAAGTGAAGGTGGCGAAGAGGATTGCAACAAAACAACGTTCAAAACACCTTGGGGCACTTTTGCCTACAACAGAATGCATTTTAACTTGATCAATGCTAGAGCTACTTTCCAAAGAGCAATGGACTTGGAATTCAAAGATTTGAAATATTGCATTGTCATTTACCTTGATAACCTCACGCTTTTTCAAAGAGGAGGAAGATCATATTTTTCATTTAGAAAGTCCTTGCAAGGTGCAGCAAACATGTCATTTCTCTAAATCCAAAGAATTGCATTTTTGGAGTCATAGAAGGTAAGTTTAGGACACATTGTGAACAAACATGGAGCACAAATTGATCCCGAGAGGATTAGAGCTATCCAAACACTAGCCTTACCAACCAACAAGAAGGGAGTTCATTCATTCTTTGGAAAGGTAAACTTCCTTCATCGTTTTGTGCCTAAGTTTTCTAAACTGACTAAGAATATAAATTTCATGATGAATCCTCAAGTAGGTTTCAAGTGGAATAAGGAAGGAAAAGCAACATTTGAGGAGATCAAGAAAGCCATTGCCAAAGCTCAAACTCTTGTATCTCTTGATTTCAATAAGGAGTTCATCATGTATTGCTATGCATTAGAACATACACTCTCTACTATCCTTGTTCAGAAAAATGATGAAGGTTTTGAAGCACCCATTGCTTTCATGAGTTGTCCTTTGAAAAATCCTGAGCTAAAGTACAACCAATTGGAGAAACATGCCTACGTAGTGGTCAAAGTTGTTAAAAGTTTCATATTCTACATTCTTAATTCCCATACAATGGTGATGATCCCTGGAAGTGCAATCAAGTCCATTTTGACTCAACAAGATCCTAGGGCTAAAAGAGGAATTTTAATAGCAAAGACTGAAGAGTATGACTTGGAGATTAGACCCACTAATTTGGTAAGAGGAAATGGTTTGTGCCAACCGATTGCTAAAGATGAAGCTCTCGGGCCTCGGCGGGGAGAAAAATATGGTGTTTATTGAACTGTTAAGGAGACAATCCACATGTTATCTTTGTCACCACTACCAATGAGGTGGTATGCTGACATTACTTACTACCTCACTTATGGAGAATTTCCTCCTCATTTTGATTACAAACAAAGAAGGACATTCAAACCAAAAGGCAGCCATGGAAAGTTTGATTCATTGTGGGTGGGCCCATTCCAAATTCATGGAGCTTGTGGTGAGAATGTTTTCTCCTATCATACATGGATGGAATTCCATTGGAATTACCTCAAAGTGGGCTATACTTGAAGCGTATCATCAATGAAAGCGGGTTGTCACCCGCCTTGTACCATAGGTGATTTTATAGGTGTTTTTTTCCTTTTGTGTTGTGTTTTTTTAGTTTTGTTTGGTTTTTGTTGTGTGTGGTTTGGATTGTGTGTTTTCTCCTTCCATTATTTCTCAAAATTGTACATGAATCTACAAGGCCTAATGGATAAGGCACTAGTCAATGTTATATGGTTTAAAATTTTTGATATTCTAGATCCTCATACCATGTCTTCATCATGTTCAGTCCATGCCATGTCCCCAAGCTAGAGCTAGTTGTTGTCTTCTGAAAAACCACTTTTCATTTTCCAAGTTAAATTTAAAATTTCAAGCTCTCTCCCTCCTAAAGTATTTAAGCCAAGTTGAAGGTTTGAAGAAATAGCAAAATCCATGCCCTAGTGTTGTTTAAACCTCTGTTTTGCTTGTTTTGAGAAATTCTCCATCTCACGGTCTGTGCACGTAATATCCTCTTTTACTGATCTCTTTTTTTTTTTTTTTAATAAAAATTGTTCGATTGTTGTATGCCACTGGTTGTCAAATCATTTTTTTTCCTCCATGCCTCCGGATCATGAAGGAAATTCAAAAATTGGACTCAAAATTATGAAATTCTCTTCCTCGTGTATTTTCCCATAGTCGGGAATGATGGGTGTTTTCTTCCTTGTCAAATTTTAGCCCAATCATCCACGTACGTGGACATACCTAATTGGAAATGGGTCGATGGAGAAATTTGTGTTTTTGATCCCCTTTGTAAAGAAGGAGAAAAGTTAAAAAGTGGCCCATGGCCCCGATCGGAGTTATAAAGGTAAAATTCAAAGTTGAAGCCCACAGGGAAAAAGTCAAAGGTGAAGCCCGCTGTTGAAAATTCAAAGCGGACGAGCGGGCCATCGAGGCAATTTTGGAAATTTATCCAAATTCCCAAAAGTGAAGTAAAAGTTATAGAATACTCTGAGGCTCCGCCAAGGTCTCGGACCCCGTTGAAAAGTCAAAGTAGTGGAGTGGAGCGGTGGCAAACTTTGAGTTTTGAGCCTTTTTTCTGAAAAGGTTAAAATGTTGAGAAAAGGGCAGCGACCCCATTTCCAATAAGAAGATGCTACATGTCAAGAGTCCAAATCAGAGCAGCGGGTCGGTGGAGGAATTTGAATTTTTGAGACTTTTTCCAAAATAGGGTAAAATGTTGAAAAAAGGGCCGCGACCCCATTTCCAATGAAAACGTGCCACATGCCTAAGTTAAAAGTTGAAGCGAGGGTGTGTGCCAATTTGTTCCAAATTGCAAAATATCTAAAAAATCACAAAATGCAAAGGTCTTTTTCTCATACCCGCTCTAATCAAATCCTACTACGTGGATGGCCCGATTTCAAAGTTATAAGAGAAAATCAAATGGTCGGTATTCAAGCGGGTAAATCAAATGTAACATCCGAGTTGCGAGATTTGGTTTTAACCTGCCTTGAGCGTTTTCTTCACAATGGAGGAATTTGAAGAAGCGTAAATGATTTGTAAGGTTGTAACCATTTTGGCATGAAATATAATGGCTCCTCGAGTCATTCCGGGGCTGCGATTGATTTCAAAAAGATGATGCAGATGCTTTGTACCCAAAAAGATAGAAAATTCCACACTTATTCTATTTTCCTTCTCCTTAGATTTTCCTCTATTCTCAAAGCTCTGTACAAATTATACTTTAGCTTCAATAATAAAAGAAGGAATTTTTTCCTCTTTGATTGAGGGATTGATTGGTACCTTGTGACCAATGAATTTCATTCGGTCTTGTAGCTTCTCCTACGGATTTTTTTCTTCTAACTATAAATGCATGTAAATGGAATTTCTAATTAATGTGTGTGGGCATCTGATATTTGACTCAAAAAAATTAGTTTTCTTCTACCTCTATTTTTACTCCCCTTTCCCTTTCCAAGACAAATTTTCTTCTCTAGTGAGACATTGCTCGCTTTGCCACAAGGTCGGTGGAGTGCCCTGTTGGATCTCTGGTCTAAAGGCCACCATTGAAATCCACATTTTTGCATGCACCTATGGAAGATGCATCATTCAAGTAGAAGGACCTAGATTCCCATAGCATTGGCCTGAAACCCACCAATTTGTCCACAAGAAAAATTTTCTACTTGACAAATCAAAAAGGAAGAAAAGAATTTTCAAGGATGAATTCCACTCTATGTAAGTAGTTTCCCAGACTCGTGATACAAGTGGTTTTGGGGACCAATGAGTTTCATTTAGGGACTGAAATAATTATTGTGAGATAAAACAAAGTTACCCATAGTAATGCAAGGTAAACCTACCACTCCATATCATGATTTTTATTTGTCTACTGCAGTAGTACTTGATGGTGCATATAACAACTACAAATTTTCTGTAGCAATTTGAATATTTCTCATATATAATCCTCACTTATAGTTTTTCTTTAATTTTTATCTAATAAATTGTATCTCTATTACAACGAGAATTGTTCAATGTATTCAAGATATGCTACACAATAAATTATAAAAAACTTCATAAACATCAACACCATAGAATGCTACGCTCCAAAGAAAATAGTATACACTCCAAATCAAGTAGAATATACATCGAAGAAAGAAAATAATAGGGAACAAGAGATTAAAAAATCTTTGCATGGAATTATTCCTTGAAAGTTATACTAATAATGATGACATGGTCTTCAAGCCTATTCAACAAGAAATCATGTATGATCCAACAAACGTTTTCAATACATTGAAGCTATGATACACACATAAAATTATGAAAACTTCATAAACATCAACACCATGGAATGCTACACTCTGAAGAAAATAGTCTAAACTCCGAAGAAAGCAGACTATACCTTGAAGAAAGAAGATTATAGGGAACAAGTGATAAAAAATACCTATGCATGAAATCAAGCCCTATAAAGTTGTATGAATAATGATGACATGGTCTTTAAGACTATTCAACAAGAAATATGGCATGATACACCACACTTGTTCAATGCATTCAAGCTATGCTACACACACAAAATTATGAAAACTTCATAAACATCAATATCCTGGAATGCTACACTCCGAAAAAAATAGGTTACATTACAAAGCAAGTATACTATACTTTATAAACATAAACACCATGGAATGCTACACTCTACAAAAATAGTATGTAATACGAAGCAAGTAGACTATACTTTGAAGCAAGAAGATTATAGGGAACGAGTGATAAAAACATAGCTATACATGGAATTAAGCCCTAGAAAGTTGTACTAATAATGATGACATGGTCTTCAAGCCTATTCAACAAGAAATATGGTACGATATATCAGAATTTTTAATGCATTCAATCTATGATACACATTCAAAATTATGAAAACTTCATAAACATTGACACCATGGAAGGCTACCCTTCAAAGCAAATAGTCTACACTCCTAAAAAAGTATACTATACTTTGAATTTTATAGGGAATGAGTTATAAAAAATACCTATGCATGGAATTATATGTTTTTATGTGATGAAAGGTTTCACCAAGGGATTGAAAGGTTGAATGCACTTAAGGAAGAACATTGAGGGTTTCTTATAAGAATTTTGTGTTAATCATTCTTTCTTATGGGTAGCTTTGTAGGTGCCCCGCTAATTGCTATGGGTAACCTAGCAGGTGGCTACGAGTTGGGGCCCATTTCCACATACATTGGATTGACATGAAATATTATCTCAATGGTTAATAGAAATTCATTTACGCATTACCAAGTACTATATCATTAAATAACAAGAATATTAAATCCTTAAAATGACATATGAACACACACATAGTCAAAAACTTGATTCTATTATAACTATCATGGAGAAGTATAGATACAAATGTGAGGCCTCATCACACCCCATCCTTATCCTGTTGCTAGTTTTGAGAAACCTATTGCATTTTAAAGGCACAATATTGCCTAAAATCATAGGGTCTTACATTGCCTACTTGGCCAAAACCATAGAAGCATCTTCTTACATCTATCTCTTCCCATAGATATTTTTATTTCCTTTTGTTTATAGGAATCTCCCCTTTCCAATCTGGGATTAGAAACCAAAATATGGGTGGATGAAACCTCAGTCCCAACCAATTATGCTTCCTCTTTCTGACTAGCTCTATATAATTGTAGACTCTATGCATTATTTGTTGCATGTTGTAGGGGAGTATGCTTATTTTTCTTCGGGATGTCTTTATTTCCCCTTACCTTGATCTACATGTGGTAAATGCTTATCTCCCTTCCTTGTCCAAATATTGCAGATAGTTGTTTTTGAATGCTATCTATATTTGTCTTATCCAACCAGCTATAGTCTATGTATGTATTAATTCTCTTGCTTCATCCACTATTACCTCTAGTTTGTCACATTCTCCTCTAATCATCAAGGTAGTCTTTTTTTCTAGTTCTTGGTATTCATCTACCTCATCCTTCCTCCTCCTTTCATTCATCAAATAAGATGTAAATGCATTGAGGAGAATATCTCCCATATACAAGTTGGTGCTCCACTTTAAATTACCTATGAAAATATATTGATGGATGTATAACTCACTTAGTTGGGCCTATGTGTATCAAGGTCTGAATGCTTATATATACCGAAGAAGGACTTAGGATCATCTACTGCATAAGGCAGGTCATTATAGATCTTCTCATATTTGAACCTGACCCATATTTCTTGTAGATACACAACATACACTCTATAGGAGGATCTAAATTTGTGAGGATAGTTCATACATGTCTTTTACCTTCATTTTGAGTCTTTCAATTTCAGCCTTACCTTCTTCAACTTTTCTATTCAAGCTATCATGTTGGTTCTTTGCTTCTACATAAACTTTTGAACCAACTTCTGAAAGTATTCCTCATTTTGACCAAATTGCTCTTCAAGAAAATTTAGGAGTTCATCATTCTTACTAGGATGATGGTCAATCATGGAGGTCAGATCAATATGGAGGACTTATTCTTCTTTGGGTGGTTGCATTCTAAAGGAAGTTGGAACAACTTGGAGTAGAGATTCATCTTTCTCTCCATCTGGTTTATGATGGTATTTTTTTGGCTATGGGAACCTCAAATACCTCTATTGCAGGTACTTATTCTTGGCCTCCTTCCTCTGAAAGACCCTTCTATCGCTTCAACTTTTCCAATAAGGTCTTTCAATCTTTTTCTTCCTTCTAGATCCCTTATTATACCTCTTAGCATGTGTTTTTCTTGGACTTCCTGTTTAAGATATTTAAATTCTAGATCTGTATAGGGAGATGATCCATGATCAAATGAAGTCATCATTTCTTTATCTTCCTTCTCATCTATTGGTTGTCCTATCTCTTGGAATTCTTCCTCCATCTCAGGTGCATCGTAGGTTCCTTCCTCCCCTTTTTTTGGCTCCTGGTTCCTAGGGCATTTCTCTTCTCCTTCTAGTTCATCTGGTCCTCCTTCTTCAGAATCATCTGAGGTAGTGGGCCATATTACA
This sequence comes from Taxus wallichiana var. yunnanensis, assembly GCA_018340775.1. Taxonomy (NCBI): domain Eukaryota; kingdom Viridiplantae; phylum Streptophyta; class Pinopsida; order Cupressales; family Taxaceae; genus Taxus; species Taxus wallichiana. The sequence continues at coordinate 760,388,103 of CM031234.1, forward strand.
ACTTCAAATCCATCCTCTATGATGTAGCTCCTACATTTATTTTTCCCCTTTGATTCATCCTCACTTATGTCAATGTGTGAGGGGGCTTTAGTTTGTGTGACCTTTTTCTTATTTAATTTGTGGGACCTCCTTGGAGCTGGTTTCTTCCTTTTTGATGAAGTATTTTGTTTCCCCTTAGATGTAGGGGTAATAGGGATCCTCATATCATCAATGAGCCCTTATTCTTCCATGTCCACAAGTGGTGAAGGAATTATTTCTTCTACAACTAACACTAGTGGAGGAGAAACATTTTCCTCCTCGCGTTTAATATTTTTATGGTTTCCCTCTTCATGAGAGAGTTTTAGGATAGGAGGTTTTTTTTTCCTTGGATTCCTTCTCTTGTTAAAGGCTAGAATCTTGGAGTTTTTAGAAAGAGTTGTGCTGCAGGTTGTTTCCCTTTGAGGGTTGGTCTTGTTGGTTACAACCTCTTCTATTTTGGGCAATTTTTCCTGTTCTTCTTCTTATTGGGCCAATATGAGTTTCCTCTTTCTTCTCGTCTAAGAAGTATAGCTTCATGTGACCATTATTTTTGCTATGGGCTCACTTATGACCTCAGTGTCATTTTCTATTGGAACTCGTATTAAGAATTATGTCCCTTGTTACAGTTACGTATCTATTTTTATTCTAGCTGCTCATCAAGGTTAGCCTCTACTTCACCTGTTTCTTCCTCTCCTTGAGGTTGGGGAGATGGATTCTCTATAAGTTGATCCCAGTTGATTCTAGGCTGGGAAATTTGGATCCCTTATTTGGCTAGCAACCAAATCAGGAAATGGTGTGATAGGGCCTTCTCTGCCCCCTTCTAGTATTCTTTTGCCATCTTCTTCAGAATATTCCATAGGTGATTTGGGATGTTTATGAGCCTCCCATGCCGTAGGTGATTTAAGAATTTGAACTGGATTGTGTATACCATGGAGTATCTTCCCTCAAAAGTGAGGTAGTATACCTAGCTCACTAATTCTTCAGTGATCGAAAATTTGATTCCTTGAACCGTTTCTTGTTGGCCGTCAAATGTGCTTGTGAATTACCTCGAGATAACTTTGTAATATTCACTCATCTTCTGGAAGTAGTCAGTCCATACCGCGTGTTCTGAGATCGTCTAACTATCTAGATCATTTCTTAATGGGGTAATTTCTGTGGGCTCCCTTCTTACCAGCGATCCTCCTATTGGTATTATTTTTTTGTTAAACTGGAAATATATTTTTCTCTATTTTGCTTCTTCATAGCTTCGCAACCTAGATCCATTCTCATTTTCCACTTTGTAAATGTTTTTGAAATATTATGGGAGAAATATTTAATTTCCTTCCATAATTCATTTAGTGTCAATATAGCACGATGGAATACCGTTATTTCCGCATGCTTCCGCACTATCATCTGCCCGCAAATTTTTTTAGTAGCACGGGTACATTCCCACCCCCACCGATGTGATGGTCACTGGTCTCAAGTGAGGTGCAGGCATGACACATGCCATTCGTGGGAAGTGATTAAGTGGTCAAGGGAAAAATTTCATGAAGTGACTTTAGAATAAACATTGATTATATGTATATCCAACTAGATACACATTTATTAGGAAATAAAAATGCCTATTAATTTTAATGGCCTTGTTCATAACCTTTTTTTTACAAATTTAGATGGAGTCACGTGATGTCTGTAGTATTTGGATGGTATTGCTGATTGGAGTGCTTTCTAAAAAAATATTAGTGGCGAAGTTGCCCATAGGAACTTAAGAATTTTCTCGTAGCATTTCAAAAGTAGGTTGGAAACATTTTATGTACCATTTCTAAGAGAAATCTGTAAGACCTCTGGGTAGATTTAGGAGTCTAAACCCATACATGGTGCAAGGATCCATTGTCTTAAGGAACAAGGAGACATTATAAGGAAATGAAAAGCAACATTGAGGAGAGAAATTCTTATGATGCTATTTAATAGTCAATCTAGCATCCTTTGAAGTGACTAACAGGGAACAATGAAGTGGAGAATACAATGATGGTTGAAGGCCCAAAAGGCACTATTAGAAGAAGATGACCAATGAGAGGAAAGAGGGGCATGTTGAATTGAGTAAGGGAGTTTTTGTAACTATGTGATTAAGGAGCATCCTTTCCTCTTAGGAAACAAGTGTTTAATAATGGTAGAAGTTTGTAATTATGTGAGGTGAATAGTAAATAAGTGAGTGAGTAAGTGAAATTATCAATGTAATTGTAAATGTTTGTCAAATAAGGTATATATATATAGGAAGGAAGGCAAAAATTGCAAATGAATGTAAGAATTGAAGATCCTTTCCTAAAAGAAAATATCTCCAAGTCACCCCAACGTGATATAGGGGTTATGAAGTGTTTTTAAGTCAAAAATTCTTAGATTAGGGTGTTGTTAAGATAGTTTAGGATTTGTTTAGGAGAATATACTTAGTCAAGATACACCTATTCATAGGTGTTTTTGAATTTAATGGAGGTAGAACGTGGGTTTTGAGATTGGATAATGAATAAAAAAGCATGAAATATGATTTGATGTTGTATCGGACCTTTGTTTTGAAGGAATTTGTATATTTCATATGGAGTGTGTTGAGAACGACAAGACAAAGACATGAAACCCTCCAAGATATTGGGAATGAAAATTTATTTTGGATTTGTTAAAGTGGAAAGCTTCAACAAGGTTTGATGATCATCCTCATAATTTTTGTAAGTCATGAAAATGTTTGGTTTGATTTTTATAGCAATTTCTTCCTTCATGGGCTCAATCTAGGGCTTAGTGTATCTTTTTTGAATCAATAAAATTGGCTAAAATTTACAAATTATCTCTATCCTGATGCATTCTAGAGATCGACCAAATATCATGGTGATTATTTTTGTATAGTCAAATTTATCATGAACAATATTTTCAAGAAAAACAAAGAATATATAGTGTCTGAGTTAAGTAGCAGATAAAGGGCATAATTACATTTAATGCTTGATAGTATAAACCTAGGTTGTTATAGAATGAGGATTCAACTATATTTAATGTTGTTGAAAGATATTATAAGTGTAGAATTAATAAAATTTCATCGATTGAATGAAATTTCTTGTCATACGAGGGTAATAGGATAGTATTAAGTCACTAAAAGGGTTACTGATAAAGGTGAATAAGAAAAATTATTTTTAGAACTTATAAAGGACCTTGGAACCCCTAAAATTGCATATATGGTCTTGAATTGAGTATACATGAGCTAAGAAAGGCTTAAAGAGCTTGAGGGAAGAAAGTCAAGAAGCCATATTTGAAGACCATGGCCAAGCAACTGTAAGGGATATTAAAGATTAATTATTTTGTCTTGAATATGTGCAACCAGGTATGAAAGGTCTGTGAATCAATTTGCAGGATACCTCATTGTGGGATCAAGCTTGGTTAGGGGCAACAATGACCTAAGTGTTAGTAATTACAAGAAATCATGAATGGGGTTAAACTATGAAACTCTCTTGCATGTGAATATAGTCTTGAACCTTTATAAGACATTGGCTTAGTGATCACATCATATTAGTTGTTATCTAGTAAGCTCTCTAATTCTTGGTTTGTTATATATGAGTATGCATTGTTTCTCAAATGGACCCAAATGTTAGAAGCATAGGAAAAGTGCATAGATCCTCATGAACATGATCCTCAAGGTAGGGGTTCCTATCAGTTAGAGAAATTTTGAGCTCTTGATATTGAGAGAAAGAATTGTGAATAGTAAACCTTCAATATAAACATATAAAGTCCAAGTTTAGGTGTAACTCCTGCACCATTTGGTATCAAAGAAGAGACTTTGGTTTTAGGAGAATTCATTGCTTGAATGAGAGAGTATGAGTGTTGTATAGTGAATCTTATTGGTTGTAGGAGAGACATATAAATTGTGAATGCAGAACTGAAAGAGATAAGAAGTCTTGGAGATATTGGTGACAAGAAAATTCACTATAAGTTTGAAGGAATTGGTGGAGGAAGATAACAAATGGAAGAAACTAGATGATAGAGTTGTGAGAAGAAGGATCATCCTTAGGAATTAAGTTGGATGAGGTGATGAATTTTTTTTTGAGAAATTGGAAGGCTTAGAAGCTGGTCAAATAAACATGGTGGAGGAGATAGACACTTTGAAGGAGAAAATTATCAAAAGGAAACATAGATAAGATTTGCAAGAGTACAAGGACATCAAATCAAAGACATACAATCAACCAACAGAGGTAAAATTGTCCAAAATGCTTATTTTAAGGGGAAATGTTATAAATGTCAGAAATATGTAGGCCATAGAGCTAATGAGTGTGTAGAAATGGATCATGGAGTAATTTCTATGAAAGAGAAAAGAGCAGTGTCAAATAGAGATGAGATCAAAGATGATAAATATCTATTGATGAGAAGAATGATGCCTACACAAAAAAGGTAATGGATCTTTTCAGTAAAAGAATATATTTGTTTAAAAAAAGATGTAAAGCTCAAGGAAAATGTTGTAATTTGATTATTGATAGTAGAAGTACGGAAAACATGGTATCCATAGAGATGGTAAAAAATTATAAACTGAAGAAGGTACCTCATCGCACACCATATAAGATGTCTTAGGTGCAGTAGGGTCACTAGTTGATAGTGAATGAACAATGTTAAGTTTAATTAAAGATAGGAAGCTACAAGGATCAAGTAACATGTCATATTGTGCCAATGGATGTATGTCATGTCTAGTTAGGGAGACATTGGTAGTATGATGGGAAAACAACTCACAATGGGGGAAGAATACATATGTATTTTGAAGGATAGAGTTGTACACATCTTGATACCTTTGAAGGGAGAATTGCAAGAACATGGAATTAAGAGTATGTTTATGCCAGTAAAAGGAGTGCTTTGATAGTACTAGAGAAGAAATTTCATAGAGGCAATCGAGCCTCAAATTTTCAATCTAACAAATGATGTTTTATGAAGGTACGAAAAAGAAAGAAGATGACTAGTCCAATGATGGAAAAACAATGTTGGATGATGTAGCTATAGAGAAATAATTCATGAAAGTTCTAGATGAAAAAAATAAAAAAGAGACCTTTGGTGGAGGAAGAAGTTATTATGGCATTCTTATCCTCTCTTGAAGATGAAAAACCCCAAGATAATGCAACGAGTTGATTAGGATGATAGTCCTAAGTTTGATGAGGAAAAGCAAGAGTTGGATAAATATGTGTTGAAGGAAGAGTTGAATATGATTGAGGGAATGATCAATCCTCATGATGAAGCAAGAAAGGAGGAGTGTGAGGAGGAAAAAATTATGCTAATGACATCAAAAGGAGCTCATGGAGCTCAAATTTCTTAGTCTAACTATGCATATGAATGTGTATTTGTAGGTATTGAGGATGAACATGTACAAGGAAATGATACAAAGGGACAAAAATAAGGTTTTCTCGGTGAGTACACATACAATAAAATTTAAGAGTATAAATCTCAGATGTAGAATCAAAAACAACACGAGGAATGCCTAAACATCATTCAAAACAGAGACAAAGGACAACATAGAGATGTTAGGTTCACAAGACAAAAGGTGGTAAAAATTAGTCCACAGGATGGAGAAGTAAAATACTCAATCACTATGAGTATATGGGTAATGATGATGACTCAATATTGTAGAATTGCAGGTCATAGAGAACATGGTGAAAAGGAGAAAGATAAATCTATGTCTCTTGTGAGCAGTGAAAAGTAAAACCAAAAGACAAGCTCGATAACTGCCAACTTGAAGCATTGGAGCTTGAAACCCCATTGTTAATCTATGAAGAGCAGGTAGTAAGTAAAGAAGAGGTTCAAGTGGGAGCCTTAGAACTTGAAAGGAAGGAAGAAACCATGCATATATGGAACCTTTAACAACAAGTTGGAGGTGAAGAAAAGTTTGAGGGTAAGCAAAAAAATATTTTCTTTGTTTATATAATTTTTGAATAGCTAGAAGTTGAGTTAACAATCTTGGAGGAAGCCATATACAAGGCACACAATTAAGAACAATTACAAGGGGAGGAGAAAGTTGACAAGGAGGAAATACTATCAAGAAACAAAGCAACCTTACCCAATGGTAATCAGTTCCATAGGAATCAGATCTCAATTGAGGGAGTATGTAAACTCTCAAACATGCAAAGGAGAAAAAAATAAGTGTTGAAGAATTTAACTTCATTTGCAAATTAAAACAAACATATATAGAGGCCAAGTGTAAAGATAAAAGGAGGATGGTGATCAAGCAAGTGGAGAAGGATACCATGCCTTATGAATTCATTTTTAACAATGTTCTAGATGATGGAACTACTGATAAAAATGAACAATATTGGGTAGAATTGAGAAATATGGTGAATAATACTAGAAAGGACCAAGACTTAAGAAAGATGACAAAGCTCATGGAAAAATAGTGCAAGTTCGGGTTTAGAGGAAGGCATGGAACACAAACTATACATGTAATTCAAGCAAGGAAGGCAACAATAAATTGGAAGATCAAAAATAAGGAGACAACAACATTTGAGTAGAGCTCAAATTTTACCCATCGAGGTAATATTATGGAGGAGCATCCTTTCTTCTTAGGAAACAAGTGTTTAAGAATAGTGGAAGTTTGTAATTATGTGAGGTGAAGAGTAAATAGGTGAGTAAGTGAAATTGTCAATGTGTTTCAAATAAGGTCTATATGTAGGAAGGAAGGAAAAAAATTGCAAATGAATGTAAGACTCAAAGATATTTTCCTAAAATAAAATATCTCCACGTCACCCCCGACATGTTATGAAGTGTTTGTTAAGTAACAAATTCTCAGATTAGGTTGTTGTTGAGCTAGTTTAGGAGTATATAGTTAGTCAAGAAAAATCTATTCATAGGTGTGTTCAAATGTAATGGAGGTAGAATAGTGGGTTTTAGATTGGAGAATGAAGAAAAAATAATGAAAGATTATTTGATGTTGTATCGGACCTCTATTTTGAAGAAATTTGTACATTTCTTATGGACTATGTTGAGAAGGACAGGAAAATAGACATGAAACCCTCCATGCTATCTGGAAGAAATGTCTCTTTAATATTAAATTGAAAATCTTCTATAGGGTTTGATGATCATCCTCATAATTTTTGTAAGTCATGAAAATGTCTGGTTTGATTTTTATAGAAATTTCCTCCTTCACAGGCTTGATCTCGAGCTTAGTGTATCTTTTAAATGAATAAATAAAATTAAATAAAATTTAACAATTATCTATGTCCTAATGCATTCTAGAGATCCTCCAAATATCATGGTGATTAGTTGTGTACATTCAAAGTTATTATGAATAGTATTTTTGAGCCAAACAAAGAATATACAGTGTACATGTTTGTAACAAATAAAGGGAGGAATTGCATTTAATGCTTGATAGGATGACCATAGGCTGTTGTAGAAGGAGGATTTAGGTATTTTTACGTGGTTGAAGGATATTAGGTGTGTAGGAATGAAGAAAATTCCAACGAGTGAATGAAATCGAGTAATAAGATAGTATTAAGTCATTAAAAAGGGTTACAAGAAAGGTGAATGAGAAAAATGAGTTCTAGAACAGCTTATGAAGGACCTTGGACACCTTGATCATGGTGAGAGAAGTATATAGAGCATGGAATCATGTCATGAAACCCCTGAAATTGCATATACGTTCATGAATTGAGTATACACGAGCTAATAAAAGCTTAAAGAGATTGAGGGCAAAAATTCAAGAAGCCATATTTTAAGACCATGTCCAAGCACTAGTAAAGGGGTTGAAAGCTTAAATTCTATGTATTGAACATGTGCAACTAGGTAGGAAAGGTCCGGTGACTCCATTTGTAGGATACATCATTCAGGATCAAGCTTGGTTAGGGGTAACATAACCTAAGTGTTAGTAATTACAAGAAATCATGAATGGGGTTAGAGTATGAAACTTTCTTGCATGTGAGTATAGCCTTGCACCTTTATAAGACATTGGATCAATGATCACATCAGATTAGTTTCTATCTAGTAAGCTATCTAACGTCGGTCTCTTTATATATGAGTATGTATGGTGTCTCAAATGGACCCAAATGTTAGAAGCATAGGAAAAGTGCAAAGAGCCTCTTGAACATGATCCTCAAGGTAGGGATTGGTATTAGTTAGAGAAAGTTTGAGCTCTTGATATTGGCAATAAGCATTGTGAATAGTAAACCCTCAAGCCAAATAAATTCCAAGTTTAGGTGTAACTACTCCTACATCACTATTATGGAAAAATTTTAGACCACCCACAAAAAAAATTTGTAATTTTTTTTGGAAAATATGGGAAAATTAACTTTCATGCTAATATGTTATTGGTTGTTAGAATTATTTATACTACCGACCAACAACATATATTATGTTGTCGACTAATAGTTTATGATGTTGACTAAAAATATATGTAAATTTTTTAAAACTATTTTTTTGACAATAGTTGTTAAAATGAAAGGCTCGACGAGAAATCTATCCTGATAAAATATAGGCGCAAAAAAAAAAAAAAAAAAAAAAAGTTATTTTACTGTGAAAAAAAAGACAATTCTTTTTAATTTTGGATGAGAATTTTTCTTTTGAAATTTTATCTATTTTTACTAGACGGTAGCTTTTTTTATTCTACCGGCTAATACCGTAAAATATTCTTGAAGAGGATAACATATTATATGATGTTGCCAGTATCATATTTTATGCTATCGGGTAAAAAAATAAATTATGCTGCCGAGAAGATAGCATAAAATATGCTACCGACTGGTAGTATATTTTATGTTACCGACTGACAACATAATTTATGTTGTCGGCCACTAGCATATTTTTATGCTACCAACCGATAGCATATATTTATGTGTCGGTCTATGTCATTAAATATACTCTTGGTGATAATATTAAGGAAAATATTTTGAATTTTTCTTTCATAGGGATGGAAAATGACCCCTAAAATTAACTTGTACCAAGAATTTTTTTGAGAACCAGGTCTACTCCCTTCCTGAAAAATTCACCAATTTCAAATTTTAATTACTAGAATATTTAGGAATTAACAAATATTTTCCACTAAAATTATCCTTGTGGCTATGAATTTCTTTCCATTGATATTGCATCTTGTGTCTAAACTATGATGCCTCTCTTTCTAAAACTCTTAAACTTTATTCAATCTTTTGATAGTTTCCTGAATTCTTCTATGATACTTAACATTATTCTTTCATAACACCTACATGTCCTTGCAACAACCATGTAACCTCATAAAGATCTGAATGTGTTATGCACTCTAATCCTTGGTTTCACACCATATCCATATACACCAATTTTTTTACTTCTTCTATCAACTACCACTATATAAATTTTTCCCTTAGTATTGCATCTTGTGTGGAAAGTATTTTTCCTCTCTTGTTGTAACTCTTACCCATTTTCAATCCTTCAATATTGTCCTAGCTACAAATAATTCTTCACCCTTCTCATATTATTTTAAACATGAAACACATTGTGAAATGTTTGAGGGATGATTGATAGGTTTTTGTGGTTACACTAGATGAAGAGGATGAATTTTTGATAGTTAAGTTACATGATTGCAAGGAGATATTATATCTATTGATTTTTAAGATCTTGACTCTCAATGGTTTAAACCCTATTATGCACAGTATGGTCTTGGCACGTGAAACCTATTTCAAGCTTTGAATTGATATTTTTATGAAGCTATGACTGCTCAGAATTTGAGGAGAGACTAATACAGAGCCTAGTAAAAGTTATAGGTCTTGAACACAACTTTCTTGAATTTCATAATTGTTGAGGGTTTGCATAGAGCAAGAACATTTTTTTGATCAAGCACAGGAAGTGACCTATGAGAAGTTATATATTTTAGAATATTATCCATCACCCACTACTAGAAGAAATCTATTTAGAAGGTTAAGAAGGTGTTGAGTATTAAGTTTGAAGGTTTTGGTTGGAGTATTTTGCATTTTATACCAAAACTTGTCTTCTTAGGCAGTTTAGAAACCCTCTTAGGGTTTGTAAGATGAAGGTAGTTTGGAGACATTACACATACATTCAATGATCTAAAATTGGTATGAATAATATTCATAGAGTCACTATCCATAATTAAAAAGAATCAGTGGCAGATAAGGTTACAAAATTTGAAAAGTGATGATAGTCCTTAAGGACAACTATAGGTGGTAATTATGGAAACCAAAATACAAGATCTATTAACTATTGAGTGCCCTATGAAGCAAGTTCTAACTTGAAAATTTTAAGATCATTTCTAGGATTCCATTAGACACCTATGAAATTGGTTAGGAATATGGGAATTCAAAGTAGTTGTGTCAATTGATGACAGTCTATGGTCCAAACCTGTGATAGATAGTAAGGAGGATTTGATTTCACAATTGCAAATTAAGACTTGTACTTTGAAGTAAGCTCTGGAAATTGGTACATAACATATAATAAGCATAATAAAGGATAACTTGAAGGTTTTAAGGATTTAAGACCACTCAAGAATTCACTCACTCATATATTTCTCAAGTAATAGAAATGAGTATAATATATTTCTCATATATAATCCTCACTCATAGTTTTCCTTTAATTTTTATCTAATAAATTGTCTTCACTATTATAGCAGACTTGTTCAATGCATTCAAGATATAATACACACAAAAAATTATGAAAACTTCATAAACATCAACAACTTTGTGGAAGACTAAAATATGAAGAAAAGAGTCTACAATCCAAAGTCATCTATACTTTGAAGAAAAAAATTATATTGAACATCTTAAAAACTTGACATATCTTTGTTCACTACATATTAACTATGGTAGACTATACTCTGAAGCAATTAGAAAACAATCCAAAGTAAGTTGACTATACACCAACTAAAGGAGACTATACACCGAAGCAAGTAGAGTATACTTCAAAGGAAGATGACTACATTCCTTGGATTTATCATGACCAAAACAACTATCTATCTATATGATCTCCTATCTAACTTGAGACTTGTCCTATCTTCCTTGTTGAGTTATTCTCACAATTTACAAATGAGTGATATGAAAGAGTTATTCTGAGCTAAGTTGGCACCAACTGATTTCTGCAACATTTCAGTATAATCAAAGTCAAATTATGCTAAAAATAGGTAGTACATCCACATGTTAGAATTAGCATTGTCTTTGAAGCTATGGAAAAATATCCATAATCTGGACTACAGTCCTGTTACAACAATAATTCTATTAACAACAACAAATTTGAAGCAAGGGAAGAGTCAAACAATGTTATTTATGAGAATGATGAACAATTTGTAATAATCATATTTAGAAAACAAAAAAGCACAATATTTTTAGACAAAATGTTAAACTATATTGAAAATGAACAAGATCATATAAACCACCTTTAACTAGTATTAACTTAATAAAAATTCTTGTACACAAGTTGTACCGTTGTATGCTTCAGTTTGAAAGTATAAGATAAAAGTAAAATAGTAGAAATTAAAAAGATCACGGTCTTTCAAAATTGGTGAATGCCAACTGGTGTTAAAATAGTTACCCACTTATATACATTATCCTCATGCTTAGCCACATCCTCCTCGGAAATTTAAAATCTGGATAAAATATCTTGTCCTCCAGATTTTTGCTCAAGTCAAAAACACATGTATTAAGTTCCCATTTCAATTCCAATGAGACAAAAAACCTTTCATTTTCCACAAAATATGTTTTCCGTTTCTTGAATGCTTCATAGCTATGTAATGTTTTTGTTTTCCATGAAAGCATGGGGAAAATAATAATTGGTGGTCTAAACCGCATTCCTATCCATTTTTTTTTCTTTTGTTTGAAAATTTTTTGGAATCATCCTTGTAATTTCCATTTCTCTTCTCATGGACCACCTTATATTTGTGGGTGAAAGTACCTCCCTCCTTTTCAAGGGAAGGTTCAATGTATCCCATCATTTTTGCACGTTACCAATGATTTTGCAAACTCTGTTTCAGGAAGGAATTTGTGAACACTTGTAATGCTCTCTTTTAGCTTAGCAATATGATGGTCCTGAATATTGGGTTGATAGGCCAAAGCCCTAAATGTCACACATTGATCTACTGGTTTGGGAAATTGAGGCCTCATGCACAAACCTTTTGCCTTCACTTTCTCAAAATACTCATTTGTCCTTTAATCCCATTCTATTTTATTTTGCATTGTAGAAGAGAAGGATCTTAATTGGGACTCCCTACGAATAGATTAATTTGAAATATGACATGTGACCCAAAAGAAGATTACACAAGTGGAATTCACACATGAGATTTTGATGTTTAGTGGAGATTTTTGTAAATGCCTTCAAAAATTCTATGTCATTGTTTATTTCAAATGGCAATTCACATGCTATTCTTGATAATTGACGATTAATCGTTATAACTTTTATCCTAAGAAAGCACTTTGTATACTAACGACACTATTTTGCAGGCAAGTAATTTTTCCCCTACTTCACAGGAAACATGTAAGTCCTTTTTGATCTTTTCCTTTTTTTCTATTTCTGTCCTTTCCATCTTCTCCTCTTCTAACTGATTTTTCAATGTCTCATTTTGAGAATGCAATTTTTCATAATTGTTACAAATTATACCCCACACATTTCTAACTTCCTCTATGTTTAAGGAAGTTTGAACTTCCTTATCAAATTTTACTTTAGTGTTGGAAAGGGTTGTTTCTTCCTTTTCCTTGCATTGCATTTCAAGTTTTCAATTTTCAATTGTAAAGAAGAGATAAGGGTTTCTTTTGATTATACCTTTATTTTTAGAAATTATATTTCTTCTTATTGTTGTTTGATGATTTCTTCTTGCTTAGAGAGGAGAATCACATGTTGTAATTGATCTTCTTCAATACCCTGACCTAGTGAAGCAAGAGATATATGTTATTTTTTGTAAGAGAAGCATTTCCTTTATCTATTTCCCTACTGGAAGTAGAAGGTTGTGGAAAAGTGTCATGACTCCTTTTCTCAGTGATTTCCATTTCTCCTTCAGCTGATTTTCAGATTCCTAAATTTCAATTACCTCCTTGACATCTTCATCCTCTAAAAGAATCAATTTTTGAATTCTTTTTCTAGTTTATTCACTCAATTTGTTTTATTTTTGTTTTCTTTTTGAAATTGTTCTAGTGGATGTGGTACTACATATCTTGATGTATTAAGTGATGGGTTCCACTATTTATCATTCAATTTTAGCGAGGATGGATTTAATTTATGTGTGCATAGATTCATAGAGTATGTCTTTTTTTGGAACTTTACCCATCTCATGCAACAAATTTTTCCAATCCTTTTTACCCTTCTTCTCTTTGATGGAGTATTGAAAAATTAGGTAAATGAGACCATGGTGCTTGACTACTCCTTTATTCTCTTTATATCTAGTGGCCATATTGTGGATGTTGTCACACAGATATTGAGGTAAATTGACTCAATGCCCTAGTTTGTGCAAACCCTGTTTCAAATGAATCAAAATCCGCATTGTATCACCTCCTAGGAGATTGTATTCACCTTCGTAGGTGAAATACTTCACTATCCAAAATTTGGATGCCCCTGTAGGGTTTAAGAATTGTATCTCTCCTAATGCCTTTGACATGTTTTGCATTATTTAGGGCTAATTGTGGTTTAGGCTCTCCATTGTCATGAAAATTTTTAATTAGGTATTTGTATGTATATAAATTTAGGCAATCTGCATCCCTTCACAAGGAATCCCTGAAATTTCACTAATGATCTTACTATTGACAGTAATCTTCGTGCCTCTTACCTTCGAAGAGCTTCCCTTGAAATTTTTGATGAATTATTCCACTACTGCTTCCTTATAGCCTTGGAATTTCTTTATGAATTCCAACCATCCTGCCTTTTCAAATAGCTCTGATACTTGTGAATCTCACAATAAAATGGAGGCAGACTCTTGTCTAAATATTTTTTATGCCCCATTCTTCTAAACCGAACAAATGACAAATGCAACTAGAACGACAATGAATAGTTCATGGAATAATCCAATACAATACTAAATATAGACCGTAGAAAGACTGTTTAGGGAATAATCTGAATCAACGGAAAAAGCATGCTTTAAAATGAGGGTTTCTATTTTGTTAGAAGGTAAAGGATTCATGGAATTTTATTTTCTTAAGAAGGTAAAGAATACTTGAGTGGGAAATTTATTATAAACACATGTTATGAACCTACTAATTGATGTGTTAAAAAACATTATTCACTCCTAATTAATTGTAAAGCCCAAATGCTTTATGCCCATATGTAAAAATGAAAAAATGTATGCAATAATTCATTAAGATAATTGTCTTATAGGACATAGGTGATTTACTCAACTTGCTTGAGTATAGTCTACTTGCTTCAAAGCATAATCTACTTGCTTTGGAGTATAGTCTACCATAGTTGATATGTCATAAACATAGATATGTCAGGTTATTGAGATGTTCAATATGTTAAATGATTGCAAAATTTAATTGTTATGAATAATGCTACACAATTTACTATTTAATTGTCTAGTTTGCGTTATTACCATTTACATGTTTTGTTGTTCAGATATAATTTGATGTGTTAATAAAAATTTATTCACTCCTAATTAATTGTAAAGCCCAAATTATTTATGACCATACATATACAAGAAAAATTTATGAAATAATTCTTGAGATAATTGTCTTATATGCCATAGGTTATTTACTCAACTTGCTTGAGTATAGTCTACTTGCTTCGGAGCGTAGTCTACTTGCTTTGAAGTATAGTCTACCATAGTTGATATGTCACAAACATAGATATGTTAAGTTATTGAGATGCTCAATATGTTAAATGACTGCAACATTCAATTGGTATGAATAATGCTACACAATTTACTATTTAATAGTCTAGTGTGCGTTATTACCATTTACATGTTTTATTATTTAGATATAATTTGATGTGTTAAAAAATTATTCACTCCTAATTAATTTTAAAGCCCAAATGCTTTATACCCATACGTAAAAGGTAAAAATGTATGAAATAATTCATTAAGATGATTGTCTTATAAGAAATAGGTGCTTTAGTCAACTTGCTTGAGTATAGTCTGCTTGCTTTAGAGCTTAGTATACTCTACTCAAAACATCCAACATAGGCTATGCATCCAAAATATGACATGTTAGTATAAAATCAAAATATCACAAATCAACATATATAATTATCTATCATCACCATCTAGTGCATCATAATAAAAATGTAAATCACAAAGCATGTCAATAGTCCAAATATCTGCATAGACCATCATCTACTAATCAAAATATAATACTAAAAATGTCCGAGTATCAATCCAGCGGAATAACATCATAATGAAATAATGTTGAAGAGGAGTGGGCACTACATCCCCCTCCCCTTAGACTCAAATTCCTCCTAGAAGTCACTAGAATAGATGAGGAAATTGGGCTCACAATAAAGTGGCATCCTCTCATGTGGTTGTAGTCTCATCGTACCTATCACACTAGACCCACACCTGGTCAATCTCACGGCCATGAAGGTGTAGGGTCTTACGCTATATGATACACATGGGATCAAAAATACTTTCACCTACTCCTACACCTGCAATTTGGTCTAATCCAAAACATGAGAGGGATCTAAAATATATCTCCTAAGCATAGAAACATGAAATACATCATGGATGTGAGACAATTTGGGTGGAAATGCTAGACGATAGGCCAAAGGACTGATACACTCCAAGATCTCAAAGGGACCCACAAATCTAGGAGATAACTTAGAGCCTTTTCCATAACAGATAGGACTCTTATGAGGCTTGACATGAAGAAAAACCTTCGTGCCCACCTCAAAACTATGATATGTCCTCCTTTGATCTACATATTTCTTATGTCTATCTTGAGCCTGCCGTAACCTCTTTTGAATCATGACAACCTTCTACTCCATATCTGTTTGAGTAGGTATTTACCTTAGCTCATGTTTACCTAGGTACTTTATTTACCTTTATTGTATTTATCCTCACCCACTTATGTGTGTATATATTTATTTTATCTTATTTAGATATTAGGAGATATTATCTAGTTATTACGTATAGTTATTTCCTTGATCTATGGTATTGACTAGATCCTTGATGTCTAGTTCTATCCTAAATCTATGGTCTTCACTAGTTCTTTGATGACTAGTTATTTCCTTTATTTATGGCTTGATCTACGACCTTGATAGGTTCTTAGATTGTTATTCCTTTCCTATTTAAGCAAGGTCCATTCTCAATGTATTGTATTGAGTTCCATAATAATATATGATCTTGTTTCTCATTTGTTTTGCAAAGGTTTTATGTAAAGTTATTTTGGTGAATTGATTCCATCTTATTGATGGTGGTTATCATTCCTTTCAATATCCTATCATAATGTCATCCCACGAGAAACTCTTCCCTCCAATTTTCCCAACACAACGGTGTCTTGCACTCCCTTCCATACAATGCCTTAAATGGAGCCATACCAATTGAACTCGATAATTTTTTTTGTAGGAAAAATCCACTAAATACAAGTACTCCTCCGACCTAGACTGATGTTTCATGACATACATCTGCAACATATCCTCTAAGATCTGATTCACCCACTCTATGTTTCCATTAGTCTCTAGATGATAAGTTGTATTGAATTTGATAATCATTCTAAATGCATGCTGCATAATGATCCAATAATGAGAAGTGTACAAGTGATTGCAGTCACAAATAATCTTCCATAGAATCCTGTGTAGTTTGAAAATATCATCTAAGTACACTCATGCCACCGCACTAGATGTATAGGTGGTTTTCACCGAGAGAAATTTGAGCCACTTTCATCAATCCATCGATTATGACCATTGTGGCATCTTGGTGGTATCTCGACATCGGTTTCACTACTACGAAATCCATGGAAATGCTGTTCCATTTCAACTCCTATACATCATGCGGTAGAAGGCCAGTGGGTGTTGATGCTCGGCCTTCACCCTCTAACATTCTATAAATGATGACACAAACTCAACTACATCTCTTCGAATACCCATCTAATGGTACAACTATCTCAAAGTGGCATGCATCTTCTTCACCCCTAGATGGGTGAATAGGGTACATGGTGTGCCTCAACAAGGATATCCTTCCTCAATCCTCCATCTCTAGGAACATAGATTGGACGTCATGCCAAGAATACCATCTTCCTCTAATGAAAATCCTACAAACTTTCCCTCAAGGTGTCTCTGATACTTGATCTCTTCTCTGACTGAAAGGTAGAAGTTGTCATGTGGAAGCTACTACAAAATCTTGGCCCTCAAGTCTGTACCAACTGTTGTAGCCATAACCAAATATCTCCGATGACTCAAGGCATCCGTAACCATATTCTTCTTCCCATTCACATGTTCTATCTCAATGTAATACTAAAAAAAAACTCCATCCAATTTCATTGATGAGCATTGAGATTACGTTGAATGAAGAGGTGACGAAGACTCAAATGATTATTCATAAGAATGAATATCCTAGCTAAAAGGAAATATCTCCATTGAATCGAGTCTACACACCTACTGCAAGCTTAAGGTCAAGAGTCAGATAATTGAGGTCATAATCCTTGATTTTGGGAGAATCAAAGGCTACCACTTGGCCCTCCTACATTAATACACCTCCTAATCCTACCAAAGAAGCATATGTGCATATGAAGAACTCAATTTGTGGATCGGCATTGTAATAATGGGTGTTGTCATAAGGCATTCATTCAGTGTCCTGAAGGCATGTTCACATCTATCTAACCAAATGAACTTCTTCCCTTTCTACTGAAGGGAAGCAATGGGGTTTGCAATATGAGAGAAGTCTCAAAAAAATCTCATGTAGTACCCTGCCAACCCCATGAAACTACACACCTCGATCACACTAGTAGGTCTTGGCCTATCTATAATGTCTCTAATTTTGGAAGGATCAACTATGATACATTACCTAGAAATAATGTGGCCCAAATACTACACCTCTAATTTAAAAAATGCATAGTTTTCTAGGTTCCCATAAAGTTGTTGCTCATGAAGACACTATAGAACCTAACAAAGGTTCTCCTCGTGATCCTAACATGTACATGAGTAGAAAAAAATATCATCAAGGAACACAAGTATAAATAAGTCTAGAAAAGTTCTAACCACCACCGTACATCACACTCATGAGCGGTGTAGGGAATTTGTTAGACCGGATGAAAAAAGCTGTGAACTCATAGTGGCCATACCTCATATGGAAATCTATCTTGTGGACATTTGCCTCTAGACTCCTTAGGCGATGGTAACCGGTCTTAAGATATATCTTAGAGAACATTGTGGCCTTCTTCACCTAATCAAACAAATCATCTATGTCGGGAAGGGGGTAATGAATATTGATCATTATTTTTTTAATTGTTTATACTCCACACACAAATGCAAGGATATGTCCTTCTTCTTTACAAAAATCACTGGTATACCCCAAGGGGATATAGTAGGATGGATTAGGTGTTCTTGAGAAGGCCCTCTACCTCAACTTGAGCTCACTTAGCTCAAAGGCGTGTTCATCTATATGGAGCGCGTGAGATAGGTTTCGTTCTTGGAACAAAATCAATGTGAAGTCTATCTTACATGGGGAGGAATCCCGACATCTCGATAGGAAAATCATCACAAAATCCTACAAAATGGGGTGATCATCAAGTGAAGGTCTATTAAACCCATCCTATGACCTAGCACTAATAGTAATACCATAGAAATAATAACCTCGTCATGCACACCACTTCATCTGCATAATAGAAATAGTGCGAATAGAGATGGGTTTCCTAACTCCTGCTATGCACGACTCTATACCCAAATCATCTATACCAAAACCCTAGCTCTATGTGCAGACAACTAATCCATACCCAAGATCACTCCATAAGAACCCAAAGGAGGGATATGAAGATCCAAGGTAGTGATAAAGGGTCTGAGGTCCACTACGCATTCCTTTACTAAGGAGTCTACTAAGATCTTGGATCCGAAGCCATCTCGACATCCCGGTTAAGGCCTACCTAACTACCACTAGCCAACAATGCTCAACTAATGATGGAGATATGAAAGAATATGACAAGCTTTGAATCAAATAAAAGCAGTATTAAGATAGGGGTAGAAATACCACCAATGCTACCTATGGTCTCAATCACCATGCCACAGCGCTTTTCCTAACGGTTTTCGACCACTCCATAAATCTTATGGTTCCTAGCCATGTCACCAACCATATGCTCGGAAATAGGTGCTTTAGATGATTAGTAGGGTTCTAGGGGCACTCTCTCCAATGATTTCCATGCATACCACATCCACAATAAGTACGCGAGCCTCTCCACTTTGAGTAAATAGTCCTCCGGGTGGCCCGTGTCTGTGTTATAGAACCTAATGATCCTGCCATGGATATCTATTTGTGTTGTGGTGGACATACTCCAATTAAGCTTGTGATCGGGTTGAGCCATGTCATGTTGGGCCCCCTAGTTGGAGGTCCCATACTATGCCCTCTCTAAGCATCATGGTGGTGTGGAGGTTGAAAGGGAGGTCACGTCTACTCCTATTGCTGCTTGAGGAGGAGGAGGCCGAAGCGAAGATTTTTTTTAAGTGTGACCACCATGAGGATGAGGAGCTGATCCCCTCAACATACTATCCTACATCTATTGTAATTGGATCCTCACTCTGTCACGAACTTTCTAAGTCTTTCCCTAGTTTCTTGGCGAGATAACCCTTCCCCACTACCTCTAATAATGTTTGTAGACAATGAATGCACACTTGCTCCACCCAAGTCTAATTTCAGGCCCCCAATGAATTTGTGAAATATAACCTACTCATCCTACATGTAGTCCACATATTGAAGAAGATCTAAAAATGACCCTCGTACTCTACCCTTTGTCATGGTAGCATGTCACGAGATCATGAAATTCATCGATCTGCTGCTAGATGAATATCTTGGATATGTATCTACTCCTGAAATGCTCCTCAAAGAGCTCCAAAGTAATTATCTTTGAATCCATATGGAGCTTCTTCTCCTCATTCCTCCATAAAACTCTAGCTCCGTCTCTTAGAAGATGGATAAGAACATGACCTTTCATGTTACTACTACTGAGGACATAGATTGAATCATCCTCTCAAGCTAACCAACCATGCCTCTACCTAAAATGCCCCTATGTCTCCAGCAAAAATGAGGTGGGTGAAACTTTTGTATCTCTCTAATGTGATCTTCTGCTATCAACTGTCGGCCCCTAAGTTTATTTGCATGATCATCTCTCACGACCTAGGTCTCGTAGACCTTTCCCATGTCTCGTAGCTCGATCTTTGGGCTCTCTGGTGAGAACCCATGTCTAACTTAATCCACATGGGAGTTATCTTCCCTATCCTTAACATTTTGACATAAAGGTGTATAAGCCTCAACCGATTGCTCCACGTCATGTCTGCAAGGTTTCCCTCCTAAAGATCCTCCGCATATAGCGGCATTAAAATCCTATATTTTCTAAATTATCTAAGGAAAAATAGCTATTATAGCCTGATCTGGGGTGGTAGATCTAGGTCCATGTGTAGTAACCCCTCATCTTGTCCGCACCTCTTGCACAAACCAAGATGAGAGTTAGTTTATAATCATCTAAGTCTTGTTTCAGTTTTCTAATTTTTCTACGTTTATAAAAAAAAACATGCAATGTTGTGTGTTCTAGGTTTAGAGTTGCGCTAGGTTTACTTGTTTATGTTTTGTGTTTCCAAGTGTGCTCGGAGTCTAGGTGTTGAGCCCACGGCTTTGATACAAGGCTAATGACCACAAAACTCCCACACAAAAGCCCAAGACGACTTAAAAGTAAAACTATAAAAATCACAAAAAAATTTTTTTATTAAAACCATTCATGACATTTAGTTCAGTTCTTAGTTAATAAACTATCATTATTAAATAACAAATAATTTATATTATTAAATCTCCAGTTAGGTTTAAAAATCCATTCCTATAAATTCTTAATTAATTTAATAATGTAGTTCAAAATTCATTTAATAATTTATTATTAAAGGACTAGATCTAACTTTGCCCTCCCTAATAAACAAATACCATTAAATTTAATCCATAATTATAAACATTGTCTAAATACTAAGGGTAAATTTGACTTAATTAATTTACAAGGGTCATGGGATTTTATAAAAGGTCATCAACTAATCAAATAGGTTATAGAATAAATTTAACTTCTACACCACTTAAGTGGCCCCATTCAAATTTGACCCATGCATTTCATTTAAAGGCATTCTCACCTAACCCTCACCTAAATTTTGTAGGGATGAATTTTTCCATTGGATGGATTGAATCTAGGCCATTAGATCTAAGGAATTCCAAACAACCCTAATAATATCTATGGAAAGATTTTATTCTCTCATTTGACTTATTTCCTCATTTTTGTTTTGTAGGTTTATGGAAAGAGAAGGAGAAGAAAGCCATGGAAGCATAATGGAGCTTAGGGTGGATGCTTCCCTTCGATTTTATTTTTGTTTTTATTTCCATTCTACCCTGTCCTAGGGTTTGATTGTAATTTCTATTTGTTGTGAAGCTATTTTATTGTTTTTTCCCTATTTGGAAAATGGGCATTTTGCCCTATTTTAGATCTATTTTAAATGGGTATTTTAGCAAATGATTTAAATATATTTTGTACAAATTTATAAGTGTGTGTATATATGTATGTATGTATGTATGTATGTATGTACGAAATAAAAATAGATTTCTTTCTAAATTTAGAAATACCCCAAATTTTTATTTACATAGAAAAATATACGAAAAGGTTTATATATATATATATATATATATATATATATATATATATATATATATAATGCAAAGATTGTTTGCGGTTTCATAAATACAAACTATGTTAAAAAAATAGAATGGGATGGTCATGGAAGGGAAGTGGTAGTTAATAAGTTCCCAGTATATATATATATATATATATATATATATATAATGCAAAGATTGTTTGCGGTTTCATAAAATACAAACCATGTTAAAAAAATATAGAATGGGATGGCTGTGGAAGGGAAGTGGTAGTTAATAAGTTCCCCCACCGCGCCCCCTGCCACACCCCCCATTTGCCACACTAAAAAAACACTACCCAACTTGGGATTTGGCCACACGACCACAAGCACATTTTTTTAATTAAATTTTTATTATTACAAAGTGTATATATATATATATAAAAATTTTACTTACCATTATGTAGAGAATGTAATTTTGTTAATCCTCAATAATTTTATATAACTAATAAATTTAATTATAAGATTATATAATTATATATAATTCAACTTACATATATACTTATATTTGTGTTTGTTGTTTTTTATTTATTTTACATATATACTTACAAGTGATATAGTTTAGGCAAGAGACAATTCAATTAAATATAATTTTCCCACTTATTCAAATAAAGAAGGTGTTGATACAACTAACACAATTTTGTCATTCAACCTAATATAGCTAATCAAAGGAAAGAAGTTCTTCTATTCTAGGAATTTTAACTACTATTTTATTTTCATATAAGGAATGTAGCTACAAGTTAAATATTTATCCATATATTTTCCTTCCTTCAACTTAACAATGAATATAACTATAAATTTTACTATATTCCAAAATGTATGTCTTCGATAAAGCAAGCAACCATCTACTTTCATTCACCATAACTAATTGACAATCCATTCCCAACAACAAGTGAAATTTCACAAGATTCTCAATGTTTGTAAAATGGAAAATATCACACTTTGGGAAATTGAAACAAACTTATATTGAAAGAAATACATTTACATTTCAACTCATTTAAATCTTTCTACTTCACCAAAACAATGTAAAATTTGGTAGTTTCCTTTCACAAAACTAACACATTTTAAAATGTAAATTTCTCATTCAAACACTCTTAGAGGAGTTTACAAATTATAGGGAGTTTTGAGTAATATAAGCAACTTCATTTCAAGAATTAAATTTACAATCTTCCACTCAAAGTGGGAATAATGAAATAAAAAAATTACAACACAAAGGATTTCAACAAGGAAAAATATAACTCTCCATTGCATGTCTTCTTCTAACTTGGAGGTTCAATCTTGCTCTCTTCAATCTTTCAAGAACTTGGATAACAATATAAGGAAAAAGGGGTATAAGTGACGCTCTCCACCCAACCTATAATCCAATAAAGGGAGAAGCCATCCCCTTATTCTCCCCAAGCCCCAACTAAAGAACAATGAAGGATCTTGAGAACATTTGGCAACTTTTTACAAGAATGGATTCCACAAAAAAATTAATACAAAACATTCAACACACTTACATGGACATACTCAACAAAATTACAAATTTCTCAAACAACACAATAGGCTTGAGATCAAACCAAAAAGGAGAAAGGACTATGGGAACCACCTTATTTTGCCTCCAAAGTGAAGTAGGAGTTTCACCCAAAGCCTCCATGTACATTATACAACAACAAACAACCTTATTTGTCCTTTGAAAGTATATAAAAATATGTCTATGTTTTCCTATTCACTCCCTATACGTGAAACTCCCAATCAAGCTCCCTCCAAAATGCATGCCTCAAATCTCCATTTTCCCTCCTCAATGGTCCCATAAATCCATCTCCACACACCCAAGTTAAGGAAACTACCCAACCACACAATAAAAACACATTAAAAAAACTTATGTAATACATAACAAGAAAATAATTTTCACATCTACAAGCATAATACAAAAAAAAGGTGGAGAGCCTATCTCTCCATCTAGCTTCTAAGAATACTTCACTTCACAAGTCTTTGAAACCTTTTGTTATCGTCGAATCAAAACACCCTTTTGTTTGCACAAGTGTATATGCTTGAGCCACAGGTGTGATTGGATAACATGGGTACTAACTCTAAGTTGTGGGACTTGATACGAGATAGACCTTCGAGAAAGCTGGTTCTTGCTCCTAAACTACCTACCATAATTTACTCGATGCGGGAAAAACTATCTTTTCCTAATCTAATTTTCCAAGGGACCAAGGAGAGAGAGTGCATGAAAACAAAGCCTACACTAAAGCGGTGATACACTAGAAAAGGAGGGAATGAGGATAGGTTTCCAATGTGTGAAAAATAAGATAAAATTGCATCTTTGAAAGGGGTGATAAAATTTCTCCACGATCTAGAAAATTCATTTGTAGCAATATTCCATACATGCACAACAATAATGAATCCTTACAACAACATAAGATAGACACAATATATTTGTAATGAGTTTGAAAGGGTAAGAAGAATGCAAACAAACATAGTAGGGGAAGAGATATCGATAAAATTTTATCTATTGCTCCATGATATGAAAAATTCAATCTATTAAAAAATAAGGGCTTGGATCACCATGGAAGGAGTCCACTACAAGGGCACAGGACATTGGCTTTTACAAAACAATTTTGATAGATTTTTTTCTACTCAAAACTATCTCCTCTTATAATGAGCCCAACACTCTAATTTAAAGAATTTTGAGAGGAGAGAGGGGGAAATGAAAATCACGAAATTTGTCCTCTCACCACCACTGCAGAGGTAGTAAATGAAGTGAAATTATGTTTTTTTTTTTTTAACAAAAGGCTCCCCATACTGTCTCATAACTTGCAAAAGTGAGGAATATCCTCCCATGCTTCATTTAATGCACCCCCAACTACCAAATAAAACACTATTCTAACTAGGCACATTTTCTATGAAATCACCATCAATTCTTTATCAAATCCTTTTTTTTTTTTTAAATTTTTGTGCATGTTTTATGGATCCATGATTCCAACGGTATCAATTTTGTGTGATTTTGTTGAGAAATGTAAAATATATGGCATTTTGAGTGGAGGCGATTGTTTTTAGTTTGGTAGGGATTTACTGTCATTTGACGGGACTAGGTATTTAATTATTTGAATCTGGATATGTTTCTTTTATTTTAGTATATATGTCTTCATTAAAATTAATAAATCTTATTTTTGTTGTGTAGAGGATGTCGTGCCCGTTCGGAAAGTATAATTTTGTGAAAATTGGAGCTTTGGATCAAAAGTTATGGCCAATTGAAGTTCGGGAGTTAGGCGTAAGGTGCGGAAGGGAAACAGAGAGAAGGCATGCACATAGGTTTGCATGGAAATAGGGAATGCAGGTGTTCATTGAAGGAGGGCACATGGCAGTAGAAAAGGAAAAGAGGGCGCGTGATAGAAACGAGGATGCAAGAAAGCACGTAAGAGGAAGAGCATGGACTTAGCTGATTTTAGGAAAGTCTTCGAGAGGAGCATGCACGAGGAGGGTGTGAGGGGATAAGAAATAAGGAGAGTGTGCACGAGGAAGGCACATAAAGTGTGCACACAGAGAGGAAGGCACGAAGGGGAACCGGAAGGAGAATAATGTAAAGGGAGGAGCGAAGGCTGCCTTGAGGCGGGCGGAAGAATTGTAGTAAGCAAACAAGGCGCAAAGCATGGTGCAAGAAAACAAAAGGAAAGTGGAGTGAAACCATGCACGTAGGTACACACACAGCAAGGAAGAAGGCATACTCGCAGAAGGTAGGTATGGAAGTAGGACACACCCATCCTACTAAGAATGGGTCTTGCGCGACGATGAATAGAAAGATGGTGTGCGGCAGGAAGAAGCAGAGACTTAGCCAATTTTGAAGGAAAGACTTCAAAGGGGCATGTAAGAAGTATGCGTAACTGAAATGTGGAACATTAGAGCCGAATGAAACTAAAATTTATCTAAGTAACTAGGAGAGTTATTTGGATAACACCTTCAAGCCAAGCACACTCCAAAATCAAATCCAACAAGCTCCCAAATCAAAAAGTGTAAGAGAAAGAAAATGAACAAGTAACCCCAAATCCATAAAATTCTATCAATAAATAGAAATGGGATGTGAGGATGATGAGGTGGCTCCATGTAGGATGCCACTTCATCATCCCTTCATTCCAAAAAACAAGTCAAAGAGGATGCCCAAGACAATAAATGAACATGTAAGAATCATGACAAGCCCACATGACACTCAAACTTGCACACCAAGTCTACCAAAGAGAAATTTACTGTGGAAAGTAATAAAATGAAATTATTTTCATGCTTTTACACTCCAAAAAGAATAAAAAGTTGAAAAAAAAACTCCCCATACCATAGGTATGGTTTTGGGTAAATTTAAGAGGCATGAGACAAGCTTAGCTTGTCCCACAAGCCTCCAAAAAGGCCTCCCAAGTCAAAATCCAAATTTTTAAGTTGGAAAAGGGGTACATATGCAAAACCAACACAATCTAACCTACATCCACAAGATTTCAAGGACCATCTACCCTCATAATTATTCAATTGTCACATCCTTATTTTAGTTAACAAATTAAGTAGGATTAGCTTAATTAAGACACATTATTAATTGCTAATAAAGTGACTACAATTTCCAACAATTAAAACATAACACAAAATAAAAACACACACAAAATTAAAAGAAGAGAACATTACCCCCATGGCCACACATGTGAGGTCACTCCCCCATGGGAAACCTCCTAACTAGGCATGCAACAACAACACAACATAACATTAGACAAATTGTCAAATTTTGGTCACATTACACAAAACTTTATATCATTCGTGGTTAGTCCCTATTCCCTCTCGATGTATGTGATAAAATTTCTTACAACACAAACAAAACACCTGTTTGGCCTTACGGCCGTATTAACAACATCGAGACAATATACATATAAAAATCAATAATCATCATCTAAAATTAGCAATTATATCATCTAACATCATACAATTAATTTTATTTTGGCATAAAAAAGCACAATTCTTCTCAAAACATCCAACATAGGCTATGCATCCAAAATATGACATGTTAGTATAAAATCAAAATATCGCAAATCAACATATATAACATCTATCATCGTCATCTAGTGCATCATAATAAAAATGTAAATCACATAACATGTCAATAGTCTAAATATCCACATAGTCCATCATCTACTGATCAAAATATAATACTCAAAATGTCTAAGTATCAATCCAATAGTAATAACATCATAATGAAATAATGTCGAAGAGTATTGGGCACTACAAAAATACTTTTGTTCATTATAACTTGAGTGTATCATGGTATAGTGCATACTTTCTTTATAATTGTCTTTTTTTATGGTCAATAAAATATCCTCTTATTCAAAATATTTTCTAGTTACATCTAACCACGATGAATCATTCTCATATGTTTCATTTTCTACAACATTTCACATTTTTTCATTGGCCATGAATGTGAAATATTATTAACTCCTTTATGTATTATCATTGGGTATTGATTATGGTTCTATAATTGAATGAAAAATAAAAATACATAAGATTTTTTTCTAGAAAGATCAAATTATTCTCAAGAACATTGCTTTTAAAGGAGATCAAACCTAGGCTGAGAGGAAAAAGCTCTCTTCCCTTACAAGCATTGTTATAATTTTTTGAGAAGAGATAATACAAAGCAAGAATGAATTTAGAATAATTGTTGGAGTTATAATTGAAGAATCCATTGAAATGAATTAATAATATTTCTATTTTACGTGATAATTATTATATTGATAAAAGCTTGTGCATTTTTGTATTTTCTCTTATTCATGAGATTGATTATATTTCTAGCGGAAATGTAATCAATGTAGTCTATACTATTTTGGTAACAACATTTGTGATCAGAATTTCCATCAAGGCTAGAATATAAACACAACCATAGCCAAAAAAGAAGATAAAAATAGTTTTGAAAATAATACCTCAAGTGCAAACAAGTTCCTCCATTCAAATGCAATCTTCCTTTTTAAATATTTTCTATTTTCCATTTGGCAATGTTTGTGTTTTAATATTGGAATTTTGAAATTATTTAATAATTCAAGTTCACCTTATTTGTTCTCTCTTATTTTGGCATCATTCACATTCATATTATTAGATATTAGAATCAAATTTTATATTGTATAAATGCATTGGATTTCATCACTATTTTTCAATATATACAACCTCTATATCTATAAGAGTAATACGTCAACTATAAGTTTTATTACATCTAAGAAAATATATTTTACACACTATATCAAATCTGTTATGACAAAAATCTAGAGAAATTAGCAAATGCATCCATATGTACATGTGAGAATTTGATAGGCAATAAGGAGAATACAACAATAATTAATATCATTAGAGGATGAAGATTTCTTTGTAAACAATAAATTAAAGAGATTTTTTTACTAAAATCTAGACTATTATAAAAATGCATAGTTTCAAACAATTCAACTTAATAGAAATCCAACATAATTACAATACGTTAAGAATTTTGACACTATTGCTTATTTCAAACACCTTATGCACAACTAAAGACTTTTGTGGATAGTGAAAAGAAAGGTAATTAATGAGCCATCAAACATTCCTCTAAATCAGTGATATTCTTTCTCAAGAAAAGATTTAGACCTGCATGACATAAACATACCATTTTACCAATAGAATTTGATCTTAAATCTATTAACTTGTAAATGTCGATAAATATAGATGAATTTGTTAAGTGGGTTGATATTCCCTGCCCAAAATAGATTCCAGGTTCATGCCTAATTATTTATTGGGGATCAAGCCCCTTGTTTGTGTTCCAGTTTAAGTCGAAAGCTTTTATCCCTTTGAATGTCTTTGACTATTATTGTATCCTTGCAAGAAACGAGAGATCGGTAATCGTATCCCACATGGAAATAGAAAGTTGGGATCATTGTCCAAAGAAAGCCACGTAGTACTTATAAAGAAAGTAAACCTGGCTCGAAAGCCACATAGTACTTAAAAGAATGGACATCATCTTCAGACATGTACAGAGTGCGGAAAAATGCCTCAGGTAGATCAGAAGCACCCTAGTAGTGTCTCTCCTTGACATGGTACACTATTACAGATTTGTATGATTTTGCTATCCATACCACGCATCAGCTTGAAGTAACAACCCAGCTGTAATGATCTTGTCCTAACAAATCAATCATGTTTCCTTATGCCCAAATCATATTTTGTATATTTAACCTCCACAATATGAATTTGCCATCCCTGTCATTCAGTGAATAGTTGATTAACTCATTCTCGTGATGGGTGGTGTTTGCTGCTAAGATTAACAGTTTCTCGTTTGACTCAACAAGAGCATATGGGTATCTCACAAATTTGATGAGATATAATGAGAAATATCGTAAGTTTTGGTGTATATCAAAGCCTATAATCTCGTAAAAATGTAATTCTTCATCTCGAAACATGTCCACCTTGTTTTCACTCTCAAGTGTTATTGTTGTGGTTTTAAAAATAAACTATATAAATCCATTCAAATGCAGTGGATATCTTGTGTTAGGGCGAGAAGGCTGGAAATGATGGGGTAAATGGGGACCTGGCTCCATAAGTTTGTGGAAGGGTCGAAGATCATTATAATTGATAAGTGGGGTTTAAGGCGAGATGTGCCTGCGACAATCATATTTCCATTGTTATTCGGAGCACATATTTCTATAAAGGATGGGTCTGGCTTTTTGGAATCCACAGGCATGTCTTTGTAATTTTTTCACGGGGTTACTTTTGTTCTTTTCTGGATGAATTTTCTTTTTCCTGATGAATTACAAATTGACATTTTGGAATGACATTTTTTTAATTTTTTTCGGTTTTCAAAGATTATCAAAGAGGTTTTTTCATTTATATGGAATCGGTTGATATTTTTGGAAAATCCCTCGAATTTGGTGTTAAAAGTAAGAGAGAAATTGAAGTATTAAAAGTTCATAGATAACTGTAGATATAAAAATTGAAAAGAATGATCATGCTAGCTTAGTCCACCTCAAATTAATGCAGTCGACAACTTCTAAGCTAATTTCGATCTTCTAGAATGTTAAATGGAGGGACGTGATCAAGATAAAAAGGTGCAACATATTTATAGGGAACGGCTTCTTAGAACGAATTGATTTGGTGGTGTAGAGAGCTCAACGCACATAATAAATTTCTCATTATATTTTTCATTCAAATGAACTGTCGTTTAATATGTTTTTTCTCTGGTCGTTAGTGTTTGATTTCACATTGGTGATCGTGTTAGAGAAAAATAGACGTTGGGGAACAACGTAAGGTTTATATAATTTTAGCTGGGTTCATATTATTATCGAGTAACAAATTTTGTTTGTTACTCTCATATTGTAATATATGGATCAGTCAGAATTAACAGTACTTTGGTTTAGGATGTTATCTATCAGAAGCATCCTCAGAATATTACAAGAGGAAGACTAGAAATAACCTGAAACTTGCGACACCACGAACTTGATATGTCATCCTCGGTCACGGTGGTAACTACAAAAGACACAGGAATCTCCCGTGCTTCCTCATCCGGAAACTTGCAAAGTGCACACCCATCACCATCAGACATCACTGACAATACACTATAGTGACAAAAAAACATAATACACACACTTATGGGTGTACGGCTGCTTCGTCCACAAATGGATGAGAGAGTAGAATCACTTCTAATTGTGTAGTGGAAACCTGCGATGTAATTGTGGAGTAGATAACACAGAAAAAATCTCAAACATATGCCATAACTACACATGTATATGTATTTCGCTAAAACAACCGAAGCCTGCTGATTTTGAAATTTGTCCGCCATAAATATCGATATAGTTAACAAAAAGTGAAAGAAGAGCAACCAACCTGTGCAATCGATAGTCTTGGCGGTGTGTAAGCAGGCTTTGAGTGACAGTGACGAGCGATCAATGTTGCTTGGTTGTATTTCATGTGCAAATCAATGTGTTCAAGGAACTGTACAGCCGAGTTTTTTGAATCTAGGGTTTTCGTAAAAAGACGTACTCCCAATATTCCTGTATTAACTGAATTTTTGTTTTTGTTCCAGCAATAACAGTTAATCCATAGATATTGGATATTTTTTCATAACTGTGTATACCTATAGTTCATAAATCTTGTTAAATGTTTGATAAATTACTTCCCCGAGCTGTAAATATGTGCGATGGGCACTTCCACTCGCCCCCGCATACATCCAACTTCCGCTTTTGTTTATCATGGATTCAAGCACCAAAATACTCGTCTGTTATGATCTGATATACTCACACCCGAAACATCAAACCGACTGGCATATTGGATTTCTACAATCCAAATCAGTGATTATCTTCCTTGCCACGATTATAAAACCCAGCGTCTGTCAGTGAACAAGAAGGCATGCCAAAGGACTAGATAAAGCATGGAATGATAAAAAGATGATGGAGCGTGGAAACTAAAGATGAAAAATGCGCAAAAAAGTGATGAGAGTGAACCTAGGGTAGAATGCGTGTGCTAATGCTGATGTGTGTAATATACCTACATGGTTAGTATGCAAAGTGTGTTGCTGTGAAGTGTTGTTGTTGACGTTGTTGTTGTTGCTTATTGTTTCCCTTATTTATCCTTGTTTCTCATACGTCCGGACCTGCAACGAAAAAATATTAAGTAGTCAAATATATATATATATATAGGAGTGTGAAAATGCAATGTAAAACTAAAGTACACAAAATGAAATGAGTAAATTGAACATGTGCACCTGATCCATGTTGAGAGAAACATTGTAGAAGTGTATCCTATACGGCCAGGGTGTTTTGGGCAATCTCATGCCATAGGCCGAAGAAGTATAGGAACAAATTTCTATGTATCCTTCAAACTTTAACTACTTCTTGAATGTATGCATAGAGCTCTTTGTATTGTCCTATTTTTGGGCTATTTAATGTCAAAGGTAGAAGAAGTATTGGAGGAATTATGCTATATCCTCCAGCCAGTAACTACTTCCCTGAATGCTAAGGACAACCATGTCTTGTAAAATCCACTATGTATGGAGTTCATACACTGGTCTGAACTCACTCACTATATGTAACCCACAATGACGGGGGTTAAAAGTGTACTTGAACTTAAATGGTATAAATGTGTTGTGTAGACTATAAAAACCTAAATGATGCCCCCCTTTTGGTGGTGCATGTGACCTCATTGATAGGAGGATGTGACCCCAAAAGACGAGAAACCTCTTGAACTCTAAAACTCTTCCCCGTAGGGGAAGGGAATGTTCTTTGTATAAAGTAAGGTCCACACAAATAAGAGGCTAGTAAAAAAAAAAAAAGTGTTAGTACAATAAATATGCATGTGTAGGACAATGTGTAATCTACGCAAACAATGTGTAAGCTACTAAGAAAACTAATGAAAACACACATGAAGACAAGTAAGCCAAACAATGTAGGTTGCAAACATGAAACATCACTCACGATGTCGCAATACACGCAAGGCCATCATGGATGCAAACAACAAACAAGTTTGCATACCAAACATAGGGTAAAACTCACGAGATAAGAGCAAACAATGAAGACAATGCAAAAAAATGGAAGAAAATATCCTGCATAACAAATTCTGCACATGAAGTACACATAGCATGTTAGAAAGATAGCTAGTATGTCAAAAGTATGTATAAGAAAGTAATGTAGAGTGCTAAGTACAAAATGAAAATAATAGCACCCGTGAGAGACAGATGCGGATGTCCCTGTGACTAATGTAGGAAGGGTAGAAGGTGAGAATCCATGCTACATGTAAGAGAAATTTATCTTCAATCACAATTAGAATAAGACGTGAACATGTATGTGTGGATGATATAGATTATTGACATAAAAGTAATATAACTAGCATATTGTGTAATAAAACGTCCATGAAAAAGTAAAAGTATGCGAATAAACGCAATCATAATATGCGGTATGGTATGGATGATGGAATTGAATGGAAAATGAATGGTAGGATTTGCATGCCCCAGGAGTTAATGGAAATGTTGCAATGAGGTTCATTTGGTTTTCCACCTTAATAGTAAAGAATGACCCATAAATGAGAGTGCTTCATTAGGAAATGGTCAAAGTATGTGTCATTTCTAGCACCGTGATGAATGTGTAGGTGTGGTGATGAGATGAGACCTAGTGACAATGTGTGTGTGAAACCTATAGCTAAAGCGTATATCATTACAGATTGAACATATAAGTGATGATTCAGCCTAAGCATATATCTTTATAAGATGAATAGTAGGGAGTGGTGAGGTAACCTAAAGTGTATACCAATACCGGATGATAGAATAAGTTTTGATTTAGCCTAAATCGTATGTCACTAGCCTAGTAATGTCGCATGATGAAAGTTTTTATAGTAAATGTGTGATGAGTGTAAGGTCCATTTGATTTTTAAACCCGCAATAGTCGAGTATGGATGAGGATCTAAAGTGCGTTATAGGGTAATGAGTGCATCGAGTAGAAGATGATTTATGATGTGTGGTGATTGAATGACCATGTGATGCCTAGAATGTCTAAATATGGGATGTGTAAAATGCAATGTAACATGTGTACAATGTGTAAAGTGTAATGTATAAAGTGACATGTAATGTATGTAGATTGACTAGTATGGTAGTATGTAGGATGAGGAGTGTATGATTCTATACATGTAGACAATATAAGTATTATATATGCATAATGACGACTGTCGATGTATAATACCTATAGTGTAGTGTGTGGGGTTCATGTGTAGTAATCCCTCAATAGTCAAGTGTGAACCGAAGAACAAGAGTGTGTCATTGGGTAATGATGATGCTAGAACATGTGATGAAGATGCCTATATGAAAACGTGAAGATGATAGATGCTAAGGTGACTCGGGGGAATATTAGATTCAATGTCACCCCAAGTATATATGAATGATAACATAACCAATTATAGTTAAAGATGAGGGTCCTCCATCTAATACATTTGGTGGTGAAAGCATAGGATCATGCTCTAATAGTGGTGCTATAATAGAAAAATGTTGTGTCAATACATGAACTATAAATGCATGCGAGGGATGAATATATGATGAAGGCCATGGTGTCATAAAATGTGTCGAGTGATGGAGATCTATGTGATGCTAAATGCGAAGAAGATGAGATCCAACATGGAATAAACGAGGTGGGGACCTACATGACGATGGTGATTGTCCTAGGAATGGGCCTATGTTGATGTGTAGGACTAGCAGAATGATGTGGTCCAGTAGATGATTCTTGAGTAGGTGAAATAGGATTAGACTACGCTTTTAGTAACATAGAGTATGATGTGCTAGATGAAGTAGGTGGTGTGTTAGCTACTGCACGAGGAGATGATGACCATGGATTAGGTGGAGGGACATCGTAAATAGAAAAATATTTATTGTTGTGAATAAATTTGAGTCGCAAATGATTTGTAGAAATGATAGATTGAAAGTGACAAATCCAATTCAAACCGAGATGCATTTCTAGATGTTAATTGTGTATATAACCAGAAAGGCACAAATAATGTAATATGACTACCTGTAACATGTAGTTTGAAAACACCAAATGGTTTGTTGAAAGTGAATTCTATTTGCAATGGAGGATAATCGATAAACTTGAGAAGTGAAATAGAGCATGCAGCGATGAGCTAGGATGGGTTGAACTTAGTGTTATTGATGGAGGTCGAGCCAAAATTCCTTAATATGTAAATTATTAGATGTAAAATTTTCATGATTATCAATCGCATGAGAGAAAGAAATGATTGGTGGTGAAGCCTCAATATTTGCATCTAAGAAATTAAGTTCTCTGATTCGGGAGGGAGTCTTTGCATGATACATATGATTGGTAGAAAAATAAGATGTCTTCTTGTCACATTGTTGAGATTCGTTGTTAAGTAGCTCGTGTTTACCCTTATCGTTGCTTGGTGTAGAGTTAGTAGACTCTAGAAACTCTAGTTTGTTATCATCAATTAGATCTTGGATGATTGTATGAAGTTTGAAACATCTATTTGTTGAATGTCCCACACATCAATGATAATCAAAGTGGAAGTTCGCATTATAGTTCCTACCTTTTGGTCATGATGGGTCTAACTCGAGTGGTGGAGGAAGAGTAATAAGGTTGTTGTCGAGAAGTTGTTTCAATATAAGATGTGGAGCCATTGGAAGGTTGTTAAGCATGTGCCTAGGTTGTTATGACTGAGTCTCTTTAGAAGGAGTAACGACATTGACAAATATTTTAGTGTCGGTAGGATTAGTTGTAGATGGTTTGAATGGTGTTTTTTTGAAAATGAGTGGAAGACAAAGCCTGTTCCTGGTACTTAAGCTTTCCTATGGATAGAAGTTTGGTCTCATGAAGCTTAAGAGTATGGCAGAGCTGATCAAATGAAGGAGAGGTTTCAAAGAGAATGCTCTCTTGCAAAGATCTTAAAAGACTCTAGATAAGAAAGTCATGAAGCTCAAAGTCCACAATCAAATATGCCATCTTAGCTAGATTGTTTTTATACCACAAAATGTAGTTAGCAAAGTGGTCATTAGATACCTTTTTAAGTTGTGTTAGTGAGTGAAAGAGATCTTGGCACTAATATTGATGGAGAATTGAATAAGAAAGAAATTTGCTAGATGCGTGAATGAATTTATAGAATGAACAGGTAGTTTATAAAACCAATCCATCACATAGTTGTGGAGAATACGAGGAAAATTTTTAGCTAAGTGAATTTGATCGTTAATAAAATATAGACAAGCTACATGAAATTCTCAAAAATGCTAATGCGGGTCACCATGCCCATTGAAAATGTGAAGATTAGGGGTGAAAAAGCTAGGACAAAGAGAATAGGTAGAGATGGTAGTTCCAAATGGAGTGTTCAACAATAAGGTGGAATCTAAAGATGGTGATTTATGCAAATTGGCTTATTGCAACTTACATATTTGAGCTTAAAGGTCATTGTAAATTGAAGTCAAGTCTTGATTACTAACGGATGAACCTATTGTACATGAGAAACAAAGGGTGTAACGCCTGCAAAAACGACATTCTAAGAACTTTCTTCCAACAAATGCTTAACATGAAAATGTGACTATTTTTTTTTGTTTAAAGAGGGAAGTTATGGTACAAGAATGATGCAAGGGTGCTCTACCTTTATGGTTCGTTAAATTACTTACATTACTTAACTTAGATTGAAGATTGGGAAACCAAGTCTAGTTAATAGGTACATAATATCAAAAAACTTGGTGGGGTACATAAATCAACAGTCCTAAGGAAGGTAACATGGTTTAATTCATTTAAATAAGTGTCTTCTACTATTTCCATCAAGCTCAATTCTAATAAGGTTAACCTTATACAAAACTATTAAATTCATTTCTTTAATAATTTAAAGAACCCTTTTTAATACAATCCTACACAACTAAGGTCTTAAGGACACCACACCACTAGGTAATTAAAAGACCCCACTCACCCATCTACACATACCCTTAAGGTTTGAAAATAAATATTTAAAATTACATTATTCTTTAAAAAGATAGGGTCAATTCTCCACCCTTAGATAAAAACCATCTTAGCCACTGGATCTTAGGGTTCCCAACTTAGCCCTAAAATCTTTATGAAAGTCTATTAAAACCTTTTATTATTCTATCCTTCTCATTTGCTTCAATTTATGTTGTTAAATTTGCAAGTTGGAGAGAATGAAGCCATGAGAGAGAAAAGAAAAGATACCACAGAGGATTCTTCAAGAAGATTTAGCTTAGATTTAGCTTAGCTAGTCTTTTATTTATGTAATTTATTTCTTTTAAGGATTGGGAGGGGTTTCCTAATTTAATCTAGTTTTTATTTCAAGATTTTAGTGTATTGGGTTTTAAATTTGGGTCAAAACCCTACCCCTTTGATATAAATAAAGAAATGATTTTAGATT
Source organism: Taxus wallichiana var. yunnanensis (assembly GCA_018340775.1). Taxonomy (NCBI): domain Eukaryota; kingdom Viridiplantae; phylum Streptophyta; class Pinopsida; order Cupressales; family Taxaceae; genus Taxus; species Taxus wallichiana. The sequence goes on from CM031234.1 coordinate 760,424,709, forward strand.
CACCATTAGAGAGTTTTGATGTCACACCCCTACGTATTCATCTTTATTTACTTGCTGGAAGCATTATATTTAATTATTTTTTTACACTTAGGAATTAGAGAAAATGGTTACATTTTACGCACAGTGTACAGATCTGTGGAATTCTTTCATAAGTGACAGGACCACCGCCCTACGCAGGGTGACAAACACAAGACCGCCACCACAGGTGGGTGACAAACACGTAACCACCACCACCACTGGCTATGTAACAAACATAGGGACTGCCACCACTGGTTGGGTGACAAACACAGGGACTACCGCCTGCATAGGGTGGCGAGTCCTATTTCAAAAAACAAAACCTTAAAGCCGAGATTTTTACAAAAACTTAAATTTGTTAAACCGTGTAAAAATGCATCCTTTATTTGTTTTTATAAATTTCAATTTCCAGATTTGAGATTTATTGCTCATTTATTCATTTCTTGCTAAATCTATTCATTTTTATGTGTTTTCTTTTCTATAAACTTCATCTACTTACAAGAATAATTTCTCTTTTTTAACTAAGTCTTTATTTTCATTACAAGAAAAAGGAACATAATTCTATTTCGTTATTTAGTCATTTTCTAATATAAAAACAACATTTCTACGTATCATGCAATCTAACTTATTTTCCATTTCATTTTACTACCATGTTCATTCATTCTAAATAACCATATTAACTTTATTTTCTACAAAATGATATTTTGTAACAAAAACAACTTATGAAAATCTCTACATTTTCTTCTTCCTCATATTTACAAACAATAACTACTTAATGCCAATATACTTTCTTTTCCATTGTAAAATAGATCAACCTTTCAATACATTCAAGACTTCAACAATGTGAATTTACTTTCTTTTACTACTTACAAACTATCTTTACAATACATTATTTCTTCTTTCTTTTCCCATTTGTTTCTTTCTCATGCAATGCAATAACAATAACAACAATAGGATAGCAACTTTCTTTAACAATGCCATTACAAATTTCCTCCACTTGAAGTGGGGAAACATACCAAAATGTACACAAGGAAAGAACCATATTACTAAAATTTCTTCCACTCTAAGTGGGTAAAATAAAAATGTATTTTTACATGATCACCAGCAAAACTCCAAGCTCCAAGAACCAACAAAATAGCTCCTCCAATAGTTTTCTTGATTCACAACAAAAATAAGGGGAGAGGCAATGCTCTCCTCCCAACCAAGATACCCAAAGGAGAAGAGAAGCCATCCTCTCCATTGGCCCCTGAGCCCCAACCACATTACAATGGGAGAAAACTCAACTCATGGAAACTACTAGCCTCCACACAAATTAACATAAAATTTCACATTCATTCCATATTCATTCAAAACACAATCAACAACTCAACAAGAGGAAAACAATCAAAACAACAAAGTCACAAGGCTTATCAAGAAAGCCAAAAGAGTAAGACCTATGGGGAGGCCACTTATGCCTCCCAATGGGAATGGGTGCCACCTAAAAAGCCTCCAATGTAAAACACAATACCCCTAACAACTCTTATTCCTACGTCAAGTATCCTTTATCCCTCAATCCACTCTTATGCCTCCCTCGAATTCTTATGGCTAACTCAAAGTAAGAACAAGAAGAAAATGCAAGCATTTCTCATACTAGGTGGGCACCCAACCCAAACTCCCTCCTCAAGAACATGATCTCTTATGCCTCCCTCAAATAAACTCCCCATAGTCTCCTCCCACTCCTAACTTAGGCATTCTACCCATACCCAACAAGCATTTCAAAAAAAAACAACATTCAACAAACATATACACACATACATGTAATAATAACATAATATAAACAAAGGTGAAGCTCCTACCTTTCCATGGTAGAGCTTGTTCCAAGTATGAAGTTCTAAACTCCTCCAAAGATCAAGCAAGCATCCACAAGCTCCAAAACCCAACAAGTATCAACAAGCTCAAAAAAATCCACAAACTCCTTCAAAATCCCTCTACTCTCCCAAAAATACAAGAGACTAAAAATGAACATGTAACCCCCAAACAAGTAAAAAGGATTCAATAAAATGACAAATGAGAGGGAAGGATGATGTGGCTCCAAGTAGGATGCCACCTCATTTTCTCTTCACTCCACATCACTTGGTCAACCTCATATTCCAAAGCACCATTAATGAGTGGTTGGAGGAATGACAAGCACCTTACACACTCCATCTAAGCCCACTCCCACAAAGGACAAAATTAAATATTGAAAGGAAGTGTATTTAACATTTTACCTTTTTATCCCCCCAACACACCTAAAAGAGCCTAAAGTTGGCTCCCCAAACCCATAGGTACGGTTGGCATGGGCATTTAAGAGGTGTGGGACAAGTTTGACTTGTCCCACAAGCTTCCAAATTCGGCCTCTAAGGCCAAATTCGAGTTTCCCATGAAGGGTAGAGTGTACTACACTCAAAACTCAAACACACTTCAATAAACACAAAATCCAAGAGTAAATCAATTTTAATAAATGAACTCCTTTTTGGTCACATCTCTAATTAGATTAGGATAAATCTAAATTAGTTTAATTAATACACTACAACCCATGAGTAAATAAAAGTGGGAAACCACAAAGCCAAAATAATTTAAATAATAAAACAAGTGAATTTCATTACTAAAGGAAAAACACATATCATCATACTAAAAGGGAGAAATCAAAACCAAAACAACACATGACCCCAAGGTCATAATTTTATCCTAACCAATAATTTAAACAAACACACAATTACATGTTGCTTGTATGGTGACCCTAGTTGAATTCTTCTCGAATTACGATGTGGTTAGTCTCGATCCCACACATTGTTGTTAATATAATATATCTGCAACCCAACGTTGTTGTTAATATAAGATACCTGCAAAATAGGAATAAATCCTTCGGCCTCGTCGTGGCCACATTAAAACATTTATGCCAATTATACAATCTAATCTAAAATCAACTATATATGAATTACTATCATCTATGTAAATACGATATCACTTACAATTTCTAGCACATTTCTATTCCACATTTCATTTATGTCAAAATGATCATCACATTAATCCAATTATCAAGATCTACCCAATATGACTAAATATATCACATGTCAGAATTAAAGATAAATAACCATGTCAAAAGTATACCAATATCATCATCAAATGTCTCCAATAGACCATATGCATCATGTAAGGATCGAATCAATAACAGATTCAGTGTCTATGATATCTACTAACATGCTAAATCAAAGAAGCTATAATAAATCCATAAGTGAAGTAACCAGTATCGAAAACAACTAGTCAAAATGGTGTCGAAGGGAAGTGGGCACTAAATCCCATCCCCTTAGACTAGACTTCCTCTTGGAAGTCACTCGAATAGGTGTCACAACTGCACTCGTAGTAGAGTAGCATCCTCTTAAGTAGCTACAGTCTCGTCATATATGTCCCACTGGACCCAAACCTGATCAATCTCTCTGGCGCGAAGGCTCGAGGTCCTATGCTCTATAATGCGTACAGGCTCCACCATTACTTTCCCCAGATCTTGCACTTGCAATGTGGTCCAATCTAGCGCGTGAGAATGATCATAAATATATATCCTAAGCACATAAATTTGAAACACATCATGGATGTGAGACAAGCTAGGTGGAAATGCTAGATGATAGGCCAAGGGACCGAGGAACTCGAAGATCTCAAAGGGTTCCACAAACCTAGAAGCAAGCTTAGAACCTTTTCCGTAACGAATAGGGATGTTATGTGGTTCGACACGAAGAAAAACCTTCATTCCCACCTCAAAACTATGATTTTTCCTATCTTTGGTCTACATACTTATTTTGTATGTTCTGCACCCCTATAATCTCTACCCGATCGACGTAATGTGATGCTCCATATCCTACTGATAATGCTGGCCAAAGGGAAACACTGTCCTTAATCCTATCCTAACTAAGAGGTTTCCTACACTCTCTACCATATAATGCACGAAAAGGTGCCATGCCTATAAAACTCGGAAACTATTATTGTAGGAAAAATCCACTAGGTATAGGTACTCCCATCTCACTTGATGATCCATCACATACATCCTAAGCATATCCTCTAAAATCTAATTCACCCTCTCTATCTGTCCATCTGTCTTAGAGTCATAAGCTATGCTGAAATTTATCCTCTTCCCAAGGGCATCTTTGCATCGTAGTCCGAGAAATGGGTTGTGTGGAGAGGATCTCGATCAAAATGATCTTCCACGAGAATTCCATGCAATCGACAATCTCATCAAGCTATACACATGCCACTACACTAGATGTATAGGTGGTCTTGATGGAGAAAAATGCACTAGTTTCGTCAATTTATCCACCATGACCATGATGGCATCGTGGTGGTATCTAGACATAGGTAACCCAATGATGAAGTGCATGGAAATGGTGTCCCATTTCCACTCCAGTATAGCGTGAGGATAGAGAAGGCTAGCTGAATGCTAATGCTTAGCCTTCACACTCGGCACTCTAAACAATGTGATATAAACAAAGCCACATCTCTCTGAAGTTCTCTCCGAGAAATACAATTGTCTTAAGGTAGCGTGCATCTTCTTCACCCCAAGATGGGCTGAATATGGTGCACGATGTGCCTTTGTCAATATGTCATGTCTCAAGTCTCCATTTAAGGGAACATGAATCCGACCTCTGTGCTAAGAAGACCATCTTCCTCTAGAGAGAAACCATCAAACTTCCCTCAAGGGCCTCAGGACTCGATCTACTGCTCTGTTTGCCATGTAGAAAATGTCAAGAGGAAGCTATTGAAGGATCCTGCTCCATGCAAATCTGTGCCTACTGAAGTGGCCATACTCATATGTCTCCATCTACTCAAGGCATATACAACCACATTCTCCTTCCCCTTCACATGCTCTATATCCATGTCATACTCACAAAGCAGCTCCATCCAATGGCGCTAACGAGCATTTAGATTAGGCTGCGTGAATAGGTTACGAAGACTCAAGTGATTAGTCCTAAGTGTGAATCTCGACCGAGAAGAAAATACTTCCATCGAGACCTGGCGTACACAAGCTGTTGCAAGCTCAAGATCATGATTCGGATAATTAAGCTCATAATCCTTGAGTTTGTGAGACTCAAAAGCCACAACTCTGCCCTCTTGCATCAGCACTCCTCCAAGGCCTACCAAAGAAGCATCGTGTAAACGTAGAACTCACCATGAGGATCTGGTACTACAAGAATAGGTGTTGTAGTGAGACACTCCTTCGAGTTTCACGAAGACCTATTCACATATGTCTAACCAAGCAAAGTTCTTCCCTTTCCACTGAAGAGAAGTGATAGGGTGCGTAATCCGAGAGAAATCCTGAACAAATCTCATGTAGTAACCTGCTAATCCCATGAAGCTGTGCACCTCTGTCATAGTAGTGGGTGCTGGCCAATCCATAATGGCTCTAATCTTGGAAGGATCAACTATGATACCTTCCCTAGAAATGATGTGGCCTAAATACTACACCTCTATCTGAAAGAACGCACACTTCTCCAAGTTCCCGTAAAGGTGTTGCTCATGAAGACACTAAAGAACTTGGTGAAGGTGCTCCTCGTGCTCCTCATGCATGCATGAGTAAACCATAATGTCATCAAGGAAGATGAGCACGAAGTGATCTAGAAAAGTCCTGAATACCCCATTCATCAAACTCATAAACACTGCGGGGCATTCGTCAACCCAAAAGGTACCACTGTGAACTTGTAGTGGCCATATCTCATACGGGCGTGGTCTTATGAATATCCACCTCTGTAATCCTGAGCTGATGGTACCCTGACTTAAGATCTATCTTGGAGAAAACTATAGCCCCCTTCATCTGATCAAATAAATCATCAATGTGTGGAAGGGGGTAACAATTCTTGATTGTTACTTTATTCAGCTGATGGTAGTCAATACACAACTGAAAAGATCCATCCTTATTCTTCACGAAGATCACCGACACACTCGAAGAGGATACACTAGGATGGATTAGGCCTTTTCCGAAGGCCCTCAAGCTATAACTTGAGCTCACATAACTTAGGAGTAATCATCCGATAGGGTGCTCATGAGATAGGCTCTGCACCCAAAACTAGATCAATATGGAAATATATCTCACGTGCGTGAGGTGACCCTTATAGCTCCTTGAAAACACATTAGCAAACCCTATCAAGATGCTATGGTCATCGAGGATGGTCCACTCGACTCATCCTGTGATCTATCACTAACCGTAATAGTAAACAATGACAACCACATGTGGCGGACACCACTTAAGTTGCATAGTGGAGATGGTGTGATTTGGAAACATCCCTCCTAACTCTTGATATCACTAACTCCACTCCAAGATCATCTATGAAAGAAATAGTCTTATGGTAACAGTCCACTCTAGCTCTGTGAGTAGACAACCAGTCCATGCCCAAAATGACACCATAAGATCCTAATGGAAGGATTTGAAGATCCAAGGTAGTGGTGAAGGGTCCCAAATCCACTACACAATCCTTAACTAGGGAGTCTACAAAAATTTTGGATCCCAAAGCCATCTGAATGTCCCAACTATGGCCATGCCTAATTGCCACCAGCCTATAATGCTCAACTAAGGATGGTGCAATAAATGAATCAAAATAACCAAAATCGAATAATATAGAGGTGGAAATACCACCAATACTACCTTTCATCTCAATCACAGTACTGCGGTACTAAACTTTTTGGTTCTCAACCACTACGTAGATCCGAATGACTCCGTGCCATATCTCCAACAATAGGCTCTGAGATTTGTGTGTTATCCTTGTTAGGGTTATGTGGGAAATCTCTCCAACGATGTCCAACAACACCACAACCATAACAGTTTCCTAGTCCACTCCAGGTGGGGTGTAACTCCGTCGATACTCTAGATGTCCGAACTATGGATCACAGCAATCCAACTATGGACTATTGAGCTCTCGGTGCACCTTGTGTCACAGGGGGGACCCCTAAGAGGATGCCCCATACTCTGCCCACTCTACGCATCGAATCTCTAAGGAGGTTTGTATGGTGGGTGGGTTTGATGTGGTTGTTGCTCTTTGTGGTGGCTTGAAAGAAGCCTATCGTGAACTCACAGTAAACCCCATGGAGTGGAGGCTGACCCCTTCGACTGTCATCTTGCATCTACTAGATATGGCTCTGAACTCTGTCTCTAGCCTGTTGTGTCTTTCCCCATGTCTCCTCTGCAATATAGGCCTTCTCCACGGCCTCTACTAATGTCTGTGGGTAGTGAATGCACACCGCGCCACCCAAATCCAAGTTCAAGCCCTTGATGAACCTATGAATCCATACCTGCTCATCCTGCATATAGTTGATGTACTAGAGTAGATCCAGAAATTGAATCTCATACTCAACTACAATCATCGATACCTGACGGAGGTTGTGAAACTCATCTATCCGTTGTTGTATAAACCTCCTAGGTAAATACCTGCTCCTGAACTCTCCTCAAATAGCTCCCAGGTGAATGTCTCTAAATCAACATGGAGCTTCTACTCCTTGGTCCTCCACTAGACTCCTACTCCATCCCTCAGAAGATGGATCGTAACACGAGATTTCATGTTACTACTATAAGGATAGAGCTTGAAGCATCCGCTCAAGCTCACCAACCATGCCTCCGCTTGAAAACCACTTGTATCACCTAAATAGTGAGATGGTCGTAGCATCAGGATCTCCCTAATATGGTCTACAATCGACATCTAACGACCCCCTAGGTCTATTTGAATTCTCCTCCCTCTGTCAGGGCTCCAAGACCTATCCCTATGTCCTAAGATCTTGTCCCCATGCCCCCTTTGTGGTGACTTTTCCCTAGCTGACTCTGCATGGAAGTTCTCTACCCTATTCTCCTCGCTATGTTAATGGGATACCTAGTCATCTTCTGACAAATCCATACCATTTCCAACAAATCTTCCTCAAAAGGGCTCTCTGCGTATAGCGGCATTGACGTCCTGAAGCGTCTATAAATATGAGGTAGAATGGCTGCTACAGCCTGCTCTGGCGGTGGTATATCTAGGTCTATATGAAAATACCCCTCGCTTAATCCGCACCTCCTGCATAGATCAAGGCGAGAGTTAGTTCATTGTTCTAGGTCTTGTTTTAGTTTTCTAAGTTTTCTATTTCATACAATTATCAAACATTGTGGTTTTCTAGATTTAAAAGAATCAATTTTGCACTAGGTTAAATGTTCATGTTTCATGTTTTCTAAGTGTGCCCAAGGGTCCAAGATTTGAACCCACGGCTCTGATACCAAGTGTAACGCTTGCAAAAATGACGTTCCAAGAACTCTCTTCCAACAAACACTTAACATGAAAATGTGACTTTTTTTTGTTTAAAGAGGGAATTTACGGTACAAGAATGATCTTTGGGGTGCTCTACCTTTACGGTTTGTTAAATTACTTACATTACTTAACTTAGATTGAAGATTGGGAAACCAAGTCTAGTTAATAGGTACATAATATCAAAAACTTGGTGGAGTACCTAAATCAATAGTCCTAAGGAAGGTAACATGGTTTAATTCATTTAAATAAGTGTCTTCTACTATTTCCATTAAGCTCAATTCTAATAAGGTTAACCTTATACTCAACTATTAAATTCATTTCTTTAATAATATAAAGGACCCTTTTTTTAATACAATCCTACACAACTAAGGTCTTAAGGACACCACACCACTAGGGAATTAAATGACCCCACTCACCCATCTACACATACCCTTAAGGTTTGAAAATAAATATTTAAAATTACATTATTCTTTAAAAGATAGGGTCAATTCTCCACCCTTAGATCAAAACCATCTTAGCCACTGGATCCTAGGGTTCCCAACTTAGCCCTAAAATCCTTATGAAAGTCTATTAAAACCTTTTCTTATTCTATCCTTCTCATTTGCTTCAATTTCTTTTGTTAAATTTGCAGGTTGGAGAGAAAGAAGCCATGAGAGCAAAAAGAGAAGAAACCACAGAGAGGATTCTTCAAGAAGATTTAGTTTAGATTTAGCTTAGTTAGTCTTTTATTTATGTAATTTATTTCTTTCAAGGATTGGGAGGGGTTTCCTCCTCCAATCTAGTTTTTATTTCAAGATTTTAGTGTATTGGGTTTTAAATTTGGGGCAAAACCCTACCCCCTTTGATATAAATGAAGAAATGCTTTTAGATTCACCATTAGAGAGTTTTGATGTCACACCCCTATGTATTCATCTTTATTTACTTGTTGGAAGCATTATATTTAATTTTTTTATTACACTTAGGAATTAGAGAAAATGGTTACATTTTACGCACAGAGCGCGAGATCCGCGAGAATTTTGTCATAAGTGATAGTACCCTTTGCCTTGCGCGAGGTGACAAACATAGGACCGCCACCTAGCTAGGTGACAAACATAGGACCACCACCTAGCGGGGTGACAAACATAGGACCGCGGCCTGCATAAGGTGGTCATCTGTTTCCAAAATTAGAACCTTAAAGCCGAGATTTTTACAAAAACTTAAAGTTTCTAAAGGGTGTAAAAATGCATCCTTGATTTTTTTATTCATTTCAAGTTCCAGATTTGAGATTTATTTCTCATTTATTCATTTCTTTCTAAATCTATTCATTTTTATGTGTTTTCTTTTCTATTAACTTCATCTACTTACAAGAATAATTTCTCTTTGTTTAACTAAGCCTTTCTTTTCATTACAAGAAAAAAGGAATATAAATCTATTTCATTCTTTAGTCATTTTCTACTATAAAAACAACATTTCTACATACCATGCAATCTAACTTATTTTCCCTTTCATTTTACTACCATGTTCATTCATTCAAAATAACCATATTAACTTTATTTTCTATAAAATGATATTTTGCAACAAAAACAACTTATAACAATCTCTACATTTTCTTCTTCCTCATATTTACAAACAATAACTACTTAATGCAAATATACTTTCTTTTCCATTGTAAAATAGATCAACCTTTCAATACATTCAAGACTTCAACAATGTGAATTTACTTTCTTTTACTACTTGCAAACTATCTTTACAATACATTATTTCTTCTTTCTTTTCCCATGCAATGCAATAACAATAACAACAATAGGATAGCAACTTTCTTTAACAATGCCATTACAAATTTCCTCCACTTGAAGTGGGGTAAACATACCAAAATGTACACAAGGAAAGAACCATATTATTACAATTCCTTCCACTCTAAGTGGGTAAAATAAAAAGGTAGTTTTCACATGGTCACCAACAAGACTCCAAGCTCCAAGCACCAACAAAATATCTCCTCCAATAGTTTGCTTGATTCACAACAAAATAAGGGGAGGGGCAACACTCTCCTCCCAACCAAGATACCCAATGGAGAAGAGAAGCCATCCTCTCCATTGGCCCCCGAGCCCCAACCACATTAGAATGGGAGAAAACTCAACTCATGGCAACTACTAGCTTCCACACAACTTAACATAAAATTTCACATTCATTCCATATTCATTGAAAACACAATCAACAACTCAACAAGAAGAAAGCAATCAAATCAACAAAGTCACAAGGCTTATCAAGAAAGCCAAAAGAGTAAGACCTATGTGGAGGCCACTTATGCCTCCCAATGGGAATGAGTTCCACCTAAAAATCCTCCAATGCAAAACATAAAACCACTAACAACTCTTATGCCTCCATTAAGTATCCCTTATCCCTCCATCCACTTTTATGCCTCCCTCAAAGTAAGAACAAGAAGAAAATGCAAGAATTTCTCATACTAGGTGGGCACCCAACCCAAACTCCCTCCTCAAGAACATGATCTCTTATGCCTCCCTCAAATAAACTCCCCAAAGTCTCCTCCCACTCCTAACTTAGTCATTCTACCCATACCTAGCAAGCATTTAAAAAAAAACAACAACATTCAACAAACATATACACACATACATGTAATAATAACATAATATAAAAAAAGGTGAAGCTCCTACCTTTCCATGGTAGAGCTTGTTCCAAGTATGAAGTTCCGAGCTCCTCCAAATAGCAAGAAACCATCCATGAAGCTCAAAACCAAGTATCAACAAGCTCCAAAAAAAATCCACAAACTCCTTCAAAAGTCCTCTACCCTCCCAAAAATACAAGAGACTAAAAATTGACATGTAACCCCTAAACAAGTAAAAAGGATTCAATAAATAAAGAAAGGAGTTGGAGGGATGATGTGGCTCCAAGTAGGATGCCACCTTATTTTCCCTTCACTCCACATCACTTGGTCAACCTCATATTCCAAAGCACCATTAATGTGTTATTGGAGGAATGACAAGCACCTTACACACTCTATCTAAGCCCACTCCTACAAAGGACAAAATTAAATATTTGAAAGGAAGTGTAATTAACATTTTACCTTTTTATCCCCCCAACACACCTAAAAGAGCCTAAATTTGGCTCCCAACCCATAGGTAGGGTTGGCATGGGCATTTAAGAGGTGTGGGACAAGTTTGACTTGTCCCGAAAGCTTCCAAATTTGGCCTCTAAGGCCAAATTCGAGTTTCCCATGAAGGGTAGAGTGTACTACACTCAAAACTCAAACACACTTCAATAAACACAAAATCCAAGAGTAAATCAATTTTAATAAATGAACTCCTTTTTGGTCACATCTCTAATTAGATTAGGATAAATCTAAATTAGTTTAATTAATACACTATAACCCATGAGTAAATAAAAGTGAAACCACAAATTCAAAATAATTTAAATAATAAAACAAGTGAATTTCATTACTAAAGGAAAAACACATATCATCATACTAAAAGGGAGAAATCAAAACCAAAACAACACATGACCTCTAGGTCACAATTTTATCCTAACCAATAATTTAAACACACACACAATTACATGTTGCCATGGTGACCCTAGTTGAATTCTTCTCGAATTCCGATGTGGTTGGTCTCCAATCCCCAACGTTGTTGTGAATATAATATACCTGCAAAACAGGGAATACCTCCTTCGACCTCGTGGCCACATTAAAATATTTATGCCAAATATACAATATAATCTAAAATCAACTATATATGAATTACTATCATCTATGTAAATACGATATCACTTACAATTTCTAGTACATTTCAATTATGTAAAAATGATCATCACATTAATCCAATTATCAAGATCTACCCAATATGACTAAATATATCAAATGTCAGAATTAAAGATAAATAACCATGTCAAAAGTATACCAATATCATCATCAAATGTCTCTAGTAGATGATATGCATCATGTAAGGATCGAATCAATAACGATTCGGTGTTTATGATATCTACTAACATGCTAAATCAAATAAGCTATAATAAATCCATAAGTGAAGTAACCATATCGAAAAAACAACTAGTCAAAATGGTGTTGAAGGGAAGTGGGCACTATAAAGGGTGTCATAAAATAGCTGTTAGGAGTAGTGACAAAAACTAGAATAGTAGAGATAGGTGGGAGAGTGGAAGCAAGTGGTTGAGTGGAAACAGAAGTTGTTATAGCCACAAAAGTGTTGAGTTCCGCCAAATTAGTAGCTTCCTCATGAGCCACATGTAAAAGTAAGTCTAGATCTTGAGGGTGCTCAACAATATGATCATTATTTTTACGAAGGTTTTCTTTGATAAAATTATCATAAGAGTGAGCCATGGTGAAAAGAGAATAAACCCTAGAATGAGAAGCTATGAGTGAAGATCCTAGAAGTGTGGATGATCGGGTTCACCAAAATGATTAACTAAAATTGTAAATATAGGGACTAGTTAAGCTAAGACATGAGCAACATTGTAAATGTAGTAGAGAGTTATATATTTATAGAGTTAAGATAATAAATAGATGGAAATAAAAACCTAATGTGTAAGAGGGAAAAGGAAAGAACTTAGTTCAATAGAATATGTTCTTAGGAGTTTGTCGAGAGGTGATTGTGGAAACTAGAAGTAAGAACCACTATACGGGAGCACCGAAAAGGATGGATTTGTGTTGATTCTCTAGAATCGGATGCACTGGAGAAGGACTAAGGTGCCTATTGGTGCTCTAGTCTACAGAATGGGTTCCTTAGTCCATACAAAATCTCTATAACTAATATTTATAGGTTCGGTAGGAGGTTCAAAACCCTTGCTTTATATGTTGCATCATATTTGTTGTATTGTGTTAGGTGTTACTTCTAAATGCAAGATTAAACGAAGACCTAAAAAACCTACAAAAACATCAATCCCTAAAAAATGTGTATGATAGGGTCAAAATGACTTCGGTTGTCATAATAGTGCTCTTACTAACTGAGCACTGCACTACATTCCACACCCAAATGCAGTTCTATGTGTGTGTATGATGTAATGCCCGTTCTTTATTTACTCCAGGCAGGCGGCCTGTCCCCACAGCGTGGGGCTCCAAAATAAGATAAAATAAAAAAATTTATGCTTTGGCTAGCTAGTAGTTAGGTGGCGAATTATGTTTCTTGTTTGGCGTGGGACAGTGGGAGTCGGTGGAGTGTGGGGTGCATCTCCTTTTATTAAATTTGTGGATCTGCAAATCTTCTGTGATTTTGTCTTCTTACCTGCTCTTGCCATGGTTCTGACCACGTGAGGTTGGAGGGTGAGTCTTTTATTGGGGTTTGTGATGGGCTTTGAAGCTCGGAAGCTTGTTACATTCGCGGTGTTAGATAGTAGCATTATAGGCAGAACTATCCTGGTCCAAACCCAATTGATAAACAGTAGTATAGTTGCTACAAATGCTCTCCACCACCAACAACAAAAAATGCAAGGATTTACGCAGCCCACAACTCATCATGTATATGCAAACAATTCATCTCGTGGAATGAACATGAGCTTTCTGGAAGCTCTCTGGGCATGAGTCCTTATGGGTGTGCAAGCATGAAGGATGAAGCTACAAGCTGTTGTAGTAGGCGTGTTACCTCCCCTTCATTGGATGATGCGAGGAGTGTTACTGGTTGCACGCGACCACGGTCGTGATCGATTGTTGCAAAGTCTTGCAGGCTGTAGCAAAAGCTGTTTTTTGAGTGCTTCCAACGAGCGAGGTTGTTCACTATGTTGTTATCTATTACATTCCACTTTGCATCCTCAAATTCAGGATTCTCCTTCAAGATATTTTGTATCAAAATCGATTAAGTGACAGATAAGAGTGTTCAAGAGACCCGATGAATGTTATTACAGAGATTCTCTACTAAGACCTTCTTGTTTTATGATGTAGCTCATGGAAGAGGGTCTCTTGGAGGTAGATCTGTTTCAGATCAGAATATTCATAAAGCACTTGCTTTGCTGTAATAGTGGCGCATGCCTTTTGTGTTGGTGACAGATCACACCCACAGGCACACGGGAGATCTATGCAATGTTGGAGAAAATGTCTTGGGAGATGAAGGTAGCGGGATGTTTCTCGAGATCCGAGCTTGCATTGAGTTTGTTCATCAAAACCGATTCGTGACGGTGAGGGTGTTACCAACAGACTGATGATATTTATTTATAAGATTCTCTATTGCTTTCTTACTTGTTTACAATGTAACTCGTGGAAGAGAGCCTCATAGAGGCCGATCTGTTTCATATCATAATATTCATGAAAAAAATTTCTTGCTATTATATGAGTTTCTTCAACGAGTCACTAAGTTGGCGGGCATAAAGGTTTACGTTGGAATTATCACACCTTTCAAGCTACTGGCTGAAATATTTGCACCGAGTGTTTGATGCTGCCCTCAAATCTGTTTGAAGGAAAAAGGTTTATCCATCAATACGGTAGATGCCTTTCAGATCCAAAAGCTCTGCTATCTTTCTTGTCTTTTGGGTTGTCATCAAATCTGCATTTTACGGTGGCCCTATGTTCCTTATGCCCGGTTTGGTTATTGCCTTGTATGTAACAGGAGCACTAAATGTTGTTTTAACGGAAGTGCATCAAAAATAAATGTGTCGTTACTTGTACAATCATTAGGCATAATGAAGCTGGTGGATGGGGGTTGCACATTGAAGGTCATAGCACAATGTTTGGGACAGTACTAAACTATGTAACTTTGAGACTTCTTGGCCAAGGGTCTGATGGAGGAGATAAAGAAACAATGGAAAAAGGTCGTGTATGGATTTTGGACCATGGAAGTGCTACTTTGCTATACCTTCATGGAAAAAATGTGGCTTTCGGTGCTTGGAGTATTTGATTGGTCTGGAAACAATCCATTGCCTCTAGAGATTTGGCTTCTTCCATATTTTCTTCCCATCCATCCAGGGAGGATGTGGTGTCACCGTCGAATGGTTTATTTGCCAATGTCATATTTTTATGGGGGGAGATTTTTGGGACCTATAATTGAGACTGTTATGTGTTTAAGAAAGAAGCTCTATATAATGCCTTATGAGAAAATAAACTAGATTATAGCATGTAATATGTGTGCAAAGTTTACCGGAATGGTTATTGTTCATCTTGCATGGTATTGGGACACCGTGTGGGTGAGAAGCGTGCATTTGGTGGAGAAATAATTTTGGGACTCTTTTTGGGAGAAGGGAGTGCACTCTCGTGCATGGCCATGAGATATAGCGTTTAAAACAGGCATGATAAGCCCTAACCCTCTCTCTTAATGATTTATTTCTTTTAGCATTTAGATAAATCAATATCTGCAACTTTGTTTGAATGTTGTAGATGTGGGTTTCTTTTGGAATGTGGATGTGTTTTTATTTTACTAAATAGATAGCGTTTGGACTCTGGATATCATATAACATGTATTTACACATATTGAATCCTTCTTGAAAGAGATGCTCCAAAAAAAAGAGACGAGCTTTCCAAATGACTTTTAATCATAATTGCATGAGCTGATCTCTCCCCCTTTACAATTTATCTTATTTACTATTTGAAGTAGAAGAAATCTCTACATCGATTCTTGCCTACTAATTTTATAATGTTGGTTTCTCTTTTGCCATGATTATTCCTTTGAATGATGGTTTCTGTAGAAAATAGTATGGAGTGTGAATGAGGTTTATAATTTTTCTTGTATTGTTTATATTATGTAGAACATGGCTTGAAAAAGGGAATTTCCGATATGACTGTATTTGGATTTTACCGTGGTTTTATAATAATTTAAACTCCCACTAGGATTGGGGCTTCCATTTGGGAAGAGTCATACTAGTCTAATTGGTCTTCTAGATAGCTCCATCTGAGTCTTTTGATTATCATTTACCTTGGGGATTATTGAAAACCCCTCACCAAGACCTCTACTATTACTATTACTATGACCTTATTATTAGATTGGAACCCTCCGAAGCATGCGTTAATGGGTTTTCTATGACCTCTACGAATATGTTATGCACGCAAGTCATTATCCTCTGTGGATAATTATTTGGCTTAATTTTTGAGACACTACTTGGATCCTTGAATCGGCTAAAGTAATATCGAATACATCGACATTCCTCAAGTTTGATTGATATGTGATGCCCTCTTGCATATGAATTCGAGGCAATGCACGAAATATGAAATTATAAATTTATCTTATACTTGACCTTGAAGCTTGTCGATAGACATTTGGTAGAAAAATAGATGAATAGGAAGTTAAGATAATTACCCTAAAATGGATTCATGCACGACCTCAAGTAAAGGTAACAACTACCATAATGGGAATTTGTGTATACCATGTATACCACTAAGGATAAATATGTTATTTCAATACTTGGTTAACGAATGGAATATTTTATGGTATTTACGATGATTATTATGTTAGCTAAAATTTGATACTTGCATCTCAAGGGAGTTGAGATAATGTTGGTACTTGTATTTATAGTGGCTTGGATGGACTTACTTATCTTAGTTAGTCAAATTTATCTTGGACATATTAGCAAAACATGACAATGTCATTAATCGTAGCTCATTCCAATGAGTTGGACCCTTGTACTAAAAAAATATATAGAGACATGGAATAAGCAACCAAAAGGATACCTAAATATTATACGAACTTGTGGATTGGTGGAATCTTTGTTAACATAAGTATATCCTTAAAATTGTGAAATAAATATCCAAATTATACTTCATATCACTGAGTTTCTATGAAGGTTTGATAATTGGGTAATATCGATGAATAATATAAAATTGGTACTTGTATTTATTATATAAGCTTAATGTCGTTGGTGCTTTTATTTAATTGAAAGATAATATTGTTGGGTACTTAAATATGCGAAGTAGGTCGAGGTATTAGGTGAGCGTCATTATTATTACTGCAATTTGAGTATGATTGATTGCATGGTTAAGATTGTATATCTAGTCACTTGAAATTGTGTCTTAGGTAAGCAATTCTTAAGGAAGTGAACATTTATGAATAGGAAATGTATTATCATGAGATGTACTGATTAAGTTTTAAATGTATGTTAGAAATTTATTTGATAAGGAGTATTGCAAAATTTCATTTATTTAAATACTAGATGGCATAAATTATTAGGTGAGGTTTATATCTTATCATGCTCGAGTTCTAGCGAACCGACTCTAGTAAATATTTGTGCGAGATGGATTATGCGAGTAGATTAAAGGAAAAGAGTGTAAAAGTTTCATCAGTTCAAATTATGAAGTTCTTTGTAGAAAGTTCAATGCGTTGTAAATCTTGTAACTTTGCTTGCAAGGAGTTTAGAAGATCTCTTGCCTTGGTATGTTCAGAAAGCTACGTAGTGAAGTGTTCTTTCCCTTTTGTTGTTAGACTAGTAACTTATCTTGGGTGAGGAATGATATTCAATCCTTACCTTGGCATAAATATTGTAATACCTTGTTTTCTTTTGAGAATAAAGTGTTAAGTCAAAACTCTCTGACACCTTGTAATGATGTGATATAAGTAAAATTAAATGGAATGGTTAACCCTTATAGAAGTTAACCAAAATATGTGTATTCAGGTAAAATAATATAGAGATGACTTACTTGAGAACAAGAGATTCCTGAAGTACTCAAAGGTGAAACTATCCTTGTAAAGTAAATCTTTATAAATTGATATCCCTAGCTAAACTAGTGAACACTACTCTTTTTGGAGAATGCCTAAAACAAGCTAAAGGAAACAATAGTTAGTTTCTAATAAGATTTAACAAGTAAGAGAAGGAAATTTAGAAACCACACAATTATCTTTCAGCCTATTTGAAAGTAAGTAGTTTCCTTTTGATAAACTCTTTCGATTAAGCCTAAGTAAAAGCGTTAATAATTACGTATAAAACCCCAAGCTCCAATTAAACCTTGGTAATAACTAATGACATCTTAAAGAGGAATTTAACTCGACCTTAACTCTTCCCGGGATACTTTGTAAGTTCCTCTTGATTTTGTTGAACACGAATTCTTGTTGTAGTAAGGTAATAAACAAGTTCTAGTAGCGTAAGTATGGACCAGACGATAGCCTTGTGGAATTTAATTATTCCCTTTATTAAGTTAATGGAACTAAACAATTTATTGTCGTAAAGTGAAGATTTTAAGTGAACTTCTCTACGGTGTATAAGAAATTAACTCGGTTGGTAAGGTGAATTTGTGCGAATCATATATTGAATCCTTACGAAAACTTAAGTCATGAGCTAAAGGGTGTCTTATCAAAATAAATAACCTCTAATCATTTCTTCTTGTGGCTTTCCCTAGTTTTAGTAAGTGTGTCATGTCATGTGGATTGGACTTCCATGTTGTCTTGTCAAAAGAAGAGTACATTGTCCTTGATAGGTGTGAACGTTCTCATGCCGACCTTGTGGTCTCCCCAGTAACAAGTGGTTCCTGGTGTTGGTTGTAACCTTGTGACGACATGTTGTGTCGTGTTGAGTCAAAGCAAGTCAAAAAAAAAAAAGTTATCTTGTATTTCACTATGTTGTCCTTGTGTTGGTATTTTTGGTGTGTTACATATGAAACATGCCCTAGGTTGCTCTTTTTCCAGTTGCACTTTGTGATGTAGCAAGACTAACTATGTGTAGCAAAATGTGATAGATGGTGCATAGAATAGAATAAAATCATCCTCCTATGATGTGTGTGATGGAGATGTCCTAGCCTTGTGATGGAGTTATGTGGATGCAAATGATCTCGAATGCAATAGACATATGTAATTCTACATGGATGATAGTAGGGACTAGTGCTTTGTCCCTCATATGGTATAGTAACTTTATATTTATAGGGTTATCTTGATCATATTTTGTAATTAACCACTGAAATGGTAGACCACCTAAAAGATTACAAACCTAAAAATTGATAAAAAGAGCCCAAAATGTAGTAGGAAAGTTGAAAGCAGTTGGGGTGCCCATGGAGGGACCAAGGTGCCCATTGTCGACCAAGTACTAGCACAGCACCCCCATCAAAGCTAAAATTATTGGGCATGTGTGTGGTGGAGGTTGGGAGTGATGATAGAAATATAAAAAAATGGCCAAGAGACGGTGGTTAATTAACATTTTATTCACTCAAAAACCCTCTAAATAGTAGTATGAGACCAGGAGTAAATAATGTCTAAAGTGCATGATTTTTTGTCTATATTGCACATTCACATAAAATAGGGCACAAAAATGGGAATAAGATTGGTTGATATCAGCCATGTTGCGATAGTGTATAGCATGCATAAGAAACCAATGGTGTTTAAAATAATCCTAGGAACAATTATCATGTTGAAAACTAGACTAAAATATCTAAAACCCTACGGGTGAAAAATGAACCTATAGGTTTGGGTAGATCGATAGTTAAAGAGGATTCACCAAAATATAATATCAAAACTAGGGTTAGCCTAATTAATATGTTGTAATTAATGTGTGAATATAATGTTAGATTATCGTATAAAAATGATAGTCATAAAATTATTAAAGGATAATATATCGCTCAAGACACTTCTAAAAGTAGATAGAAGTAAATATGATTAGGATTTGGAGCATATTCACCCCATATTGGGCTTAGACTATATGGAAGTGATTTGGAATTGGATGAGAAGGATTTTTAAGGTGTTATAAATATCCCTATGAAATATAGGAACCTCATTTTAGGCACATGATAGGTTCATCCATCTAGGGATAAATTCATCCTCGACATGTGTTATAGGGTTAACGAATGTTTCCTCTACCACTATGATCTATAAGTTTCCCCTATTCCCTTTTTTTGTGTCTTGGGACTTGCATCTTATATTTAGATCTCTATGATTATTCTTTTTATATGTATATGTATTATTTTGTCTTCAAGCCCTATCTTTCCTCCTTTTGACTTGGAAGGGGTTATTATTATTTAAGGTGCACCAACCTTGCCATACCACCGTTGATACGATGCACACAAAACCGTGTACTAATGCAATGAAGCAAGATCAAGATATACAACTATTTACATTTTGTGATGAAGTAGAAGTTAGAAAATGTAAATAAAACATCAAGCATATTCAATATCTTGCGAGTGTCATGAACATATGTTTTGTATTATAAGATTGTATTATTTACTAAAATGTTAAGTTGAAGAACAATTCATGACTTAGTGGACTCAAAGTTTAAGATACTTTTAATTTTAGTCAATAAATAAATAAATATAATAGGGTAACTGCCCAACAAAATTATTTCCCAATACCATATGACCAAATTCCGAGTAGCACAATATATTCATAACAATCAATAATATGTTTTTGGGGGAGAATAACCTGATAATGTTACAAAGAATAATCTCACGAGTTTGCAAAACATGGTTTCATGTCATCAAATAAAATAGTACTTTTGTTAGTGACAAAACATTTTGAACACTACCAAAGTGAAAGGAAACAAGAACAAAAATCCATAAAGATAGTGGCGAAGAACAATTAAAATTGTAAGAAATCAAGAGCGCCATATTTTCTACACTAACGACCTGGAACTCGCCCCGAAATATGTGGCAACGTTTTTTTCCTTTCCAAGGATTGAATTTACGACTAAGAAATGTATAAATATTTGCTTCCATTTGCATGCTCTAAACATTTGTGTATTATTAAGGGAGAGAAACTATATTAAATCCTTATTAAAAATAGAAACAGTCACTCGACAGAGAGAGAACTATCTTGTTTTCTCGATAAGGCCAAACCAATGTGGACCACAAGTCGAATCTTTATTTTTCATATAAATGGAAACATATGTATCATAAGAAAATAAAGTTGTGGATATGCCTCAGACTGCTTCTAAGCATGTTTGTTTTCACCTTCAAGATGTGCGTGCTTTGCATTTTGTCTGTGTGGGGGTCTTATCATTTCTAAATCATTTGTTTAACTGTAATCTTTCATATTGTAGTTATACAAAGAAAGTATAACTATAATATTTTCTCAACTGTGTCGAGGAAACCCCAAAAATGCAATAATATAAAGTGGATTCAATGCATACCTTTCATTGAAATGTGAAATGTTCTCACTTGTGACCTATGGGTCGTGTTCTGCTCATGAGTTTTGTATGACTATTTGTATATCCACATTGAAATTGCATCTAATATATTTTACACCTTCTTGTATTTTAAAACTATATAAACATAAAAAAAATTAGTTTGCTGCCATTTGTATATAATTTAGGTAAATACTAGAAATCACACATGAAATGTGCAATGCAAACGTCAAAGGAGATGTATTGAAGAAGTTAAATTTTAGGGAGCGAAACATCAAACAAGGAAGAGGGTCGATGAAAAAGAGATTTGAGTGAGGGGAAAGAAATGGTCGAGGGAACCATTGTGTGAAACTCTTATTTCTTATGACCAAGCACATATGAGCCACATGCCATTTTTTTCAATTGTTTGAAAGAAAAAAGGGGTGCTTGTGTAGGTTGTGGAGGCAATGTACTTTGGAGATATCTTGAAAAGCAAGGCATGGTCAATGAATACTTCCAAGGGAAACTTGCATATATTTAGATCCTGAACTCAACATATGTTAAATACAAAAAACCTATGTTTAATATTCCTTATGTTGCTGATTTTATGTACATTTGTAATTAAGGCTTCGCTTTAGTGATTAAGGTAGTGAGTGGGTTTACAATCATAAAAATTCTAAATGATATATGTCAATGACTACCAACAAAATACCTCAACCTTCCATTTTACCTAATGTTTTTCGTGATAATCGCGAGACTCTCATATGGAAACACCTACCAAAGTAATTAATGTTTGGGGCATTAGAAAAAGAGGGAAATTATTTTTGTGTGCATGCCTAGGTCCTTCTTCGATCCTCCAGTTCATCTAATGTTATAAATCGGGAAATTACAGGTTTGAATATTATATTTCATTTCATCACTTTTCGAGTTCAAACACATTCGCGTAATTTGGAAAAATGAACATCAATGTAATTACTTGTTAACATTACAAATTCAATAACTAGTATCATGTACTATGGTTTATAAATGATTCATTTTTGACCTATCCTTTTTGTGAATAAATAAGTGATGGCGTTTGATTTTCCAATTTACATATTTCAACATAATGGAGGATTTGAGAGTTGGAGGTTTGTTTATATTATTTTGTGATGAGAAGTAAGTTGCATAAAAGGTCGAAAAGGATCAAATGGAATCACATAACAAAATAACATGAAGTAGAGATACTATCTCATAAGATAGTTCGTAGACATCAAAATATCCATAAGAAGTTATGAATTACCACGCTAAAATTCCTATCAAAAATCATAATTATTTATACTGATGCCTAACTTGATTCTATATCTAAGATCTTTGCAAGCTAGTGAGTGACGATAATGACTCGTGCCTAAGGGAAAGTCTCAAACCATTGACTCTGAATTCCACATTCTCCCTAACATTGAAGGCTTTAAAAATTATCCTTCACCACTTCTGTGACAAGGATTCTTGTGTATGTTTGATTCCAACACATTTCTGCCATTATCTTAGTTTGAAATATTGTTTATCAACATAAGTACTTCTTAATATTACAAAATTCAACAACTAGTATTGAGTGCAATATTATTTGTGGATAATCCATTGTTGGCCTATTTTTTTGTGTATATATAAGTGATGGTGTCTTATTTTATAATCAACATTTTCTTGACAAAATGGAGCTCTAGAGACTCAAATTTGGCAAATTATTCATTAACATTATTGGTTTTGACAATGCACTCTTGCGAACATAAACAAAAACTTTCTATTCCTTCTTAGTAAAGTCGAGGGAAACTTGTTTAGCTTGTTTTCCTTACACACCGATATGGCAATAAATTTTGAGAGTTCGATATATAAAAATCAATATGCTAAATAAACCAAGTAGGATGCAAACCTCATTCAAAATGTTTTCATCCATGGTCAAGGTCATACTATATGGTCAAGAATTTATATCGGGTCCTAACCTATTTGTATGGTTTTTCACTAACATATCCTTCATCTCTGCTTCAAATTACACATTTTTAAATTAGTCCTTTACTCCGTTTGGGTCATCCTTTTCTTTGATACTTCACTTTTAGAACCCTATATAAGAAATTTAACACCATCTCATATGAAAAACATTGAAATCTTATTGCACTACATTGATACATTCACTTCTAACACTTTCAAATCGCACCCAGGGCTCCTTAAATCTCACAAAAGCACATCTATAATCATTGGGGAAGTAATCTCTACAGTTCTTTAGCTTCTTACTATGTCACAAAATTATTCTATCTCATGTACAAGTACTCAAACATCCCTTCTCCAAGTATTTGAGAAAGTTCCAATTTCAACTCAAGCATTGTCAAACAGGTTGTCAAATCTAGTTACATTCATTTAGATATCACATGCTTTAGATGGAGAATGACAAGAAGTTTGAGGCCTCTTCAAAGTAGTACCAACATCAGACGTGCATGGGGCGTGAATAACCTAAATAATGTTTGTTTTCCAAGGTTTCTTATCTATGGTTAGGATTTGAGATCTTGTTCGAAATGTTCATAAAGCTTCACAACATGAACAAAAACTATGGTTTGATAGTGACATACATTTATAGGAAGGCAATAGACTTGGAAAGTTACAAAGTTAGAATCCAAGAAATTCCAAGATGGTACAAAAGGGTCCATATTGTATAGACAGTCCTAGAAGATTTGTGTAGTCTTACCTTAGGTCAATTTCCACTCACTTTGTTCTAAACATGAAGCATCATCATACTCGAGATCTCCCTATTTTAGCAGGTGTGCATACCCAGAACTTACCAAAATCATCTATACTTATTAAGTGCACTTATCCTCTTGTTTTTTCAATTTCATATCTTATTTGCAAGTATTAATGCATTAATTTTATATTACACAATTCATGTTGGAAGTTAATTAATCAGAATAACCCTTGTAGCTCCCCTTACATCCTTTAGTGTACCTAATTCACTAATTTTTAGATTTCACAAAATATAAAATGGGTGTAAAATTTTGGTGAATCCTACATTATATCTTGCACCTTATGTTAAACCTTAGTTTCCCTAGGGTCCTCTATCTACATTATATATTCATATTCAAACTTGATTTTTATCTTTCATTTGCCCTAGATTTGGTTTACCAAATTTTCCCTAGGAGTCTCATGGTTGGCTCTCTACTTCAAAAATACTTTGAAACTATTCTTAATTTTTATATATTTAATGAAAACCTATTTCTATTTGCCTAATTTTAGCACACTTTTTATAAATTAAAATTTACTATTTTTAGTACTTAGGGCATCATTGGAAAAAACATACATTATTGGAAAAATTCCATGGAGTTTTTCCACATAATTAGATTAAAAAAACCTCACTTAATTATATCAAAATCAATTTCTATTTTCCTATATGGTCATTTTTTAATTTAACCACAATCACTTTTTTCTCACCATCATGTTTGGGTCTTATGTTCTCTCTATTATCGGCCCTCCATGTGTTAATTCTTATTATTTATTACATAATATGATTTTATTATATCCTCTTTTCTTGTATCATGTCCCATGCTACAAATACCTAAGTTTCATTCTATGATTTTCTTCAACATCATCGCACATGCAAAGATACCATTAAATACTAGTGAAAGAAATCTTGCTCCATAATAATATGACACCATCCTATGTGAATTTATTTTTGAGTTGTATTTTAACCCCTTATATTAGTAATGATGACTCCTTTCATAAGGATGTTTTGTATATTATTTAATATTTACACCGTGATTTTCAAGATCAATTTAAAGCTATGAATGTTCATATCAAATCTCTCATGCATGAGATAATGTATCTAAAAGATTCATCTAGTGCCCTTATCCATCATATCTCTACACATCATGATCAATATAGTTCTAATCCCACTAAGAAGTAATGTTATACACACATCATGCATGATACATGTGCCTATACAAGTGAATTACAAGTCGTACATAAATGTACCAATTTTTATGTTCCATAATATCAACCATAAATAATAAGGCCACCAACACATAAAGCACCTCTTTCATTTGAAAAGAATGCTAGGAAACATGATATTCTATCTGATCTACTCAATAATTGGTTAATAACTTTGTTACCTAATCATTAATACCCTAACCGTTCGATTACAAAAAAAATCAAAGGTCAACCGTTTTGTAATTATCATGGAATTAACAAACATCATGACAATGATTGTTATGTTCTACAATGAAGATTCCAACAACTTGAGCATAAGGTATTTATATCCTTTGATACATGACATTCTCCTATTCAATCATCTCAAGTTTTAAAAATTAAATGGTTACCAAAATTTACAACACCTATACCCAATGACAATTTTACGATACTACATGATACACCTTTGGACATACAACAAGATTCATCTAATCACAAAGACAATAAGATTGTGATACCATGTTTGCTAGAGCCACCATCGGTGTATGAGTCATATCATATTATTTTGAAACTAAAAATTGAATACATACCAATTGAGCATGAAGAATTACACACCACCTCATCACACTAATCACACTTAAAGTATACATAATCCCAATCAGTGGGTAACACAATAATGGATTCTAGCACTCTCCTACTCATACAAAAAGGACTTGGATATATTTTTATTTGGATGATGATATCGATTGGGATGTTAAGTACAAGGAACACATGAATGATCATGATTACTATGAACAATTTTATGTCAAATGAAAATTTGTGCCCGTTGAATTTCAGTCCAATTCATTATGTTGAATCTAATTTTGTTGTTGGTAATGATGAACACATTGATTTACCAAGTGATACTTTGCGTAAAGAAAGTATTTATCCCTTTGCGTTAAAGATTTTTTTCCTTATCTTGATGGCCCTAGAGATTTTCACATTGATCAATCTAAAACTTTTTCTCATGTCAAGAATTTTTTTCCAATATCATAAAACCCATACTCTAAACTGGGATTTTCTCTTATTATTTTTGCATGTATCATCACATAGCACCTCCTTCTGCACCACTGCATGTATGATACCTTCTCAAATATTGGAGGGAATATTTGGATCTCCCATCCTTTTTTCAAGAACATGTTTTCTTTAAATATATATTCCCTTGTGTTAAATATATGCATTTTAATATTTATAATATTGTCTATCTTCATCACGTGTTATATAACATATCTTCAATCACAATGGCTTTCCTACATCAACTAGAATCAATATCAATCAATCTCAATATCATCAAGACACGACATTATAACTAGAAATATCAATTTAATTTTTTTATTAATCATACATAGGCTTCATCCAATTCATCTCCAAATCCTTCTTTGGAAAACATTACTACTATTGTACCACCGACATTTGAGTCACATTTGTTGGAAAAATTGAGGTTTGAGCCTCCATCTTATCTGAAAATTTATCGACCCATTCAAAATTTCCTCATCAAATAACTTTTATGTTACCCCTCTTCCTTATACATAGCTCAACATTCAAAAATACAAAAACATTCAACTATTTTAAAAATTACAAAATCTGGAAATTTGAACTTCATTTTAGTTTTTAGCACCTTTCATTACACATGTTGTTTGTCACTATGGGTTTGATAGATAACATATCTCTTTATTATTTACACACATGTTGTCACATCATATATTAATCTTGATACAAAACACAAACAAAATGGTACACTATGAAAAGTGATAGTTAGAAATTTAACCATACTTCTTATACATTTAGGGGCCTCTCATTATACACTATACACAAGTGTTATTGCTCTATTATAATATCTTTATACTTATTTGTTACACATGATTACATATATTGTGTATATGATATCTTTTGAGATAACAATATTAACACGTGTCATGTGTAGCATTGACACCTCTTTCTTCACATGTCTCTTTTCATACCATTTTTTTATCATTTCATTATGTTTTGTAACTCTTATTTTTTCATACATACTTGATGTGTGTGCGTGTGTTGCTACTTTCTTGTTTCATTGATTGTCGCATGAGTGCCTTGTTTGGCTTGTGACATTGTGGGTGTCCCATGTGTTGGGTTGTATGCCTAAATTTCTTTCTCTTATTCATCAACTTACAGACCTTAATTTTCTTATGACACCATGGATATCTTATGTTTACATAGGTTCTATGCCTTTTACGTGACATTATTTATATCCTATTGACATTCAATTCATTATTGTTGTACTTTTTTTCTTATACATGTCTTATTACTATTGTTGCTATTATCTCTATTACTTTAATTTTTGTTATTATTTCTCTTTTTTACGTTATGGTTACCACCATGCACAAAACCTTCCTTTTTGTAGGTACAAGTTATTCAATGTGGCCACCTCTTCAGAATTGTACACTCTTATACATTTTCTCAAACATATACTACATAAAAACACATTTATTCATTAAAGACAAGTTCTCAACATGATTTTCACACATGCTTCAAAAGAGGGGTCATTTGTTTGGTTATATATTACACCTACAATAAACACAAGTGAAATTTTGGTATAATATATAGGTATAAACAAGGTATAAATAATCATAAATATATTCAAACATAAAAATATAAGGAAAAAGGCACATGTTCAAAACCATACGCTTTGGTCAAGACCATATGTATGGTCTTGACCCTTCCACATCATTCTTCCTAAGGGGCATTTACATTAACTTTCTCAAAAGTTTCATATTTTCACCTATAAATACATGTTTTTGGCATATTTATAAATACAATCCACTCGCTTAAGATTAGTTATAGGGGCATCAAGTTATTCAATCCTTCACTATGATGCTTTGTTTCAAGAATATTGGGGGCACAAGTCTCCTTTTTCATCTAGATTGCATTACATTAAAATTTCTATCTAGTTGTGTAGTATATGGGAATGGCATAGATGAACTCATTCTCTTTTCTATCGTGTCATAATTTAGAAAATTGGACTTGGATCCATCTGCATTGGTGTGATCCATGGGGTTACAAAAGGTATAAAATAATCTAAGTTTTTCATAGGAAATACTTCCTTTCCTCTTAAATTTAAAGGGTGGGATATAAAATTTGTTTAAGGACTTTTACATTGTATTATTCCTTCATGGGGTGCTTTAGTACTTCACTTGTCTTCTATTTATCTTTTGTTTCCATATTGGGTTACATACACCTAACAATATTTTTCTCCTCAATAAAATTGGGAACTAATCACCCTTAATCCTTTAGTAATCTCAAAAATGTAAATCCCAAAAAGTAAGAAAAGCATAAGAGTTTCCCCTTCTACAAAACAAAATAGTATATTCCTTCCTTGTTTACATCTCTTCATTTCATTTTTATGCAAATACAAATATTTCATATTACACTTTACATTTGAGTTAAATTTCAATTATTTACTATGGACATTGACTACACTCTATGTTGCAAGTTTCATCATAGATCATGTCAACACCAACTAAAACTAGACTCAGTAAAATAAACTCAGAGTGAAGACAAATTGTGTCTACATACTCGGTATTTGTTCCTTTAATCATATAATTTTAATTTCTTAATTAAACGGGGCAAAATGTAGACACTCAAATTTATAAATTTATTCTTTGACATTATTGGTTTTGAAAGTGTATTCTTGTTAAGATAAACACAACATTTCTATTTCTAATTAGTACATCCTGCGATTTCTTGTCTAGGTTGTTTATCCTTGCACACTAACATATTGATAGTTTATCAAATTTCAATGTATAAAATCCATATACTACGTAAAAATAATAGGATGCAAACCTGATTTAGATTTTTTCCATCCCTAGTCAAGGCCATAGGATTTGGTCAAGAATTCATATATGGTCTTGACCTATTTGTATGGTTTTTCACTAGCATCCCTCCATCTCTAGTTTTAGTTCCACTTTATTTGATGGGTCACTTACTCCCTTTGGGATGTCTTTTCTTCGATAATTTGCATTTCAAACCCTATACAACAAATTTTATGCTACCTCATTTGAAAAACTTAGAAATATTACGGTACTAGATTGATACACTCACATCCAACAATGCAAAATGTACCGAAGGATCCCTAAGTCTCAAAAATCATATCTATATTCATTAGGAAGAAATATATATAGGTTTGAATCTTATTACTTAATCTCTCCCATCTACAACAACTCAAACAATGTACCTTCTAAAATTATTTTAGCAAGATCTTGTTGATAGGAAAAATTTCATGAGTATCCCTATGCACTTGACTTCCCAAGGTTGAGATATTACGGTAAAAATGCGGAAGATGAAGTGGAAGTGGGGTAAATATAATATGGTGATGTTATAATAGATAATGATAGATGTGGTAAATATGGAAGTGACCAATGGTCAAGATTCAATGGGTATTCAACTCTCAACTGATCAAATTTCAAGTATGAAAATTTCTCATGAAGGGAAGAAAACTATTTCCTTATCTCTATACTTGGGATGCTACTATCAAGGATAATCACTATGTGAAACTCTTGATCTATGTCGGTTAGGTTAGAAATACTTTTACCAAGTTAAAAACTATTGAGAAATGTCCATTTGTCTCTAATAATCCTCTCCAAATAGGGTCATGCAAGCACAAAGACAAACATAAAATAAAAGAAAACTAGGGATTTGGGTTTCGATATGGTATGGATTATTAACCCAAAAAATTTCAGTGATAGATAATTAATCATTCAATGTGTCTAATTATCTAACAATATATGGGGGCAAGGGAGTAGATAAAAAGGCTAAAACATGTAGTCCTAAGTATATGTATCCATGATATAATTTAATAACCATCGATTTGATGATAGGTTCAAAGAATATCCTACGAGGTTGAGCCAAACTGGGAATGGTCATGTATGGGTGTAAACTCATGAGTGAGATAAAGATCCAATTGGGTAAATAAAGGAAATTTAGAGGCTATGAAGTGATAGCATGAATTCCTAATATCAATGTTTTTTATTTTTATTTTGGTTCCTAGTTTACATTAAATATTAACATTGAATAGGTAACCAATAAGAAGTTTAAATAATCCAAAATAACTATGCATCTATTCCTTTGATTTACTAAATTGATTTCTTCAACTAATCATTCAAATAAAACAAATGTAACTACTTTAATTATTATATGTATTTTAAAAACTTTTGAAATAAACTAATTTAAGTAATTGAATACTAGTATTCGTTTTCACAAAAATTATTTCATTTCCCTTTTCCACATGCAAAGGATTCCCCTCTATTAGTTGAAATAACCCATTCATCTCCTTGCATTGTTCAACGTCACTTGAATGAAGTTCAATTAACCAAAAATATGTAGAAATCGAAGCATCCAAAAATATGAGGATCCCTATCTATATATCTATTTGATCAACCTAGGGAATTGATTGATTGATTGATAGATATGTAGTAGGATCACACTAGAAAGTGCAAAATTTAAATAAATGAATAAATATATTAAAAATAATTAATTATTTCTTCTAATTAAAATAAAAAATAAAATAATAACCAAGTATAATTATCCCTCTCATTGTAGCAATTTTAATAACCTAATGTTAATAAGGAAGCTCTTAATAAACACACAAAATTTTAACAATTAAATGATAGTAAAGTTTCCTACAAAATACTTCCTACCTTGGGCTTCCCATGAAGGAAGATTCTCATAATCTACTTTCGTTATTTCAAAAATCTTTCCTTGGTACGAAATATTTTGGTTTAAAATAATAATATATGAGTTGAAGAAAATTTTAACCTTAGCCCTTGGTCACATGGTATTATCATATGAGAGCTTAATCTTGTGATTTTAAGTCAAACCCCCTTAGATTTAAGTTGTGTGATGAAGGAAAAATAATTTTTATAGTGCCATATGAAATAAATATTAGAACGGAAACTTAATAAGCTTGTAGATCTTTTGATTAATAACTCAGATTTGAGTTCTTTTTTTTCATAAGTTCATATTTGAGTAACATTGTAACATGCACTCAATTATAAAGTACCAAAATTTGGGGTCTAGTAGCATTCCTTGAATCTTGCATTCTTTTTGTGATTTTCATAATGGTTCTTTATCTAATTTTAGATTAGATAAAATTGAATCATTAACAACACATAATTACCACACATGGAAACTAAGAATGGAAAAAATCATTAAACACGATGGATTATGGGCTTTAACTTCTAAAAAATAACTAGTGTTCACTAGGGAATATGTGAAATTTCAGTACCAATGTAAATTTTATGATTGTATGGTTTTGATAGAACTTATATAAGTGATAGTATTTTGTTTAATTTAGAAAAACATGACTCTCCTTTCAAAATATGGGAAAAAATGGAAGGATTATTTGGTAATGTCGATCACATGAGATTTATGCAACTTGAAATTGAGACCATCTCTCTTAGTTCTGAATATTTTCCATCAATTATAGATCATCTTACTAATTTCAAGCATTTGTTGACACAATTAAAGGGGAGTAGAAGAGATAATA
The DNA here is from genome assembly GCA_018340775.1 of Taxus wallichiana var. yunnanensis. Taxonomy (NCBI): domain Eukaryota; kingdom Viridiplantae; phylum Streptophyta; class Pinopsida; order Cupressales; family Taxaceae; genus Taxus; species Taxus wallichiana. The sequence continues at coordinate 760,456,413 of CM031234.1, forward strand.
AATATGAAGAGCATGTTTATGATGCACCGAATTAGCGGAACTTGACAAGGTCACCACTTGAGCTCCGAATGTCCATTTGAGTGTGTTTTATTTTTTGAAACCATGTGCTTTGATGAGACGAATGCAGCGGAAACTGTCCCTACTAGTTGGGGCAATTTTTTGACATGTTTTCGGCTCTAAATCAGCCATCTTGAGGCCGAAAATTAGGATTTAAGCTATAGTTCAATTTTTTTCCTATTTTTAGGCATTAATTAATTTTAGTCTATTAGTTGCATTATGAGTTAGAAAGTTGGATATTCCTCTAATTTAGGGATGTAGAAGATGCATGGTAATTTATGTGCCCATAGGAATAAGCATGCGAACTTACTAAGAATAGTAGGTTCTAGTAAATTGCTAAAAATAGTAATTTCCGCCACCTAGAGTAGATTTAGTCAGAGTTAGTTAGATTTTACTTAGCAAATCGAATTGGGTTTTGTTTTCCTATTTAGGAAACATTTTAATTCATTATTCAATAATGAAGAAGGAGATCTATTTTCTTTGGAGTTCATATTATTTGTAGTAAATCAAGTTGGTTAGAATTTGGCTACATTATCTGGTATCGAGCAAGTTTGAGTCTTTCAAAAAAATGGCAAGAAGAGGAAGAGGAAGAGGAGGCGGTATTGCCCAGATGAATAGAAATATGCAAGATCTACAGAGGCAAGTTGTTGCGCTTGTTGCAATGATAACCCAGAGAGGAAACCAAGGTGGAGATGACACAAATGAAGAAGAAGTTTGTGAAGAGGAGGAAATGCAAGCGCCACCATTAGCTTTTGAAGAAAGGATGCTTAGCGCATTAGAAGGGAAGAATGATGGGATAAAAGTAGATGTTTCAGAGTATGGTGGATGTCTATAACTAGAGGAGCTGATAGATTGGTTGAGTAGTATGGGGAAATTTTTTGAGTGGAAGGCTATGTTAGAAGAAAAGAAGGTGAAATTTTCATGCACGAAATTGAAAGGTCATGCTATGTTATGGTGGGATCGCCTATAGAAAGAGAGGTCAAGAAAGGGGAAATAAAGAATTAGGACGTGGAGTAAGATGGAGAAGAAGCTGAAGGATAAATTTATCCCTGTGAATTATGCACAAACCCTTTACAGGAGGTTTTAGAATCTCATATAGAACCTATAAACAGTGCAAGAATACAAAAATGAGTTGTACAAGTTGTTCATTCGTGTAGAGCATGAATAAACTGAGGAATAAATGGTTGCAAGGTATGTAAATGGATTAAAAATTTCTATTCAAGATGAGATAAGTATGCATAGGATTAAGAGCATGGAGGATGCCTATCAATTATCCTTAAAGGAAGAGGAAAAATAAAATTGTCAAAGTTTTAGGAGATCACCTAGAATGAATAGGGGGCCTCATCTTCCTTTCGGGATGAGATGGTTTCAACAAAGGTAGGGGAGAATCATCTCATAGATTGGACAAGCAAGAAGATACGAGACAAGATTTCCAAAATCAACAAAGAGGTAGAGGATTTTCTAGGGGCAGAGGATACGCTGGAGATAGAGGATGGGAGGCTCCATGAAGACCATTTGTTTGTTATAGATGTGGTGAAGAGGGGCATCGGGATTTTGAATGGCCGCATTCTTATACAGATGACAAGAGACAAGGAGATGCACCAAGAGTAAATCTTGTTGAATCTGAACAAGTAGAGGATGAAAAGGACCTAGAAATTCCACTAGATGTTGGAGAAAATTTGTTGATCAAGAGGATGATGATTTCTCCAAGAAAGGATATCAAGGGGATGCATAGCTGCATAAAAATATTTTCGGAAAAATATGCACTTCGATAGGAAAGGTATGTAATGTTATTATTGATGGTGGTAGTTGTGAGAACATGGTTTCAAATGAGATGGTTAAGAAATTAGAGATGTTTCATAAGTTTTCTATTGGGAAAAGTTACAAGGATGAGATTTTGTGTGATGTTATTCCTATGGATGCATGTCATATGTCTGCTAGGAAGACAATGGCAATTTGATAGGAAAGTTATTCATGACAGGGGAAAGAATACTTATACTTTCGGGATGGCACAAAAATAGTGTTACTACCTCTCAAGGAAGAGGGGAAGGATAAAAATATTCTCTTTGTAAAGAAATTTGTGAATGAGGCAAAGGCAACTGGTTTTGTTATGCACTAGTCACCAACAAGGATAAAGTGCAAGTGCACAAATACCAAAGCAGTAAAATAGCAGATTTAATAAAAGATTTTTCCGATGTTATTCCTGATGAGCTACCAGATGGATTACCACCCAAAAGAGATATTCAAAACCATATTTATTTGATTCCAGGGTCTTCACTCCCAAATCAAGTGGCTTATAGGATGAGCCTCATATTGCATGCTTAGTTGAATAGGCAAGTGGCAGAGCTCATGAGAAAGGGCATTATAAGGGAGAGCATGAGTCCATGTCCAACCCCAACTTTATTAACACCAAATAAGGATGGAACATGGAGAATGTGCACTGATATTACAGAAATAAATAAAATTACAATCAAGTATAGGTTCCCAATACCTTGCCTTGATGATATGATGGATGTGCTTGCTGGATCTAGGTATTTCACCAAGATTGATCTTTGAAGTGGTTACCATCAGATTCGGATCAGAGAAGGAGATGAGTGGAAAATAGAATTCAAGATAGGAAATGGATTGTATGACTGGTTGGTGATGCCATACGGGTTATCCAAAGTGCACCTAGTACTTTTATGAGATTGATGAACACCGTCTTTGCAGAGTATAATGGTAAGTTTGTTGTGGTTTATTTTGATGATATCTTGATCTTTAGTAAAACTAAGGAAGAACATTTGAGGCATCTAAGCATGATATTTGAAGTGTTAAGGAAAGAGAAACTATATGTAAATATGAAGAAGTGCACATTTATGCAAGAGAGTTTGGTATTCTTGGGCTTTATTATTTTAGCAGATGGGGTATAGATGGACTCAGAAAAGATAAAGGCAATTATTGAATGGCCTACTCCATGGAGTATAATAGAGGTAAGAAGATTTCATGGTCTAGCAACATTTTATAGAAAGTTTATTAAAAATTTCAGTAGTATTGTAGCACCTATAACAAATTGCACAAAAGGAAGGGAGTTTTTGTGGACAAAGGTAGTTGAGGATAGTTTTCAGTTCTTGAAGAAGAAGGTGACAAAGGCACCCATTTTGGCACTACCATATTTTGATAAATTGTTTGAGGTTCATTGTGACATCTCACATGTGGGTATTGGTGCTATTGTAAGTCAAGGTGGAAAGCTACTAGCTTTGTTTTGTGAGAAACTGAATGTAGTAAGAAAAAACTACTCTACTTATGATGTGGAATTTTATGCAATTGTATAAGAATTAAGGAATTGGAGGAATTACTTAGTGCCTAAGGAGTTTGTGTTATTTACAGACCACATAGCCCTGAAGTATGTGAATACACAAAAGAAGTTGAATAGTAGGCATGCAAAGTGGGTATCATTTTTGCAGGTTTATATTTTTCTCTAAAACATAAATAAGGAAAACATAATCAAGTTGCAGATGCATTGAGTAGGCGTGTGACTTTGTTTACCACTATGGAAAATGAGGTGGTGGGTTTTGAAGCAATAAAGGGTTTGTATTCTTCTGATATTGATTTCAAGGATATTGTTGAAAGGTTAAATCATCCATTGTCACACAATGTAGGAGATGTCCTGGATGAGTACATTTTACAGGATGGCTATCTATTCAAGGGATGCTAACTACGTATTCCAATTGGGTCTATGAGAGAGACATAGTAAAAGAGTTGCATAGTGGCGATTGGTGGGCATTTTGGTAAAGATAAGATGATAACATTGGTAGCATAGAAATACTATTAGCCGAAGATGAAAAGAGATGTGATAATATATGTGGAGAGGTGTCAAATTTTTCAAGTCTTGAAAGGCCATGCTCAAGAATACAAGGTTGTATATGTTGTTTCCTATTCCTAAAGGGTCGTGGACAGATTTGAGTATGGATTTTGTTTTGGGATTACCAAAAACAAAATGAGGTAATGACTCAATTTTTGTGGTTGTTGATAGATTTTCTAAGATGGTTCATTTTATTTCCTGCAAGAAAACAAGTGATGCGATAGGTGTAGCAGATTTTTTTAGAGAAGTTGTTTATTTGCATGGTGTTCCAAAAACCATTACTTCAGATAGGGACACAAGGTTCTTAAGTCACTTCGTGAACTTTGTGGAAGAAATTGGGAACTCAATTATAGTTCAACAGTGCCTATCATCCTCAGACTGATGGGAAAATAGAGGTGGTAAATCGAGTTTGGGAAACCTATTAAGGTGCATCGTTGGGGAAAATTTGAAACAATGGGACTTAACATTACAACAAGTTGAGTTTGCATATAAAAGTTCCATAAATAGATCCACAGAAAGTCTTCATTTTTATTATGTATGGGAGTAATCCAAATGTGGTGTTAGATTTGGTACAACTACCAATTGATGGCAGAGTTAGTGATGATGTAGAAGCATTTTCTGAACATATACAACAATTGTAGGAAGAAGTGTGGAAGAAGCTGCAAAATAGTAATGATAAGTATAAGGAAATAGTAGATGTGTATAGATGGAGAAAGGTATTTACAGTTGGTGAGTTGGTTATGGTATATCTGAGAAGGAAAGGTTTCCAAGAGGAACCTATAGTAAGCTGAAGTACAAGAAGATTGGTCCCTGTAAAATCGTGAAAAAATAAATGATAATGCTTATGAGGTAGAATTGCCAGGGAATTTTGATATTTCTCCAGTGTTTAATGTTTCAGATTTGTATTCTTTTCATGGGGATGGTGCAAAAGGGGATGTTATTGATGAAGTAGTAGATTGGAGGCATCAGGTTCCAGTGAACAAGAAAGAAGAAGTGGATCAAATTCTACATAAGAAAATAATGGACATGCGACATGGGAAATACAACAAATATTTGGTACATTAGAAAGGACTGGAACAAGAGGACAATACTTGGGTCACAGAGTGGGAGATTAATAAGTTGGATGCATATAAATGGAATCAGTTTGAAGAAGAAAACTTGCAGGAGCTGTGTTTTTTTCAAGCAGGGGAGAATGATCTCGCTGAATTAGCAAGAACTTGACAAGGTCACCACTTGAGCTCCGGGTGTCCGTTTGAGTGCATTGTTTTTGAAACCACATGTTTTGATGAGAAAAACATAGCAGCAACCCGCCCTACTATTTGGGTCAAGTTTTTGACATGTCTTTGGGCTCGAATCTGCCATCTTGAGGCCAAAAATTAGGATTTAAGTTATAGTTCATTTTTTTCCTATTTTTGGGCATTAATTAATTTTAATCTATGGATTGCATTATGAGTTAGAAAGTTGGAAATTATTCTAATTTAGGGATTTAGAAGATGTGTGGAAATTTATTATCCTATATGAATAAGCATGTGAACTTACTAAGAATAGTAGGTTCTAGTAAACTGCTAAAATTAGTAATTTCCGCCACCTAGAGTAGATTTAGTCGAGTTAGTTACAGTTTACTTGGAAACTCGAGTTCAGAGTTGTTTTCCTATTTAGGAAACATTGTAATTCATTATTCAATAATGATTAAGGAGATCTATTTTCTTTGGAGTTCATATCATTTGCAGTAAATCAAGTTGGTTAGAATTTGGCTACATTTGTTTACCTAATTCTATCCAAGTTGATATTTCCATTCCAAATATTTTCTTCTACCTTTTTCTCTAGCATGGATGCCTTAGGTGACGCATTCCAAATGCCTACCTTAGAAATATTTTGTGAAATAATTCGTAAGGAAGAATCCAAAATTTCTACCCTTGAGTCTTTCACCTCTCAAAAGGCATTAGTAGAATCTAATCCTAAGGGAAAGGGAAAACCAAAAGGTAAATGCAAGTTCACCTCTTCTCCATCTCAAAGTGATCATAAACTCAAATAAAACAACTATAATCCCAAGGAGTCTTCTAAATTACGAATAAGTTTATCCTTTCATGTTCATTTTTAGGGTATTGTTCATGTATAAACAAGGTGTTGGAAGCGAATGCAAGACTTAGAGGATGAAATCAAAATACATAGTATTTCTATTTCTACTCTACCTTCTTTTAATGATTATGGAAAATCACTTAATAGTGTTCAAGAGATCTCATTCAAAAATATAGATAGTTGGGTTATATAATTTTGTGCTTCTCATCACGTGACTATTTCCAAGGAGTCTTTTGTATCTCTAGGTTTGAGTTCTACTTAAAAATTTGAGGTCTTTGATTCTTCCTTACTTTTTGGTAAGGGAAAAGGTTTGATAGACCTTGATGGTGGTAGTATCCAAGATGCACAATAGGTTCCTAACATCACTACAAATTTTCTTTATGTATATTAAATTTGTCATTTTTGTTAAGGAAAAATAGTGACTTTTACACTAGAAGGGGTAGAATTAAGAACCTTTTTAGAGCCTCATTCACTTGTTTCTCAAGGTATTGTTGATCATGGTTCACTTTGAGGTTTTTCATGACACTTCCTTCATAGGGTCAGGCTTGGTTTCTTATACAGATTCAGAGAGTAAGATTTGGCACGAGAGATTTGGACATCTCAATTACAAATATTTTAAGGAGTTGAGAACTCATGGTAGGGTTGATGGTATTCCTATAGTTTCTTGTCTTGAGGAATTGTATGTTGGACATGCATTAGGGAAAAAGGAAAAGATCCATTCCCTAAGCATTTGTTAAAGAGATATTCTTCACCACTTGAACCTGTGCATAGTGACTTGATGGTTTCTCATACCCCCTCTTTCAATAGAGCTAGATATGCACTTACCTTTAAGGATAATTTTTCAAAGCGTAATTGGTTTAATTTTCTCAAGTGAAAAAGTAATTTTTTCACACTTCAAATTCTTTAAGGCTTTGGTCGAGAAAAAAATATTCTAGTTTCATAAAGAATGTTCACACCGATAATGGGTGGAGTTCTTTAGCAAAGAGATTTCTAATTTTTTTGCAACTCATGATGTTAGCTAGACATATTTATGCCTAAGTACTAGAGGCACAAGAAATCAAGGCACACATGAAGCAATCATGTAGATGTGCACATCAGATCATCAAATACAGGGTGGGCTGAGGGGAAAGTTGGAGTTTAGAACTTATCCAGTTTGCATGCACGGGCTAAGAATGGGTTGTGTGCTAAAATTTTATTGATAGAAGACTTTAAAGACATGCCAAGCTATTTTGGAACAAGAAGGAGATCAAGGGTCATGCAAATTTTTAGCTAATAATAGGATTAGAACTAGAATTATTTATAGGTAATCTATTATTAGGAAAAACTCACATGCTTATGTATTTGCTTTTGTAGCAATGTGCATAGCATTGCTATTTTTAGCATGCAACCTATTTTGAGAGTGCATGAGTAGTGAAGGGCAAGTCCCTACTACCTATATATATTATGTATTGATTTACATTGTTTAGGATATAATTGTATGTTAAATATATGTTGGTTATATACTTGCATGCATGATTTGTGATGATAATTGTGATGTATTCAACTATTGTGTTTTGATGAATTAATACAATGGATCATTGTGAGTGGATATTGGTTGTTGATATATCTATTACTAGTTATTGCATGGTAAATCTGATCTTGATCCTTGTTTGATTCATTATGTATTGTGGTTGTGAGTTGATACTTGTTATATCTTATCTTTAATTGTCAAAGATGACATAAAAGAGGAACTTGGTACCTATACGCACTTCGAGTGAAAGCTCGGATCTATCCGAGTGATGTGCCAACACATATAGGGTATGAGTAAGAAATCATATGAAATTTTGATTTCATTTTTAGGATCTCTTTTTATTTACAAGGATGTTACATGATGAAGATGTATCGGTTGACTTTGGCTAGTATTGAGAGTTGGGTAGAAAATTCAAAAGAAGAATTTTCTCACGAGATATAATAGTAGACCTAATTTTGATGCCCACGCATGGGTATAAAAACATCTATATCATGAAATTTATGAGACATTATTTTTTTATTATATTATAGAGTTGTACCAAAGTGGCTAGTAGCATGAGTATCAAAGAGAAATTGAGGTACATAATAATTGTTTGAACACGGGAATAATACCAAAATTTTTATGATGTTGATTTGACTTTGACATGGATTGTAGATCATTAGTGGAGTGGTGTTTTTAACAGCTTACACATTGGAGTACATTATTTCTACTTATTTGTGTTGATAGGTTGTTAAGTTTTAGTTCTTACTCAAACATATAGGATCTTACTTACACATTATCCCTTTAGAAATTAAGATGTTTATTGTAACTCTAGATTTGGAGGAACGATCGATGGATAGCTGAACCCCACCATGCATAGGGACAAGAGAAGGTATAGTGAAAGATGGCAGACCTAGAAGACAAAGAGGTAGAGAGAAGAAAGGAAAATTAAATATAATGAAGTATGCGAGGGAATTTTCAAAGAGACGTGACATTGAGGAGCATTTGTAGTTGAGGAGAAATATGGCTCGGGAAGGATTTTGAGCTCACGTGGAGGACGTGGAGCTAGAGGGTCCGGTTCTCCTATCCTTAATAAATAATGGTAGAAGACCCCCTTCATATTTTGATGAGAAAGATTCTAAGTAAGAATGAATAAGATTCGTATCCACACCTTTGATCCCACCTTGCAACCTAGCCCTTACACATTTTTTTCTAGTTCCCGAGATAGTTATTGAGAATAAAGCTAGTTTAGGTGTTTCAATAGTGACAGTAGCTCCCATTTTCCTTTGAATACACAATTTTCTCAACTTGCCATGTAGTCTTCTTTGTTTTATGCTCCTATTTGCAATATATTTTCTCAGCGCATCTTCGGGAATAATGTGGGTGTGCGAATGTTGGTAATACATCCGAAGTAGCACAACTTCATGGAATGTGGGAGTTCAATTTTGTAAAACTACTTTGGAACACAACGTAACCAATTCTTTGTTCCGGTTCCCTCTACATGGGAGGATCACGTGGTTTGGTATCTTGTGAATCTGTGGATCCGGAGGTGGAGGGAATAATGGGGTAATACAAGTTCTGGTTTATGGGCATGGTTTGCACCAACCCTATAAATTATATTATGAGATGTATCTTCACCTACAAAAGTACAAAAGGTATTGAGGATGTGGCTGAACATGTGTATATGTGTGAAATAATATGGCGAGCTAAGGGAATTATGACCGATGAGTGCAAAAAAAGTCATTTTGCTACTACTTTGCAAGGGCATGTGCATAGCTGGTGTAGGAAGCATGAACTAAACCAAACTATTGTGGAATAAACCGTGTTGCGTGATGATTTCTTGATGGAATTTCATATAGCTAATTTTTAATAGAAAAGAATCAGCACGTTGAAGGAAATTAAGGAGGGCATTGCTAAGAGTGTCATGGAGTATGATGCTCATTTTGAAACTTTTTTATCAAACATGTCTTAAATGATATTCAACCTAGCTAGCATGCACAAAGGTTTTGTTGGCATTTTAATCACAAATTTTCGATGGGAACTCTCACATATTCATTTTACATATCCATGCAAGGCATTGGAGGTAGCTCTGTGTGCCAAGGTAGTTGGAAATGTAAAGAATGGAGTTAGCCCATTTTTGGAGGCACAAATAACATCTATGGTGAAAAAGTTGGAAACATTGTTAGCTAATTTAGTTCATGATACGTGCGGTGGTATTTGGTGTATAGATTGCAAAGTGGAAGGTCATACTAAGGATATCTTCCTCGGAAGTTGGTTTCTGACATGTTACTAGATTGTGAGATTTGTCACTTAGATCATGATTCAAGTAGGTGTCCCTTGCTACAACACGCAATCAAGAAGAACATGTATTGTTGCTGTAATATTTATAATTCTACCACTCATGATAAAAGTAATTTTAGGTTGATTGATCATATTCATGAGGCTATTAGGACTGGTGTACGTCAAACCAGTGTTACAAACAATTCTAAGGAATAAGGTGAACATCATAATCATAATCATAATGAAGGCCACTCGATAGAGGTGGTAGAGGTAGATGTTACCATGGAGGATCCAGAGGATGAGGTCGTAATGGTGGAAGTGCTGATTTATCCCATTGAAACTATTTTACATGTGTATCCCCTAATCCTTATAGGTGCGAATGACCTCATAACATTATTTTCTCATGGTGTGGAAAAATTCATAAGTTTTTGGAGTGCTTGGGTTTGTAGGAGCATATGAGTAAACATCACAAGTAAGATGAGGGTGTGGGAATGGCTATAGTATAACACGATGTGGAGGATGGATGTAAACGTTAGCACCTAACTCGAGATGTTACCCGTGTTAGTCACTACACATACCGACGCTATGTGTGCTCATGGGAATCTAAATTAGAAACCTTTTATTATGAAGAAAAAGGTGATAAATGTGAAGTATGCAGATACTTCCCATTAAAAGGAATTCTATCAAGAAATTGTGGAGGTTATTAGAAAATTTCAAGGTGAGATACAATGCTTGAAATAGTAGTCATAGAAGGCGATAAATGTGAAGGAAGTCAAGTTGTGTCAAAGGGATGTTGATGAACTCAAGGAGGTTTGTAAGATGTGGTGCCAGAAAATGTCATTCCCTTATAAGGGGAATGGTTGAGGAGAAGGTTTTGTGCTCTGGGTTTAAGCGTGAGAGAAAAAAATTACATGGAAACTTGCCTCCTCACAATCTTGAATACGATAAAGAGATCGCTTTGAATACGCTTATTGATGGGTGGATGTTAAGAAACATACTGATTAATACAAGTGTAGAAGTAAATGTAATCACTTTGGATGCATGGAATCAGATGGGGAGACCACCATTACAACCATCTTCAAATGTGTTATATATGTCAAACAGACTAAAGCCACGCCCATTGGAGTATTGATGGATGCTACTATTACTATACAAGGGGCCAATTTTACTTGAGACTTTGAGGTCTTGGCACTTTCCAATGTAGATAGCTTCCCCACATTGATTTTTCATGCTCGGTGTTACAGAAATAATGTTGATCAATGCTTTAATAAAGGTTATATTAGTTTCGAGAAAAAATAAGAGCGCATGATTATTCCTTTGACATATGGAAAGTTTGCACCATATGTAGAACCTTAGATGAAGAGTATTTTAATGGGATATATGCACATACAGCTAGAGATTCTAATTCACTCGAGCCATCTAAGGAAGGTGTTATTTAATGGGATGATGCTCGGGCCTATGAGTGATACAACCAAAGTGTTTCCTTTTATAACTTGGCACATGGAATGTATGAAATGGTTGGGACGGAGACCAAGAATACAGCTTACTCATGTAATCAAACCACATACGGTGAGGAACTTGGGTCATAACCAAGCACCTCGATACACCGGCAAAGGAAACCCCGACGTATTTTTACGTGCCATGAAAAATCAACAGAAAGATCAAGTAGAAAGAAATAATATACTAGTTTTATACCCTACATGGAACAAAGCTGCTTACACCGTGGAATACACATAAAGATAACCTTTTGGAATGGCGAGAAGTGAGAATCACATTATTTACTAGGTTCCCGAGGAACAATGTACCTTTATAAATCTGCAAATACCATGGGAAGGATTCTTATTAGCATCATGTTTAGAAGTGAGAGAGACTTTGGATGAAGAGGCATGAGGCCTTGCATCCATCACTCAAGTTACATAAGTATTTCACCACTCTAAGTGGTTGTACGCATGTATGGTATGTGTATGTAGATTTAATAAGAGAAACAGATTAATTGGTAGGAGATGAGCTTAGGTATGATTCGACCTTTAATTACTTTTCCACTAAATACTCGGTGAATTAAGCATTATAGATTATAAATATCCTTACGATGGGGGATATTGTAAAATCTGAGGAACTCTTGATAGATATTTATTGAGAGTTATACTTAAAGGCATGCTTTGAATAAGAAGCGATAGATGAGGAACAACTTCTCCACGCCTACCTAGAAAAAGAAAAGTATAAGCTGGTTTATATGATTTATGATGAAGAACTAGAGAATCGGAGCTTGATCACACTATTGGTACATTCAAGGTCTTAGATAGTTCGATGAGATAGCATGTGCATATCTCGAGCCTACGAAAATGAAGAAGGTCAACATTAGGACATATGCATAACATAAAGAGGCAATTATTGGTGACTATTGGTCCGAACAAGAGGTGTCAAGGATTATCGATATGTTGCGCAATTTCAATCACTTATTTCCACAAGGTTATCATGAGTTAAAGGGAGTGCATCCCTCTTTGGGCGAGATGAGGATCAAGTTAAAGGAAGGTTTGCATCTAGTTAGAAAGATTCCTTATAGGATGAATCCTAATTAGTTCGTCAAAGTTAATGAAGATATTGATAAGATGTTTAAATATAGGATCATTGATCCCATTGAGGAATCAAATTGGGCTATCCCCATGGTGATAAGCATAAATAAATATGGTAGGATAAGGATATGTGTGGACTATAGAGAGTTAAATGATTCTTGTATCATAGATCCTTGTCTCACATCTTTTACAAAGGAAAACTTGGAAGGCGTTGCAGGATAAAAAAATTCTTCTTTACAAATGGGTTCTCTAGTTATCATGAGGTATGAATTACTAACGAATATCAAGAAAAGACAATTTTCACCACTTAATGGGGAAGTTTTGTATACATGGTAATGCCTTTTGGGTTGAAGAATGCACTTACATACTTTTCATGCATTGTTGTACTAACATTTCAAGACTTTATACACAAATTTTTATAGCTTTACTTGGATGATTAGACTATATATGGGCTGGTAAAGGATCACTATGACATCCTAAGAATCATGCTTGATAGATGTAGGTAGTCAAACATATCCTTTAATATTAATGATTGTATCTTTGCTACACCATTTGGGACTTTATTGGGACATATTATATGCATCGAAGGTTTATTCATAGATTCTTCTAAGGTTATAGTTATCTTGGGTTTGGAGGATCCTACCAATCAGAACGTGGTGTGTGGGTTCTTAGGACATACATGTTATTACATAAATTTCATTAAGGGGTATGCTAATATTTCCACACCCTTGGAGGATTTGTCAAAAATCAAGGAAAAGTTCCATTGGGATGAGGCATAGTAGATAAAATTTGTGAAATTAAAGGGAAGAATTAATTCTACGCCCATTTTGTGCTATCCTTCTTGGGATAATAGAATTTATGTGCATATTGATGCTTCACATAGCCATTGACACCATGTTAGGACAACCTATTGATGGGATTGTTGATTATCCTATCATTTTTACAAGAAGGAAGTTGACACCAAATGAGCAAAATTGTACAACTACAAATCGTGAAGCATTGTAAATGATTTACGCATTGCACAAGTTTAGGTAGTACTTGTTGGAAAATCCTTTTATATTTTATACATATCACATGACACATAAGTACCTGGTTAATAAGCCCATTTTACATGGGAGCATATGTCGTTATATTCTCTTGTTTTAAGAATTTGAATTTACAAAGTGGTGGTTAATCAAGGAAGGAGTAATTCAGGATGAGATCATTTTTCATGGATTAACTCAGGAGAGGACAAGTAGAGTATTAAGAACACAATGTCAAATGTATAGTTGTTCGATTAAACCGTGCACCCTCTGACTTAGAATATATTGCGTATTTTTTTGGTTATTAGCGCAAAGCTTGAGGGAATGAAGATCTTAGAGAAGAAACAACTTTCCATATGCATCGTGCCCTATATGTTGATCAGTGGAGATTTACACAATCTAGGTTGAAACAAGGTTTTGTGTGAGTGTGTAGTTGAGTATGAGCACAAAGTTATTATGGAGGAAGCTCATGCCAGAATTTTTGGTGGAAATTATGTGGGTAATGCTACCATGTGCAAGATTTTCGTAGATGGTCTTTTGTGGGAAACAATATACGTGGGATTGTAAAGAGTATACTAGGGTGTGTGATCATTTTCATTGCCTTAGGAAGCTTGGGCATCAAGATGAAATTCCTTTTAGACCTATAGAGAGTGAAGAAACTTTTGAGAAATTTTCATTTGACTTTGTGGGCTCTATTTCCCCACTAAAGAGAAGGATGGGGTCACACTATATTATTACATGCACATATTATATGACAAGGTGGGTGGAAGCGAAGGCTTTACAAAGGGTTTTACAACAGCTACATCAACAAGTTTCTTGTGGGAAAATATTATCGAAGGTATGGATTTCCATTGAGTATTACAAGTGATAGGAGTGCAAACTTTTATGATGAGACTATCGAATATTATTGGTTGATTTTATGGTGGTACATCACAAGACAACACCCTATCACCCACAAGCTAATGGAAATGTTGAGGGTTTTAACAAGATACTAGGACATATATTGAAAAATATTTGTGACGTTGCAAGAAATTATTGGGATGATAAAGTATCTAATGTAATCGTGGGCATACATGACAACCTACAAGAGGTTGGATAAGGAAAAACCCTTTTAGTTGGTGTTTAGCGTAGAGGATGTTTTACCAATGGAATTAATGTTACCCTCCTTGCATATTTCGCACGCAGTGTACCAATGATGAGTAATAACTTGAAGAGTGCATTGAAAAGTTAATGCATTTGGATGAGTAGCATGCTATAACACATTGGAGGTAGAAAATATAAAATTCTAGGCGTAAGGAATGACATGAAAGGCATATTGAGAATACGTTGTTTGAAGTTGGAAATTTGATTCTTCCTTATGACTCCAAGTTTACATGACACCCTGGGAAAATGAAGTCAGTATTGGTTAGGACCATATGTGGTGATATATATATATATATATATATATATATATACTGATACAAATGTTTTCCATTCTGAGCATGGGACAACACTTAGTTTCCCGCTTAATTCAATAGGAGTAGGTTGAAGCCCTACTATAAATATGTCTTCTTGGTGTTTATAATAAAGCAAGTTTACAATGAATAGATTTCCCTTTAAGGAATTTCATTTATATGTGTTTATTTTGATTTTTGTTATGAGTTTTCAATTTGTTTCAATGTTTTTGTAATAAGCGCACTAGTAGCTAACTACTATCTAGAGAATTCATGCGTAGAGGACCACACATACTTTTAGTCTGGGGTGGAGCATATACATGATAAATGGGCCATGATTTAATGATCTCTTATGGATGGGTATGCATAGAAGAAGTATGGTGCAGTGCTTGAGGTAAATGTGCGATTATTAAGTAAAAATTTCATAGATGAAGACAACGCGTAGATGGATGCACAAAGTAACACAAGGTACGCAGAAACATGAGAAACTACTTAGTGAGAGGTGCAAAGGGATAGGTACTTTAGTGCATGATGGAACATAAAAGGAGGTAAGTGGTGAGGAGTAGTGGGTGCGCTTAAGGTTATGACTAGGGAATGAAAAAACACAAAGTGTAGAAATAGGAATGAAATTCCATTTAATACTAAGTGTGGTGGAAGATGGAGAGCAATAAATGTGGAATAATTTTTCAAAATTTATAAAAAGTAGGGTTGTGATATCATTTTTACATTGCATTATGAAGTGAAGTGTTTGAGCAAGTTGTAAATAGAATCGCATGAAGGATTGAATATAGACATTGATACAGAGAGACTTATGCATGGCATTTGTTAGTGCTCCATTAGATAAGGTGTTTGAGCGATGAAAAGGCATACGAGGAAGAAAATATATGAGTTAGGGTTCAAGGAAAAGCTAGGGAACACAAGTTTAAGTTACAGAGATCGAATCTAGTGCAAGAACATACTTTTATCATTACAATGGCACCAAAATGAGTACCTAGAACAACAATAAGGGGAAGGAAGAAAAAGGAAGTGGACATAGTGGTGGAAGATATACCCAAAATTCATTTTTTCAGAAATATAGTGCCCAGAAGGTGTTATAATGGGACTAGATTGAGAGTCACATATTAGACACAAAAAGTGAGTGACTACAATCATTGGACTAAGAATAACAAGGATGAATTGGACAAATTATTTGTGGTAAAAATGGATTTTGGAATGATAACAACATAGCCATGTATGATGGTGTATGAGAGAAGTTGTTGTCAAATGTTGGAGTTATGCAACTTTACGAGTTGTCATATTTTGGGAAACCAAAAATGTTGTACCAATGACTGATGACATAAGTCCATAAGGAATTATTTTATTTTACCGGTGTGTGAATGTGATTTACCATTCCCTTGATTGGGAGGTTGATAGGATTGAGAATATTGGGAACTAAGATTGGTAGTGATCTTTTTGATGATGATGGCATAGAGGCATCAAGGGTCGCACTAGTTTATGCAATCGAGGGGTGTGTAATGGATATTTGTAAGTTGGAAAAATACCTCCTCACCAAATTGAATAAATAAGAACATTAGACACAAGTAAATATTTGATGGTTGCACATTGTAAAGAAGATGAGAGAAGGAATGGTATATAAATTTTCTTCCTTTATTGTTAAGACTATTATTTCATAAGCGCACTGTGGGAGACAAGATGATCTTTTATGCTATATTATTGTTTGTAGTGTTTATAGAAATAAGAGTGCCCAACAGCCAAAGGACAATACTTGGAAATTCCATGAAGAGAAGAGGTGTTTTTAAGATATATTTTCAAAGTATACATGTGATAGATCCATGAGTGGACCATATAATCAAAGGTTAGAACTCTAGTATGAGCTCTTGGGAATTTATTTCGAGTATGAATGGAGATTACCAAAGGACCTTGCCTTAGTATTGGAGAAGAAAGAACAATTTGTTGTGTATCAACATTTTTGTAGAGGTCATTTTGGAATGAAGGATGGAAAGTGGATCCCTTGGTGCAAGATCCCATATGCCTTCACCACGTGATATTTTCAAGCCTCGGTGCAAACGTTTTCAAATGCATAAATGTTGATTTTTAATGCAGAGAAAGTAGATTGTGATTACCATACACTTCAAAAGACATATGTATAGTTGGGTAAGTCTTCTTATATAGAGAAGTTGATTTCAGATGATATCAATATTAATTCTATAAGCTTGGCAATTGGGAAACTGTACGGCTAAGGTATACATCTACCTTAAGCCTAAATTGGAAAATGGAAAATATATTGAGAATGAGTTCAAGATTCCTGAACTACCCAAGGGGAAGCATATTGTGGGAACATTATAGGATGAAGAGTCTAATCTGCCCCATGAAGAAGAAGAAGAGGAGGAAGAACTGAAGGAAGACAGTGGTGGCCTAGATCATGGTAAATGAAGGAATCCAACTATGGAAGAAAAGAGACCATGCGAGAAAAAAACCTCTAAGATAAGAGGAAGATGAGGAAGTGACAATGGAAACAAGTGTTATGGAGATAGGGATAAGTGAGGGTGCTAAGAAGGGAAAGGAAACAAGGCACGTAGGACGTAAGGCCCTCACAACTACCTATGAGGTCACTTAGAAACTCTCTAGTGAAGGTAGAACTAGAAATAAAATGCGTAAATATATTCTCACTAAGGATATTGAGGGTGAGAATTCAAATGACACCACATAGACCATTAAGGGGACCCCTTTGTTACTATATATGTAGAGGAACCTTGAGGTGAAGAAGTGAAGCATGATGTAGAAGAGTTCGAAGAGCACGAGGTAAGGATTTGCGCTTATAGTTACAGGAAGGACTAAGATAAGGGTGAGCCATCCAGTGAGCCTACTGGTGCACATACAAGTGAATGACCAATTTTGATGTTGGGGTGCATGTTTTGAAAGGTAGGAACTCAGGAGAAGATAAGGGGAGATGTATTAAACTCCCACATCTGGGTATGTTGATGATCCCACAAAGATCATTTGTGCGCTATGTTTCAAAGTACTTTGAAACCTAAGGAGCTTTACGGATGGGAGCTTATGGACCCTGAAGTGGCCAGTTTACACACCAGAAATTAGTTGTCCTAGAGTATGTAAATGCATATTGATGAGCCAAAATTTTATGTAAAGGAGGATGCATGTGTTAAGAGAAAGATGAAGAAAAAGGCTCAGAGTGCACATTGGATGGTCAAGCCTACAAATTTTAACAATGACCAGGAAAGTAATATAATGATCAAGATAATAGTGGAGGTAATTGTAAGGAATATAGACAAATCAACTATACTAAGAGATATCTTGGAAGAAAATAAGAGCCTGAAGGAACAGTAGAGCGAGTTCACGAAGGCCATAAATTACCATTATTTTGTCCTTCTAAGTGACCTTTGAAAGTGGATTAAAATGTAATTTAGGAACTTATACTTTTCTTAAGATAAAATATAGGCTATATGTCTTGTTCATTCTTTAGAAATCATTTTTATCTATTTTTTTTACTAATCCTATTGATTATTTGGGAAAATATGTAAAGTCTTGTGTATGTAGGCCATAAAGGAAAGATAATGCTAGTATTGGGAAAAGTGGAATTGATCATGAATAGTACATTTAAACTCAAATATGATTTCATATTCAGATTCTTCTCAAAAATTATGCAAGTTCAAAAAAAGAATCATCTCAATCTGAGATCGCATGAAAAATTTATAGTTGTTTTAAGTTAGCTCCGGAACTCGTAAATTTAGTTTTAGAACTCACAAATTTAGTTTTGGAACTCGCAAGTTTAGTTCCAAAACTCATAGATTTAGTTCCAAAAATCACATATTTAGTTTTCGAACTCACAGATTTAGTTCCAGAACTCATAGATTTAGTTCTGGAAACTTGAATCAATCAAATAACATTTAGTTCCAAACCTTGCAATTCGTGGACAAAGTAGATTTAGTTCTAACTTGCAGATTTTGTTTTGGAGCTTGCATAAAATGAATGACAATGTTAGTTTTATAACTTGCATCAATCAAATAAAATTTATTTCTAGAATTTGCAATTCGTGGACAAAGTAGATTTAGTTCCATAAATTGTAGATTTAGTTCTGGAACATGCATAAAAGGAATGACAACATTAGCTCCGGAATCTACATCAACCGAATCACAGCTTTTGAGGAATTGTGAAATATCAGAGAATCCAATGGAAAATATGAGAGAGGTTTTTTTTCATAGAAATTTTTCTAATATAAACCTCATTCATATTTTCTACAGGTTTTAACAATGAAGATAAATCTAGCTTTTAGTGAGCTACAGTTCGAGGGAAAAGTGTATCAGACAAGCACTAAAAATTCCATAAATAGAAACAAAAAATTTAAATAGAAAATCTGAGAGAGGTTTTTGTTGATAGATTTTTTTAACAAAAACCTCATTTATATTTTGTACAAGTTTTACCAATGAAGATAAATCTAACTTTTAGTGATCTGCAGAGTCCAAGGAAAAGTGTATGAGATGAGCAAAAAAAGTTCCATAAATAGAAACAAAAATTCAAGCATAAAATATGAGAGAGGATTTTGTTCATAGAAATGTTTTTAACAAACACCTCATTAAGATTTTCAATAGGGTTTACCAATGAAGATAAATCTAACTTTTAGGGAATTACAGACCGAGGAAAAAGCTTATCAAACAAGAGTCAAAAGTTCCACAATCAAAAACAGAAAAGTCAAATGAAAAATCCATGAAGGTTATTTGGTCAAAATCATCTTTTGAGTAAAAACTTCCTTTCAATAATGTAGGAGAATAAAATCATTATTATTCTTGTTACCAAAAGTAAAGGAGAATATTTGGGAGAAAATCTTCCTAAAATAAGCAAGATAAGATTTGACTCGATAATATATCTCTCTCCATATTTGTTAAGATGGAGACCTTAGTTATTAGGATTAGAATAAAGATAAGATCAGATTGTATCTCCCAAAATAAGGAGTTGGTTAGATGCATAAATTATAAATGCAACCTTCCACACTCAGATATGTAATGTTTACTACCAAGAAATGAATCTGTTCTTTTCTCTCTAATATTTTATAGTTTTGAGTTAAGATCTTGAAGCATGGTTTAAATCCTCTTCCAAGGAATGAGCTGGCCACTCATTCTAAGGAAGATGGATCTGTATATTTTTGTTTTTATTTTGTAATAATTTGTGTTTATTTCTTTTTCTGTAATTATCATCTTGTTGTGTTGTTCTTCTCTTTGTATTGTAACATTCATCATTGTAAACCTATAGGTGTTTCATTTAATTTTTCTTATTTCTAATTTAGCAATTTCAATTTATGCAAGTGTGTTTTATTCCTACAAGTGTGATTTCCTTTATGCAAGTGTGTTTACATTTCTATAAGTGTGCATTTAAATTTTCACATGTGTGCTTTCAATTTATGCAAGTTTGGATTGTGTTTAAGGGATCTTCTTTCCAAGATCTTCTTCTCTTAATGCATATAGCCTTCAGAAACTAACCCGGATTGACATTATTAATGCTGAGGATTGACGACTCTCATTACTAACACCTTCTCAAAGTTGACATAAAAGAAGGACCTGGTACCTTTGCGCACTTCGAGTGAGCACTCAAATCTATCTGAGTGATGTGTTAATGTGTATAGCGTTTGAGTAAGAAAACAAACTACACATGACACTATTCACTAGCATTATATTCCACATCTTCCACAACATAATGAATTATCAAAATGGAAGAACTAAACTTTAAAGGAAATGTCTAACTCGTATGATGCATTATATATATTTACCTTCTATTTATTGGGTAGAAGTAGATAATTTTTCTAACTACATTTAGAATTGCACACCACACAAAGCACTTGAGAATTTGACTCTGAGGAAGTTTGGTTCAAAACTAATCCCAACATCTCATTTTTTCAAGTATTTGGGAGCCATGCTACTTTGGTTTTGTGCCAAAGAATACTTGGAAATATTTTTATAAAAATATAAACCCTTGATCTTTGTAGGGTATTATAAGGACATGAGATCTTATCGAATTCTATATCCCGATACTCATGAACCAACCTAAATATGTTTTTCATAAACTCCTTGTACTAAAATGGTTTTAGGGTTTGAGCATAGATTAAACATTCATTATGAAGGTGAGAAAATAATACCAACACACATTGACACTCATTTCTAGGTAGGTGAGGCACTTATGAAGTTACAAACCTAGATTCTAAGAAGGTCCAAGATAATATAGAAGGTTTAAGACTATACAATGTTTTAAACCTAGTTGTAGGGTTTTAAACGGGTTCAGTTTTAGGTTCCAATTTCTATAACGAATCATTTTAATTCTTAGAAACATCTATCCCTACATTTAGATCAACTAGACTCTTCCAGATCTAAACACAATCAAATAACTGTGATTCTCCCTTATTTTTATAGTTTCTAGATCAATAGTCACTTTATAAAGTGTTATTCTGATTTGTAATTAATTTTGGAAGTTAATTAAATCAATATCCACATGTTACATTATTTCATCCTTTTTATATATGTTAATTAGAAACATTCTAAAAATAAAAAGGAAGAAAAAAATTCACAAAAAAGTGAAATCATTTGGTGAACCCAACATTTTATAATAAAAATGATATCCCTAAGCCTAGTAGCCCTATTTTATCATTTAAGTTTTCATATTCTTTCCTTCTAGGTCATACTAGCATAGTGCTCATATTTCTAATCAATATATTGAGCATCTTGAGCTTTCACCTCCTACTCACAAGTGTCATAGTGCAATGGCTTCTTCTATTCCTACTTCTAGTTCTCTTCTTGATCCACCTACACATGAGGTTCCCTTGAATGACATTGAGACCCATAGTGAACACTCCTATGATTATGACCATAATGAGGAAATTGATGGATATCAAAACTAAGTAGATATCCTATCTCAATTTCATGTTGAACTTTGTGTTAATCCACATCATATTGATCCTATTATAAATATTATATTTGTTGTCAAGATTTCTCATGAAAAGAAATCTAATGACATATATTTTAAAGATAGATATCAAACATCATCTATTGTACCCAAATATGTAACGCCTCCTTAAGGGAACCTCACAATCCTATGAAAAATATGTTTATTCCTATTTCTATAACCACTATTTATACTACATCTCTTATCTATCGTCATTATGGCTCGCATTCATCTTCATCTAGCACACCAGATCTTGAGTCTCTTTTTCATTATTTACAAACACAAATCTCACAATTCCAACAAGGTGGCTCTCATAAATATAATTTTATGGACTTTTGTAAATTATTACATAATCCACTTGCACCTAAAGTTCATTCATATCCTTTGCCTATTATTTTTTTGCACTTAAGCTTCATATCTATGATGGTAAGGGTGATTCCAAATATCATCTTATATCATTCTCAGTAGACATCCTAAAATATCACATTATGCATTCTAAACTTCCTAAATTATCTTGTAATTACATCACAATACGTTACGACTATTTTTGACCATTTGATATATTCTGCTATTTTATGGCCTATAATGGCATTTTATGACATTTTCCTACAACTCCCCTAATCATTCCTATCACTCACACATCGGTCTTGAATTATTAAATATTCATGTTGTGAACCATATTACACTCATATCCCATTCCTATGATTAATTAATTAATCTTATCACTCTTATTATTCATCCCCTCTCACATTAACTAATTTAATTAGCTAATTTAATATCACACTAACTAAATTAATCCAACATATATATATATATATATATATATATATATATATCCTCCTAACTTCATTTTCAATTTCAATTCACTAATTAACATCTCAAGTTAACTAGAGAAAAACAAATAAATGAAATATTAAATCATTAAATATATGTAAGATGACAAGTTTAGATTGAATCAAATCATGCTTTCGAGTTAACTAAACATATCCCATAAAGCAAGCCATTCCAACATTATATTTAATCTCCCAAAGCTAAAAATCACCTCACTTTTTTGGGTGAACAAAACAAAAGATATGAATTTAATATTTCAATGCAAAAGCTAAAAATATTCAAATGGCATGCAACCTTTTTCAACTCAATGATAACTCATTCAATCAAGCACAAAATAATGGCTTATCTTTCCAAAAGCGTTTGAAACTCAAAAAAAATATCCAATCATGCTTCAGTTAGCTTCAAATTAGAAAAATTAATCACAAATATTAAGGATTTGGGATTCTCTTCCCTCACATATAATAAGAACTCACCCCACTCCTTTTTTCATCTTTGGAAGATTTAATATTTACATTGTTATTTTGTTGAATTATCATTCAATTATACATGTCGTTACATTTTCCAATTGGTCACGAATCCAACAATTGATTTAATTAGTCATTTAATTAACCGCTTTTCTTGTAGCTGAAATCTAATTCTATTTAAAACATATTTGGAGCATTTGAAAAAAATTATCATTTAGATTAAAAAATACCAACGATTCATTCTAAGCTACAGTGAGTCTCATCCAAGGTTGCGAGGATATACGAAAGAAGGATCAAGTTTAAAATTCTATGTTTTCTTCTATTATGTAATATTACTCTTTTATACATTCTTAGCATTCCCAGTGGGACAAACCCACATATTTTTGTTTCTTCATCTTTTTTATTAAATTAGCCTTATTGTTGTTTAGGACTCACTACCCAATTTTCAGGGCTTTTCATGGAGTAAATTGTGGGTAGTTTAGAAACAAGTATCCATTTCGGTCATGATCTAACATTTTTGTGTAGTTATAAGTGATTTTCACTTACATGACATAATTTACACTAGTGTAGCACACAAATTGTGCTAGCATCACCGAGATTAGTGTTTCTATTCTTATCCCCGTGTGTTTGTGTGATTAAAGCTGGATTTCCATCATATTAATTGTTTCTTCATTCCTAATATCATTTAAATTTAATTTATTTTACAAATATGAATCTCCATGATAATTTCTTCATTAGCATAATTAAAGTGTGTTAGCGTGGATCTTGTTGGTGTGAGTTATCCTATGTGTCCTCCTCACATATTGGAGGGTCATCTCACATGGGTCAGGTTTAGGGTTAGGTTTAGGGTTTGCTATTGATTCATGCACTAGGGTTACTCAGCACCCTATATGTACCCTTTCACTATTCATTTATGAGCATGCCAAGACACTCCGTTGTCTTTTTCTTATGAGCAAGCTTTATTCTGTTATGCAAGTTATTTAGTTGTTGATTGATTCTTCCTTGTGATTATGTTGGAGCCATTGCGATTCAACTTGAGTGCAACTTCATTGTGGTGAATGGTTTCGATACAATTTGTTAACTCTTTCAGATTTAAAATGTGTTAGTAAGAATCAAATGTGTGCTAGCATTAAACTAGGTGTGTTTTCATTCAAGAAGGTGTGTTTTCATACAAGTATGTGCATTTTAATACACTTTTTCCATCTTGTACATCTCATTCTAATCTTTCCAATGATCTAAAGAATACCTGAAAACATAAAGTAACAAGTGAAAAGGTATACCTTGTACAAGGTACCCTTTTCAAAATTGAAATTTAAAGTAGGTATGTTTTTGTATCACCGTATGTGTTTTTGTTAAAGTAGGTGCATTTCTGTTAAAATAGATGTGTTTATGCTAACATATATGTGTTTCTATTTAAATGTGTATGTTTTTGTTAACATACATTTGTTTCTGTCTAAAGTGCATTAGTGTTAAACTAGGTGTGTTACATTGGTCATCGGTGTGTGTTTCCATAGTATATGTTTGCATTTCCATTCTGTGAAAAAATTACTTCTTTTTCTTAAATTCTAGAATTTCAATTTTATCTCTAACTATTTTTTGTGTAGTTTTAACTATTTTATTTACGTTTATTAATAAACTAACAAATATTTAGAGTTTAAATCCATCGTTATTTCCTTTTCCTTCACTCTAGTTTTTGATCCACAATCATGTATGCTCTTCTCTCACATCCTTAGGATGATCTTGATAATAAAAAATGATTGATATTGATTTATAATCTATCTAATCACAACCAAACCACATATGCTCTTCTCTTTCTTGTTTATTTTATATTTAGAATTAAAAATGGCCACGATCTTTTGTTGCTCATTTCTTCTAAATTTGTGTATGTAAGAAAAAATAATAAGATTTTATGCATAGGACTTATTCGAATTGGGAAAAACCTTATCAAAAATCAAGTAACAAACTACTAACACCTTGGATTAAGGTTACATTGGTCAAAGAAAATTAAAAAATTAGGAAAAAAACTACTAACACTTTCTATGCAAGTTTCCTTGGTCAAAGTAAATTAAAACTTGCTAAAAATATACAAAACCTTTTCACCGTAGGTTTGGATAAGGGAAAATAATTATTCACTTAACTATGGGAAGTACTTAGGCATAATCCCAAAAAATTATTATGAGGAGTACTAGAGGAATTCAAATTACCTAGCACATTAAGAGGTCCAAACATTGAAAAGGGTAGTACCCCATCCGATTGAGTAGTTTTACCCATTAGGAAAACAAAAATTTGTATGTGGTAATGGGACCCATTATAATTTAATTGAGGGTAAAGTATGTAACCATAATTTTTAGGTACATGTACTTGTTCATCCAAAGCATTGGTGTGATAATTTCCCATACCCCTATAAATCCAAATAAAATAGGGCCGATTAATCCCATATTGTTTGAGTGCCTCATATAGAAAATCTCACTTATTTGTATTCCAAATCCTATATCAGAAATCCTAATATGAATAAAACCTATGTCAATCCAATCAAAAATTTCATTTTATCCAACCAACTCATACCTATGTTCCATCAAATCTAAATGTAAATTTTAGCTTTTGGATACCTAATCCAAGGAAAACTCAAACCGCATTGAAGCCCTTATCCTTTGGATTCACTAAATCCAAGTTTAACCACATAAAATAAATCCTAAATAAAATCTAAATATGATCCAAATTAGAATCCAATTAGTCTAATCATACTCTAAAATCACATCAATCCCAACCAAATTGAATAATAAATAAATAAATAAATCTATTCAATTTGAAAAAAATGTCTTCTTTCATTCAATTGAACATAAAATCAAGCACCCCTTGATCTCGGATGAGGAAATAAAAAATCAAACAATATGTCATTCAAAATAAACATCCAAACAATATTTATTAGAAAAAATTCATGAGATGTCAAAAAAAATCTCTCATATGGCTTCCTAAGTCAATAAAAATTAAAAACAACCAATCATAATCTCTAGTAAAGAAACTACTCTACGTGAATTCAAATGAAGACAAGTCAAACCTCTCAAAGAAAGTATTTCTGATGTATTACGTCAATTATAAATTGATAAAATGGTCACATATCCATTAAGACCCTTTGGAGAAGGGAAACAAAAACCCATTTGGTATAAATAATCGAATATTATGAATATGACCACATCAATGGTTGTTCTACGATTATTCAAATCTATGCCATTACATCCAAGAATTACTTGGAAAAAGAGACATCAAATTCAAAATGCTAAATGTGAAATTGGAAGTATCCAAGGACCCTTTTTCAACTCATAATACCATTGAAAAATATAAAGATAAGGGTCAATCATCAAACAATTTTGAGATTGATTATATCCTTTCATTTCTAGATCCTATGCTTAACACCATGGCTACCATTAAAATAAACAACCCTAGCCTTGTTGTAGAAACACTACAAAAACAAGTTTACACACCATTCGCAACATCTCAAACATCCATTTGTAATTATACGGATATTTCACAATACCCATCTAATACAAAGTCTTTATCTATTTCTAATGAATTGATCAAACAATCAAAGAAGACATGTACATAAATCCATTTCATCAATATGACCCAAATAATACCTACATTTCAATACATCCTTACGTGTGCACTCCATGATGTGTGTGTTCCTAAGGGTATCAATACAAAACCATTTCAAGCTTTAATTGTGAATATTTCATCAAATAATTTAATCCTATCATTTGGTCCTCATGACCTTTTGAAATATAACATCATAAACAACAATTCCTTATGCATTGAAGCATTCATCACTAATCATAAAATAAAAAAAGTGATTATAGATAACAAAGAAACATTGGATATTTGTTATACAAAATCATTAATATGCCTTGAAGGCCTATCTACAGATCAATCCTTCACTCCTTGCGTCATTTCATTCATGGTTGAGGAAAAAAATTATTTTGATATTATTTTCAAACCCCAACTATCTATATCTTCTACTCCATCAACATCTTCTACTCCACCTACGTTGGATATCATTGAAAAAGGTATTGGAGAGTATGAACTCCAAAATGTAAATTACACATTACCTTTATCCATACATGGCCTCTTCGATGATCTAGCCAATACAAACCTACTAATCAAAAACCTTTCCATCCACAATGTTGACCCTTACCTCATCTGCACAAGTCTCGTAAGTCATGACCAATAAAATCACATAACCATTGACTTGGACCTCATCCACCAAAATCTCATAAGACATGACCAATCAAATCATATAATCATTGACTTAGACCT
This sequence comes from Taxus wallichiana var. yunnanensis, assembly GCA_018340775.1. NCBI lineage: Eukaryota > Viridiplantae > Streptophyta > Pinopsida > Cupressales > Taxaceae > Taxus > Taxus wallichiana. The sequence continues at coordinate 760,483,738 of CM031234.1, forward strand.
TTTTTCCACATCTCGTAAGTCAACACCAATCAAATGACATAATCATTAACATCATCCACCCAAACCTTTTACATCAGGACCAATCATAATTTAAAATCAAGGACCTCTTCCAGTATGATGAGTCCATTGTAAACTCTAATCCAAGAAAAATCCAAAAATCTAAAAAGTGAAAAAGAAAAAAAAAAGCATATCAAACCCATTATCATAGCGCTATTCTAAATTAAAAAGTGAAGAATAAAAAATCTTATTCATGGGTACTCTCTACACTAGGGTAGATCACTTACACAAACAAATTTAATTATTTTATCCATTGGAAGACATCTCTATCACTTCATTATCATATCGTAAAACTCTTATCCTAGAAGATGTAACTTAATCTTATTCATCTAGGGTGTTGTGCATATCATCTCGTGTTTTGGATTCTCCCATTCCATATATTTTTACTTACAATATTGTCTAGAATCTTACTGATGATGGGAAATCCTACTTTCAAGAATCTCACTCCTTAAAAAGACACTAAACTTCTTTACCCAAATATTTTTTATGCTCATATCAGTCTAAGATGAAGACCCCTTTCATCCTACTACCCATGTGGGGCCAAGATTTGGGGAAACTTTGTCTTTCAAAACATTAACAATACAACATGCAAGGAAAATCAATAGAAAATAAAAAAACATCAAAATCGTTACACCTTTAATCCTTCATAGTCTTTGGTGTTGAGCTCATACTTCTTATTGGTAGTGTGAAACTAGCAAAAGAGAAAGGTTCCCTTACTCACCTACGTCTTTTCTTTGGTACTTAACCTTTACCTCTTACTAGTGGTATGGGGTAAAATGTAGGGTTTCTTTCAATAAAATTAATGTAACAAAAATCCTTCGAAAATGCAATCTAAATTTCTTAATCATATAAAATCTAAAGAATCAATTTAGTTGCTCATGTTAAGAGAGAAAACCATTCCTTACACAGATTGTGTTAATGAGAGCCACCTTCGGCTCTAATTCTAGTCATGGCCTATAGAGTGAAAACATATTGGAATCATTTATATAATCTTAATTGGATATGAGTCGCATTTTCCCAAATGGACCATTGTTAACAACATTTATTTTATTCCATCATCTTCATTTACACATCACTATCTCATTTTTCTTACGTCCTTCTTAGCTATTGGTGTTGATACCTCGTATGTTACTACTTATGTGGAGTTAAGGGAAGAGTCAAATATCCTACCAATATATCATCTACATTCTTCTAGTGGAATTAAATTCTTACAACTATTTGAACATAGGTTAGAACAATTCACCCTTTACTAAATAAAAAATTAATTAAAATAGAAAATATTGTTTTCTAAAAATAAAAACATCTAAACTGAGTAAAAATCAATTAAATCACACAAACATTGTCCACAATCTTTAAAATATTTACAAAACTATCAGACACTAAGGTAATCTTCCAAACAATACTAAAAACAACAAATCAACAATCATCTCAAAATCAAAATTTTAACTCCTATCCTAGTGATTGTTCCAACTATCCTACAACAAATCAAAACCCTAGCATGCATCCTTTTATGTGAAATCATGGCTCTCTTTTTCTCCCTTGTATGTATCCATGCTTGGAGGAAATGACCCCATAAATCAAATCAATATTTAACATGGATCCAACAAGAGTGTCACTTGACCCCACTCTTTAATCTAATCCAATCTTACCCCTTTCATGTATCCTTACTTGAAAGAAATTCAATCAAATAAATTTTCCATCCGGTTCCAAAAAAGTGTCACTTGACCCCACTCATCAATTTTATCTTACACCTTGCATGTATCCTTGCTTAGTGGGGAAATTAATTCAATCAATCATCATTATGGAACACATTAGGAGCATAGTTAGTTATCTTTATTATAGACCAAGTACAAGTAGTTTGGTTAGTATCATGACTCATTTATATCCTTGGTGTATACATTTATTATGTCTATTGGGGTAGTTTTTACTTTATTGTTTAGTGTGTGTGTGCGTGCATGCGTGTGTGTGTGTGTGTGTGTGTGTGTGTGTGTGTGTGTGTGTGTGTGTGTGTGTGTGTGTGTGTGTGTGTGTGTGTGTGTGTGTGTGTGTGTGTTTATGCACATAATGGGTTGATCATCATGGTTCTTCAATAATCATGGTGCTAACTCTATTATGCAATAACAAAGTAGGTTTCTCCAAAATACAAAATCTGAATGGAAGCTCAAGCTACGAAACGTTAATCATATCATCATTCCATTCACTCATGCATCTCATTAAAAAAATCATATCAATTTTTTTATTAATGATAAACATCATCTTATGTCTATCATGTATCATCTACGATCATCAAAACTATATTAGAAAAAATGACCAATGATTTTTTCTCCCACCTAACCCTCTATTCAGGTCTGAAATCCTAATTTTGACCTTTTACACTCTGTCTATATTTTTCAAATCCCGTTTTCTCTCTCACTCCTCTAATAGTATCTTATTCTTCCTATCAAGTGTTTGTCCACAATTTTGATGTGTCACCCATCCGCTTGAGGGGGAAATACCTTAGAAAAATATAACTTATTGGGGCATCAAAATGCTTCACTAGGGTATGTAATGCGATCTGCGCCACACTTCTCTATCATTTATTTGTCAATCTTCATGTTTTTATTAACTTTAAAACGGTATTATTTTGTAATAACACTTTAAAGAGGGGAAAATTTAGACACCTTAAAACATTGTATTACGCATTTTAAAACTTTGAAATATTCTTGTAATTACCTCACATTACATTATAAACATTTTTTTACCACATTTGACATACTTCCCTATTTTATGACATTTAATGACATTTTATGACATTGTCCCACAACTCCTGTCACTCACACATGATTGTCTACTTATTAAATATTCATGCTATGAACCCTATTACACTCATTTCCTATTCCTAGGATTAATTAATTAATCTTATCACTCTTATTATTCATCCACTATCCCATTAGCTAATTTTATATCACAATAATTAAATAAATCCTACATATATCCATTTCCACCTCACCTCTTATTCACTTTCACTTCACTAATTAACATCTCAAGTTAACTAGAGAAAAACAAATCAATTAAATATTAAATCATTAAAAAGAGGACAAGTTTAGATTAAATCAAATCATGCATTTGAGTTAACAAAACATATCCCATAAAGTATGGCATTCCAAAATTAAAGAAAATCTCCCCAAAGCTAAAACTCATGCCACTTTTTTGGGTGAATAAAATAAAAGATATGAATTTAATATTTCAATGAAAAATCTTAAAATATTCAAAAGGCATGCCACATTTTCCAACATAATGATAAATCATTCAATCAAGCTCAAAATAACAGCTTATCTTGCTAATCAAGTTGGAAACATAAACAAATTTCTCCAATCATGTTTTAGTTAGCTTCATATCAGACAAATCAATCACACAAATCAAGGATTTAGAATTTCCCTCTTCTATAAAGAATAACTCATTCAACTTCATTTTTCATCTTTGGAAGCTTTGAGATTTGCATTGTTATTTTGTTGAATTTCCATCAAATTCTACATGTCATTACTCTATCTAATTTATCAAGAATCCAATATTAAATTCAATCGATCATTCAATAAATTTTATCTTATATTGAATATACTTTCATTCATAATGTCTTTTCATCATACATAAAAATTTAATCATTGATATTCAACAAGCTCGATTCTTCATTCTACACTTCAGCAATCCCATCTCGAGGTTGCAAGGAGATACAAAGGTAGAATCATGTTTGTACATGTATGTTTTCTTCTATTGTGTATTGTTTCTCTTGTATATGCATTCCATGTTTCTTTATTTTACTATGCATATAATAATATATTTATTACTAAGATATTCCTTATGAGCCTTAAGGAATTTACGTTGCATTGGTTTTATGATATCCCCACATATTCTATGTGCTCTTTTACTACATTGGAAAATCAATTTTTGGTACAATTTTCAATCAACATTGATGATAAGATATCTTATGGAAAAAATATAAAATTAAACAAGGATTTGGTGAGCGTATTAATGATTGTCTTGTGTTATCAAATAATTATTACCAAGATAAAAAAATCTTTTCGACGGTGAGTTATAAGACCTTTTTGTTCAAAGCTTGCTACATCCATTACAAGAATCAGTCATGTTTTATAAGTTTCAAAATTTTGACCATCTATTACACATGAAAAAACTTAAATATGTTTCTAGCTCCCATAATCCATCTAATATCAAGTTTCAAAGAAAATATAATTTCAAAGAAAAATCTAGTAATGTTAAGGTTGTTGCTCAAAGATAATTAACAAAACTTACAACATATAAGATTCCAATTTATGGTGTTACCATTTACTCTGCACATGGTTATAAAGCAATTACTTGAGTGCAATCTCATGTCTCTCCCTCCATCATTTGAGGTTGATACGAGAAATCCTCAAAGTAAGATATTTGATGTTAATGCTTCTTGTGATTATCATAGATAAATTGGTCACTCTACATATTTATGTCTTAAGGTGTGGAAGATCATTCAGGGATATAATTGATTCTAATTCAATTGAATTGGATTAATGCATAGAATATTCTAAGCCTACATATAATAACTCTAAGATTAAAATATTCAATGATCCACTTCCTAAGCATAATAATGAGACGTCTACTTTGAGAGTTAATAAAACCAATCATGTGGTGCCACCACCACCATCTTATGATCATCCACTTTATTCTATGATTGGAACTATTACTCACACATCATATTCTATGCCAATCATTTCTTTTGATGATTATTATATAGATGATTCATTATTTTTAATACACTATCTATTCCAATATCTATTCATCATATTCATATTCAGGGTGTCTTGGTTACCCCACATAGCAAAGATAATTTTTTTGCATGGCCATTCCTTTAGTTTCTTCGCATTCCTTTTGAGAGTCTTGCACTTGATTTTTATTCACATTTTCAACGAATTACCCTACCAATCATATTGGATATATCACTAGAAAAATCATTCTTGGTTGTTAAATTTATTACCACTGGATTATTGCATTTAGATTTTCATTGGTTTCATTCACTTAGGCCTATTACATTCATTTTTCATTAGTGTATCAAGTTTATTAATCATCAAAAGGTATTAACTATTTGAGGTGTTCCTTTTAGGGATTTCTCTCCTAGCATTCCTAGTTCTTCTATAGTTTATATACATTCTCCTAATGTCTCTATAGATATGTATATTATCTCACACATTGATTCATATAGAACTATGCCTTAGTCTCATAATAGGCCTTTTGTTACACATACAAATTCACATAGATCTAGGTAACATGGTCGGTCTTTAGTTCCATATATTGCACAACATAGTTATAGGGACTCCGTGTCACCTCCTAGGCCTTCATTTTTTCATATTCTCTATAGTAGTTAACACTCTCACATGAATTTATGTAAATATTGTTTCTTTCTAAATTGATCTACATTTTATCATAGGTCTTCTTGGAGATCTCACTCTTCTAGTGCACCATGTATGTATAACACATCAAATTATATTGAGTCCTCTATTACTTTTAGTTCTCCTAATAGGCCTTTCTCGAAACATATCACTACTATGGTTTTTATTTCAATTGAGTTACATTCTATGACATTCTTGAGCATTAACCCTACATCATCTTTGGTATTTACTTTACCTCCTTATAAAGTTATCTTTGTATATCTCTCATATTATAGCCCCCCTCATTTCCCAATGATACACTCTATTTATACGTTCAACTTTATTGTTGAGGGAGTGGTTCCACACCCGAACCTCACTTTACACACACAAGTATTGGGAAAAAGTTTTTCTTCCTATCCTTTAGTTGCATAATCTCTATCTATTCCCATCCACGGGAATTATGGGATTACCCTTCCTTCTCTTCGAGAATATTTTTTCATCTATTCCCTCAACAAGGGCCTTAAAAACAAAAAAATACAAATATTTTTAAAAAATTATGACATATTTTTATGGCATATATTGTTTTCACTTTACATTAGACATGATGTTTACTCCTTTGGTTTGATAGATAGCATTTCTTCTTTTCACACGTGCATTCACATGTTATATTGAGTATAATTCAGGACATTTATAGATTAGTACATGATGATAGGTGTTGGTATCCACTTTTTCCAGGATATTAACCTCTCGGGCATCTACTTTTGTATTCTATATTTAGGTGATATACTTCTATTATAGTTCACGTATTTATTTGTCATGCTTGGATACATATATATAGATATATATATATATATATATATATATATATATATATATATATATATATATATATATATATATATATATTGTGTTTTTTTATCTTTTAGATTAATACAACTAACACATTTATTTTTGTAGTGCTTATGATAACTATTTCACATATTCTTATATATGATATGTTATGTGCTTTTTATCCCTTTTGTATACACTTACTTTTCATTCATGCTTGGTATATATGTATATGTGTATGATTATTTTATACTCGATTGTGGCCTAAGCACCTACTTTGTCTTGCACATCATGGGTGTCCCATGTTTATAGGTATTTCACCTTTTATGACGTTGTTTGACATGTTTTCACTTGTTTCTAAATTTTAAGCACTTGTTTTCTACTAATATAATATTTTCTATTGTTGTTATTGAAGACATCCTAAAAATACATACATATTCTTAGTCATCCCCATCACCTACACAATATTCTAAATCATCTCTAGAAAGCATTCTAGACCACTACAGCCTTTCATTCCATTAGAATTCACCCACATCCCTTAGAATTGATTTAATTAATTTTATCATACATAAGGAACACACGCACACCCATTGGATAACTTCATTACCTATTTATGTAAAAATAGCTAATTATCCACTCACCTCCCACTCAAATCCACTTCACTAGCTCACTCCACTCAAATTCTAGAACCCTACAAAGTTGGAAGAAAAATATTTAATTACAAGAACTATTTGGAATAACATCAAAATCCAACTAAATATTCATTTCCCTTTAATGGATATCCAAACCATCTAATTCCATAGACCAAATCAACTGGTTATTTCAGAAAAATGCATTCATTTATGTGCAACTCATTCAAACCTTGATCCATAATCCATGGCCTTTCCCTCAACTATTAATATGAGTCTCTCTCCTTATCATTTCGTCTCTTAACATGACATTCTTTGGCATGTTTTCACTTGTTTCTAAATTTTATGCACTTTTTTCTACTAATATAATATTTTCTATTGTTGTTATTAAAGACATCCTAAAAATACATACATATTCTTAGTCATCCTCATAACCTACACAATGTTCTAAATCATCTCTAGAAAGCATTCTAGACCACTACCCCCTTTCACTCCATTAGAATTCACCCACATCCCTTTAGAATTGATTTAATTAATTTTATCATACATTAGGCACACACTCACAACCCGTGCATAACTTCATTAGCTATTTAAGTAAAAAATAGCTAATTATCCACTCACCTTCCACTCAAATACACTTCACTAGCTCACTCCACTCAATTGCATAGACCAAATCAATAGGTTATTTCAGAAAAAAGCATTCATTTATGTGCAATTCATTCAAACCTTGATCCATAATCCATGGCCTTTCCCTCAACTATATTTATCAGTCTCTTTCCTTATCATTTCATCTCTTAGAATCTTTAAGCATTTGTAGCAACACTCTACCCATTTTTCGTTACAATTTTCATACCAAAAGGTTATCCATTTGATCATTCATTTATCATAGCATCCTTCTTCAATTTAGAACTAAGCTTGGAACATCCACAACCAAATCATCCAAAGAGATCCAACAAGTGTGGTAATCCATTACAAACTTTATCTATCTCATCTGAGGTGGCAAGAGATATTGAAGGAAGGTTTTCATTATTTTTTCTTTTCCTATTTCATTCATTTCTTTCATTTTTCCTTTCTTACATTCTTGAATATCTTATGGAACTCCTACGTTATTCTCCATCGTTTATATCTTTTTTATTTGTAAATTAACTTTGTTTTTTGTTACTTGTTTTGTGGAGTAAATAAAGAGATCAAAAATAATAATTCTTCTATATTTTATAATTTTTATACATCTATAGAATCCTTGTGTTATCATCACACTACACATGCTAGTGTGACCCGTAAAGTGTGTTATCATATCAATGCACATGCTAGCATAAAACTAAATTTTCTAGCATTCAACTACATGTTAACTATGTCCTTGTACACACGCTAGTGTAGCACTACACACACTAGCATTCAACTATATGTTTACTCTATCCATGTGCACGTGTTAGTGTATCACTACACACACTAGCATTCAACTATTTGTTTACTTCCTTTCTTCAAGTAATCAATTATTAAATTGAAGAATTATTTTACATGCTAGCTCGCCTCACTGAGTGTGCTACCTAACCCTTAATGCTACCACACCTACTTGATTGCACTATCCTAACCCTCACGCTAGCACACCTACTTGAGTTTAATACCATAACCCTTCATGAAAGTTCACCTACTTGAGTGTGTTATCATATCCCTTCACACTAGTGCACCTATTTGAGTGCACTACCATATCCCTTCAACTTGATGTACCTAATTACATGCAGGTAACATTCCATATATTTATTTTTGTTGTTTTCTTACTTGTCCAATGTATTAATTTACTTCTTATTACTATTTAGGTATTGTTTTTCAACTTGTTATTTGTATTTTTTCATAGGTAACATTTAAGATTTGTTTTGGTTCTTAATATTTATCCAATCCATCTAATCAAACCATCTATGTATGCTCTTATCTCACACCCTCTTGGGTGATCTTGAGGATCAGATTTGGTGAATTGTTTCTCATTATTTTACACTATGTTTTTCTTTACATGAAAATTACTAATATTTTGTGTATATGAACAATGCAAAGTGAGAAAAAAATCACCAAGAGTATCAAACAAACACACTACTAACGAGTGTAATTACAGATTTTCGTTTCCCAAAGATGTTTGAAACTTATTCAAACTTGTTACAATAATCTTTAAAAACAAATTTTCATTACAAGTTCAACTAAGGGTTGAAACCCGTCCACTTTAATTAGAGGAAGTAATTGGTCTAATTGCCACAATTTGGAAGAATTGTAGAATATTTGTAGCATCTCTATGAAAATTTTATTTATTCATTTTTAGGTATTGTGGATGTTCCACAATTTACATACATTGATAATAGTTTGTAGAGAACTCACATATCCAACCCTTCATTATAGAAAATATACATTTTTTTATAAAATAGAATTAATATTTATACTAAAATTTGATCTACCACATTACACTTATGGAATATTTTGAAAAAACTAATATAAAGTTATATTATTATTGAAATTCAATATTAAATAATTTGAAAATACCATATTATCGGAAAAATATTTTTTTACATACTTTACTAAACATATAGAAAATTAAATTATAATAGTGTGGAAATACAATTGTATAAAAATATTATTAAAAAGAATTGATTGTTAAAATTACACAATAAACGTTTTGAAATAGTACTACCAAATACATCACTATGACTAATATTAAATTATAGTACTTCTACAATTTACAAGAATTGTAGAATATTTGTAGCATATATAAAATTAGTTCATTGTTTTTTAGGTTGTATAGATGTTCCACAATTAATTATATAAATATTAAATTTGTAGAAAACCAACATCTCCAAATGATCTATGTGGAAAATCTACATTTATTGAAATTAAAATAAAATAATATCCTACAAATATACTATAATATAAATACATTTTACAAAACAAAAAATTAAATGACAAAATATAACACTAAAATAACACGAAAATTAGAGCTTAAATTTCAAAATAAAATTGTATATTATATAACTAAAAGTAATTTTAAATTAGTAGTATAAAAATTGCATTACACCAAAAATAAGAGTTAAATATGTTATTAATTGTTTTTAATTCCTTCATATATCAAAATATCTTTAAAAAATTTCTTCCACCCAAAATATTATATTTAGTAAGATTAATTAAATACCACTTCATGTTATTGCACCTACTTGAGTGTGCTACCGTATCCCTTCACGTTTCACGCTATTGCACCTACTTGAGTGCACTACCATATCCCTTCAAGTTGACATACCTAATTGCATGTACGAATGTTTTGTATATTTCTTTTTGTTGTTTTTATACTTTTCCAACGTACTAATTTACTTGATTACTATTGATTTTATTTTTTCAACTTATTTTATGTATGTTTTTCATAGAGAACATTTAAGTCTTGTTTTTGTTCTTAATATTTATCTAATCCATGTAATCAAACCATCTATGTATGCTCTTCTCTCGCACCCTCTTGGGTGATCTTGAGAATCAGAAATGGTGAATTTTGACTCATTATTTTACAATGTGTTTTTACGTACATGAAAATTACTAATATTTTGTGTGTCTTGGAACATTTAAAAGTGAGAAAAATTCACCAAAAATATCAAACAAACAAACTACAAATAGTGTATTTTCAAATTTTCCTTAGCCAAAGACATTTGAAATTTGTCAAAACTTGTTAAAATAATCTTAAAAAACACATTTTCATTACATGTTAGGATAAGAGTTAAAACTCATCCACCTTAATTGTGGGAAGTACTTGGACGTAGTCCTAAAACCCATTAATAGGAGTATCACAAGAATGTTGGCGTAGCAAATTGGTTAACATGATGAGATCCTCTCCACTACCGATTCAAGCTTTTGGTGTGACGATAAATCGTAACATGGTATCGAGCCGGGAAGTTAAGCGTGCCTAACCTGGAGTAGTACTAGGATGGGTGACCACCTGGGAAGTCCTAGTGTCATGACCTCCTAATTTTGTTGGACCTAATTTTGTGAATACATGGTGGGCATAGGGCTCACATGGTTGCATCTGGATCCATCGTGTGAGGGTGTGTTGGCATAGCAGCTGGTTAACATGATTAGATACCTCTCCACCACAAGTTTGAGATTTTAGTGTGATTGTAAATTGTAACATGGCATCATATATTTTTGTGACCCCAAAGTAGTTGGCACCTTGAGTGAATCGGAAAATGAAATAGGTATTCCCCCACCCACTTACCAGGTGATACTCATGTGAGGAAACCATAAGTACCTCATGGTGATGACCTTGTTCTTAATTAATTGTGTGGTATAGTCCATATATATGGTTGTAATTTCCTATCATAGGTAAACATTCAAGTATTTTAGTGAGTGAAAGTTCTCCCTAACCCCTAGGAAGCTTGACAAACCAAAATTAATAATAATGTTTTTATCCAAATTACTTGAGTCAAATTAGTTTTTGTTTCACATTCTTCTCTCAAATCACATCATATTCCATTCCCATCAAAATCAAACTCTCTTCAAAATTTGTAAACTCTTCTCTTTTGAATACCCATTCCAAATTGAATTGAATCAAGTCCAATCCTTACTCTTTGGATTCACTTTCCAAGTTTAAGCACATCATTCAATCCAATATCAATTCCAAGCCTTACTCTTTGGATTCACTTTCCAATTCTAACCACATTGTTCAATCCAAATAAAGTCTAAGTTTCATACTTTGATATTCCCTTGTTAAGTTTAAGTATAATTAGTTCCTATCTAATTCTTATACATTGAATATTCACACTATTCATGTATCAAGAAATTCAATTCTGCATCTAATATTTATAATTTGAACATTCACTTTGTTCATTTATCAATTAAAAATCAATACAATTTCAAATGAAAGAAAATCTCAATCTTAAATTTGCATTTTGATTCTATTAAAAAATCTAAGACAATCATTCTTATATTCTAGCTGAAACTTTGTCACAAATCCTACAAAAATCTCAAAAAAATTATTCACTTGGGTAGTTACCTATAAAACTATTGTGTTTACATGTATTAAATTTAAGAATTCCCATGAGGACTCTTATAAATTAAAGCTTTTGGTCATCACACACTTGAAGATGAAGACATTGGAGAACAACCCAAATTATCAGGAGGTGAGAAACAAGCTATTGATCTTGTCATAATGCAAAACAAAAACCAATATCTCCTTTACCTATTTGAAATGGGAGAAAAGCTACCCTCCTACATTGGGTATGAACATTTAAAAGACTTCATGGAAAAATCGAGTCCAATACAAAAATGCCAAATCAAGTACTACCCCTGATTCATCAAATGAAAAGTGTTTTTCCAAAATTGAAGAGTTATAATGCCAACTCAAAAATAATGAAAAATCATAGAAAAGAGAAAGAGCATAAATAAACACATGACAATGACTTCACAATGGAAATTCCTCAAGATAACTCACCATTCACAAAATAATGGAGGATCTTGAAAGAAACATTAATGGGACTTCAAAAACATATAAATCAATTCAATTTTAATGAACTATGTCCTTACCCATTCGATAGGGACATGTTAAGTGTACCTTTCCCTAAATCCTTTAAAACTCCCAAATTTGATAAATACAAGGGAAAAATTGATCCAAGAGAACATATCAAGGATTTTTCATGGCATGTCAAGAAGTGGCATACAATGATATCTTTCTCTTGTGACTCTTCCATAAAAATCTACGAGGGAAAGATTTACATTTGTGCTTGCACCTTCCAAAGGGATTGATTGCCACATTTGCAGATCTCTTTAGAATTTTTAAAATATTTTTCATTTAATCTTGATTTTGGAATTACAATAATGGACATTTACAACACAAAGAAAACTAATAGTGAAACTTTTGCATCGTTTCTTCAACAGGTTGTGAGGAATCACAAGGCGATTCCTTGTTATATACCCGAGAAGCAATTAGTTAGCATCTTCATTCCAAATAAAAATTAAGAACTATCCTTGATAATGTAAATGCATTATTTGTTGTACTTTGAATAAGTGATCGAAAAAGACAATAGATTGAGAGGGATCTTATTGTAAAGGTCCTAATCAAAACACCTTCAAAATATCAACCCAATAATCACAATCAAAATCACGATAAATATAAATTTTTGAATCAAAATCAAAATGTTGTAAATGATGGTATCACTAATCCTCATTGTTTACAAAATGTAAAAATTCAATTCATCAATAAATGGGTAAAATTAAAAAACCTAAATAACCTCGCATCTTTTGTAACAAAGAAACTACTCCACATGAGGTAAAAAGATGTCATTTTATGCCTCTGGGATAAATCATTTCAAGTGTCTTCAATCAATTTACAAGTGTTAAATGGTAATTTGTCCCTTCACATGTCCTTTTTGAGGAGGTCCAACCTAAACCTACATGGTATAAAGAGAATGAATATTGTGATTGCCATCGTATTCATGCCCATCCTTTGGATCATTTTGTAAGACTTCATCACCATATACTTGAGATTTAATTGATAATGGAGACATTATAATAGAAGGATAATCTAATATCAATATACCAAATGACAATATAAAATTATTCTGAGACCCATTCCTTAAGCATGGAATAAACAATGATGTAAAATACAGAGGGTCATTCATCAAACAATGTCGATTTTGAGTCCATAATTTCATTATCGATCATATGCCATATATGGTAGCTACTATCAAGATTAACACTCTTACTTACGTCGCTATAACATGACATAAATAGGTTTTTATGCCCACCTCTAAACATCCTTCTACATCCATGACACAACAAGTGTTTAATCGTAAGTCCACCGCAAATGCACAATCTTCAAATACAAAGTCTTCATCTGATTCCTATGATATAATCAAACCTGATCATACTAATGCACAAATATCCTCACTTTGCATTACTAAAGAAATCTCATGCCCTTGAAATTATCCTTACTCATGTAGTCCATGAGGAACATGTTCTTAAGGATATCAACTCTCAAAACTTTTAAGCATTAATTGTAAACTTGTCATCTAGTAGTCCCATTTTTCATTTAGTGCTCATGACATTTTTAACCTCAACATTACCAATAATAATTCCTTATATGTAGAAGCATTCATCACCCATCATAAGATCAAATGAGATCTTATAGATAATGGATTCACATTGAATATATGATCAATGAAAATTTTATGATGTCTAGGTCATAATGAGTAAAGTATAGGCACTAACATCATTACCATCTAGATTATGATATTAATAAAATTCAATCCACGGGTAATATCTCCTTATAAATCATATTTCGACTTAAACTTTTGGATACATTTTTCCATGTTGTGGATGTAGAAACATCCTATAACATACTCCTTGTTACCCATGGATACACACTAAGGAATTTGTTCCATCTACATACGAACAATACATTATGTTCCCTTATGAAGGAAAAGAATTCACGTTGTGTGAAGATGTTAAACCCTTTTCAAATTCACATTGTGTGAAAAATAAACAAGGAAATATTCTTCTGATCTCTTTCACAAATAAAATTTATCGATATGGTATTGGTCATCATACATGTGAAAATTCACAAGTGTTACTTGACGTCTCGATTAGTGTTGAGAACAATGACTTTGATGATGAGACGGGTTTCACACATAGTCTCTTTGATAATTTTTTCGAAACAAACCTAGTCATTGAAAACCTTTCCATCAATACCATCAATTTTTCCTTTTTATCCTAACCTCATAAGTTAGGACCAACTAAATCATGTCTCCATGTACCTCTTTCAAAATGATGAGGCCGTTTAAGAGTTTTTCAATAATTAAGATCGCATCTCCCTTTATTATCATAGGAAGGGATTCAATATTGACCCATATTCATCTACATACTTTAGAAAGGAACTAGAGTACCTTAGTCCACAAAAATTTAAAATCAAATAAAAATGGAAAATAAAATATCCCAAAGTGAAAACCTCGTTGAGGCACTATTGGAGAAACAAACAAATTAAAAAAATTAAAATAAAAGGGATGTATCTCCCGTTGAAAACATTTACGAGGAACTAGAGAGAGGGAACTTTCGCTTCATCATATAGTTAGTATTTACATCAACCAATGACATAATTTTTAGGAAGGGATACATCTAAAATGTTTTTTTACGAAACAATACATATCAAAATCGACACACCATAATTAATGAATATTATACAACTTAGAGAAAGTCTATTAGATAAAGAAAAAGAAACTTTCATGGTGCTATTTATGGTATTTCAAGATACCTTCACATGGAATTACAAAGCTATATTATGATTAGATCTATCTCTTGTTCTGCAAAACATCTTGGTACATCCAAATGCAAAACCCATCAAGTAAAAATTGATAAAAATGCATGCTAAAGTTACATTTGTTGTCAAATTTGAACCACAAAAATTTTAGAAGAAATATTCATTTGACTAATAAATTATTCATCATGGATTTTGAACATAATAAATGTAGTAAATAAAACTATGTGCATCAAAGTATGTATTTATTAATCTGATATAAATAAGGCTTGTTCAAAATATGACTTTCCTTTACCAAACATTGACATGATCGTGCATTCAATAACAGGTCATGAAATGATTTCCTTAATGGATGGATTTTTTTGGCTACAATTAGATCCAAATTACATAATCATATCAACATAAAACTACGTTCACTACACCATGGGGTACTTTCCACTATAATGTCATTCCTTTTGGCCATAATAATGTAGGAGCAACATACCAAAGAGTGATGAAATTCATCTTTCATGACATGCTACATGGTATGATAGAGCACCATGTAGATGAAATCCTAGAAAATTCTAAAACATGAATGGATCGTCTGACAAGGTATTAAGGTGCATCTTTGAAAGATTACATGAATATAAATTATAACTTAATCCTAAGAAATGTGTGTTTGGTGTTACATCAAGAAAATTACTAGGATTTATTATTTCGTGAAGAGGCATAGAATTATACCCTACAATGGTCAAGGCTATCATGTAGATGTGTCCTCCCTAAAATATCGGTAACTTAGGGGTATTCAAGAAAATATCCAATTAATACGAATGTTCATTTCACATTTGGTAGATAATTGTCACCATTTCAATCCACTCCTAAAAAAAGATGTACAGTTTCATTGGAACTCAAAATGTCAATAATTTTTTTAAAATTAAAATAATATCTATAAATTCCACTATTTCTCATACTGCCCATATCATATAAATTGATGCTTCTATATACATCTTCTATAGAACATGCAATTGGAGCATTTTTGGCACAACATAATGATCAAGGACAAGAACAAGCAGTCTACTACCTTAATACAATGGTTATTGATGATGAGATAAAATATTCACATGTTGAGAAAGTGTTTTTGGTAGTAGGTTTTGATTTCGAAACTATGACACTATTTTCTCAATCATACAATCAAAATCATTGCTAAAGTAGACCCTCTCAAATAACTACTTTCTAGACCCATTCTCACAAGATAAATGTCAAGTGGGGTCATTCTAGTGAGTGAGTTTTATATTGAGTTTGTTAGTCAAAAATTTAAATATAAATATATTGTAGATCATCTTCTTGTAGAACCTTTACCTAGATCAATGACTTCATTTTGAATTTCATGATGAAGAACTTTTTATGTTGATATAGTTCCCTTTGGATCTTATATTTTGAGATATCTTGTAATATTCATGGATTCGAGTAGGTATTTTACTTATCACAAGATGGTAATGTTATTCAAAATTATTTCCACTTGGCCTTCCCTACACAAATAATATTTCAGAATATGAAGCCCTTGTAGTTGGTTTGAAATTAGCAATATTGTGGAATCTCAAAAAGCTAGCAGTATTTGGTGATTCCTATATAATCATAAAACAAGTCACCGAGAGAATACCAAGTCAAGGATTAAAATATCATTCCTTAGAATCTCATGGTGGATATCCTTATAGACTATTTTCATTCGATCACATTTGACCAAGTTCCTCATCTTCAAAAACAAATCCGCAGATGTTATGGAAACTATCGATCTCGTATTGATTTTGACTCCCATTAAACACAAACCGAGTTTCTCGTTGAAAATATTTTTGTTACGGGATATTATTTTCTTGATTCAACCATGATATGTCAAATATTTGGTCCTAAATACCCTTTTACCATGACATTTATACTTTCATATGTGACCACACTTATCCTAACAACATCAACTCTCAATACAAATGAGCCTTATCACAATTTGTTTCATGTTATACCATATGCATAGATACCCTTTATCGAAGAGGCTATGATGGTACTCTATTAAGATATATAAACTAAGACAAAGTACTCAAAACCCTAGAAGAGGTACATGTTGGTATTTACGGAACACATACAAGTGGCATGGTGTTAGCAAAGAAGATCTTACATGTTGTTTAATATTTGTCTACCATAGAGTCTCGATGCATGTAAATTTGTTAATATTTGTGTAGCTTGCTAAACGTAAGGGAATCTCTTTCACACCTTCTTAATCCATATAACCAATCACTACACTTTGACCTTTCTCGTAATGGGGAATCAATCTTATAGGAAAACAAACCTCACCTTATCTCGATGGCAACAAGTTCAAGTATCACTGCCATGGAATATTTTACGAAATGGGTACACAAAATTCTTCTCACCTATGTCACCAGTAGTAATATTTCCATTTTCATATTAAATCACCTTATTTTTCACTTTGAAATTCCATATTACCTTGTTACTAATAACAATAATTAATTAAAAATAAAACTATTAAATCCTTATCCAAAAATTTCCACATCCTCCTTCATTGGTCCACCCCTACTATCCCTAGTTTAATGACCAATCTTAAGCTTCCAAAAAGACATTAAAATCCCTTATGGAAAATATTGTTTAAAAACATTGTCGCAATTGAAATACCCCAAAGATATCCTACCCTCTCAACCTATCCTATATATTTTCATACTCCCATAGGATCCACTCTATTCTCAATTATAAAAAAATCTAAATTTATGTTACATATATAAGTTGACATCCCATAACTCCATGTATCCTTGTAACATCAGATCTAAGAAGATGATTATCAAAATGCTTTCCTTTCTAAACTTGATTACTTGCATAAAAATAAGATCAATTCTTTGGACCATCTCAAAGTGTACTATAATTAACTACATCACAACTACAAGAAGAAGATCAAACCATGAAAAATTTAGGTGAGTGACCTTATTTTTAAAAAAATCAAAAGAATACAACCTAATATTGGGACAAGAAAGGAAAATTTGAACCAAATTGGCTGGGTGTTTACCTAATCACTGCAAAATTTGGATCTAGTGCATATAATCTATCCACTCTAGATGGCGAAGAGCTTAAAGAAATGATGAATGTGATTCATTTGAAGATATTTTATTCCTAAAAAATACATACATATATCTTGTGATGGGAGCATTTTATCCCATTGACTTATATAGTTTTTCAACCTTATCCAAAATAACATTTCATCCCAAACTATTTTATGTCAGCGTTTTTTGCAATTAGGACATGTACCATATTTCATCTTATCCCTTTTTCTCTCACATTCATCCCTTGGTGTTCATAATATTTTACGTGCTTGTGTAGACTTGGGTAGGTCCTATATCACCTAGTCAAATATCATTGGTTATTATAGTTTGATCAAAAAATCCAAAAACATTTTAAATATTTAAAAAAATAGACATATTCAAACTACCCCAAAAATTTAAAAAATCAAATATTAGAAAAATTCAAAAATAATTTAAATAATCCAAAAATACTAACAATTTACAAAACATTCAAAAATCCCAAAGCAATAACCCAAATAAAAAAATAAAATTGTTAACTTCTATGTACTAGTGATCATTCCAAATATCTTACAACTATGAACATAAATCCTCTTACCCCTCATATGTATCCTTTCATAGGAACAAGTCAAATCATTCCTTTCCCTTAGGTATATCCTCTCTTGGGGCAATCTTGGCTCTCAAATTCTCCCTTGCATACATCCTTTCATGGGGGAATGATCCATTCAATGTTTGATCAATCTTAAATTCATATCTAATAATAGTTTCATGGGAGTCGCTTGACCTCGCTCTTTTGTTTGATTCAATTCCCTTGGATGAATCCTTGCTTTGGGGCATCTAAATCTGCTCAATTTTCACTATGGAACACATTAGGGTAATAGTTAATTGTCTTTATTTAGATTTTTTATTTATTTTTGCTATTTTTCCTTAACCAATTACAAATATTTTTTATCATCATTGTTTATTTGTCAATCTAGTGTGTATACTTTTACTATGTATATTGGGTTTTCTTTACTTTTTTTTTTCCTTTGACCAATTACAAGTATTTTTATCATCTTGGTTCATTTATAGCCATGGTGTATACATTTATTATGTATATTGGGTTTGTTTTATGTTTTTATATTTTGTTTTTGGTGTGTGTTTGTATTTACACACATAATGGATTAAACATTATGATTCCTTCATAATCATGGTGCTAACTCTATCATGCGCAACTACAAAACAAGGTTGCTCTAACTTTCACTATTTGAATGGAAGTTCATGATACAAGTAAAATCCCTCCAATCATCCTTATAATCCCACTTAAATCATCTGCCTTCTCCTTCCTCCTATCAATCAGTTGTCCACAACTTTGTTACATCACACATTCACTTGAGGGGAACTTACTTAGCTTCCATACTCATTGTCAAATCCAAATCATTCACCAAGGAAAATCAAGTACGCACACAACATTTACCTATCATCTACTCATCGATCCACATGTGTCTACTATTTTTTAAATGATATTACTTTGTAATAACAATTTAAAGAGGGTAAAATGTAGACACCTAAAATACGTATATATTCTTAGTCATCCCTATCACCTACACAATGTGCTAAATAACTTATAGAAATTTATCTATACCACTACCCCTTACATTCCATTAGAATTCACCCACATCCATTTAGAATTAATTTAATTAATTCTATCATGGATTAAACACAAACTTGCACCCCTTGGATAGCTTAATTAGTTATTTGAATAATAAATATCAAACTATCCACTTACCTCTCACTCAAGTTATAAAACCCTACAAAGGTGGAAATAAAATATTCACATACACCAACATTTTGAAAAATAAATAAAAATCCAATTAAATATTCATTTCCTGTGATGGATATTCAAACCATCTAATTGCACAAACCAAATATGTTAGTGTAGGTTATTATTTATCCTTTTATTTATTTATTAGGTCAACTGACTCTTACACTTGTGTTATCCCTACACTTGTTGGGTTAGCTTGCTTAGGTATACTAGTTGTGTGGATTTAGCTTACTAGTTGTGTTGAGTTAGCCTCTCAGTTATGTGGACTTAGCTTACTAGTCTTGTGGAGTTAACTTAACTACCAATATCAGTTAGTGGGAGTTCTTCACCACTAATTTAGGTATTATTTGCACTTCCATCCTCCTATATGTACACCTTTCTTAAAGATTAATTCAAGTCATTGTATTGTAATGTATTGAGCATTATGGATTATGATGGATTTCCATATACGGTATTTTAGCTCTTCTATTTTTCAAATCTAATGTGGTGAGCTATTATCATCTGAGATCATGGCTTGGAAAAATCTTCTTATCATTCATTTCATGGTATCAGAGCTATAGATGATGTAGACATCCATTTGTAAGTTTTTCTTTGCAAGCAAGATTTTATTATTTCCATGTATTCGGAATATGTTAGCACTTTTTTGTAGCATGCATTTTTATGAAAAATGGAGTACATCATTGGATTCTGAAGGTGCCAAAACCATAAAATCGATTGTAAAATCAACCATGTTTTGAGACACTCAAATCTAGACATTTTAAAGGGTTTTTTGGCACATTTCTCAAAAATATTGTACAATAATAGACATACATATTTTTTGAATCAAAATTTATATCAGCTTTATGGTTTTGAGAAATTTTTGGGTTTTTCTCTATTTCTTGATCTGAGTGCCAAAAATAGATATTTGTAGTCAAAGTTTGTATTAACAATTGTACTTTTTGGCTGCATTCTTTTATCCATTTGATATAAGTCTATACCTTAAAGATGCAGTCTTTTATCCATTGACGCAAATATGTACCCTTTGGGTGCATTTTTTTATCTATTCAATATAAGATTAGCTTCGAGATGCATTATTTTACCCTATGGATATTTATATTTTGGATACAGTATTTTATCTAGTGGATGCATATCTATACCCTCTAGGTTCATTCTTTTATCCATTAGATATAAGCATGTACCTTCAAGATGCATTGTTTTACCCTATGGATGTTTTTGTTTTGGATGCAGTCTTTTATCCACTTGAAGCATATTTGTACCCTCTAGGTGCATTCTTTTATCCATTGAATATAAGCGTGTACCTTCCAGGATGCATTATTTTACCTTCGCATATTTCTATTTTGGATTCAATCTTTTATCCACTTAACGCAGATCCGTACCCTCCGGGTGCATGCTTTTATCCATTGGATGATAACGTGTAACCTTTGAATGAAATAATTTACCCTCTAGACATTTTAGGTTTTGGGTGTAGACTTTTATCCTTTGGTCGCAAGCCTATATCGTATTTGGACATTTGGACGTTACATGTAATTTTTAAAAAATAGCATTAAAATATTATTTTAATAGCAAAACCTTCTAGAGCTCATAACTTTTGATCTCGTAGCTCAGATTAAGGTGATTTTTTTGAAATTGTGTATTTTTTCGAGATCTATGCATTGTTGACATTTTTATACACATATTTCAAATGTAAAAGTTAATATGACTCATTTTAATATTTACATGCACTCAATTATAAAGTTCCAAATTTGGGAGGGTGTTATAATCACTTATAGACATAATTTTGGTTGAGCCCAACGTCATAAAATTATGGGTGTCGCATTCTTGTATCTATGGGTGTATAAATTCATATCTCTCTTGTTTGTTGAGATATTTTGGATTTATATTTTTGACATTTTTTGGCAAGTTGAAAATCTCTCTTGTGGGGAGCTATTCTCGGTGAAGCTCGGTGTTAGTTTGTCGGTGTTTGAGTAGTTAATTTTGACAACTCATACAGATCTGTTGTATCACTCTACTCATTCAAAGAATATGGGAGGGTGTTGTGTTGATACTTGATTCTTTGTTTTTCATGTCCTTGCCTTGTTGCCTTGGTTATTGTTCTTGGATCGTGACACACCTGTTTGTAGCAGTTGATCTTGCTTCTTT
This sequence comes from Taxus wallichiana var. yunnanensis, assembly GCA_018340775.1. NCBI lineage: Eukaryota > Viridiplantae > Streptophyta > Pinopsida > Cupressales > Taxaceae > Taxus > Taxus wallichiana. The sequence goes on from CM031234.1 coordinate 760,505,907, forward strand.
GGATTTTATGTCCTTGCCTTGTTACCTTGACTTTTCTTGGATTGTGGCACTCCTATTTATTTGGAACTCATGTCCTTGCCTTGTTTCCTTGGTTGTTCTTGGATCGTGGCACACCTATTTATAGCAGTTGATCAAATTATGTTTGGTGTTTTTTTACATTTTTGACATCACTCCAATGACAGTATCCTTGCATGGAGCTATTCTGGTGAATCTTAGTGTTAATTTTTTTAGTTCTATGATCAAGCAAAGGATTAAGACCATAGTGTGCACCACACTTCTTAACAATTGTATGAGTTTTTAGAGCTGGTCTTCTGAGGATATCTTGCACCTATATTTTTCTCTCTCTACTTTCTTATTACTCATTTTGGGTACCTTGTGTTGTCTAATTTTCCTAGTTATTATACGTGGGTACCTCATTAGTTTTTGTTGTTGGGACTCACCTTATTTTTCACCCACCTAAGCTATGCTTATAGGAGGGTCTTAGTGTAGGTTTTTATTTATCCTTTTATTTATTTATTACGATAATTCTTACACTTGTGTTGGCCATATACATGTTGGGTTAGCTTGCTTAGGTGTACTATTTGTGTGGAGTGAGCTTACTAGTTGTGTTGAGTTAGCTTCTTAGTTATGTGGAGTTAGCTTACTAATCTTCTAGAGTTAACTTCACTACCAGATCGGTTGGTGGGATTTCTTCACCCCGATTTAGGTAGTACTTACACTTCCCTCCTCCTATATGTACATCTTTCTTATTGAGTAATTGAAGTCATTTTATTGTAATGTATTGATCATTATGGATTATGATGGATTTCCATATGTATTATTTTAGCTCTTGTATTTTGTAAATCTAATGTGGATGTTATTATCATCTCGAGATCATGGCTCGAACAATATTCTTATCATTCCTTTCAAAATCAATTAGTTATTTGAGGAAAAAAAAATCATTTACCCGCAACTCATTCCAACCTTGATCTATAATCCATCGCCTCTTCCTTGGTTACAAATATGAGTGTCTCTCCTTCATAATTCATATCTTGGAAGCTTTAACAATTTTCATCAACACTCTGCCTATTTTCATTGGAATTTTCATATCGAAAGGCTTCCCATTTGATCATCCATTCCTTGTAGCATCCTTCTTCATTTGGAACAAAGCTTGGAGCATCCACAACCAAATCATCGAAAGATATCCAAAAATTGTTGTACTCCATTCCACACTTCAACTATCTCATCCAAGGTGGAAAGAGAACTTGAAGGAAGGTTTACATTATTTTTAATTCCTTATTTCTTTCATTGATTTTAATTTCTTGTATACAATTATCATTTTTTTACAATGACATTATCCATGTTAACATGCTTCTTTCTCTTATTTCTCTTGTTTTGTGCCATGGTTTCTAGCTTGTATATCCACCGTTAAGTGTATCACATATTCTTATACAGAAATCTATGAGTATACATATTTTCTTTTGAGATGCATGCTCAAATTCTTCAATGCACACACCTCAAAAGAGGGGCAAACATTTAGGGTTTTACTATACATACATTTCCTAAAAATACATGCATCTTTCTAGGCACATGTACATATGGAAAGGAGCACAAAAATGCCTTAGAATTGACTGAGGAATAAGAATTTAGTAAAATATACAAGGTGTCATGATCAGTACATCTTTGTCAAGACCATATGAATGATTTGGGCCCTATCATATGGTTTTTCCCATGTGAAGTGTCTTTGGATATTTCAACATTCTCAGGTATTTTATCATTGTTTCAATATTTTTATATAATTTCATACTCATTTTAAATTAGTTTGGAACAAATTTAGGGGACATTAATTATTTCACTCTCTTTCTCCATGAAACTAAACTTCATCTTCAATTTTGGCACATTCGGTGTATGGATCTCCTTTCTCTACTTATATTTCAGCGTATAATAAGGTGTATTTAGTTTATAATCATTTGTGTGGCACATAGGAAGAGTATGGGAGCACTTATTTCTCTTTTCTACTATGTCTCCTAATTTTAAAATTGGGCTTATATCTATTTGCACAATAAGTATGGTTTGTGATGTTACGGAAGGTGTCATAGAATCTAAGTTCTTTGAAGAAGAAATTTCCTATCCTCTTTGCACTTAAGGGAAAATATCAAAGTTTCTAAATGAATTTGATACATAGTCTTCTTCCTCGGTGGGGTGATTCGAATACTCTCTTTAATTCTTATCTTTGGTGTTCATGTGTTACATTAATACACCTAACACATCGACCTATCCTTGATACAAATTGGGGGCTGATCACCCCCAATTATTCATAAAAATTCAATAAATCTATAATATCCAATGCACAAGAATATGATCACATTCCCTCTGCAAATCAAATACGCATATTCCTTCCATTTTTGCATTTATTTTAACATTTCTTATTGCATATTTATTTAAAATAATTTCATTACATATTAAGTTAAAGTTAATTTTCCTAACTTGATCATTAACTACACTCTTTATTTTAGGTTTCATTTTAGAGAAAACCAACACCAACACAATGGGATACTAAAAAAAAAAATTACTATGAGTAAAGACCAATTATGTCCATGCACTCAGGTATATTTTCCTTTAAGCATGTAATTTCATTTCATACTTAAAGTGGGGGAAAATGTAGGAACTCAAATTTACCAATCTATCAATTTACTCTATTGATCTTTACATTGCACACTTACATGTACAAACACACTCTCCTCACTCTTTCGTAGAACACCTTAATAAATCTTGAATTACTTATGTATCTTTTCACACATCTCTATCATCATTTTCTAAATTTTAACTGCATAAAACACATCTATAAACATCCATCCTCCAACCCATAGATTCAAAACATGATTTTTCCCTTCTGGTCAAAACTACCATTTTCAGTCAATTTGTTCAAATCTACAAGTTAACCCTACTGTATGGTTTTGGATTGACACGATTTAACTTCTATCATATTATTTTGAGAAAATATATCCCCTTGGTTGGCATTTCATGACATAATAATGTATTTAGAAGCATATATAAGAAATTAAATTACACCTTGTTTGGGAACCTAGAACTTTAAGAACTTCTCAAGTAAAATAAATCATAAAAGGCACTCAAATATCCCTAAAATATCAAATAACTCATGTAAATCCATCAGAAACACCCTCTACGGTGTATGAAGTCTTCGAATAGGTCTAGGAGTCTGCATCATCATTCTATAAGTAATCAAAGTTACCCGTCTACCAAAAATAAGGATACTTTGCCGTATAGAGCGAGGCCACTCAAACTTTTTGTGAGGCTACTAATAGACAAGGAGAAACCACCTAAAAAATTATTTTGTTGTTTAGTAAACTCGTCTTGACTTTTCACTCCCGAATACCTCTTTTGAAGAAATTTTTCTCTTTCTAGTCGGTTGTAATTTTTTTCTCACATCAATACGTGTTATCAAAGGTACCTTAAATCCAAAATGATGGAGTAAATACTCGGGGTTTGTCAAATAAAAGCATTTAATTACACTATTTTGACAAAATAGATGTGAAATACTTAGAAAAATGCAAAAAAATAGTAACATAATTTATTTAAAAAGATATAGTAATAGAAAAAGTTAGGAAAATGATATATCCTTTTTAGTAGAGTGAGGCCACTACAAGATGGGTTAAAATTGTTGTTATAGGTTAACACCACCATAGAATAATGCCAAACTTCCAACCGCTCAAATCCACCAACATAGACAATGAAACCATTGTAACAAGTCAAGGATGCCACGAAATACATCAAGGATGCCAAGTAGGGTGAGAAAAAATAGAAATTACATAGGGCAAGGATACCACGAGAAGAGGTAAGGTTGTTGGCTATAAAAGTGTGGCCGTTGAAATATTTAGAACTCAAAAAGTGAGGTTAAAATGTCAAAAGCAAGCATTTTTCTTGGAAAAATAAAAATTTGGTACCACTTTGCCTCTTTACTACATGTAAATAACACTCAACACTACCAAATACCAACAAATATCCACAAGAACATGAAAATTTACAAAAAAATCAACTAACTTGAAGCAAAAATGCATATAAGAATAAATAACAAATGTGCATGAGATAAAGGGGTGTCCCATTGAGCATTCCATATGTATGCATGCTGAGGAATTTAGAAAAATTAAACAAAGGACTTAACACCAAGTACATCCTATCCTACTTTCTTAAATAAATACATCAAGATAAAGTAATGGAAAGGAAATTAACTAAACTTGCATAAACATAAACACTACATTAATGTAAACATCTCTTTATTGTTTAAATGTGTTTTTGATATGTGTGTATTCCTTACAAGATAGCTGCAAAGCCACAAATTATCAAAGATATTGATACAGGAAGATATCTCCTCAAAATGGAAAGAAAATCTTGTTTGAATATTCTCTTACTAATTTAGAAAGTAGGGATCTTTCTAAATTTGGCAAGTCTTCCTATATTAGAAATTATCTTATGAGAAGTGAATATGAATGTCTTATAAGGACATGGTTTACTTTGGTAAAGAGGTACTAGGTTATTTTATAGTTTTTCCTTTTGAGAAAACCAAAACTTCTAGTGAATGTGGGATAATGGAGATGTAGAATTAGGAGTGGATAAGCATGATTAGAAAAGATTAATTAGAATTTATGACTCATAGGAGTTAAATGAGGTTTAACTAACAAATTAAGATTAATTAATAGGTCAAGATTATCTTATAGAAGATATTTAGAGGAGACGCATAGGAAATTAGTGGAATTAGAGGGGGTTTAAGAGTGGGATTTATTTAATAAGAGAATTGTGAAAGGGGATTAATTAATTAAAAGAGGATTTTAAGTCAAAAGAGGCGTTAATTGGCATCCAATATGGGAGTATTTTTATAATTAGTATAAGGTCACTAATTATAGTGTGATGATGAGAATAAGGAAAATTATATCAAAATTATGTGGCTAAAATTAGGTGTTTACAATTTCCCTCTTTGATGTGGTGTAGTGTCAAGTGAATTCATATCAAATAGAAGACAAATTTATTTTATATGAGTAGAAGAAAATGGGTAGGATGGACGATGGCCCCTTGGGCATTAATGGGGTGATAGAATAGGGTGATGGATGTTTGAAAAGAAGACAACAATGACCATGGCAGAAGAAAATACCATCACAACAAATGAAAGGTCATGGCAGAGTAGGTAGAAACTATCATGGTGATGGCTATATATAGGGAGGAGAGGTAAAAATAAGTTTTATTTCACCCTCTCAATTTGTCTTAAATAGCTCTAGATGATCATGGTGAATACAGATAACATCCCTAGAATTATTAAACCATCTAGAGAAAGTTGAGTACCAAAAACACACAGACACAAGGCTCGGGTAGGTGATGTTTTGTATATTAGTTTTTGCTTTTGGAATTTTTTTATTTTACTCAAAATAAACACAAATATCATTCTTCGCACAAGGTCATTGAAATTGATATTTGTAAATTTTAGTGATTTTGCTATATACCTTGGTGAATTTGTAGCAAATTTGGTAGCCTTTATTAGGTAGTAGTGACTTCACTACAAGAAATGGTGACGTTGCTTAGAATGTGAAATTTTCTTCAACTAGTGGCGCTTTTTCTAATTTGGTGTTTTTGCTAAAGTAGTGGTCTCACACTAGGTCGAATGACCTTGCCCATTTTTTGCAAATTTTCCCCATGTAGTGGTGGTATTTCCCAAAAATGACAATTTTTGTCCAACTCATAGTGTATTTTTCAATCTAAGTTGTTTCTTCATAAGTTATAGTGGATTTATAAAAACTATCTTTATTTAGTGTTAATGATAAACTTCAAAACTTTTAGAAAATTGACTATGTCTTAAGATGTTTTTTGTAGGAGCAATTGGGGGTTATCTAGTTCCATGAGCACTCGTCCCACACAATGGAAACATTGTAGACACTTCATCCATATGAATGGGTGATTTTGGAGGAGTTAGGGTTATTCTATGTAGCATTAATGACAACATTATAGGTAGATAGGTTGTTATTGACTACACTACTAGAGAGAGGTGACACTCAAATAGGAGCACATTCTAGCTCTCGACAGGGGAGATGGATGCACCTTGGAGGATGTGTATAGGATATTGTATTTTTCAATCATCATCAACCAAATTTACTATGATACCATAGCCATATAATATGAGAAGATTTGAGTGATATGACGGCCCGATCTACCGAGGTGGCAATGGATCAACATACTACTAACCGAGATTTACGACTAAGATTGATTGAAGACCTACCTTTTATTTTGATGGATCTTTTTAGTGGCATATTTCTTCCTAACAATAGTGTATGATATTTAGTAGCTAGGTGCACAAGAGTGATTACTAATATGGGGAGTGACATAGTGTATTTACAACTCTGTAGAGACTTGTAGTTGGTTATAAATAAGGAGGGTCTAATAATAAGACACGTGACCTTCTTAAAAATCTCAACATGGGATCACATTTCATTAGGATGGCTAGTAGGCCCATTTGACCCTTTAAAATATGAAGATCCACAAGCCTTATCATAGTAGGGTTCTACATAGAGAGAGAGATAGTCAAACCACTAAGCACGATGCCCCGTGTCGAGAGAGATGTGACCTTATAGTAAATTGAAAAATAATTCACACTGATATGGATGTCATTAGATCCATTGACCAATGAGTATGCAAGGAGTATGTAGCTCATGAAGCCTCTAGATCCCAAGTTGTGACAACTATTTAGATCACATCATGTGATTACATTGAGAGGAGACATATTACAAGACCCTGTCGTACGAGATTCCCATTTCAACATATTAGCAAGAAACTATCAATTCATTTAGACCATTAGTATTAGATAGGTTTTGGGATTTAGTGGGAACACCGTCAATAATAGGGCCTCCAAGGTCATCAACGGAGAAACTAGTCTTAGGGATAAGGTAATGTTCACCATCCCTAGGGCCATCTAGTATTCCAAGACCATGACAAAGTCGTGTTGAGATCTCGACTCATCTAGATCTAGGAGGTTTGATTGTATTATGATTAGATATATCATACGATTTTGAGATAATTTTTAATAAACTTGAGTGCTTTTTAACATCCCCAGATATATAGAGATGATGTTTTTTTAATTTTCTATGTGTTTTTTACAAGTTTGATTATGGTGTTTGACATTGATTAGATCATGATAGTTGTTTAACATTTTATTTCTAGGTTAGATGGATGATGATAGATAGATGTATGAATATATTAGATGTGATAGGTATATGATGATGTTATATGTGCTTTATTATCTCCTAGATAAGAACTAGTTGCATTGATATGTTTTGATTTTTCAAATACATCGATTATCCATTTTGTATTTTACTACATCACCTACATGTCATGCCTTGGGAGAGTAGAAGAAATTAACGGGTTAGTTATAATAAATTTTAGTTAGAATGGGGAGTTAGAAACTATTTAGATGGGTTTTGTGATGAAGAGGGGGTGGTAAACTATTTTATAGCTTGTGCAATCACAACATGAAATAGCTCTTATTTAATGTAAGCATACAACAAAAAGATATAATGATGTGAGAATCCATATTACGAATATTTGTAAGATGTTAAAGGACTGAATCAAATGAAAAAACCAAAGCAATGCAATATGAGAAACTAGACAAACAAGCAACCAATAATGAAAAAAGTAAAAGTAAGATATACTCAAACAAGAAATGTTTGAGAAAATGTACCAATGTTTTTATTATCAGGCTTCAGTACCCAAATGTTATAGTTATAAGAAAAAGGGTTAATATGATGCCCCAAGTGAAGATACGTGCAAGGGAATGGATGGAGGATGTACAAGTCCAAATAGAATAAAATGTGCACTATTATTATACCCTGAGCAATTATATATTCCAAAAATATAGACATAACAGTATAATCTTATTAGTAAAATAATATCACGAGAATGATTTGTATTTCGTGCACTACAATTATTAGCGAGCATTGAAGTGCATTGGTATGTAGTATAGCTCTCAATTTTTCATGTTTTTATGTTAGACACTATTTTTGGGTATTTTGCTACATTTTACAATGTTTTTTAGTTTTTTAGATTTTGAATGTTTTTAGATTTTCTAAGTTTTACTAATGTTTTTAATTTTCTAAGTTTTATAATGTTTTTATAGGTTTTTTTATTTTTTTGTATTTTCTAGGATTTACAAAACTATGTATATAAGAACAATGCATTAAGATTCCCCAACAAGAGGTGAGAATATACAATGGAGGATTCCCACGTGAATATACAAGAATAGGAAAATCCAAATGAATTCAAAGAGGAATAAGTTTAACTTGATTACGAAACAAAGCCATAGAAAATATTGTAAGGATCAATAATCCCCCAAGAATGATGTGTTTTTGAATAATATAATCCTCCTAAAACACTGGAAATAGGTTTTCACCATTAGACAAATTTATTTTTCCCGGATTTTTTTTTTTAAGTTTTTCGATTTTTGGATTTTTTAATTTTTACCTTTTTGTGAATTTGATATTAGGTGTAAGAGTGTTTGAGCTACATGGAATTCATGGGATATCAAATCTATTTACCATTAAGGAGAGTGAGCTTATAAAATCTTGAACCAAATTCAGCGACCATAAATTATGGCCTAACTAGTTAGGCTCAAATTTTCCTTTCTTCTCTCGTTCCTTAGTAGTATTGAAAAAAATTCTTTAAGAAAAAAACTCTCCGACCTCAAAATATCAAGAGATAATGTGTTTTTGTAGCTAGTATGAATTCAATTATGATACACTTTGATGTGATCAAAGGCATGGAGGTATTTTTCATCTAGCAAATTGAGCCCTACCATCCTAGCCACTCTATAATCTTCTTCATTTTCCATATAATCCTTCAGGATATATGTAGAGATAGAAGATCTATATTTAAGGGAATAATAGATACGAAGCAAAAGATAAGGACATCTGGGGTGGCTCTTGTAGGTGTGTGGATGGACATATGGTAAGCCCATAAGGTAGGATGAATCTGGAGGTGCCAATTATAGCTTATTTGACTAACCTATTTCTCAATGTTGCAAAGAATCATTTTATCGGTGGCCTCAACTTTTCCATTACCTTGAGGGTAATACGGGGTAGACCAATTTTGACATACTTTGAATTATTGGAAAAGGTTCGTTACTTGATTTTTTTGTAAATATTTACCATTATTAGTGAAAATAGAATAAGGAATGTCATAATGAAAAATGATGTAGCTCATGATAAATTTAGATATATGAGCACTTGGTTACATAAATGATAGGGATATCCTCCACCTATTTGGTAAATTATTTAGTTGTGGTGATCATATGATTTTTCCCATTAGATGAAGTAGGTGTGAGCTTACATATGAGATTGAGACTCCAATTGGGAAATGACAAAGGTGTAGTGATAAGTCATGCAAGGATTGCGATGGCGCATGAATCAATTTGTCATGTTTTGGGAACAAGAAAATTTTTCACACATATTGACAACAATTTGTTTCCATAGTAGGTCATTAATAACCCACACATAGATGTTTCTTTTTTATAACCATTTCATTAGTATGAGTACCACATATGCCTTTATGCACCTCCTTAGTAGCTTGAATAGACTCTTCTAAATTCGTACATTATAACACGGTCCCTTCATATCCTCGATGATATAGAGTACCCCAAGGAGGTTATAATGAGTTATTCATTTGATCAAGATTCATATTTAGGAGTGGGAAATGTAAGGTGGGAAGGTACCATCATGTAAGTAATTGTAAATTTCCATGTACCAAGGGGGAAAGGGACAAACAACTCCACATACCAAATAATATTATGACATGTCGTAAGCATGTACCATAAGATGTTTGACAAGGAAATTTAATTCATTGATATCCAGAGTTAGGTGCAAAAGAGATCCAATAGTATCCATAACAAGTATAGACTTATTTTACATTTGTGGGATCATTTGGAAAGTGGTCCTGAAAAAATATTCCTTCAAAATTGTTGTCATATGTTTGTAGGGAATAAGCTTTTCATCCTTGACATTGTAATTTTGTTAATAACTTATTTGAAATAATCATCTATGATTCACCTATAACTTGAAATTGTTTGATATTATATTTAATAGAAACTTTTAGACTAGTAATAAAGGGTTCATATTCTAGAATATTAGTGGTGCAAGGGAAACCAATTCTGAAATATCATGGAATGAGATCTCCAGAGTGGTGATAAGAATGAATCTTGAATCTAAGAAATGAAAGGTGGATGAGCCATCAAATTATATTTTAAAAGTAGAGGAATACTTGAAAAATAATACTGATATATCAAGTAAGTCAAGACTTGATTGGTTAGTTCCGTAATGGTGCTTCCACAAGTTGATCAATGAGAACTTATCCTTTTACTTTTTGCTTGAGATATTCAATGTAAAATTCACTAACTAAAATGATCTAGTTGGTCACACTCTCCTTAAGAGTGGGTTTATATAGAAGATACTTGATCAGATCAACTTTGGAGATGAGGTTGGTTTTATTATTCAACAAGTAATGAAAAATCATTTGGAAAGAAAAGATAACAAAACATATTTTTTTAATATGTTGGATAATTTGTCTCATAGGATATAAATGTGTGGCTACTATAATATACATCTCTCTCTTTATGTTGTGCATCATATTGTGCTAAGAGCACCCGCAAATGAAATTGGGTAGCTTAAATGTATAGAAAAAAGGGTTTGGTTATAGTAGGCAAGATTAAAATAGGTGGATTCGATAAATACTACTTCAATTTTAGAAAGGCCTATTCGCATTCGAGACACTATTAGAAATCAACATCCCTTTTAAGAAAATGGGTGAAGGAATGTCACTTATCAAAACTTTGGGAAACGAATATGTGGATATCCTGGATTTTATCCTACAAACCGTGAATGTTTTTGAGATTTATAGGAGGCATTTTAGTAATAGTGGTGACTTTTTTTGGATCCAATTCAATTCATCTTCTAGAAATAATGAATACCAATAATTTTCCTTATGTAACACCAAACTAACATTTCTTTGGTTTAACATGACTTTATACTCTTAAATCCACTTTAAAATATAAGGAGGGATCATTATGTGTTGTGCTCATGTTTTGGAATTTCCAAGAATTCCATCCACGTAATCTTCTAAGATGTCATGTAACATATCATGAAATATAACAATCATGGCACGATTATATATATCCAATGCATTTTTGGAGCAAAAAATCATGAACTGATAAAAAAATTCCCAAGGAGTGGTGAAGGTAGGTTTATGTTGGTCCTCTTCCGCTATCTTGATTTTAGTTTATCCAAAAATACATCCATGAGGAATGACCTATGGTAGAATCAACAATCATGTCGATGTTGGGAAGTAGAAAATAATCATTAGGATGTGCCTTATTGATATCCCTAAAAAAATGTATAAATCATGATGAAAATTAACTTCTTATGAATAAGCACAATATTGAAGATCCACTTTGAATAGTCAATGGGACTAATAAATGCTACTTTTGCCAGGCATTTCGTAAGCTCTTCCTTGAATAAGAGAGACACATATGGATGCATTTGTTGGTATGTTGTGTTATAACTGTTGTAATTTATGTTAAATGCCATTAATGACAAATAGTATAATGGAGTAGAGTTATGGGGTTCTCATTGTGATGATGACATGGATATTCGAGAGGTTGATATGATGGTATGAGGTTATTTAGTGAGATTGACTTCTTCTGCAAGCGTAGTCATTTGGCCTAGCTAGTCTAGGTGATGGTGCATGATGATTGGAGTTTATTGGTGGCTTGAGGAGAATGGTATCAGCATGGAGATAATTTTTTAATAGTGATTATATGCTCACATGAGTTTCAGTGCAGGTGTATAGCTTGAAGACTAAGATTCGGTGTTCATCTAGATCGTGTTTATGTGCTTGGAGGCATGAGAATGAGATGTAGAGATATATTATCTCATGGATTCATGTATTAATGTGTTTAATGATTTAATAATGGTTTTGGGGAATTGTTGAGAGTTTCTATGATGAGTTATAGTGACATTTTTGTTAACACTAGCTTAAACCATGCAAAACCCCAAGGATTAGTCATTCAAATGAGATATGATGAGACTATGGAGAACTATTTACGAAATTTTAATGATTGGACATGATAAAAATATGTGTCCTAGAGGTGTGATCAAAATTTTGAGTCATTCCTTGGATGTTTTTTCAAGATAAGTCCATTTTAGTGAAAGAAGGTAAAAAAGAAGGGCATTTCCAACTCAAATTGCACCTTCTGATGCTTACCTTGAATTATATGATTTAAATGGGAAAATTTTGATATTGTGGATGTTTATAAATTTATTTTATAAGTTTTTAACAAAAATAATGATCTTATTTTGTCGTTACATTTTTTGAACGAATGTTAAGAAGGTAAACAACTCTTTGTGTGTTTGAAACCCTAGCTCAAAAGTGGTAGGAGATATAATTATCATAAGTTAGCATAATGTATTTATATTGAAATTGTGATTATTTTATGATGTATAGGACTCTTTCATGTTTCCATAAAGGCATGGTAGTTTATGTGGTGATTAATATACCCCACTTAAATAGCCATGTTTCAAAGAAGTTCAATTTGGGACAAGGTTGTTCAAAGGAGTTAAAATTAATGGTATTTTTTTATCATGGTACTTGTACTTAATTTTTATGATTGTTTTAGACATTAGGGATTCTTATAAATGAAAAATTCTGTCCTATTTGTGAATAATAGTCAAAGGTTAGTTTTGGGGCAATTTCAAGCGAGAGATGGGATTGGTCAAAGGCTTTCCACTTGGATTTGGAAGGAGTTACATATGTTATTGAAATAATATTCAAAGGTATTTCAAATTATATAAGTTTTTTTGTCTTGGTTATTTGATTTAATGGGAAAATCAGGTCATTTTGTTAAAAAGAAGGTATTTTGGTTTTCATGATAGGATTGCTCAAGTTGAAATATTGAGTTGGTTGAGGCATGAAATTGAATTAGTGATTATTTTTATCACCCGGAGAGTGGAGAGGAATGAATTGGGTTCCTATTTAATGAACTTATAGGTCTTAGTTGTTTCATAAAGGGTGAAAACTTGTTAAGTTTACAAACTGGTTTCTAGGTAATTTAAATATTTAAATTAGGATTTATTTTTTTAGATCTAAATTAACTTAATTGTAATTAATTAGATTTAATTAAATCTATTTGTAGTAATTTCAATTTTTCTTTTTTGGTTAGTAAATATATATTTTTTAAATCGTTTTATTTAACATTTTTTATCATTTTTTTACTCCAATAGCTCTAACATTAGTCAAATAGGACGTTTCAAAACGGTAATTCCTTAGGCATTATTATCATTCTTTTACTAATCGTGTGCTCAAGTGTGTAGTGATACTCTGAGCACTCCTTTCCCTTCCAGGCATTTTTCTAGTATTCAGAGGATATCTGAACTCCTTGAGTTCCCACTCATTGTTTTTACCCCTTTTATTGCTTACGACTAGTGAGCGCGTCTTCCATAGTCTGCAACAAGGGGGTTTTCATTTGTGACGTGAGACATTTTTTCTCACCACTAGGGTTGGATTTCACCTCCTTTCTTGTTTTTTGTTTGTGCTTGTTTATGGTGTCCTATTTGTTGCGCTCCACGAAACATTGTTGTGGCCTCCTCTCTTGCGCGTTATTACGCTAATCGAAAGACGAGTTACCAAGTGTTTCAAACCGCACGCACAAACCCGATTGTAATCAATGCACTAAACTATAATGTGCCAAAAGTGGGGGTTATTATTGTCCCGGTGGTTGTGTTTATTTTCTACATTTCTTTCTCTCTCCCTCACTATGGATTCTCTTTCAATTCCTTTTCTTACATCATTCAAATTTTTTGAATGGAGATTGAAAATAATAATGAAACTAAGGGGTAAAGGGTAATTCCGCATCACCATGGCAACTGAGACTGAACCAGATGACGAACCTGAAAAATCTAAGTGGTTAAACCATAGTGATGAAGCTTTAGGTCTTTTTTGCATATCTGTTTCTCCTGACTTGCTCTTCCACATTGAAGCATCCGAAACACCTAAATCTGCATGGAAAATGCTAGATGTGATGTTTGGACAACTAGATGACATGAGAGTGCATGAGTTGGAAAACGAATGACTAGGTTTAAATCCTAATGACTTTGAAAACCTACAAGCTTTCTTCTTGAAATTTATCCACATTAGATTATTGCTAAAAGGATGTAAAGTAGAGAAGAAATATTCTCAACTAATCTTGTCAATTCTCTCTAAGATAGGTCCCGAATATTTTGTCTTCGTGTCAACTTTCTATGCTACAAAAGTTGCTTTGGGCGATACTTGGACTATGCCCTCCTTTGACTATTTTTCATCCCAACTCATTCAAGAATAGGACAAACTCATTCAAATGGGGTATCTCAAGTCCAAGTCACATGCCCTTGGAGCAAGTACTAGCAAGGGAAAGAAGACTGAAAAGAAGAAATTAAAAAAGTATCAACCTAAGAAAGAAACCAAGACCAAACCTAAAAATGACACAAACACTTTGACTTCTGAGCCTAAGGCATAGAAAAGCAAGTATTTGTGTTCCTATTACAAGAATTCTGGTCATGACGAGCAACACTATTTTCAGAAATAGATTGATCACTTATCTCATTTACTTGAGAAGAATAAAATAAGTGTTCCTGAATCCATAAAACAAAATTCTCCGAAGGCTGAGTCTTCTGCTACAAAAGGTGCTAAAAATGATAAGAAGAAAGGAAAATCCCTTATAGCCAAATTTGCTCGTTCATCGACATGGATTATAGATTTCGATGCCTTGTACCACATGGGTTCTTCACATGTTGAGTTTTCCAACATCAAACCTTGTGGAATGTCCCAAATCACAATGGGTAATGACACGACAGTGTCGATTTCTAGTAGTGGATCAGTAGAGATGGATGGGGGAACATTTAACCAAGTGTTGAGTGTTCCTGATCTCTCTACCAATCTCCTATCGATTTACCAAATTACTCACCTTGGTGAAGGAATGCGAGTGAAATTTTGTCCTAACTCGGTGATTATTCATGAGCTTAACAATGACATTATAGTGGCTGAGGGAAAGATTGATCACCATTCTCGGTTATATACCTTTTCCCACTTTACTTCTGATTCTACACCCATCGCCTTGCTCACTCATGCAAATGAGGTTAGTAAGCTATGGCATGAGCATTTTGGACATCTAAATTATCGCTACCTTGAACAATTGAGCCAAAATGAAATGGTCAATGGGTTGCCTCGCATCAAGTTTTCTAAGGTTCTTTGTGAGGGTTGTACCCTTGGAAAGCATCCTGAAAAGAAATTTGATAAAGGAAAATCCTGGAGAACCACTCATCCTTTGGATCTTGTTCACAGCGATGTTTCTAGTCCATTTCCTTCTCCTTCATTTACTAGAGATCATTATGTGCTAACCTTCATTGATTACTATTTGTGATATAATTGGGTATAAATTCTTAAGCTTAAGTCTGAAGTCTTTGAACATTTTCAGAATTTAAGGCTCTTGCTAAGAAACAGGCGGAACGGTCTATTAATGTTCTTCAAACTAAAAATGGAGGTGAATATGTAAACAATAAGTTCATGGATTTATGTACTTCTAAAGGGATCTCTTTGCAGCGTACAGTTTCTTATAGCCCTTCATAGAATGGAGTGGCAAGAAGAAAGAATTGTACTCTTAAGGAGATGGCCACTTGTATGATTCACTCAAACTCTCTTCCTCCGTAGTATTGGGCCAAAGTAGTGAATTGTGGAAATTAATTTTAGAACCATGTTCTTCACAAGGCAAGAAGAGGGATGACACGCTTTGAAGCATGGTTTGGACACAATCTCGATGTTGTGCACTTTCAAGTCTTTGGATCCAAGGCTATGGCTTGGATTCCCAAGAAGAAACACAAGGCCTTGGAACCACAATCCAAACCTTGTATCTTTATAGGGTATCTTGATGATGTGAAGGGATATCAATTGATGAATCCTACTTCTCATTAGCTGTATATCGAGAGAATTGTTAAGTTTGATGAGTTTTCTTCGAATTCTACTTCTCCACCTATTGAGGTTCTTTATCTCGCTAACTCGATTCTGACTCATCAGATGATGATATTGTTAAGCGTGCTCCTCTTTCAGATCCTCCTAGCCATCAGGCCTCTAAGTCTTATGATTATGATAGTAGTGATGATGAGGAATATGTCCCTTCTCACTCAAGTGAATAATCTTCTGACTCTGAGCCTGATCCTCCTAGTCCTCTTTGGGCTAGGAAAACTTTGCAAAGTGCTGGAGATTTAGTTGAAGATACTTCAGATATGAGACATACTCACTCATATTTCATTGGACCCCACTCTTTCTTCACCTCTGCCTCTGATCCATAGTCTTTTCAAGAGGCTTCTGGTATTCCTGAGTGGGATTATGCCATAGATGAGGAGTATTCCTCTCTCATGAATAATGATACTTGGGATCTCACCCCTCTTCCGAAAGGAAGAAAAATCATTAGGTGTAAGTGGGTGTTCTGAACAAAGTATGGAGTAGATGAAGACGACAAAAATTTTAAAGTGCAATTGGTAGCTAAGGGTTTCTCCCAGGATAAGCGGGGTTGATTATACTGAAACCTTTTCCCGGTTACGAAAATGACTTCTATTCAACTAACTCTAGCCATTGCCTTAGGAAACAGATGGAAATTCCATCAAATGGATGTTAAGAGTGCCTTCCTTCATGGTGACCTGGAGGAAGAGATCTATATGGAACAACCTTTGGGTTATGTCCAAGATCCCTCCCTCATTTTCAAGTTTAAAAATTCTCTTTGTGGCCTTAAACAAGCCCCTTGGGCTTGGTATGCCAAGATGGACTCCTTTTTATTTACATTAGGGTTTACTTGGCGTCATTCTCGATCCAAATGTTTATATTCTACGGCAAGATGACTCCATACTCATTCTTGTACTATATGCTGATGACTTGTTGATCATAGGAATCTCTTCCTCTATTATTGATTTTGTGAAGATCGCCTTGGCCAACAAGTTTTCCATGACTGACTTAGGTATTGTTCATTAATTCCTTAGGATCCAAATTTCACAATCTGACTCAAGAATCTTGATTTCATAACCTAAGTATGCTCTTGATTTGCTAGCTCATTTTCATATGTTTGATTGCAAGTATTCTCCTACTCCTTTTCTTTCGGGGTTAAGTTGGTTTCAGATTGCTCTACTCCCTTGGTTGATGGTACTCTTTATCGACAGTTGGTGGGGAGCTTGATTTACTTGACTCACACTTGACCGGATTTATCGTATGTTGTTGGGATCATGTCCAGATTCATGCAAGAGCCACATGAGTTACATTGGAAAGCAACTAAATAGATCCTTCATTATGTTTGTGGCACCTATATTGATGGCATTCACTATCATGGAGGGGTAGATATTGACTTGATTGGGTTCACAGATTTTGATTGGGTCGGTGACTTAGATCATCAGAAATCTACTTTTAGCTATAGTTTCTCTCTTGGTTTGGGTCCCATTAGTTGGTCTAGCAAGAAGCAGAATGTAATTGTGATATCATCTACAGAGGCAGAATACAGAGGAGTAGTTAATGCTGCCACAGAAGCTATTTGGCTACAAGGTATTCCGAGGCATCCAATTTCGCGGCCTACCATTATCTACTTGTGATAACATGAGCACAATCTATATTTGCAGAAATCTAGTTTAGTATCGAGTGGATGAAGCACATTGAGATCCATATGCACTTCATATGGGAGCTTATTCATGATGGTATCATCGATATTCAAGACATTCAAACAAATCAAATTACGATTTATTCACCAAACCCTTCACCGAAATGATGTTTCTTCACTTATGGTCTCTTCTTGGGTTGAGGTCTTCTATAGCTGCTCATATTCTTTAGGCTATGTAGTCCTTATTTTCTCCTTCTTCTTCTAGGAATATTGTGTTTGTATATGGGAAACTTATCGGGCCTTTAGTTGTCGGGCCCCATTGACCAATCTTTCTTAGTTTTTAGGAGTTCTTCTCTTTCCATCGACTCATCATCGCTACTACCCCAGATTCGATGAAGGGGGGGTGTTGGTGTGAGTTATCCTATGTGCCCTCCTCACATATTGGAGGGTCTTCTCACATGGGTTAGGTTTAGGGTTAGGTTTAGGGTTTCATGTGTGTCATGCACTCATTTATTACTTAGCACCCTATATGTACCCATTTACTATTTATTTATGAGCATGCCAAGACACTCCGTTGTCTTTCCTCTATGTGAAAGTTTTGTTTCTATTGAGCAAGTTCTTCCATTACTGATCGATTCTTCCTTGCAATTACTGGAGCTATCACAATTCCATTGGATTACAACTACTTCGTGGTGCATCATTTCCGATTCAATTCTTGTAAACTCTTTTCGGGTAACATGTTTTGGTGAAGAGGAAATTTGTTGTGGTTTGAGTACATGGATGTTTCAAGAGCTCTAACATACATGGATGTGATTTACATGTCATGAAAATTATATATAGTGGTTATATTCCATAGTTTAGTTGTTTAGGATCGTGCTTGATTACGAAAGGTCAAGATAGAGTGTTGGAAATAGTTGTTTAGTGAAGGATATGAGCCTTTTGACTTATGTTATGAATTACTTAATTATTCCAAGAAAAATTTTAGTATCGAATTCTATTTATATGTCATATTACACGTGTATCATGAATTTTCTAGCTTGAGTAATCATGTTTTTATAATTTTTGTTTTAGCTCATCCTAGTGATGGGGTTTTGAGCTTGTTTGGTGCAAGATGAGTGGTTTTGGGCATGGCCAACGTATATGGGACATATTTGAATGTTTAAATGATTCAATTATCATGTTGTTAAGTTTAATTTTTTTAACAAAAGTATGGAAACCGAATTGGTGTGGTTTTGAGAGTTGAGAAGGGTATAAAGTGCATGTTTGAATTCAAATTCACGCTAGTTGAGCAACGAGCAGTAAAAATTGTGACCTATAGGAGAGTTTTTTCAGGCACCAAGGCATGTTTTAAGATATTATAGAGTGAATGGAAGGTTAAAGATTGTTTTCAAGTTTGTTTGCAAGATTTTTAGTCCAATACAAGTGAATAAGGAATGAGAAAAAGAGAGCTAGGTGTGCAAGGGTTTGAAGGTTGTGAGCTGAATTAATGATCTCAATCAGTTGTGGTAAAAACAATACATCATAGATATTCTTAAAAGGTATTTAAATGGGTGCTTGATCATTGTAGGGAGTTATATCGGTTGGTGATTCACTAACCTATGGGTTGATGCACCTTATAGGGTTGGTGCTCCTTGTGAAGTTAGTGCTTCACTAAAAAAAATCATTTTAGTAATATAATCAAAAATTTAGTGGGTTTTCTTCCCCTTGAGGGTTTCCCACTTATATCTTGTGTTATGGTGTTGATTCTCTTTGTCATGGTTATTTGAATGCATGATTTGCGATGGTGTGCATGCATTAATGGATGGTTAATTGGTTTATGGTTTTAGTAAGAAATATAAAATTGAATTAAATTTTTAAGGAATGATTCCCCCTCAATCCATTGTGCTAACAACATTTTGTAGAGATTTTGTTTGATCGACTTAGATAATTCATGACAAATTAAATTATGCACAAGCGAAGAAGGATCTAATCGACATGTCCACATATGACAAATAAAACACGTCACCAAATTATTTAAGGAGCATAAAAATAAATTATATTCTTTCGATTAAGAGAATCTCCCAACTTGAATATCTTAGGTTGTTCCTCTATGTTGATGTTGACGTCAATAGTTTCCTCAACCAATAACTTAAAACCATATTCCACACACGTAGGATCATGAGGGAGATTGATTTCATCCTATATTATCATGTAAATGATATTTTCACCAATCAAATGGTCACTTATATACTCTATTTTTTAATTGTAATTTTTTTCTATAAGTGCCTTAAAGAGGTTTTCACTATGGGATTTGAATTTTTCATTCTTTTGTTTTTTAGAATATATTTTTGCATTTTAAACTTTTTTCTAACCACTAAACTCATCCTCCTCCTAAATTACATTTATGTATCAATTTTGATGGATAATTACTTCTTATGATCCCTAATGGGGATGTCATCATGTAGTCCCATGACATATATGATTGCTTCCTCATTCTAAAAGAGATTAATTGGTATGTATTTTTTAGTGCCAATTGATTAAGGATGGGTGTATAAGATTAATTTCCATGATGAAAGGGTCTAAGCTTAAAATTTTCATATCATAAAATAGATTCGTAGAGGTAAGGTCTTCATATAGACTAGAAGGACACCCTAGTTCATTTTCATATTTAGAAGATCTATCTTCGTGCTCAGAAAAGGTGACATAAATTTCTATAGGTGGTGAACCATAAGGTTATTCTCATGTGTAGCTAGAGGTT
This sequence comes from Taxus wallichiana var. yunnanensis, assembly GCA_018340775.1. Lineage (NCBI taxonomy): Eukaryota > Viridiplantae > Streptophyta > Pinopsida > Cupressales > Taxaceae > Taxus > Taxus wallichiana. Next base: position 760,526,333 of record CM031234.1, read on the forward strand.
CCTGCATACCTTTTTCATGTAATCCACACCCATAAATTTGGTATCCCATAGCATACATCATCTTTGTAGGGATAACATAGTCTAGGGATTGATAGTAGGAGGTCATCTTCTAATTAGGTGATTTTGATGTCTAAGTGTTAACTAGACGTTCATCTTCTAAGAGGCCACCAAGTATAACCTTGTTAGGGTTGTTGTCTTTAATGCTCTTTTTTAGATGAAATTTTGTCCTACAACATGTTTTTCGATGACTGTGGGAGATTGGACACAAGGAGGTCGTATTGGAGGCCATATTCTCCACAATCAGTGTTAAGTATTTTAATCTTGGAATCCCATGTGGTAAAGGGGGATGTGTTAGTGGATGCACACATTGCATTGGTTTGAAGTGTATCATGGTCGATATAAGAGGTGAGAAACATTAATTCAATTTTAACAATTTTTTTGTAATAGAGTAGTCACAAGATTTTTATAATGGATTTCTAAAGATCTATAATGGGAAAAGGGTTGCATGTTACTAGGAATTATTATATCTTAAAATTTGTTATATAATTTGATACATTGATGGAATGTGGAGGGTACAAATTGCATGGCATGAATCCATGGGTAGTTAAGGAGGATGTTATAAGGAGGCTCCAAATCAATGACATGTAATCTAGTTTCATGTGTGATGGTCCCAAATTCCATAAGTAAAGTAATGGTTCCTACCGATTGTATCCTTGTATTATTATAATAATTAATGGTGATTACATTAGGTTCAAGCTCTATATTAGTATGTCACAAGTGTCTAATAATATTTAGAGTTTAAATTTTTAAACTAGATCCATTTTCCATAAGCACCCATTTGAATTTCTTGTGGGTAATAATCACTTCAATGTACAAGGGTAAATTATGTTTGCAATTATCTATTGGAATCTCATTTTGGCTAAAACTTATCTATTCATATGGGTTGATTTGTTTGACCAAGGCCTAGAATCACAAAGGGTCAATGTCCATTGGAACTCTTTACACCTAAAGGGTCTTGTAAAGAATGTATTTATGAACATTGGATCTTTAGAGAAGATCCAAAATAGAAATCTTAGTAGTTGTCTTCTCAAGTTGTTCTAAGAGATCATAATGACCATCTAAAGGTATAGGTAGATGATTTCCTAGGACAACAATGTCAATGTGTTATGTTGTAATGAAACACCCTTGGGACTTGAATTTTCTAGTGGTGATATGGTTAGTGATTGGGTTAATATAAAAAATTATAGATTCGAATGGATTTGATGTCTAAGTGATGAAATGCTTTGTACTTTTTCCTAGTAATGATTGGCTTGAATCCATATTTAGTGTTGTTTTTTTATTATTCTTGGGAAAAGGTTATTTGTATGTACCCAAGTGATTATTTGATGATTTTTGGGTTCTCGCACATCAAGTTCTACATCTCCTCGATCTAGGAGATATTGAATATATATTTTTAGTTTCATGTATTGATATATTCCATAAACTTTTACATGATGATTCATAATATTCAAGGTATTTATATAATGAAGTTTTAGGAACATATTTTTCAAAAAAAAGAAATATTAGAGAATGTGAACATATTGGTTTGATAAATTTTCCGAAGGATCGATGATAAGGACTCAATAAGTGGATTATAGTCCTTGCGTTTATTTTTCTGGTTTAGATTTTCAAAGTGAGAAATTTTTAAATGTGGGTTGTTTTAGACCACTTAGATGTGTTTGTAATTTGTAATTTCATCACCTACGACATTTTTTTCTTGTTAAAAATTTGCATTTGTCAATATTTTTAGGGTCATAGTCCCTTTGGAAATGTTTTAAGACCCTTTTAGATAATAAGAACTTTCTCATTTGACTTCTTTTATCAATGAATTCTTCAAAAGTTTCTACAAAATGAATTTGCAAATGGAAGACCATATCGAATGAAAATTAGGTACAAAGATGATTATATTTTTTTTCTCTAAAATTGAGAAATTGAAGAGACTAGCTAACCCTCGCCAATATTGTAAGTGGTAAATTTTTCATTTTTTTGTTTACCTTTGTATAGGTATAGCATTGTAATTTCACTTTCCATATTAATCGATCAATGGGAAACAAATGTTTCGAGATAATTCTGCAAGGTAGAGATTAACCCTATCAAGAGATGGAGAAACCATTCAACTTCATGACCTCCAAGACTTTGTGGGAACAATATATTGAGATAATGATCATTATATGCGACTTCTTGGCATGACATGAATAATTCCTTTACATGGTATCTAGGATCACCTTTTCCATGATATTTTTCAAACTTTAGAAAATCAAAACTATGTGTAAAGAGGGTATGTATCATTTCCAAAATAAAGGGGTAGGGACATAGTTCTTTAAACCAATATGTCTTTGTGTGTCCACTACAAGTTTATTGCAATCCAATAAGTGCATATTTAATGGAATTTCATTTTTGATCAAATAATTTACCGCATGAACGTGTATAATTAATGTAATAACAATTCTATTTAAAGGCTTCACCTCTACACTTTTCCATATGATATGTTTCATATGTTAGTCTAGGTTTATTAGTATGATTGATCTTAAGTTTGTTCATGTGTACATGTGAAGCTAAGATTTCGATTAGCAACTAAGTGTTTATATTTCTTAAACCATCATCTCTTTAGTTTATACTGTAGGTAAGGGTTTCTCACCCTTTGTTTTAGTATCACTGTTTATTTTGAAAAAGGTATGTAATTTCCTTTCGTATTCTTTTCTAAAGGTATGTTAGTAGTAGATCCTTGATAGGACCTTCAAGATTTGTTGATGCAGTGGTGTGTCCTAGGTCTAAGATGTCTTCAATATTTTTGAAAGATGGAGGATCTATTAAATCTTCCCCTCGAATCATACTAGTTAAAAATGCTAGATCAAAATCATAGGGAGTTTTAGCACCTAATTTGACCAAATGGGGGACTTGATCCTTGTTTTGATAGAGTAATTTATCGACCTAAGGCGAATTGTGTTCCAAGATGTCATGTGGTCTTTCTTCCTCTCCCCTGTCATGATTAATAAGATCAAGCACATGATTAAAATAAAATTCTACGAGATTCTAAAAGAAAGGATTACATTCACATCGTTTGTATCCTAATTGAATTTTAGGTTTCATGGTGACTTGTGAAGCTTAAATGAGTTTGTGTTTAAATGTGTTTTTATTTAAAGAACTTTTAGGTTGACTTAGGAAGTATAATGGATACAAACCAAATTTTTGTGAATATTTAGATGTTTTATTAAGTTTCCAAAGGAATCTAAGTGAAAATGGATAGTGTGATGGCTCTAAAATGGGTATTTTTCAAGTTTAAGATGTTTGATGATGTTTGTCAAGGAAATATAGGTAATATTTGGCGGTGTAACTACTATAAATGGCCATTTTCCCTAGTTTTAGATTTGTGAATTTTTAAGGAAAGTTAGGGAAATTTTGGTGTGTAATGGTAGTAAATGGTCATTTTTTCTATTTTTGGATTTGTAATATTTCTAAGAAAAGATAGGAAAATTTTGACAACATAACAACACAATTTTAATAATCAACTAGTTTTGGAAAACAAGTTTAAGTGTGAAAATTTTCGACAAAGTTTTGGGTTATTACTTTTGATAAATGAGGCTAAAATTTATATGATGTATATTATAATGACGTCAAAAATACTAAGTTTAACGTGGAATTTTTTTCCTTGTGAGGTTTTGTGTAAATAAACAAGTTGTAAGTAACACATTTTGTTGTTTTCTTTACAAACAAGGGTTTGGGGAAAAAGAAAAGAAAATAACAACCTATCCCTAATCTTTGGTCATTTATCTAGGATAAAAACATTATGAGGAGTGTCCTTGATATACCTTTCAATACAAGAGGAATAATTCCATAAAATTAGGAATTTTTTTCTAGCGAGAGTGTTTCAAGGGTCAAAGCCCCTCCCGTTCACTCCATCTATTTTAATGGAGCCTGGCCAAAAACAAAAGTATTTTCTAGTGGATGTAGTATGATGCCTAGGTATTGGAGGAAAATACACCCCTCACTTCATAAGAGCCATGTAAAAGTGAACCCCTACTTATCCAAAAATAACTAATCTTCCCACAAATTTATATAGCCCACCAACACATGGGATTTTTCCAAATGATTAGGTAATGATGTCCTAACCATTGAACCCTAATAAATAAAAAAACTTAACTATTTTTAATTTCCAAGATCACCTTTTATCACATGGAAAGAGAATATGAAGTTAGGATGAGGTATAAACACAAATCCAAAATGTTTCAAAGGGAAACAAACACCCTTGTAAAATGGTTAAAGAAAAGTTTCATCAAAGATATAATTTTCTTGCAAGAAGCCTAGATGATTAATGCAACAATGAACCCAATATTTTTAACCTTTTATAAGTAACCTAAGTGTTAAGAAAGATGATTACTCCCATATAATACAAAACATGAAGGAATGTGTAATTATTTAATAAAAATCAACCAAAGTGTGAAGTAAAACATTGTAAAATGATGAGCACACAACTTGGTTTTTTGTTTAATTTGTTTATTTTTTACTAGCAATATTTTGAGGAAGTGACTATGGAGACCTACTCACAAAAAATGTGTAGTTTCATAAAAATAAATATATTTGAACAAAATATTAGTGGCAAAAAGTGAGACAAAGTAAAGTAAAAATTGTTCTATATCATGAGGCTACTTGACACAAAATGTGAGGTCATTTTTACTACATCAAGTCTGCTAAATAGATAGTTTGGTATGAGTTATCACAAGGCCACTAAAATTTTGGTGAGGTCGTTTCTAGGTATAAAAATCCATCAAAAGTAAGGCCACCACCATATAGAGTTAGAATGATGAATTTTTTGTGAGGTCGCTTAATAGAGAAGGTGAAACTACTCAATATAATGGTAGTTTTGTTGTTTAGTAAACTTACCTTGATTTTTATATCTTGAATACCATTTTTGATGAATTTTGTATCTTTCTAGTCAATTGTAATTTGTTTCTCACGTCAAGCGAGTTCTATAAAAATCCCTTCAATCGAAAAAGACACAATAACCATCCACAATTTTGTCAAAATTTTTTATAAAAGCATGTAAGTACAATAGTTTGATAAAACAAAAGTGAAATACTAAAAATAATGCTGAAAATTAGTAATAGAGATTAAGAACAAAGATAAAATAACAGAAAAATTCAAGAAAATGATGGGCCATTTTTAACAAAGAAAGGATGCTTCAAGATGGGTCAAAACCATTGTTACGAGGTTGAGACTACCAAACTACTTAAATCTACAACTATAGACCATGAAACTACTATAATAGGTCAATGCCACCACTAGATACGTCAAGCCTTCTCAAGAGGGTGAGACAAAAATAAATACACAAGGTGAGGCCACGACAAGTAGAGGTGAGGTTTCCAATTGTGAAAGTGACGTCACTAGCTACAAAATTAAGGTCATTCTTTTCCAGGCGAGGCCAATGAAATCTTCAAAACTCAAAAAGTGAGGTAAAATTGTCAAAAAAACCAATGATTTTTATTTTCAAGATCAAATATTGAAACACATTTCTTCTTTATAACCTCGCAAAACAACACTCAACAATGCCAAATACGAACAAATATCAACAAGATCATGAGAATTTATAATAAATTCAAATAACTTGAAGGAAAAATTCACGAGACAAAAGGGTTTCCCACCAAGTGTGCCATATGTATGCATGCTAATGAAGTTAGAAAAAATTAAAAAAAGGAATTAACACCAAGTAAATCCTACCCTACTTCCTTAAATAAATATATCAAGATAAAGAAATGGAAAGGAAATTAACTAAACTTGCATAAACATAAACACTTCATTAATGAAAACCTCTCTTTGTTGTGTGGATTTGTTTTTGATATATGGGTATTCCTTACAAGTTAAATGCAATCCATGAATTATATAAGATCTTGATAAAGGAATATATCTCCTCAAAATGGCACAAAATCCATGTTTGAATCTTCTCTTACTACTTTAGCAAGTAGGGAGTTTTCTCAATTTGGCAAGCCTTCTATATTAGAAATAATCTTATGAGAAATGAGTATGAATGTCTTACAAGGACATGGTGTATTTTGGTAAGGAGGTACTAGGTTACTTTTATAGCTTTCCCTTTTTCGAAAATCACTACTAGTGAGTGTGGGATAATGGAGATGTAGAATTAGGAGTGGAAAAGTATGATTAAAAGAGATTAATTAGAATTAATAACCTATGAGAGTTCAAATATGTTTAATTAATCAATTAAGATTAATCAATAGGTCAATATTATCTTATAGAATCTATTTAGAGAATATATAGAGGGAAATTTTTTGAATTAAAGGGGTTTTAGAACATGATTTAATTAATAAGAGGGTTCGTTATTTAAATGTAATATTGTAAAGGGGATTAATTAATTAAAAGTGGATTTTAACTAATGAAACAATGCTAATTGGCATCTAAGATGGGGGAATTAACTAATTAGTAAAATGTCAGTAATTATAGTTTGATGAAGGGAAGAAGTACAATTAATAAAATTTTAGTATTAAAATTACGTAAAATAAATTTGGTGTCTACAACTTGCTAGTAATTAAATTTGAATACATGTAATAAAAATAATAATAAAAAGTTGCAAAATTGCAATAATGTAGCACTATGGTACCAACCTTTTGGCTATGATTTTATTAACACCAAAAAAACCAATTTTATGAATTACAACTTAACATGCAAAGGAAGTCAAATTCAAAATATAACCACTTAATAGTAAAACACTCTTAAACTCTTTTTGGACTTCCAATTAACTTAAAAATAGATTCATGTAAAATCTATGAATGAAGCCAACATGGAATAAGCTTTTCTCGGAATAGAATTATGCAAGCTAAGTATGTATTCAAATCCTAATTATATCTTTATCCTAAAGAATGTGCCCCAAGGTCCTTAAAATATAGGTATTTTGATAAAATTAGAAAATTTATAATTATCTTAACTTTGAAAGTTTCTCCCACCTCTTTGGGCATAACCACATAAGAATTTCTACTTATCGAAAAAGTAATAGTTGATTGTTTATTTTATGTATTTTTAGTTATTTTACGAAATCATTGTTCAAAAAATAACTTATTTGGTCATAATTCATTACAAAAATATGTGGATGAAATAAATCAATCCTAACAACTTCATGCAAGTCTATTTTTAAAGTATTTCTAAAAATAGAAATTACCTAAATTTAGTAGAATTTAAAATATCAAAATTGGCATTTTAGACTATGGAAAATCACAAACAAGATAGAAAAAAATTACAATAAAGAGTGAAAACCTTCATTGTAAGAATCCTTAGCCATCTCTCGATCGGATCTCTTGAAGGTCAAGGTTTTGTAATACCCTTTATTCAATCTATTGGATTTGTAATATTTTACGGATTTTGGATGCTCTAGGTATTCGAATGAAGTGAGATAAGCCAAGAGCATGTTTAATTGATGGATTTTGTTTTATATGAGAAGTGTAATGGTATGAGCAATAATTTTATTCACCAAATGAGTATATAAAATAACATCATAAATTCTCTTAAATTTTGGTGCATGATTTTCAAATGGAGGATCATTGATTTATAGCTAAAGAAAGTGAATCTTCAAGATACATTATTATTGAGTTTGATTTGAGAGTTAGATTGCTTTTATTGATTTACAGGGATGAGTCAAGGATGACTTGGAAAGGGGTTGAAGATGTTTTTGGTTAATAATGTCATTCTACTTTTTCACCAAAAATGAGTTGTGAAGAGTTGGAAGGTGGAAGAAGTTGGATAGGATTTTATTTTTCAAGACTTGTAAGATAACTCAAGTTGACTCAAGTGTTGATTTGAGTCAATTTAGACACCTCTTTTTTATTAAAATAATCATTTTTAGTGTTATTCAATACTTTAGTTAACTTGTATTTGAAAGGTGGATATGATTCGATAGTTATTTAAATTATTTAAATAATGAAGTGGACATGTGGATTTTTTATTGAATTTTTATATTAAATTAGGTAAAGGGTTAATAAGATTAAAAATAGAATTAATTAAATTAATTATATGTACAAACAAGGGGTTGTATTGGTATTTTGAAAAATTACAATCCATAGTGGTAATTTGGGGGTGTTTACAGTTTTTTCTCTATATACTATTATTACAGAGAAATAACACTTCAAAGATAGTATACGCTTGTAAATGGACAAATGATAAAAATATGTTAGGAACTACCCGATTTTCCCCAGTGAAGCATTTGGATGCCGCAGTGAATCTGAAATAGTTGATTGGATTACCTCCTCAAGCCGGGTGGGAACGCGACAAAGTGGTGAACAACCACTCAATAGGAGAGAGAATATTCCACAGATAAATATTGAGTGAAAAGATGAAGAAAATTAGTGAGCTTGGTCACATAGGTGAAAAAAAAAAAGAATTAGGGTGAGCACAAGGGTATAAATAGATGGGTGGGATGGATAGTAAATATCGTGATTCACTTTTTATTATATAATCCATGTTCCTTTCCATTGATGTTTGAGCTCGAGATTTAAGAGATATGGCTCACCGATCGCAATGGAAACATCAAGTAGAATGCATTTGAGAGTTCGGGAAGAGACTAGATGAGGGAGACATAGTATGGAACTCTTAAAATTTTCATTGGAGTGCATTTATTACTAGCTATGAATAGAAGAAAAATCAAAATCAATGTTATTGCATGTACTTAAGTACACTATAGTAGTATATGAAATATGAAAACACAATAGTGTACATGCTAGCATGTTACTAGTGGCATAAGCATTAAGTGAAAAATGAATTAGTGTGTTAAATGCACTAGCCTAAAAATAATAGAATGTGTTTTAAAGTGAATGCACTAGAATAGATGCACTTGGTGTTAGGGTGTACGTGTTAGCATGGTTAGGCTAGTGTATCATTTGATGTACTAGCATATGAGGGCACGCGCTAGCATATCAATGGTTACACTGGTATATTGTGGATGCTTTAGAAGAATGATAGAGGATAAAATAGAATAAATAGGGGATAAAGCTGTTGTTTGGATGTTTTTCTAGGATATATTATTATCATTAGATGTATGTGAGTTTCCATGACAATTATGGTCATTTGAGAGGATATTTACACATATTGAGCAAAGACAATTATGCATGGAACTAGAAGAAATAGGTATTTATTTCTTTACACATCTTCCATTGATCATACTTCAACATTGTTTATTGACCATGCTCTCTAAGCGATGGCATAATAAGAGCCGACTTTTAGAATGTCAACTTGTGAGATGACCGTGACATTAAAGGATGTACATTGGATTCTTTAGGTGTTGATTCAGGGAAGACTAATGGAGTGGGATGGGTATGTTGCACGAATCTTTGGGACATATCTAGTCTCTTTTTTTTTTTTGGAGGACATACCTAGAGATTCGATGGTGGTTCACTTATATGAGTATATAGATTAGGCTAGAGTTGTGTGATTTTATGTCTACGTTATAGCTTTTATCAACAGTTATTTGTTTGCTAATAAGATTAGTAGTTAACTTTAGTTGTGGTTAATTGGAGTAGTGGCGAGAGATTATAGAGGCCAAAATGTTTTCATTGTGGCAATGTATCTTGGATCATCTATATAGATATTTTCCCTTGGTAGCCGTGTAACTCCTACGAGATATGATCATGGTACCACATTGCAATCAATGGACCAGGTTGGGATACTTCATGACGAGATAGTCAAAGGATCCCTCATCCTTTGTATGGGAGATATTGGGAGGGGTCCATAGCATTCACCTAGGTGATATCTCATTTAGAAGCGGGAATTTGATGATATATAACTTCATGAAGTGGCATAGAGACCATACACATGATATAGGTAGGATTGTGATGATTTTGAGATATCAAATGTGAAGGTAAAAAAATTCATTGGTATTCATGAGCACATCATGTAAATATACCAGGTGATGAGTAGTGGTATGTGCGAGTAAGGCGTGAGAAATTTGATTTTAGGCCATAGATTAGGTAGAGAGCATATAGGGATAGTTTCTTCATAGTCATACCACAAGCATGGGATGTTAGGGAACATATTGTTGATCCAAGGATGAAACTGCAGTATGCCACATGATATGTCAATATTATTCCTAGATGAATTACTATTTTGTAGTTGGCCATAGTAGTAGGGATAGTGGCGATAACCATGGGTTTCGAAAAGAGGGAGAGGTAGGCTAGGGTGACGTTGAGGCTCAATTACAAGGATATGGTGTATAGTCACATACACAAACATAGATACATGTACAAGGGTAGGTTCAACTGGCTCATATGCCATTACAAGGCCCAACATATATTCTAGTCTAGATGTTTGTATAGGTTCCAACACAAATTCATGTACCACTACATATTATAATATAGGTACCAGTTCCATTCACAGATCCATCAAAGTAATGTTACAGGCATTATTTTCACCACTTATGCCACTAAGTATAGTAGTAGGATAGGGAGGTGGAGACATGTCTAATGTTTGGGGAGGTGGGATGATGAGGAGGAGGATGTAGTCGGGGAGTAGGTTGCATATTTACATTTGCTAGGACCGTCGGTTGTAGAGCTTAAATTACATAACCAAAGGGAAAAATCATATGCAATTGGGATGCCATTTTATTTTTACACATAGGGATACACAAAAAGCGTACATGGTGATTTGCAGAGGGGCACCAACTAACCACATAGTTACATTACACTATAAAGTGGAGAGATGTCATGCATTGCATCTTTGGAGGTACGAGGGATAACATATGTGCTCTAAGATAGTGTTTCCATATCACAAGGGATGGGATACTATAGGGCCCTATATAAGGAAAGGGAAATTTTAGTGGCAAATCTTCATTAATTCACAAATATTTCAGATTTTAAATTTTGGTTTTGGAATTTTGTTAGGGGTCGACAATCGGCTATTTCATCTAAATATTATGGGTATGAAATATTTTTTTGGTTAATTTCACTAGGCATTGAAACTAATAGCTGATTTTTATATCAAAATCATATTTACCATGAAAGAAATTTTTCCACATTTTCCTATGTATATATGTGTGTGTTTGTATCTATATCGGTGTATGTGTATGTGTATGTGTATGTGTATGTGTATGTGTATGTGTATGTGTATGTGTATGTGTATGTGTATGTGTATGTGTATGTGTATGTGTATGTGTATGTGTATGTGTATGTGTATGTGTATGTGTATGTGTATGTGTATGTGTATGTGTATGTGTATGTGTATGTGTATGTGTATGTGTATGTGTATGTGTATGTGTATGTGTATGTGTATATGCATGTGTATCTATGTCTATATATATTATATACATGTATACTTAGATACATATACACATATATAGATATACATATAAATATAAAAATTCATGTGTGTGTGTGTGTGTGTGTGTATACTTAGATACATATACACATATATAGATATACATATAAATATAAATATTCATGTATGTGTATGTATATATATGTATATATATATAAATATATATATATATATTCGAACTATAATTTTGATATTGAAAATCATATTGCAATTTTGATCTTAGTGTGGGAGTTTACGATGGATAGAAAATCATTATCGTATGATAGTATACGGGACCACATGTGATGTAAATTCTAATAGTTTCACTTGATTGTATATGCTATCATTCGATAACATATATGTGATATCGTTCGATAGCATATATATATTTACCGGTTGGTAGCATATATATACTACCAGCCATTAGCATGAATGTATGCTACTACCTAGCTAAAATATAGTTATTCTCTCACTCGGTAGCATATATTTATGCTCTCGGCGATAGCATATGCTCATGCTACCGCTTCGGTATCATATATTCATGAAACCAGCCGATAGCATATATTTATGCTACTGACTTGTAGCCTATGGTATAGATTTGTAACTAGTTTTATAGTTTACATCTGGCTCATCCATGATTCCATACTTAAATTACATTTGGATTGGTCTTAGGTAAAATGGCCTCTAGTAATAATAACAAGAAGACAAATCAATTAAAAAGGAAAAGCAACATGTTTAATTATTTTAGGCAACCAAAAGAATTGGGCACACAACTAACATCCACCTCGAAATAGGAAAGAGATTTTTTTAATACATTTTTTTGTTTACTTTAAAGTTTTAAGATCACAATCAACCCATTTTCCCTTTTGAATGTAGAAAATCCCATTGATAATTGTATTCCATAAGAAACATTTATTGAGAAGAACATGTCACCAGACACACCACATGGAACAATTAATTAGAATAATATGTCACCACACTCACCACATGGATCATTTAATCGAATAACATGTCACCACATGGAACAGCTTAATCAAAATACAATGTCAACACATGAAGATATTATTTTTCATGACACGTTATAGATGGAAGAGTGTCCTCACTATAAAATGCCTCCTATGGAAGACATTCCTAATGATGAGATTCAACTAGTACAAGATATTTCCAACTCTCAATCTTGAAATAGAGACTCAAGTTGAAAATTCTCAACAAAAATTATGCGAAGGAAGAAAACTAGTTGGACAATTGGGAGGTCATTTAAAGTAGATTGGGCATCTAAATATCCATTCATTTAACCTATAGAGCTAGAAAATGGTAATCATACACCAAAAATATTAGATGTATAATATATAGTTGTAAACTAAAAATATCATAGATTAGAACTGAAGCTAGACACAATTGATAAATATTGTTGAAAATTATATGTGATAATCACGCAAAAATATGGGGAAAAAAAGGCATATGGAAAACTACAAAATATTGCTTGCATGTATGACATGCAAATTTTGAGGGAAAATTAGTAGAATCTACAACAACTTGTTGAGAAAGGTTGAAAAAATAATAAACAATTTTGAAAAGTTATTAATACCAATCTACAAGCCAAAAGTATACAGCTTCTATACTATATTCCACACTCTTAAAAATGGTAAACCAATTTTAGATTTTACATATTATAAGTTTTTGTTTCAATTTAATGGGTTTCTCAACATTCCACAATCACATTGGTCGAGTAGTGCTTGGGAAATTTCAAAGTCTCTAGCAATAATTGAAATTGAATATTTGAAAGAAAAAGTAAAAAGCAATGTTTATCTCATTGTCCATCAATGAGGTCGAACAATTGAAAACACATCATCGGTTTGCATGCACGTATACACTTTTGAGAATCATTTAGGGAAAAATAATTTGTTACCTATTAAAAAAATGGTTGAAAACTATAATTTTGAAAACCTTTAGAAAATTTTTCTTTCTAATTTGAGGAATTTAGATGGGATGCATGACTATACAATTGTTACTAAGTTGTATTAGTACTGATGGTGTGTCGCAATGTAGGCTCATAGAAGTGGACTTTATATTCACATACAAACAAAAATTTCCCCATTTATAATTGTAATTCATCGCATGCCTCATAGAATAAACTTTGCATACAAACTTGTTAGCAGATTTTAAAAATTTGCTTCAATAGAAGGTCTCATCTATGACTTGCACGCTTACTTGAGAGTAATCCAAAAATATTTTTAGAGTTTAAAAATTTACAATTGGAGTTACAGATGGTAAAAAAATCATTAAATATGTTGATATAATATGGATTTCCATGTATGATCCTGCATGCAATTTTTTTGAATAATATCCATCTTTAATAGGTTTCATGTTTAAATATTGTAGGGAATTTGACAAATAAAATGATTTATTGTAGTATTTAAAATATTTGGAAACATTATTGATATTATGTGGTATTCTCCCCGTGTTTAAGGAAATCAATTTCTTATATAAACATGCTCAAGAAATATCCATATATATTTATGACTTCATAAGGTTAATAAACATGTATGTCTATCTCTCGATATGTTATTCAACTCTAAACAAAGTTTTGAAGGACCAATTTTCAGTAGTTGGAAAACTTTAAGAGATATAAAGGATCAAAAATCTATTTTAAATTCAATATCAATGACCATATTTGTACCGTTGTTAATAGGATTAATATTTCAATGCACACTTTCCAAAAAAATAAAGATATCACAAGATCAAATCTCAAAGTACTTGTAGCACGTAATTTATATGAAAATGTTATATATGACACAGAATTAAAAAATATAAAAAATTAGAATAGCTATCCCATGAGATCAAATATAATTTTAAAATGGATGACCTACTTGAAGCCATGGAATTGGTGTATCCTATGTTTTTGAATCCCGATAGAGGTGAATAAGGCATAAAACAATTTATTTTAAAATTTTATGGAAACTCTCATTAAGCATTTCAATAAATCTATAGATTTCCAAAGATTTGAAATTAAAGGTATTCTACGAAGGAATTGCTGACATATCGGTCGTCTCATTTTTCACTCACAATGATTGATCAATATAATTGCCTAATTCAACCAACCGAAAAAGTTGTTACTACACTTCTATGGAGAAAATTGTATCCTAAGTAACATCCTCCAAGAAGTTATTAGTGAATATTTCAGATTATATGAATTGTTTCAAACAATTATATTGACATCAATGGAAGATGAAAGGGTTTTTAGTACATTAAAATTTGTTCAGTAAAAAATCTAAAATGTATTGGATAAAAATTTAGAGACTTGTTGGATATTATATGTTTCACAATATTCTATAGACACATTCCCATATGAAAGAGCACTAGAAATATGGATTTCTTTTAGAGACAAGTATTGAATATAGCCACTAGAAGAGAATATATTCACACTTCATATGCAACCGAGGAATTAGATACAATTGTGTGTTAAGCAATAACAAGTTCTTGAAGGTCCAAGAATGTTCCATTACATGACTTTGACTAATGATTTAAGAAAATTGTAATTCTAGAACTAGAATATTATATAACATTATTATGTATTTGACATGTTCTGTTCTTTATTGAAAAATAGTTTCAAGATCGTTGTTTACTATTTTTTATTTACAAATCTATGAATAATTTATTTTTCCTTAACAGATGCGAGAACCAATATCGAAACAATGCACAACAATGAAGTTTCACTCGATGGTAATGTCGTACCTCCAACGCAATAAGAAATATTTAGACAATGGAAATAATATGAAAATAATAAAAGAGGTATTCCCGAGATCCAACATAACCATAGATTAGATCAGGAAGTAATGTCACTTTACCATCTCAGATAAACTTCTACCCAGCACTAGCTCAAATCCATCCACTTAGATCATGGACAACACCAGCTTTCCTTTCCACCAGTTGACCTGCCTCATGTAGGGCCAACTAAAACCATGGTTGCGACAGAACTACTTCAAGCCACTTGGTACCTCTAGAGGACTAGAGGTCCAAATCCTAGGCCCATTGAACTATACACCATTGTGGGTCACACCTGTGTTCACAAGCACCAGGTTCTCCTTACCTAGATCACCACCTCCACAACATTCAACTTACTTAAGTTGCCACCAACACCATCTTAACTAGGACTCAAGCTTACCCATTGCATTGAGCCCAAACCGAGCATACAAACTTGCTGCTCACACCGTTCATCTGGATCCTCCATCTGAACTGCCGACACCCCTGCCACTTCGGACAATCTCAGCTGTAATGTACTCCACTACATGTCTATCATTCTGGATGAAGAACTATCTCCACCATCTGCTCCATCCTACGACTACTCGCCGCAACTGCTGGAGTTCTTGCTAGACCTTTTAGATCCCTCTCATGACTACCGAATAATCTTCCTTCACTGGTCACCACTATGTAGCTTCCCCGAAGACTTATTCTACCCCTTAACAATGCTCCCTCACTTGAAGCACAAGGACTCTGGATGTACATGGATGAAATCACATCTCTTAAACCAAAGAGATGAACTGCTACAACAACGGCTTCTTTGACTTCCAACACTGCATGGAAACTGAGCTCCACCTGCCCATCACTCCTCTACAATGCACTGTCAATCATTCTGGTTCTACAACAAACCTCTGCCATACCCATGGGATGGAATCCCTTAAAACTACTAGTAGGGTAGAATCCATTAAAACTACCAAGTGGGCGTAATCTCATTAAACTACCACGTGGGCGGAATCCTAACTTACTATATGATTGTTTTGAATCTTGAGGTGTGTTAAAAATAGTAACCCATCATAACACTCATTAGTGGACACAAGAAATATTAAAATTCCACTACATAAAGAACTAAACCATAACGATCACAAAAATAGTTTTTCCATAAATCTTAAGCATGGAAAGAATAAGACACATAATATTCATAGAAACTAATAATTTATTTATACAATCAGATGCAAAAGAATAACATAACAATTTCTCCACATAAAAAATAAATCATTTTCTTGATTTCATTTCTTACAAAAACATTTCTCCAACAGTTTCTCCAGTTATAAAAGAAATCATTTTTCTCAATTTATATCAATAGTATTAGTTTTTGCTCCTTTCTCTTCTATAGAAGCTACCTCCTTTCCTTGGGCTTGACTAGAATATTCACTTAATATTCCTGATTCAATCAAATCCTTTGTAGAAACATTTATATTGAAAATTATTTCACGTTCTGCATTTGTTGCATCCCCTAGTGAAGCTAAACTAGGATCTGAATCAATTTTCTTCTTCAATAAAATATTTGGATCCATTCCATGCTCCTTAATAATTCTTCGTAAAGAATTATTTTTTGTTCAAAATAACAACCTTTTATTTCAATCCAATGAATATCTTCAAACTTTTATTCACATTTTTCGTGGACATTAAGTACACATACCTCGTTCTTCATATTCGATACTTGGACTACATTTGGAAAATAAGAAGTAGTGAGAAAAAAATTAAAAATAACCATAATTAATTATTATTATATTTCTAAATATTATTTTAACTTACCACAAGATTTTCTTTCTTTGCATTCACAATCACAACAAGGATCTTTTCTCTAGACCATTGATTATAGTAGTCCTAGGCTTTTACATTTAAATTTTCTATTCTGTTTAACATTATATCTAACACATTATCATGATAAGGATTATAAATAGTAATGGAACCAGATACAACTTGATTCAATAATATATCAATATTTGTCAGTTCATTTTGAACTAAAGAAAATAAAGAATGTCTTTGGGAGTGGTTGTGAAAATGGGCATTAATTTCTTTAATCAATGCTTTTCCCTAAACTCCTAATTTTTAATGATTCAATATCTTTCAAAATAATTTCTTTAGCAAAGGATCAATAATTATCTTTCAAAATAATTCTCAATATAAATTTGTGATCTCATCATCAATTAATGGTATTTCCCTCAGAATCGGAGATGGTGTATTGGATGTTTGTTCTCATTTGAGGGAAGCATGTGTTGGACCCTCAATTAGATGATGAGGATTGAAATTTTTAGGGGCCTATTTCTCCCGTAGAAAACCAAAATATTCTTTGTTCAAATAAATTTGATTTAGAACTAAAATTCCACTCATGATTTTTAAACCACCAACAAAAAAATTGGAGAACACATAGGTAGACAAATGGACAGCTTCCCAAAATAGCAAATGGAAATACTATATTTGTACCCCTTGTGTGAACATTGTGGGGAGGAAGTTGTGGGAGTGGTGGAAAATATGGTCTACTAATAACAATATGAATATGAGATGGTGGAGGCACTTAATAGAAAATCAAATAAAAAATGAAGAATATATAAAGTATAGAATGATTGAATAATTGGATGTTAAATAACTATTTTGGCAAGAAACATTACTTAGTTGTGTAGTTTGTTGATGTAATATTGCAATTTGATCGAGGATGTTACCCGTGTTGAACAACATTAGAAGTAGCACCATGATGACACGTTCCTGATTAACCATAATATTTATCAGTAACTTGATTCAAAAATAAATGAAAATAAAATATATTAAAATGTAAAAGGTAGTTGGAAACATGTTTTGTGTTGATCGCACTTCTTCATGTTCATATTCATATATTTGGGAGACTAGAGGATTTTTATGGAATCCTACGCCACTAGAGGAGGATGAAGAATTGAATGAGTGTGTTAGAAGGAATGTAAAATACTAATATTTCTAAAAAATATTTAACTTTACTACAAATTGAAATGTAAAAAAAGATACAAATGTCTCAAGTTTTTAAGGTGTTAAAGAACTCCTCATGCATTTTATAGATCTCGCCTGATGGGATACCAAAGTGAATTCCTCTGCGCAGACCATCCCCAATACTATCTCTAACATACTTAAATAGTAAGAGTCCTCTTATAGTGACATATTTTAGAGACATGTGCATCCTCAATGTTAAGTTAAAAATAAACAAAATTTTAATATTTAATATAACATTATAACAAAATAAGAGAACTATTAATGTAAAAAAATAATTTGAAACAAACAAAGTTAAAATTTAAACTCATCTCACCTCTATCTTTTCAATGGAAAAGAACAATGTCTTCAAAAAAATTTGGCATGCATTCGGAACAGGGATGTTATCTAGATTGTGATAAGTGTCAAAATATAATCAAAATATATAATCTCATGTTGTAATTACAACAAATTCTTTCACAATAGAATTATTGATTGTATTCCTTATCTTGGTTGATAAGTAGGTTCACCAGATTATATTGGTGACTTCTAAAGCTATATATAATGTAAAAAAATCCAAAGGAGGAATTCCGGTATATTTTCCCTGCAGAACAGTCCTATTGAGGAAAACTTCCACAATGGCATACATAAATGGGTGTACAACATCCTCAAGTGAAATTCCACTTTAAGGATCTATTGTTGTTGGACTAATTTTCAAGCTAAATAAAGACTCCAAATATTTTGCATATTCATGAGTCAAGGTTTTTGTTATGATAAGATCCACATTTTTATGTGGAAGTCCTATCAAATGCTCAATATATTTAGGGGATGTTCCAAACCAAAGTGTAATCCCGACTATTGAAATTCAATACTAGGTAGTTAAGTAATTTTTATCTGTTTCAAATTGTGGACTATAGATGAGGCTAGTAAAACTACTCTATTGAATCCATAAAGAAAAGTAAATTGGATCCTCCAATATCCTCAGGAGTTGAGGAAAAACCAGGCTCTTATATGTGAATTTGGGAACAAGTGGTTCTTATTTTTATTTCCTTTCTTCTTAGTTTGACCCATGGTAGTGGATTTGAATTTGTAGATATATTTTAAAAAGAAGGATTGTTGGTCCTTGAATTTTACTCTATAAATTGATGGTGAGTGGCAAAGGAGAGAAGGTTTTGTTCATTTTTTCTTATGATTTTCTAGCGAGAAGGATTGTTAAAAGTGACAAAATTATTGCATTTGGTCTATTTGTAGAGGAGGGTAATACATGGCTAGTATTGATTAGGATGATAACATGTTACTTGTTTTTGGATCGTTGTATGTAGCATGCTACCATTCAAGAGTTAAGTTGTATATAAAGGTTCGGTAATAAGTTGCATACCACTAGCTAGTACCATTCAAAAATACTACCAACCAAAGCATGATACATGTTGTCAACCGATGTCATATTGCATGTTTTCTTCTAGTGGTATTATGCATGTTAACGGAGGTGGCATACCGCATGGTACCAGCTAGTTGCATGTTGCATGCTATTGATTGGTTACATGCAACTAGTAGTTGGTATCATTTAGAAATAATTCACCAACTGTTTGAAACATGTTTTGTTCGATTCACCATGACTTTGAAAGCCTCTTTCACATATTATCGAAGTAATATCTATGATTTTTGGGGGGGTCTTAAAATTTTCCCTCATGCGAGGTATCGTTTCTTGAGGACAAGATACCATTCGGTATAGCAAAAGAGTCGATATCAAATCTATTCATTTAGGAATATCACATATGCCATCTAGATCAGTTAGATCTATATAAATGCCACCACCCAAAGGCGGAAAAAGATACCAGAAGCCCTAGTATTTGTGAGATTCATCCATGAGTCTAGGGATAGACATATTTTATTTTTTGTGTATATGCCTCGAGATGAAGGAACACAATTTGGTATATTGATGCCCTTAATGACACTTTGAGATGCATGTGTAAACGATACCTAGAAATTATATATGGACATTGACCGATACATGTATATGATGATGTATTTATTTTTGGTATTTTTAACGTTATTGATATGATGAGACTTTTAGTGTAGATAGTGATGTCGTGTGATGATATATTATGGATATGTGATGATTTTTTCATATCTTAGCTTTCATTGAGAGATGTATTGTTGGATCAACCTATTGTTATATTGCACATCAAGAGTTAGCACCATGATTACTTGAAAAACATGATGGGAAACCCATATGTGTGTAGAAAAAAAAACACATAGAAATTTTTGAAAAGAATCCAATATACATTGTAAGATTATGTACACCAAAGTTATATATGAAATAAGATGTTAACAAAGTACTCGTAATTGGTTAAAAGAAAAAATGAAAAGAAATCTAAACTAAACCCAATTAGACACAGAAGATGAATATACACCATGGCTATCAATAAAGTGCAAAGTTAACATAATATGTGTAATTGGTCAAAAAAATAAGACCAAACATGCAAAAAAACCATTTCACATAGTAATTGATCACACTAAATTTATATATGAACTAAGATGATAATAATTTACCTGTAATTTTTCAAGACATAATTAAACAAAAGGAACACAAACCCTATACACATAATATTTTATAGACACATTGATTATTAATAATTCACTATGCTTAGAAAATATTTTTAACGCATCCATAAATGAAGAAAAAAATTAAAAACTATCTCAAAATACCAAGCAAAATGAGTTGAGAGAAGAACATGACACAAACAATTGCCAAAATTACATATGAGGAATGAAACATAAACCCAAGACACAAGGGAAAATGAGTGCACCAATACTAACAATAAACCAATATTAAACATGATACCAACAATTGGTCAAAAACAATAACAAAATGGAAAATTAGCCCAATATATAGGGAAAAATGAATACACCAAGGCTAAAAATGAACCAAGATGATGGAAAAATACTTTTAATTGGTCATAAACAAATATGGAAGAGGGAGAAAAAACCCAATATACAAGGAAAAATCAACACACCTAAGATAATAGTGAGCCCAATTAGTAAAGTGATACCCAAAATTGGTCAAAATTAAGAAAAAGAATGCAAAGAAAATATTAGCATACGAAATGCAAAAACATTAAGGTTATATATACGAGAAAACCTTATGCATACAATAATACAAACACACTAAATTTATATACAAACTAAAATTCTAACAATATTATTTACACTAGGTCAATGAACAATAATAAGGAGACAAAAGTAATAATAATGACATTTAGCTATGTTTCTATTGTGTTCCATGGTGAAGAATATATAAAAGTAAATGCCCTAAAAAGGGTACTTACAAGGGAATGGATCAGACCAAAGAGAAGATTTAATAAACTCCTCAATGCACTCTCAAGATCACATTGAAGGAGTGATCTGAAATTGAGTGGGTCAATTTTCCAAGTAAGGATACATGCAAGGACAAATATGAGAGCCGAGATGCCCTAAGGGAGGATACATGCGAGGGTAGATTGATTGTCTTTCCCCTAAAAAATATGCATGCAAGGGGTAAGAAAATCTGATAATCATAGGATGGTCTAGAATGATCATTAGGATTGCAGTAAAATGTGCAATATTGTGAACTATACTAACAATTTCTGAATGTTTGTGTCAAACATTTTTTGAATGTTGTTGTGGTTTGTGATTGTTTTGATTTTTGGATTTAAAAAAAAATAATGTTTTTGTGAAGGTTTTATATTGTTTTTTAAGGAATATATGATTTTTTTATTTTTAAATGTTTTGTATTTTTTTACAATACACGAAGCACAACAAGAAAAGATAAGGTTTCCTTAGGCCAAATCAAGTATGCTACAAAAAAATCCGATTGAGATAAAGGTATGGAATGTGATGAATATAGTTTAACATGGTCATTTAGATATGGGTGATACATCCTAACTAACAAGAGCACATGACAAATAGCGGTTGGGACTAACGCAATAAGCGAAATAGAATAGACGTATGAGACAAGTAGTTGTGACAATATTCTCCCAACACAAGGAACACTCTCAAAGGATTCAAGTATATAAATTTTTAGATGAACAACATTCATGCAATCTCTAATCTCTTTGTCATCTTTAGAGGATAACTTATATGCACCGAATTGAAATTTAGTTGTGATAATATAAGGACTCAACCAATTAGGTTAAATATTTCCCTATTTTCACACTCTTTTATTACATTCACCCGATTCTCTTTAAGAATGAGGTCACTGATTTAAAATTATCTTGGTTCTATACATTTATTGTAGTTGTGGTGGAGTTTTTTCGATATAAATTTAGATGATCCAAGGAACGAACATGTCTCTCATCTAAGAGCTCTGGATCTACAAGGCATACATGGTAATATTCTTCATGCACCAGGTGTTATAATGAGATGCAAAGGGAAAAGAGATAGAATTATATGGATAATATGACTTTATATCCATATACAAGGGAGAATGGAGTGGCTCTGGTTATAGTACGGAATGAATATTGATAATCCTAGAGGCGAGATACAACCACGTGTGCCAATATTGACCATGACTTTCAATGGTCTTTTCTAATATTGATTTTATCATTTTATTATAAGCTTTTGATTGGTTATTACATTATGGGTAATTTGGAGTTGGATATGAAAATTTTTAGCAAACTCCTTAGAATTCTTGTTTTTGAAAAATGTTTCGTTGTATGACAAGAGATGTAGGGATCCTAAAATGGCTTATGATGTGGTTAAATATGAATTTGGTGATATTTGACACGGTGGCATAGGTTGTAGGAATGGCCTCTATCGTTTTGTTGAAATATTTTTTTGTGGTGATTATGAAGGTGTGACCATCGAAGATGTGGGCTTTATTTTTCCTACAAGGTCGAGACCCCATATGGAAAAATGACAGGATGATATGATAGGTTGGAGGCTTGTAAAGGCACATGAATAAGATTACCATGTAATTAAAATTCCTATAACTTCTTGACTAATACCATGTCTCTTGTATGTGCACCATAGATACCCGAATGTACTTTGACTAGTGTTTGTTTAGTTTCATCTTGATTAAGACATCGTAAAATATTCCCTCATAGCCTCTTCTATAAATGGTGTCGGAAAGGATTGTATATCCCAAAGCGATTGTGTTAAGGATCATTTATTATGGAAATTCATGTTAAGGGGGTATACTTTATCTTAGATAAAGGATTATATATCATGGTACTATGGATTCTCAAGACCAACTATTTCACATACCATGGTAGTTTATGGCAGATCGTATGTGGGCACAAAAATAAGCACAACAAGAAAAATCATTATGTTTTTTTATGTATATTAAACTCAAGAATGGATGTGATTGTAGCCATAGCATCCACGATTTTTGTAGATGTGGAACTTTCTCCAAGGTGATAAGTTAGAAATATCCTTTGATACTATCGACCATGTGCTTATATGGAATAATTGAATCATCCTTAACCTAATATTCTTTATTGACTTTCTTGATAATAAAGAGAATCCCCATAAAATGGTAATTCTTTGAGCTGCCAAGATATTACAAAATTTAGGACGGCTATAAGTGCTTCATACTCCATGATGTTATTTATACATGGAAATCTAATTTGGTAATAATTTGGAATAACATCACCATTAGGTATGCATAATAGGATACTAGCCCCCGACCCATGAATTTTGGAAGAGTCATCAAAAACATTTCAAGGAAAAACTTCAATGTACAATAGCTCTTCATCGAAATTCAAAATGAAGGGTCTCTAAGCTTTGGAGTGGTGTGGCGAAATTTTATCTACTAGTGATTTCTCTTTTATTTTTTTCTATTGAAATATTCAATATTGTTAGGATTATACCAAATTGTACAGATAAACAAGCATGAAATGAATAATGCAAAAACATAAAATAGAAAAGAATACAATAAAACAGAGACACAAATTTAACATGGTTCACCCAAAATGGGCTATGTCCATTACAAATAGCCAATCCTTTTATTCAATCCAACCAAACTCTCTCTCATACTACCGCTACTAATACAATGAGCCTCATACATAATGACCCTTTAAAGATATTAGGGTTTTTATCATTTTGGGGAAACATAGAAAACCGGTTGTTATATCTCGTGACCTAATACGGAACATTTTGTATTTCACAATGCATAAATACATATAAATGTGGCTTTCAAGTGGTGCTGCCCCGAACCCCACCATGGGGGCCATCCCCTTAGACCTGCGCAGGGGGATGAAGCCCCCTTACAACCCCCATCGTTATCAGGATCCCCAACCAAAAAATATCAAAATCACTTAGGAAAATGACCTAACTAGACATGTTCTTTGTTAGAATAGGTCTTGAGACTAGGTACTTAAGTGGATCTACCTTAGCTATGAGCTTTGTTTTATGGTTAAGAAGGTAGTGGTCAACATAACTTGTGAGAATTTAACTCTACAAACAAAAATATTTTTTAATCTTATAAATTGGAGTTCTTTTGTTATAAGAGTTCTACTAAGGTAGTAGAATAATTGTTCCTTCCCTTTTCATTTTGTTATGCAATCACTACACCAATGACATGTTTTGTAGCTGAAGTATAAAGCAATATAAGTTTTTTTCAAACAGGTGGCATTGTTTACCAAGTTTATCATTCTTAATGAGCTTAATAAAATAACTACTAAAGAAACTATAAAACTCAAAAATGTTGGAGGGTTTATGTTACCTCGGATGTGACGTGATACACGAGGGCGCAATATGATGATTCATTTCACTCTGCGAATCGAGATGAAACCTATAAATAAGACCCACTGAAAGGAAAATTATTAGATGGTTTGGGAAGGTACTTCCTAACAAAGTGGATCCAAGAGGCATTTAACTTCCTCGAGAGGATGTCAACCCTCGTTGTTAACCAATATTGATACAAAGCAAAGAGAAACTTAAAAATGCGAACCGAAGGATTTACACTGAGTCGAGGGTAATTATAATTTATTTAATTGAAATTAAATAAAAATTAAATGTACCTTATGTACGTCGGTGGAAACCTAGACTATGTAGAGGAAGGTCGACGATGACCTGAGGTAGAAGGGTGGAACAACAACTGTAAGTGTAGATCTGGATGCTCTAAATACAAGTTAAATAGAACATAGGCATGTAGACACCTTTGAAAATAGATTGTAGAGGAGCTTTGAGGAAAGGAAATGAAAGGAATACAAGGTAACAAGGATTATGGTGGATTTGGGTTGAAAACAAGAGATTTTAGAGAAGCGGGATGGAGATTCAAGGCCTAGAAATACTACAGGATGGAACAAGAATTGAAAGAAATATGAGACAAAAAGGATAAGGATACTAGATTGGGTTAACGATGTCCAGGGTTGATTGACGGTGAGCTAGGTAATGCTAAACAAGGCTAAGGAAAAAAATAGGATCACAACGAGCATCAAGTAGAAAAACTTGTAGGATAGGCCAATAATGGAGTCACGACCATTCCAAGATCTCACAAAGAAATGACTACATGCAACGCAAAAAAACTAGAAGGAGGTCTAAGAGGTCTATGATTGTTGTAGAGATGTTCAAGAACGAGGATCATCTTGTAGATTTCTAGAAAGATGGGTTATGTGCATGCATCTTATGATGAATGGAAAGAAATAATTTAACTTTATAGGGGCAATGGCGACTAGGTGAGTCACCACCGATTGCGGGGTAAATTTTCCCAATGGGAGGAAATTTTTGATTTTGGTGTGATTTTATGTTTTTAAGGATAGGATTGAATGCTTTAAAGCATTAGGCGGGAAGAGGGTGTTTTAGGATGAGGTGTAGGTGAGTTGGCAATAGAGATAGGTTAGAAAAACATAGAGATAGGAAATAGAAAGTCCATTAGGGAAAGGGAAGCAAAGGATGAAAGATAATTGAATAATTAATTAATTAATTAAAGCTTAATTAATTAATGTAAATTAAAGGTGATAGATATTAAAGTGGTAATTTAATTAAATAAGGGGGATGGATTAAATAAATATGCGCACACGGGTGATAAAAGGTATAGATACTAAATTTAGGTGTCTACATTTTTCCCTTTTTTGTTGAATGGTTTGAGATAGCAATCCATGAGAAAAAAATGATAAGAGTTGGATGAGGATTGATGAAAGGTAGATGATGAGATACCCCTCATATGGGGGATCGATGACACCATGGGAAATCGATGACACATTTGAAAAAGGTAGATGATAAAGGGAGGTTGGGTGACTAAAATGGGTGAAAGAATAATCAAGGCAAGATGCCCCAAGAAAAAATGATCGCAGTATCAATAAAAAAATATGGTGGTGACTCCAATATCACATCGGTAGAGGAAAATTATGGTCTCAATGAAGATGGGCTACAATGTTCTATGGACCAGTGAGTGGGTGAATATCACTGCAGTATGGATGCAAGTTGGGATGACCAACAAGTCATAAGCAAGTCATCAAAATATGTGCAACTAAATACGAAAAGTATGTGAAATTCTTCATACAGAAGGAATTGAGAGAATAGGTATACATCCACAAGGGATGAGGATGAAAGGTATGGTGCCCAGTAGGACACAAAAAAGGTCGAGACAAAAAAATGAAAAAGTCAGTGATGAAGTAATATGCCCAAAGGGAAAAGTATGGCCACAAAGGAAAAAAGGGAAATAAAATATGCCCCAAGTGGGGAAAGTATGGCCACAAAGGAAAAAAGAGGTATAAAAGGTATGCCCCAAGAGGGAAAAAGTATGGCCACCAAGTGGGATTTGTATGCAAGTTGAATAAGATATAAAAATAAAATTCACAAAGGAAGAGTAAAAATGGCCATGTAAGTGGACTTCAAATGAGAAGGAGAGGATTAAAAATATGAAAATAGAATTCCCTAAAGGGAGAATATAGAATATGGCCACAAATGTGGACTTTGGAAAAATAATGTATGCCGAAAAAGGGATAATTTGAATATCATAATAAAACACCTAAAGGGAAAGATGAGTATGATCACAAATAGAGACTTAAATAAATGAATGGTTAATAGGCATGTCCCAAAGGGGAAATATGTATGTCCTAGTGGGACTTAGGATGAGAAAGAGAGGATAAGATCAAATGAGGAGTAGGATAAGATGCAACCTTAATGATAACAACCTATAGATATAAATGTCTCTACGTCATATCAAGGAATGTGCGAGGAAAATATGCCTCCAATTGCATTGGAGGTAAACAAGATCGGGATCCAAATTATGCAATGCACATGTGACCAAAACCGATGTTAGAAAATAACCAATGATAGTTATTTATATCAAAGATCATAAGAAAAAAATGGATGAGATGATCTCATAAACCTAATGTTGACATGACAAAAGGGGTTTGAGATGTACTTGTATAAAGGGAAGAGGGTTCTCCAAAAGTGGTGTTCCCTAAAAATATGCCCTAGCTCTAGGAAGGGGAAAGAGCATATTTATCAATATGGGAAGCTTTCTTAAGATGCTAATAAAATGGAAGGATGATCCATACGGGAAGCCTTCAAATACCGTAAAGAGTAGCCATCCTTTGAATAATATGATATCATATTATTAGGAATAATATGATATCCTTCCTTTGAGGGATCATTCCATTTCTTTTTATTTGCTTTTGAATTTGATTTTGATTTACATGTTTTTTTCTTCTTTTTCTTTCTTTTTTTTTTTTGCATGAGCAATTTTCCTTCAAGGGGTCAGATCTGCTTTTGATAAATTTGATTTTTATCTGATCATCCATGAATTTTTTTGAATTTCACATAGGGAAGAGTTGGGACCAACTAAGTAGACCACTTATGAGGGGATAAATAATGTGAAAGAGACACCCCTTGATCTTGTGCATGGTTCTAATAGGTGAATAAGAGGGTTATGGATGTGATGATCATGGATTTCTCACCAAAGGGGAGAACATATCCATAAGGAGTATGCTATGGATAGAGTCGTGGTTCCCATATTCAAGGTCACATCCAGAAGTGATGGAAAACCACGTAATTCCAAATCATGACAACAAGAAATGGAAGAGGCTAAGATGGAGGAATGATCTAAGGATATGACTAAGGAAACATTGGTAAATGTGCTAACAATAGAATGGTTGTGATTGCATTGCATTAAGAGGTTATAGTTCTTTTTACCATCAAGGAGGCTAAATGATAGGCTCTTGATCAATACTTATGTGTAATAATGTATGGTTTGATCCAGAAAGGGAAAAAAATTCCACGTTGGCTCCTTTCGAGAGTAGTGAAATTTCTTATTTTCTTTAAGGATGAGGTCACCAATATTAAATTCATGTTCCTTAAGGTGCTTATTGTAATAATTTGTAATGCACTCTTGGTAACCATGATGGTGTTCAAGAGAAAGAAGGTGACGATCATCTAGTAACTTGAGCTATACTACATGAGCTTGATGATAGTCTTTATTAGACATGAAGTCGTGAAGGGAGAAACTCAAAGAGGGAATTTAGACTTCAAGAGGGAGGATGATTTGGAACCGTAAACAAAATAAAAATGTGTATCACTCGTGGAGGTATGAATGCTTCTGCGGTAGGCCTAAAGGGAAAAAAGAATCGGAGATGTGAATTACCACCTACTTGATCAATAGTTTTGGTGAGAATGTTTTGAAGGGTTTAATTAGATCTTTTACTTAAATGTTATCTTCAAGATAATATTGAGAAGAGAAGATGAGTTGGATGTTGAATGCATTACATATTTACTTGAGATATTTTTTTACATTACTTTCCATTGTCCACGACAAGTTTGTGGGGAACTCCAAAGTGACTGAAAATATATTGGTAAATAAAATTAATGATTGGGTTGGATTTAGCTGAGGTGAGTGGGATTGGATCCACCCATTTAATTAAATATTTAGTTACTGATGATGATAGAATGATGCATCTATGAAGAACAAGGATTGATAAGGTCATGATGAGAAAAAGACCCCATTATGAAAAATGGCCAAAGGTCCTAAGTCGGATGCAAATCTTGACTAGAAATATGAATAAGATTAGAATTCTACTAACATTTTCACATTCCTTAACATACTCACATAAATCATTATTGAGGAAGGCCAACAATAGTTGAGATGGATAACGTGCTTAGCAATGGCTAAGCCACTAAAGTTCCCACCAAAAATACAGTCATGGACTTCATGGATGGCTCGGGAGGCTTTGTGGGATTTAATACATCGGAGAAGAACAACATCAAATCTGTGTTTATAAAGAATTCTTCCAAGGATCACATAGCAATTAGCATGCTAAAGAAAATATCTCTTAGCATTTTTGGATAGATCAGGAGGAATAATGGATTGGGATAAATAATCAAATATTTGAGAATACCAAAGGTCTAATGAACTAGATTCAATAAGATTGACTTGGGGTAATTCATGGAAAGGTTGATCACGGAGATTAATAATGAAAGGAATCTTATACTCCTTTTTTCCCATGGGATGAAATCCATTAGGGATGTCATCATATCAATGAAATGATTGTTCGATCAAGGAACAACTTGCATGGTGTCACAATATTTTAGAAGGGAATCAATTATATATTGATACTCTATTGATCAGAGAAAACACTTAGTTGAACTTGCACATAGAGTCCACGTGGAAGAATGACACAGGAGAAAAAGTACGAAGGTATAGGAAGGCATCACGCACGGAGGTGTAGAGTAAGACTCTCAAGGACTTAGCCGATTTTGGAGATCAAGTCTATTCTTATATATTGGTGTGCAGAGTACACAAAGTGATTCCAAGATTTGCGCACCACTCTTTATGGAGATTTTGGAAGGATATGTCAACTCACTCTTGCATGGGCATAAGTTAAGAATAGATCCATCACTTCAGTTAACTATCAGCAATCTATAGATAGCATACTTGCATGTATGGCTATAATTGTAAAAAGGCACGTGGTTGTTATTAGCATGCGACCTATTTCTGGTAGAGTTAAATGGTGAAGGGTTAGTTCCCCACCCTATATATATATGTAATGAATTACTTAGATAATATAGAGATACATACATAGAGATATGGATGGAACCCTATGTTTGGAAGAATGGAAAAACTTGAATACATGCGACTGGATAATTGTAACAAATCCATGTGTTCATGCCTGGTATTGTATAAAGCTATTGTATTGTTGGTTCAATGAATAGATAAAGGAAATTGGCCAAACAAATTGTGTGATGTGTTTTATCAATGCATGTTATTAATTTCGTGATGATTTACCTTTAGCGCTTATAGATCTAGTTGGATATAAATGGTGAATGGATGGATTAGTTCCTAAAATATATGTTTATTGTTTTATCATACCACCATTCTACTACTGCAACTATTAAGAGGGACCCGTTACCTTTGCGCGCTTTGGGTGAGTGCTCAGCCTAGGCTAAGTGATGTGCCAGCGTGACTAGGTGTTAACTAACAATTCTAGGCTGCATCATTGGTTCCGTTGTCGGGACCTCTTTTTTAGTTGTTTCAGAATGGTTCGCGATGAAGACATACCGGCTAACCTTGACAAGTGTTGAAGAATGGATTCATGATCTGGAGGAAGAATATGCATGGAGGTTTGACACTTGATCTGGATTTAGCGCACGTACTTGGGTAGAGAAGGATCTGTATGACATTTTATACGAAATCTTCTTTTCTATCTTTCCAGTAGAATTATATGAATGGTTGACTACGTATGCATCTAAGCAGAATTGGAGGTATCGCATGATTTTTTGGACACAGGAGGAATTTCAAACACTATATAATGCTGACCTAAGCTGGACTTGTGCGGTAGATACCTGGTTTCTCGATGTCCTAAACAATTATATCTTGGAGTATTCAATTTTGACTTATTCATGCCCGGAGGTAGTAGAGTTCCAATTTCTACGGTATCCTAGAGGGACATATTTGCATGGTATTCCACTGGCAATCAAAATACTAATGGTAACATTGAACTTGGAAGCTAAACCCATGGAAAGCTAAAGAATCTTCATGCCCAGGGCAAGTAATGGGATTGGTGAAAGATGGTAGACCTAGCGGCAGCACGACATAGGGAAGAAAGGTAGCTAAAGTATGATGAGGCATGTGAGAGGGAATTATGCAAGAGGTAAGAAATTGCAGAACGGATGGTGTTGTGGAGAGAGATGGCTCGTGAAGGGTTTGAGGCTCATAGGGAGGAGGAAGAAGAGAAAGAGCATCGAGAACTCCCCATCTAGGGAAGCATGACAGAACCTTCTTGACTGACATGGAAGCATGCCAATAGATATGACCTAGGCCGTAGGCATGCATCTAAGCCAACCTATTGACCTAGCCCTTACGCTTGGTTTTCTAGTATCTAGTACAATGCAAGTAAAAGTATTTTTAATCTAGGAAGTGAAAGCATAGAAATAGGTCAGACAACAAGTACACTAATGGTATCATAGACAGCTTCATTATTCTTTTGGGGTACATTATCAGGCTCATCATCTACATAGAATATGAGTGCGCCAAGTGTGGGAATCACCTCTGGAGCTAGGACCACTTCCCAAACTATAGGGGTACAGTATAGTACCATTGTTGGGGCACAGGGGAGTGCATCCACGGGCCCTATTCTAAATTCTAGAGGAGGATAAGGTGGTGTGGGTAGTTATAGTTCCATTGGTTTGGGTGGTATTGGAGGAAGAGGAAACTAAGGAGGTTCTGGGTCGGGTGGTCAAGGCCCGCAGCAACCCCAGAACATTTATATGGAGATGTCCCTTCATCTCCTAAAATATAGAGGTATCAAGGATGTTGTTGAACATGTTCATATGTGTGAAATATTGTGGCACGCAAAAGGTATTACGGCCCTTGAATGCAAGGTAAGTCAATTTGCTACTACATTGCAGGCACGCGTGCACAACTGGTATAGGAAGTTTGACCCCAATTAAACTTGTATTGACTATGCAGCATTGAAAGATGCTTTCTTAAAAGAGTTCCACGTCCCAAAGTTTGAGCAAAAGAGTATAAGTGCACTCAAAGATATAAAGCAAGGCACTACTGAAAGTCTATGTGAGTATGATGTGTGATTTAAAACACTTCTATCCAAACTCTCTTATGACATTCATGCAAGTCAGTATGCTCAATGGTTTTTCAAGGGACTGATTGCCCCATTTTGAAGAGCACTATCGCATAAGACTTATACAGATCCATGCAAAGCATTGGAAGCAACTTTACATGTTGAAGAAGTTGGGAGTATTGACACTAGAGTTAGTCCATTTTTGGAAGCTCAGATAGTGGCTATGGAAAAATAGTTAGAGAAATTATCGGAAAACTCAGCTCATGAAATGCACTCAAGGATCTGGTGTACAGATTGTGAAGTGGAAGGGCACACTAAGGATAGTTTCCCTCACAGAAGTATACGTTCATTGTTATTAGACTATGAGATTTTCCATTTGAACCATGATGCTAGTCACTGCCCCCTCCTACAACGTGCGATCGGGAAGAATGTATCCTCCTTTTGTAAAATTTTTAGGTCCATGACCCATGATACTAAGGACTATAGATTGATTGGCCAGATCCATGATGCCATTGATATTAGGGTCGAGACAAGCAAGTGTGGTGATAATTCTAAAGGAAGAATGAGAATCGGGATAGGGATTATAATAAAACCCGCTATGACAGGAATGACGGAAGGTTTGAAGGGGCTCATGAAAGAAGATGAGGATATAGAGGTAGATATGGAGGACGAGGCCGAGGTGGAGGAAGGAGTGAATTCCATCAAGGAACTTGTTATACATGTGGCTCACCTAACCATTATAGGCGTGAATTCCCACAAAATATTTCTTGTTCATTTTGTGGAAAGGGGCATAGTTATGAAGAGTGCCTGGACTTGTATGAGCATCTCATTAAGCAGCACAAGCAAGAAAAAAATGGCACGGGGATGGTTAGAATCCAGTGCGTGATAGAGAATCAATGGATGCAAAATTTAACACTAGAACTGAGGCGGGAATAGTCGGGATAACCACATGAGCTGAGGCGGCACGCATAAGAAAGGTGTTGTAATAGAAGCTGAAAATCACTAGGGAGGAAGTTTTACATGCTAGATATTCAGATCCATCTCATTAGAAAGAAGTCTGTCAAGACATAATGGAGGTCCTTAGGAGCTTTCAAGGTGAGATACAAGGTTTAAAGAGCAGTCTCGAAATTGGAGCACAAGGATACTGAGACAAGCCTCGTCGGATATTGACAACATCGAGAGAGGTATGTAGAATGTTGGGCCGGGAGAATATTCTTCCTTTATTAGGAAATTGGTTGAAAGGGAATACTTCGCGCATGAAGAACTGAGACTAGGAGACAAATACTTCATGTGAATCTTCCTCCTAATAGCATTGACTATGAGGGAGATCACTTTGAATGTTGTTGTGGATAGGTGGTCTTTGAGCAATATCCTGATTGAAATAGGTGTAGAAGTAAATGTACTTACATTAGATGCATGGGAATAAATGGGGAGACCCCATTACATCCATCATCTAATGTATTGTTCATGGAAAATAGAACAAAAGCTACTTCTATAGGAGTTTTGAAGGATGCATCTATCACTTTACAAGGGGCCAAGTTCACGGGGAGACTTTGAAGTGCTAGTGCTTGTGGAAGCAAATAATTTCCTAGCTTTTCTTGGTTGCCCTTGGTGTTATGCAAATAATGCTGATTTGGGGTTTAACAAAGGGTATATCAGCTTTGAGAACAAGGAGGAAAGGGTCATAATACCATTGAAATATGGGAAATCTATGCCATATATGGAGCCTTTAAGTGAAGAAGACTTGAACGGAATCTATGTGCGTGTTATTCAAGACCCAGAGGTCAATGATCCATCTAAGGAAGGAATCCTTCATTAGGAATATTCTCAGTCAATCAGTGATACTACCAGTATTGCTTGTGATAATTGGGCTCATGGCACTTATGAACTAGTGGGATGTGAGGTTAAGCGTGCATTTACTGGCAAGATGGGTTTTCACTTTGTTTGATGTATTAATCACACAATACCCCGCTATACTGGATCTAAAGATTTGGCTGGGTTCTTACAGGCCATAGAAACAAATTGGGTTGATGAACTTAAACAACACACTATGCTATCATATACTTTAGGTGGGATGGCCGCACGGGTGGGTAGTCCATAGGGATAATCTCTTAGAATGGGAAATTATTGGGACCGCCTTATCAACCAGGTTTTCAAGAAGTAATGCACCTACAAACATAAGCCCTTGTCATGGTGATCAACCTGCTCAACATC
The DNA here is from genome assembly GCA_018340775.1 of Taxus wallichiana var. yunnanensis. Lineage (NCBI taxonomy): Eukaryota > Viridiplantae > Streptophyta > Pinopsida > Cupressales > Taxaceae > Taxus > Taxus wallichiana. The sequence continues at coordinate 760,560,607 of CM031234.1, forward strand.
ATATCTAGTAGTGTGAGATACTGGGACGGTAGAGCAAGGAAGCATTACCACCTTCACTTTGGGTGCATCAGTTTTATTCTACTCTAAAAGGTTTTGCACATGCTTGGTATGTCTATGTTGAATTACATCATGACACTAGTAACTAGCAAACTTTGACAGTAGGGATGATCCAAACATTTGAATTCTTTTCATCTACACCACATGTGAACACATATTTAAGCTTTATCAAGCGCTTAACTATGGGAGACAGTGGGAAAGTGGAAGAACTTGTTCAGGAACTATTTGATGAGACAGAGATAGGGGCACACTTTATGGATGAAGAAGATGATATCATATTACTTGAGCACACTTCTTTGGAAAAGATAAGGGAATATGGTATACACAATTGATGAGGAGGAAGTTGAGCACTTTGGCGTGGATCATTCACATGGAACACGTGAAGCGTTATCCAGTGTGGATGTAGATGCGTGTGTATATCACGAACCTATGAAGATACAACAAAGGTCAATATAGGCACATAAGATGAACCTAAAGAGGTGATAATTGGGGATTCTTAAGTGCAGAATCGGAGGAAGAAAAGATCATAGAGTTACTTAGCGATTATGATGACTTATTCCTAAGAGGATACCATGAACTTAAAGGCGTGCATATATCACTTGGAGAAATGAAGATAAAGCTCAAGGAGGTGCACGCCTTGTTATGAAGTGACCATATCGGATGAATCCCAATTTACACAAGAAAGTAAAGGAGGAGATTGACAAGATGCTGAAATCTAGGATCATTCAACCACTAGATGAATCAGAATGGGTTAGTCCTATGGTGATAAGCATAAAAAATGATGGTAGGATTCAAATTTGTTTTGATTATAGGGAGTTAAATGCAACATGTGTTATAGATCCTTTTCCTAAGCCATTCATGGGGGAAATATTAGAAGGGGTGGTTGGGTGCGAAATATATTCATTTACAGATGGGTTTTCAGGGTATCATCACTGTTCGATTGCCCCGAAAGATCAAGAGAAGACCACCTTCACTACTGAATGGGGAAGCTTTGCTTATATTGTGATGCCCTTTAGATTGAAGAATGCACCTGTTGTATTTTCAAGGATAGTGGTACAAGCCTTCAAGGATTTTATTCATAACTTTTACAGGTCCATATTGATGATTGGACCGTTTATGGGATGATTAAGGATCATTGTGACAATATGCACTTAATGTTTAAATGATGTCAACAGTTGAGTATCTCATTAAATATCAAGAAGTGCATCTTTACTACTCCCTTTGGAACACTTTCGGACATATCATCTGCGAGGAAGGATTGTTGGTTGATCCAAATAAAGTTGTAGTCATCATTGGCTTGAAAGCACCAACTAATCCAATCGTGCGAGGTCCGCAGATTTTGGGTCATACAAGGTATTACTTGAAAGTTTATAAAAGGGTATGCAAAATTTTTCACGCCCTTGGAAGAGTTTCTCCAGGGAAAAGGTACATTCTATTGGGGAGTCACAAAGAAGCACGCGTTTGAGATATTGAAGCGAGAAACTTACTATCGTTCCTATCTTGCATTTTCCTTCATGGGATAAACCTTTTCATGTTCATGTGGACACTTCTGGCACAGCCATTGGTGTTGTCTTAGCCCAACCAAGTGAAGGTATTGTTGATCATCCCATTTGCTTCGCTAGAAGGAAGTTGACCCCTGCAGAACAAAATTATACCACTACAGAGTGCGAGGCCTTGTCCATGATCTATGCATTGCACAAATTTCATCAGTATTTGTTGGCTACACCATTTTTGTTTTATACAGATCACATGGAATTAAAATATTTGGTGAACAAGCCCATTTTACAGGGGTGCATATGCCAATGGGTACTCTTATTTCAAGAGTTTGACTTTACGGTTGTGGTAAAACTAGGAAAAAGCAATTATGGATCGGATCACTTGTCTATAATTCAATTAGGGGAAGAGGCACAAACAATAGAAGAGACTATGCCTGATGCACAATTATATAGGTTACAACGCATGCCATCAGAATTAGAGGACATTTTTGTCTTTCTGAGAACCGGTATAGTGCCTGAAGGCATGAAATCTTTAGAGAAGAAGCAACTTGCTATTCATGCGGCACCATTTATGTTAATTAGTGGTGATTTGTACAAGCTAGGAAAAGATGAGGTGTTATGTCGTTGTGTCTTGGAGCATGAACAAAAGGACATAATGGAAGAAGCACATGGTGGTATTGCAAGTGTCCATTATGCAAGTGATGCGGCGGCGTGCAAGATCCTACTTTCCGAGGTTGTGGTGGAAACATTATACAAGGATTGTAAAGAGTATTTTAAGACATGTGACCATTGTCAACATCTTGGTCGACTAGAACAAAGGGATGAGATGCCCCTATGACCAATAATGAGCATAGAGCCCTTTGATAAATGGGCAATTTACTTTTTCGGCCTATCTCCTAGTTTGTGCGCAAGACTGGATCACACTATATCATCACTTGTACAGATTATTTTACCCAATGGGTAGAAGCAGCACCTCTGAAAAGGACTGCAGTGGCTACAACAACATGGTTCTTATGGGAGAATGTCTTTACAAGGTATGGCTATCCTTTAAGTTTAACAAGTGATAGGGGCACCCTTTTTTAAATGAGACAATACAAATTCTTATAGATGAGTTTAAGGTTGCCCACCATAAAACTACACACTATCACCCTCAAGAAAATGGGACAGTGAGGCTTTTAACAAAATTTTGAGCCACACATTGACCAAGATTTGCGATGTGGGGAGGAAATATTGGGATGATAAAGTATCTATTGTTCTTTGGGATTATAGAACAACATACAAAATATTGAACAAAGCCACACCTTTTTAAATGGTGTTTGTACTGAAAGTCATTTTTCTACCTCTATAATTTATGTTACCTTCCTTGTGCATTGCACACACTGGGAGGTCTAGCTTATGAGCGAGGCCTTGGAAGAATGGATTACGAAGATGGTTTAGCTAGATGAGCACCGCGCCATTATACTGTTGGAGTCGAAATGGGAGAAAGTGTGACAAAAGGCATGGCATGATCGACACATCAAGGATAAGAAACTTGCGATGGGACAAATGGTACTTCTATATGACTCTAAGTTTTTGTGCCATCCAGAAAGCTCAAGGTGCATTGGTTGGGGCCATATGTTATCACTCATATACTTGAATCAAGTGCTTGCCATTTGAAACAATTGATGGCACATGGTTGCCTATTTACTTTAATGGGAGTAGGTTGAAGCCCTACCATAAATAAGTCTTCTTGGTGTTTGTAATAAGGCGGTATTACCGGATACATTAGGTTTCCCTTTATGAATTTCCTTAATGTATTTCTTTCATCATTGCTATGCTTTGTCAATTTTAGCTCTTGTTTTTATAATAAGCATGCTTGCGCGCATGAAACTAACTACAATATGAAGCATGTTGATGTGCAGAGGACTACACATCCTTTTTATGTGGGGTGGATTGGATTGTTGGTGACTCCCAGGGATATCTTTGTGAAGATGTCATGTTATGGGTGTTGGAAGAAAGTTCTTAGGAGTGTAATCGACAAAATTTTACTTCTCAAGATAAGTAAGGTTGAATATGGATAACGGAAAGTATAATGCGAGGTAAGCGGTGGCTATGATAATTACTAGGAGATCATGCAATGATGAGATACTCGAGCACGAAGGTGCACACCGAAGAGAAGTCTATGATAAAGGATAAAGAGGCGCGCTAGAAGGTTATAGCTTTGGTGCAAAAATATACCGCATGGAAATGATAAAAACGGGTAATAAATGAGGAGAATTTTGTAGGTGGATAAGTAATTAATGCAGCAAAAATAGAAATCTATATAAGGATAGGATGTGATTTCATTTTTACCCTTGCAAGCATGATAATTTGATAGAGAGCCTATACGCAAAGAGCATAAAGCTAAGCTGATTCAAGGTAGGAAGCAAGCGGGCAGCGCAGAGAGAAGAGATTTGTTTATTAGAAGGGCTTGGATCCCCTAGAAAAAGGGTTTGACGAAGTAGAGTAATACAACGAGTTAGGGTGTGCAAGTTCATGATTATAAATTAGGGCACAAAAGAATCGGGTTAGGGTTTGAAGCAAATTACTCAAAACACACAACAAGCTGACCTATAAAACAAAACCTTGAAAGAGAATGGCACCAAAGAAGAAAGCAACACCGATAAAAGAAAAGAAGAAGGTGGTGGTGGAAGAAGAGGAGGAGATGGCCCCAGAGAGAAATTTCTCTGAAATGTAGTACCCTAAAGAAGTTATTGTGGGGCAGGAATGGAATACCCACATAAGACAGAGCAAGATAAGTGAATACAATCACCGAACTAGTGAAAACTAGAAGAAGTTAGATGACCTACTCACCTCTCGAATGAACAGGCGCACTAAGGATGGCATGCCGATATATGATGATGCCGGGAAAAGCTACTCAAGGGAAATGGTGTCTACCAGCTTTATGAGCTTCCATACTTTGGAAAGTATGCACCCTTGTACAGATGGCTAATGAGCTAAGTCCATGAGGACTTCTTCTACTTTGCAGGATGGAGGGTAAGACTGACACCCATCCTCATTGCCATAGTTACTAGATTACGGGAAATGGGTGAAGACATTAAGACCGAATTAGCTAACAAAAGCACCATTTTGGAGACATAGAAGGTGTTAGGCTATCAGAAAGGACCGCGGGATGGACATTGACAAGTTGAAAAATTGTCCAGTAGTATAGGCAATAGCACATCTAACCACAAAGTTGAATGACCAAGAATGTTGGTCACAAGTTAATTCTATGTGGTTGCATGTGGCCAAGTGCATGTCAGAGGAACCACTTATAACATCACCGGATTCATTGCAGAGTGGATAGTTGAGGAAGCACGCGAAGGGAGTAAGATAAGTTTTGGTTGTATCTTATTGAGTTTAGTCTTCATGGAGATCGGGGTACTAGATGGCCCAAAAGAGAACATATGGGAATACCCCATGAATCATAAGTCTCTAGTTGAGCGATTCAGCAAATATCTTTATAAAGGGTCAATGACGGAGGAGGTTAAGGAGCATGCTGAGATGTGGTATGATAGGCTCTGTCGACACTAAAATTTTCCTCCATAATTTCTATTTCATTAATGTATGTATTAGGAATAGGATGTTGTTAAGTATAATTAGTAGTAGCGTCGATAGAAGATAACGGCACCGTCGATGCGGTGTCTCCAATAATGTGGAGTACGGTAATACAATCAAAGTACAATAGGAATGTTGTAAAAAGTAAATATTTGTCATAAGTGGTCCGGTAATGTTAAAATGTCAAAGTTTAGGTAATTAGAGAAGTAGGGTCTACATGATTAGGAATTAGAAATATTATATTGGTAATAAGGACAAAGAGTGAGGTCATAAATATTTTGTGTATTTTATTTGTAAAAAGTCTTAAAATGTGGAACCCATGTAAAATGATAAGTTTTATCTTATCTTAAGAGATAAGCTTACATGTACGAGATAAGAGTTAAGGTATGGAATATGATTCGTCAGAGTGAATTTCTTATCCTATCTTAGAGATAGGATGGATAAGCTGGAAGTTCTATAAATAGAGGCCACCCCCTCATTTAGCATAGAAAGAAGTAGTGAGAAATATTGTAGGAAGTGTGCAAAGGAAGCCATCGGTTAAAGGTGTGTTGAAGAAGCCATCGAGAGGTGTAATTTTAAAGTTTCTCCCATAGTCTTGTTGAAGTACCTCATGGGTGAGATTGTAACAATTTCATGTTAATATTATAATTTACTTTGATATTTCAAATTTGTCATCATTAGTCTTATCATAGTCGATGGTATTCTTGTGTTCGGTTGTTGTTTTGTTTCAGTTACATCCACCAAACTAAAGGCTGTGCATTAGTAAATAATCATAGCACGAGGAGTTCCCGGTGAAGAATTATCATAGTGCTGGATTGGTGATGACATTTTGGTTCCGTTGCCGGGACCATTCCTCGTTGGTGGATTTTCTGGAGAGATATTCCCACTTAGTCAAAAATCAATTGGAGGGTAACCTTGTTTTTACTGTGCATAGTAGTTACCATGGTAAAGTCATTTTTACCGTGAATAGTAGTTACCATGATAAAGTCATTTTTGCTGTGAATAGTATTTATCACAGTAAAGTCACTTTTTACCGTGAATAGTATTTACCGCAGTAACTTCACTTTTTACCGTGAATAGTGTTTACCACAGTAAAATCAGTTTTTACCGTAGTAAGTCAAGTTTTACCATAGTTTACCGTGGTCATTTCTATAGTAATTCCAATTATTTGTGCACATAAGTCTTGTTGATTGTACTTGTGGGTTGGTATTTCACGGTGGTTACTTTTGAAAATGGGAAAGATTCCTGTTTTTTCAGCTCAATCTAATGAAGATGCTTCTTCTTTCATTCAAGAGTTTAAGCGATCTTGTATTTGTAATGGCCTTATAAGAAGGGAACAATGGACTGAATTTTTTCCTACCTTTTTGGATGGTTCTGCACTTAGGTGGTTTGAAACACTAGGTGATAATGTGAAAAACTCATGGGATTTATTAACTAAAAGTTTTCTTGAAGAATTTGGTGAACAACAGAGATATGCAGACCTCATGATCGAGATCACAAAGCTATCCCAAGGAGAGAAGGAGAAGATAAGGGATTATCATGCTCGTGTTCTAGAGCTAAGGAGGAAGCTCGATGCCCAGATCCGGAAGGAAGGATTAGTGGATGGGTTAATGAATGGCATGGATAATATCCTCTGTAAGCACTTCATTCTTGGGATGAAGCTGGAGATCGACAATGAGTGAAGTATGACCACCCGGCTACCATTGAACAAGCAAAGGAGATTGCAAGAAGGCAAGAAGAAAGCATGGAAGAGAAGCCCAAAGAAATTGTTGTTAAAGTAGAGCCTACACCAGCACCTTTGGTCCAGAATCCACAACCACTCCCGGTGAGCACAAATATTTCTCCTAGTACATCTACTGAGTATGAAGATCTACTTAGGAAGATGGGCCAGTTAACTATTAATCTTCTTCAGGAAAGGAATTTAGTTCTCGGGAGGAGATAGAGGTCCAAAAGAAATATTTACTGAAGTTGTTTGTTATGGTTGTTATAAAAGGGTCATTATAAGTATAATTGTCCGGATAGAGCTTCTACATCAGTACAAGAGATAATGATAAAGGAAAAGCACTGTGAATTCTCTTGATGTAGTAGATAAGAGTAGAAATAATGAAGTAGATGTGTTTGTAACAAAAAAAAGAAAGAAAAAGATAATCAAGATGGAAATGATCCTAAGAAGATGAAAGAATAAACTAGTAAGAAACATAGGAGAAGAAAGTTGGGTGTGCAGGATTTTCTGATTTCACAGGGGCAAGGACCATACTCCATCTTGGAAGATCTGTCCAAAAGGCCTGCAAATATTACATATGGTCAACTCTTGGCTATGTCTTCTGAGAAGAGGCGGGAGTTGCGAAGTGGACTCAATGCTTGACGAAGGAAGGAGGTTGAGGTCCCTATTTTGGAGGCGGAGCGATCCCTATGCTCCACAAGTGAGGTATTATGTAATGGTATTTCAATTCATGATGTCTTAGTTGATGGAGGTGTTGCGATTAATGTAATGACCAGTCTGTAATGAATATGTTGGGTTTAAAAATTGATCTCCCTTGACACTTATGTTAAGGTCATTAAATAAAGGAAAAACTAAACCGAGAAGGTGTAGTTTCAAATGTGGCAATATCTGTTATGGGTGTGGTATGTGTGGTAGACTTTTAGGTGATGAAAAATGGTGCTGTGCGTACCCAATCTGCTGGGAAGACCATGACTAAGGAGAGTTCATGCGAGAAACTCTTTGGAATGAAGGTTTCATGACACTTGGAAGTGGTAGAGAGAGGGTGAAGATAAATGTGATCCCTCGACATCATAAGCGAGAACACTGTGGATTCAAGTGATGAAACTGATGATTGGACATCCTCACGATTACTCTAGTACCGGTGAAGTGGACACGAAGATGAAGAAAGCAAGGTGGATGTTTCATCATGGATATCCTTCCGATCACACCAACTCATGACCCCATAAAATTATCTCAAGAAGAAGTTGATGATCGCCTCAACAAATAAAGATTGGTGATCTTTGTGATGGAGAGTGAGAAGGAATCCTACCTCCGGCTCTTTGAAGGTACATACACCTATTCACTTTTGATTACAAGGAACTCCATCAAGTAAGTTGGGTAGAACATTGTATTGAGCTGGTAGATGGTGCTAAGCCCATAAAGCAAATGCCATATAGAATGAATCCTAATTTTTCCAAGACTGTAAAAGAAGAAATAGATAAGTTGCTTGATGCAGGATTCATATTTACTGTGGAGAATTCAGAATGGGTTTCTCCCATTGTGATCTCAATAAAAAAGAATGGGAAGCTACGCATTTGTGTTGATTACAGGAAGCTCAATAAGGCAACAAAGAAGGATCATTACCCTCTTCCATTTTCAGATCAGATCTTGGACGAAGTAGCTGGCTAGGAGTGTTATAGTTTCTTGATGGATATAGCGGCTCTGACCAAGTTCGTATAGCAGAGAAAGATCAGCTGAAGACCACGTTCACCACTCCTTGGGGAACGTTTTCCTATAGAGTTATGCCTTTTGGATTGTGTAATGCTCCAGCAACATTCCAGCGTTTGATGAATAGGGTGTTCGAACCCTACATTGGGACCTTCATCAGAGTATTTCTAGATGATTTTTGCATCTATGGGAGCAAGTTGGACCACCTGCACCAGATGGAGACAACATTTCAAAGGTTAGATGAAGCACAAGCCTCACTAAACCCTCTGAAAGTGTGTCTTTGGATGTTCTAAAGGCGTTTTGTTAGGGCATGTTGTATCCAGAGATGGTATTGGTACTGATCCTGATAAAGTTTCAAAAATCAAAGATTTACCATTTCCTATGAATAGAAGTAAGTTGAGATCATTTTTAGGCCATGTGGGTTACTATAGAAGGTTCATCAAGAATTTCTCAAAGATTGCCTGACCACTAACCTAGTTCTTGAAGAAGGATGTTACTTATGAACCGGGAAATAAGGCACATGAAGCTTTTGGACAAGCTGAAGGAAGCCACAGGCGTCTTCACTTGTTTTGAAGAATATAGATTGGAGCAAGCCATTCATTGTGTACACTGATGCCTCGGATGCAGCACTAGGAAGCACTTTGAGCCAAAAGAATGAAAATGGGAATGAACATCCAATTTACTTTGGGAGCGAGACAAATGAGCGGTCTTGAGGTAAACTATCTTGTGGCGAAAAAGAGGCTCACGGCTATCATTTTTGTTGTAAAGAAGTTTAGAAATTACTTGCTAGTGTAGAAATTTATAGTTGTAGCAGATCATCGGGATCTGAAATATATTGTCAATAAGCCTAACCCATTAGGGAGGATAGCAAGATGGATAATTTTTCTACAAGAATTTGAATTTGATATTATAGATAGGCCAGAAAAGAAGCATGTCAATGCGAGATGCACTCTCTCGAGCCTATGATGGTTTAGGATCATCTTGTGATGATGATGATTTTCCGATGCAAATTGTTCTCCTTGACACAATCCCTAGTGAATACATATATATTTGGAATTATCCGAATGAATTCAAGTTTCCTGATGGTGCCAATGCAAATACTAAGAGAAAGATTACTCAAGCTAGTCGTCCATATTCTATTATGCATGGAGTATTATTTCGAATAGGACACGATAGATAGTACAAGAGGGCGATTGGACGTGATCAAGGAAGGAACTGCTAGAAGAATTCCACAATGGTACATGTGGAGGGCACTTCTCTGGACAACTTACAAAAGAAGGATCTTGGATGCGAGTTATCACTGCCCACTCTTTTTAAAGATTGTTATAATTATTGTAAGGCATGTGATATTCGTCAAACACATGGTAACGATAAGACTTCATCACTCCATTATGTCCTATTCTTCCCCTTGGTCCCTTTGAAAAGTGGGGAATAGACATTGTAGGTCCACTTCCAACTACATCACGCCAAAATAAGTATATTGTAGTTGCCACGAGTTATTTAACCAAGTGGGTTGAAGCTAGGCCATTAAAGACACTTCTATGGATGAAGTGGCAAGGTTCATATATGAACGTATTGTCACCAGATTTGGTTGTCCATTATAAATTATAAGATCAAGGAAGCCACTTCATTAATGAGGTAGTAGAAGCCCTAGTCAATAAATTTTCTATTAAGCACAGGAAGGCAACAACATACAAGCCAAGTACAAATGGACAGGTGGAACGAACCAATTTTGTGTTGTGTCAAATTCTAGCAAAAGATGCAGCCTTGCAGGTACATAAATGGGATAAGAGGATTCATGCAGCATTGTGGGCATATAGGGCAACATCAAAGTCAGCAACAGGATACTCCCCATTTCAGTTGGCCTATGGCATTGATCTAGTTCTTCCTATTGAGTTTGATATTCCCACTGTGAGAGTTATGAAAAATGAAAGGATGGATGAAAGTGATTCAGTAAAAGAAAGGTTGGTACATCTTCATTTGCTAAAGGAAATGAGGAAATAGCAAATGATACAAGCCATAAGAAGAAAATGAAACAAAAGGAGTACTTTGATCAAAAGATCCGGTGGTCTCCATTTCATGTGAATGACTTGGTTCTAGTATATGATTCCAGATACAAAAAAAGAAGACAGAGAAAATTTCTTCCAAAATGGATGGGGCCCTACAAAATAGCAGCTGTGCATGAAAATGGTATGTCTTACCGGGAGAATTAGATGGCACTCCCATTACGAAATGGGTCAACCACGACAAGTTGAAGATTTTCCAAGCACTGAATAGTCTACTCAGGGACGAGTAGAAGCTAGGAAGGGGGAGATGTTGACACTAAAATTTTCCTCCATAATTTCTATTTCATTAATGTATGTATTAGGAATAGGATGTTGTTAAGTATAATTAGTAGTAGCGTCGATAGAAGATAACGGGCGCCGTCGAGACGGTGTGTCGCCAATAATGTGGAGTACGGTGATAGATCAAAGTACAATAGGAATGTTGTAAAAAGTAAATATTTGTCGTAAGTGGTCCGGTAATGTTAAAATGTCAAAGTTTGGGTAATTAGAGAAGTAGGGTCTACATGATTAGAAATTAGAAATATTATATTGGTAATAAGGACAAGGAGTGAGGTCATAAATATTTTGTGTATTTTATTTGTAAAAAGTCTAAAAATGTGGAACCCATGTAAAATGATAAGGTTTATCTTATCTTAAGAGATAAGCTTACATGTACGAGATAAGAGTTAAGGTATGGAATATGATTTGTCGTGTGATTTCTTATCCTATCTTAGAGATAGGATGGATAAGCTGGAAGTTCTATAAATAGAGAGGCCACCCCCCTCATTTAGCATAGAAAGAAGTAGTGAGAAATATTGTAGGAAGTGTGCAAAGGAAGCCATCAGTTAAAGGTGTGTTAAAGAAGCCATCGAGAGGTGTAATTGTAAAGTTTCTCCCATAGTCTTGTTGAAGTACCTCATGGGTGAGATTGTAACAATTTCATGTTAATATTATAATTTACTTTAATATTTCAGATTTTTCATCATTCCGTCTTATCATAGTTGATGGTATTCTTGTGTTCGGTTGTTGTTTTGTTTACAGATTACATCCACCAAACTAAAGGCAGTGCATTAGTAAATAATCATAGCACGAGGAGTTCCCGGTGAAGAATTATCATAGTGCCGGATTGGTGGTGACAATGCATGCGCTTTTGAGAAGAATGGTGCATACCCAGTGATTTTCCCTTGGTTCTGGGAAAACAGGTACAATTTGTAGTCTACCAACATTTTTGTATTGCATGCTTCCCAATGGTAGATGGGTCGTGGAGCCCCTGGTTCAAACCGCCATATGCATTTCCCACACTGTTCTTCCAAGCTGAAGTTCATTGGTTCACCAACACATGGAGGTTGGTATTTAATGCGAGACATAAGGTGGATCATGGGTATCACACCTTGAGAAAGACTTATGGATATCCAGGGAGGAATGCATACAACAAGAATAACATCTCGAAATCTTAAGCACTAAGCCAGAGACAGTGGCCATTGCATGGATATCGGGGCTGCACTAATATACCTCCAACTAAAGCCTAAAATGGAGAATAACAAGTATGTGGAGAACAAATTCATGCTTCTAGGGCCGCCGAAGGGAAAGCATACTATGGAGAACATTCCGGCACCTAGGCCCTCTATGCCCAAGAAAGATGATGAGGAAGAGGATGAAGAACCCGAAGATAGTGGCGGCCTGGTGTGAAGGAGGAAGTAGCCATCTAGCTAGGAGGGGAGCGTGTGACAACTCCCTAGGGAGAAGGAGCTACGGGGGAGGAGCAGGGCACACAAAGATTTAAGAAGGTGTTTAAGCGCATAAGGGCATAAGGAGGAACCCCGTAGGTGAAGGAGCCAGAGGAGAGGAAAAGAGAAAACTTAGGATGAGAAAGGAAATAGAGGAATCTGAGGAGAAGGCGCTTTCATCTCTAACTCGGAGAAGATGGAAGGAGAAGAAGGGGGTCAATCGGAGGCTACACAAGACACGGGGCGGGATACATCTAGTATTCCCAACCTTGATGCAGCCATTCCAAGAAGACCTTAATCCCATCGAATAGGGGAGGATGCCAAGGCACATGCCATGGGGGTATGCGAAGACCCAAAGCTAATCATTCATGCTCGGTTCTAGAGTACCATCGAGTCGAAGGATTTATTTGGATGGCGCTCATGGACGAGGCAAGGTGACTCGTGCACAAGGAAGAAACTCTCATGGTCTATGCACATGCACATGGGCGAGCCCGATTTGACGTCGGTGAAGAATCGTACACGCCAAGGTGGTTGAAGAAGGCACTGAAACATGCCACATGACAATCAAAGCAACAATGATGTCGATGAGCAGTGAACAATGCTCTAGTGAAAGTATCCTCTGAAGTAGCAAGAAGAAGCATAGATAAATCTGCTACTATCAAGGCAATCGACAGTAAAGATTAAAATCCAAGGATGTGGAGATAGTGTGCCTAGTCCAGAAAGGGACTTAATCAAAAGAAAATATGGCACTTTTGTTAGTATGGTAGAGGAAATTGGAGATAATGTTCTAAAGGTACACCCAAATCTTGAATCTCGTGTACTAAAAGAATTTCCTTCTACAGTAATGCACTATGTGAAAAACAATGATAACATTAGTGTTGGATGATGAAAAGGCACGCGTATCCTCACATCCCACAAGGACTCTAGGGAAAAGATAGAAAAGGTGTTGGATATAGTAGCTAGGAAGATTGCCACATATGAAGGTCTACTGCAAGCCACCCGCAATGAACTGAAGAAGGCTGATCATGCGCTAACCATAAGAACAACCCCAAATGTGCTGATCACGGTGAAAACCTTGGAGGAATAAAATGAGGTCCATAAGGTGATGAAGGATGCTTCCGTAGGCCACGCTGAACACTTAGTCCTGGTAAAGAAAAAGCGTGAGGCACTAGCTACGGCGTAGGCACCGCATAAGGAGAGGTTGGAGGAGCTAGGAAAGCTCATTACTCAAAAGATGGATGTACTAGAAGGGGTGCAAACCTCTATGTCAAGCGTAATGTTTGTAATACAAAATGAGTAAGGGAAACTCTCCATGGAAGAGTTGTAGTCCATCATTAAAGATGTTCCTAAAATAGCAGGAGTAGTGCTAATAGCGTGGGAGAACACAGGCGAGATGTCAAAGAAGAATATCCAAAGTTGCTGCTTCAGGATGAGATGGAGGGGCCTGAGGCCTAAACAGTTTTGTTAGTTGTGTATATCTTCTTTAAAATTATTGTTCAAGATTCTTATTCAAAATTCTTTATTCAACTATTCTTTATTTATCCATTCTATGTATAAGTTTTGAGCATCACCATTATCGGGGTGACAATGAGATTAGTGTGGGGTAATGTTGATCAGAGAAAACACTTAGTTGAACTTGCACACAGATTCCACGTGGAAGAATGGCACAGGAGCAAAAGTGTGAAGGTATAGGAAGGCATCACGTATGGAGGTGTAGAGTAAGACTCTCAAGGACTTAGCTGATTTTGGAGATCAGGTCTATTCTTAGAGATTGGTGTGTGGAGTACACAAAGCGATGCCAAGATTTGTGCGCCACTCTTCATGGAGATTTTGGAAGGACATGTCAACTCACTCTTGCATGGACATAAGTTAAGAATAGATCCATCACTTCAGTTAACTATCAACAATCTATAGATAGCATACTTACATGTATGGCTATAATTGTAAAAATGCACGTGGTTTTTATTAGCATGTGACATATTTCTGGTAGAGTTAAGTGGTGAAGGGTTAGTTCCCCACACACACACACACACACACACACACACTATATATATATATATGTACATAGATATATATATATATATATATATATATATATGTAATGAATTACTTAGAGAATATAGAGAGACATACATAGAGATACAGATGGAACCATATGTTTGGAGGAATGGAAAAACACGAGTACATGCGATTAGGATAATTGTAACAGATCCATGCGTGCATGCCTGGTATTGTATGAAGCTATTGTATTGTTGGTTCAATGAATAGATAAAGGAAATTGGCCAAACAAAGTGTGTGATGTGTTTTATCAATGCATGTTATTACTTTCATGATGATTTACCTTTAGCACTTATAGATATGATTGGATATAAATGGTGAATGGATGGATTAGTTCCTAAAATATATGTTTACTATTTTATCATACCACCATTCTACTACTGCAACTATTAAGAGGGACCTGGTACCTTTGCGCGCTTTGGGTGAGCACTCAGCCTAGGCTGAGTGATGTGCCAGCGTGACTAGGTGTTAACTAACAATTCTAGGTTGCATCATACTCTCCTATGACTTGTTTGATTATAAGCTTTTAATCCATATAGATGTCAATAATTTGAACACCTAGAAAGATGTCCATTTCAATACCCAAGATAAGGGCTTTGTACTTTGTCATATTGTTTGTACACTCAAAATTGAGTTTATATGTGAGGGGAATAGGATTTTCCCAAGGAGGAATAATAAAAATGCCCACGCCTTCCCCTTGCTAACACTTAGAGCAATCGAAGAAGATAATGAATTTGAGAGGGTTATATTCGTGATGAAAATGGTTAATGGATTCATCTAGAAAATGCTCGTGAGGAAGCTATGTACTAGGAAGAGGGGCTTTTGCTAATTGATCGAAATAGCTTGTCCCTTAATGTATTTTCAAGAAATAAACTCGAGGTCAAACTCCATCATGAGCATGAGCCATCGAGTAACATGATCACTATGATAAGGTTTAGAATGTAATGTCTTGAGAAGATGAAATCTAGTAATGACATAAGTCTTGTGATTGAGAAGATAATGTCCAATATTTATGTAGTGAAAAGATAGTGCAACACACCTTTGAACTTTAGTGTTGTGGTTTTCATAGTCATGAAGAGTGCGACTGATGTAATAAACAATTTTCTCATGACCTTGGTCATCACGATGTGCTAGCATGGCTCCTAGAGCATGATTAGTGGAAGAAATGTACAAGTAAATGGCTCCCCCTCACGCAGAGGTGATGAAAAGGTTGAAAACTATTGGAGAGTTGTGAGAAGAAACAAAGGATAGATTGAAAGCAGCCTTTAAGGATATGAATTTTCTTGAGATTGGAAGGATGTATTTAGATAATTTCCTTTATTTTTACGAGGTCAAATTCAATTCCCCTAATATAAATGATAAAAAAGGTTTTTTCGTATTAAGAATCTAAATACACACTTGGTTGGATTAAGACAAAGAAAAAAATGAATAATGCACTCAAAAAGGATTTCGATAACAAAAATATGGTTATGTCGATGTTTATATTTTCCTAGAAGATAATCAACATAGTATTTTATAGTCTTGTGGATGAGATTATGAAATATATAATTCATGGCCTACTAATAAGTAGCATCGGCATTCTTTAAACTGAAGTGCATGACACGATAGAAAAAGGCCCCTCAAGAAGTAATGAAGGAGGTTTTTGTTGATCTTTTAGTCCAATGAAAATTGGATTTTAAGGAGAGAAACCATCCATGAGAGAAAGCATCCCATGACCTGTGTGGTAATATCCACAAGTTGATCGATGTTTGGAAGAGGGAAGTAGTCCTTAGGGTAAGTGAGATTGAGATCTCCAAAATCGGTATATATATGAATATTTCTTAACAATTTTGAGATAGGAATAATATTAGAAACCCATTGCAGATAGTCAACGAGAATAATGAAGTTTGTAGAAATAAGGTGTTGTAACTCTTCTTTAACATGGAGGGCAATGTGAGGATGCATGCGGTGAAGATTATGCTTCACTAGTTTAGTGTTGGGATAGGTGACAATATTTTGGACAATGATAAAAGGTTCAAGACCTGGTATGACCATGAAACCGATACTATGATGGAAGATGAATGTAGTGAAAGATTCTATCTCGTGTGGATCAAGAGATTTTCCCGGTTTGAGAATGTGAGACTCTTGTGTAGTCCCAATATTGACATCGATGGTAGCTTCATTAAGAAGAGTAGGTGTGTTGGATGGAAAGGTATTTTGAAGATAAGATTCTTCTTCCCCATGTGGAAAGAATGAAATTATCATCAACACATTGAAGGATGTCAATGGTAGATGAGTCTTCTTATATCATGTCCAAATGATGAAGGAAAAGGGACCTTGTCTTATTTTCACACGATAAGTGACCATCAAAAGTTACAATGGAGACTAAAACAAGTTAGAAGAAATGGAAATGGTGTCATTTACTTCCATGTCTTCAAGATTTGGTAGAGAAGGTATGTTCATGTATTTGGGAGTCATAAGAGTTGGGAAGGTAGAGAAAGCATGTCCATGTCTTCGATGGCTAGAAAATATGGAGAAGGTAGAAAATATATTCCCACCTCTTTGAAAGTTGGAAAAGACAAAGGAGGTGGAGGAAGCATGTACATGAGTATCTCATATGGTGGAACAGGATCAAAGGATTTCTCCTTGTAGCCTAACCAAAAAGTTTTGCAAGGTTTATGACAATGATCGGGAATAAGTCCATGTGGGTCATGCTCATAACGGCCTAGGCTAAATCCATTCCATGCACAACGATGGAAATATGTATAGGAAAAATATGGTTTGTTGAGAAATCCAAAGCCATTGGTATAAGGTTTGGCATGTGGAATATCATCAATGTGGGAAGAGGGGGTATCAAAACCACCATAAATGAGATTGATGCAAATATATGGTAGACCAGAAAGGAACAACATCCTTGGTGTCTAGTTAGTGTTAGTGCGAGAATCACAGCACCCCGGATGTTGATCATAATAGCATCCAGTGTGATTGCACAACATGGAATCCTTTCTTTAAGTGTGGGACTTGTAAAATGAGAAAGGATTCTCCAGAGAAGGTTAGTTCCTATTCCTAAACTACTCGCCACACACAAGCTATTCCAAAGGTGCGAGCAAGCTAATCTAATCCTAATCTAACCATGCCAAGGAGACAGAGAGAGAGAAAAAGGGAAAAACAGAGCCTACACTAAAATGGTGATACACCAGAGAAGGAAAATGTTGAACATCTATCAAAACTACCATGGAACAAGGAGAGGTGAGCAATGGGAAGGATGGACAGATGCATCACAAGCCCAAGGATAGATTTCACACAGAAAATGTCCCAAAACTCCATGAACACAGCTCCAAACCTGTAATGAGTATTAAAACATGCACAAATACTTTCAATGAAGAGAGGCAAGAAGAAAGACAAGCAAAGAACGAGCAAGGATGGACAGATGCATCATGAAACACGTTTTTGTTGCTTCAGAAGTTTGCACAGAACATCATTTTAATGGTAAAAGGAAAAATGCCATTACAGAGAAGGGGAGGAGGTTCCAACTCCATTTTCAACCTTGGAGAAGAAAAGAAGGGAGGGCAGAACTGAAAAGATGAACCACCTTGTAAAAATGAGCCAAATCTGGCTTTTTATAATGCATGGGTCGAGCCCAGGAGAGAGAAAATGTGAAAAAACGTGGGAGCCATTCCTCATTGAATGCAGATGCATTAAAATAGCATGGGCATCCTTACAGACCCATGCCCTGACATTTTTGGCCATCTTTGCCGAGAAGAATGCAACCCATTTTGCATTAAAACTGGTTGTTGAAACATCAGTTCTGGACATTACCACGCGCCGAGACATTTCTTGATTTTCTCTCTCAAACTGAACCAAAATGCAAGATTGACCCTGTAATCATGTAGATAATTTCACTATCTTTCCATTGATATAAAGAACGTGAAAATCCAAACTCGGATTGAAAGTTATGGCGATATGAAGATTCGGGCAAAAGCAGGCCAAAACGGATCGGCGGAAAATATTTGATTTTTTCCGCACTCGCCACTGGATGACACGTGTTGGGCTCGATTCATCCGCGGCTCATCCTTTGAAAATTCCTTTCGGGCCCTTCCTTAATTTCTTGCCACTTGGACACGTGGCACTATTTTATTGGCTCGAGCCTGAGGGGAGCACTTTGTCCTTCGAAAATTTGGTATTTTTCACTTTGGGAAAATTTTCCCATTTCTCCCCCGCGCTCCGCCACTCAAGTACCACATGGCACAATTTCATTGGACGCGGGCCCTTCCTTAATTTCTCTTTTTTTTTGCCTTTGGAAAAAAATTCAAAATTTTCCCGCCGGGCCGATGAGGTGAAGACACGTGGTGAGATTTGATTCGTTGGCGGCTCTTTCGGCTTTTCACATCCCTCACATCCCCGATGTCCTAGAAGAAAATCTCCTACTTTGGCCGAATCGGCTAATTCACGTCCTCCACGTACTTTTGGCCCGGATGTCCTGCAGGCAATGCCTGGGGACAAATATCCCGAACCGCCCGAAATGGACCGACTTACGCCAAACCGGCCGATCCGCGTCCCGCGCGTACCTTTGGCCCGATGTCCTGAACGCAGCGAAACAAGACTTAGGTAATTTTTTCCCTCTTTCGGCTGATTCACCTTTTCGCGTCCGCGCGTCCCGACATCCCAACTATCCCGACTGCTGCGTGGACTAGGACTTAGCTGATTTTCTTCATTTTCAGCCCCAAGCTTGGTACAACGAACCTCAATTCAACCCGAATCCGGTATGACCAGAGCCCTTCGACCGAAATGCCTCAAGACAGTCCACGAAACCTTATTTTCTACATTTTTTCCATTTTTTCTAACCTCGTTGGGATTTCTTCTTGGATGGGAAAGTTAGAAAAGGCCGAGGGGGACCCCGAAAGACATGATTTTGGGCCTTCAATCAATCTACTTGCTCGGGACTGAATAATTTGATGCATGTTATCAAAATTACCCTAGGGGGTGAATTTTGGATAACAGTTAGTACATTTACATATTATCAGGTATACCAATATGGTGAGGAGTGGGAAAAGTGTTGAGTGTGAGGAGACGATACTCCCCCATCATAATTTTTTCCACTACATTATCGAGGGAGTCATTCCTAGAGAGTTTGGATGAGGGAATTGCTTAGCTAGTAGACAGTGTAGATGGATCATGATAACACAATAGTTCTTTATATATTAATTCATCTAGAATATTCACAAATATGTAGGAGAGGTTGTTCCTACAATGTAGGAAACAACCCATAACAATACACGAGTTGTTTTAACAACTCGTTATTATAAACCAAATAATGATTATTATAATTATGAGTTATTTCTAAACAACTCATAATATAATAATAAACTAAATACAAATAATGTTAACACTAACATAATCCTAACATTCACCCCCTTAGTGTGAACATTATTTACTGATATCACCCCCTTAATGTGAACATGAAAAAAAGCACCATAGAACTGGAACCAGAATCGTATGCCTCTGCATACTTTTAGGTCTGCATACTACTGGCTTGGATCTTGTTGTCTAGATCTTATTGCACATGACCAATCCACTTCACCACAGTGAACCCCATACCGGATGATCACACTTCCACCGATTCACCTACATACGCGAACTCAACAGTTCCCGCTTTCACTTCCAATGAATGATAGATTTCACCGGCCGATTGATGTTAGAAGTACAACAGTCAAAGGATCTCTGCTGATAAGAGGATCACTCCGATTCGGATGCCCTTCTATACAAATATTTATAGGTTCAAAAATGCACTTCTCCTCATTTGAATCAAAATAAGGGAAGGAAACCACACCATTTTATTTTGCACACACCACACAACTGAAATAATATAAAATACTGCCACCAAATTTGAATGTGACCCCGTCGTTGGTGACTGACGAGAGGCATTGATCACCCTCCATCCTCTGTTGCCTCTTGCCTCCAGTAGATGAATTATTTACCATAAGTATTCCTCATCACTGGGACAAGAAATTTCTTCATCTTTAGAATATTCATCCCAATCAGTTTCTTCTTCAACCAAAAAATCTTTTTGATCTATTTTGTCATCAAGTAGATCTTTTTCCTCTTTTACAATTCAAAATTACATGTCCTAATTCTTTGCAATAAAAAAATTTAACCTTTCCTCGTGATGGAGCATGCTTTGAAGTATACTTCCCCTTTTTGATGATGTACTAGCTTTATTGTGCACATATAAAACCTCCTCTTCTAGCTCGAAGGTTCATTATGATCAAGAAGAGTAGAAATTACTCCTTCTAAACCAATGTTAAGCTTGCTCATAGTAAAAATCATATGAGACATTTTTTTAGGAAAACTATTCAAAATAATTGCTTTGGCATCATCATCATTTACCTTTTCATTAATGTTTGCATGAGATTTGATTAAGTAGAGAGTGAAATTTGCTTATATGATCTGTCATTTTTACACCTTCATCCATCTTTAATCCATATAATTTTTGCTTGAGTCATCTTGGCACTTTCCACTTCAGATCCAAAAGCTTGTTTAAAGTCTCCCAAATTTCCTTTGCAGACTTTGTGAAGTCCACATGGTGTAGGTAAGCTTTAGATAGACCGAGACCAATGGTTCCCAAGGCCTTTTGATCCTTGATAGTCCACTTTGTGAGATCCGTTGCATTTGTTGGTATTGTAGTATTAGGTTTAACGACATCCCACAAATCCTTCTCAATCAAATTCAGCTGCATTTGAATTCTCCATGTATGAAAATCTCATCCTTCGAACTTCTCAACAAGACTTGAACTTCTCCATTTTTACAAAAATTGACACACAAAACAAAAAAATGAAGGATGTTGGACGTCAAATAACACTGAAAATACATCCATATTTTTTTTATTTTTTTAATTAGTTTTTACAATTTCCGACTTTTGAATTGATTTTGACATGAAATAGAAACTATTTTTTGTTTTAAATGACTCTTGTAATGACATGTCTATAACACATGCAACTCTGAATACTTCTATACACACATGCGACTTATGTACACAAAATTTGTAACAATTTACAAATTTATCAACTTTACATTCACATAACAAGACTCAACTTTTTAAATGACAAGACTATACTTTTTAAATGATTTACAAGTGACATTAAGAATCAAAAATATAAAATGAAATACTATAAAAAGACACAAAACATTTAATGTATGACAATGGAGACAGCTAAGCAGACTATCTTGAAGAGATCCTCAACAACGTTCAGTTGTGAGACAGATAAATAAGTTGGTACAGACCTGATCGTTTGATTCAATAACGCAAAGCTGGACGTGGAGGATTGGGAGCCTGTTGGTGTCGAGTATGATAGAGCCAATATTCCCATACTTCTTGCTCAGAATTAAATCACGATACCCATCATCTAATGCCTCAAAGAAATTGTTTTCTCAGCCTTAACAAATTGTAGTATATGTATGACAAATGGAAGTGAAGTAGACGATGTGGGAAAAATTACAACTCAAAAGGTATAATTACAAACATATCCGATCATATCCACACTTATGAAGGAAGGAAAATAGATCTACCACATGCTTTGAAGCTTACTTAGTGAAATGACGATAAACATATGAGGATGCTGCAATAAATTATATTTGATGCAAACCAGACATATACTGGAGGGGTCTGCAAAACAAAATCCACGACGATGACGCGATGTGACTTGATCAAAATGATACACTTTTCTTTGATCTCACACAGTTGCAACCAATAAAAATGTGAGTGGGAGAATGTCATTGAAACCAAGATAACAGTGAGGATATCTTGTGGGTTGTTAAAACAACCCACAACAATACACGAGTTGTTTTAACAACTCATTATTATGAACCAAATAATGATTACTATAATTATGAGTTGTTTCTAAACAACTCATAATATAATAATAAACTAAATACAAATAATGTTAACACTAACATAATCCTAACAAATCGCTCTTAGGAATGAGTACATCATTTGGTCTATAGGTCATGTTGCACCCTTGGAAGGGAGGAGCATCCCCGAGGAGTGTGAAATTTTTTTATCTTGTTCTCGTATTGAAAGGAACGATGGATTTTAGAGGGGACGCAACACATGGCACGGATCCATGGTTATCCAAGGATAAAATTATATTAAAAATCTCCCTCAATGATATAAAAGACCTCATGGATGAGTTTCTCACCAATGCAGATGGGAAGAATGGCCATTCCCAAGGTGGGAGTAATGACATCGTTGAGAGTGCGGAGGACCCTAGGCATTTAGGTGGCAAATTCCTTTGGGATCTTGAGATGATTGAAAGTATGCGAAGGAATGATATTAATGTTCACCCCACTATCGATCATGGATCACTAAATGAATGTATCATGTATCCTAACCATAATTAAGAGTGTAATAGTGTGCTCTTTCGGTGGGATGTATGAAATCTTAGTATCATAAAATGAGATGGTAGTAGTAGAATCCATAAGTTCTCCTACGAGTGATGTGAAGGGTCGAACCTCATCAGTGGATGTCAGAATGCACTTTAAGGATTTAGTAAGAGCATGTCTATGATCTAACAAGCTTTGGATGAGCTCGTAAAGTGACATCTTGACTGGGGCCTGATGAAGTTGTCTAACGATACTTTGTTCAATAGGCCTGGGGGATGCTAAAAAGGAAAATTTTGTTTTTGATGATGTGTTTAACTCCTTAGGAGTAGGAATAGTGATGAAGGTCTTGGCTTTTGTTTGGAGGTTGGTTTTGGATCACATGAGCTAGATTGAGTGGTCACTCACACAACATTAATGAATAAAAGGGTACTTCCCTGGAAGAGTCATCTCTAGAAAGGTGAGATGGTCGATATGGGACTAGATATGGAAGGAAGAGACTGACTTGTTTCGAGAAGAAGTCTCTCATGTTCAATGAGGTTATGGATAATGGCCCGGAGCACTCTGAATGAAAGGCACACATAAGGTTGGAATGTAACCATAAAGGCTTGTTTCCTTTTGGGTATAAGGCCATGATAGGAGGAAGTGTGATTGTAGAGGTTTGTAATAAGTGTTTAAATATTTCAGATAAGATCCAACTAAAGTGCTAGAATATTCCTTGTGATATATCTTGGAATTTTGGGGTAAAAAATGAGTATGTTGATGCTTTTTTGTCTTGAATTCACTTTTGGTGTTGATTGGTGTTTTAGTGTTAAGTGGTTTTGGATTGTTGGGTTGAGATGTTTGTGGTCCTAAAACAAACGATTTTAGATTGGATGGTTTAACCCTAGGAGGGATTATAGTTTTTAATGTGTCAAAGCATCCTTGGAAAGAGTAACAACAACCTTTATTGGTGAATCAGATGGTAATGTTATGGTTGGTCCAAGTGCAGGAAGCAACACTTGTCTGAGGTGATCTATGAATGGTAGAGATTGATTGGATAGTGTTGATGATATGGAAGGAACACTTGAAGTCATTTCCAGCTGAAGTGTTCTTAAAAATTCCTCAAATGATGGAATTAGCATGGAGGAAGAAGGTGGTGTAGTCATGACCACAACAGTTGATGTGGGTAAGAGAATGGGAAGAGGGACTAGTGTAGGTTCTAAGGATGGTATGACAGGCAAGGGTGGAATAGCTATAGGTGAAGTGATTGATTCTACTAATGGAGTGGATGTAATTGGTAAGGGAGTTGATGAAGGACCACCACTGGATGTGGAAATAGGTTGGAATGGTTTCTTCAAGAATGTCTCTAGGGGCATAAATGATATATTTGTGAATGGGGTTCTAGTAGTCGTAGAAGTGGGAATGGGCGTTGAGATAAATGTAGGTATAATAGATGTAGGAAGGATATCAAAAGGGATGGATGTGATCAATATTAAAGGAGAGGATGTTGTGGAGAGGATAGGTTCTTGATGAGCAGTGTTTATGGTATTTATAGTGTGAGCGTTGGGTGTTTTGGTTGTAGTAGAAGTGGTGGCTTGGTTTGTTAGCGTATGATTTGGGAAATATTGTTTAAAGATGTCAAGTGGTTGATTGGGTGAAGAATTTGGATTTTCCACTTGAATATCACCCTGATCAATGAGTCTTTGGACCAAGTCCTTGAAAATAAGACATTTCTCTATGTCATGTTCTCATACTTGGTGCTATTTATAGTAATGGTCTTCACGAAACCACACAGGGCTTCGGTCTGACTCATTAGCCTTTGTCGAGATAGGAGGGAGTGTGATAAGATTTATTGACATTAAATTTTCAAATATTATACTATATGACTCCCTAAGGGGAGTGTAGTTAGGATTTGGTCAAAGGGCGCGTTGTTGAGTCAATGTACTAGATGTAGATGCAGGAGATTATTTAGCGAAAAATAACATTGGCTTTGCATTTTGATTTTTTATTTTACATGGAAGGTTTGATAAATTCATGTTTAGGTTTTTTTTTTAATTTAAAATGACCCTACTCAAGGGCGCATGTTTCAAGTTTTGAGCCATGGTAAAGGCCTCACAAAGGTTCGGAAAGATTGAATTTGTAAAAAGAATATATATGCTTCACACACAAATGTGAGAAGAGGTCAATGAGGTCAATTTGTGGGAGAGGGAAGGATAATTGGTTTATAATGTCGCCCCATCACATGATGAATTATGCAATGGACTCTTCCTCAAACTAGCGGATAGTGTATATATCATTGATAGTTACCTTGCATGTAATGTTAATCAAACCGTGTTTTAAAAAAGTTGCGCTAGTTGGGAGAAGGAGAATATATAATATTGAGGGATACTATTATACCAGTCTAGTGTGGGACTAGCCAAGGACATGGGGAAAGTGTGAAGCATTAAGTCTTGATCATGCATGATAAGATAACATGCATGTCTAATGCATGAAGGTGCTGTTGTGGATCCTCTTTGCTATTAAATTTGGTGAATTTCGACAATTCCTAGTGTAGAGGATACGGTTTAACTAGTATAGATGGTTTAATAGGCTTGTTGCGAGATATGTTCGTAGGATAATGAAACTTTGGATCCTAGAGTAGCGGCTTCAAGATTGGCTAACCTTTTTACAAGAGTCTGCATAGGGTCATTTGAAAGGTTTTATTGGGGGACAAGCGGTGGATTTTGTATGTAAGAAGCAATCGGATGGTTTTGTATGAACTTTTGATGTGTGGGTGTTTGAGGAATTTTTTGGGGGTGAGTGTAAATCATGGGCTATGATTGAAAGGGTGGTTATTGAAAGAAATTTTGTTGCGAGACGGGAACATGATAGGATTGTTGGGATTGGGTAGGCTATTGTGGAAAGTGGTGAGTGTGAATTTGGGTATGAACATGTTGAAAATTTTGTTGAAAAGGGTTGGATACCAAATAATGTAAAGCACATGTGAAACGTGGTTGGGAAATATTGATGAAGTCTATATGTGATAAGTTCATACTTCCTTGATAGGGGATATGATGTTTGGGAATATTGGCTAGGGACACTAGTGGCAATAGTGACTAAAGAGATGACATGAAGAGTAGTGTTTATTTTCATGTTGATCGATGGGAGTTGTCGAGAATATGTGTGACTATCTATGTAGTTTAATGAGATAGGGGATAGGTAGAAGGGGAAGCAATATGGGCTGTAGAAATCTCATTTACTATAAACTAGGTAGTTTGGGGATTTGTATGATAAGAATAAATTTTATGGAGTGTTGAATAATATAAGAGAATCTTAGTTGATCTCCTAAGGAGATCATCTTGGAGTTCCACTAGATTGGCTTCAAAGAGCTCCTGCACATGGTATCACCGAGAGGGACCTTAGGAGGTCTAGAAGACTCTAATAAAATGGATGGTGGGGTAGCTAGCCTAGACGAGATAGATTAATGGTATAATAATGGATTAGTCTCACCTAAAGTTATGGTGTGAATAAGGGGTTCTGGGTGAGAGACATTGATGAGGGGTTGAGTGCTCATGAAATAAGTAATTAAGGGCACAACTGAGGTAACTATTGTGGTGAACATTTTTGAGATGAGGAATTGTTTAAAACTAGGTTTGGTTACTTCGAACGAGTAATTATTGAGATGAAACAATTTTTACACAAGAAAATCAAGAAAATAGTTCTTTTTATGTTCTTAATTTATTTAAGTGTGAAAAGAAAATGGGATGGATAGAAAATGACCTGAAGAAGGAAAACTATGTTTGGATTCATATTTTTGTTTCTCAAAATGTTTGAGGTGGTTTCGTGTTGGGTGATAAAATCCCTATCAAAAAACTAGGCAAGGGGATGTTTTAATATGTTAATTTGATTTGTGTGTGACAAAATATGTGATGTAGAATGTTGAACCCTATTTATACTTTGTGATCAAGAAGGATGTAGAAAAATGTTATTTTAAACCGAAAATGAACTGTGATATTCAATGAAGACGTAGACAAGAGTGGTAAAATTATAATCTAAAAAGGATAAAATAGGGAAAAAATGAGGAATACCTAGATAACACTTTTTCTATTTATTTGCACTCTTGAGTAACGGGTGATCCACGTCATGAACCCAACATGAGTAAGAAACAAAGCGAAGCCTCATGCTAAAGTATTAGTGGAAGATAGAAAAAGTGATATATAGACGAAAAAAAGGATATGACCAAAAGGGTGGTCCCACCGGCGTGCTAGGAATGTTTACCAAATTTTTCACTCTTAATGAAGTTAATGCACTAGCTACTAAAGAAACTAGAAAAATTAGAAATGTTGTAGGGTTTATGTTACCTCAAATGTGATGTGATATGGGCATAAAATGATGATGGATTTTGCTATTGTAAATCAGATGAAACCTACAAATAAGACCCATTGGAAGGAAAATTATTAGATGGTTTGGGAAAAGTTCCTAAAAAGAGGACCTGAGATGCGTTTAACTTCCTCGGTGGATGTCAACACTTGTTGTCAAATAGAATTGATACAAAGTAAATATAAACTGAAAAATATACAGAAACTAAAGGATTTACAAATTCTGAGGGTAATTATGATTTATTTAATATTTATTTGATTGAAATGAAATATGTATTAAATGTACCTAGTCTAGTTCAGCGTGCAACCCAAACTGTGTAGAGGCGAGTCAAAGACAACCAGAGGTAGAAGGGTGGAACAATAGCTAGAAGTGTAGATGTGGATGCTCTGAATGCAATTCAGATAGAACATAGGCTTGCAGACACTGGAAAAAACCTGCATAGGAGGTCTGAGCTAAGGAAATGAAAGGAATACAAGGTAAGAAGGATCACGATGGATTTGGGTTAAAACCCGAGAGGTTCGAGAAAGCAAGATGGAGATTTAGGTACTAGAAATAATGCAAGGCTTGGAACAAGAATATGAACTAAAAGGAATCTAAGAAAGAAAGATGAGGTTAGTAGACTATGTTGATGAAGTGACACAGGCTGATTGACAGTGATTTGGGGAGTACTAAATTAGGTCGAGGGAAACAAACTAGATCATAGAACTTGCAAGTGTAAAAACTTATAGGATAGGTCGATAATGGAGTCCTTACTATTCCTAGACATCACAAAGGAATGTCTACGAGCAATGCAAACAAATTAGAAGGAGATCCAAGAGGTTTTGATCATTGCAGATATTTTTAGGCATGAGGAGTAGCTCACGAGTTGCCATAACTTTGGGATATGTGCATGCACCTAATGATGAATGGAAAGAAATTATTCAATTTTTAGGGGTGAAAGTGAATGGGATGGGTCACCACTTATTGTGGGGTAATTTTACCAAATGGGAGGATTTTTTTGCTTTTGGCATGATTTTATGTTTTTAAGGATATAATTGAATGCTTTAAAGCATTAGGCGGGAAGAGGGTGTTTTAGGATGAGGTGTAGGTGAGTTGGCAATAGAGATAGGTTATAAAAATCATAGGGATAGGAAATAGAAATTCCATTAGGAAATGAAAGAAAAGGATGTCGGCTAGTTGATTAATTATTTAATTAATGGATGCTTCATTAATTAATGTAAATTAAATGTGATAAATATTAAAGTGGGAATTAAATTAAATAAGGGGGATGGATTAAATAAATATATGCACGTGAGTGATAAAAGGTATAGATCTTTGAATTTAGGTATCTATGGGCATTAGTACCAATGGGTTTGATAGATATTATTTTGATTTGTTAAACTAATCTTGACATTCTAGTGTCACCTTAAATCTGTATATTTACTTGAGTGATTGATTAAAATAATGATATATATCTAAAATCTAAGAGATAAACCAATGAATAGAATGAATCTTTCCTGGAGACTCCATAGATGAGATAGGTTTTGAGGAAAAGGTATCTTTTTAATTCCATTAACTTTAGCGAGGTAAAATTTAATTCCTATCCATGATACTATGAATCCTTGTATTTTCGCTAAAGTGACACCAAATACACATTTATTAGGATTAAGGAACACCTTATATTCCCACAAACATTAAAAATGCACCGCAAGATGACCGAATGGTCCACTCAATTTTTGGATTTGGAAAATATGTCATCGAGATATTCCTTCATGATGTCATGAAGAAAATCATGAATTATGACGCTTATCGCACATTGATATGTGGCCCGTGAGCTTTTAAGGCTAAAGGGCATGAGCTTGTAGAAAAAATTACCCTAGGGTGTTGTGAAATTTTTCATGTATCTTGGTCCTCTTCTATGATATGAATCTTGTTGTAACCCAACAATCTATCCATCGAGATACCATTTCATGCCTCGTTGTAGAATTAACAATCATGTAAATTTTAGGAAGGGGAAAATCATCCTTCAAACAAGCCTTGTTAATATTCCAAAACCAAGTACAAATTCTTATTCATGGTGCATTTTTAGCAATAAAAACTATATTTGATATCCATTTAGAATAGTCAATTGATCTTATCAAGCCGACCTCTAGCACTTTCTAAAATTCTTCCTTGAGGAACAATACCACCTTAGGGTGCATCTTCCAGAGTTATTGTTTGATGGGTTTTCGGTCTAGGTGAACAACATGATAATGTACTACTAGAGAATAATATAGACCTATCATGTACTTGTATGACAAATTGAAGACATCCTAAAACTCAGGTAAGTAATTTTGTGAATACTTGTATTTATGACTTTGATAAACCGGCACTAAGTTGTAATAATTCAAGGTTTTCACTTTTTTTTATATTTATAACAATAATCTAGATTCCACAAGAATTTTTATTCATATTTATCTTGAAAAGATGATTTATGCTGATGGAGATCACCTATTTGATTTAAAATTGGGTCTCGCCTCTTTAGCACCTCGTAAAGGTTTTCACCACGAGATGTGTCCTTTTTATTTTTCTCATTATTTTTTTCTCAAATAGCACTTCAAAGTGAGGTTTTCTCTGTGAGATATTTCATTTTATTTTTATTATTTTCAATTTTATTCATTTGTGGACTAGATATCTCTCATTCCTAACAAAATAAGTCTTAGCATCCCGCTTAATATCATAACCCTTCTAATGATCAGCAAGGAATAGGGTCTCGAGTCTTGAGGAACTCTTCGATGGATTCATCATTTCAAAAGAGGTCCATGAATACATTATTTAGTTTCTCCTATTGGTTAAGAATGGGATAGACAATCTCAAGGGTGTGAATGGATAGGTTCTTAATAACCAAATTGGTTTTAGTTTGGTCCTCAAATAGGCTATGTGTCGACCATGTCTCAACTTTGGAGTCAAAATCCTCCTCACTAGTCGTTATATCAAACATTATCAACCTCTTTTCAAAAGTTTCATAACCTATACTTGTGACGATATAGGTTTCTTTCATATATCACATGTTTGAGATGACATTTTTCTTATGGGCCAAGTCCTCTATCTTTCCATTTCATCATTTCATCATTTCATGAGCCTTATTATAATCAAAGGACTCATAACAATCAGCCATTTGATCCTTTTATATAACCAAGATCCATCATAGCAATGAATGTGTTCATCCTCTAATTATTTATACTATTTCGGAAGGTATTTATAAGGTGGTAAATGAGAGCTTCTCTTAATGGGGTGCATTAGGTCATTTGTATGTGCACCAAGACAATGGTTGCTTACCAACATTAAAATCATTTTCAAGAACGTACTCGTTAATACCTTTATTATTTGTTTTCAATTCAAGATTTGGATTGGGCGTGGAAAGTTGAGATGGCTCAAACTAGAAAAGCATATTGGTGTCAATAATACGAGGTACGAAGATTTTTCTATGAAAAGACAATAACTTGTATGGTTAAACATTTCTTCCAAGAGCTTACACTTTTCAAATGGTTTTTCATATGCAAGTAAGGTAAATTATAAACAATTATGAGGGACTTTCATGCATTGGTGAAAATTGAAAGACACAACTTGCATTGTACACATCCATAGATGGCCTAGGCGGCTATTGTATCAAGTCTCAACATCAACAACATGGAAAAGGGTTTATAACATCTTTTATCCAACTTGTATGTATAAGGTGATTTTTCTACAAGAATTTCATTCGCTAGTGTAATAACTACGAATAGTTATAACATTACCTCCCAAATTATCTTTTGTATGGCTAAGGAATCTAAGCATATGCATAAATTATATGTTCAAGGAAGCTCCATTATCAATAAGGACTATTTAGATATTATGATTGGTAATGTAAGCTTCAATGTACAAATATTTATTTTTCTCAAGGTTTGGGTTTAGGATGTCCCGAGGAAAAAATGAAATTTTAGGAATGTTGTGAGAAATGTTGAAATAAACACTTGAAATTGTTGTATATTAATGTCCTTTAGAACACTTGATTCATAAAGAGGTGTAAGAATTCCTAAATCATGGGAGACGTATTTAATACCTCCATTAGGGAGATATGTACAAGCATCATCTCCAACTATCTCACAAGGTCATAAGTACCAAATTTATAAGATTTAGTACTAGATGTTGGCTTTGAATTTATTATAGTTGTAGGGTTGGTGAACACTTGAGGTGTAGATGAAGTGGGTGGTTTCTTTGTTGCGGGAACCCAAACTTTATTTTTGTGGTCAATGCATAGTTTTGGTCTTTCAATTTGATGGTAGCTATGGAATTGGGTGTTTCTTCTATGAATGATATGATAGAGTTAAACTCAACATTTTTACGACTCGACCCTTCTCGGATATTTTCCGCTTGTACCATGCTTGGGAAATGGATTTAAGAACACATTTAGATCATCATTGGGTGTCTTATTAGGTGATGGATTTTCAACTGCAATTTCTTCACTACTAATAAGATCTTGAATACAATGGTGGAGTCTCATGCAATGATCTCAGTATTGTGTTTTTCAATGTGATGGAAATCACAATATTCACCGATTTGTACCAACATGATTTTGGATTCATTTCTTTGAAGGGTATTTTTTGGGGTAGGTAACCATGTTAGCACTTACCATTGTTGTAAGATGATTGAAAGTATCTCCCCAATTCTCGTAATATGTAAACAATGCCTTGATGGCATGTTCTATAGCTGAAGTATAAATAAAAATAGGGTTGTTTTGAATAGGTGGACTTAATGCCAGTGGGATTGATAGATATTATTTGAATTGGTTAAAATAATCTTGACATTCTAGTGTCTCTTTAAATTGTACATCTTTCCAAAATGGTTGATTAAAATGATGACAGCTTATCCACAACCTAAGATATAAAATGATGAAAATACTAAATCTTTCCTGGAGAATATGTAAATGGAATAGGTTTCTAGGGGATGAATCTAGATAAATTATTTAAATTTAGTGGGGTAAAATTTAATTCCCTACATGATACTATGAATCCTTGGATTTTCCCTTAATCAACACAAAATACACATTTATTAGCATTAAGTCACACCTTATATTCCCACAAGCATTAAAATATGTGTCGTAAGATAACTGGATGATCCACTTTATTTTTATATTTGGAAAATATGTCATTGAGATATTCCTTCATGATGTCATCAATAAAATCATGAATTATGACATTCATCGCACATTGATATGGGGCACATGATATTTTAAGGCCAAATGGCATGACCTTGTAGAAAACATTACCCTATGGTGTTGTGAAAGTTTCAAGATGTTGGTCATCTTCTATGATATGAATCTAATTGTAACTCAAAAATCCATCCATCGTAGATACCATTTTATGCCCGACAAGAGAGTAAATAATCATGTCAATATTAGGAAGGGGAAAATCATCCTTCAAACAAGCCTTGTTAATATCCCAAAATTTGGTGAAAATTAGTATTCATGGTGTATTTTTAGCAATAGACACCATATTTGATATCCATTCAAGATAGTCAATTGATCTTATTAAGCCAACCTCTACCACTTTCTCAAGATCTTGCTTGAGGAAAAATACCTCCTTAGTCTGCATATTCCTTATTTATTATTTGTGGGTTT
The DNA here is from genome assembly GCA_018340775.1 of Taxus wallichiana var. yunnanensis. NCBI lineage: Eukaryota > Viridiplantae > Streptophyta > Pinopsida > Cupressales > Taxaceae > Taxus > Taxus wallichiana. The sequence goes on from CM031234.1 coordinate 760,593,309, forward strand.
CATGTCCGGGTGAACTACATGATTATGCACTACTATAGAAGGATATAGACCTATCATGTCCTTGTATGACCAAGTGAAGAAATCCTAAAACTCAAGTAAGTAATGTTTTGAATGATTGTATTTCTTACTTTGATAAACTTGTGCTAAGTTGTAACAATTCAAGGTTATCGCTTATTTTGATATTTATAGCAATAGTCTATTCCAAGATCATTTTTATGAATCTTTATCTTTAAAATATGATGTAGGCTAATGCGAGATCACTTGTTTGATCTAAAATTGGGTTTCCTCTCTTTATCACCTCGTAAAGGTTTTCACCAGGAGATGTGTCATTTTATTTTTCTCGTTCTTTTATTTTTTTATGCTCAAATGGCACTTCAATGAGGTTTTCACTATGAGAGATTGCATTTTTCTTTTTCTTATTTTAATTTTCCTTCATTTGTGGACTAGATATCTCTAATTCCTAACTAAAATACGTTTTAGTGTCCAAGTTAATATCAAAACCCTTCTTGTGATCTCGATAAGGGAATATGATCTCGAGTCCCGAGGAACTCTTTGATGATTTCATCATTCGAAAATAGGTCCATGGATACATTAGTTAGTTACACATGATGGTTAAGAGTGGGATATAAAATGTCAAGTGTTTGAATGGATAGGTTCTTAATAACCAAAAATGGTTTCATTAGTTCCTCAAAGAGGCTATGTGTGGATCTTGTCTCAAATTTGGATTGAGAATCCTCCTCACTTTGGTCATTATGTCAAACATTACTTGCCTCTTTTCAAAGTTTCATAACCTAGATCATGATGATATAGGTTTCCTTAATAGATCACGATTTTTAGATGAACTTTTTCTTATGGGCCAAGTCCTTTGTCTTTTCATTTCATATTTTCATCATTTTATGAGCCTTAGTGTAATCAAAGCATTCATAGCATCAATGCAATATGATCCTTTCATAACCAAGAGCCATCATAGCCATGAATGTGTTCATCCTCCAAGTATTTTTACTATTTCTAGAAGGTATTTCCAAGGTGGTAGATGAGAGATTCTATTAAATGGGGTGCATTATGTCTTTCGTATGTGCACGGAGACAATGGTAGCTTACCAACATGAAAATCATTTTCAATAACGTACTCTTTAATACCTTTATGATTTGTTTTCAATTCGTGGATGTGGACTGGACGTGGGAGGTTGATATGGTTGAAATTGGAAAAGCATTTCGGTGTCAATAATATGGGGTGTAGAAGATTAATCAGTGAAAGGACAATAACTTGTATGGTTAAATATTTCTTCCAAAAGGTTATGGTTGTCAAATGGTTTTACATATGCAAGCAACATAAATTATTTTCTATTATGAGGGAATTTCATGAATTGGTGAAAATTGGAACACACAACTTGCATTGTACATATCCATGGCCGGACTAGAAGGAAATTGTATGAAGTCTTAACATCGACCACATGGAAAAGGGTTTCTAGCATCTGCTGGTCGAATTATATGGACAAGGTGATTATTCTAGAGGTTTGTCATTCGTTACCATCATAACTATGAATAGTTATAATATTACCTCCCAAACTTTATTTTTATGGCCAAGGAATCTAAGCATCTTCATAAAGCATATGTTCAAGGAAGGTACAATATCAAAAAGGAATCTTTTGATCTTATGATTAGTAATGTAAAATTAAATGTAAAAATATTTATTATTATGAAGGTTCAGGTTTAGGATGTCACGAGGACCGAATGAATGTATATGGATATTAGGAGAAATATTGGAAATAAACGCTTAAAATTGGTGTATATTAATGTCCTTTGGAACACATGACTCATGAAGAGTATGTGTACAAATTCTGAAGCATGGCAGAGGTCTTTAGTAACTCCATAAGGTAGATATGTGTAGGTGTCATCTCCAACTATCTCACAAGGTCATAAGTACCAAATTTAGAAGATTTAGTACTAGATGTTGGATTTGAATTTCTTATAGTTATAGGGTTGGTGAACACTTTAGGCATGGACGAAGTGGATGGTTTTGTTATCACCAAATCACTAAACCCCCAAATGGAATGAGAATGAATCATGACATTTGGTGTGATTGGGACACATGGGATCACCTCTCAAGCTGTGGGACTTGGGCTCGAGGTGAACCTCTGGAGAAGGCCGACTTCCTCTTTGTAAACCGAATTCTTTACTACTCCTAGTGTAATAAAATGAACATCTAATCCTAAGCTAACATCTTCATGAGTTTTAAGAAAAGATATTTTTGTAGAACTGAAACTATACTAAGGGTGGTGATGCACCAAATTAAGGGATGTTTAATATCTAGAAGGGTTAATGTGGGAGGGATGCTTGCATCATTGACCACCTTCACCTATCGCAACTTGAAAGGGTACAAAATACCACAAACCAGGGGTGATGTTCCTTGATTAAATTTGAGCATACATAAGGATAGATTGAATTGGATTCAACACAAAATAAATTTATCATGAGGAAACCGCACATGCATATGTCAAACATCTATTTCTCCAACTAGGGATAATGATGACATACATTAAGTATGTAAGTAAAATAAGGTTTTCACAACCGACGTAAAAGATAATGGCATTATTCCTTCACAACATGAAATAGATAACCTGAAATTAAGGTAAGATAATAAATCACACTAAGGAATCATAAATTCACAAAGTAAACATTGATTAACCATTCAACACAATAAATCTTATTTTCAATAGTAGGATGTAACTCTGAATATAATTAAAATGTTTCTTAGAAATCTTTGAAGCACTCTTCCAAGCTTGAAGAGTGACTCCTCCCAAAAATAATCTATATCTACTAACTTGAAGCATTCAACTATTTATAAGTTCTTCGCCTGATCAATTATAGCTAGGCCCTTAGCTAACATTTTTCTAAAAATAGAAATTTCATTAAATTAAGGGAACATGCTCCCATGAAAATAGATAATTTGTTACAAGGGTTTGACTCAGTCAACCCTACAACTTTGACCAATCCAGATCTTGGATCTAACCCTCCATGGCCGCTCAGCTTTGGCTTTGTTCAGCTACACCTTCCTCTCCTGCAAGTTTATGTTATTCCCCTTCCCATACAACCATTTGATGCTTATACTCAATGAAGTGCTTGATGATTCCTTGAATCTCTTCATCTCCAGGCCCACATGCGTAGTGATTCACTACATCTACCATCTTAATCTCCTTTTTAATCTTGGCTAGAACTCTTCAAAGTTTATTCGTAACTTTCTTCAATTTCCCTATGAAATTTTTACACAAGACCAATCGGTCAATGGAGTAACTATTGATAGTTTTGGTAACCTCGTCATCACGCTTTACCAAATCCTTGAAATTTCCCTTAATTTGATCGTCGAAAAAGAGCGTCGATGTTTTCATTGAATAATTTGCAATTGGCAATATCAAATTCTTCTAAGATGTCATTTAGGGCATCCATGATTTCCACTCATTTCTCCTCCAATTTCTTGATCAAATCCTGCAATACTTGGCACCGAAATTCCATGGCCTTTTGGTATTCAAATAATTTTGAGCCATCATCAATCACCTCTTCCTAAAGAAGCAATTAGGGGTCTTCTTCTATGATCTCACTCCATGTCGCCAAATTTAAATTCAGATTATTATTATCTTGAGAAAAGGCCTCATCCATTTTGGAAATAGTGCTTTTCGCAACTCACAAATCATTATATATTTTGACAACCTCCTTGATTAAGGGATTAGATTCCTACACAATTCTCTCCATCTATCCACTCATTGATCTCCCTTTCTATTCTATCTTCTCGAGCTCATGATAATAAATATCATCAACTATAGATGAAATCGTCATATCTGTAGTAGTTGAGACTTCAAAATGGATTGGGTTGGGTTACTTTGCGCAATGCAGTGTAGTGAGCTACTTGACCTGGGCTTTGAGTTCATATTTGGTGGCCTCATCCTTTTCATATATTTACAAAATATCCCCAAGAGCAATGTGTACATCTTGCTTGGCTCCTTCATGAGTAGCCTTTCCCAATGAGAATTTTGAGATCCGATAATCCCCAGCTGTGATTATTTCTTTATTTTTCCCCTCAACAATTGTAGAAACTTCTATCACCTGGATCTTCGGATGGGTTAACTGTCAGACTTGACATGGTTCTTGGTCTCTTGTCTTGTCTCTTGGACATATGCTCCAATATGTTGAGATCTATAACATCTCCCAAAGGCACCTTCTTATTTTTCTTGGGAGTTTTCCTAAATAGCCATTCCGGTATGGCTAAAGCTAATGAAGATGGAACAACGGATCTAATACCTGAACATTGGATGGTATAGAATCGGAAGAAGCAATGATGGATGGCGTGGATGTAAAGAAATCCATAGGAGGTTATAGAACGATGCTAGGGGTTTGATTGAAGAAAATGGAAGTGTTAAGGGAAGTGAAGAGGAAATGGGTGACCCAATATTTTCCCCAACCGATAGAATTAGAAGTGATGAGAAATTTAGGGCATTAGAGGGGATGGGAAGGAAGAAATGATTTTAGAAGTGGAAGGAGCTGAGGCTGGAAGTGACAATGGAGGAGGAAGAATATGTGATGGATCTTAGGAGATACTAGGGAGTCACTAACTTCAACCAAATCTTCACAAAGCGGTGTGCAAGACATTGTCTTAGAAGTAGGAGCCTTGGAGAGAGATGAGACAACAAAAATGAAATATTTCTTGGGGTCATATGGGATTTTTAGGTCGACATTTTCCCTTTATGGTTATGGGTGTTGATTGGCTCATGGTTGGTGGGGCCTTGGTATTTTTAGGTTGTTTTGCTCCTTTAGGTGAAATTCCCAAGGTAACCAACCAATTATAAGTTCTCTACAAAATGGGCCCCACCCTCTCCTTTGTATTGCAACATTCTTCTACATACCAATCAATCCATGGCAATGGTTAATTGGCAATATTATCATTTTGTATGCCACATCTAAAACCTCATCATTATCTTACACCTCCATTGGGACATCGGCCAAGCCAAATTTCTGAACCTCATCCAAGGTCAACCTCTCATAATCTCTTTGTCACATGATATATTCATCCCGATAATGAATCCAGATATCTTCCAATTGGGGCACATGGGCACTAGACCAACCTATTTCCCAAACTTACCCTAATAATTGAAATTAGTTCATGGATGAAAGGTTTGCAAAGTCACTTTGGCCAATTTTGTATCCACATTTTTGGCCCTATGGATATTATGCCAGTTTATCTACCAATTGAAATAGGGAAAGGCATTCCCGATTTGTGGCACTTGTTTTGAATTCGATGATAATCTAACAATTGTTGGACCAATTCTAGTAGAACCCATTTATCAGTGGGGCACCTTGGAAATTTGTTAGGGGCACCTATAAAGCCTGGAACTCGAATGTAGGGAACTTAAAATAGATGGATCCCCACTCGCGCACCTCCTCAAGGCCTCATCGAAATCCTTCGGCCATAGAAATATTTTTCAAAATGGTAGAGGATAAATGCGAAGGAGTCGTTGATTCTACAGAAATTCCTATTTCTCTCATCCGAGTGAGTTGGGGATAAAAGTCATATATTTGGGAAATGATGTGAACACCTTTGGTACTCAAACCAATAAAATATTCCATAGTAGCAGAGAATACACCATGAAGTATGCCATGTAGAAAGTCTTTGTAGCTAACACCTTGCTCAATTGATAGAAAATGGAGCTACTAATATTCTTCCCCATTGGATAGACTCATTTTTCTTCTTTATGGTAGCGATGTAAAAAAACATCCATTCCTGGAATTCCTTTACGTAAGGGAGACCTAAAACTCGCTTAGTAGTGCAATAAGATCACTAACCTCCCGAATAAAACCCGACTGATCCATGTTTTTGGGTAATATGGTGAAGCTCTTGCCGATAATTTTTCATCATGATTTTTGAGCATACGTCGTCTTCCTTGTCCCAATGTTCCACCGCTAACTCTGTTGAAATTGTGGCGTAATCTTGAAAATCGGGAAATTTGAGCAAATCTTCAAGAAGTATGGGTCCAAAAGGATTACTACCTTATCATCATTATCTCCGATAAACATGGAGTCTTTGTCAAAGTGGGCTACTATAGCTAAAACAAACTCTGGGAAATGCATCAATGTGGAAAAACTAGTAACAAGGGTAAGCCCACTATCGTAGATGGCCTGCATCCATGATTTCTTGTTTGGAGCCTTTACTCTTTCCTGCAAATCTGAAAATTGATTTTCTATAGGTCAGTGTCCCCTATATTACCTATGTCGGAAGACAGGAAGGAGTGAGAAGCAACCCCAAGAAATGAGTAATTCATCTTTTCTTTTCCCTTTGAAGTGGAAATAAACATCAAGCCCTATGTTTCTAAGTGAAGTTGGAGAAATTTTCAAAAATAACATCTATGAAAACCCAAAAAAACTCCAAAGTCCTAAACTAAAAAGTTTCAAAAGAATTGCGCAGAATCGAAAATTTTCTCAAAGAAATCTCCTAACAATTTCTCTCAAAAATATCTTTGAATCCAAAAGTTCTAAAATAAATCTCTCAAGCCAAAATTTTTGAAAAGAAATCTCCAAACAATTTTTCCAAAAGAAATATCCAAAGCCAAAAGTTACAAAAAGAAATATCTCGAAAAATTTCTCCAAAATAAATCTACGAAAATTTCTCCAAATAAATCTCTCGAAAGAAATCTCCAAAGCTAAAAGTTCCGAAAAGAAATATCCAAAAGAAAAGAACATAATTTTTTTCCAAACAATACTAATTCCTAAACCCTAAAAAATGAGAATTGTTGAGAAGAAGTATGGGAAACACGAGAGGATCCTTTGAACAACTCTAAATACCTGAAGAAACTCGAAATGTAAAACATGGTGAACAAAGGGTTTAACATTTCGAAAAATACACAATGGGAGACCAAAGAGAAAATAAATGAGAAGGAAACAAAATAAAATATCTTAAACCAAAAATAAAATTAAAAAATCACCATACCTTGAAAAGGACGTCCGCAAAGTACACAAAACGGAAAGTCAAAGTAAAAATTCGGAGTGAAAATGATAGGAAAAGCGAGTTTAAATAGAAAACCCGATATTAATGGTAAAAAAACCCGATCTATTTAGAGATAGGTGAAGAGTTAATTGCATGGAGGACTTCCGAAATTCCAAAACTCGAAAGCTTGAAATTTGGAATTTCGGGGTTTCGGACTTCGGAGATTGGGAGACGAAAAATCGAATTGGAAATGAAATTTTTTGAAACTTGAAAGCTCGAAAGTCTGAAAATTCAGACTTTCAAACTTCGAAGTTTGTGGTAAAAATCCTTAAAACGAATCAAATAATTTCGAAACCAAAAAGCCCAAAAGTCCAAAATTTCATACTTTAGAAGTCCGAAAGGGATTTAAACAAAATAGGGCCAAAAGTTCTGAAACCCGAAAGCCCAAAAGTTTGAATTTCAGAATTTCGGGATTTTAGACTTCGGAACTCTGAGTTAAGAAATGTCAATTTGTTGAATGAATTTTCCGAGCCCGAAAGCCCAAAAGTTTGAAAATTTGGACTTTTGGGATTTCGGGCTTCAGAGATTTGGAACCGAATTTCAAACCCAAGCCATTTAAACTATAAAATAGAAAAATCTCCAAAATCTGAAAGCTGAAATTTTTAGAATTTTAGGACTTGGAGAATTTTTGAAACATTATGCATAATTCCTCCATACAAAGGATTTAAAAAAATTCTTGACTACTTTCGACCTCTACTCCTCAATGTGGAAAAAATGTTAACATTTTTGGTGACCTCTAGGGACAAATTTCCTGCTAATCTTTGAGACCAGTAGCCTTAAGCAAGTCATTGGGCAAGGAGTCCTAAAAAGAAAAAAAAAAGGAAAACAGAAATGGAAAAAGAAAATAAAACGATGTGCAAAGCACTTAAAGGAAAAGAAAATAACATTGTACAGGGTGGAACAATATCAAAAGCAACCTTTGAGATGTATCCCATTCACATGAATGGGCAATTCTTCACCATTGAGTTTGGATAGATGAAATTAATTCACCTCTTTGTAACTTGTGATGATGTATGGACCACTCTAGAGAGCGTCAAATTTGGCATTCTTTCCTTTCTTGGCCTTGTCTTCATCCCATTTGAGGACTAGATCTCCTGTCATCACCAATCCAAAGACTATGATAATTCTTCACCGGAACTCCTCGTGCTATGATTATTTACTAATGCCACCTTTAGTTTGGTGGATGTAATCTGAAACAAAACAACAACATAATACAAGAATACCATCGACTATGATAAGACAAGAATGATGACAAATCTGAAATATCAAAATAAATTATAATATTAACATGAAATCTGTATAATCTCACCCATGAGGTACTTCAACAAGACTATGGGAGAAACTTTACAATTACACCTCTTGATGGCTTCTTCAACACACTTTTAACCGATGGCTTCCTTTGCACACTTCCTACAATATTTGTCACTACTTCTTTCTATGCTAAATGAGGGGATGGCCTCTCTATTTATAGAACTTCCAGGCTTATCCATCCTATCTCTAAGATAGGATAAGAAATCCACTCCGACGAATCATATTCCATACCTTAACTCTTATCTGTACATGTAAGTTTATCTCTTAAGATAAGATAAACCTTATCATTTTACATGGGTTCCACATTTTTAGACTTTTTAAAAATAAAATACACAAAATATTTATGACCTCACTCCTTGTCCTTATTACCAATATAATATTTCTAATTCCTAATCATGTAGACCCTACTTCTCTAATTACCCAAACTTTGACATTTTAACATTACCGAACCACTTACGACAAATATTTACTTTTTACAACATTCCTATTGTACTTTGACTGTTACCGTACTCCACATTATTGGCGACACCGTACTGACGACGCCGTTATCTTCTATCAAAACTACTACTAATTATACTTAACAACATCCTATTCCTAATACATACATTAATGAAATAGAAATTATGGAGGAAAATTTTAGTGTCGACATCTTCCCCTTCCTAGCTTCTACTCCGTCCTCGGAGTAGACTATTCTGGTGCTTGGAAAATCTTCAACTTGTCATGGTTGACCCATTTTGTAATGGGAGAGCCATCCAATTCCTCCAAATCAGGTACATACCATTTTCATGCACAGATGCTATTTTGTAGGGCCCCATCCATTTTGGAAGAAATTTTCTCTGTCTTCTTTTTTGTATTTGGAATCATATACTAGAATCAAGTCATTCACATGAAATGGAGACCACCGGATCTTTTGATCAAAGTAATCCTTCAGCTTCATTTTCTTCTTATGGCTTGTATCCTTTGCTATTTCTCTCATTTCCTCTAGCAAATGAAGATGTACCAACCTTTCTTTTACTGAATCACTTTCATCCATCCTTTCATTTTTCATAACTCTCACAGTGGGAATATCAAACTCAATAGGAAGAACTAGATCAATGCCATAGGCCAACTGAAATGGGGAGTATCATGTTGCTGACTTTGATGTTGCCCTATATGCCCATAATGCTGCATGAATCCTTTTATCCCATTTATGTACCTGCAAGGCTGCATCTTTTGCTAGAATTTGACACAACACAAAAAAATTTCGTTCCACCTGTCCATTTGTGCTTGGCTTGTATGTTGTTGCCTTCCTGTGCTTAATAGAAAACTTATTGACTAGGGCTTCTACCACCTCATTAATGAAGTGGCTTCCTTGATCTGTTACAATTTCTAATGGACAACCAAATCTGGTGACAATGCGTTCATATATGAACCTTGCCACTTCATCCATGGAAGCTGTTTTCAATGGCCTAGCTTCAACCCACTTGGTTAAATAATATGTGGCAACTACAATATATTTATTTTGACGTGATGTAGTTGGAAGTGGACCTACAATGTCTATTCCCCACTTTTCAAAGGGACCAAGGGGAAGAATAGGACATAATGGAGCTGATGAAGTCTTACGGTTACCATGTGTTTGAAAAATATCACATGTCTTACAATAATTATAACAATCTTTAAAAAGAGTGGGCCAGTTATAACCTGCATCCAATATCCTTCTTGCTGTAAGTTGTCTAGAGAAGTTCCCTCCACATGTACCATTGTGGAATTCTTCTAGCAGCTCCTTTCCTTGATCACGTCCAACTGCCCTCTTATCTTGTCCATCGTGTCCTATTCAAAATAATGCTCCATGCGAATAGAATATGGACGATCAGGCTTGAGTAATCTTTCCCTTAGTCTTTGCATTGGCACCATCAGAAACTTGAATTCATTCGATAATTCCAAATATCTATGTATTCACTAGGGATTGTGTCGAGGATAACAATGTGCATCGGAAAATCATCATCATCACAAGATGATCCTAAACCATCATAGGCTCGAGAGAGTGCATCCGCATTGACATGCTTATTTCCCGGCCTTTCTATAATATCAAATTCAAATTCTTGTAGCAAAATTATCCATCTTGCTATCCTCCCCGATGGGTTAGGCTTATTGACAATATATTTCGAGCACCGATGATCTCATTACAACTATAAATTTCTGCCCTAGCAAGTAATTTCTAAACTTCTTTACAACAAAAATGATAGCCAGAGCCTCTTTTTCAGTTACAGTATAGTTTACCTCAGCACTGCTCATTTGTCTGCTCCCAAAGTAAATTGGATGTTCATTCCCATTTTCATCCTTTTGGCTCAAAGTACTTCCTAGTGCTGCATCTGAGGCATCAGTGTACACAATGAATGGCTTGCTCCAATCTGGATTCTTCAAAACAGGTGAAGACACCAGGGCTTCCTTCAATTGTCCAAAAGCTTCATGCGCCTTATTTCCTGGTTCATAAGTAACATCCTTCTTCAAGAACTGGGTTAGTGGCTGTGCAATCTTTGAGAAATTCTTGATGAACCTTCTATAGTAACCCACATGGCCTAAAAATGATCTCAACTTACTTCTATTCATAGGAAATGGTAAATCTTTGAGTTTTGAAACTTTATCAAGATCGCACCAATACCATCTCTGGATACAACATGCCCTAACAAAACACCTTTAGAACATCCAAAGACACACTTTGTAGGGTTTAGTGAGGCTTGTGCTTCATCTAACCTTTGAAATGTTGTCTCCATTTGGTGCAGGTGGTCCAACTTGCTCCCATAGATGCAAAAATCATCCAGAAATACTTTGATGAAGGTCCCAATGTAGGGTTCGAACACCCTATTCATCAAACGCTGGAATGTTGCTGGAGCATTACATAACCCAAAAGGCATAACTCTATAAGCAAACGTTCCCCAAGGAGTGGTGAACGTGGTCTTCAGCTGATCTTTCTCTGCTATACGAACTTGGTTGTAGCCGTTATATCCATCAGCAAAACTATAGCACTCTTGGCCAGCTACTTCGTCCAAGATCTGATCTGAAAATGGAAGAGGGTAATGATCCTTATTTGTTGCCTTATTGAGCTTCCTGTAATCAACACAAATGCGTAGCTTCCCATTCTTTTTTATTGAGATCACAATGGGAGAAACCCATTATGAATTCTCTATAGCAAATATGAATCCTGCATCAAGCAACTTATCTATTTCTTCTTTTACAGTCTTGGAAAAATTAGGATTCATTCTATATGCCATTTGCTTTATGGGCTTAGCACCATCTACCACTCAATACAATGTTCTACCCAACCTACTTGATGGAGTTCCTTGTAATCAAAAGTGAATAGGTGCATGTACCTTCGAAAGAGCCGGAGGTAGGATTCCTTCTCACTCTCCATCACAAAGATCACCAATCTTTATTTGTTGGAGACGATCATCAACTTCTTCTTCGAGATAATTTTATGGGGTCCTAGGTTGGTGTGACTAGAGAATATCCATGACTCAAACATCAACCTCACTTTCTTCATCTTCGCCTTCCACTTCACCGGTACTAGAGTAATCGAGAGGATGTCCAATCATCAGTTTCATCACTTGAATCCACAGGGTTCTACTTTATGATGTCGAGGATCACATTTATCTTCACCCTCTCTCTAAGACGTCCAAGTGTCATGAAACCTTCATTCCGGTAGTTTCTTGCATGAACTCTCCTTAGCCATGGTCTTCCCAAAGCAGCATTGGGTACGCAACAGCATTCCATTTTTCATCACCTGAAAGTATACCACACATACAACACCCGTAAATGTATATTGCCACATTTGAAACTACACCTTCTCGGTTTAGTTTTTCCCTTATTTAATGACCTTAACATTAGTGTTGAAGGGCGATAAATTTTTAAACCCAACATATTCATTACAGACTCGGTCATTACATTAACTGCAGCACCTCCATCAACTAAGACATCATGAATTGAAATACCATTACATAATACCTCACCAGTGGAGCATAGGGATCTGCCTCTGCCTCCAAAATAGGGACCTCAACCTCCTTCCTTCTTTGAGCATTGAGTCAACCTCGCAACTCCCACCTCTTCTCAGAAGACATAGCCAAGAGTTAACCATATGTAATATTTACAGGCCTTTTGGACAGATCTTCCAAGATGGAGTATGGTCCTTGCCGTGTGAAATCGAAAATTCTGCACACCCAACTTTCTTCTCCTATGTTTCTTACTAGTTTCTTCTTTCATCTTCTTAGGATCATTTCCATCTTGATTATCTTTTTCTTTCTTTCTTTTTGTTACAAACACATCTACTTCATTATTTCTACTCTTATCTACTACATCAAAAGAATTCACAGGTGCTTTTCCTTTATCATTATCTCCTTACCGATGTAGAAGCTCTATCTAGACAATTATACTTATAATGACCCTTTTTATAACAACCATAACAAACAACTTCAGAAATATTTCTTTTTGGACCTCTATCTCCTCCCTGAGAACTAAATTCCTTTCCTTGAAGAAGATTAATAGTTAACTGACCCATATTTTTGAGCAGATCTTCATACTCAGTAGATGTATTAGGAGAAATATTTGTGCTCATTGGGAGTGGTTGTGGATTATGGACCAAAGGTGCTGGTGTAGGCTCTACTTTAGCAACAATTTCTTTGGGCTCCTCTTCCATGCTTTCTTCTTACCTTCTTGTAATCTCCTTTGCTTGTTCAATGGTAGCTGGGCGGTCATACTTCACTCGTTGTCTAATCTTTGGCTTCATCCCAAGAATGAAGTGCTTACAGAGGAGATTATCCATGCCATTCATCAACCCATCCGCTAGTCCTTCCTTCCGGATCTGGGCATCGAGCTTCCTCCTTAGCTCTAGAACATGAGCATGATAATCCCTTATCTTCTCCTTCTCTCCTTGGGATAGCTTTGTGATCTCGATCATGAGATCTGCATATTTCTATTGTTCACCAAATTCTTCAAGAAAACTTTCAGTTAATAAATCCCATGAATTTTTCACATTATCACCTAGTGTTTCAAACCACCTAAGTGCTGAACCATCCAAAAAGGTAGGAAAAATTTAGTCCATTGTTCCCTTCTTATAAGGCCATTACAAATACAAGATCGCTTAAACTCTTGAATGAAAGAAGAAGCATCTTCATTAGATTGAGCTGAAAAAATAGGAATCTTTCCCATTTTCAAAAGTAACCACCGTGAAATACCAACTCACAAGTACAATCAACAAGACTTATGTGCATAAATAATTGGAATCACTATAGAAATGACCACGGTAAACTATGGTAAAACTTGACTTACTATGGTAAAAACTGACTTTACTGTGGTAAACACTATTCACGGTAAAAAGTGAAGTTACTGCAGTAAATACTATTCACGGTAAAAAGTGACTTTACCAAGCGTAATTACTATTCCAACAAAAATGACTTTACCATGGTAACTACTATTCATGGCAAAAATGACTTTACCATGGTAACTACTATGCACAGTAAAAACAAGGTTACCCTCTAATTGATTTTTGACTAAGTGGGAATATCTCTCCAGAAAATCCACCAACGAGGAATGGTCCCGGCAACGGAACCAAAATGTCATCACCAATCCGGCACTATGATAATTCTTCACCGGGAACTCCTCGTGCTATGATTATTTACTAATGCACAGCCTTTAGTTTGGTGGATGTAATCTGGAAACAAAACAACAACATAACACAAGAATACCATCGACTATGATAAGACAGAATGATGACAAATCTGAAATATCAAAATAAATTATAATATTAACATGAAATTACAAATCTCACCCATGAGGTACTTCAACAAGACTATGGGAGAAACTTTACAATTACACCTCTTGATGGCTTCTTCAACACACCTTTAACTGATGGCTTCCTTTGCACACTTCCTACAATATTTCTCACTACTTCTTTCTATGCTAAATGAGGGGGGTGGCCTCTCTATTTATAGAACTTCCAGGCTTATCCATCCTATCTCTAAGATAGGATAAGAAATCCACTTTGACGAATCATATTCCATACCTTAACTCTTATCTGTACATGTAAGCTTATCTCTTAAGATAAGATAAACCTTATCATTTTACATGGGTTCCACATTTTTAGACTTTTTACAAATAAAATACACAAAATATTTATGACCTCACTCCTTGTCCTTATTACCAATATAATATTTCTAATTCCTAATCATGTAGACCCTACTTCTCTAATTACCCAAACTTTGACATTTTAACATTACCGGACCACTTACGACAAATATTTACTTTTTACAACATTCCTATTGTACTTTGACTGTTACCATACTCCACATTATTGGCGACACTGTACTGACGGCGCCGTTATCTTCTATCAAACGCTACTACTAATTATACTTAACAACATCCTATTCCTAATACATACATTAATGAAATAGAAATTATGGAGGAAAATTTTAGTGTCGACACTCCCTCTTGAAAACACATATCAAATGCCTTCTTGTCAAAAGATTTCTTAACCTGAACCTGATGTTGTGTTAATGTTTGCATGGCTGAGTTTTGAATTTCCTCCAGCTCCATGAGTTCAGCAAGCCTCACTGTTAAGGCATCGTTCTCCATAACTTTGAGCCGATAAGCCAAGTCCAAGGAAGGTATTTCCAAAGAAAGTGGGAGTTTTGCTTCCCTTCCATATACAAGCATGAAAGGTGAAACCCCGATGGCCTTTTTAGGTGTTATCCGATCTGCCCATAGGGCTATCTTAAGTTGTGTATGCCAGGTCCTTTTGTTGGCTTCCATTGTATGCTTGATGATCCTTATGAGATTCTTATTACTAGATTTAGCCAACACGTTTCCCTATGGGTAGTAGTTAGAGGAATTCTTGAGGTAAACGTGGTTCTTAAAAGGCCATTCACTTATCTTTGACATGAGGAAATCCATTGCATTGTCAGAAATAATGGTAAATGGAAAACCAAACATTTTCATTATATTCTATAAAAATTCAAGGACATCTTTTTTTCGTTACTTTCCTTTAGGGCCACTTCCTATGTCTAGCGAGTGAAATAATTTGTTACAGTAAGGACCCATTTATGTCCCTCGCTAGATGGAGGATTGATCATCCCGATGAAATCTAATCCCCACTGAATGAAGGGTTGATCCACCTAAATGGGATGTAATGGGAGAGCTGCCAACCTCTATTTTCCTAGGAAAAGAGCACACTCCTTAAATTTCCTCACCCGGATATGAGAGTCTTTGAACAATTCTGCAAGTAATAACCGGCTTGTATGATATTAGTAGCGCTTGTTAATGCAGAATAATGTCCTCCTAAGGGCCATTGTGAAATTCCTCTAATATCTTGTTCACCTTCTCTCGGCTTGATGCAACGTGAGAAAACCATTTAAATCCTTTCTCTTAAGATAACATTATCTATCACAAGATATGGAATAGACCGAGACGAAAGTATGTCTTTGGAATTTATCCATGTTTGGAGGATGTACCCCCAAGAGAAGGAGATTTTGCATCTTAGTTGACCAGTCAATTTGATCATTGCCTTTATTAGCATTCAGAAGCATGACATCTTCCATATCTTTGGTCTCCATGTCCGCAACCAACTGCTGACATAACCCTTTTCCCCTAACAAGCTTAGTGAATTTGATGTGTACGTCATACTCTATTACTTTTGTAATCTACCCAAATAGCGTTTGTCATTCATCTCTTTATTAAAAAAACTCTTTGATGTCGGGATGAGAAACCATTAAGTGTAATTTGTTGTTAGACAACATATGCCTAAACTTCTTTACGGCTCGAATGATTGCAAAGACCTACTTTTTGATGAAGGAATATTTGATTTTGTATTCCTTAAGAGACTGACTAAAAATGCAATGGGTTGCTCCATCAAATCATCATTATGTTGAGTGAGGATTCCTGAAATACTTTCCTAACCTACGAAAGCATAGAGAATGAAATCCCTGTCAAACCAGGATTCACCAATGATGGAAGCTTGGGAGATAGTTTTCTTGATGGCTTCAAAGCTTTCTCTTCCCTCCTTCATCCATGAAAATGGAATATTCTTTTTAAGCATGGTTGTTAGTAGTTTTTCCAACATTGCAAACTGAGGAATGAATCTCTGCACAAAATTTATAGTTCCCAAAAACTCGAGACATTTTTATGACTTGGGAGGGATAAGGACATAATTGACTAAATCCTAGCTGGGTCGATAGACAAACCCTTTGCTGAGACAATATGCCCCAACAACTTTCCTTCCTACACCGTGAGACACCAAATTCTCTACACCTTCAAAATACTTTTCTTAGATGAGTGATATGATCCTCAGTATGCTTGGGGTAGACAGTGATATCGTTAAGGTAAACCAAGATAATATCATTGATGAGTCCTCTAAATGCCATATCCATGGCTCTCTGAAAGGTAGCCCTTGCATTGGATAAACCAAAGGGCATATTATTGTAAGCATATGTGCCCCACTTGGTGGTGAAGGTTGTTTTGAATTGATCAGATTCTTGAACCAAAATCTGATTATATCCTGAATATCCATCAAGAAAAGAAAACCTTTGAGCCCCTACCACTATTTGGAGGATTTTCTCCATTGACGGGTAGGGTAGTGATCCTTCAACGAAACGTGGTTCAAATCCCTAAAATCTGCGCACAACAAAAAAATTTCATTCTTTTTCCTTACGGGCACCATATTGGCTACCCATGAAGAATGCTTGATGGGAAAAATTATGTAGGCCTCGATAATATTGGTTAGCTCTTTCCTCATCAATGGCTCAATTTTGGGATTGATTGGCCTCTATTTTTGACAAACTGGCTTGGAGTTTGGATCCAGTTCAATAGTATGTTGAGCTAAGCCAAGATCGAAACCATGTAAGTCTTTGTAGCTCCATGAATAAATATCATGGTATTCCTGACATAATTCAAAGAAATCTTTCTTCTCTCGAATGGTGCATACTTTACCGATTTTTAAGTATTTATTCTTTGCCACCTCGACTTCTTCAAAATCTTCTTCCTTGACTACCATATTGGTGCTTTGTTGTTTGGTCTGGTCATATGAATTGAAGATGGATTCAAGTGTAACCAGACCTTTTGGCAGTTTGTTCCCCTTCAACTGTATAATTTTGTCACCATAAGAATTGTGCATTTTATCCTGATGCTTGGCAGTAAAATCTGCCTCTTGTTGTAGGAAAAGAACAATCATCTTCATCACTATCAAATACCTACCAGCCTAGTTATATTATCTCGGTACTACGAGACAGATTACCATTTTGACCACCAACTATCCTTCCTTCATTATATTTATAGGTATATCATATTGGGAGCCAATAGTTGCAAGTCTATCTCGTGTCTTGATTTTTTTTCTAGGAACTACGTGAATTCCAAAGATTCAAAGTCCTCTATCGTGTCCCACAAATGATTCTTATATGATCCGAATAGATCATTTTTGATGCACTACAAGTTGTTACGATGCATGACCAACTCACTATCACAATAGACAGATCAAAGATTTTATTCCTCTTTTTGGAGCAAGTTGAATTCCTTATATAAGGGCCTTATACTCAGCAACATTATTAGTACAACTAAACTGCAATCGGAAAGACGAAATATTTATCCCCTTATGGATAAATTAACATAACCCTTATGCCGATCCATTCTTACTCCTCGAACCATCAAAGAATAGCTTCCATAGTCCATCGGGATTATTGGGCATTTTAACAAACCGTGGTAATTGACGATTGCTCCCTCTTCATGTATGCAATATGTACCTAATCCAGTCTATTCCAAAATAATGCACTGATTCTTCATTTTCTAAGTAAATCAGCATAAGGTTCATAGTAATGATCTATACTTACCTCATCAATCACTGTATCCAAAACCTCTTCTACAAGAGTATTTAGCTCATGATCTTCATCCTCCTCTTCTCGGATCACAAATGGCATAATTACCATTTATGGGTTTGGTTGTGTAAGGTTCCACATGATTATGATTAGTTCTACCCTTATAGTTACTTTTGTACCATACCAAGTACCTCAGGAACATATGCGACTAGTCCGATGAAAGTTAACCACCCATTTTTGTAGTGAAATCCGTGATAAAAAAATGGAAAAGAGTGGAGGAATATCAATAATGGATATGTCTTACATAAATGAAAAACTAGGACATGCATGGATAGTAAGCTAGAGTCCCTTAATGAATCCAATGGTCTTGACTACTGATACCATCTAGTTGAACAACTCCCCTTGAAATAAGAGAATATGGGATCCCTAATACATTGGTAATTTGCTTAGGAATAACAAATTGTTGGCTCTAAAATCAATCATAAAATTATGTACCAAATAGTCACCAATGATCGAGATATGTAAAATGGTGGCGGCTTATTGGCGACAGGGATCTTCTTCACCTCTAGTTGACATAAAGCGGTGGCTAATGTCATCCAATGACTTGATGACTTATCAGTAGTACCAAAGTTTTTGAATGCTTCCTTAGAAAATTACGTTGAGAAGGAACCGAGAGCACATCCCACATCATGACACTCAAATTAGTCTTTTTCATTCTCTACAATGCTGAATGGGATTTCCCCAACTTTGATAATACCCTATTGGATGTTTGGATCCTCCTTTGGGAAATATTTATTGGGTACTATAATACTTTCAGATTCGTATTTCTCCATGGACTGAATGGTGGCTATGCTTGGTGATTTCTTCCACGCGTCCTTATTAACCAATGTTTATGATGAATTTTGTGAGGTAGATGCTTGATCAGTTTTGGAAGGTTGAGGATCTATTGCCCTCTTTTAGGAACATTTTTTTTCTACTACTGTAGAGGCATTTGCATTCAGGCCATAAAAATCATCAGTCTATCAATTTAGTAGTGTAGTTTCATCAGGAGTAGAATCTTCAATTTCTTGGGTGACCGGTCCAGTCCAACCGATTCAGTGGGGTGGATATACTTTGGACCATAAGGGCCTACCTTAAAAATCCATTTGGGTAGAGGTTCCTATTATGGGGCCGAGAACAATGATAACACCATTCATAATCCTGGATGAGGTTGTTATGGACCAGACTATAGCTCTTGAAGAACCGACAACGAAGGATTCTAAAATTTTAAAGGTTTTACATTCACATCTTGGCTTGTAGCCTTATTTTGTGACCAAATTTCCTTGGAATGGAGGATGGCTCGTCTGATATTGGGGTTGAAAGGGGTGAGCATATTGGGACTGCTACCTCTTCATTACTATGAGTTCATTCCCGAAAGTTTATAACAATGACTTTACCTCATCCAGATCATTTGAGGGATTGGATGCATGCGTAGCTGTCAAACTACAAGCTTCGAAACTAGGAAATGACTTGTTGTTTACCTACAAGCTCTGTAAACATAGGTATAGGAGGTCTAGAAGTAATTTTACTGCTTGAATCAAGAAATTTTCAGCATCGGGAATAACGGTACCCCGATAAATTGAATCATGATGGCTACATCACTATTCAATGCCTGTAAGTAATATAGAAATGTGCTCTCTAGAGATGGCCTTATGAGTGTTGGGATCCATTTCCAAGTCTTGTCAAAATGGAGGTTGAAATCACTCATATACTCTTGAGGGGACCATTTGATAGTATGGAATTGTTCTACAAGTGAGAGATGATCACTTTTTTCCTTGAACTACTTACAAAACTTTGTGCCTAACTCATTCCAAGTGGTAACAGATCCAGCAGTTAAACTCCATAACCATTGAAGTGCTCTACCTTTGAATGAAGTAGCAAGGAGTCGAAATGCCATGTTATATTCTCAGTAATAATCATGTACCACACAAATACTAGCTACATCCAAGATGTGCTCTTGAGGTGAAATATTAGTCTCCCCAGTGTAAAATAGTAAAACATTTAAGGTACTTGCCGGTATGGCATCTCTTTGTGCTAACAACAAAGGAATATTGGCATTGAAAGGAGGACAAGTGTTGGCTGTCATGGCGTGAAAAATTTGGTTATGTCTCGGTGAAGGAAAACATCCCTCAGGAGGAGTTGAATACCCTCTACGATATAAAGTAGTAGTTGGTGCTGCTAAAAGGCTTCTTCCTCTTCTCCTTGGGGGAGACAAGGAAATTTATGTATGCTTATAATTTTCCTACCTTGAAGAAGCTCTTGTGTGAATTCTTCACATAATTTTGTTATACTGAACTTTGAAATCTAGAGAGATGGAGTCGCCAGGTAATTTTAGTTAATGGAATGAGAAGAGAAGTACCAACTCTCTATCTCACTAAGCATGCCAAAAACCTGTTGTCATCAAATCACTGCACCCCCCAAATGGCTTGAGAATGAATCACGAAATTTGGTGTGATTGGGACACATGGGATCACCTCTCAAGCTATGGGACTTGGGCTTGAGGTGAACCTCTTGGGAAGGATGGTTTCCTCTTCATAAATTGAATGCTTTACTACTCCTAGTGTAATAAAATGACCATCTAATCCTAAGCTAACATCTTCATGAGTTTTAAGGAAAGAGATTTTTTCAGAACTAAAACTATACTTTGAGGGTGGTGATGCACCAAACTAAGGTATTTTTAATATCCGGAAGGGTTAATGTGGGAGTGATGCTTGCATCATTGACCACCTTCACATATCGCAACTTGAAAGAGTATCGTTATCCAAAATTCACCCCTCAAGGTAATTTTGGTAACATGCATCAAATTCTTTAGTCCCAAGCAAATAGATTGATTTAAGGAAAAAATCATGTTTCTAGGGTCCCCTCGGCTTCTTTCTAACTCTCCTATCCAAGAAGAAAACCCAACAAGTTTTAAAATGTGAAAAAATTGCAAAAGCCAAGCTTGGTGCCGAAAAAATGAAGAAAATCGGCTAAGTCCTAGTCCGTGCGGTCTGCGATAAACAAGAGAGATGTCGGGGTGCGAATCGGCTGAAAAGCTGCCGGGCGTTACTGTGCAGCAATCGGGACGTTGGGACGTGAGGAACGTGAAAATCAATCGGCCGAAAGAGGGAAAAAATTGCCTAAGTCTTGTTTCGCGCGGTTTGGGACATCCGGGACAAAAGTACACGCGGGATGCAGATCGGCGGTTTGGCGCAAGTCGGTCCATTTCGGGCGGTTTGGAGATATTTGTCCCAGACAGTTTGGGACATCTGGGCCAAAAGTACGTGGAGGACGCGAATCGCTGATTCGGCTAAAACAGGGGACTTTCGTCTGGGACAGTTGGGCCAAAGGTACGCGTGGGACACGGAAAAGCTGAAAGAGCCACCAACTAATGGAATCTCGCCACGTGTCTTCACCTCAAACAGGAACAAGGAAGCCAAAATCAGCCGAAGTAGGAGATTTTCATCCGGACAATGACAAAGGTACGCGTGGGACACGAGGGATGCGAAAAGCTCAATCGGTCGACAAAGAAGAAAGAAAAGTCAACATTTGACCCTTGAAACTTCAAACAGCCATAAATTTTGACTCTCGAGCTCTAATTTTCACAAAATTAATCAAGAGAAACATATTCGGCTCCAGTCAGTTAATGCTCATTCCCGTCAAATGACGAAACGCCTGCCAGACCCAAAATAGCTGCCCACACTCAGAAGGCCATAACTTTTGCATTTCTCAACGAAATCACACAAAATTGGTACCGTTGGAATCATGGATCCAATCCTGATGCACAAAATCAAGAAATTCTAGATTTGATGAGAAATTGGTTGAGATTTTTTAGAAAACGTGGCTGGGTTCATAACAGTGTTTCATTTGGTGGTTGGGAGTGCAATTAAGAGGCATGGTCATCATTCTTTCTCTGCTGCAGCACATGGGACAGTATGGGGAGCCTTTTGCAAGTAATATATAATCATTTTACTCCATTTAATGCCTCTTACAAGTGGTTGAAGGATAGATTTCGGGATTTTCATTTTCCCTCTCTCTCTCTTCTCATTTTCCTATAAATTGGAGTGTTGGGCTTATTGTAAAAGGAGGAGTTTTCGAGATAGAAAAGCTCTGTCAAAATTACTTTGTGAAGCCAATGTGCTGTAGGCCCTTATAGTGGACTCCTTGCATGGTGATCCAGGCCCTTATCTTATAATAGATTGAACTATGCATATCATGAAGCAATAAAATATCAGTTTGTGGATATATCTTCCCCTGATGTGTTTTCTTGCATTCTTCTTGCCCCTTTAATCTTTCTACAAGAATATTGTGTCTATTATTATATTCTTGTAGGGATCCATTATCATTGTGTATGCTTGGAATATCGTTGTGAATGCATTTGGCTAGATTATGGAGAACTGTCATCACCTCTTCTAGTGTGCACTTTGCCTCTGTATTTCACGCATTTGGAGACTACTCTCACACCCTCCTTTTCTGGTGTATCACCGCTTTAGTGTAGGCTTTCATTTTATGCATTCTCTCTCCCTGGTCCCTTGGAAATTTAGATTAGAATAGTTAGTTTCCCCTTGCATTAGAGTAGATTGTGGCAGGTAGTTTAGGAGCAAGAACCAACTTTCTCTGGAGGTCTATCTCAAGTAGCAAGTCCCACAACTTGGAGATAGTACCCATGTTATCCAATCACACCATGAGTTCAAGTATATGCACTTGTATAAACATAAGGGTGCTGTGATTCGGTGATAACAAGTATACAATACCATAAACCAGGCGTACATTCCTTCGTTAAACTTGAGGATACATAAGGATAGATTAAATTGGATTCAACACATAATTAATTTATCATGAGGAAACCACACATGCATATGTCAAACATCTATTTTTGTAACTAGGGATGATGATGAAATAACTTAATACGTAAGGAAAATAAGGTTTTCAAAATGAGGTAAAAGATAATGGCATTATTCCTTCATAACATGAAATAGATAACTTGAAATAAAGGTAAGATAATACCTCACACTAAGGAATCATAAATTCACAAACTAAACAATGATTAACCATTTAACACAATAAATCATATTTTCAATAGTAGGGTATAACTCTGAATATAATTAAAAGGTTTCTTAGAAATATTTGAATCACACTTCCAAGCTTGAAGAACGACTCCCAAAAATAATTTATATCTACTAAATTGAAGCATTCAACTATTTATAAGTTCTTAGGTTTGAGCCATTATAAATTTGGGCCCTTAACTAACATTTTTCTAAAAAGAGAAATGTCATTAAATTAAGGAACATGCTCCCATGAAAATAACTAATTTGTTACAAGGGTTTGACTCGGTCCAACCGTACAACTTTGACCAATCCAGAGCTTGGATCCACCCTCCATGGTCACTCATTTTTGTCTTTGTTCGCCACACCTTCCTCTCCTGCAACTTTCTATTGTTCCCCTTCCCATACAACCATTTGATGCTTATACTAAACAAAACACTTAATGATTCCCCGTATCTTATCATCTCTAGGCCAACATGTGTTGTGATTCACTACATCTTCCATCTCAATCTTCTTAGTAATCCTAGCTGGTACTCTTCGAAGTTTATTCGTAACTTTCTTCATTCTCCCTATGAAATTTTGGCACAAGACCAATCGGTCAATGGAGTCACTATTGAAATTTTTGGTGACCTCATCGTCATGCTTTACCAAATCCTTGAAAATTCCCTTAATTTGATCTTCAAGAAGAGCGTCAATGTTTTCATTGAAGAATTTGCAATTGGCAATATCAAATTCTTCTGAGATGTCATTCAGGGCATCCGTGATTTCCACTCATTTCTCCTCTAATTTCTTGATCAAATCCTACAATACTTGGAACCAGAATTCCATGGCCTTTTGGTATTTAAATAATTTTTACGCATCATCGATCACCTCTTCCCAAGAATAAAGTCAGGGTATTCTTCTCTAATATCACTCCATGTTGCCAAATTTAAATTCAGATTATTATTATCTTTGGAAAAGGCCTCATCCATTTTGTAAATAGTGGTTTTCAAACCCACGAGATCATTATATATTTTGTGACCTCCTTGATTAAGGGATTAGATTCCTACAAAATTCTCTCCATCCATCCACTCATTGATCTCCCTTTCTGGCCTATCTTCTCGAGCTCATGATAAGAAATATCATCGATTGTAGATGAAATCGTCATAGTCGTAGTAGTTGAGACTTCAGTGGATGGAGTGGGTTGGGTTACTTTGTGCAATAGTGCGGTGAGCTACTCAACCTTGGCTTTGAGTTAATCTTTAGTGGCCTTATCCTTGTCATATTTTTCCAAAATATCCCCAAGAGCAGTGTGCACAACTTTTTTGGCTCCTTCATGAGTA
Source organism: Taxus wallichiana var. yunnanensis (assembly GCA_018340775.1). Classification (NCBI taxonomy): domain Eukaryota; kingdom Viridiplantae; phylum Streptophyta; class Pinopsida; order Cupressales; family Taxaceae; genus Taxus; species Taxus wallichiana. Next base: position 760,617,867 of record CM031234.1, read on the forward strand.
GCCTTTCCTAATGAGAATTTTGAGATCCGATAATCCGCAATTGTGATTATTTTGTTATTTTCCCTCAACGGGGTGGAAAATTTCCTATCATCTATTCTCTAAATGGGTTAACTGTTGGACTTGACATGGTTCTTAGTCTCTTGGAGTGTCTCTTGGGCATATGCTCCAATATGCTGAGATCTATAACATCTCCTAGAGGCACCTTCTTCTTTTTCTTTAGATTTTTCCTAAACAACCATTCCGGTATGGCTAATGGTGATGAAAATGGAACAGTGGATCCGATACCTAAAACATTGGTTAAAACAAGATCACTAGAAACACTGGCTAGTATTTGAAAAGAAGTAGCATTGATGGATGTCATGGATGTAAGGAAAACCATAGGAGTTGATAGAAAGATGCTAGGGGGTATGATTGAAGAAAATGGAAGTGTTAAGGGAAGTGAAGAGGAATTGGGTGACCCAATATTTTTCGTAGATGATAGAACTAGAAGTGATGAGAATACTTGGGCCATAGAAGGGGATGGGAAGGAAGAAATGAGGTTGGCGGTGGAAATGGAGGATGAAGAAGACGTAATTGATCTTGGGAGATACTAGGGGAGTCACTAACTTCAACCACTTCTGTCACAGGTGCTTCGGAGAAATGTTCTTGGAAGTAGGAGCCTTGGAGAGAGATGAGCCAACAACAAATGAAATATTTCTTGGGGTCATATGGGTTTTTTGGGTTGACCTTTTCCCCTTTGTGGGTCTTGATTGACTCATATTTGGTGGGGCCTTGGTATTTTTAGGTTGTTCTGCTCCTTTTGGTGAAATTCCCAAGGTAACCAACCAACTGTAAGTTCTCTGTGGAATGGGCCCCACCCTTTCCTTTATATTGCAACATTCCTCTACATACCAATCCATCCATGGAAATGGTTGATTGGCAATATTATCATTTTTGTATGCTCGATCTAAAACCTCATCATTATCTTGCACCTCTATTGGGACATAGACCAAGCCAAATATCTGAGCCTCATCCAAGGTCAACCTCTCATAATCTCTTTTTCACATAATGTATTCATCCCAAAAATGAATCCAGATATTTACCAATTGGGGCATGTGGGCACTGGACCAACCTTTATCTCCAAACTTACCCCAATAATCAAAATTAGTTCAGGGATGAAAGGTTCTCAAAGTCACTTTGGCCAATTCTGTATCCACATTTTTGGCCCTATGGATATTCGGGAAGGTGTATCTGCTTAATTGAAATAGGGAAATGCATTTCATATTTTTGTCTCTTCTTTTGAATTTGATGATAATCGAACAAATGTCGAGACCAATTCCAGTGGAACCCATTTATTAGTGGGGCACCTTGGCAATCTGTTAGGGGCACCTATAAATTCTAGAACACGAATGTAAGTGAATGTAGGATGTGCACATGGTTTTGTGCTTAAGATAAGTTAGATGAATAAGAACTATCACCTAAATAGTTCTATAACAAAGCTAATGACAAAATCTACGCACCATCAAAGATGAGAACTAAATAAGGTTAATATTAAGCATAATGCATTAACTTTGAATTTACATGTTAAAGTATTTAAACCTCTACTTCCCTAGATTACCAAAAATAAGTAAATGGACCTATGTAGGCTCCATGGAAATCAAATTAGTTATTTTTGATATCCAATAACCTAGGAGTGAGAGCTTATCAAAGTTGGGCTACAAGACCCTTTTGACACCTCCCATATGACCCAAGCACTTTGGCTAGAAAAGAGGCTTAAATATTCAAGTGGTGAATTCTCAAGAATAACAAAGGAAAGATTTTAGTCTATTTGCTATGTGCTTTACTTTTGTCTTCTCAAGGAATTTAGGTGTAGGTGTAAAGGTAGGAGGAGGGCTCTTTATATAGCCCAATGGATAAAGAAAACACTACATCCCTTTGCATGTGGGATAATAGAGATGTTGAGTTAGTTGTGGATAAGGGGGTTTAGATAGGGTTGAGTTAACTTTAGGAGGGTTTAATTTTTCCATTAATGACCCATGTGGATAAAGGGGGCCTATTAATTAATCAAGATGATTTAATTTATAGATGTGTATGCTTATAGAAGCTTTTAGAGGAATATTAGCATGATTTAGACTATAAAGGGAATTAAATCAATTAAATATTGATTTATTGGTTAAATGAAAGGGGAAGCTAATTAATTAGTCTAGATAAAAGGGGGTTTATTAACAAAAGGTTGTTAATTAGGTATTTATTCAATAGGAGACTTAATTAATTAGCATAGTGTATTTAATTAATGATGATAAAAGTGAAGATGAGTGCCTTTGATGATATGTCACCAATTTGCAAGAAGGGAGATAATTAGTGCAATTTAAGTATTTAAATTTCTCGGGTGTAATTATGGGTGTCTATATTTGCCCCTCTTTGGGGTGGTGTAAGTGACGCCACTTCAAAGAGTGTCGATGGGGTGATGAAGGAAGGTGATCGACGATCAAAAAGGTGAGACATAGATAGAAGAATGAGAAGGGGCATAATGCCCCAAGTGAAGCAAAAGAATAGTGGTGAGAGGAAAGTGATGTAGAAGAAATATGGATAAGTGGAGAAAAGAAATTATCCTCTAGCCTTTGCATTGGAACAACTTCAGTGTCATCATATTGCCAAAAGATCTATGTCATCGGTCCTTATGAAAAATACAAGCATACGACAAAAGTTGAATGACATGAAAATCCATAATACGAATGATTGTCCATTGCTAAAAACACCCACTCCATGGAACATACAACAATGCAATGCAATATGAGAAGGAAATAGGCTCATTTAACAGGAAAACAAGTATGAATGCACATATCCATCCCAACAAATAGTCAAGATAGTTGTCTAAATGTTTTGTTATCAACATGAAGAGATCCACATGTTTGTGATTGATTTACAAGGGTTAAAAATGAAGCCCCAAACAAGGATATATGCAAGGGGAAATGATAATGGACACTGGGTCCAAGTAAAAGATTTGTGTGTAATGAAACAACACCAAACAACAAAACGTGTCCCAAAGTACATACAAAGCAAGTAGCTAGCTTTGTGAATGGTCAGTGAATCCGCGATCTGCAAGTCGTATTAATTGGGGAAGATGTGAAACAAACCAATAGGATATGGAGATAATACCATGCCCAAGACACAATTTTCACCCGTAATAAGTAGGATACCTATTTTTGTAGTTTTTTTGTACTTTTTAGGATTTTGTGAAAAAAATTCCCTATTTTTAAATTTTTGGATTTTTTAAGTGATATATATATATATATATATATATTTGTTTTGTTTTTGTTTTCCATTTTCTAAAATATGGTACACAAGTAGAAGAAAATAGAAGAAATAGAATGAAGGGCCTAGGCATAATAGAAAATGCCCTAGGTGGATGAAAGAAGCAACAAGCGACAAATAATGTCCCTGTATAATGGAAAAATTAATAAAATAATTATTGTTTTTAAAAAATAATTATTTACGAGAGTGTGGAGAAGAATAAAAATCACCTAGGAGCAATAAAATTTTCCTAGTGAGAAGAAAGGGGTACCACGGAAAAAATGCCCCAAAGATGGTGAAAAATAAAAGAAAAATAATTATTTAATTAAAATAGTTATTCAACAAAGGTGATCAGAGGAGAAAACAGTGGTCAAAACAAGCCTCCAGAATTCACGGAGGTGAAAAATAGGTTGATATACCCCACCATGGGGGCTAAATCACCACAGCCAATTCATTTTTACCAACCACCACTAAGTTTTTACCATGAGGCTCGACAACAATGAGGATGATGGTGATAGCACGAGACTAATTGAGATGGGAAGACATAACTGAGGATACCAGAGGTACGCCAAAGATGGAGTCTTTGTGAGTATTTAAACCATCCTTGACAATTTTTTCAATTAATTCCCTGGAATTAGAAATTAAGGTTAGGAGTCATGTTGGGCATACGCATGTAGGTGCAGGAACGCTAAAGGTGGCGCAGTGCCTTAGGGTAGATGCACGCATGCACATGTACACTCAAATGCACACATGCACATGCACATGTGCCACATATGTGCATGCACACACACACACACTAAAGCGTAGCGCACACATAAAGGGTTTATGCTTGCGCACACGCGTAGGATACAACCGATGGCACAAGCGCCGAAAGAGTGGTGCACACGCCCAAAAGGGTGTGTAAGCGCATGATTGATGGTGTAAGTGCCTTGAGATAGTTATACGCATGCACATGTGCCAAAGGGGGCGCATATGCCCGAAAGGTCACACAGTGCACTAAGCCGATGGAGGATAGACAAGAAGCGCCAAAAAGATGGCATTTCAAGAAAATTTAGGATTTTTGGGTTAACCTCTGAAAAATGATAGATAGTTTTTAGAAGAAATGTTAGTGACTCGACGAGGGATTGTTTTTATAGAGACGATTACTAATGCTTCGACGTGGGAGCATCATTCACAGATCGCCAAGGCGGAGGGGGCATGCGTCGGTGAGACTATCACGCAAAGTAGCCATTCTTCTAGGGCAAAGGGCCTAGGCCCTATGTTGTGTATGCCCTCCATCACGCTAGATCACGATTTGCTTACTGCATTGGCTGAATTGTGCACAAAGTGAGAGTCAATGCTTACATCGACACTAAAATTTTCCTCCATAATTTCTATTTCATTAATATATGTATTAGGAATAGGATGTTGTTAAGTATAATTAGTAGTAGCGTCGATAAAGATAACGGCGCCGTCGAAGACGGTGTCACCAATAATGTGGAGTACTGGTAATGATCAAAGTACAATAGGAATGTTGTAAAAAGTAAATATTTGTCGTAAGTGGTCCTAGTAATGTTAAAATGTCAAAGTTTGGGTAATTAGAAAAGTAGGGTCTACATGAATAGGAATTACAAATATTATATTGGTAATAAGGACAAGGAGTGAGGTCATAAATATTTTGTGTATTTTATTTTTAAAAAGTCTAAAAATGTGGAACCCATGTAAAATGATAAGGTTTATCTTATCTTAAGAGATAAGCTTACATGTACGGATAAGAGTTAAGGTATGGAATATGATTCGTCAGTAGTGGATTTCTTATCCTATCTTAGAGATAGGATGGATAAGCCTGAAGTTCTATAAATAGAGAGGCCACCCCTCATTTAGCATAGAAAGAAGTAGTGACAAATATTGTAGGAAGTGTGCAAAGGAAGCCATCGCTTAAAGGTGTGTTGAAGAAGCCATCGAGAGGTGTAATTGTAAAGTTTCTCCCATAGTCTTGTCAAGTACCTCATGGGTGAGATTGTAACAATTTCATGTTAATATTATAATTTACTTTGATATTTCAGATTTGTCATCATTCCGTCTTATCATAGTCGATGGTATTCTTGTGTTCGGTTATTGTTTTGTTTCCGTTTACATCCACCAAACTAAAGGCTGTGCATTAGTAAATAATCATAGCATGAGGAGTTCCTGTGAAGAATTATCATAGTGCGGGATTGGTGGTGACATTTTGGTTTCGTTGCGGGACCATTCCTCGTTGGTGGATTTTCCGGAGAGATATTCCCACTTAGTCAAAAATCAATTAGAGGGCAACCTTGTTTTTACTTTGTGCATAGTAGCTTACCATGGTAAAGTCATTTTTACCTTGAATAGTAGTTGCCATGATAAATTCATTTTTGCTGTGAATAGTATTTATCATAGTAAAGTCACTTTTTACCGTGAATAGTATTTACCGCAGTAACTTCACTTTTTACCGTGAATAGTGTTTACCACAGTAAAATCAGTTTTTACCGTAGTAAGTCTAGTTTTACCATAGTTTACCATGGTCATTTCTATAGTAATTCCAATTATTTGTGCACATAAGTCTTGTTGATTGTACTTGTGGGTTGGTATTTTACGGTGGTTACTTTTGAAAATGGGAAAGATTCCTGTTTTTTCAGCTCAATCTAATGAAGATGCTTCTTCTTTCATTCAAGAGTTTAAGCGATCTTGTATTTGTAATGGCCTTATAAGAAGGGAACAATGGACTGAATTTTTTCCTACCTTTTTGGATGGTTCCGCACTTAGGTGGTTTGAAACACTAGGTGATAATGTGAAAAATTCATGGGATTTATTAACTAAAAGTTTTCTTGAAGAATTTGGTGAACAATAGAAATATGCAGATCTCATGATCGAGATCACAAAGCTATCCCAAGGAGAGAAGGACAAGATAAGGGATTATCATGCTCGTGTTCTAGAGCTAAGGAGGAAGCTCGTGCCCAGATCCGGAAGGAAGGACTAGCGGATGGGTTGATGAATGGCGTGGATAATCTCCTCTCGTAAGCACTTCATTCTTGGGATGAAGCCGAGATCGACAACGAGTGAAGTATGACCACCCGGCTACCATTGAACAAGCAAAGGAGATTGCAAGAAGGCAAGAAGAAAGCATGGAAGAGGAGCCCAAAGAATTTTTTTTTAAAGTAGAGCCTACACCAAAGACCTTTGGTCCAGAATCCACAACCACTCCCAAAGTGAGCACAAATATTTCTCCTAGTACATCTACTGAGTATGAAGATCTGCTTAGGAAGATGGGCTAGTTAACTATTAATCTTCTTCAAGGAAAGGAATTTAGTTCTTAGGGAGGAGATAGAGGTCCAAAAAGAAATATTTCTGAAGTTGTTTGTTATGGTTGTTATAAAAAGGGTCATTATAAGTATAATTGTCCAGATAGAGCTTCTACATCTGGTACAAGAGATAATGATAAAGGAAAAGCACCTGTGAATTCTCTTGATGTAGTAGATAAGAGTAGAAATAATGAAGTAGATGTGTTTGTAACAAAAAGAAAGAAAGAAAAAGATAATCAAGATGGAAATGATCCTAAGAAGATGAAAGAAGAAACTAGTAAGAAACATAGGAGAAGAAAGTTGGGTGTGCAGGATTTTCTGATTTCACAGGGGCAAAGACCATACTCCATCTTGGAAGATCTGTCCAAAAGGCCTGCAAATATTACATATGGTCAACTCTTGGCTATGTCTTCTGAGAAGAGGCGGGAGTTGCGAGGTGGACTCAATGCTCGAAGAAGGAAGGAGGTTGAGGTCCCTGTTTTGGAGGCAGAGGCAGATCCCTATGCTCCACAAGCTGAGGTATTATGTAATGGTATTTCAATTCATGATGTCTTAGTTGATGGAGGTGCTGCAGTTAATGTAATGACCGAGTCTGTAATGAATATATTGGGTTTAAAAATTGATCTCCCTTCAACACTTATGTTAAGGTCATTAAATAAAGGAAAAACTAAACCAAAAGGTGTAGTTTCAAATGTGGCAATATCTGTTATGGGTGTGGTATGTGTGGTAGACTTTTAGGTGATGAAAAATGGTACTGTTGCATACCCAATGCTGCTGGGAAGACCATGGCTAAGGAGAGTTCATGCAAGAAACTACTGGAATGAAGGTTTCATGACACTTGGACGTGGTAGAGAGAGGGTGAAGATAAATGTGATCCCTCAACATCATAAGGCAGAACCTGTGGATTCAAGTGATGAAACTGATGATTGGACATCCTCTGATTACTCTAGTACCAGTGAAGTGGACACTGAAGATGAAGAAAGCGAGGTGGATGTTTCAGTCATGGATATCCTTCCAGTCACACCAACTCATGACCCCATAAAATTATCTGAAGAAGAAGTTGATGATCGTCTCCAACAAATAAAGATTGGTGATGCTGTGATGGAGAGTGAGAAGGAATCCTACCTCCAGCTCTTTCGAAGGTACATACACCTATTCACTTTTGATTACAAGGAACTCCATCAAGTAAGTTGGGTAGAACATTGTATTGAGCTGGTAGATGGTGCTAAGCCCATAAAGCAAATGCCATATAGAATGAATCCTAATTTTTCCAAGACTGTAAAAGAAGAAATAGATAAGTTGCTTGATGCGGGATTCATATTTCTTTGTGGAGAATTCAGAATGGGTTTCTCCCATTGTGATCTCAATAAAAAAGAATGGGAAGCTACGCATTTGTGTTGATTACAGGAAGCTCAATAAGGCAACAAAGAAGGATCATTACCCTCTTCCATTTTCAGATTAGATCTTGGGCCAAGTAGGCTGGCCAGAGTGTGCTATAGTTTCTTGATGGATATAAGCGGCACTGACCAAGTTCGTATAGAAGAGAAAGATCAGTGAAGACCACATTCACCACTCCTTGGGAACGTTTTCCGATAGAGTTATGCCTTTTGGATTGTGTAATGCTCCAATGAACATTCCAAAGAGTGTTTGATGAATAGGGTGTTCGAACCGTGCGTTGGGACCTTCATCGATTTTTACGGATGATTTTTACATCTATGGGAGCAAGTTGGACCACCTACACTAGATGGAGACAAAGCATTTCAAAGGTTAGATGAAGCACAAGCCTCACTAAACCCTACAAAGTGTTTCTTTGGATGTTCTAAATGCGTTTTGTTAGGGCATGTTGTATCCAGAGATGGTATTGATGCGATCCGATAAAGTTTCAAAAATCAAAGATTTACCATTTCCTATGAATAGAAGTAAGTTGAGATCATTTTTAGGCCATGTGGTTACTATAGAATGTTCATCAAGAATTTCTCAAAGATTGCATGACCACTAACCCAGCTTGAAGAAGGATGTTACTTATGAACCGGAAATAAGGCGCATGAAGCTTTTGGACAAGCGAAGGAAGCCCGACATCTTCACCGTTTTGAAGAATCCAGATTGGAGCAAGCCATTCATTGTGTACACTGCTTGATGCCTCGGATGCAGGCACTAGGAAGTACTTTGAGCCAAAAGGATGAAAATGGGAATGAACATCCAATTTACTTTAGGAGCGAGACAAATGAGCAAAGGTCTTTGAGGTAAACTATCTTTAATCAAAAGAGGCTCTAGCTATCATTTTTGTTTGTAAAGAAGTTTAGAAATTACTTGCTAGGGCAGAAATTTATAGTTGTAATGATCATCGTGGTCTGAAATATATTGTCAATAAGCCTAACCCATTAGGGAGGATAGCAAGATGGATAATTTTGCTATAAGAATTTGAATTTGATATTATAGATAGGCCGGGAAAGAAGCATGTCAACGCGATGCACTCTCTCGAGCCTATGATGGTTTAGGATCATCTTGTGATGATGATGATTTTCCCGATGCAAAGCATTGTTCTCCTTGACACAATCCCTAGTGAATACATAGATATTTGGAATTATCCAATGAATTCAAGTTTCTGATGGTGCCAATGCAAAGACTAAGACAAAGATTACTCAAGCTAGTCGTCCATATTCTATTCTCGCATGGAGTATTATTTCGAATAGGACACGATGGGCCGAGTATAAGAGTGTAGTTGGACGTGATCAAGGGAAGGAACTGCTAGAAGAATTCCACAATGGTACATGTGGAGGGCACTTCTCTGGACAACTTACAAAGCAAGAAGGATCTTGGATGCGGAGTTATCACCGCCCACTCTTTTTAAAGATTGTTATAATTATTGTAAGACATGTGATATTTGTTAAACACATGGTAACCGTAAGACTTCATCACTCCATTATGTCCTATTCTTCCCCTTGGTCCCTTTGAAAAGTGGGGAATAGAAATTTTAGGTCCACTTCCAACTACAAAGACGCCAAAATAATTATATTGTAGTTGCCACAGATTATTTAACCAAGTGGGTTGAAGCTAGGCCATTGAAAACAAATTTTCTATGGATGAAGTGGCAAGGTTCATATATGAACATATTGTCACCGATTTGGTTGTCCATTAGAAATTGTAATGAGATCAAGGAAGCCACTTCATTAATGAGGTAGTAGAAGCCCTAGTCAATAAATTTTCTATTAAGCACAGAAGGCAACAACATATAAGCCAAGTACAAATGGACAGTGGAACGAACCAATTTTGTGTTGTGTCAAATTATAGCAAAAGATGCAGCCTTGCAGTACATAAATGGGATAAGAGGATTCATGCAAAGGCATTGTGGGCATATAGGGCAACATCAAAGTCAAAGAACAGGATACTCCCCATTTCATTGGCCTATGGCATTGATCCAATTCATCCAATTGAGTTTGATATTCCCACTGTGAGAGTTATGAAAAATGAAAGGATGGATGAAAGTGATTCAGTAAAAGAAAGGTTGGTACATCTTCATTTGCTAGAGGAAATGAGGGAAATAGCAAAGGATACAAGCCATAAGAAGAAAATGAAGCAGAAGGAGTAATTTGATCAAAAGATCCGGTGGTCTCCATTTCATGTGAATGACTTGGTTCTAGTATATGATTCCAGATACAAAAAAGAAGACAGAGAAAATTTCTTCCAAAATGGATGGGGCCCTACAAAATAGCAACTGTGCATGAAAATGGTACATACCGACTGGAGGAATTGGATGGCACTCCCATTACGAAATGGGTCAACCATGACAAGTTGAAGATTTTCCAAGCACCAGAATAGTCTACTCAGGACGGAGTAGAAGCTAAGAAGGGGGAAGATGTCGACACTAAAATTTTCCTCCATAATTTCTATTTCATTAATGTATGTATTAGGAATAGGATGTTGTTAAGTATAATTAGTAGTAGCATCTGATAGAAGATAACGGCACCACAAGATGCGGTGTCACCAATAATTTGAGTACGGTAGCATGTCAAAGTACAATAGGAATGTTGTAAAAAGTAAATATTTGTCGTAAGTGGTCCGGTAATGTTAAAATGTCAAAGTTTGGGTAATTAGAGAAGTAGGGTCTACATGATTAGGAATTAGAAATATTATATTGGTAATAAGGACAAGGAGTGAGTCATAAATATTTTGTGTATTTTATTTGTAAAAAGTCTAAAAATGTGGAACCCATGTAAAATGATAAGGTTTATCTTATCTTAAGAGATAAGCTTACATGTACAGATAAGAGTTAAGGTATGGAATATGATTTGTCAGAGTGGATTTCTTATCCTATCTTAGAGATAGGATGGATAAGCCTGGAAGTTCTATAAATAGAGAGGCCACCCCCCTCATTTAGCATAGAAAGAAGTAGTGAGAAATATTGTAGGAAGTGTGCAAAGGAAGCCATCAGTTAAAGGTGTGTTGAAGAAGCCATCGAGAGGTGTAATTGTAAAGTTTCTCCCATAGTCTTGTTGAAGTACCTCATGGGTGAGATTGTAACAATTTCATGTTAATATTATAATTTACTTTGATATTTCAGATTTTCATCGTTTCGTCTTATCATAGTCGATGGTATTCTTGTGTTCGGTTGTTGTTTTGTTTCCAGATTACATCCACCAAACTAAAGGTTGTGCATTAGTAAATAATCATAGCACGAGGAGTTCCCGGTGAAGAATTATCATAGTGCCGATTGGTGGTGACACTTCGACTCCCTATGGGAGAGATAACTTTTACTTTGGAGGATGTGTGGTAGATTCCTTGTGTGCCCGTCCAGGGTACATTGATTGAGTACACTTCGATTTCGGGAAGATTAGGGCAGTTATGTCCAGGATTTATTTGATCAAGATGATATACTTTGCATGATGGTATGATGGTTATGTTTCATGAGTTCATCACCGACCCTACACTACACCAAGGACCCCTATATGTTATGGCACTTATCGGTGGATTTTTACTCACCGATAAGACTAGGATGTCTTTTCTGCGAGGGTTGATGAAATTATTACATGGGATCTTTAGTGATGAGAACTATTACTGGGGATATTTTATACTAGTAAACTTGTACCGAGACTTGCATCTTAGTACTTACCACCGTCGGAAGACGGTGGGGCCTCGCTCTCTACTACTGATTTGGTCTTGGGACCACATTATTGTCGGGCACCCCATGGGCATGCTTCATGTTCGAGATCTAGAGGAGCCATCTTACATGGCATGGGTATCAGTAGGTGGTGATGTATGAGGCCACCTAGGTAGCTTATACAGGTACTGGCGAGAGTTTGATGAGTTTTCAGAGAGAGATATCATATGGAGACCCTACAGGCACATTCAGTGGCTAGAGGATGCCATAGAGCTTAGTGTTTACACAGTAGAGAATTTTCTCCTTGGCAGTCGGAGCTATATCATTGAGCTATGGAGGTTTGACATATGCCGGTGATAGCTAGGCATGGTGCAGGGGGTTCCGCAGCCTAACATATGGTATGCCCGTAGAGACTCGGAGAGTTATACCATGGGGCCATGTATACAGGTGACTTGAGCCAATGCCGCTTTCTTATAGGTGGCCCCACGGTATGGGACCCAGTCTACTGAGACTAGAGATCCAGGGAATTTCACAGACTTAATGTGGTATGTGACTATTTTACCACGACATTTGACTATCCTATAGGAGGCCCAGGGTAACAGTGTCGGACCACCGAGAGAGATTTTGCATGGTGGTGATCAGAGAGAGGATGCATCCATGACCCGAGGTTTCATTTGATGGATTACCCCACAATGAGTTGATCCTGCATAGGTATAGGGACCGAGGCCCCAGGGTCCAAGACAGGTATCTGCATAGCCTTCTAGGCCCCAAGTTCTTGAGCAGGGTCAGTCATCTAGAGCACCACAGAACCGACCCCAATGGCATAGCCAAAGTGGCATAGATAGCCACCCTATAATAGTAGTTACAACAGGCTCTAGCAGAGAGAGAGACCAAGCTAGAGTAGAGAGAGATGAGGCCTAAGCCCTGAGTGTGATAGTAATAGCTAAGTGAGATTAGGCTCAGGCCTAACTCCGGTCCGGTAGGTGATAGTGTTGTGCACTTTCAGCAGATACGATAGATGGCCTCACATATGGCTGAGATGACTTGCCTATATCAGCCAGATGCAGCCCAGTGTAGCTCATGATATTAGAGTGAGATAGGCTCGAGCATAGCACATAGTGGGCCGTGGCCAAGCTTTCCCAAGCTTCAACAGAGATAGCATCTTACCGATGCACCGATTGTGCTGCGGTGATAGCATGGACACATATAGATCAGGTAGAGCCAAGGGTAGAGCCTCTTATTACAGATCTTTATATTTTGAGAAAGTTCTAGCGGAGTGACGGGAACCTTCCTACAGCCCAAGTAGTCTAGTAGATAGACTAGACCAAATAGGTCTCAGCCTTAGTATAGCAACCACGAGGATAACCAGGGTGACCGAGTGATGTTCTCGCTATGCCACCACAACAAGACAAACCAGCAACCCCTTTGAGGGCTCGAGTCAACCTTGATTGTATTGTATTGACATATATGACTCTTGATGAAGGATTTTTTGATGTACTACATTTTTGATACATGCCTCTGATGAAGGTTGTTATTCTTTGTTATAGGTATCATCTTTTTGTATGCCTCAGATGAAGGCATTTTTGATGTACTGCAGTTACGTATATCCATTTTTACATAGATATACCACACATGTATTATATGGACATTTTTGACATGATATATGTGTTTATGAGATGGAAATTTGGTTGTTACTTCTTGATTGATTATATTGGTAGAGAAAATGTGTTTATGATGTTAGTTGATTTGATTTCACATGTACATGTATCATGATTTTTGATGTATCACATGTGTTTTTGATTTCTAGATGAATGATCTTTGTAGAGTATATCAAATGTATTTGTTTATATTATGTGCCATACTTAGTGGATGGGAGGATATGATGATATGGGTGTGGGGGATAGATTTTGATATTTTTGATCCCTCTTGTCCCCATTTGATGATACGATATGTGATGAGTAACTTAGCATTCATGTATGATGTATACTTAGATTTTTCGTGATATATGATGTATAGATGATGTTATATGTGATGATATTGATGGTAATGTGAAGATGTGATAAAAAAACAATGCACATGCAACAAGCAAACACAATCAAATGCTAACAAAGAACACAGTGAATCAACATAATAATACACCATGATCCACTTAGCATGAAAAAACACGCTTCAATATGCACAAGTAAGAATAAATCTAATCTAACCAATAAAAGATGAATCCTAATCAAGTATGTCCAAGAAACAAACAACACAAATGTATAAACACAAAGCAACTATACAAGAAAACAAGAAAAGCAAGAAACAAGACAATGCAAGTAAACTAAAGTAAATGTTTTTACAAGTTTGTTTATCTAAAACAATTTTCTATTGTTTAGGGTTTTTGTGAAACAATTTTCTATTGTTTTAGTGTTTTTGTGAAATAATTTTCTATTGATTTTGTGTTTTGCGAAACAATTTTCTATTGTTTTTGTGTTTTGTGAAACAATTTTCTTTTTTTTGTGATTTTCTAACAGATTTTCCAGAGCTATGCACAAGTAACCAAGAAAACGTGGACACCCCTAGCGTTAGATGGGGAATATAAAAGGGCGAAGCCATGCACTTATGTGCGGGAAGGTGAAGTCACATAAATTCCCCAACACAAGGTGGGGAATACGAAAAGATCATGCCCCCCACGAGATGAATAAAAGGAGACAAAGCTAGATCAAGGCTTGACAGGATTGGGCCCATAGGGAATCTCAGAGGTAGACGTGGAACTAGCCCTAAGCTAAGTAGAAATACCCTTCAGATGCAAGATGCTTGTGAATAATGAATCCTCCCAAGGTGCCGGAAACCGATTTTCACCCAAGGACTTATCCAAAGTGCCACAATTGCGTGGTTTTCACTTATGGATGACCTTTTTCTCTTTTTCTTTTTCTCTTTTTTTTTTATTTTTTTGTATTTTGATTATTTTACCATGTTTTTTTATTTTTTTGCTTTTTTGATTTTACGCCATGTTTAAGCATAGAACCACTTAAGATGCATGGCATTCATGGGCTCACGGAGCTCATCACCATTGGGGTGAGCAAGTTTGTATGCCCCTGTGTCGTACTTGGCCATAATAACGTAGGGTCCTAACCAATGTGGTTCAAACTTTCCTTTCTTTTCTCATTCCGCCCTTGTGTTGAACTGATTCTCCTTCATGACCAAATCACCAACCTCAAACTAGCGAGGTATGATTCTCTTGTTGTAATTTTTGGAGACTCTATTCTGATACACTTTGAGGTGATTAAGGGCATAGATGAGCTTCTCTTCTAAGAGCTATAACTTTTCCATTCTAGCCACCCGATAATCTTCATCTTTATCCGATAATCCCTAAGATAGATTATTAGGGAAGGAAGCTCAATTTCTAGTGGGATGATAGATTTCATCCCAAATACTAGAGAATATGGTGTTGCACATATAGGAGTGCAAATATAGGTCTTGTAATCCCAATGAGATGGGTGGATTTGCAAATTCCAATTACGATCTTTTTACTTACCATTTTCTCCATTATTCGCACCAAAGTCTTATTTGTGGCCTTGGTTTGTCCATTACCTTGGGAAGACCAATTTAACCCGATTTGGAACCACCGATGACAGATACCCTTTATAGTTTTATTCTTAAATGACTTTCTATTATCAGTAACAATGGCTGCAGGAATGCCATATAGGAAAATGATATGATTCATGATGAATTTGGAAATCTGAGCTCCTGTTACATAGGTTAAGGGGACAACTTCAACCCACTTGGTAAAGTATTCAGTAGCCGTGATGATGTGAGTATGACCATCAAATGATGTAGGGGTAAGATTCCCTATCAAGTCAAGTCCCCATTTAGAAAATGGACATGGGGTAGTGATGGGTTGTAATGGCTGTGATGGAACATAGATGAAATTTCCATACTTCTGACAAAGTACACATTTTCTAACATAGTTGCAATAGTCAGTTTCCATGGTAGGCCAATAGTAGCCTACTCTTAACAATTTCTTAGCCAAAACCATTCCATTAGTATGTGTTCCACACACCCCTTCATGTACTTATTTGATCACTTGGATCGACTCTATCATATCGAGACAACGTAACAAATTCCCATCATAGCCACGATGATAAATTCTACCTCCTAAAAGGGTATAGTGGGCTATTTGGTGAATTAGTCTTTGTTTCTCAGAACGAGAGATGTCAGGGGGAAATGTAATGTCCTTGAGATAGGTAAAGATGGGCTCATACCATGAGGAATTGGGACCAACAATATCACAAGCCAGACATGATTCTGGCATGTCGTGCACGCATCTTTGGTGTAAATTTTCCACAAAGAATGGCATGTCATTATTTCCTATCGAAATGTGGATCATAGAACCCACTGTGGTGATAGCATTCGCAGATCTATTTTTTGCTCATGAAATTTATTCAAATGTGATGTACAGAAAGTACTCTTTTAGAGTTTGTACCAACTTTTTGTAAGGTATGAGCTTTTCATCCTTAACCTTGTATTCATCATTAACTTGTTTGATAATTAACTGAGAATCACCCACAATCTTGACATGATGAATGTTCCACTTGATGGCAAGCTTCATCCCTGTGATAAGTGCCTCATACTGCGATGTTGTTCGTGTAAGGAAAACCCAGATAAAAATCCTATGGTATAGGGTCACCAGAAGGAGTAATGAGGACCACACCTATGCCTAAACCATGAAAAGTAAAGGACTCGTCAAAGTGTATCTTCCATACGATAGATTATTCAATGTATAGTAATGAGGCATCTAGAAAATCTAGATTCAAAGGTTCAGTGCCTTACAAAGGTGGTTCTGCTAGTTGGTCAGCGAGTACTTGTCCTTTAACCGACTTCTGATTCACAAATTCTATGTCAAATTCATTTAGCATAATGAACAAATTAGCCATTCTACCTATGATGGTGGGTTTAGACAACAAGTACTTGAGTGGGTCAAATTTGGATATAAGCTTGGTTTTGGTATTCAATAGATAATGGAAACGTTTCGAAAGGTAAAAACTATAGCCAAGCAAGATTTTTCAATTTAGGAATAGTTGAGCTCATAAGCGATGAGAGTGCGGCGAGGTATTACACCACTTTTTATTTGTGAAAAGGTTTTATTGGGTGAGTAGAACACCAATATCAAATTACGTAGTAGAGTTATAAATCGGGAGCGGCTCACCAGAGTTGGAGGCATGAGAATAGGTGGATTGGCCAAGTATTGTACTTTTCCTTGCAAGATACGTAGTTGCTTAATGTTCTTAGGAGGAGGCATATCAGTAATAGTAGATACTTTAGCAGGTCTACCTCAATTCCCCTTCTTGATATAATGAAACCCAAAAATTTTCTCGATAGCATGCCGAATACGCATTTCTTTGGGTTCATCGGACCTTATACTCTCGTAGGTGCTCAAAGATACGCCACAAAATAACAGGGTGATCCTCTCTTGTCTTATATTTTTCGAGGATGTCATCCACATAGTCTTTTATGATATAATGGATCATATCATGGAAAATTACTGTCATTTCCCTCTCATAAGTAGCTCCTACATTTTTAAGCCCAAACGACATTACCTGATAATAAAAGGTACCCCAAGGAGTTGTAAAAGTCGTCTTGTGCTGATCTTCATCAACTATCTTGATTTGGTTGTATCTTGAAAAGCCATCCATAAGAGATAGCATCTCATATCATGTTGTTGAATCCACAATCATATCAATATTTGGTAGTGGAAAATCATCCTTAGGGAAAGCCTTATTAATGTCTCTAAAATCCTGCAGATTCGATCCCGACGGGCTTCTTCTGACAGGATGATGTTGGATATCCATTTAGAATAATCAATAGGGCAAATGAATCCTGCCACAAGCAATCTTTCAAGTTATTCTTTAACCAAGAGGGGGCTACCCTTGGGTGCATCTTTCTGATTTTTTTTTAATAGGCTTCACATCTACATGTACAACTAAGTTGTGCATGACCAAAGTTGGATCTAATTCTGGCATGTCCTTATAGGACCATGCAAATGCATCTATAAACTCCCTTAGTAGCATAGTGAATGTTTTCTATTCCCACGCCCGAGAGTGATGCTTCCAATTTGACTATTTTTAGGTCCTCTTCACGTACCAATGTTGACATCGATAGTTTCCTCTACTAGCAATTTTGACAAGTCCTCCATACACGTAGGATCGGGAGGAAGGTTGTGATGTTCATCCAAGGATGTCTCCTTGAGATTTTCATCCTTGGCGTGGTAATTTTTATTTTCCTTTGATTTTTGCAACTATTTTTCGCCCAAAGACCTCAAAGAGATTTTCACTGTGTGACTTGGAATTTGATTTTTGTTGCGGTTTTATGTTGGAACTTTTTCCATCGCTTTTTCTTAAGTTTTGTTGACCATGAAGCTTAGCCTCCTCACCAAAGTAGGCATAGGTATCCAAGTCAATATAGAAGCCCTTTTTGTGGTCTCCAATGGGAATTATATCTTGAATGCGCATGAACTCTGCAATAGCTTCGTCATTCTCAAATAGATCTAGTGACATATGACGTTGTTGGTCCCATTCAACAAGCGTGGGAAGGGTAAACAAGGTCAAGGGTTGGTTCTATGGGGGTTATGGTAAGGACATTGATACTCATGAATAGGTTTGTATGGGAATCTATATCATTGTCTAGATAGTCGAGTTATCCTCACATTCGAGAGAAAGTAGCATCTTGATCATTGAGGGTGTGCCCCATGAGGGTGAATTCTAATGTCATATACTTTGCTATTTTAAAATACGGGAGAGGTATTGGTTCTCATTGTCCTTTCTCATTTCTTCCACATCCTAGGCCTCAGAGCCCATGGAGTACATCATTTTACTATATTTCTAGTTTTCGGGGTTTGATAACGAGTTAGCCGAGTATCCTCTGGGACCCAAGTTGTAGGTAGATCCAATAATTTTTCTTCACCAACAAGCCTCCGGTAAGAATGACCCAATAGTTTGTTCATTTCTAGGTCTTCTCAAGCAATAGTTGGGTTGACCTCTAGTATTTGGTGACAATGAATGGTCTCGAAACAAAGAGGGATTTTTGCACGTTATATTCTCCACAACCATATTCTAGAACCTTAATCTCCCATGAATCAAAAGGAGAGGTTGATGTAGAGGCCCCATGAGTGCAAAAAATAAGAGAATCTGAATCTACCTAAGATTCCATGGCTTCAAATTGGAGGGAGAACTATATCATCGAAGGACACACATAGGTACCCTTACATGTAAAACTATGGAGAGCTCTATAGTGAGCGAAGGGCTCAATCTCATATTGTAATGGTGTGTCCCTCATGCTTCAATTTAATGAATTTATGAAATTTTGATGGCACAACCTGCATGGCATGAATCCATGGTCACCTTAGAAGCATATTATATGGAATTTCCAAGTCTAGAACATGGAACTTTGTTTGATGACAAGTGGGACCCACTTCTATTAGCAATGTGATTGTGCCTACTGAATCCCTTTCCATGTTGTTGTAAGCGGTGATAGTGATGATATTTGACTCAAGATCTACCTCAGTATGTCCTAGCTGCTTAACCAACTTTAGCGTGCATATGTTCAACCCTGATCCGTTGTCCATAAGAACTCATTTGATCTTCTTGCGGGTAACAACTACCTCAATATACAAAGGAATATTATGCATTGGATTTTTAGTAGGGATCTCCCTATGATTGAAGGCAATGTGTTCATTTGGTACAATTTTTACTACTGCGGCTTGAAGATGTGTAGGATCTACCTCTAATGGAACTCCTGACCCCTGAAGAGTTTGGTATAGAATGTCTTTGTGTACATTTGATATCTTAAGAATATCTAAGATCAAAATCTTAGTAGACGTCTTCTCAAGTTGCTCTAAGAGGTTGTATTTACCATTTTGTGGGGTTGATGGAGAAGGTTCCAGAATCACAAGGCGGGCACACCTTATTACCATGGCACAATCCTTTCCCTTGATTTGGATGGTGTTGACATGGTCTGTAGGAGAGTGAATACATCCAATAAGTGAATCATAATGATTTTTGTATTTTTTGGTGTATAAGTAATTCACTACTTTATAACCTTAGGATGACTCTCCCCGATCCATCTTTGAATTTTCTAATTTATCATGTTTGGGGAATGGCTCTTTATATATCCCCATCTTTTCGTTGGGTGTCTGAGTTTTCTCTAGGTTTTCCACCTCTATCTCCCCATTGTCGATGAGGTCTTGGATATAGTGATGAATTCATAGACATTTGTATGTCTTATGTCCCTTGACATGATGTATTTCACAATAGTCATGCTCCTTGTACCATGACGGTTTTGGAGCATTTTCATCAAATGGTTATGTTATAGGATATGTCACCATGTGAGCCGCATCCAATTTTTTTAATATAACCGACAAAGGTTCATTGAGGGGGGTGAACATTCTCCACTTGGGTGGTGGTTGAATGGGTCCTTTAGTTAGTTTAAAAGGTTGACTAGTTTGAACTACATGTACACATTTGGAATCAGTGATCCCGTCTCCTACGATGTTTTTTTTTTGTTAAATACTTTCGGCTTCTCCGTGGGTTTAACATTTTGATTATCTCTAGATTGAGACTTGAGAGTTCCTTTGTAATGAGATATTTCTCTATTTGAATCCCTTTTTCAATGACCTCCTCAAAAGTGCGAACACAATGCATTTGGAGGTGGAAGGCTATGTCCGATTTAGGTTGGGCACAAAAATACTTACCAGCTATTTTTCAAGGAAAGCGCAAGGGAAGCGGCTAGCTATCCCTCTCCACCATTGTAGGAAGCTAGCAAAAGTCTCATTAGGGCATTGTTTGGCACCACATAAATCTGCCATGGTGACATCACTCTCTATATTGTATGAGAAGTGACACACAAACCTTTCTACCAATTTTGGCCAAGTGAAAATTGATCCCCGAGGTAAACGTGTAAACCACTCCAAGGCTTGACCTCCTAGACTCTTGGGAAATATTCATATGAGATAATTATCACTATAGGACACCTCTTGACATGCCATATAGAAATATTTGACATGATCTCGTGGATCTCCCTTCCCTTTATATTTTTTGAATTTTGGCATGTCAATTTCTTAGGAAAAGGTTGAAGGGTCATAGTCTTGTCAAAAGGATAGGGACATAATTCTTCATATTGATACTTTCTAATGCTCCCCATATTTCTCTCTTGAAGGCTTGTGAGTGTTTCTTTCATAGACTGTACCTCTTGTGTGAGCAATTGTTCTTTAGTGGGAGAAGCGGGGATATATACTCGATGATACTCTATATCATCTTCTCCTTGATTTTCTCTATGGAGTTCACTGATTTTGACCTTAGGCCTTGACTTTTGAACATTTTTTCTTGCTTCCTTTTGTACATGAGAGGTTAGAAAAGCTAATTTTCAGCTTAGGTTACTAATCTGTTGAATGGTGGTTTCTTCTTCTAAAGGTTCCTCCTCTTCCTTGTATTGTGGAGGTTCTTCAACATTCTCATGTCCTGACCTATTTTTACGTGGCACTTTGATAAAGGGTATTCTATGTCCCACTACTTTATCATTTCCTGCATTAGAGGTAGAAGCATGTCCATGCATCAAAATATCCTCCATGTTGATAAGGGGTCACTCTTCCTCATTAGCGTTGTTCGCAGGTGGGATTGTCTCATTTTCAGTGGGCATTTTGGCACCTAATTCCATGACCCACGCTAGCACTCTATCCTTATTTCTAAAAATAAATTCATCTAATAAAGTAGGGTCAAAGTCAAACTCCACGTGTGGGGATTCCAATTCATCACCACTATGATCGACCATATCTTCTATCTCTTTTTCCATGGAAAACAGAGGCCCTAGATCATGTCCAATGAAAGGGTTTGACCCTTGTCTCGTTTGAGGCTTCCCAAGCTTGCACTTTTTTCCTCGTATGTTTGTTTCTTGAGTCCTAATCATGTTTTGGGAGCCATGATTTTGTATTAGTTTCACTAGGGTAAGTTATAAATGTAAGATGAATGTCAAGAATATGAATGAATAACATTGTGAGAATACCAATGTGATAGAGTGATAAACCCATAGTGAAAAAAAAATATTTAGTATCTAAGCCCATCAAATGAATGAAGTACTTCCTAGACCATGTTTCAACAAAGTAATTTTGTATCACAAGACAATTAACAAGATGTTCTCACTTATGCCAAGTTCAAAAGAACTAACAAGATGTAAGTAACTACAAGAAGTTAATGTGACCTTCTAACAAGGTATACTAGAAGTGAGATCAAATTCGATTAAGACCTATATCCCAAAAAGTGCCGCTTCTTATTTTTGAGTGACACAACAATGTCACCAAGATATGTTAACCAAACTCTGCAAGAAAGTAAGGTATTGATATCAAGATGATATTGATGTAACACGCACTAGTGGTAACACGTAACACTCTTCAAAATCAAGGTAATAATAGAGTCGAACTAAAAGCTTAGAGTATAACTAGGAATTGTTAAAATGTGTGTAGTGTAACCTTACAATATAGATATTTAGGTCAAGTTCATAAGAAACAAAACGCAAATACCAAAATTGTAGTGATACGATACAAACAAGGTAACCTTTCTAAGGAATTTCAAGATGAAGAACCATGCCTAACTTCAATGATGATCTTGACATGGGTATCAAGATCAAAAAAAGCCACCAATGATATGAATACGCTTCCACACATTTTAGATGTTTAACTTACCCATCCGTAAACATGGATGGGCATAAACAGACAAAAAAGTAGCAAAAACAATCGATTGGTAACACAAAGGTAATCACCTTTCTTCTAATAAAAAAAGTGTCAAAATAATGTGAAGGAAGTAGATCAAAAATGGGATGGAAAATGCTACCTTCACTTGGCAGAGTTTCACCTCACCTTAAGGAAAGTGAAAAATAAGAGAAAGTAACGTCGTCACATTTTATGATGAAAGGATGGCTCACAACTCAATACTTTGTTTTAGAATGGTCAAAGTGGGCTCCTGACCAAAGAATATCTTCCTAGGTGGTTCTCTCATCCTAGGTGTTACAAAGTTGTCTTAAGCGAGCATGATTTACTTTACTTTCCCAACTATCTTGGGAGTATCTTGGCTTTACTTTACCCCCTTCAAGAATAGTAGGCAGCTAGTGTGTCTATGTGTACTATCACTAGGGTCACCATATGGACAACTGGTAACACTATCTCACAAAGGAATCACTAGTCAAGTAGGTAGTGTGGAGCACTTCCCATTTCATCCACAATTTTACCTCTTGCATGGACTACTTTAGGGTTCCTGGAACCACCCCCATTGTTGTAACTTAAGGCGTTATATCAAAGGGGTTATGTTCTAGTTGAGTGGATAGGGACGTACCCTTTTCTGAAACTTGCAATACAATGTTTTGAATATGTTGTTATTTTTATCTTGTTTAATTAGGTGTGGTTTGTTTGAAAACATTTTGGAAACCTATATGACAACTGTATTAGTAGTTTTTGACTGCTTTGATCCCTTCTTTCTTTGACAAGCGTGGTTTTTGGTCATGCACGATGAGTTTAGTATTTTTTCCATCAAAAGAGTAAACATCATTTCTAATTCTCAAGATCGTCCAAGGATGTAAGAGAAGAGCATATGTGATGTTTCCAAAATCCAAGAAGATATCAAATGGAAAAACACCTTAGATCAAACACACCAAGTTAACCCATTCTAATTCAAATATTCCTAAAATTTCAAAGCATCAAAAATACTTAAGAATCATTTCTGATTCCCAAGATCACCCCAAGGGACATAAGGGAAGAGCATACATGATCTTATTCTTATAAGAAAGCATGAAAATTTTATCTAATTAAGTAAAAGCATGTAAAAATACCCCCGCAAAATGAGTATTTAATTAGATAAAACTTGCAAGAAAGTTAGCAACCTAACACATTAATCTCAAGAAAATAAAAAGACACCTACGCATCTATTTTGATGTCTACGCACGGGTTAGGGAAGATGTGCTACTCTGTGTTATTTTGACTTACGGTACCCGCACCACCTGAGAGTTGTGTGCGCCACCAGAAATACGTATGCGCCACCTCGGATAAAAACATGATTAGATTCGTACAAAGTGCTTGTGCTACTAGAAAAGCATGTGCGCCACCGAAAAGCGTGTGTGCCACCACTAATTAAAATAGTATCATATTCTGACAAAATTCTTGCACCACTAAAAACGTGTCTGCACCACTAGTAAAGTGTGTGTGCCTAGGTTAGGTGTATGCGCTGGTCTGATAGGTTTTGCGTTGTAGTGAAGGTACATTACAAAATGACGTCTACACTCGAGTTAACACGCCTACACTCTAGTTAGGGTATGTGCACTAGGGTTAGTGCACCTACGCCAAGGTCAATAGACAGAGATTCAAGATCCACTAATGCGCTTGCGCCACCCGAGAAGTGCTCGCACCACCATAAATGTGTTTGTGTTCTTGTTAGTGTGCCTGCACCACTCCTACAACCAAAACATGGCAAAAAAAACACAAAAAAGCTCACAATACTTAAAATTTTAGCAAATTAGTTTTAAAAATGGCAACAACCCATTAAAATGATGGCTATGAACAAGAACCTACACATATAATATTAGCAAAAATTCCAAGAAAATGGGCATTAATTACTACATGTGCATATCAAAAGTTAGCCAAAAATAATATATTTTAAACTAAAATGCCAAGAGACTAGGTCCCACTGGGCATGCCAAATGTGTGCATGGTTTTTTGATTAAGATAAGTTAGATGAATAAGAACTACCATGTAAATAGTTTGATAACAAAGCTAATGACAAAATCTACGCACCATCAAAGATGAGAGCTAAACAAGATTAATACTAAGAATAATGCATTAACCGTGAATTAACATGCTAAATTATTTAAACTCGTACTTCCCTAGATTACCAAAAAATAAGTAAATGGACCTATGTAGGCTCCATGGAAATCAAATTAGTTATTTTTTATATCGAATAACCTAGGAGTGAGAGCTTATCAAAGTTGGGCTACAAGACCCTTTGACACCTCTCATATGACCCAAGCACTTTGGCTACAAAAGAGGCTTAACTCTTCAAGTGGTGAATTCTCAAGAATAACAAAGGAAAACTTTTAGTATATTTGCTATGTGCTTTAATTTTATCTTCTCAAGGAATTTAGGTGTAGGTGTAAAGGTAGGAGGAGGGCTCTTTATATAGCCCAATGGATAAAGGAAACACTACATTCCTTTGCATGCGGGATAATAGAGATGTTGAGTTAGTTGTGGATAAGGGGGTGTAGATAGGGTTGATTTAACTTTAGGATGGTTTAATTTGTCGATTAGTGACCCATGTGGATAAGTGGGCCTATTAATTAATCAAAATGATTTAATTAATAGATGTGCAAGCTTATAGAAGCTTTTAGAGGAATATTAGCATGATTTAGACTATAAAAGGGGATTAAATTAATTAAATATTGATTTATTGGTTAAATGAAAGGGAAGCTAATTAATTAGTAATAATTAATTAGTCTAGATAAAGGGGGCTTATTAACTAAGGTCGTTAAGTAGGGTATTTATTGGATAGGTGACTTAATTAATTAGTGTAGTGTAATTAATTAACGATGATAAGAGTGAAGATGAACACCTTTTATGATATGTCGTCAATTTGCAAGAAGGGAGATAATTAGCGTAATTTAACTATTTAAAATGCTCAGGCGTAATTATGGGTGTCTACATAGGGAACTACAAATAGATGGCTCCCCACTCACACACCTCCTTGAAGGCCTCATCATAAATCCTTCGGTTGTATAACTCTTTGTCAAAATGGTAGAGGATAATTGCAAAGAAGGCATCTCGATTCTCGCAAAATGCATGTTTTCCTCATCTAGAATGAGTTGGGGATAAAATTCATATATTTGGGAAGTGCTGCGAAACCCTCCGGTATTCAAACAAACAAAATATCCCATAGCAGCAGCAGAGCTTACACTAGGAAGGATGTCATGTAGAAAGTCTTCATAGCTGATACCTTGTTGAATTGATAGCAAATAGAGCTACTAATATGCTCCCCCCATCGGATAAAATCATTTTTCTTCTTGATGGTAGCAATGTACAAACACATCCATTCCTATAATTCCTTTGTAGAAGGGAGTCTTGAAACTCTACTTAGCAGCGCAATAAGATCACTGACCTCCTGAATAAAAACCCACCAAATCATGGTTTTGAGAAATTTGGCGAAGCTCTTGGCCGGATAAGTTTTCATCATGATTTTTGAGCATACATCCTCTTCCTTGTCCCAATGTTTCACCAAGCTAAATCTGGAAAAATTGTGGCGTAATCTTGAATGTCAGGAAGCTTGAGTAGATCTTCAAACAACTCGGGTCCAAAAGGATTAGTACCTTATCATCATTATCTCTAACTCGATATGAGTCTTTTTCAAAGTGGGTTGTTGTAGTTAAAATGAACTTTGGGTAATGCATGGATGTGGGAAAACCGGTAGCAAGGGAAAGCCCACTATCACGTATGGCTTGCATCCATGATTTATTTTTGTAGCCTTTACTCTTTCCCATAAATATAGAAAATCAATTTTCCCTAGGTCGGTTTCCCCTATTCCTAAGTCAAGATAAGAAGGAGTGAGGTGAAACCCCAAGAAATGAGTACTTCATCTCTTCTTTTCCCTTTGAAGTGGTTAAAGACATCAAGCCCTTTGTTTCGAATCCAAAGTTGGACAAATTTTTGAAAATAAAATCTCAAAAAACCTCGAAAAAAGCTCTGAAGTCCTGAATCAAAAGTTCTAAAAAGAATCACCAAACTGAAATGTTCCAAAAGAAATCTCGAATCCAAAAGTTATGAAAAGAAATCTCCAAACAATTTCTCCAAAATAAATCTTTGAATCCAAAATTTCTGAAAAGAAATCTCTCAACAGTTTCTCTGAAGCCAAAAGTTCAAAAAGAAATCTCTCGAATAATTTCTCCAAAATAAATCTCCAAAGAAAAAAGTTTTGAAAAGAAATCTCCAAAAATTTATCCGAAATAAATATTCGAAGCCAAAAGTTAAGAAAATAAATCTGAAATATTTCTCTCAAATAAATCTCCAAAGCCAAAATTTCCAAAAAGAAATCTCTAAAAAAATCTTTGAAAGAATTCTCTCGAAAGAAAGGAACATAATTTTTTTCCGAACAATACTAATTCCCAAACCCTTTAAAACAATAATTTTTGAGAAGTATGGGAAAATCGAGAGGATCCTTCGAACAACTCTGAATACTTGAAGAAACTCAAAATGCAAAACATGGTGAACAAGGGTTTGACATTTCAAAAAATACACAGAGGGAGACCAAAGAGAAAACAAAATGAGAAGGAAACAAAATAAAAGACCTTAAACCAAAAATAAAATAAACAAATCACCATACCTTGAAAAAGACGTTGCAAAGTACAAGAAATGGAAACTCGAGTAAAAGGTTTGGTGAAAATTAAAGGAAAAAGTGAGTTTAAATAGAATACCTGATATTAATGGTAAAAAACTTGATCCGCATGGAGGTAGGTGAATAATTAATTGCACAAAGGACTTCCAAACCCGAAAGCCCGAAATTTAGAATTTCAGGGTTTCGAACTTCAGAGATTGGGAGACGAAAAAGTGAAATGGCAATGAAAATTTTCCGAAACCCTAAAGCCTGAAAGTATGAAAAAATTAGAATTTCAAAATTTCAGACTTGAAGTTTGAAAGTAAAAATCCTAAAAATGACTCGAAGAATTAAACCCGAAAGTCCAAAATTTCAAAATTTGAATTTCAGACTTAGGAAGTCTAAACGGATTTAAACAAAATGGTGCCAAAAGTTCCAAAACTCAAAAAGCTCGAAAGTCTAAATTTCAGAATTTCAGGATTTTAGACTTCGAACTCGAGTTAAGAAATGCCAATTTGTTGAATGAAAAATTAAGTAATCAAAGCCCAAAAGTCTGAAAATTCATAATTTCGGTATTTTGGACTTCGAGATTTGGAACCAAATTTTAAACCCAAGCCATTTCAACTCTGAAATAGAAAAATCTCCAAAATCTAAAAGCCGAATTTTTCTAGAATTTCGGGACTTGGAGAAATTTTGAAACATTATGTAGAATTCCTCCATACAAAGGATTAAAAAAATTTCCTGACTACTTTCAACCTCTACTCTTCAAGGAGGAAAAAACGTTAACAAATTTCTTTATTGAGGGAACCCAAACATTAATTGTTTCATGGCCACCGCATAGTTTGGAGCTTAGAATTTGATGGTGGCTATGAAATGGAATGTTTCTTCTATGAATTATATGATAGAATTAAACTCAACATTTTTACAACTCGACACTTCTTAGAAATTTTCCTCTTGTACCATGCTTGGGAAAAGTATTTAAGAACACCTTTAGATCATCATTGGGTTTATTATTAGGTGATGGATTTTCAACCGCAACGTCTCCACTTTCAATAAGATCTTGAATATGGTGGAGTATCATGCAGCGATTTGTATTGTGTCTTCTGAATGTCATCGAAATCATAATATTCACCGTGTTTGTACCAAAATGATTTTGGATTCATTTCTTCAAGGGTCTTATTATGGGTTGAGTAACGATGTTAGCACTTATCGATTTGTCGTAATATGCTTAAAAATATTTCCCCCAATGGTGTGAATTGTCTTCGCCTATAGTCGGGGAGGGGCATATCTTCTTTTCTTGGAACCATGATGGCTTGTTTAGATTTAGATTGCTTTGTTTTATTATTTTGGATGTTATGTACATTTTGACTATTTGTTACTCCATCATTAATAACATTACTATTCTTATTAATGTACTTGGATTTGTCTTGTGAATTATTTTTTGTTATTATTAATTGAGTGCTCCTTAGAAGGAGTTTTAATAAAACCTTTCATGATGAGGGATTTTTCAATTTCCTTAAAACTAGTGAGGCAATGCATTTGCATGTGAAAGGATAGCTCATTGTTAAGTTTTGATATAAAGACATTTACTAATAGTTTCTCCATAATTGAGCAAGGGAATCGACATGTGATTCTTCACCGTCGTTGTAGAAATTACATGAACTTTTTTGTTAGTTCATTGTTTTATATTGCATAAGTACATAATTTTTACCGCGAATTTAAATTGAAAGAGAATTTCTTTAAAAATTATCCTAGATGCCTAAAAAATTTGTGATTGATCCTTTTGGAAGGTGGAGGAACCATAAGGCTTGTTCACACAAAATTTTAAAAAATAATTGCAAGAGATACACATTATTGTAAGCACCCTCTTGGCATGCCATAAACAATTCCTTGATATGCTCTTGAGGTTCATTCTTGCCTTTATATTTATCAAATTTAGGAATATTGAAATATTTAGGAAATGGTAAGCGTAATATCTCCTTCTCGAAAGGATAGGGGTACAATTCCTCAAAGTTGAATTGTTTTCTTTGTTTTTGCATTCCTAAGACAATATCCTTCAAGGTTTTCCATTCTTGTGCAAATGGTGAATTTTTTTTTGGGATACTTGAGACATCATCAATTTTTGGATTGATTTTCTTTTTTATATTTTAGTAGAATCATTATTGACTTTCAAAGCCATATAATCCATATGTTTGGTCATTTCGTTGATCTTTTGTACCAAAATTTGATTTGACCGTTCATGGATTCCCTATATTTTTCTCTATGTTTGTCCTTATTTTTACTTGATTAAACTTAATTATTTTTATTTGATTCATCTTATATTTTAATATATTTAACATTTTCATTGCTAAAATCTAAAGATAACTTGGCTCCCATCTCAAGGAGATGAAGGAGAAATTGGTGTTTGTTTTTTCATAAAATCCCTTCAATAGTGTTTTTTCTTCTTTGGAAGAAGAAAATGAAAGAGGATGATGGTGTTGGTAAAAAAGTTAATATTGAAGTTAGGCGTGAGTAAGGGGATTAGGAAGAGGTTAATGATCCGATGGATAGTAGTAGGTTGGGGAAAAAAGAGGCTCAAGAGGATACATGCAATGAACTAGTAGAACAAATAGGTGTCCCTCCTTTAAGGATGCAAAAGGAAGACCTTTCTGAAAATTTCTCCCAAAACATTGATGAGGATATTAAGAGTCTTCATGCTCTC
The DNA here is from genome assembly GCA_018340775.1 of Taxus wallichiana var. yunnanensis. Classification (NCBI taxonomy): domain Eukaryota; kingdom Viridiplantae; phylum Streptophyta; class Pinopsida; order Cupressales; family Taxaceae; genus Taxus; species Taxus wallichiana. Next base: position 760,647,612 of record CM031234.1, read on the forward strand.
GAATTTTCTCGAGAAAAAGTTATTCATGGCCCAATATTTTGCGGTGAAATATAATATCTTTTTAAAAGAGTTTGAAAATTATCACCCGGATACGCATCAATAGGCACAAGATTAGTATGGTGTCCATCAATTTGAGGGAGATCCAAGAGAAATTGGAAAAGCTCACTACCATAGTGCTCAATGAATACTTAAAGAATGCTAATGAAATATGTATCTTTATGGAGCTAGAAATTTTTAAAATGAAGGAAAACACCATGAAAAGAAAGGACATCCACCTTCTTAATGTGAAGAGCACTATTCATCGCCTGAAGCTCTTGGCTGATATGATTCATACCATGCAAAAGCTAAGTAGTTGGAGAAGGATGGCATTGTGGCCAAAACTGAAATCATTGAACCTGATTATGAATATTGGAAGGCTACCATTGTTAGACTTGTTAAAGATTGAAAAAAATTCTTGCAAATTGTGGGAGACCTGATAAAATAATGATTGGTTGTTGTGGTTTAATGTTATGTGTTGATGATCTCTTTTTTTCTATGTTGTTAGATCTGTTGTTAGTTTCCTTTTTATTACTTTCAAAGTTGTTATTTTAGACTATGTCAAATCTTAGTTTATCTATGTTTTTCTTTAACCAGATTTAATGGCTATACCCTTGGCCTCATTTCTCATTTATTGGAACTTATTTCTTGTACAAGGTAGGGTACCCTCAACCCTCCTTTACCACTAATAAAAAAATTGTGTTGTTTATTTTATTTTTATTTTTCTTCCTCCTCGTTGAAACTATTAATGTGAAATGGATTTCTATTTTGTCTACCAAAGAGGTCATAATCTCAATGACACATTTCCACCATTATGTATGAAGAAATTGGTAACGTGGAATTTGTGATGTAGATGTGATTATATTATGATAAAGTGAATTTCAGAATACACGATGTAGAGATGAATGCTCATATTTTATCAAATTCTACACTAAAGTAAGAATTTCAGAGATGAAAAAGAAATGCTAAAATTTTAACAAAGTGAATATTAAATATAGAAGGATTGGGGATAAAAATAAAGTACTCAGATTTCAACAAAGTGAATGTTTAAATGGGAGGTTTGGAAATGAAAAATAAATTACTCATATTTCAACAACATGGACATTGAAATAGGAGACATGAAAAAAATGAAGTGCTCAAATGTCAACAAAGTGAATGTTGAACTAAGATGCTTTAGAGATGAAAATCAAATTTTAACAAAGTGAATGTTGAAATAAGAAACTTAGGAATAGAAATGAGGTGCTCAAGCTTCAACAAAGTGAATATGTAGAAATATTGGTCAAATTTCAACAAAGTGAATATTGAAATAAGAGATGTAGAAATGGAAATGAAGTGTTCAAATTTCAACAAAGTGAATGTTGAACTAAGAGACTTAGGAAGATTGTTCAAATTTCAACAAAGTGAATGTTGAAAATAAGAGACAAAGGGATGAATGAAAAAATGGCTCAAATTATAACAAAGTGAATGTTGAAATGAGAGATGAAGGAATGAAATAAAATTTCTCAAATTACAACAAAGGAAAGCTGGAATGAGAGAAAAAGGAAGAAAAGTGGGTGCTAAAATTACAAAAAGTGAATGTTCGGATAAGAGAAGAATGACATATTGATGATTGTATTTTGATTGTGATTAATTTATGATAAAGTGAATATCAAAGATCAAGACTTGGATTTGAAATGGATATGCTTAAGTTAGGATGTGGGTATCTAACAATTAAGACTCAAACTAATATTTGAATCGAATAATCTACTTAAACAAAGAAAAGAGATTCCAAATTAATATCAAGGTGTGATAAGATCAGTTCGAAATGGATATCCAAATGAAAAAAAAATGGAAAGTTTGAAAAGAGATTTTGGATAATATTTTGGAACATAAACTTAATGAATCATAACTTGCATGAAAATAAAAGTTATAAGAAGGCCTCTAAAAGTAACTTTAGCTTGGAAAAGTGGGGCTTTTTATAAATTGGTTCTCTCCCTACACACCAAGTAGTATCCAAATGAGCATGGTACTTTACCCCCCTTGATTAGATAAGTAGTATTTTTCTCTACTTAAAGAATCAAACCACGACCATCACTATGGATAACCTTGGTTCTATCTCTCAAAGGTGTACTATTCATATAGGTAGGGGTATCCATTTCATTGGCTAGTTCCTCTTAAGGTGTTAACTACTTTGGGGTTCCTATAGTACTCCTCACAATGATGTTTTCACCCTTGTCCATGCACTTCCCATAGTTATAGCAGATTGGTGAATAACCCCATCTCCAAAAATTTAATTAAAATTATTTTATAAAGTTTAATAAAAATATGTGATAAGGTTTGCTTAATTTCATAAATGATGCAACCTCGTAGTAAGTATTTTTATTTAAATACAATCTTTGTGTGAGATGGTCCTGTAAAAAATAATTTATAAGTTTTCTTGAGGTGAAATCATGGTAGAGGACACAAAGGAAAAAACATTCTTTTTATTTTCAAGATCACCCACAAAGGTGCAAGAAAAGAGCATACGTGAGAGTTTCTCAAGATTATATTAAATGAAATTTAAAAGAAAGTTAAAAAATTAAATTGATGAAATATAAAAAACCTAAAAGAAGGTGATTAATAACTACACTAAAAATAGTAATTTGAATAAATTTTATTTTATAGAAAATAGAGAACAAAAATAGAGCACGCTAGTGCATGCACTTAGGTACACTAGCATAAACAGACAATGGTAGTGTGTGAAGGAGCACACTAATGCATGTAAAAATGAGTAAGGACATGTAGATAGTTTTATTTGTGATGGTAGCATGTAGAAAAAGACACTACTATGTGAAGGAAAAATTCAATGTGGCACTAGCGCGTTGAAGAAGACGATAGCATAGTTAAGACACAAAAGATAGAAAACTAGTTATACGTAGGCAAATGAACAACTACATAGATGTGTTCACCATGACATAGTGTGTGTAATGATGCACTAGTGCAAATCACATATGATGCTACACCTTTATCGTGTGGATGGAAAGAATCAGGGAAATATAGCCAAAAACTTTGTTTTTCTGATTTTATCCTTCTCGATGCACTTATAATCCTAAAACATAAATGGTGAAGTTAAAACAACACTAATAAAATAATGAAATAATCAAATTAGAAAAATATGAAATAAGTGTGGGTGTCCCACCGGGCGTGTCAAAATGTAGACTATGGAAAATTACAAACAAGATGGAAAATAAATACAATAAAGAGTGCAAACCTTCCATTGTAAGAATCCTAAGCCACCTCGAGATCATATCTATTGAAAGGACAAGGTTTTTTAATACTCTTTGTTGGATCTATTGGATTTTAAGCTTTTATGGATTGTGGATGCTTTGGGTGTTTTGAATGAAGTGAGCTAAGCCATGAGCATGTTTGATTGATGGATTTTACGTTATTTGAGTAGCGTAACGGTATGAGGAATGCTTTGATTCACCAAATGAATATACAAAATAACATCATGAATTCTCTTAAACTTTGGTGGATGATTTTCAAAGGGAGGATCATTAATTTATAGCTGAAGAAAGTTGATTTTCAAGTTAAGTTTTGATTGAGTTTGATCAAAGATAACTAAAAAGACTAAGTTTTTTTTTGTTGAGTTTCCATATTTGATTAGAGAGTTATACTAGTGTTCTTCATGTACAAGGATGATTTGGAAAGGGGTTGCACATGTTTTTGATTAATAATTCTTTTTCGTATTTTTATTCACCCAAAATGTGTCATGAATAGTTAGAAGGTGGAAGAAGTATTGGATTTTATTTGTCATGACTTGGAAGATAACTCAAGTGCTTATTTGAGTCAATTTAGACACCTCTGTTTGATTAAAATAATCATTTTTAGTGCTAGTCAAGACTTCAGTTAACTTGGATTTGAAAGGTGGATATGATTTGATGATTATTTAAATTTGTTGAATTTTGAGATTAAATCAGCTAATTTAAATTAGATAAAGGGGTGACAAGGGAGTAAATATAATTAATTAAATTAATTCTATGTATGAACAAGGGTTGTAATGGTATTTTGGACAATTACGATGTGTATTTATAATTTGGGGGTGTCTACAGAATTATTCACAACATTACCTCTCTTTGATGCAAAGGGAAGAAATTCCAATCATCTTTTCGAGTCTTCCATGTGTTTTTTTAGTAATTGTTTGGTGAGAATATTAAAAACCTCTATTCTCACATATTCAATGATAAAATATTTATCATTTACTAAGTTTCATAAAGTGATACTTCAGATTAATGTGTTTGGTTCTAATATGGAAAACTAGATTCTTAGCCAATTATATGACCCCAATGTTATCACTATGTGTGTGTGTGTGTGTAGGCTCAAGTTGAGCCTATTGGAAATCAGCTAAGAGTATCCTCAACTACATTCCTTATGTGTGAAATGATATAAGGACTGCATATTACGCTTCAATCAAGGATAATGTTTGCACAAGTAGCCTATTTCTTTGAATTCCAAGAAACCAAACCACTTCCCAATGTGAACAAATAAATTGAAGCTCCCCAATCTGAATCTGAGTATCCAAAAAGAAATAAATAACTTTCTGATCTGATTTGAATACCATGATCATAAGTCCCTTTCACATATCTAATAATTCTTTTTATACTTACACATGTTTGAGTGTAGGATTTCCTATAAATCTAGAAACAAGTGAAAACACCATAAGTGATATTTGGTCTATTCATAGTGAGATACATCAAACCTCCCACCATTCTTCTAAAAATATTCTCGTAATGTAAAGGGCTTTCATCCTCTCTCATTATTTTCTCTCCACTTGCAATTAGATTATTCGTAGCTTTATAATCTTGAAGAATTAACTTCAACAACATATCTTGGACATACTTTGCTTCAAAATAAATAATTCCTCTTTATTTTGATGGAGCTCTATACATATTAAATAATTCATAATTCTAAAATTACTCATCTCAAGTTCTGATTTCATATCTTCCTTGAAGATATACAACATCTCCATAATGCTAACTTAAAAATAAAATCATATAAATAGAGGCAAAGGTACAAAACATTAGAGTTGAATGTTTTTATGTAAAGAGTTAGATCATTTTGACTTCTTAAAAAGACTTATTCCCAAAAACAATTTATCAATTCTTGAATACCATGCTCTTAGAGATTGTTTGAGCTTATAAAGATCCTTCTTCAATCTATATAGCCAAAAAAATATCCTTTACCTCAAAACCTTATGGTTTCTCCATTAACACTTCTTATTCAATCACTCCATTTAGAATTCACTCTTTACATCCATTTTACATATTTTATAACATTTATGAGTAGGAACCAAAATCATTATTCTTATATTATCTTTCCTTGTAACAATAACATAAGTATATTCATAATCAACACCAAAATAGTTTGTAAATCCTTTTACAACAAGTATATCTTTTAGATTATAAATTGTACCTTCATTGTTTAATTTTGTCTTATAGATCAAATTAGTACCAATGGTATCCTATTAAGTAGAATTTTGAGTAAATTTACAAGTATCATTCCACTCAATAGAATATATCTCAAGTTTCATAACATCAACCAACTCTTTCCTTTGACTAGCTTCTTCAAAACTTCTAGGTTCACTAGCCATAAAAGACAATACAAACATAGTATTTTCATCATATGCATCATCAAATAAATTATCTTGTTGAAATTGTGTCCTTCTAATCCTTTTCTCATAATTTTGATATAATATTTTATTTTTTGGATGTGTATTCAAAAACTATTTGTGCTTACTTGGAGTTGTTGTAGATGGATGGTTAGTCTCATATAAAGAGCTATTATTGTTTCCTATAGCATTGGAAACCTATGTAGGACTTTGTATATACTCAAAATATTACTTGAAGGATATAACACCCTTCACTTATGACATTATTATTTACATGGTCAATATCATCATACATCTCATTCTCAATAAATTTATAATCCCTTGAAATGACTAGAGTTTTACTAGTATGATTATACAACTTGTATACTTTGCTTTCATCACTATAAGCGATGAAAATATGAGCTCGATATTAGGATACAATTTTTTATTTTTTCATAAAGAAACTAAACAAAAATAAATAACCAAATACATTTAAATGAGATACATCCAATTTTTAACCATAACAAACCTCATAAGGTGTATTATCTTTGATTTCCATTGTAGAACTTATGTTTATAATGTATAAACTATAGTACATATTTATATGTGCTTATTGTCCAACTCTTTACTAATTACATGACGGAAATATTCTTTATTTTACCTGAACTATTATGTTGTGTCGTGTAAGTATTTGTTAGTTTCCTCTTGATGCATATACTTCTGCAAGACATTAGTCCACACAAATCTAAATGGATTAGATCTAGAGGTTTTATTTCTCTCCATTTTCTAATAAGGCAAGACTCTCTATTATGTTTTACATTAATAAATGACTTGAATACAACATCCTTCTTCGAATATATCTTGGAAAGACCTATTACCATACCTTTGGTGTCGATAATATGAAATTTTTTTGTTAGGTTAATTAACTATGCATAATATAAATTGATTATTTAATTAATTGTATTAATTAAATAATGTTGTTATATGGTTATATTATAAACCATATTAGTGTTGTATTTTTTTATATGGTTTTATCAACCATATTTGTCTTTTATTTTCACATGTATAATTGTTATAACAATTATGTGCTTCCCGATGTAATATTGGAAGCAATTGTGAGTTCAGTTTTACTTGTGTAACCTATTTTTTTGCTGCACATGCCTTTTCAATTCCTATAAGAATTGCAACACTCCATTGTATTTTTGGTTGATTGAGATTAATAATATTTATCAAAGCTTCCGCCCCTTTTGTCAATTTACGTTTGGTTTTAGAGGAGGTTGAAGGATATTCGAGGATTACAACAGAGTTTGAGGAGCATTGGAGAAGCTTGTAGAAGAAAAAGAGAGCCAAAGTTGCATTTGCAAGTTCCTAACCCCATCCCTTGCAATACCACAATCAAATTCCTCAAAACCACCTTTATTCATTGCAATTAAGGTTGATGAGGATAAAATTCACCAAGGAAGCGATTACAAGCTCAAAGGAAGGAAGAAAAATTATCTATGGCACCATACACACTCAAAACTTCCTGTCATTTTTTCTCTTTGTTGGAATTTTCGCTCAAAACCCCTTTCCAAAACCGTGGTTTTTTGAATAGGTATGGTTTTATAGTTTGGAAGTGTTTAAATACATTTTTCTCTTTACTTATACTTGTTTAGCTTAGCCGCCCAAGTGGCTAGCATAACTTTTGTAAGACACTTCCCATTAAGAGAGGTCAAGGGGTCAAATCCCCCTCCCTCACCCACTACCAAATTTGGCAGAAAATTCAAATTTAGTTATAACTAACTAAATTTAGCGAGAAAAACCCTATTTTAGGGAAAAAATTTTTTTTCTCCACTCTGCATATTTTTGCATTCTGAGCACATTTTTCCAAAGGAGGGCTACCTAAAAACTTCATTTTGAGCTAGTTTTTTACGGTTTTTGCTCAACAAGCCGTATTGGGCTCCACTAGCCACCAAGGCCAACAAAACAAAATTTTTACTGTCACTCATTTTTTTAAAAAATTGAATGTAATTACATGTTGTAATATATTGTACTAATTTACAGGTTGTCATAAGTCAATTGCAAACTTTTTAACTGATCAGAAACTGGTAGAATAGTAATCAAAAATAACAAATAAATGATTTTGTAACACTCATGAGATCCTAGATCTCATTCACAGTGTTCGGTATATACAAAGCATTTGGGAAGTTCTTACGGGTAAAGTCATTGTGACTACTACTACACTTGATGCATAATATAGTTACAACAACGTCATCTGGGCATCATCCCTATAAATCAACGAGGAGTAACACAAGGTCACAAAGGCACACACTATGAGCCATCTCATCCGTCTGTGAATGATTGCATGACATAAATCCAGACTAAGAAATTATCCAAGTATATAACGAAGTTACGCGTGTGTATGAGGATATTTCTTTGAGCCAGTGTCAATAATCACACAGACCCCTTTCAGTATTGTCTTGGTACCATGTATTAAATTCTTTCACATACGTTAACACCTCTTTCACGTACCACTAGGTATATAGAAAGGGTGAGATTCTTCCACGTACTCACCGGGTATATCGAAGGGTGCGTATATAGAAAGGTTTGGTATATTAGATTGATGGTATATATATTGGGAGACCTTATACCTAGAGTGATAAGAGCCAAACCCTGTCAGTGATCTCTACAAAATGGGCACCAATGCCCCCAAATTTTTCTTCCAGATTCACAATTACTCAGAGGAAACAACTATGTTGCATGGAAGACAAAAATTAAGACACAACTTGAGTTTGAAGAGATCTGGCCTACTGTGAATGGTACTCTAACTAGATCAACTACTGATACAACACAACAATGATAATTTGATAAAGTAGATCAAAAGGCCAAACTCATCATCTTGTTTGGAGTGTCCGATGATGTGCAACCCCACATTTGAGATGCCAAAAATCCAAAGAAGCATGGGATAAGTTGAGCACAATATACGAGGCCAAGAACAAGAATTTTATACTAAATTTGTAGATTTCGTTACACGCATTGAAGTTCAAGCAGAATGAAAAAATAGAAGCTTTCTTAAGAAGAGTTATAGAATTGAGAGCTTCACTTCTAGCCCTAGGAGAAGCGGTCAAAGATGATGATCTCATTCCCATTTTTCTAAGAAGACTCCTTTCTTCATACCATATGATTATAACAACACTAAACTTGTCGAATACGACAATTAGTTTTGACAAATTGATAAACTTACTGCAACAAGAGGATCAATGCACAATAAGGATGATGAAGAAGGACATGCACTTTCTTCACATAAAAATGGAACAAAAAGGTAAAGGAAAACCTAATTCTTATCAAAAGTCCCAAAATCAAAATCAGTATCAAGGGGACAGATAACAGAAGAAGAAATGTCCTATCTATAAAAGAGGACATGACCTACAAGATTGTTGGTATAATACTTACAAGAAAGGTTCATCTAGCAACTCTGGACCTCAACAAAAATAGTCTTACAAGGGACATTCTAACTACAATCAAGGGTAGAAAAAGAGGAACTGGAAAAGAAGACCCCATCAGCAAGGAAATATTATTGAGCAACAAGAACAGTTAGACAATGAAGACTACTTGTTCATTACTCGATCAAGTGAACCATCCACGTCATCTAGTGATGTTTGGTATGTTGATTCAGGGGCCACTCAACACATGACCAGCCATAAAGACTGGTTTATTTCAATGAGGTACATGCCATCAAAAAATCATGTTTCATTGGGAGATGATTCTTCATATACAGTTCAGGGGATTGGGAACATTTCTCTACCCCTTGGTTCATGCAATCAGTAGACTTTCAAATGTCTTATATGTCCCTAAGTTGATAAAGAATCTGCTTTGATCTACCAACTCCTTGATCACAACCTAATAATTGAATTTTATATTTATTCCGAAAGAAAACGTGTTTTATTCGAGATAAATCATGAGGCTCGAAAATAGTTGTGAAAGCCTCTAATGTGGGATGTATGTTTAAACTTGATTTTGTTCATAGAGATGATCAAGCACTTATGGCTAAGAACTCCACCTCAACATAGTTGTGGCATCGGATACTTGGTCATGTAAGTTTCAAGTATCTCAAGACACTTCGTCGGTGTAATATGGTACATGGGCTACCATCTCTTCATAAGGATATAGACAAGTGTCCTCACTATCTAGTAGGAAAAAAACACAGAGCTTCATTCTAGAAGAGTACATATTGAGCTCATGGTCAACTTGATCTAGTTCATACCAATATTTGTGGTCCGATGCAACCAAGTCATTCTGGATTTTAGTACTTCATGCTATGTGTTGACGACTATTCAAGGAAAATGTGGATTTTTTGTCTTCGCAAGAAAAATGAAGCTTTTAAAAATTTCAAGAAGTTTAAAGTAGCAGTTGAGAATGAAATTGGTCATCACATCAGAACTCTCTCTTTCGTATCGAGGGGGAATCCACCAGTAATGAGTTCAAAGACTACCTATAAACCCACAAGATTCGTCAACAAATGCCTCCTCCACACACACCATAGCAAAATGGTGTTGTTGAGAGAAGAAATCATACTATCATGGAAATGGTGTGATGTATGATCGATGACTCTAGACTTGCAAAGACATTCAGGTAGAAGCAAAGAAAGACAAAGAGTGTATTTGTTGAGAAAAGTGCCCACCGTTTCTCTTGATAGAGTAACACCACAAGAAGCATGGTCAAAATAGAAACCATCTATTGCACACCTTAGAGTATTTGGGTACAAAGAAAGCATGTACATACCCAAGAATAACATAAGGAAACTGGACATGAAGTCACAGAAACTCGTCTTCATTGGGTACAATGAAGAGACTCTTGGGTACAAATTGATGGATCCTAAGACCATAAAATTCTACACCAGTAGAGATGTTGATTTTTAGAAGAAGGAAGTAAAGACTCCTCCTCCAGACTCACCAGATGTAGATTCTTCACCAGTTATAAAAACTAAAGCTAATGTTCCCACTGATAATGAAAGTGAGGATGGGGATGATGGTGTTGATCATATAGAACCACAACCCACAAGAACACTTTAGCATATGCCCAAGTGGTGTACTACCAAATTACGAGATGTAAGAATGGATACTCCATTAGATACATCCACCCCCGGACCATGGACTCACAATAAAGCAAGAGAAGAAGTTAAATTTTCTCCGATGAGTAGAGTTATTGAGTATGATGAGCCCTCTACAGTCCAGAAGCCCTACATCAAAAGATTGGAAATATTCCATAGACTCGAATATCAATCAATGATGAAGAATAAAACTTGGCAACTTGTCAATCTTCCACCAGAAAGAAACTCACTAGATGTAGATGGATATTTAAAACAAATTACAAAGCAGATGGGATAGTGGACAAGTATAAAGTGATACTAGTAGCAAAGGGGTATACAAAAAGAAGGCATAGACTATGAAGAAAAATTTCTCCCATAATAAGATCAAAACAATCGAATAATCTTTCTCTAGCTACAGTTTGGTTGGAAAGTCCACCGATGGACATAAAAATTTCCTTCCTAAACGGATATTTACAAGAATAAGTCTACATGACTCAACCTGAGGGATATGTAGTACCTGGTCAAGAAGAAAATGTATGTAGAATCAATAAATCTCTATATGGCCTCAAATAGGCACCTGGTCATGGTACATCAAGATTGATGAGCATCTCGTACAACATGGATTTGTTAGAAATCCATACGATCCCAATCTTTACCTCAAAAAGCAAGGGGGAATATTGTGATTGTCATTGTTTATGTCAATGATCTAGTCACCATCGGCAGTTCCGTGAGGATGATCGATGCAATGAAGAAATATCTTAATCGATCGTTCGACATAACCAATCTCGAGCTAATGCATTATTGTCTTGGATTGGAAGTATTGTAGAAAGGGAATCACATTTTTGTTTCTCAGATGAAATATACCAAGAAAACACTCAAGAAATTTAGGATGATGGATTGTACACCAATTGCTACACCCATGGAGAATAGATTGCAATTATCTCATTTAGATCCATCTCTTGAGGTGCCACTCTCTATCGGAAATTGATTGAGAGTCTCATTTACCTGACCTACACTAGACTAGATATCAACTTTGTAGTAAGCTATCTATCCGGGTTCTGCAGAACTCAAAGTTTTTCATTGGAAATTAGCAAGGCACATTTTGAGCTATCTCAAAGGATCAATGGATCTTGGTCTAGAATATAATAAGAATGAAAAATTGTACTTGACTGGATATCCAGATTTAGATCATGCAGAAATATTGATGACAAAAAATCCACTTCTAGATTTGTAATCTTTATGGGATCTGGACCAATATCATGGGGAAGTAAGAAACAAAACTTTGTTTCTCACTCTTCCACAAAATCCGAGTATCGTTCTACAGGAGAAGTTGTTTGTGAAGTGATTTGGCTATGTCACATACTAGAAGGACTTGGAATACCACAGGAAAAACCAACAACCATGTATGTTGACAATGAAGGTGTTCTAAAACTTGTTCGCAATCCATTTTTTCATGAGATACCAAAGCAGATTGAAGTACAGGTTCATTTCATATGTGAACATGTGTTGAAGCACAACATCTAACTTCAATTTTGTCCAACAGTTGAACAACGGTAGATATCTTCACAAAGTGACTTGCACGTGACAAGTTCGAGTTGTTCAGAGAGTTCATCTCCTCATCTCTTGAGATAATACACAATTATGGGGGAATGTTAGGTTAATTAATTATTCATAGTATAAATTGGTTATTTAATTAATGTTATTAATTAAATAATGTTGTTATAAGGTTATATTATTAACCATATTATTGTTGTATTTTGTTATATAGTTTTATAAACCATATTTGTCTTTTATTTTCACATGTATAATTGTTATAAAAATTATGTGATTCCCGATGTAATATTGGAAGCAGTTATGAGTTTAGTTTTACTTGTGCAACCTATTTATTTGTCTGCACATGGTTGTTCAATTCCTATAAGAATTGCAGCACTCCATTGTATTTTTGGTTGATTGAGATTAATAATATTTATCACACTTATGTCCCTATTTCTCAACTTACGCTTTGATAATCGATATGACCATATCTTAAATGCCACAACATGTTAACATCCTCAATGGTAGAGAGACAAGTACCTCCATTAATCAAATTTATCCTTAGTGGAAACATCCTATTATTTTCCATGTAGGATTTTCCAATCAATCTATTTCCAAATTTCTTATCAAAAATTTAGCAAACTCCATCTTCAAAAGTATTTTAAAACCATTGTCAACTAGTTTCCCAACACTAAACAAATTATGATTCAAACTTGGAGAGAAAAAAAAAAATCATTAATTTCACCCTTACTTTTACTTGAGGTGATTTGCATGTTTCCCTTTCCTTCAATTTGAATGGATTTTCCATCCCTTAAATTCACTTGAATTTTGAAGGTGTCATCTAGCATGCTAAAACCCTCTTCCTGAATTGTCATATGATTTGAGTAATATGAATCAAGAAACTAAATATTCTTGGAATCCTCTTTTCCCACATTTCATGTAAGACAATAATTTGAGTCATCTTTCATCTCAATTTTTTCATCCTGGAATGCCCGGCTCTCACCCTCTTGATTAACTTTATTCTTTTTTTTATCTACAATCTTTTATAAAGTGTGTAACTTATTTACAATAATGAAAAATAAAATATTTCTTACTCTTCCCTATGAAATTTGTTTGTTCTTTCTAATTTAAATTATAGTTATTTGAATTTTTTAGTTGTTATTTAGTGTTTTTTCCTTTGGATTTGAAATTTTATCCTTGGTTTCAAGTACATTCTTTAGATTTCCTGCATATATATTCATCTTATCTTCATGGGATAAAACAGAGCCTATTAATTCATCAACGGATTTTAGTGTTCATGTCCTTACTTTCTTAAAGAGTGATCAATATATGTACCCATATTGGTTTCAAAAATATCAAAATATTTATAACAATCATTTTATCTTCAATGGTTTCTTCATAACATTTTATTTTATGAACCATATCTCTTACCATTTGTCTAAAAATATCATACATCCTCACTTTCGACATTCTTACATTTTCAAATTTCATTTGTAGGGTTTGAGTTTTTCTTATCTTATCTTAATGTATCCTTGATATGAAATATCCATGGTATCTTATGCTCCATGAATATTTTTGTAGTCAACCATTATTGGATAGATTTTAGTATCTATAATACTTTGAAGATAAAAGAAGGCTTGAGAATCTGCCTTCTCTTCATCATTTTCACTCTATTTTCATCTTGAGAGAGAACGTTACAATTATAAAGTGGTCAATACTCATTGAAAATACTATCTCAAAATGCCTTCCAAACAAGAATTCTCTTCAATCGATACCTCTAATTCTCAAAGTTGTTTCATTTGAAAAAAAAAAGGATATTCAAATAAGTATAAGTTACAAAATCCATTTCTTATAGAACATATCTCGGATACCAAATGAAAGGTTGTAATGGGTGCGGAAGGATAAAAAAATACAAACTTAAATTGATGATAATCCTCTTATATAAACAAAAAAATAAGCTCTATATCATCCAAACAAGGCCCAAGAAAAATTTATTAAGTTAGTGTAATTACTTGTGTATTTGATGATCAAACTATGCATTCTATGCACCATTAAAATTAAAAACAATAGTTGTAATATTCTTGATTATCAAATCTAAATAGATACAATAAAAAAATAGTTAAAAAAACTTGTACAAATTACAATAATGGAGCATTATGGTGTCATCCTTTTGGCCGTACTTTTATTAACACAAAGCAGATATAAATTTAGGATTTATAACTCGACTTACAAAGTAAGTTAAACTCAAAATAAAACCAATAATAATAGTAAAACACTCCTAAAATAATTTTACCTCGAGTTAACTTAAAAATAGACTCATGCAATCCATGGACAAAGTCAACATGCAAGAAGCTTTTCCCAAAATAGAATTATGCAAACTAGGCATGCATTCAAAGCCTAATTATAGCTTTATCCTAAATAATAGACACAGAGGACCTAAAATATAGGTATGTCCATAAAATTAGTATATTTAAAGTTATCTTAACTTATAAAGTGTCCCCCACCTCTTTGGGGATGACTAAAGAATTTTTACTTATCTCAAACTCATAGTTAACAATCTATTTTTATATTTTTTAGAAATCACTTATTTGGTCCTAATTGAGTAAATTAGCACATGATTGAAATCACTAAGTCCTAAAACATCCTAAAATTCTATTTTTAGAGTGTTTCTAAAAATAGAAATTATCTAAATCTAGCAGAATTTCAAATGCTAAAATTGGCATCATTCCCAACAATTTTGGAGCTCTAGATTTTTTTGATTGTTTCACACACAAATATAGCCAAATATAAGGTCATTAAGACATAATGGAAATGGACCCAAAGTGGAAGTGGACGGATATTAGGAATAAGTTACTTCTAATATTTTTGTCCCTTTTCCATAGGTTTAGGTTTTCATTAGAAATAAGCTCTACGGGAGAGGTTTTTCAGAAAATTTCTAGTTTAAATGATCTTTGAAATTGGTAAAAAAATTTACACAATAAAAACTAACCTTAACTTCTATTAATTTACTCAATATTCATTTACATGTAAAAAAATCTCATAATAGGATTAACAAATGAAACTAATTTGTCTCCTTAATTCATGTTAATAAGAATATACTAAAGGATGTTCTCAACCACTCGTAACAATCATATTCCTAATAATAATAGTCACAAATATTTCTACCTTTTCTTTGTTATCCCTCACAATATAATGGAGTAATTAAATACACACGTAATGTAATCACTAATAAATTCCTAACATTCCCCTAGAGTGAACATGTTAGAAAAAAATTCACACATTCAAATGCGGTATGCCCAACTCTTATGGCACACCGAGATTATTTTGGCTCATGATCTTGATCTAAATGAAAGGAAACTCTTCTCAACTTTCCATGGTTTTCTCTGCAGTTTACAAAAATCTAGATATGAATAAGAACCCATAAAATGTTCACTCATGTGGTTTTCTAGATCACCACAAACCTTTTCAATATCGATGATTTACATTACTTGGTACCTTTTTTCTCCACTATGTTTTTCCATCAAGATGTTACAAAAGGAAATGATGTTCACTTATTATAATTGAACAATAAAATTGATTTATCTTTAATTCATTATCAAACAAACCAATAACTCTGAAAAAATTACATCACACTAAAAATAAAACATACAATTAAATAAAAACTCCACTAATGTTGTTATGTGGTCCCATTGTTGGTGACTAATGAGAGGATGTTGTTTTTCCTCCATCATTTTTTTCTTTATCCTCTAATAGACATGTTCCTTACTCATCATATTGGAACTTGAAGCTCATTGGTTTCCACATTGTGATTATTATTTTCTCCCCCCAATGTGAAACACTTTTTTTATGGGACATCGGTGACACCAAAAATGTGTCCATAAGGCAACAATTTTGAAACTTTTGACATACATGTATTGGACTCAACTTATAATGAATATAGTCTCACAAACTTGACTCTTTTGATGACTTTTAATATGACACATAAGAACACCTAAATTACATACATGGACTCGGTGACACTCCTCATGTGACAAAATGACTTGCTTGATTTATTTGGACTATAACACTATAGACCTTATACTTTATCATCTTGACCAAAATACTCTATTGGAACTAAGAGACAAGAATAAATTTTTGACTAATCTACATAGATACACTTTTAAAATTACATCACATTATGTGATATTATACAAACTAACAAATATTACTAGATAATATTGTGATCCCTACTATAAAAAAATCAAATTCTCTAAACTTAATATACAAACTTTGATTTATAATATAGCTTAAAATACATCAATTAAAAATCAAATCATCCCTCTAAAAGTATAATATAATTACTACATAAAAACTATGAAATAGTCTTACTCAAAAACATAATACCAAATACACCAGCGTGATCTAGATGGACTAGGAGCCACTTTGGAAGAAATTATGGAATGTTTAAACCAGCACAACATATGGTTTGTCTATATTTTAAAGCATAAAATGTGTATCTATTCCTTTAACACTTATACTTCAAAGAACCAACACATACTTTCAAACTATCACCTTTGTTGTGGAAAGATTCATGTAGATTCTTGGCTCGTATTTTTTCGGTAGAGGGATTATGCATTTCCTTACAATTTCAAAAGGTAAGAATCAAGAAAAACAATTGTTGTATTAATTTTCATTTATGTCAAATAAATTTTCTATCAAAGGAAATCATTATCTAATTGTTGAAGGCCAAAGGACATTAATCATTGTCAAACAGAATTATTTTGAATCTTTGTTATTCAAGGAAGTGTTGGTGCTCAATTTGATCTCACCCCGTTTCTCCTTGAAATTCTTTAGTTTGCTCTGTCATAATTTTTATCTTCCGTGTTGATTCGTGAAAGTTATGGCCTTCATTTGGTTGCCATGATCAGTCCTTTCCTTTGGTCGAGGATCACTTTAAATCCATAATTTGTTTTCCATTCCTCTGTCCATGTGAAAGAATTTGTAACTTGGGCATAAATTCAAGTTTTTTCCCTTCCTTCCATTTTTCCACAGTCATGTTTTGTTTTCCCTGTCAATTTATATCTCAGCATTTGTGGAAACGTGGCCCTTTCTGATTAGATGCAGCTCGGTGGGGCACTTTGAAACTCTAAGGCCCACTTCAACTCAAGTCTTGTCCATGTGGAGGGCTGCGCTCATCTAAAAATTCACCTCTTGGTTTGACCTTTAGAGTTACACCAGGGAGACACGTGGAGGTTTCCGTTACCTTGACCAAGACTTAGACATTTTTTCATGTGGCCGATGCAGCTTTTTCAGACCATGGACATGTGGAGGGTTGGCACTCATTTGAGGATCCGCCTCTGGGACCTACCTTAATAGTTGTGCCAAGGAGACATGTGGTGAGCCCGTGCTTGTTTAGATTCTCTACTTTTGGGTGCCATCTCAAAGTTGGGCTAGGGATACACGTGGAGGATTTCACCGGCTCCTCTCTATACTTCAACTTTTCAAACCAATTTTCTAAGGCCTGGGACAAGTGGAGGGACAACGCCTATTTGGGGATCTGCCTATAATTTAATTTTGAAGAAGCTACTGGAGGGACAATTAAAGGTTTATGTTAGATCCTTCCCATACTTATTGTTGGGCCCCTATAATGTTGGCTAAGTAAAAAGGCACATAGGCACACAAGTCCTAGTTGAAGAAAGGCATGCAAGGACAAAGCGTGCAAGGTAGGGTTTAAAAAAGGATTTAAGGAGTCCTTGGTGCATGTGGCGTGCACGAAAAAACCAAGGGTTTAGGACTTAGCCAAATTGGGCATTCGAGACACAAAACATGAAAATCATGACCCAAATGTGCATGCTTTGAGTGGATAAGGTGTCGGTTTGGTGACAAAGTTGGCCCAGAAGGAGCATACATATGGTAGAAGCTTCTAGAAGCATATCATGGTGAAAAGTGGAAAGATCAGGCCGGAAGAGCATGCTCACGGGGAGGACCACATTTAGACACTTGGCATCGATATGAGGGTGTTGGAGGGTGATTTGGTAGCCCGAAAGGCTATAAATACAAGCACCTACGAGTAAATAGGAGAGAACTAGAAGAGGCGAGCTCTGCAGAAATACTACAAGAACTCTTTTAATAGGTAATGGTATTTGGGAAATAATGTATAATGGTATGGGGATTTCAATTTTTCTTTTAATATCCTAGCTACATTAGTCCAAATCGTAATATATGACTGTGGTCCTTCTCATGACATTTTCTAATGGCTCCATGGATGTAATGAGGTTACCAATTATATGAATATGAATATCAATGATTCGATGCATATGTCTTTCACATAGGTTCTCTTTCATTTATGTTGGTGCTAAGTATGGATGATTATATACTTCTTTCTATTATGGTATAAGTTATATAATCTATTAAGTACTTTCTGTTTGTAATAACTACAAAGATATAGAGGCCGTTCGAGCTCTATGGTTCTTGTATATTTTAACTCCTTTTAAATCTCTTAAGCACAAATCATAAATGATGATGTTTCCCGTTTCACCTTTTTTTCTTAGGTTGTTCCTTTGAATAGTTGGCCAAAAAGCAGAGATAGGGTGACTAGTGTAGAAGGAATACCTATTCAAATTTTGGTTGATGGGTTATTGCACATGTATGACTTCCGAATCCACAAATGACCGTGTGAGAGCTTCCTTTTGGCTATAAGGAACTACACGTAATGAAAACAAGACCACCGAAAGCATTTAACAATATGGTCGGTGAATTGTCTAGCGTGAGCTAGATCCAAGAAGTATGGTACTTCTTAGATGACCTGTCATTCCACTAGTTTAAACAAATTAATGATGAAAACAAAGCAAAGCCTATTGTTATTTTAAAATGATTTAGGTATTTCACTTAAAACACAATAAGAAACATATCTAATATAATAGGCTAGGCTAGAATATAATCCACAAGTCAAAGGGTTGGTTTTGAGTTACGCAGTCGATGAAGGTGTTAGGTAGGTCACAGGTGAGTGAGGGTAAGGTAAAATGGGGTGGATAGGTCTCTTCTTAAGGCTATATGGGCAAACACAGAGATCAAGGCGTCGGTCATGGGTGACCAACCGCAGATTAGGTACAACCGGCACACGATTCTTGTGAGATCTGGGAATGTCATAGAACAGGGTTTTGATCCCCTTTGTGATTACACAAAGGATTTAGTTGGTTGGTAGGAGGTATTAGGTGACAAGGGTGGGTTTTTATGAGGTTTTGATTGGTCTACGAAGGTACAACATGTTGGATATGGTCAATAAGGAGAAAGATGGACAATAAATGGTAAAACAATGATGAAATGAATTAACAAGGGAAGTATGATATTATACTTACTTGGATGTTGTTTTTAGAAGTCTGTATGTGAAGGATGGAGGTGCTGATGATGAGTTTTGGAAGTTGCAAGTGACTAGAGAAAATATTCTGCATGGGCTCCATGCACACGCCTCTTTTCTTGGGTAAATCCGAATGTGGTGGGATGGTTATGTAGGAGAAGATGTTCAATGTCCTTCTTTGGATACAAGTTCTTTATGGAATTAGCTCTCTGAAGATGCGCTATCTTTTTGATATCTTTCTCTTACTCATCAACTTTCTTGCTCCCAATGTTTACCAACCTTGAGAATAAGGTAGTTTAAGAGTTAAAAATGGGGAACCGATGATGTCAGCTTAACCGATGGCGGTTAGGGGTAACCAACGTCAGTCAAGGAAAATTTTTTTAGGTTTGCTAAACTTAGGGAGATCCTCCTTATATCCTTGGATCTTGTGTCATTATCCCACAGATTAGATTGGGATATTCTGTGAGCATGCGGGAATTTGTTTAGAGGGAGTGTAGGCATTGATTTTTAGGGTTTGGGTAAGTCTTAGTTAGTCATGGTAACTTGTTAAGAATAGGTCTTAAGGTGATTTAACTTGATGAGGTGTCTAAGTGAACTATATGTGTAGATATTATTTAAATAAGATATTTAAATAATAAATATAGTGAGGGTAAAGAATTAATTTAATTTAATCAATTAAATTAATGTTAGTGCGGAGAAGGGGGGCATGGCTAGGTGAAAGTGATGAAGGGTACTTATTAGTCGAGGTATGATAGAGGAGTGTGACCTAATTTTGATGTCTACATTTTTACCCTTTTTGTTGTGTGGATTTTATTGGTAAGCGATGATAAAAAAATAAGATGTGGTTACCCCATGTGTTGGTGAAGGTGATCCCCCTCAAACCAAGAACTGATGAAGTAGTTGGGTGAAGCGGTGAGTGGTTTGATAAAAGGTAAATGTGAAGAAAAAGTAAACAGGTGCAAGAGAAGAGGGTGAAAGGTTTATGCGGGAAATCTAGGTAATGGGTCAGGGTCAAAGGTAGTATGTGTCAAATGCACGCACACGTATAAACTGCAGATTTCTACCGGGATAAAGAGCAGCAAACTCTACATCGTATAAGGTCGATAGGTTTATCCAAACAAGGGTGAAGTGAATACGATATCCAAGGTATAGGATAAGGTCATGAAACACAACATAGGTTAGGTGCAGGAATGTGTAGGTATGTTTCGGTACACCAAAGGTAGGGTCAGGATAAACGGTCAAGGTAATAGGCTAGGTAAGGTCATTAGGTCAACAACACAGTAATGCAAGTGCATGCAGGTATAGTGAACACATGAGGTCAAAGGTCACTAGTGATGGTCTAGGTCCAAATATCAAGATTACGGCATGGGAAGCCCTGGGTAGGGGTAAAATAATAAGGCGTCAACAACAGAGATGCGAGGAGGTTAAAGAGAGGGGAGGGCCGAGTTGAAGGTAAAGTGGTCCGTAGGGTGTATGGGGGTAAAAGAGAAGGAGGTGAGGAAAATGAGTTAAATGGGGGTAAAGAGTATGCAAGGTAACAGAAAGTAGTCAGAATGAACTGAAGATGGTGTAGGGTAACTGACAGCGGTAGTCTAGGGCAGAACCGACAAACGTGGTCAATAATGGCTACAGATGTCGATTGGATCATGTAGGGTATAAAAAGTGGATAACCTACATTTGAAAATTCATTTGTGCATGTGGAAAAGTATAAAAGGAAAAGCAGAGAGAAAGAGGAAAAGGACAAGAGAGTGCAGTAGAGGAGCTTGGTTAGCAAGCCTCATAGGAGAGAGTGGGTGAGTGGGAGGTGGGGCCATGAGATTAGGTGGCGGGATTCGTGTGGCCGAGGATTATTTATGCATTGGAGGATGACGAGAGGCCAAAGAGGGGTAAGGTGGTCCACCCCTACATTGGCCGGCTATACCGCCATGACACCGGTAGAAGGATGAGGTAAGCTGTACACCATTGCTTAATGATTTGATTAATTAAGTAGGGTAAAATATGGGTTGTAAGAAAAATGTGGGGGGAAGATTTGAATTTAGGATTGGGAGATAAATTGGATACAATTGCGGTGGGGGAGGTTGGAATTGTAGGTCAATAGGAGTGGGAAGGGAATTAGGGAAGGTGTAAATAAGTTTGGCTGGGTAGTGGGGTGGATTTGGGCAAAATGGAAAAAATATAGTCGGGGTTTTGGCGTTGTTTGCTAGCACGGTGATCGGCGCAGCCCTTGTAGGATGACATCAGTCATGTAGAAGTGGGATCGGTCAAGACACAGGTAACCGATAGTGGTTCAAGGCCACCGATGATGGTTATGGGTAATCGGAGTCGGTGTGAAAATAAGGAAATGGGGCCAAAAATAGGCAAAAATGGGTTAGGTAGTGGAAATAGATTGTCAATGGCTAGAGTAAGGTATGAAAAGGTGTGGTTTAAGAGAGAGAGGATTGGTTTTGGTTGGTTTGGTTAAGGATTAGGGTAGAGGGGTTACGGAAGAATAGGTGGTTGGATGGTGAACACAAGGTAATGGAACAGAATACAAATATATAGTGTTGGTTGGATGTAGGCACGAGATGAGCTGTGGATGAGGGATTAGGAGCCGCTTATATTGCTAGAGCTACATGGATGGGTGAATTTTTAGGAGTGGAGCTATATTGATGATGTCGGCCTAATTGGGATCAGTAGTTATGGGCGGGTTATGAGAGAGAAGAGTCGATGGTTGCACTCATCAAGAGATGACCATCACCACGGAGGATATATATAGATATTGAGACTACCGATTACTAGAGACTAGGTGTACTCAGTGACATCCGAGGTCACGGCGGGGTGTATAAATGAGGTATTTGTAAAGAGATTAGGTGAGTTGTGTTACCACGGTGCCATCTTGAGTTACAGAGAGGTATATGCTGCCCATCCTAAGGAGATGCGGTTGATAGTGTTGATGATGGAGGTGATCAGATGCTACGCATTACTAGATTCAGAGGGTGGAAGATTCCCACGGTCACTGATGGGTGTCCTTCGGGACATGATGATTGAACATACTAGTTTTTCTTGCTCACCGTCTTTTTGGTGCAGTTATACAGAGAGTTGTGGGCCTATGGGAAATTGTGGAGATATAGTTTGTGTTGCACTTTCCTTCTACACTGCTTGGGCTTATGAGCACATTGCATGTGTGTGACCAACATGCCTGCCCTAGGTAGATGAATTTGAGTTGGGATTCATTCGAGTTGGTTATAGGCAATGGGCACTAGAGGGTAGTGTACAGAGAGCCTAGGCTACATACAATGTAGCATATTATAGACAGAGACTGGAGAGCATGTCCAATGTGGATATAGTCTGGAGACCCTATGTGACCTATCCCTCTTACAAAGGGATGTATATAGAGCTAGAGGGACTACAACTACAGAGGTGGATAGAGGGACGTCGTGCTAGGGAGCACGAGATGATACCTGTCGACCAAGTGAGGTGACAGTTTGGTTTAGTGTAGGATGTGCCCCCACCCTTCCCATGGTATAGGAGAGATGAGGTGGAGAGACCCTTATCTCCACCCCATCCAAGTAGAGTTGACAGGGGAGGAGGAGGAGCCCATGGACCATAGCACAGATGATGTAGGGGTGACAATAGCATACAGCCAGTGGTGGGCCGTACAGAGGCAAGGTCAGGTAGGGATAGCTGGGAGGTAGGGGCCATAGGTACAGGCCAAAAGGCTAGAGCTGCAGATACAGGTGGAGAGGTGAGAGCCTCAAGTACAGGTACAGGAGGAGGATCCTGAGCTGTAGATACTAGTAGATGGTGTGATGAGACCACTACAGACAGTCTCCAGTGAGTAGACACAGTCACGCACGTATAGTGTCGAGAGTATAGGTGGCCGACAAGCCCGAAGGAGAGAGCAGAGGACATCGAGCAGTGCACGGGGGTCAGCATCACATGCGGTTTGTCTAGTGGTAGATGAGGGACAATATGTCACCTATTTTTGTATTTTTGGATTTTGGATGTATACCGGCCTGCAAGCCGAAGAGATATTGTATGTATATTTTGTTCATGATACCGGCCTGCATGAAGAAATTTTTGTATTGATTATAGTGGTGTACATGATAATCGGCTGCGGCCGATGATGATTATTTATATAATATCGGCCTACGTGCCAATAATTTTGAGATGATAGCCATGATGAGATAGGCATTTTTATTGAGATACACATCTATGTGATATAAGTGTACATTGTATGGAGACACACATGTATATATGAGGATATAGATGATATTCGGGTGATGTTGTTGTGATATGTATGAGTTTTACTATACTTAGTATATGGATGTAAAGTAGATGAGCTAGGCATAATAGAGTCGGTTCATAGGCATGGATCGAGTCAGTCGGTTTATTATATGGATGTTAAATATATGAGCTAGGCATAATAGAGTCATATCATAGGCATGGATCGAGTCAGTCGGTTTAGGCATGGATCAAGTCAGTCGGTTTAGGAATGGATCGAGTCAAGTCGGTGTAGGCATGGATCAATTCAGGTCGGTTTAGGCATGGATCGATTCGAGGTCGATGTTAGGCATGGATTGAGTCGGTCTGTGTTAGGCATGGATCAAGTCAAGTGATAGGCATGGATGTTTATTTCGGTATTGTGATAACAAAGGGAAATGTAAATGTATGAGATGGTGTAAAATGTGAAAAATGTTAGTTATGTTATGAAAATGTGAAATAAGATAAGTGGTAAAGGGTATGTGGTATATGGGTTAGATGTTGAGGTGTTTGATAGGAACAGGAAATCAGGTAAAGGTGGGGAAAATGGTTAGGGTAAAGAGTGGTCGAGCTAACCCTCCAGGGCCCCATGCCCTAGAAGTGTTGCCTACATAGTCCCGGTGAAAAGGGGACCTCAGACCGATGTAGTTCTCCCATAAGCTAGGGAAGAAAGATGAAAATGAGTTAGTAGGTTTTTAGGCATGGATTGGGCTTTAGGTTTAATGGGTGTGGGTAGATTATAGGTAAAATGATGCAGGTGAAGGTGATTATGGTGAAAGGGGAGTGCTACCCCCAAAGGTAAGCGACGAGGACCAAGTCCTGTATAAGGTAATCAGAACGTAAACAAAGATAGTTTAAAAGATAAGAGGGGGCCATAGAGCCACCTGATTGGGTAGGAACCTACCAAGTAGATCATACCCTAGAGGAGGTGATAAACACAAGACCCAAAAGACACCACACGATTAATAGTTCTACGATGAAGGTAGTCACAGGATCACCAAATGTCTAAGTTCCAAGATGTCCCTTGAGGCAACTGAGGAAATGAGGGTAGAAATGGTAAGTGGGAAAAGGTAGTTAATTTGATATGTTTGAGTGACGGGCTTTTTGGGAAAGAGGTCCTAGGGCACAATGGGCAAGTCCATGACTAAAAAGTTTATTTCTTGTGATAGACTGATCAATGTGGGAAGTCTATATGGGATAAATTATATGGTACTCCTTGAGGTCTTCGTGAAGTTTGATTGATGCGGGAAGCTTCATCTTCTCTCGTTCTCTTTTTTAAAGCTTTGCATAGTTTTCCTTCAAGGGAGTAGTCTATTTATAGTAGCAATTTGGTCGTGAGGAATATTTCCTTTTGAGGGAGTCATCTTTTATTAGAAGTTTGACTCAAGGAGTTTGGTCCCATTGGAGGTCTTTGAAATCATGGACAAGACCAAGGTGAAGGATAGGACTCTTGTTCAAAAGGCAAGGTGGAATGACCATGGGATCTCATCTAAAGATAGATGAAAAGTATCCATGAGAATCATGTTATGTGCAGTGTCATGGTGCACGTATTCAAGAGTAGATAACAAGTGACGGGTACTCACATGATTCTTATTTAATCATTAGGGAGGTGTATGAAGTGGATAGCACTCAAGGGGCGAGCCTGTAAAGAGACATAGGGTGAGGTAGGACAATGAGTCAACAATAGAATGGTCGAAGATGTAATGCATTGAGGGGCTCAAGTTCAAGTTTACCCTCAAGTGAGGACAAACGATAGGCACCTGATCCATAGGTATGAGTTACGATGTAGGGTCCAAGCCAATTAGGAGAAAATTTTCCCCATTTGATTTTCTCCGCTTTGGTTACGTGTTGATTTTCTTTCAAAACAAGGTCACCCACTTGAAAGGTTTGTTCATGAACATGTTTTTCATAGGCACGCTTGATGTGTTTTTGATAGACTTGGAGGTGATCTAGAGCATTAAGATGATGTTCATCTAATAACTCTAGTTGTGCCAAGCGGTCCTAACGAAATTCATCATCAGTAAGCATGTCATGGAGAGAAATGTGGAGTGAGGGGATCTAGACTTTGAGAGGCAAAACAACCTCTATACCATAGACTAGTGAAAAGGGTGTAGCCGCAGTGGCAGTGCGAATACTAGTATGGTATGCCCATAGAGAAAAAGGAATGTGCATATGCCAATCCTTCCCAGTATCGTCAACCACTTTCATGAGAATTTTATTGAGGGTTTTGTTAGTGGATTTGGCTTGGCCATTGGTTTGTGGGTAATAAGGTGAGGAGAAACTAAGTTGAATGCCAAGGCGTCGTAAATTTTTACAATGTTTTGTTTTTGAATTGTTTTCCATTGTCAGTGATGAGGCGATGAGGGACACCAAAGCGACATATGATGTGATGGTTAATAAACTCACATATTTTCTCGGCTTTCGTGGAGATAAGTGGTATGGCTTCTACCCATTTGGTGTAATATTCGGTAGTAGTTATAAT
Organism: Taxus wallichiana var. yunnanensis; assembly: GCA_018340775.1. NCBI lineage: Eukaryota > Viridiplantae > Streptophyta > Pinopsida > Cupressales > Taxaceae > Taxus > Taxus wallichiana. The sequence goes on from CM031234.1 coordinate 760,673,914, forward strand.
CCATTGATGGCATTGGGAAGAATGAGGATTGATTTCTCCAACAAGATCCAAACCCCATTGAGAGAAGGGCCAAAGGTCACGAGTGACCTGTAAGGTGTGACTAGGTGTATGATGAAGGTTGGAATGTTGTTGACATTTCAGAAGTGTTTGACATAGTCGTAACAATCGTGGTTAAGGGTTGGCCAGTAATAGCCAAGGTGAAGAATACGCTTAGCAACAGCAAGACCACTAAAGTGGCCTCCACATATGCCATCATGAACTTCTTTAATGGTGTAAGGGATTTCAGAGTTGGTGAGGCATCATAAGAGAATACCGTCAAAGCCACATTTATAGAGAAGGCCACCCATGACGACATAACGAGAGGCCTGCTTGAGAAAGGCGTGTTGTCCATTACGTGTGAGATCAGGAGGTAAGATGGAGAGGGAAAGGTAGTCCGCAAGTTGTGTATACCAAATATATAGTGTGTTTAGCGAGGTAGTGTGGACGAGGTTAATACAACAATATTTATAATAAGGTCTCGGTATGTATTTTATGGTAACAAACATGTTTGAATTTTCAGGTGAATCGGGTATTTGAGAAGCGAGGCAGGCCATGGTATCCATGAATTTATTGGTGGATCGTAGAACAGTTTGAATTTTATAGCGGTCAAAGGTAGTCAACATGATGCCGACATAACACTTGTATTCTTGAAGTATTTCATTATGACACTGATAAACACCATTGACTTGGTTTACTACCAGTTGAGAATCACCAAAGATATTAATGGACTTAACGTCTAAGGCATAGGCAGTCATGAGACCCAATATGAGCGCTTCATATTCGGTGACATTGTTGGTGCATTTGAATTGAGTTTAAATGATAAAGGCATGGGTTCACCATCAAGAGGAATGAGGATAATTCCTACACCACCCCCACGCTGACATTTGGAACCGTCGAAGAATAAGGTCATTTGGTAAGGGTTGTCATCCAAAGAGAGGTTAGCAATGGATTCGTCGAGAAGTCAAAATTAGAGGGTTGGTCCCGGACAATAGGTGCGTTAGCTAGTTGGTCAGTGATAGCCTAGCCTTTAATGGACTTTTGGTGGATGAATTCAAGGTCAAGATCAGCTAAAAGCATAAGCCATCACGTGGTACACTGATTTTGATAAGGTTTAGCGTACATGATGTGTAAAGGGTCGGTGTTGGTCACGACATAGGTTTTATGGTTGAGTAGGTAATGGCGGAGTTTGGTGGCAATGAAAACTAAGGCTAAGAAATTTTTTTCAAGGTGAGTGTATCAGGTTTCATAGTCCAGAAGGGTACGGCTTATATAATAAACCACCTGCTCCCTATGTTGTTCATCACGATGAGTAAGCATGGCTCCCAGGAATGATCGGTAGCTGATATGTATAGGTAAAAAGGTTGGTCGTCTTTAGGTGGGATAAGGACGGGTGGTTGGAGAAGGTATTGTTTTAAGGCCTCAAAAGATTTGTGATAGTCATCATCCCATTTAAAGGAGACATCCTTCCTAAGTAGATTATGAAATGAAACGGTGAATGGATTGTAATTTACCTTGCAAGCTACAAAGTTGTTTAAGGTTAGTGGGTGGAGGCATTTCCAGAATGGCCTTGACTTTAGCTAGGTCAACTTCTATACCACGTAAGGAAATGATAAATCCCAAGAGCTTTCCTAAGAGAACCGCGAAGACCCACTTTTTAGGTTGTAAGCAGACGTAATATTTAATAAGGCAATCAAAGATGGTTTTGAGGACAGCAAGGTGTTCGGTGCGACATTTATATTTAGCCAAGGGATCATCCATGTAATATTCTAATATGCGATGCATGATATCATGGAAGATGTAAGTCATAACACACTGATATGTAACACCAACATTTTTAAGGCCAAAAGGCATGACTCTATAGCAGAAGGTCCCCCAAGGGGTAATGAATGCGGTCTTGTGCTGATCTTCTGGGCAAGCAAAATTTGGTTATAACCCAAAAACCATCCATGAGCAAGAGCATTTCGTGACCCACGGTAAGGTCTACTAGTTGATCAATACCGGCAAGGGAAAGTCATCTTTCGGGTAGGCGAGGTTGAGGTCACGGAAGTCTATGCAAATACAAAGTCCCCCTGTCACCTTAGTGACAGGGACGATGTTAGAAATCCATTGGGGATAATCAATGGGTAAGATGAAAGAAACAAAAAGAAGACGCTGAAGTTCTTCTTTGGCAATAAGAACAACGCGAGGTGCATTTTCTTAGATTTTGTTTGATAGGTTTAGCATCAGGAATGGTTACAATATTGTGGACCACTATGGTGGGGTCAATATCGGGCATGTCCGCGTAAGACCAAGTGAAAGTGTGTTTATGATCTCAGAGAAAAGAAGTGATGGTTTCTTGTTCAACAGCATCTAAAGATTGTTCGATCTTTAGGATGTGCGGGTTGTCTTGAGTATGAATGTTGATTTTAATAGTTGATTCATTCAACATGGTTTGCATCTCAAATGGTAATGACCGATGAATATATGAGTCTTCTACACCAAGGTAGGTGAGTATGGATTCATCATCCTAACATTGAACGATGTTAATGGTTGGTGTGTCATCGTCGATCATCTCAGGATACAGGAATGGGAGAGTGGAAGGGGCCTCGCCTTCACGTTGATAAGTTAGAGGCCCCAAGGAAATGGTGTTTATGAAAAAAAAAGGTAGGAGGGATAGATTCAAGGTCCATCGACTCTGTTGGTGAGGGTGGTGATGAAGGTGGAGAAGGGCTAGGGTCTACAATGAGTTTGATGTGGGTTTGTTTGGTAGGAGGTTCGGGAAGCCGATACCACTACGGTCATTGTGTTTGCGGGTGGTACATGGAATAATGGTATGGCGGCCTTGCTCATAGAAGCCAAAACCAAAACCCTTCCACACAGCGGTGTAGGAAGGTGTGGGAAAAACAGCGATTGGTAAGTGATTGGAAGTCAGCGGAAAATTGGTGGGGTTGTGATGGTGGTTATGGTGGTGTAGGTAGTAGTATCAAGTCCCCCATAGGTGAGACTAGTACGAAGATGAGGAGGACCATAAAGGAGGCTTTCTCTAATACAGTGATCATAATGAGGTTGTTTGTGAAGGCTTCCATACTCATGCAGAGTAAGGAATGTGTTGACACTATATAGGCGGTACTCCCCCAGAATGAGGTGTTGAAAAACACCCTCCAAGGGATTAGTGGTTGGTATGTGGGTAGCTAGTATGGATGATGTGTTAGAGGTCGATGTAGAGGTGGTGTTAACGTATTAGGGAGCTAATGAGGCTGTAGGAATAGAGGAGGTATGTGTGGTTGAGGTAGCAACCGTATTGGTAGGTGGAGGTGTATGTGAAGTTGTAGTAGGTGCAGAGGTACATGGCATGACAGTATGTACATCATTGGGTTGGTAAAGCATGTTGCATGTTTTGAAAGGTGATGGGTCAGCTAGAATGGTATAAGTATGTCCTTCATGTTCAAACTTTACACAACAATGCAAAGTGGAAGGAACGTAACCCATGACACAGATCTAGGGTGTACCAAGTAACAATTTATATTGGAATTCCCCCTCCAAAACATAAAACAATTCTGGAATAGTGCAAGGGCCCACACGAACATGAAGGATGGCAATGCCTAGTGTGGAGGTGATAGCATCGTTGAATGAATGCAACATGACCAAATGTTTGTGCATGCAATTTTCAGGTATGTGCATTTGAGAAAATGCATGGGATGAAATGATGTTAATGCTAGTGCCACCATCAATCATCACACGGCGTACCCGTATGTCATAAATGTGAATAGAGATGAAGAGGGTTGGGTCCGGGTCCTCGTTTTGGTATGGTACAATCTTCTCCTCTAAGAAGCTAAGGAGGCCACTTGCTTAACAAGTTGAGGTGAAGATGAATGTGATAATTTGGTGAGGGATGCTACATGATGGGGTGTGATAATGGAGGCTATGGGTGTAGGGTCATTGGGTAAAACCTCGATAGATTGAAGAATCTCCATGAGGGCTTGCCGATGGGATTCCGAGGTTTGGATGAGGTCATATAGGGACATTTTGAGTGGAGATTGGTGTAATTTTTTGAGCATGGTGCGATGTGTGACGCCATTAGAAATGGGGTATGTGGGGCCGTGGATAGTTATCTTAGGTATGGGTGCAAGATGGTATGTTGGGTATAGGATTGGTTGGTGGGTCAACTACTTTTTCTTTACCCTTCTGCGCATATGTAGTGACGTGTACCATGTTGATTTGAGGGAATTTTTCAAATGGAGAGGGTGTAGGGTAAGTGGTATAACGACATGAAGGGAAAAAACCTATGGGAGGAGAAAATCCATGTGAGGTCAGTTGGGCACAACAACATTTGGGTGGCGGTGTCACAAGTTCTCTAATGCGAACCATGTTAATTTCAAATTTTGTGTGTGTTTACGGGAGGCTGTGAGGGTGGACATTGTGGTTTTGAGGGGCTAATGTGAGAGGGGGTGTAGGTGAAGAAGGGTCCTCGTCAAGGTCATCATCATCAAAGTTGGTTTCAGGTGGACATAATTGGATAAGGACAGTTTTCAAGGCCTTACAGTTCTCCACATCATGCTATCACACACAATGGTATGCGTAAATTTTGGTATCATCAAACCATTTTGGCTTGGGTTTGAGGGGGTCATAAGGTCGAGTGGCGGTAATGTGATAATAGAAGTCTCGAGGAGGTTGTTTAGAATTTTGGCATAGGACCTGCTAATGGATCACAAAGGGAAGTGAACATGGGTTTGGGTATAGGTGTGGTTGGTTTTGGGGAATTGTTTATGGATTTAGGTGCCGTGTGGTTTGAGGTATCTGTTGGGTTCATTTGGGTAGGGGTATACTAGATGGATGGGTAGGAGGGTGTGGTTTTGTTTTGATTACCTTGTTGTGTAGAAATGGGGTTTTGTATTTGGGGTGCACCTTCTTAGGTAAAGGTTATGTGGGCGTACGAGGCCTATGAGGAAAGTATATGGAGGAAGAGGGTGAGTTACCCATGGGATAATAAGGGCGCTATGAAGGTAGATGACGTGGGTCATACTTGGGTGTGAGGGATAATGACCGAAGTGTAGTGGGTAGTGAAGCAATGGCTAAATGGATTGGAGGTATTAGTGGTAATGAGACTGCGAGTGTGGGTATGAGTCATGTTGTGTGCACAGGTAGGTTAGAGGTATGTGAGGAAGGAATGGGTTGTTGTGTTATTGGTTTATGGATGGGTGAAGGATGCTTGACCATGTTGAGAAAAGTGAGGTCTTAAGGTAGATGGGACAAGTGTGGGTGTGATTGGTGTGGTTGGGGTATGAGGTCGATGAGTTTTTATTTGGTTTGGGTGTCGAGTAGGTGTCGTTTTGATGTTGGAGGATGTAACTAAATCTAATTTAACGGTGGATGGATGGTAAGGCTGGTGGTTGGGGTGACCCCTAAATTGGTGATATGGTTAGTGGAGGTAAATGTTGTAGCTATGGATTTAGGTTTAGGAATAGGTCGGGTTATGGGTAAAGATGTGGTATGGATGCTAACAAATATCGTGGAAGGATTTTCAAAAGCAAAGTGGTTGTATGTGGTTTGATGGGTGGAAGTGTGCTTGGGTAGATGGTGGAGGTGTCATCAAGGGATTTCTACATTTGTGTTGAGACAGGGAGTAAGAGGCGCCCCCATAACAAGGCTCTATCCACATACTCTAAGTGATCAGCCAAACGTGAGAATGGCACATTTGTGGGTGGATTTGGTGAGGACCTCATGGGAATTCCCGTAAAATGAATCTTGGAGACGGGGAATCAGCCGGCTTCAGCTTCCGTGGGTAAGAGAGCTGAAAGTAGGTCTGTTGGATGTCGGGTAGTGGATGGAGAATGTTCACCATGAGATAAAGGTATCTCTACTAGGTCTATGATGGGTGGAGGAGATGACGGGAGCTCCTCTATGGGTGGAGGAATTATGGTAGGTAAAGGTTCACTGAGTGGAGAAGCTAGGGGAGAGATGGTCTCAATGTCAACAGAAGACTCCTCTGTAGGAGATGAAGGGTGTTCCTCTATTGGTGAAGGAACAATGATGGTTAGGTTAGACATGGAAGGAGGGTTTTGGGCTAGGATTTCTTCTATGGAAGGGATGTGAGGTAATTGAGATGTGACAGGTACCTCATTAAAGATTGCATGAATGTCATGAGTATGGGTATCATGAGTGGATGTCTCACCTGTTTGATTGGATAAAGGGGCATGATTGGGAAATGGTTTTTTAAAGATCTGTAGATTTCTATTAGGGGCGGCATTGGGATTATCCACAGTCAACTCACCTTTCTCAATAATTTCTTGGACAATATTCTTAAAAGTGATGTAGTTACCGTCACTATGACCCTTTACACGATGATAGTTACAGAAATATTGTTCCTTATACCATGCAGGCATGGGGTGAGCAGGGTCAAAACCAGTGTGTGGTTTTATGGGTGGAAGGGTGATGGCACCAGCTTTGATCAACTTTTCTAAAATAGAATAGTAAGGCTCCCTAATTGGGGTATATTTTCACTACTCTTTTCTAAATCAAAAGCCTATACAGGTGATAGATTAGATGAGGGTGTGGCTTGATTGGATGGATGAGATGGGCTGACCTTGAGTACCACTGCGTTAGTGGTACCTTTAGCCTTTGAATAATTGGTTGGTGGTTTTGAAGAAGAAGAGGTTTCGGTCAACTTGAATGTCAAATTCTTATTTCGTAATTGGATTTTCTTCTCTTCAATAGCGTGAATTTCTAACTTTCATGCCATAGTAAATGCCTCATCGAATGTTCTAAAAGTTTGGACCTGTAAGGTCAAGGAGATATGTCTAGCGCAAGCTCGAGTGAAGAGATCGATGAGTTCAGTTTGTGGCAGTTGAAAGGTAAATTGATTAATCAGGATACGCTGTGAGTGAAAAAATCTATGATAGATTCATCCTCATATTGACGTGTGGAATATAGATCAGTCATGGTAACTTTCTTGGTGATGTTGATAGAAAAATGATCCAAGAAAGCTTGGGCTACCTGATTGAATGAAAATATGGAGTGTTTGGGTAACCCACTATACCAATCTAATGTTGGTCCAGTGAGGGACATGGGAAAATTTCTCAAAAGTAAGGCATCATCATGAGCAATCAAATAACATCCGTGTTTAAATGAGCGTAAATGTTGTTGTGGGTCTTCCTTACTATTGAAGCGGTTGAATTTAGGCATTTCCCAATGCACAGGGTATGAATGGATGGGAATGGATGGGTGAATAGGCTCGTTACAAATCTCATCGTAATTGAGAGTGTTGCGGGAGCCAGAAACCAATGCCTCCAGTGTTTGCATCTTATCCATCATCAATCTAATTAGGTCATTGGTGGGTTGTGATGATTGGATGCCTCCTATAGTGTGAGGAGGTTGATTTTGGGTGTATAGTGGGTGTGACATTCCAGTATGTGGGGCTGCCATGTAAGGTGGTGAAGAAGAAGGCAATGAAATAGGGGGTACGTACCCTAATGAACAATAGATGAAACAGTGATTTTTTGGTAGTATGTATATGGGGGAGGAAGGGTTGTGGTAACCCTAGTGTAATAGGGGCTAGTGATTGTGGAATGGAAAGAACTACATTCTAAAATGGGGTAGGGGTCACCAACACTGAGAGGTGGGAACGTAGCTACGGGTATGTATGAGACATGAGGGTAGATGAAGTTGTATTTGGGGTAGTCACCGAGGGTATGGTAGATGTAATGGATGCTTCTGGGGGTAACAAATGTGGCAGTCATATAGCGAGGTATAGGACCTAACTGTGAAACGACTGGGGTAAAGTGAAAGTGAATAGCACAGAGCCAAATGGGGCTAAGGAAGAAGTGGGTTTGAGTGTCGAGGGGATAGATATGGGCATGTTGTATATCAACTGACCCAAGGAATCTCGAGTGGACAAATGGGAGAGGTAAAACTACAAGGCAACAGGGTTTTGGTCAAGGAGTCGTGCGAACTCCTCATCTTGATAGCGATATTGGTAGGCTAGATGGGATCCATGGCTAGTGATAGAATAGAGGGTGGTGAAGGACTAGGTGGGAGTAGCTGGCGATTGGTGTGGAACACGAGGGTGTTCGCTTGTCTTCGGTTAGTACCATGTGAATCGGAACTAATTAGGTGGGGCTACCTCTCTGTAAATAATACAGAAAATAGCAGGAACAGGTGAATCTGGTGATAAAAAATGGATGAAGTAATAAATGGTGAGTGGAATGTGAAATAGGGTAACCGATGTCGGCTTGGGAAAACTGGCATTGGTCGGGGTAACCGCTTTCGATTCTTGTGGGGAAATAGGCAATGAGTAATCAATGAGGCAAAAGTAAAATCGACAAGTATGTCAAATCTGGGGATGTGTAAAACATCAATGGAAAAGGTGACAGTAACAAAGACTATGGGAAATGGAGAAAAGTGAAGTGAGAACTATCCTTTTGAATAGGTTAGCAAAAGGACCTAGAACCGACGTCGGTTGAGTATAACCGATGGTGGTCAGAGGTAACCGATGATGGTCACTATGAAATTGAAACAGTGATAAGAAAAAGTGGTTGTGAATTAGAATTTGAAGTGGAATCAGACCCAAAATTCTAGGAATGATGGTGATATGGCCCAGGCACACTCAGGTGGAGCTGAAATACACCAGCTATGATGGGGAGTGTGTAAGGAAATACAAAAATAATGATTGAAAGCTCTCACCTCAAAACACAAATCAAATAGAACACTAAGAAAGAACGTTCCTAGAGTGCCTATTCTATTACGTTTGTTCAACTTATGCTATTTAGGGACTGACACATGAATTGTGAAGTAGATTTTTTGGTGAGGATGGCTTCCTACAAAGAAGGAGATCTAAAGGGTGAGGTTTCAGGTTTGTTATGGTGGGGCAAGCTATGCTCTGAAGTATGACTCGACAGAGCAACTGAGCTGGGTGCCCACTGTGTCGTGATCATGTGATCACCTACAGCTTCTTCCAAGTAAGATGTTGTTTAAGAATGTATGTATTTGAATTTTTGTGTGGTTTGGTAAGACTCAGAGAAAGAGAAAAAGATAGAAGTGCTTTTCTATGATTCGTTTGTTAACCATCAGCTAGTAATGACTTCCAGCGTATAGGTTGCCCTCATTTAATGTGAGCTAAATGCAGAAAATAAAAATGGATGCAATGATTTTAAAACCCAAATTAAAAATGTGAAATTGGATGACATAATAAGATGAAAAGGAAGAGGGATTCTCTTTCAATAAAATGTAGAAAACATGAAGAAATGATTCTTTTAAATACACCAAAAGAAAAGTTTTCTTTAGAGAAAATAGAAAGGAGTGGATTACTGGGGAAGAAAATTAGTGTGCACACATTAGAAAGGAAACCAACACACAATTTTATCCTAGGAATGAATGAAATGCAAGGAATCCCAGATGGGTCCCACCAGGCATGCCAAAATGTTTCACCTTTTTTTTCTTAGGTTGTTCCTTTGAATATTTGACGAAATAGTTAGGGTAACGGGCATAGGAGGAATACCTATTCAAATGTCGGTTGATGGGTTATTGCACACGTATGACTTCTAAATCCATAGCTGACTATGAGATCTTCCTTTTGGCTAGGAGGAACTACCTGTAATGAAAACAAGACCACCAGAAAGCATTAAACAATATGGGCAGTGAACTGCCTAGCATGAGCTAGATCTGGGAAGTATGGTACTTCCTAGATGGTTGTCAGTCCACTGTTTAAAAAAATTAATGCTGAAAACAAAGTAAATCCTATTGTTATTTTAAAATGATTTAGGTATCTCACTTAAAACACAATAAGAAATAGATCTAATCTAACAGGCTAGGCTAGAATAGAATCCATAGGTCAAAGGGTTGGTTCTGAGTTCTGTAGGTCTAATGAAGGTGTTAGGTAGGTCACAGGTGAGTGAGGGTAAGGTAAAATGGGGTGGATAGGTCTCTGCTTAAGGCTATGTGGGAAAACACAGAGATCCGGGCGTCGATCGAGGTGATGACCGCGATTAGGTACAACCAAAGTGCAGGTTACTGTGAGATCTGGGAATGTCACAGAACAGGGTTTTGATCCCCTTTGTGATTGCACAAAGGATTTAGTTGGTTGGGAGGAGGTATTAGGTGACAAGGGTGGGTTTTTATGAGGTTTTGATGGGTCTATGAAGGTATAACATGTTGGATATGGTCAATAAGGAGCAAGATGGACAATAAGTGGTAAAACAATGATGAAATGAATTAACCAGAGAAGTATGATATTATACTTACTTGGATGTCATTTCTAGAAGTTTGTATGTGAAGGATGGAGGTGTTGATGATGAGTTTTGGAGACTGTAAGTGATCACCAACTGGAGAAATTATTCTACATGGGCTGCATGCACATGCCTCTTTTTCTTGGGTAGATCCGAATGTGGTTGGGATGGCTGTGCAGGAGAAGATGTTCAATCTCCTTCTTTCGATATGAGTTCTTGCTGGAATTGGATCTTTGAAGATGCACTATATTTTTGAGATATTGAAGCGTGAGTAACTAGTTCGGATTTGAGAACCAGGAGGAAAGGATTTCATGGGTATAGGAAAAGTGGGAGAAGGCACCATCTTGTGAAGGGATTATCCCACTTAAGGTTTGAAGAACTAGGGAGGTTAAGGAAATTTCTTCACAAGTTAAAGATCTAAGGTTGGAGAGAGTGAAAGAATAGAGTAACATGGAGTGCTTGAAGTGGTAAGAAGACCTAGATAATGATACCCAAGAAACTAGTTAGCACACCCAAGAAGGGAAAGGGAAAGGGCAAGGGTAAGCAACAAGAAACCGATGCATACGAAATGAGGAGTGGTATGCGAAATATAGTACCTAGATGGAGTGTTGTTGGGGAAGGAGTGGGAGTCCCATTTGAGGAACATGTTTGTGAATTATTACAATCATCGACAAGCACAATCGAGAAGGATATGGTGTTGGAGTTAGTGCACCCAACAAATAAAAGGACACCGAAGGGTTTCATATTTATAATGATAATGTGAAGGTTAAGTTAGAGAAGGAAGGGTTATTATAACTCTTTGAGTTGCCCTACTTTGGGAAACCTAAGCACTTATATCAATGGCTGATGTCACATGTGCATGAGGACTACTTCCACTTCGCAAGGTGTAAGATGCACATAACCCCTCAGCTCATTTCACATTTCACAAGCCTCATCTGTGAAGGAGACGGTTTGGAGGATGACTTGATCGACAAAGAATTGATTAAGGAAACTATCGCCACTTATGCATACAAGAAGGGGTCAAGGTATTATGATGTCGCAGACATTAAGGATCTAGTAATGAAGATGGCCATGCACCTGGTGTCAAAGTTAAATGGCCAGGAGAGATGGACCCAGGTTAATAAGCCATGGTTGAATGTTTACAGGAAAATTTCACAGGGAACCATCTACAACTTGTCCACATTCATCACGGATGAGATTATTAGCTATACATAGGAAGGCGATATAATACTTTTTGGAAATATCTTATCAACCATTGTGTTTTCATAGATCGGGGTACTAGATGCATCGAAAAAGTTTGTATGGGAGTACTTTATCGACACTAAAATTTTCCTCCATAATTTTTATTTCATTAATGTATGTATCGGAATAGGATGTTGTTAAGTATAATTAGTAGTAGCATTTGATAGAAGATAACGGTGCACGTCGGTATGGTGTCGCCAATAATGTGGAGTACGGTAATAGTCAAAGTACAATAGAATGTTGTAAAAAGTAAATATTTGTCGTAAGTGGTCCGGTAATGTTAAAATGTCAAAGTTTGGGTAATTAGAGAAGTAGGGTCTACATGATTAGGAATTAGAAATATTATATTGGTAATAAGGACAAGGAGTGAGGTCATTAATATTTTGTGTATTTTATTTGTAAAAAGTCTAAAAATGTGGAACCCATGTAAAATGATAAGGTTTATCTTATCTTAAGAGATAAGCTTACATGTACGAGATAAGAGTTAAGGTATGGAATATGATTAAATCGAATGGATTTCTTATCCTATCTTAGAGATAGGATGGATAAGCTTCTGAAGTTCTATAAATAGAGAGCCACCCCCTCATTTAGCATAGAAATAAGTAGTGACAAATATTGTAGGAAGTGTGCAAAGGAAGCCATCGCTAAAGGTGTGTTGAAGAAGTCATCAAGAGGTGTAATTGTAAAGTTTCTCCCATAGTCTTGTTGAAGTACCTCATGGGTGAGATTGTAATAGTTTCATGTTAATATTATAATTTATTTTGATATTTCAAATTTGTCATCATTCTGTCTTATCATAGTCGATGGTATTCTTGTATTATGTTGTTGTTTTGTTTCCAGATTACATCCACCAAACTAAAGGTCAGCATTAGTAAATAATCATAAAGACGAGGAGTTCCTTGAAGAATTATCATAGTGCCCATTGGTGATGACATTTTGGTTCCGTTGTCGAGACCATTCCTCGTTGGTGGATTTTACGGAGAGATATTCCCACTTAGTCAAAAATCAATTAGAGAGTAACCTTGTTTTTCTACCGTGCATAGTAGTTACCATGGTAAAGTCATTTTTTCCATGAATAGTAGTTACCATGGTAAAGTCATTTTGTTGGAATAGTAATTACCGCATAAAGTCACTTTTTACCATGAATAGTATTTACTGCAAAGAACTTTTCTTTTACTCGTGAATAGTGTTTACCATAGTAAAGTCAGTTTTTACCACAGTAAGTCAAGTTTTACCATAGTTTACCGTGGTCATTTCTATAGTGATTCCAATTATTTGTGCACATAAGTCTTGTTGATTGTACTTGTGAGTTGGTATTTCACGGTGGTTACTTTTGAAAATGGGAAAGATTCCTGTTTTTTCAGCTCAATCTAATGAAGATGCTTCTTCTTTCATTCAAGAGTTTAAGCGATCTTGTATTTGTAATGGCCTTATAAGAAGGGAACAATGGACTGAATTTTTTCCTACCTTTTTGGATGGTTCAGCACTTAGGTGGTTTGAAACACTAGGTGATAATGTGAAAAATTCATGGGATTTATTAACTGAAAGTTTTCTTAAAGAATTTGGTGAACAACAAAAATATGCAGATCTCATGATCGAGATCACAAAGCTATCCCAAGGAGAGAAGGAGAAGATAAGGGATTATCATGCTCGTGTTCTAGAGCTAAGGAGGAAGCTCGATGCCTAGATCCGGAAGGAAGGACTAGTGGATGGGTTGATGAATGGCGTGGATAATCTCCTCTGTAAGCACTTCATTCTTGGGATGAAGCCAGAGATCAGACAATGAGTGAAGTATGACCACCCAGCTACCATTGAACAAGCAAAGGAGATTGCAAGAAGGCAAGAAGAAAGCATGGAAGAGGAGCCCAAAGAAATTGTTGCTAAAGTAGAGCCTACACCAAAGACCTTTGGTCCGAATCCACAACCACTCCCGGTGAGCACAAATATTTCTCCTAATACATCTACCGAGTATGAAGATCTCTCAAAAGATGGGTCGGGTTAACTATTAATCTTCTTCAAGGAAAGGAATTTAGTTCTTAGGGAGGAGATAGAGGTCCAAAAAGAAATATTTCTGAAGTTGTTTGTTATGGTTGTTATAAAAGGGTCATTATAAGTATAATTGTCCGAGATAGAGCTTCTACATTTGGTAAGGAGATAATGATAAAGGAAAAGCACTGTGAATTCTCTTGATGTAGTAGATAAGAGCAGAAATAATGAAGTAGATGTGTTTGTAACAAAAAGAAAGAAAGAAAAAGATAATCAAGATGGAAATGATCCTAAGAAAATGAAAGAAGAAACTAGTAAGAAACATAGGAGAAGAAAGTTGGGTGTGCAGGATTTTCTGATTTCACAGGGGCAAGGACCATACTCCATCTTGGAAGATCTGTCCAAAAGGCCTGCAAATATTACATATGGTCAACTCTTGGCTATGTCTTCTGAGAAGAGGCGGGAGTTGCGAGGTGGACTCAATGCTCGAAGAAGGAAGGAGGTTGAGGTCCCTGTTTTGGAGGCAGAGGCAGATCCCTATGCTCCACAAGCTGAGGTATTATGTAATGGTATTTCAATTCATGATGTCTTAGTTGATGGAGGTGCTGCAGTTAATGTAATGACCGAGTCTGTAATGAATATGTTGGGTTTAAAAATTGATCACCCTTCAACACTTATGTTAAGGTCATTAAATAAGGGAAAAACTAAACCAGAAGGTGTAGTTTCAAATGTGGCAATATCTGTTATGGGTGTTGTATGTGTGGTAGACTTTCAGGTGATGAAAAATGGTACTGTTGCGTACCCAATGCTGCTGGGAAGACCATGGCTAAGGAGATTTCATGCAAGAAACTACCGGAATGAAGGTTTCATGACACTTGGATGTGGTAGAGAGAGGGTGAAGATAAACGGTATCCCTCGACATCATAAAGCAGAACATGTGGATTCAAGTGATGAAACTGATGATTGGACATCCTTTGATTACTCTAGTACCAGTGAAGTGGACACTGAAGATGAAGAAAGTGAGGTTGATGTTTCAGTCATGGATATTCTTCCAGTCACACCAACCCAAGATCCCATAAAATTATCTGAAGAAGAAGTTGATGATCGTCTCCAACAAATAAAGATTGGTGATGCTGTGATGGAGAGTGAGAAGGAATCCTACCTCCAGCTCTTTCGAAGGTACATACACCTATTCACTTTTGATTACAAGGAACTCCATCAAGTAAGTTGGGTAGAACATTGTATTGAGCTGGTAGATGGTGCTAAGCCCATAAAGCAAATGCCATATAGAATGAATCCTAATTTTTCCAAGACTGTAAAAGAAGAAATAGATAAGTTGTTTGATGCAGGATTCATATTTGCTGTGGAGAATTCAGAATGGGTTTCTCCCATTGTGATCTCAATAAAAAATGGGAAGCTACGCATTTGTGTTGATTACAGGAAGCTCAATAAGGCAACAAAGAAGGATCATTACCCTCTTCCATTTTCGAGATCAAATCTTGGGCGAAGTAGGCGGCCAGAGTGCTATAGTTTTGATGATGGATATAGTGGCTACAACAAAGTTCGTATAGCAGAAAAGATCACCAAAGACCACATTCACCACTCGCTTGGGGAACGTTTGCTTATAGAGTTATGCCTTTTGGGTTGTGTAATGCTCCAAAGAACATTCCAACGTTTGATGAATAGGGTGTTCGAACCCTACATTGGGACCTTCATCAGAGTATTTCTGGATGATTTTTACATCTATGGGAGAAAGTTGGACCACTTGCACCAAATGGAGATAGCATTTCAAATGTTAGATGAAGCACAAGCCTCACTAAACCCTACAAAGTGTGTCTTTGGATGTTCTAAAGGTGTTTTGTTAGGGCATGTTGTATCCAAAGATGGTATTGGTACGATCCCTGATCTGATAAAGTTTCAAAATAAAAGATTTACCATTTCCTATGAATAGAAGTAAGTTGAGATCATTTTTAGGCCATGTGGGTTACTATAGAAGGTTCATAAAGAATTTCTCAAAGATTGCACAACCACTAACCCAGTTCTTGAAGAAGGATGTTACTTATGAACCAGGAAATAAGGCGCATGAAGCTTTTGGACAACTGAAGGAAGCCCTAGTGTCTTCACCTGTTTTGAAGAATCCATATTGGAGCAAGCCATTCATTGTGTACACTGATGCCTCAGATGCAGCACTAGGAAGTACTTTGAGCCAAAAGGATGAAAATGGGAATGAACATCCAATTTACTTTGGGAGCAGACAAATGAGCAGTGCTGAGGTAAACTATACTGTAATTGAAAAAGAGGCTCTGGCTATCATTTTTGTTGTAAAGAAGTTTAGAAATTACTTGCTAGGGCAGAAATTTATAGTTGTAATGAGATCATCGTGCTCAAATATATTGTCAATAAGCCTAACCCATTAGGGAGGATAGCAAGATGGATAATTTTGCTACAAGAATTTGAATTTGATATTATAGATAGGCCAGGAAAGAAGAATGTGAATGCAGATGCACTCTCTTGAGCCTATGATGGTTTAGGATCATCTTGTGATGATGATGATTTTCTCGATGCAACATTGTTATCCCTTAACACAATCCCTAGTGAATACATATATATTTGGAATTATCTCAATGAATTCAAGTTTCTGATAGTGCCAATGCAAAGACTAAGGAAAGATTACTCAAGCCGATCGTCCATATTCTATTCTCGCATGGAGCATTATTTTGAATAGGACCCGATGGACAAAGATCAAGAGGGCGATTGGATGTGATCAAGGAAAGGAGCTGCTAGAAGAATTCCACAATGGTACATGTGGAGGGCACTTCTCTGGACAACTTACAACAAGAAGGATCTTGGATGCAGGTTATCACTGGCCCACTCTTTTTAAAGATTGTTATAAGTATTGTAAGACATGTGATATTTGTCAAACACATGGTAACCGTAAGACTTCATCAACTCCATTATGTCCTATTCTTCCCCTTGGTCCCTTTGAAAAGTGGGGAATAGACATTGTAGGTCCACTTCCAACTACATCACATCAAAATAAGTATATTGTAGTTGCCACAGATTATTTAACCAAGTGGGTTGAAGCTAGGCCATTGAAAACAGCTTCCATGGATGAAGTGGCAAGGTTCATATATGAACGCATTGTCACCAGATTTGGTTGTCCATTAGAAATTGTAACAGATCAAGGAAGCCACTTCATTAATGAGGTGGTAGAAGCCCTAGTCAATAAGTTTTCTATTAAGCACAGGAAGGCAACAACATACAAGCCAAGCACAAATGGACAGGTGGAACGAACAAATTTTGTGTTGTGTCAAATTCTAGCAAAAGATGCAGCCTTGCAGGTACATAAATGGGATAAAAGGATTCATGCAGCATTGTGGGCATATAGGGCAACATCAAAGTCAGCAACAGGATACTCCCCATTTCAGTTGGCCTATGGCATTGATCCAGTTCTTCCTATTGAGTTTGATATTCCCACTGTGAGAGTTATGAAAAATGAAAGGATGGATGAAAGTGATTCAGTAAAAGAAAGGTTGGTACATCTTCATTTGCTAGAGGAAATGAGAGAAATAGCAAAGGATACAAGCCATAAGAAGAAAATGAAGCAGAAGGAGTACTTTGATCAAAAGATCCGGTGGTCTCCATTTCATGTGAATGACTTGGTTCTAGTATATGATTCCAGATACAAAAAAAGAAGACAGAAAAATTTCTTCCAAAATGGATGGGGCCCTACAAAATAGCAGCTGTGCATGAAAATGGTACGTACCAACCGAAGGAATTGGATGGCACTCCCATTACAAAATGGGTCAACCACGACAAGTTGAAGATTTTCCAAGCACTGAGAATAGTCTACTCAGGGACGGAGTAGAAGCTAGAAGGGGAAGATGTCGACACTAAAATTTTCCTCCATAATTTCTATTTCATTAATGTATGTATTAGGAATAGGATGTTGTTAAGTATAATTAGTAGTAGCGTTTGATAGAAGATAACGGCATCGTCAGTATGGTGTCGTCAATAATGTGGAGTATGGTAACAGTCAAAGTACAATAGGAATGTTGTAAAAAGTAAATATTTGTCGTAAGTGGTCCGGTAATGTTAAAATGTCAAAGTTTGGGTAATTAGAGAAGTAGGGTGTACATGATTAGGAATTAGAAATATTATATTGGTAATAAGGACAAGGAGTGAGGTCATAAATATTTTGTGTATTTTATTTGTAAAAAGTCTAAAAATGTGGAACCCATGTAAAATGATAAGGTTTATCTTATCTTAAGAGATAAGCTTACATGTACAGATAAGAGTTAAGGTATGGAATATGATTCGTCGAGTGGATTTCTTATCCTATCTTAGAGATAGGATGGATAAGCTGGAAGTTCTATAAATAGAGAGGCCACCCCCTCATTTAGCATAGAAAGAAGTAGTGAGAAATATTGTAGGAAGTGTGCAAAGGAAGCCATCGATCAAAGGTGTGTTGAAGAAGCCATCAAGAGGTCTAATTGTAAATTTTCTCCCATAGTCTTATTGAAGTACCTCATGGGTGAGATTAATGATTTCATGTTAATATTATAATTTATTTTGATATTTCAGATTTGTCATCATTCTTTTTCTTATCATAGTCGATGGTATTCTTGTATTATGTTGTTGTTTTGTTTCTAGATTACATCCACCAAACTAAAGGCTATGCATTAGTAAATAATCATAAAGCACGAGGAGTTCCTGTGAAGAATTATCATAGTGCGGATTGGTGATGACAAGTACCACGATAAAGAACCCTCACCCGCAAAGAGGTTTGAAAAATACGCTTGTGACACTATGACAACTATGCACAAGGTGCGCTTGGAAAAATGGTATACATGCCTAAGGAGCACGTTTAGGTCGAAATGGAGAATTCCTGAACAACTACTAGAAGCCACTAGAGGAGAAGCAAAATTTTCTATGTACCAGCATTTCTACTTGGGCAGATTCAAACTATCAGATGAGACATGGAGCCCATTGTGCAAGATCCCCTTTTCCTTCACAACTCAATACTTCAAAGTGGGAGTAAATAGGTTCGGGGAGTCCATGAATTTTAAGTGGACCTTTGTAATATGGACCAGATCATAGGAAATGTGTAAAGGGTTGGTTTACTCTAGCAACCACACGTACGTGGAGCGAGACGTGTCACATGAAGTTCAAATGACAAGGCCCATGACTCTGTCCATTGCATGAGGACCCATGGTGCACGTGTATATTTGCATAAGACCCAAGTTAGATAAGGGCATATATCTGGAGAACAAGGTGTCTATACCTTAGGATCTAACTGGTCAAAGGAAAAATAGCCAGAAAAGAAAATCCCAAGTGTGGTAGACACACAGGCAATAGGTTCCCTAGGGACAAGTGCCAGAACTAGTATGTATGTACGTAAGAAGAGGCCCATAATAAAAGAGAAGAATCTAGAGCCAGAAAAGCCATCAGATAAGGAGTCATCGGGAGAAGAAGAAACAAAGTCACCTACACCGGAATCTCCAGCTAGGAAGAAGCAGAGGGTAGAAGAAGAGACCGTCTCAGAAGAGACTGAGAATTTGGACAAGTACATAGGAGAAAAAGATGATAGTGAAGAGGATGATAGTGGAGAAGAAGTTAGTGGGGAAGAGGACCCCGAAAAATATCAAGGGCCACCTATCTTCAATGTACATGATTCAGAAGAGGAAGGTGAAGAAGAGGAACAAGGGTTCCTTTTCATGCGGTGCAAGGATAGCTAGGTAGGAGAAGGTGCCTAGGACATGGGAAAAGGTGAGGAGGCTAGCGCGTAGAAGCAAGAGGCTCCAAGCTCTGCACAGAACAGAA
Source organism: Taxus wallichiana var. yunnanensis (assembly GCA_018340775.1). Classification (NCBI taxonomy): domain Eukaryota; kingdom Viridiplantae; phylum Streptophyta; class Pinopsida; order Cupressales; family Taxaceae; genus Taxus; species Taxus wallichiana. Next base: position 760,693,203 of record CM031234.1, read on the forward strand.
AACCAAGGTGGCATGAAGGAGAAGAGACCAAGAACAATGAGACCCTAGTGGAGGACAAATTGGAATGCAACGATGAGCGAGTGTTGAATAAGGAAAATGAGGAAAGCGTAGAAGAGGACCATGATAGCACTAGATTCCCAGCTTTTACTATAAGTATACCTAAGGGTACGCGCACAGGAGGAAGGCACGCAGAGGGGGAGAGGCTAGAGATGGGTTATATTGATGACCCCAAGAAAGTATTCCGTGTGTGGTTCCAAAGTACTATTCCGTAGAGGAGCTTGTAGCAATGTCATCTTTTGACAGGGAGGCTGCATATCTGTGGAAAAGGAAGATGCTCTCATGGGCAATAAAGTCCCACCTTGATGAGCTAGAGTTTGAGCTAAGCCACGAGGAAATAATAACATTGCCAGGACCAAGAGAAGACAACCCAGTGGTGGATACCCAACATCTCTTGGAAGAACAACTATGCAACGCACTCAACAAAGTCTCTGTTGAGGTCGAAGCTAGACTCTTCAGGGGAATGATAGGATCAGAGATCTGGAAGGGGAGCTAAAGAAGAAAGAGGGAGAGCTAGCTGTAATGACAAAGGAGCTAAGCCAAGAGAAGTTGATCAGTACCCAGTGGCAGCGTGAATTGAAGGATGAAAAGGCTAAGGTATGTGTTATGTACAAGAAGGTGGAATCCATCAATGAGGCTATAGTATTGAAGCATCCGGACCTAGCATCGCCCATTGCACAGAAGTATGGATCTTCCTTGGAATTCTGGAGGATTTAACAAGCGTCCTCACCATAGAAAGAAAGCCACTAGCCTTGGAGTCTACGAGAAAGAAGTTGCTGCGTGCCTAAAGGGAGGATAAGTTGATGATCATAGCACTCATCATGGAATACAACAAGGTTATTTCTGATGTAAGGGTTGCTTCCCGACTACCGAGGCCATGTATAACAATTGCATAGATAGAGATAAAGTGGCAGGTGCCTTGGTCACCACTCATGAATTATAACTCAAGGATTTCTAGGAGAAGAACAACGGAAATAGGGAGGAAAGGGATAAAATTCTTTCCGATGTCGATAGGAAATATGAATCCATTGAAACCTTAAGGGGTTCAATAAAAAACCAACTCAAGGAACTATATCCATGTATTACATGAAGAATGGATGTGCTAGAGGATATAGGCAAGGAGTTGGAGAAAATCATTGATACCATGAGCGCACAAGGAGATGGACTAAATTTTGGGGAGTTGAGTGCCCAGTGGCGACCTCAGTCAAAGAGCACAGGAAGAATTCGATTCCTAGAAAAAGTTAGAGGCCGACTTTGCAAAATGATTTTGCTAGCTTATTGCATTGATTCCTTCACTCTCCCATTCTTTCTTCTTTCCCCATTCTTTCATCCCCTTATTCTTGTTCCAAGGAATAATCCTGTTGTATTCTTTCTTTCACTAGAGAAGTGTTCCCGCGGAAAAAGAATATATGTAGTGTGGGGTGATGTTGGGCCCCTATAATTTTGGCTAAGTACAAAAGGTGTGTAGGTGAGCAAGGACAAAGCACATAGGGAAGGGTTTAAGAAAAGGGTTTAAGGAATCTTGTGGTGCACACGGTGCACACCTGACGAGAAACCAAGGGTTATGGACTTAGCCAAATTGAAAATTTAGGATAGAACATGTGAAAATCATTAGCCAATCTGCGCATGCTAAGTGGATAAGGTGCCATACTAGAGAAAGGTTGGCCCAGGAAGGAGCATACCTATGGTAGAAGATTCTAGAAGAACATCATGGTGAAAAGTGGAAAGCTCAGGCCTGGAAGAGCATGCTCGCATGGAGGACCACATTCAAACACTTGGCATCGATCTGAGGGTGCTGGAGGATGAGTTGGTAGCCCAGAAAGGCTATAAATACAAGCACCTGTAGAGTAAATAGGAGAGAACTAGAAGAGGGTGGAGCTCTACGAAATACTTTTGTAAGAACTACGTTAGTGGGTAATGGTATTTGGGAAAGAATGTATAATGGTATAGGGATTTCAATTTTTCTTTTGATAGCCTAGCTACATTAGTCTAGTTGTAATGCTTGATCGTGGTCTACTTCTCTATGACATTCTGTAATGGATCCATGGATGTAATGCGGTTACCAATTATATGAATATGAATATCAATGATTCTATACATACGTCTTTCTCATAGGTTCTCTTTCATTTATGTTGATGCTAAGTATGGATGATTGTATACTTCTTTCTATTATGGTACAAGTTATATAATTTATTAAGTACTTTAGGTCCAGTAATAACTATAAGGATCTAGAGGCCATTCGATCTCTATGGTTCTTGTATGTCTTAACTCCTTTTAAATATCTTAATCACAAATCATAGATGATGATGTTTCTCACTAAAATCACATAAAAGAGAGACTAAGCACCCACACATGTCTCGGTGAGTGCTCAACATCCGCCTGGGTGATAAGAAAACATGCATGGGATTCCTTTCTTTTATGATAGGAGTAAAAATGACTACACTTAGAATTTTCAATGGCCGAAGAAACTTTCCTGGACCCTAGACACATGGCGCCTTCCGCTAGTCCTTAAACATTTTCAACAACTCTTTCAACCGAGACATGTCATGAGCCCGTACTTGTTTGGGGTCTCTACTTTTAAACACTTGTAACAAAAGTGCACCAGTGAGACACTTGGAGGCTTCCGCTAGCTCCTTTTATACTGAGACTTTTCAAAGGCCAAAAGGCATTTTTCTTGGGCCCAAGGCACATGGAAGGCCCGTGCTTGTTTGGAAACTTGCCTCTGTACCTCACCTTTACAGTTGTAGCAAGGAAACATGTGGAAAGATATAATCTAAAGTTGAGAAGGTGCATAATCAATGGTTCATGTGCATTGCACTTGATTTTTCCATTATTTCTGCTCCAAGACTCCTGGAGATGCAAATACGCATTGTTTTTCATTATTTTTGATGAAATTCCTTGTCATTTTTGTCTACAAAGTGCAATCGAGTGGATTAAGAACTTAATTTATGAGTCCAAGGATTGTAAAGGTTAATATTTTAAAGATTGGAATTTCTCAGAACTTGTAAAAATGTAAATTACCAAAGAAGTTATATGTGGGAAAAGTTGCAAAGGAAAGAGTGGGAAAAGGATGAAATGATGGAGGTTGCAGGCGCAAAGGATGAAAAAGGTGTTGCCTCGAGGGTGAAAAGGATTTCCTATCAGATCCAGCTATACAGAGCCTCTAGAAAATGATTAAAATAGGGATTTCTCACATGAAAGAATAATAATGATTAGAAGGATTTTCAAAAATTTGTGGCATGACATCCTAGTCATTAGTTGAGGGTCTGAGAAACATGATCAGTTCATGATTTTTCCACCTAGTAGTTGCGGGTGTAAATTTGTTAAACGTCACTTTCTAAGACAAATTGGTAACAAGAAAAGGTCCCTCAAATATTCTTCCTTTTTGGGGAAAATTTGGGATGAGTGAGCAAGTGAAATGTATAAATGCAATGATCAAACTCTTACTGAAAGGGTCGGGGTTTGAATTCTTAAGAGAAAATTTAAGAGAGCCCATCTTCTTGAGAGACCAATCCGAGAAACCTATTAATTTCCTGTGTTTTAGATTTCAATCACGTCAAGTTGGTTACGAGTGTACAACCATTGACAAGCTCTGAGACTATTCAAAGAAACTTTCCCCTGCTGATGAATCTAATCAATTTTGAATTAATCTATGTCAATATTTGACCTGTCTACTTTATTTTAGAATGTCTACAAGTAGTTTTTCTTGTTCCTATTGCAATCTTGTGTTAAATTCCCTCTCGAATCACATAGGATCTCATCCCTGTGATAGTTTAGTGGCATTTGCAATTTCATTACGAGAAGAGACTTCATCCTGTAATGAGATAAACAATTTAAAATCACTTTACTATCATTTTGTTGATAAAGATTGTCTATAAGCCTCTGAGTGTATCTTAGGCGTGAGGAACTAGGGGTGTTTGATGCTTAATTAAGTCTTTATCTAGATCCTTTGTGTTAAATTCTTGGATATTTTTTGAAACTCGCAAAATTTGGGCCTCCATTAATGCATACCTTCTCGGTGAAGGAATATTTTAGCTATTATGAAGCATTCTTATTTACTTTTCCAAATTTGTTGAAGGTTCTCAAAGATCGGGCATAATGAATTTAATCATACTTAAACTCCCACCAAAATTATTCAAGAAAAAATGAATCCTAACTAAACTACCCCTGTTTTCCCTATATGTCCAAAAATGTATAAATTCTACTCCTAAAATATGCAAAAGAAATCAAGATCCCATAATGTCTCTAGTAACCTTTAGCCTTGTTTAAAAATATCACCATTGTTTAGAAGTGACAACTTGTGAGAGTTAAATTATGGTGCATTGATCATATTTTCTCAGAGTCTCTTATCAAATTTGTGCAAATAAGGATATCTTCATTCTCCTTCACCGACAGAGGTTACAAGACCGGTCCTCTCACCCTGATCAAAAGGCACAACCTAAAGTTGTGAGGATAGATCAAATCCTTATTGAAGGTGCTCTCCATTTCTCCGATTCCGAGTGACAAAGAGTTAGATGAATCCCCTCCCCAGCTACAAAACGACTCATAATATGATTTTTCTATCTCTCGTGTAAATATCCTGTCTGCCTAAATCTATGATGCTTCTCGGTTTCCATGGGAGAATCAATTTGAATACCAACACCACATTGGTGCCACTTTGTTGGGGAATCTGATTTACATTCTTATATTCATCCTTGGTAACATTTCTTACATGATATCGTTGAAAATACATGGTTTAAACATCATCCTTTGTTCATATTTGTAAGAATCAAGAAAAGTTACAAGTTCGCATGTAATATTTCTAGTTTCTATTGTTTTTACACTAACTTTACATCAAAAATGTTAAATACAGGTAAAGGAAGGTCAGATATGTGAAGCTTTACATGAATTTAGTGTTGAAAGACATTTGATAGACCAATTTTAGTGCATTTTCACAACTAAGGTGAAAATCCTTAGTGACAACTCTATTTTGAATTAACTTTTGATAAATGCCGTGTCTTAACCTCTTGTTAATTAAAATTTATCACTAATCTCTAAAAAGCTGGAAGGAAGAATATATTTCTTCGTTAAAGACCCTACTAGAAGGTTGTTTCCAGAGCTAGGAAAGACAAATTATGAAGGAATAAGAATGTGGAAATTTTTTAGAGATCAGGAATCAAGAAAAGAGCTATCAATTGTGGAAACTAATCAAGCATATCATTAAAGATTGCCATACTTCCTCAAGTGCTTCAATCGGTAGTATTTTGTAAATCTGAATTCTCCAACTAGAGAGGGTCCTTTTGTATTTGAAAAATTTACATCTCATTCTATCCCTGTGTTCTCCAAAGCTGATAGGATCTTCCAAGAAATAGAGTTTTTAGAGAACATTCATTCTGAGAATTGCATTCATGTGCCCCACATACCCCTCACTCCTCATCATTTTGTTTCTCCTATAATATCACCTCCCCAAAAATATATGGCACAGACCCCCAACTAGACCTCCATTTTTGTGAACACTTTTGGTCTTATAGATTTCGTGAGGTATAGCTGGATATCCAAATGTTGTGCCCCAAGATGTTAGAAACAGATTGCCTAAATTTCAAGGAAATAATGCCATTACTAGGGATCAACACTTAAAGTTTTTTTCAATATGATGGAATACTTTGAGATCGAATTTGAGGATGTGTACATAAAATTTTTTATTCATACTCTAGAGGAGGATGCAAGGGACTGGTATAAATATTTTTCAGATAACTCCATTGATTCATGGACAGAAATGAAGAATGCTTTTAGATTACAAAGATGGAGATAAAATAGACACTAGGTTTCTTTTATCGAATTCAAAAATATAAACAAGAATCCTAATGAGTCTATTCATGACTTTAATACAAGGTTTAATAAGAACCTAAATAGGCTACCTGTGATCCTGAGGCCAAGTGATGTTTCTTATTTAATAAAATACTCTAATGCTTTTGATAAGAAGGATTCCTATTATTTGAGGGATAAGAACCCAAAAAATTGAGGCATGCCTTCACCATGGCTTTGCAGATTGAAAATAATATCAAAGCAGTTGGTAAGCCTCTTAAGAGGGAAGGTATCAAGCTGATCAATCTGGAGAAGCCTTAGTCAAGTAAGTCTGTGGATCTAGAGGAGGTTGTGAAAAATTTGGCCGGAGCTATTAAGGAAATATCCTATAAACTAGCCAGGGTAGAGAAGGGGATTGGACAAGGTTCCCAAGGTCATCATAAAGAACAAGGTTAAGAAATATTTGCAAATCATCCTAAGGGTGATCAGATATCTGATGACAGAGGCAAAGGACTCGTGGGATCAGGAAATAGACAGCCCCAAGCCTATGAGAATAGAATTGTGCCTGATCCTTTGACTTCTCGAGTTGTTGTTGTGGAATAATCCAATGAAATTGAGTGGTGTGAAAGATGTTTCTTTCCACATGCCCCATGTGATGAAGACAAAGAAGTTAACGAAGTTGATGATGTCACCAATGATGATGTGAGCATGGTGGGGTGCTCCACAAGATCACAACAAGGACCGAATTAATCAAAGTGCTAAAAATGTTGTAGATTTCTGGGATTGCATCCACCAGGTATTACCCCTTCCTCCCTCTCATAATTTTGAAATAGATATGGTACAATATTTTGAATTTCCTAGTAATGATTTTGAATACTTAAGGGCATTAATGATTAAAAAGTATGATGGAGGAATCCCTTCTGAGGAGGATAGGTAGTTGTTAATGAATGTTGTAGTTGGCCATGAAAAGGAATATAACACTAGGAGTAAAGTTTTTAAAGGCATAGGGCCTCAGCTAAACCAAAAACTTCAGTTTTCACCAATATATCAAAAAAAATTCCTATGAAAGATCCATCTGGAAAAATCCTTGTGTCCCCAAGCAGAACTGGTATCCCTTCCCATGCTCAGACCATGAAAAATCCTTTGCTATCAGATGAGTTTCTTAGTCTTCCTCTAAATGCTTCCTTTCCCAAATACGTTCCTTATGACATTTCCCAAGTCTTGAGTCAGATCAAGATTTCTATTCCAATTTTTGAGCTATTTAGGATTCATGAGCACAAGAAAAGGGCCTTTGAGTACTTTGATTGAAAGAAGAAAAGATTACACAAGGCATAAATGTAAACAATGTTGATACTCCTCATACCATTGTAGAGTTGGAAAAACCCAAGTGCTGGAAGAATGAGGTGAACCACCTAAAGTATATTTGGGAACATCCTTGGTTGAGTCCCAGCTGAATGTAGATCCATTTTTCACCACTTTGATTATTAGGGTTAGGTTGTTACACAACCGTATATTTGATTTTGGATCATCATGCAATGTTATGCCTCTTGAGGACATGAATGAATTAAATATTAAAGTAACAAAAATTATGGTAAGTACAATTCCATGGATTACATAGAGGTGCCAAAGTTGGATGTGTCAAGGGTTTGATAGTGCAACTTACGCAGCTACCCAGAAAGAAATTAAAAATAGATGTTGTTATTGTTGATTGCCCTACCAAATAGGGAATATTGTTATCAAGAAAATGGGATGCTATTGTGAGTGGTAGTGTGCAAATGGATATGTCTTTTGCCATTATACATATTGAGGAAGCCTTGTAAAGTTGTATGGTGAAAAGAATATGCTACATCTCATTGAGGATCCCAATAATGTTTCCTATGAAGTGTTATACACTAACACTGATGCTGATAACTTTGTTGGATTTTTTTATGGTAAAGAGCACAAAATTGATCAATGCAAGTCTCTTAATCAAGTAGGTTCTCCTTTGACTTTGTTGTTTGATGGGGATCTCTCTAGATTTGGAAATGGTGTTGGTATTGTTCTAATATCTCTATGTTAGGAAGAGTTGGTTTTCTCATTTAAACTCAAATTTGAGTGCACTAACAATATTGTTGAGTATGAAGAACTACTTTTGGGTCTAAGAATTGTATGGAAATATGGTATTAGAGACATCATTGTTAAAGGAGATTCAGAGCTAATTGTCAAACAGGTTAGAAAATTGTATGCAACAAAGAATCAGAGAATGAAGCAGTATTAACATGCAGTCTGGGATTTCATTGAGATGTTTGAATCCTTCAACATAATAGATCATGATAGAGAGTAAAATACTTTAGTAGACAAACTGGTTGTATTGGGGTCAGTTTGAAAATTGTGTTGTATCCCCATTATGAGTATAATATTGATGTATTAACTAGGCCATATGTTCCTGAAAATGTTAAAAACTAGCAAGTGTTCAAAGACAATGCCCAAATGTAAAGGTTTTTGCAAAACCAAGGAGAATTTTCCAATCAACATATAGATTGGGAACTAATGGTTTGTGCGGCTGATGGAAAGGAGACTTTATTTGGAAAAGACATCATTTAGTTGAAGACTAATACTATTCCCAGAGGTTTGGTAGCACTTGAATCAAACTTTGATAATGCTGATTGTATTATCAATAAACACATGTCAGCCTTGAGGGATGTTGAAGAGCATGACCTAGGAATGAAGGATAAACCACGTAAGATCTGGCTAGGTAGCAATTTGAGCAAGGAAGAAAAGTATTCATATGTCTAATTGTTGAAGAAATACCAGGACTTCTTAGCATGGTCTTATTCTAAACTAAAGCATACAGAGAGGATCTTTTCCAACATGAAATTCCCTTGGAAGATTTTGCCAAGTTGTTTAGGTAGAAACAGAGGCCAATCAATCCACTCCTTTCCTTGAAGATGCAAGAAGAATTGAAAAAATTGAGGGATGGAGGAATCATACAGCCCACAAGGTACTCATCATGGGTTGCAAACTTGGTACTTGTCAGAAAGAAGAATAGAGATATAAGGTTGTGTGTGGACTTTAGAAACTTGAATAGAGCATCAATGAAGGATAACTACCCTCTACCAAATATGGACAATATGTTACAATTGGTTACTGGTTCAGAATTTTTATCCACCTTGGATGGTTTTTCTGGATATAACTAGGTAGTTGTGAAGGAATCAGAGCGAATCAAGATTGCCTTTACCACTCCTTGGGGAACATATGTATATGTCATAATGCCTTTTGGTTTAACGAATGCTAGAGCCACTTTCCAAAGAGCAATGGATGTAGCTTTCTCTAGCTATAGTAATGATTTCATTACTTTATATCAAGATGATGTGACTATTTTCTCTAGAAAAAGGAGTGAACACCTACAACACTTATAAAAAAATTTTAAGATGCAGGGAGTATGGTATTTCACTAAATCCCAAGAATTTTCATTTTTGAGTTCAAAAAGAAAAGTTGTTTGGACACATTGTGTCAAAGTAAGGGGTCATGATTGATCCAGAGATGGTAGAAGCCATCAAAAAAGTCCCTATTCCAAGAACCAAGAAGAGAATTCAATCCTTTTTTTGGCAGATTAATTTTATTAGGAAATTTATCTCCAACTTTGCTGAACTAACTATCCCAATCACTAGCATGCTAAAGAAAGACCAAAGTATCAAATGGGAAGAAGTAACTATACAAGATTTTTCTGGGATCAAAGAAGCATTAAAAATGCCCCTATTTTAGCAGATCCATATTATATGAAGGATTTCCAAATGTTTTATTTTTCTTCAAAAAATACTATTGCATCGGTATTGTTACAAAAGGATGATGAGGTAGATGAAAGACCAATTTCCTTTTTACTAAGGAATTACAAGGAGACAAGATAAAGTATACTATCATGGAGAAGTAGACATTTTCTTTGGTAAAAGAAACAAAGGTCTTCAAGCCATATATTCTGAGTTCCAAATTCATTACTTATGTTCCCCACACCATGGTGAAAGATATCCTATCAAAAATGGAGGTTTCAAGAAAAATATGTTGATGGGTAAAAAAATTGCAAGAGTATGATATAGAAAAAAAAATGGCCAAAGGTTTGGGCCTAGAAAAACTTATGGCAGAGAGAAATCTATAGACAATTGAGGTAAATGAAGTTAAAGAAGAAAGGTTGAATGTCCTTGAAAAACTGATAAATTATGAATGGTATAAGGACATCATTTTTTATCTCAAACATCTACAGTGCCTTGAACATTTGAGCAAGAATCAGAAAAGAGCACTTAAGTTAGCTTCCCAAAAATATGTCATTACTGATTTTGGGTTAGCTTGGAAGAACCCTAAGGGAGTTTTCTTAAGATGCATTACTGAAGATGAAGCCCCTAAAATAATTGCTGATCTTTATGAAGGAGTTTGTGGGGAATTTTTTCTGTAGGATTCACAACTCATAAGATCTTAAGGGCTGGTTATTGGTGTCCAACTCTTTTCAAAGATACAACTTTGTTAGTAAGAAGATGTGAAAGTTTCGAATGCTTTTCCGGAAGACTAAAATCTTCAAGATCCCTTACTTTGTAGCCTATATCGGCGAAGCCCCATTTAGATAATGGGGAATGTATTTCATTGGGAAAATTTATCATCCATCAAGTGATGGGTCTTTTTATTCTTCCAATCATTTAACTGACATAATCTTTGTCAGTGTCATTCTAAACCAGGGTTGTGTCCTAGGCAATATGTAATGGACTCTAGGAGAACCAGTTATACGTTGAGTTTGTTGGGGGTTGTTTAGTTTTAGTGACTATTCTACGGAAGTGTAGTTAAAATCTACAGAAATTAGATACAAGTCTACAGAATTCAACTATTTGCAATGAAAGGGATTTCAGCAACTAATCTTCTACTATAAAGTAAAATACGCACACACTTATTATTAACAAATAAAATCACAACTGAATAACTGGAATTTTTAGCAAAAAGCAAGACTATTCATGAACTAAATTTGCATAACAAAAGCATCTATTCTAAGCAAAAGTGGTAATGGAGAAAGTAGATATAGTTAATCAAAGCATGCATGTAAAACTCATCAAATGATAATTGCAGTAAAACTAATCGAAGGACTATATGCATGAACTCAAAGTAACCTCGTATCTCCTTGGTTGAGTGGGCCCTTGCTCTTCCTCAAGATAGAGTGATCAAAAAAATTTGTTTCTCAAAATGTTGTGGCTTTCATTAACTTTGAAATGAATTCATAACACATCAAAAACAAATCCAGAATAGTATGTAGATAATCTTCTTCAATAATCAAAAAGTGGTACTCAAGTTCTGAAGACAAAGTCTTCATATAGATAATGTTGGTTACAAGATCCACCATATCAGGAAGCATTAAACATTGTCCATAAAATATCAATTAAAACTCATAGAATCCTATGGGCCATTAGAATCAAGCCCAATCTAATAGTTCAATTCGATGGAAATAGTCTTCAGCCGCATGCTTCGAACTCGGCTTCCTATCCACCAAGAATCTTCCATCATTCCCTGCACACATCATCACATTTGATCTCATAAAGGTAGTTAGTAGGAGGTTCCTGGGATAAATGGTTTTCACAAATAATAGCAATGAAAATGCACCAACCTACTAAGATATGACTACACAAAACATCCCCATATACTAATAAGTCATATCACAAAGAGTATTTCCGGTCTGAAGAAATGATATTAATGAGCCAAACAATGCACTCATCATTTTCCCCCTAACTTTACCTGTTGCATGTCCCAATGCAACTCATATGTGCCCTGCTCACCTTCCAAGTTGTTCAGCCATGTCATACTCCTCGAATTGATCAACGTATTGCTTTGTGGTATTCTTGCAGCCCTGAGTATTGGAGGTAATTTCCACCCAGGTAGTGAAACTGTCATGGGACTATGCTACATTGTTCTGCCAGGTCGTGAGAGGGCTCAAGAGGAGTGGAGGCCATACTTGGAGGCCTGCCCATTCATCAGTGTATTTTTGGTTGGTTTTCTCTATAGTTTTTTTGATAATGGTGATGAGGGCATCACCCCTGCACATGCTCCAGCTCAAATTCTAGGGAGAGAGAACCTCCCTATGTTTCAAAGGCAGGCTTAAAGTATCCCATCTCCTATCACAAGCTTTCCAAGCAGCCCCAAAATTCTCCTGACTATAATTTTCAAAATCAATAACACACTGAAGAAAAATCTGAGAAGTATTCACCCCAACCCCTACCTGATAGTAAAATGATCGAAAGTTTTTCCACGGGGGACATCTGTATGATGAGTTGGGCGAATGTAAAATCTGATGGACTAAGTAGTGTTATTGAAACTGTTTGTTTGCTACCTCCAAATTATCTGATTCTATAATACAGATTGAAAGGATTTAATTTGAAAATCACCCACAAATAGGTTAATCAAGAAATCAGGGACATTGGTCACTATCATGTTATGTAGATAAAATTCACAAAGCAAATTTTGAATTTCAGAGCACTGCACTTGTAAACTGATAAAAAACTAGGGCCATCGGGAATTTTGTGAGGGGCTTGAGAACACAATTGAAATAACTACCAAGAATAAAATTGTTCTTGGACATACATGTTGTAGACTGAGGAGGGTTTCCTACAGGACAATAGTTTGATGGCTAAAGGACAGATAAGAGTCTAAGATAGATGTTACTTTTCATTTTTCCTCTTCCATAGATTCTTTTTATTTTTTTAATTTTTGATTTTCTTTCCATAATTCCCTTTCCTGAAGGGACAAATGTTGGAAACTATTCAAGAGGGTAAGACTCTTATCATGTTGTTACTTTAAACAACTTACTTCAAGTTGCAGGGCAGCAATCTCCCGAACTTTTTCTACTGTCTTTTGTGTAAATTCAGCTTGTAATAAAAGGGTGGATTCTTCCATACCTTGTAACTGAGATTTTAGTAGTGTGATCTCCTCCAGATAGTTGTGAGAAGGCACCACTTGGGTGTCAAGCATTTCCAGAGTTATAGTGTGAATTTCCATAGATGACGAGAACAGGGAGATGATGGAGCGGTCGGGTCATCCTCCGTATGCAGTTCCTCCCGAATGTGGGCGGTATCATCAGGAAAGGACTCCGATTGGAAACCACCTGTCTGCAAAAATGAGCTAAGCCACCAGGACCGTGGTTGCTTGGAAGAAGATGGGGCCATGGGACACTTGCCTTTTGAATTAGAAATGGATGGGGATGGTCCCTCAGGAGTACCAACTATGTCGGCATGCTCAAGAACATCAGTTGCCTCTGCTTGGCTATGTGAAGGGCAAGGGCCCGATGCAAGGGTAGACCGAGGTGTAGAAGAGAGACTAGATTTTAATTTCTTTGGCCTGGACCCTTTGCCACTAGCACGTCCCTCGAGCCTCCGCTTTGGTCGAAAGAAGACTTGGTGTGAACACAACAGATGAATCAACCCCGGGTGCTTAATCATAGACTTGCCTCCACTAGACCGGTGTTTCTGGCATACTTTAATGATGGAGTCTATGAGGTACTCTAGGCAGATTTACCCGAAGGGCCTAGTTGACATGTCCCTTTTTAAGGTGAATGAGTATTTTGAGTGCATCACCACCCAGAATAGAGGCTTGGCCATCGCATATGAAATACCTATTGACCCATTTAGTAATCTGACCCTAGATTCTAGGTAAACTTGTCCACTTAACACCCTTCTGGACACCCAATGGAGTCAGGATGACCTCCGGGAGTGCCTCTCCTTCATCATGGAACTGAGCAATCAGAATTTGTAAAGGGGCATTCATCATAACCTTTAAACCAAAGTTTGGCAGGTCAGACAGGTTAGAAATGACCTGACTGGTAATTTCAACTCTTCGTCCACCAACTTGTGAGTATGTGGACTCAAAATTGTTCAAGAACTCTTCCACAATGCCCTCATCGAAACCTTTAAATTGCCGAATGAAATCCAACCATCCGAAATCATGAAATACCTATGAAAGGGCAGAATTCCATAGCAAGGCATCTGGTGAATTAGGTTTTGATGTCTTTTGTGGTCCCATGCTAAGCCAAAAAGTGAGAAATACACAGTAGCGGAAAAACCAATGCATAAAATCTCTTCCACTTCCCGTCTAGTTCCTGATAAAACCAATCGTGATTAATGTGCATACCATAACGGGAAGAAGCGGTTGTAAAAGAATTAAATTCAAATGACACCATATTCCTTTGGTAGCACAACATCAAGTGAAGGTGACGGCAGAAAAATAGTGATGAGACCGGCCACCCATGTCAGATTAAGATTTTTGTGGTGGCACATATCCCATGGTTGAGGAGCAAGTGCCACCTATCTTGATGTTGGAGAGTGCAACACATCAAAGCATGTGGTGATTTATGAACCATTACTCCTTTTATGTTGTCATTCATAGAGCCGGATTTGGAAAGATATCCAAAATAAACATAGTAATCATGTCATGATGGCGTCATAATGACAATGAATACATGGGGAATTTTTTTGCATAGAAATATCATTAGCAAGTTAAAATGCACTTACTCATGCCACATTTAGTCAACTCGATATCTGTAGATTCCTATGCCCCCGCAATTTGGGATGAAACATGATTAGCGGCGAGAGAAATAATGAAAATTCATGCATTTATTGGAAATTAATAAAAACTACTAAGGGAAGAAGATCGAATGAGGGACCATCTTCCTTTATTGAATTTGCAAAATATTTATTGCTCCATGCGTGAGAGGAAAAGAGCCTCCTCAAGATGCATGCTTTTTCAACAATGAATGTCATCGGTGAAAGTCTTCTTATCCAATGGTTGGTGATAAACTCAGAGCCTATGCCCATTCACCAGAAGAGTCCGTTTGTCTCCATCAATCGGTATCATTCAAACAGAGCCATTATCAAACACTTGATTTATCGATAGGGACCTAACTAACCAGGGAAAATTTTAGTGGCGAATATTCATAATATGGTGAATATTCCATTTTTGAAAATTTTGAAAAGGTGAATTTTTTGGCACGGGCCAGTGACCTGTTCGCCTAAAAATTACACTTTAATTTTTTTAGGGGTCGGCTTTGCCTACCCTTGAAAAAAATCCCCTATATAAACCTACATTATTCGCCAAGTAGAACACTTCTACTTCACATTTTTCAACAATATGATATATCCCGTATTATAGACACACGACAAGGGGGTAAGTTATTGACGCGTGACAAGGAGGGTTTACAGACAAGGAGAAACTATAGATATTGACGCATAGTAGACGCATGACAAAGATTTTGTTGACGAGCGACATGGAGTTTTTTTCGATGAGTAAGAAGAGGGAGAGAGGTTACGAGGCGCGCGGCACAGGATATTTCTTTGTCGCGTGTCAAAAAAATGTGATGATGTGCGTCAACGAGGCCTTAGTGACGCTGCCAGCGACAGACCTTAGTGATGCGCGTCACTAAGGTCTATCGACATGTCACTAAGGCCTGTTGACGCGCGTCACTAAGGCTGTTGGCGCTTAGTGACACGCATCAGCGAGCCTTAGTGACGTGCATCAACGAACCCTAGTGACGCTGTCACTAAGGCACATTGGCGCGCTTAGTGAGCGCGCGTCAACAGTCTTAGTGACACGTGTCAACAGAACCTTAGTGATGCATGTCACTAGGGTGCATTGACGCACGTCACTAAGGCACGTTGATGCATGCTGCGTCACTACATTTTTCGACGCGATAAGGAGGTACAATAGATATTGACACATAGCGGCCTTGCGACAAAGAGTTTGTTGATCGTGACATGGAGATTTTTGATGAGAAAGCGAGAGGTCGGAGAGGCTGCAGATGCGCGATGGGAGATTTTGCTATCGCGTGTCAAAAAAAAACCAATGATGGCGTCAAAAGACCTTAGTGATGCGCGTCAATAGAACTATTGATGCGCACGTCACTAAGGTCTGTCCTTATGACGCGTGTCACTAAGGTCTTTTGATGCTCGTCACTACATTTTTTTTGACACGCAATAGTAAAATCTCCCGTCACGCGTCTGCAGCCTTCTGTCGTAGTGCTTGATAATCAGGTGAAATTTTTTCATACAACCCCCAAAAAATTTGCCTTCCCGTGAAACCGGTTCCGAGGATATTCACCAGGTATTCTCCACCTCTGATTTCCAGGAGGTCTCTTAAAATGAACCCTGTAACCAACGTGTATGAAACTTGCCTTTAAACTGCTGATACCGGGAATCAAAGAGTAAAACCCACTGTCCTTCATGAAATTTCCTTTTTTTGATGTGAGCATCATGCCAAGTTTTTTGCTGATGTTGTAGAATTTCGGTTTGCTATTGTGCCTCTAACCACATTTCATCTAATTCATTCAACTACAACACTCGTTCACATTGTGCTTCATCTAAATCAATCCCAACTTCCAATGTTGTTCGCCAGGTGCACAACTCGAATTCAACAGTAATAAAGATGGCTTCTTCCCAAAGACAAGCTCATAGGGAGAGAAACCAATAGTTGTTTTCCAGGTCGTGTTGTAGGCCCAGATGGCCTTAGGAAGCTTTGGTACCCAATTATTTCTATCGGCATTGACCACCTTAGTTAGAATATTCTCGAGTTCTCGATTGGTTACCTCCACTTGCCCATTGGATTGGGGGTGATATGGTGATGATTTTCGATGCCTGATTTTGTAGATTCCTAAGAAAGCTTCAATCATATTTGAAACAAATTGAGGACCTTGATCGAACTGATGGCCCTCGTGCTCCAAATCGTAGAAATATCCAACTATAGAGAAAATGAACAACAACATCTTCATTGGTAGATGCCAATGCTTGAACTTCAGCCCATTTGGTGGCATAGTCTGTGCATACCAAGAGATAATCCTTCCCGAAAGATGGAGGATCAAATGGTCCAACAAAATCAATACCCCATTTCTCAAATGGTCCTAGAACAACCTGAGGGTTTAGAGGCATTTATGTAGAAAGTGTAGGTTTTCCCATTTGTTGGCATGCATCACACTGCCACACATACTTTTTGACAGTCTTATGGAGGGAAGGCCAATAGTACCCTACTCCAAGGATCTTGTGAATTGTTCGTTTCACTGAATAATGTCCACCTCCTGGCTCATCATGACATGCTCGCAGTATGTCATGTACCTCATCCTCTCGAACACACCTGCGAAGAACCATGTCAGGACAACATTTAAATAAGAATCCGTTACACCATTTATATGTTGCACTATTTCTAACCAATTGCCTTCTTTCCTTATGAGTAAAATAGGTAGGAAACTTCCCTGTTGTTAAATAATTCACGAGATCAGCAAACCAGGGAGTCTTAGTAGAGATAGCAAACAAGTGTTCATCGGGAAATTGGTCTTAGACTGCTTCATCATCACCTGAAACATTTATTCTAGAAAGAAAGTTAGCAACAATGTTAGATTTCCCGGGATTATCTATAATAGTGATATTGAATTCTTCAACAAGAGTAACCAAAGGTGAATGAGCCTTCCACTAACCAATGGTTTGTTCATCAAATATCGAATGACAGAGTGGTCAGTGTAAACAAAATTTTTATATTGAGTGATGTAATGATGAAATTTATTCAAAGTGTATACAACAAATGACTAAAAACTCTTTTTCTATAGTAGTGTAATTATTTTCCGTAGGATTCAGATTTTTGTTGATAAAATAAATTACATACATATGATCTTCTCGAGTCTTTTTGCCCAAAGACAAAGTGCCCATGGCTGTATTAGAAGCATCGGTGTGGTTATGGAAAGGTTATCCCCATCAGGGGCCACGTAAGGCAGGGGTTGTTGTCGCTTTTATTTGATAGAATCAAATGCTGTTCACACTAAGAAAACCATTCAAAAACACAATCTTTGGTTAGCAATGAAAACATTGGGGCGGTAATTTTGCTAAAATCTTTTATGAATCGGTGGTAATAACCTGCATGGTAAAGGAAACTTTTTATTTCAATCTAATTAGTTTGTAGGTAATTGGGTGATGACTGATATCTTTTTGGGATCCACCTGTATACCTTAGGTTGAAACATGGTGACCTAAGACAATTCCTTGATCAAACATCATTATACATTTTTCATGACTCAGAGATAGTTGTTGTTCACATTGACTAAGTAATTTCTCAAGATTATTCAAATATTCTTCAAAAGTGGATCCATGGATAGTGAAATCATCCATGTAAACCTCAACACAGTCGTTAGCAAGATCTGCAAAAATGGCCAAGACTACCCGCTGAAATGTAGCGGGGCATTACAAATCCCAAAAGGTAAGACTTTGTAAGTGAATGTACCCCAAGGGCACGTAAAAGTAGTCTTATCTTGATCAGTAGGGGCAATACTAATTTGATTATACCCACTAAACCCATCCAAGAAAGAGAAATATTTCTTACTAGCCAAATTTTCCAGGACTTGGTCAATGAAAGGCAAGGGAAAATAATATTTCTTGGTGGCTTTGTTAAGTTCCCTGTAATCAACACATATTTTCCACTTACCATTCTTCTTGGGAATAATAACTAATGGGGAAACCCACTGAATATCAGATATAGGATAGATGAAACCTACCTTTAGGAGCTTTTTGATCTCAATTTTGACTATGTCTCTCAATGCTAGATTGATTCTTCATTACGGCTGCCTTATAGGTTTGATGTCATCGGTGTAAATATGATGTGTACAAATGCTAGGATGAATTCCTTTCATATCAATTTAATCCCAAGAAAAAGCATGAGATGTTTCTTCAGAACCTCAAGCACCCTAGCTTCTTGATTAACCTCCAACTCGCTTCCTATAGTCATCTCTCTACCCATACTAACAAGCACCTATTTACTATCATTCGCAAGAGCAAGCTCTGTACTAGTGATAAAATAATTCAATGGGAAAACATGGGGCTGAAGCATGTGCAGGATGGATATGTTATCAAAAGATAGAACCTTGGTTAAAGGACAATAGAAATCAGAACTAAATGTTTGGAATTATAAGCATAGAGTTTCCTACCAGACTCAGCAGAGGTAATGTCTAATGTCGGTATTCTAAATTCCGTAGCAGTAGTGCTGATTTCTATAGTTGCAGAGTCCTTAGAATCAGTCACCGCATATGGCTCTGCAGCTTCCATCATATGATTGTGTACTACAATAGTGGCTAGAAAAGAAGAACTCAAAGAGTTAGCATCCAAAGAATCCACCCATACCTAGTCACAATTGTTCGTATAAGGTTGGGTAGGAGGATATAATGAAATGTGTTTGGATTTCTGCCCATTTAGAATTGTCATGTTGCCTGACCTACAATCAATGTAAGTAGCAACCGTAGCCATCCAAGGTCTTCCTAAGATGACTGGATATCCCAAATTTTGAGCTTTAGGCTGCAAAACCATGAAATCAACTAGGTACTCCCATGATTCAACAATGACCATTATATCTTCAACCACACCATCGGTATAGAAATGGATTGATCTGCTAACTACGAAACAATGTTGATTGGTTGAATTCTGTCAGATAGTAGGTTAAACATTTCGTAGTGATGACATTAATAGTAGCACCAAGATCCACAAAAACATTAGATATTGACTGGTTATTTATACAAATAGTAATGACAGGGCTCCCAGGATCCCCATATTTTGGTGAGATGAGGGTGCCAACAACTAAATCAGCCAAATTCCCTTTGACTCTGACAATATTTGGGTATTTATTTTTTCTTCTGGTGTCTTTATACATTCATTTCTAATGGTTTGGTTTAGTTCAGGGATGTCCCTTATTGCATGCAGCAGTGGAACCTCAATATGTACTTTTTTCAATTCCTGAACTAGTTTTGTTTCATTTAATGTTCAAGTTTCTTGTAATTGCTCAGGAAAAGGGGTTGTAGTCTGTTTGGGTATTTGATCATCCTGTTTATCTGGCATTGGTGAAGAACCAGTGTTACCCTTAAGTTTTTCTTCCTTATCGGCATCATCAGGTAGTTCTGTGATAACAATAGTAGGGTTCAATATTTTGCCGATCATAATCATATATTACCAATAGTGTTAACTGCATGGTGTTACACGTATCTCGTATCATCAATTGAAGTTGTCTGCATTGATTTTTAGGATTGGATATAGGCTGAGCTGAAAGTTGTGTTTGTGTTGTTTGTCCTTGATTTTGGTAGGCTTCAGGTGGAGGCATTAAATCTTGTTGTGTCTGCGGGAACCTGCGTTGTTGATTATTGTTTTGTGGTGGTTCCTAGGATTGATTTTGGCTAAAATTTTGTCGAGGACCCCACTGTTGATTGTGCCAAGGATTGGCTATGGGTGGTGGAGCCCAACCCGGTGAGTGTAGCGATTTGTCCAAGGTGGTGGATATGGATAAGTCATCTAGTTTGAGTTTTCCCACTCGGGCTTTCCCCAAGAAGACTGAGAGGCTTGATTTGGCCATGGCATTCTCCAGGGATTCTGAGTTGGTCTAGATGGGAACCCACCCTGATTGTTTGGTCTTTGGACAAAATTTAATTCAACACTTGTTTGAGAGATGGCATTCAAACCTCCCTTCAACTATGGTAGAAGTGTGTAATGCTTAGTGTCATGGTCAGTAACTTCATAGATTAAGCACATATCTATGACATCCAAAGGACATTCTCTCAAGGGGTGTCTCTTCTGACATTTAGGGCAATACATGTCCAATGGTTCTTTAGCAGGGGTGGATTTTGCCTTGAGTCCATCTATGGTGGATGTTAATTGCAGCAAAATGTTTGTTTTCATGTTGGCCATTTCTTCTAGAAGTTCAGAGGTACCCAAAGACTTGGATGTTTGTTTCCTTCGTATTCCTCCACGTGTTCTAGAATATCTTCTACATAGCTTAGTAATTTGTTCCATGGTGAGCTTATGCATGTCTCCACCTCCCATGAGATGGAGAGAATCCTTGGTTTCCTCATCCAGTCCTTTCAGAAATACTGTTTTAGCGATGTCTACATGTAACTCATACCCACTGTGTTTATGGAGAAAGAGGAATCTATCTAGATAATCCTCTAGATTCCCATCTTCCTTTTGCCGTATTTGTAAGAACTTTTCCTTCCTATCCCTTCCTCTATAATAGTCTTGGTATTTATCCGGGAAGGTTGTTTTCATGGCTTCCCAGAATTAATGGAGTTAGATGGTAACCCCATAAACTATCTCATAGTAGAATCTTTGAGAGTGGAGGGAAATAGTTTGAGATTTTTATTGTCAGTTCAGTAGTCATATGTCTGGCATAGGATTTTAAATTCAAACAGAAATTGATCAGGGTCTTCTTTGGTCATTCCTCGAAAGAGGGGGAGGATGGATGGTGAGATTTTTTTCATGGGTGCATCCTCATCTACATCAAGGACAATGGGGTATGTAAAGGTTCATCCTAAAGGTTGGTCTTCAGCATTCCCAAGATCCCCCATTGTAGAACGATGTGAAGAGGATATAGAATGCTCAAAAAAGGTTCTAGGTGTTGAATTGGAATCTATATCACTCTCAGTGTTTCTCTCTTGTGAAGTGTCTAAAGAGATTTGTTAAATATTACGTGCTATAAATCTCCCTTGGTTATCTCATGACCTATGCATCTAGGTTGGTTGGTTTAAATCGAGGTTCGAGAGAACTACTAGTTTCCTATATGAACTCCATTAACACCCATAGCATATGGAATAAAATAATGGAGCTTATGGTTATGTCCCCCAAACAACACCAAAAATGATGGGTCATTGTATTCTTCCAATCATTTAACTGACATAATCTTTGTCAGTGTCATTCTAAACCAGGGCTATGTCCTAGGTAATATGCAATGGAGTCTAGGAGAACTAGTTATACGTTGAGTCTGTTGGGGGGTTGTTTAGTTTTAGTGACTATTCTACGGAAGTGTAGTTAAAATATACGGAAATTAGATACAAGTCTATGGAATTCAACTATTTGCAATGAAAGGGATTTCAGCAACTAATCTTCTATTGTAAAGTAAAATACGCACACACTTATTCTTAACAAATTAAATCACAACTGAATAACTGGAATTTTTAGCAAAAAGCAAGACTATTCATGAACTAGATTTGCATAACAAAAGCATCTACTCTAAGCAAAAGTGGTAATGGAGAAAGTAGATATAGTTAATCAAAGCATGCATGTAAAACTCATCAAATGATAATTACAGTAAAACTAATCGAAGGACTGTATGCATGAACTCAAAGTAACCTCATATCTCCTCGGTTGAGTGGGCCCTTGCTCTTCCTCGGGATAGAGTGATCAACAACTTCTATTTCTCAAAATTTCGTGGCTTTCATTAACTTCAAAATGAATTCATAACACATCAAAAACAAATCCAGAATAGTATGTAGATAATCTTCTTCGATAATCAAAAAGTGGTACTCAAGTTCTGAAGACAAAGTCTTCATATAGATAATGTTGGTTACAAGATCTGCCATATCAAGCAGCATTAAACATTGTCCATCAAATATCAATTAAAACTCATAGATTCCTATGGGCCATTAGAATCAAGCCCAAGCTAATAGGTCAATTCGATGGAAACAGTCTTCAGCCGCATGCTTCAACTCGGGCTTCCTATCCACCAATAACTTCCATCATTCCTTGCACACATCATCACATTTGATCTCATAAAGGTAGTTAGTAGGAGGTTCATGTGATAAATGGTTTTCATAAATAATAGCAAGGAAAATGCATCAACCTACTAAGATATGACTACACAAAACATCCCCATATACCAATAAGTCATATCACAAAGAGTATTTCTGGTTTGAAGAAATGATATAAATGAGCCAAAAAATGCACTCATCATAAAGTGCGGGCCATAAGTGGATACTAGTGGCCACATATTACTTCACCAAGTGGGTGGAGGAAATCCCCACAAAGAAGGCAACTCACCAAATTGTCATGAATTTTTTCTTGAATTATATCATTTACGAGTTTGGGCTACTGCCAAAATAGTTGCTTATATTGTCATGAGCTTCCGAGAAAACCTTTGGTGGCTATGTGTCATGAATATGGGATCAATTTGACATATGCTTCCAATTATAATCCCCAAGGAAATGGACAAGCAAAATCCAGCAATAAAAATTTGTTGAAAATAATTAGAAGAACTTCAAAGTTGAAAAAAAGGAAGTGGGGTGAGTAGATGAAATTTGTTGTTTGGGATGATCGAATCAGCATTAAACGAGCTACTGGAAAAATCCCATTTGAGTTGGTGTATGGAACTCAACATCTACTACCCCCGCATATGCAATTGTCTTTATTTCAATTTGTTCAATAACTAGAAGATGAAGAGGTTAGTCCTTATGATGATCACATCAATCAGATTGTTGAGTTAGATGAAGAAAGAAGGGCATCCCATCAGAGGCATGTAAAATTTAGAGAGAAGTTGAAGAATTTGTTCAATAAGAAGGTGACTCCAAGATATTTCGGTGTGGGAAATCTTGTGCTATTGTGGGATAAGCGGGAACAAGGAAAAGGGAAAACATGGAAAGTTTGATGCATTATGGATGGGCCCTTATTCAATTGACATTCGAATTGTGAACATACCTTCTTCTTAAAAGACTTAGATGGGTAATTACTTGAGTTTCTGTTAATGGAAGGCATTTGAAACGCGTTTCCTTGGTTGATTTATAAGAATCAAGGTATACACCATTGTACAATGTATAGTCTTTTGGTTTCTTTTTGATTTCATGTTTTGCTATTTTGTTTCGTCCTAGTCCTTGCAACTGTTTTGTTGGTTTCTTGGTTCGTCCTTGGGGAGTTGGTTATTATTATTCTACTATGTAAGCTTTTTCTTTGATTCTCATGACCAATGGTTTATTTTTGGCACTTGGTATACTATATGTTCTTGTGGAACTCACAAGGAGTTCCCATCCTCGAGTCGGAGCCGATGTTGGTGCTCAATTTGATCTCACCCCGTTTTTCCTTGAAATTATTAAGTTTGTGGGCTTTTTGTATTTTTATCTTCCCGTGTTGATGCGTGAAAGCTATGTCCTTCATTTGGCTACCAAGATCAGTCCTTTCCTTTGGTCGAGGATCACTTTGAATCCATAATTTTTTTCCATTCCTCTGTCCATGTGAAAGAATTTGTAACTTGGGCATAAATTTAGGTTTTTTCCTTCTATTTTTCCACAGTCATGTTTTGTTTTCCCTATTAATTTATATCTTAGCATTTGTGGAAATGTGGCCCTTTCTGATTGGATGTGGCTTGGTGGGGCACTTTGAAAATCTAAGGCCCGCTTTAACTCAATTCTTGTCCACGTGGAGGGCCTGCGCTCATCTTAAAATTCACCTCTTGGTTTGACATTTGAAGTTGCGCCAGGGAGACACATGGAGGTTTCCACTACCTTGCCTAGACTTGGACATTTTTTCATGCGGTCGGTGCAAATTTGTCAGACCATGGACACGTGGATTGTCGGAACTCATTAGAGGATCCACCTTTGGGACCTACCTTAGAAGTTTTGCCAAGGATACACATGGTGAGCCCTCACTTGTTTAGAGTTTCCACTTTCGGCGCCATCTCAAAGTTGTTCCAGGGATACACACAGAGAGGCTTCCACTGGCTCCTCTATATACTTAAACTTTTCAAAGAAATTTTCTAAGGATTGGGACTTGTGGAGGGCCCATGCCTGCTTAGGGACCTACCCCTATACTTTACATTTGAAGAATCACCAGAGGACACTTGGAGGTTTCCATTGGATCTTACCCATACTTAGACTTTTCAATGACTGAAGAAACTTTCTTGGACCCTAGACACATGGCGCCTTCCATTGGTCCTTAAAATTTTTCAACAACTTTTTCAAACTAAAACACGTGGTGAACCCATGCTTATTTTGGGTCTCCACATTTAGGAACCATACCAAAAGTGTGCCAGTGAGACACGTGGAGGCTTTCACTTTGGCTCCTTTTATACCGAGACTTTTCAAAGGCCAAAATGTGTTTTTCTTGGGCCCAGGGGCACAGAAGGCCCATGCTTGTTTGTAAACTTGCCTTTGTACCTCACCTTTGCAATTGTGCTAAGGAAACATGTGACGACTCTAATATAAAGTTGAGAAGGCGAATCAATGTTTGTTGTGCATTACATATGATTTTTTTCGTTATTTCTTCTCTAATACTCCTGGAGATGCAAATACGCATTGTTTATCATCATTTTGATGAAATTTATTGTCATTTTTGTCTGCAAAGTGCAATCAAGTGGATTAAGATCTTAATTTATGAGTCCAAGGAATGTAAAGGTTGATATTTTAAAGATTGGAATTGCTCGGGCACTTGCAAAAATGTAAATTACCAAAGAAGCAAAGGATGAAAGAGTGGGAAAAGGATGAAATGATGGAGGTTGTAGGTGCAAAGGATGAAAAAGGTGTTTCCTCGAGGGTGAAAAGGATTTCTTGTCAGATCCAGCTATACAGAGCCACTAGAAAATGATTAAAACGGGGATTTATCGCATGATAGAATAAGAATGATTATAAGGACTTTCACAAAAGTTATGGCATGGCATCCTAGTCATTAGTAGAGGGTCTGAGAAACATGATTACTTCATGATTTGTCCACACGACAACTGCGGGTGCAAATTTTTAAATATCAATTTTGAGACAAATTGGTAACAAGCAAAGGTCCCTTGAATATTCTTCCTTTTTGGGGGGGAAATTTGGGATGAGTGAGAAATTGAAATTTATAAATGTAATGATAAAACTCTTACAAAGATTCGGCGGTTGAATTCTTAAGAGAAAATTTGAGAGAGAGCCCATCTTCCTGAGAGACCAATCTAAGAAACCTGTTAATTTCTTGTGTTTTAGATTTCAATCACGTCAAGTTGGTTACAAGTGTATAGCCATTGAAAATCTCTAAGACTATTCAAAGAAACTTTCCCTACTCATGAATCTACTCGATTTGAATTAATCAGTATCGATCTTGGACCAATTTATGTCTACTTTATTTCAGAATGTCTGCAAGTAGTTTTTCTTGTTCATATTGCAATCTTGTGTTAAAGTCCCTCTTAATCATATAGGAGCTTGTCCTTGTGACAGTTTAGTGGCATTTGCATTTTCATTACAAGAAGAGTCTTCATCCTATAATGAGATAAACAATTTAAAATCACTTTACTATCATTTTGTTGATAAAGAGTGTCCGTAAGCCTTTGAGTGTATCTTAGGCATGAGGAACCGGGGTATTTTATGCTTAATTGAGTCTTTAGCTCGAGCCTTCATGTTAAATTCCGGATATTGTGTGAAACCATGCAAATATGGGCCTCCATTGATGCACACCTTTTGGTTGACGGAATATTCTAGCTATTCTGAAGCATTTTTTCATTTAGTTTTCAAAATGTTGTGAAGGTTCTCAAAGATTTGGCATAATCAATTTTATCCTGCTTAATCTCCCACCAAAATTATTCAAGAAACATTGAATCCCACCTGAACTACCCCTGTTTTCCCTGTATGTCCACAAATGTATAAATTCTACTGCCAAAATATGTAGAAGCAATCAAGATCCCATAATGTCTCTAGTAAACTTTAGCCTTGTTTAGAAAATATCACCATTATTTAGAAGTGACAACTTGTGAGAGTTAAATTATGGTGCATTGATCATATTTTCTCAGGGTCTCTTTTCAAATTTGTGCAAAGAAGGATATCTTCACTCTCCTTCACTTTGAAAGAGGTTACAAAACAGTCCTCTCACCCTATTCGAAAGGCACATCCTAAAGCGGTGAGGATAGATCAAATCCTTATTGAAGGTGTTATCCTTTTCTCGATTCCCGAGTGAAAAGAGTCGACGAATCCCCTCCCGGCTATAAAAAAATCATAATATGACTTGTCTATCTCTCGGTGTCTTGTTAAATCAGATGTTGCTTAGTTTTTCGAGGGGAGAATCAATTTGGATACCAACAGGAAGATTGCACCTTTATAAAGCATTAAAGAAAATTTTATGATGAATGAAGAATGTTGGTGACCACCTTCTTATCTGTGTTCCTCACCAAGATGTTTCTCCTTTAAATTTGAAAATTACATTAGTTTAATATTTAAAATATGGTTTGACCCATGTCTAGTTCCACGAGAATATAGTATATATAGTTCGTCTCCTTGGGATAAATCACACCCCTTACAAGTGACATGAGAATGTATAAAAGGAAATGTAGTTGAAAATAAAGTGAGACATAAAAATATATATCATCCAAACTCAAGCAGATTTTTGAAGGAGAGAAAATATAAGATCATTCAAGGTAGATTTTTGTGAAGAATATTTGTTTAATTTTCATACATTGAAGAAGTTTAGTTGGAGGTTGGTGCTTCCTAAGAGAAAATATTGGTGTCTCTCATAATTTGGTTCCTAAAAATTCTTAGTGGTGGGGATTGGTGTCTCCAGGTGGGTTGATGCCTACAATTTTTGTAATAGACTTTTATTATTTATGATTGGATTTAGACAGTAGATCCAAGTAGTATTTTCTCCATGGTTTCCTTCTTAAAGGGTTTCCACATAAATCTTGTGTTTCATAATTATTATATCTTGTGTAATTGTTATTATTTTGGCTATTAATTTTTTAAATAAAGTAAAATATTATCTTATATTTATTTCCCCCTTAAGTATAAGTGTTTTTTCATCAATAATCACTTGATACACAAGCACACTATGAAACTCTTAGTAAAATAATCTCTACAACATGTTGATTACAATGGAGGCTTCTATGATGAGAATCACTAGTAATATAAGTAAGGACTCACTATTGAAATGCTTTGCCAAGATCATGAATTCTAGGTAATTAGGGCTTATGGTCATACCGATATGAATAAATAAAATATTTTTGCTTTTATTTCAATCACGTATGCTATACCGTAAAAAATAAAAAATAGTCGTTGGAACAATACCACAAGAATCCAAATTTTTGAATGACAAGGTTGTCACACTTGGTGTTTTAATAGTTGGGAACTCTTGTCGAGATTTCATAGCACTTCCACATAGTTAAGATGTATAAAAATATGAATCACTAGTAGAATATTTACATATGGAATTTGTTATGCACAAGGATGAATGGTATACTTAAACTGATTGTTAAGTCAAGACAACAAAGGAATATAATTGATTTGTTAAATATTGAGATCTAAATATTACTGTCAATGTATCATATCAACCACACACATTCAAATATGAGAGTTAATAATAATCTATAATATCGTAATGACACATCGTACATGGTAGAAGGACCATGATTTAATGTTATTTGATAACTCCAAGAAAAAAATTGTTCAAAACCATTACGGGACTAAGACTAACTCACTCTAATACTAAATGAAATTGGTACAATTTTTTACACAATAAAAAATCATCTTAACTTTTTTTTAGTTACTCAATGAGCATTTACATATAAATAACCCTCATAATAGGCTTAACAAATGAAACTAGTAAATACCCCTTAATTCATGATAACAATCATATTCTAAAGGGTTTTCTCAACCACCAATAGTAATCATATTCCTAATAAAAGTAATACTCATAGATATCTCCACCTTGTCTTTTTATCCCTTACAATATAATGGACAAATTAAATACCCATATAATGTAAGCACTAATAAATTCCTAGAAATTATTAGGGGTTATTTAATAAAAATAGAATTTAATGTTAAACCTTAATTTCATAGTAATCTGAATGTACACTATGATATACATCTAATATGATACAATATGACACAAGAAATAAGATGATAAAATATGAAACCCTATGTGTAATAGAGAAAGAGAATGACTTAGTTGATTTACACTTGATCTTAGAATTGATATGGACTAGAAAATTGATGAATAAGAAAGGGATCTTTCTCATCACTTCCTAGATTAAATTCTATGACTTCCGGATATGGCTTTACAAGGGCTCTTGGATTGGGTCGAGAGATTCTGGGTGATAGAGTCCTCTTTTATGCACCCATCAATGTGAAATTGATCGAAGCTTGATTTTTCTAGTGTTGCACAAGTGTCATTGATAATCGTTGTTGGTCACATGTATATCACAACATGATCATCAAGTGTACCTATAACCTGAAAAATAAATATTCACCTACAAAACGCACAATACCACATCAAATCTAGAAAATAAATATGTAATTCAGACTTACCCCTGTGGTCACTCGATTGAGTGAGCTTATGACTAACCATTACACTACATCTCAGACTCCATGTAGTTCTTGTGAGTATTTAAAGGAATCATGCCCTAGGATTCCCTTGTGCAAGCATAATTTATAATGGGATGTAACTGGATGCATCAATGTAAATAGATGTGTGGATGGAATAATGAACTTCCCTTTCTATGTAGTGTATGCATAAAATGTAGTCCCTTTTCCCTTGAATGGATGCTAGATGGATGCCTTTTATGCTCTTAGATGTATTTCGATGCTATCTTAGGTGATGATAGTATATGCTTAGAGTTTGGTCCTGTATTTTGTTCAAATAGCTTTGTAGGGTAAGTGCATAGAGATGGGGGGCCAAAAGGGGGTCAAAAAGGGACACCTTTTTCCCTAAATCATTGAAACTTGAACTTCATCAAATAATTCGGCATACCTATGCTCAAAATTTGACAAAGTGATAATAATAAGAACCATATATCTCATAATATAGTTTCTAAACTATTAATGTTTTTTGAAAATGGTTGAGATTAAGAGGTTCAAATGTGGTGTGTACACAATCTATGTCTATTTTTGTGTAAAAAAAAGAACCTATTGTGTGTGTGGCCCCAATTTTTAAAAAGTTAGTTAAGACCATGTACAAGGTTCCACTAATTTTAAATTTTTATTGTACAAATATATAATTTTTATTAATTTTCAAAGTGAAAAAATCTTGAAAAATGGGGAAATAATTATGTGTGCACCCCATAACTTTGAGAGAAAAAAGTCATTTTTAGTTTATTTTTTGAGTGCATGTAGAATGGAGTTTAGAAAAAACATGTTGATGCAAAATCACAACACCACATGAATGGCCTCAAATATGAGTGGCGCATCCGTTGTGGATCGCATAACATGGGACCATCGCTCAAGCTATGGGACTTGCAGGACTTGAGATGGCCCTCTAGAAAATCCCGATTCTTCTTCCCGATCCAAATGCTAAACTAATCCTAATGCAAAATTGACGTCTAACTACACCTATCCTAACAATGCCAAGGAGACAGGGAGAGAGAAAGTGCATAAAGAGGGAAATCCTACACTAACAAAGTGATAGCACCAAGAAAAGGGGAGTACTTGGTCACAATATCAACTACGAAATGGAGAGAGGTGAGCAATGGAGAGCATAAACAAGATGCACCAAAGACCAAAGATGAAGTTCACATGGAACACCACTTCAACCCATTAAACATGGCTCTGAAAAATTGTAATAAACATCGAGGTATGCACAATATACCCTACAACGATGAGAGGTGAGAAGAGATAATAAAATAAGAAAGTATGGAAAAATACATCACGAAATAGAATTTATTGTTCCAAGATTTCACACGGTACACAATCAGTGGGAAAGGGGCAAGAAAATGCCATTACATAGCCATGAGAGGAGGCTTAGAATCCACTTTCCACCCTAGGGAAGAAAGAGAGAGGGGGCAGGAGAGAAACAATGACCAACCTCTAGAAAAATGCCCCTTCTTTACAATATATAGAAGAATAAGAGGAGAGAGGGAAAATTTGAATCCTACTTCAACCACCCCTGCAAGAGAATTGAATCCACCTACTCTAACCACCCCAGAAAGCATTAAAATATTCCTGTAACAATGATGGGCTTTACTGCAAGACCCATGCCTCCATGTGTTGTTCCTTGTTGGGCAAGAAAGGAGGCTCATTCTTCATCATGGTGGTAGGTGGGAGACTTGACAACCTTGAAAATGGTGGACCGAATTTACCATTCTTCATTAATGGTGGCAGGTGAGTAGAAAGTGCCGAGAGCTCTCCAAAACATCCCCTCCCTCTTGATTTTGAGCTCCTAGTTGAAATATATGGCCATTTGAAGGTCAAGGTCAAGTGCTTAGTGCGGGATCACAATATGTGAAAGGGTCTATTCATACAGATCCACGTGGTAGCCTTGCACACTTTAAAGATTTAGCCCCTTCCTCTCACTCTTGTAGTTGTGTCGAATTGAAACGTGGAACCTTCCATGGCATGATATGTTTCCTTTGCATTTTTCCTAAGCCCTTCCCATTGGCAGAGATGTTTTTCCTAACCCGAGACATGTTGAGGCTCGGTGCACATTTGGGACTTGCCTTTGGATTCACCCCCTAAAAGAGTGCCGAAGGGACACGTGGGGATTTCCGTTGGTTCTCCTTTCCTTAGCCGATTCAACGGCTGGTTCCCCTTTGACTTTTGGCCATGTGGTGAGCCCGTGCACACTTGGGGACCACCTCTAGATTTTAATATTGAAGATGCATCGAACTGACGCGTGAAGGCTTCCTTCGGCTTGTCCCGAGCTTGGACTTTTCAATGGATGGTGTCCCTTTTTGGACCTTGGACACATGGAGGGTTGGTGCTAGTTCAAGGTCTTTCTTTGGGTCACGGATTTTGAATTACGCCGATGAGGCACATGGCACCTTTTGTGGCCCTACTCTACCTCCCTCATGTTCTAACCAAGTCCTTTATTTTTGACAAAGGTTGTATGTCCGACACGGGACACGTGGAGGATTCGATGACTCGTGATACTTAGTCAATTCAATGGCCGATCTGCCTCCACTTGGATCCTTGCCACGGGCAAGCCCACACACACTTGGGGATCCCTGTCTTGGATTCTATCCTTGGAGTTGTGCCAATGAGTCATGTGGTACCCTCCACAAGTTTGTGACTTTTCAACGACCGATGAGACCCCCCTTTAGATCCCGACTACGTGGAAGGCTGGTGCTTGTTGGGGACCACCTTTCGGGCTTGACATTTGAAGATGCACTTGATTGGACGTGTGGAGGCATCCGTTGTTGGCCTGTTGTACTTAGCCGATTCGGGCTTTCTCCTCTTCCTCAATTTTTGGTTGGGTCCCTTCGCTTATTTAGGAGTGACTACGTTGGGTCCTGGACACGTGGAAGCTTCACGCTCATTTGGGGTCTCTATTTTGTTGTGCCTTTTTGGAATTGTGCCAAGTTGACACGTGGCACCTCTCGTGAGTCTATTTTTTCGGCCCCAAGTTAACTCGTATGCGAAGTCCAAAACTTCAAGCTTCTTGTTTGATTTTCTCCTGTTGAGCCTCTGGTCTCTTTTAACGTTATCGGCCTCCTTCACCAACCCTGCCCCTTCATTGTTGGATTTGAAATGTGGGCTCGCATGACTGAATCCGACCCTTCCGATTTTCTCCTGTTGGGTCGTGTTTGATCAATTTTTTTGGGGGAATTTGGGATAACAAAATCCACTTTTTAAAAAAATAGATGAAAAAATTGTAAAATGTGCACCAAAATGTATGCATATGTTTTTGCAAGAAAACAAGGCATTAGTAAACGAAATTATGGATGAAATCCTTAAAATAATCGGATTTTATAAATAATTATATCATTATCAAGTTAAAACTGACCTTGGCATCATAGTATAATTTATTTTTGAATTTCTTAATGCACTAGATATTAGGGCGCACACGTGAAATTTTGATTTTTTTTTTTAAACATGCTTTTAATCATGCAGAAAGCAATCCCGAACCTTTGGTCTAGAAATACAAGCCTTTGGATTGGGTATTACAAACCCCAACAAGATGAAACATGAGCATGTTATAACACGAGCGTGTTATAGCGCAAGCACATTATAATAGAGTAATAGGCCACAATTTTATACCTTTTTTAATATCAGCCATAACGTGCTAACGTTATAACACGTCCTCGTATTTTCCTATCATGTTATAATGTTCCCGAGCCATAACGCAAGCGCGTTATGGCCAAAATTCCCAAAAAATAGATTTGTGTCTACTTTTTGGCCCCGCATTTTTATGCACTTACCTTGTATTTATATGATTCCCATGGTTGAATTTCGTAATTAAAAACTAGAAGGCCAACCCATAATAAAATAAGGTGCCCAAAAGATAAAATAATCCTGAAAAGAGTAAGTAAGGTGGAAAGAGGTAAGGGGCACCCAGAGGGGATGATGGCACCCAAGCGTTGGGGTCCTGGCTAGGCATTGGTGTCTAAGGTCATGAATGATAAAAAAAATTAAAGTACCAAATGGGTTGTATGGTGTAAAATACCATAAAAATATAAAAAACAAATCAAAGAGGCTAAAGATATCTATTAATTACTAGTTTTCTTTCTTATGAATCAAATGAATGCAAGTATGCTTTTAGGACTTAGAAATGTACCTGTGTGTGATTTTTTGTCTATGTTTTCCCCACTTTATTTTTTTGATTAGATACTCCATAACATAAGTAGATAATAAATGTTTACCTAATAACCATGTAAAATGTGATGGGGATAACGTGTCAAGGAGACAAGTGAAAGCATGAAGTGATAAAAATGAAGCATGGAAGCCAAGAAAGAGGAAGTGACCCTATGGGTGAAGTGTATTGTGTTGTACCATGTTGTACCTATTTTTTTTTTAATGTAGGGCTTCTTCTTGTTGTTTATTAAGGATGTACCTACAAAATAATAATGAAATAGTAATCAAAGTCGTGTATTATGAAAACTCTAGAAATTATGTAAAAGTTTGTAAACGTATTATTAAAAGGAAAGTGTGTACTTGATGATCATGAGTGTAAAAGGATAAAAATTTGCCCTGAAAATGCTTTGTGTAGAGAAATTATTTTAGGTGATCTCATGCCAAGAGTGAATTTTGTAAGTGGCCTCATGCTAAGAATGAGTTTTTTGGGTGATCTCATGCCAAGAGTGATTTTTAGGGCGATCTCATGCCACGATAGAAGAGTGTTGGGGAGATAGGTCTAGTGTACGCTCGTTTCATTATTTCTACTCGATTATACACCACTAGAGATTATGTGATCTTGTTTTGTTCTAAGTTGTACCATATTAGTTCTAAGTTGTACCGATTTTAATGGAGAAAGAATGCATTCTAATTGCTATTGGATTGTGTCTGTCTTTATGAAAAATACTATGTAAATTATTGTGAATTGTGATGATATGAAAAGATAACTATATATACCCCTAGGGCATAGGCGCTCGGGAGAGTTTAGAAGTGCTCAGAACTAGTGTCTCGTATTAAAGTAATGGTGTTTGTGTTGAACTGAGGACCCAAGTCGATGTTGGGTTATTTCGTAATTGTAGCCTGTATTGATTATGTACTTGTACATATCTAAAATTTAGCTCTCACCAGTGTTGTATGGGGTGACAGATTCTCCTAATGTATGTCCCCCTCATTTGGGGTGTATGTAACACTGATAGGATGATTCGGTCAAAAGGAAAGAACCTAAAACTACTTTGAAGTGTATACCTGCAAGAGGAGGGAATGTGCATGATAGAAACTAAGGCACATGCAAACAAGTATGGATAGTAAGATGTGTTAGTAGAAAAATTAGTAAGCATGTAATACAAAATAGTGTAACAAGAAAGTGTGCATACAAGATGGACTGCAAAGAGTGGGTTTCAAACATGGGACATCACTCACAATGTCACAAGACAATCAGGTTTGAAGTGGCCAAAAGATTTCAAGTAATGATCAAACAAGACATAGAGCATAGCCTACAAACAATAGTATACAATATAAATCAATGGAAAATAATAGCAAGTGAAGTATTAGAAAAGCATGGTGGGAAATAGTTTCTGCAAGATAAATAATACACATGAAGAATCCATTACCATGTTAGAAAGATAAAAATTATGTCATATCATGTATAGATCAATGGTAAGTAATGTGATAGTAAGAAGTAGTAAATAATGAAACAATAACATCTGTGATGTGCAATAGTAGTAAATGTAGATGCCCCTGGAGCCTCGGTGGAACTGGTAAGAGGTACAAGGCCAAGCATCATTATTGCGTGTAAAGATCTGTAGAAAGTCTGCATTCACAACTAAAGACTAAGTGAATGCACATGTGTATGTAAAAAAATATTGACATACTAAGTATCTGTCTAGCATGGGAAATAAAGTGTACAAGTAATTATAAGAAAGAAAACATAAATGCAACTAAGATATGAAATATCTTATCTATGAATGATATGGAATGGTATTCAAATTGAATGTGATAGGAGCAACGTGCCCCCTAGTGGATGTGGATCAGTATGAGATGAGGTTCATTTATAAAATATCCCTCAATAATCAAGAATGAACAATAAAACAAGAGTGTGTCATCGAGAAATGGTTTGAAAATAGATGTGAGAAAGATAGCTCATGAAGCACGAGACCAGATAGTGTATAATAGGTGAGGTTAATTTTAGATTAATAACCTCATTAGTCAAGTATGAATCATGGAAATAGAATGCGTGATAGGGTAGTGATAATACAAAGTGTATCGAGATGTGTAGGATTTCTTAGAAATAGAAAGTATGGAGCATGGAGCATAATAGTTGAAATGGTAGATACCTAATGATGTTAGGAGGGGGAGAAAATTAAGCATAATGGCCCCCAACCGTATGATGATGAAAGAGATCCAATTAATGTGAATGGAAAGGTCTATAGACTCCATGTATGAGGAGATAAAGGCATGTGACCATGCTCTAAGATCGGTGTTTTATGAGACTAACAATGTATATGTGAAGGAGACCTAGATGGTGAACACATATGTGAAGTAGACCTAGGAGGTGATGAGAAACTATGTGAAGTATACTTAGAAGGTGATGAGCACCTATGTGAAGTAGATCTAGTAAGGAAAGAAGGTGGTTAAATCCTATGTGAAGGGGCTACCCAAGTAGGTGATTTAGGCGGAGAATATGGACTATAAGACCGATGAGAACGAGTTAGTCATGTGCGAATAGAAGAGATAAGTCCATAATGTGCCTTAGATTTGAGAGGCCCAAGGGGCCTAGATGTTGCATCTAGTGAGAGGACATCCTCAAAAGGATGTAGAGTAAATGGTGTGTATGACAACACCTTTGAGAGTGATAACTTGTTTATTGTGAATAAATTTGAGACATAAGTGGTTCATGGAAAAGATAGCCTAAGTTTTACATATTCAAGGAAGAACTAAGATCATGTCACAACCTTTGATTAAAGGTGCCACAATGAATGTCACAATCATAGTGAAATTTCCTATTGTAATTGGAATCTAGATGTAACCATAAAATTTGGGAATTGGATATGAAATTTGAGAGAGTGGATAGTTGATAGTGACAAGGAGTGCAAGAGATCACACACCAATAGGATCCAATGGATTAATCATGGTGTTATTGATAGTATAAGATTTGATAGAAGCATTAATGTGTATTGTACTAGAATAAAATTTAGCATGATAATCCTAATCAAATATTGTGATGAGTGGTGGATATACATCAATATTAACAACTAGAAAATGAAGATCCCCGATGAAGGAGGAAGCACATAAAAATATGTATGATTAGCTGAAGAATCTAAAACTTTCTTGTCATTCTTATGAAATGGATCTTTAAATATTTTCATCTTTTGGTTTTCATTGGTGGCTTGGATGACGAAGGCTCAAGGAGCTCGATTGCATCATTGTCGATAATATCTTGAAAGATATGACTTAATTTGAAAAATTGATCAGTTGAATACCCAACACATTGATGATAGTCACATCTATAATTTTCCTCATAATTGCGGCCTTTAGGTTGAGATGGATCAATATTCAGCACTGGTGGAAGTGTAGTAAGATTGCTTTCTATAAGTTTTGGAAATAGAAGATGAGATACATAATGCAATTTTGTAAATGTACGCTTTGGAGGTTATGATTGAAGCTTTTCATGAGTAGAAATAGTGTTAATAGTATCTTTGGCTTCAATGGGCTTAGGGGATGGTTTGAAAGAAGATTTACTTTAAAACCGATTAGAAGATGAAGTCATATCATGATATTTGATCTTTCCCATAGATAAGAGTTTTATTTCACATAACTTAATATTATCACATAATTGATCAAATGAGGGAGAGTTTTCAAATATAAAACTCTTTTATAATGGAGATAAAAAAAAACTTTGAACAAAAATATCTTGCAATTTCAAATCCATGAGTACATTAGTCATTTTAGCTAAATGTTCTTATAGCATAAAGCATAGTTAGTAAGATGCTCATTAAATCCTTGTTTGATTTTTGCAATTTTAGCATAGGATATTTTAGAACCAATGTTGATTGAAAAATGTGCAAGGAAAGCATCGAATAGATGCGTGAATGATGTCAATGAATGAACGGGTAGATCATAGAACCATTACATGGCATAGTCTTGGAGACTCCGAGGAAATAACTTAGCTAATAATGTATGATCATCCACATAATCTAGATATTCCACATGAAAATATTGGAGATGTTCTTGAGGGTCACCATGGCCATTGAATGTGGGTAGCTTAGGAGTTATGAAGTTTAAAGGAAGTGAATAAGTGGAAATGGTAGGTGCAAAAGGAGTATGAAGGAGTAAGGTGGAATCAAGAGATGGATGTGCACGAGAAGTAGCTATCTGAAGTTGACAAACTTGAGTCTATAGATCTTGATATAAAGAAGCTAAATCAGAATTATTTGAAGATCCAGGTTATGTACTAGAATCATTTGGTTGATATTAATTTTGGTTTAATTTGACAAAATAATAACACTGTAATAAACACCAAATATGTAAATATTGCAATATAATTCATTCAGGATATCTTATTCATGATTGTTGAGTTACATATATAGACCAATTAACCCCTACAGTGGTGGATTCAAACATTATCTTTAATCCCTACATAATCTCACACCCATCTCCTAATATCTCTCTAACATCCCTTTATTATCTCACACAACTTTAGCTACGTGAGTTGTTCTCACAACTCACCAATATAATTAAACTATTACAACATTATATGAGTTGTTTCTATTACAAATAAAAAATAATATTAATGTTCACACTAACATTCACCCCCTTAGTGTGAACATGGGGCAAAGTGGAACTGAAACCAAAATCATATGCCACCGCATACTTTTAGGTTTGCATACTATTTTTGAATCTTGTTATTTGGATCTTGTTGCACATGACCACTACTATGCAAAGAACACATCCCACATTTATCCCATGTGAATGAAACGAGGTCGTTTCACTGGCCGATCATCTTCATAAAGAAGTACAATAGTCAGAGGATCTCTGCAATCGGAGGATTTCTACGCTTAGCTTTCCTCCTATACAATTGTTTCACAATTCCGTACCTTCCACACCATATCACAATACGTTCAAGAGATTATATTATTAATTCTCATATGTTCTAAGCAAACATGCAACAATATTTTGTTCTTATTCTCACACTACGAAAATTAAACACAAAACTCGAATGAAATTGCCAAAACACTATTATTATGTGGCCCATTCTGCTTGTGGGTGGCGAGAGGTCGTTGTTGATCTCCTTCCTCTGTTTCCTCTTTTCTTTCATCCTCTATTTTTATACTAATAACTCATTTGTATTTGATCATGAAGCTCAAAAATACCCCCCAAAAATTAGACATCGCGTACAAAACGAAAATGTGTCTCAGGAGAGATGTAGGCAATTTTGTTTTGTTTTTGGAATTTTTATAACAATACAAATTTGAACTTATTTTTTACAAAGACAATATGGTAACACTTAAATTTTTATAAAAATTACTCATTAAAATGTGAATAACAAACCGCGAAATAAAATATGTTAAATAGTATACAAAAATAACACATAAAAATATAATAACTAGCTTAAACATTTTTTTGTTTAATTTCCAATTTTCACGTGGATGTCATTATAAAATTCAAAACTTAAATAACTAAATTCCTTAATAACAGTCCTCCTAAAGCTATTAGACCACACAAAGTGAAAAACTAAAATTTATAAACATAAATAAAAATAAATGATAATATAAAATATTAATCCACAAAAACTATTATAAATTTGACTTTGAAAACATAAATGGACTAAACAATTAAAATAAATAAAACAATTTAAAAATATATACTCAAAGTAAATCAAAGACTAGTTGTTATAAAATTTAACTAAACCTAATGACATAATTATACGTCTACCTTAAAAAAACACATCTATTATTATTTTTTAAATACCATTGACTATAAAGACACGAAGAAAGGTAGACGTGACAAAGAATGTTCGCAAGGAAGATGGATGTTGAACAAATATGCATAGACACGGATCAGGGGACTGAATTGGACCAAATTGAATAACTCTAACACAAATCTGATCTCTATTAACACGCACTCCACATGGGCATTGGATCTGTATTAACCTGATAAAAATACATGGAAACTGGACGTCTTGCACAAAGTAGCTTTGAATTTCCACTTGTTAATTTGTCTTGCACATGGATATTTTCACCTTCACTCAGTCCATTACATACCAAAATAGGTGTGGATCATATCAAGAGCACGTGATCTACCAAAAAGACCATGTTGCAACGAATAGAAATATACAACAGAATGTTATTTGGCTGAAAATTATAAATACTACGTATTTATTAGCAAAGGCGTCCAAAGCAACACAGTTAGTTGGATGGATAACCATCTAGAATTTCCTCTCCAACGCATGGTCAAAAATCTAAACAAGAATTTATAAATTCGTTTTCTCACATGATAACTCGTTGCTTCCATACGGATCTGCCATGCTCTGATCCCAGATATTAATTTTGGTTTAATTTGACAAAATAAAAAGGCTATAATAAACACCGAATATGAAAATATTGCAATATAATTCATTTGGGATATCTTATTCATTTTTTTAGTTACATATATAGATCAATTAACCCCTACAATGGTGGATTCAAACATGATCTTCAATCCCTACATAATCTCACACCCATCTCCTAATATCTCTCTAACATCTCTTTATTATCTCACACAACTTTAGCTACATGAGTTGTTCTCACAACTCACCAATATAATTACATTATTACAACATTATATGATTCGTTTATATTACAAATCATATATTACAAATACAAAAATAATATTAATGTTCACACTAACATATAAATTCCTAACAGCTATACACTAGAATCATTTGGTTGAATCAGTGGAGTGGAAGTAACGGTGGAGATAGGAATGTGAAGTGGTTGAGTGGAGGCTATCACACCAAGGAGAAACCTAAAAGAGTTATTGAAGTAGCATCTTGAGAGTTTTTAGGATTTAGGAAAGTATGGAGAATATGCGAGAATATGTGTAGGATTTTCACACAAAGCTTGATAAAAATTAGTAATCTTGTATAATTTTTCTTGATCAACATTGATATCCTCATTATATGATTGTTCACTATCAAATGTTTTAATGTCTTCAAGATGAACATTACTTGAGTTGGAAAAGGGATTATTAGATTCATCCATTGATTTAGAAACCCTACGGGTAAATGGAGGAAGCTCTATATGCTCAAAAGACCCAAAATGACCACTACGAGTAACAGGCATAAGAAGAAAACCCTAGAAAGAAGGTGGAATTTGAGTGATGGGTTCACAAAATGATTTAACAAAAATATAATTTAATGTTAAACCCTAATTGCATAGTAACTGAATGTACACTATGATATACAATTGCTATGATACAAAAATGACACAAGCAATAAGCTAATGAAATATGAAACCCTAAGTAAAATAGAGAGTGTTGGGGTGTGGAGCCTATTTTTGGTCTTCTCAAATCAGTATTGAAGTGTGGAGTTCAAATTGGGAAGATGAAAGGTCATGACCATTTCTTTTCCAACCATGGGAAGATGAAAGGTCATGACAATTTCTTTTCCAACCATGGGAAGATGAAAGGTCATGACTTTCAAACTTCTAGGGTCGGCTTTTAGACTTCTTAAAGGATTGTAATCCTATAAATAGAGGTGTTAGGGTATCTTGAAGATATCTTGTGTGTTCAAGAGGTCTTGAGTCTTAGTGATCAAGAGTGATCAAGGTTAAGCAATTGGGTGTCAATTGTGGTTTATATGTGGTTTAACATCTTTAGAATTCTGTTGTAAGTTCATAACTCGAGAGAATACTGTGAGAGTTGTTTTACTCTTGTTGATAATAAAATCTGAGCAAGTTCTTAGTGGACGTAGCCCACATTGGGTGAACCACGTTAAATCTTGTCTTGTCTTCTTTTGTGTATTATTTATTTATGTTGTTATATTTCGCATGTATACTTCTTGCTATATAGTTTCCTACTATTGTGATTTGAGGAATTGTTTCTACATATTTGTTCTCTAATTCCTAACAATTGGTATCAGAGATTTGGTGGTTTTTTCTAAATTTTTAAATTACAGGGAAATTTTAGTTTGAGTGGGAGCTATGGTGGTTGAGGGAAGATCAAGGGTTGAGAATTTCAATGGGTAGAACTTTGGTTTGTGGAAGATGCAAATGGAGGATTACTTATATCAAAAGGACCTCCATGTTCCTTTGGCTGGAAAAGCAAAGAAACCTATAGCCATGTCGGATGAGGATTGGGAGTTGCTGGATAGAAAGGAACTTGGGGTAATTCAGTTATGCCTTACATCTTCGGTTGCTTTCAACATATCGCAGAGAAGACCACGGAAGGTCTCATGAGTGTGTTGGGGAAGTTATATGAAAAACCCTCTACCTCTAATAAAATATTTTTGATGAAAAAATTATTTAATATGAAGATGTCTGAGAATGGTTCTATTTTTGTTCATTTGAATGAATTTAATATGGTTGTGAGTATGTTAAACTCGGTAAAAATTGACTTTGATGATGAGGTCAGGGCTTTGTTGATTTTGTGCTCCTTACTAGATAGTTGGGATAGCTTGGTTATGGCTATAAGTAATTCAGTCTCTAATAATTCAAAGCTGAAGTTTGAGGATGTAATAGGTGTGATCCTAAGTGAGGAAATGTGAAGGAAGAGCACCGGATATTCTTCTACTTTTGGAAACACTTTGATAGTGGAGAGTAGAGGGAGATAAAAGAACAGAGGGAAAGGTAACCATGGGAAGTCAAATGATTGTGGAAGGTTGAAGTCCAAGAGTAAGTTAGAATGTTGGCACTATGGGAAGGTTGGTCATGCTAAGAAAAATTGTTGGGCTCTTCGGGATAAGAATAAAAAAGAGGAAAGTAAAGAGGTAAATGTGGTAGCAGGTGATGTTTGTTAGGATGGCTTAATACTTTCTTTAGATAATATTGTTGAGTCTTGGGTGTTTGTTTCAGGGGCTTCTTTCCATGCCACCCCACATAGACATTACTTTACTAATTTTTTCAAGGATATTTTGACATGTATATCTTGGTGATGACGAACCATGCGAATGGGAACAC
The DNA here is from genome assembly GCA_018340775.1 of Taxus wallichiana var. yunnanensis. Lineage (NCBI taxonomy): Eukaryota > Viridiplantae > Streptophyta > Pinopsida > Cupressales > Taxaceae > Taxus > Taxus wallichiana. The sequence goes on from CM031234.1 coordinate 760,735,238, forward strand.
ATGGCTACTTAAAGATTTCATACATGTGCCTAATTTGAGGTGGAAATTGATATCAAGAGTTAGTTTGGAAGTGATGGTGTATGGTCGGTTTACAACGGATTCTTGGAAGGTTACCATATGGAGCTCTTGTCGTTGCAAGAGGTAAAAAAATTGGTACTTTGTATTTAACTAGTGGTGTTGATTATTGTAATTTAGTTGTTGCAGATGGAGATGTAACTTTGTGGCACCAGAGACTCGGTCATATGAGTCAAAAGGGCATGTAGATTATAAAGGACAAGTTTCCCAGATTAAAGGAGTTAGATTTAGACTTCTGTGAGGACTATGTTTATGGAAAATAGAAGTAAGTGAGATTCCTCAAGGTTGGACCTACTAGGAAGGAGGGTAAGTTGGATTTAGTGCATACAGATGTATGGGGGCCAACTAAGGTAAACTCTATTAGTGGTTCATGTTATTATGTCACTTTCATTGATGATGCAACTAGAAAAGTTTGGGTATATTGCATTAGAAATAAATCTGATGTGTTTAAAACCTTCAAAAGATGGAAAGCCTTGGTTGAGAATGAAACAGGTCTCAAGTTGAAATGTCTCAGTTAGATAATGGAGGGGAGTATTGCAGCAATGAATTTCTTGATTATTGTTCGGTAAATGGGATCCGCAAGAAAAGAACGGTTCCAAATACTCCACAGAAAATGGAGTGTCAGAGAGAATGAACAGGACAATCATGGAGCATGCTAGGTGCATGAGGTTACATGCGGGGTTGCCACTCATGTTTTGGGTGGAAGCGGTGAGCATAGTTGTTTATCTGATTAACAGAGGACCCTCTATGGCTTTGGATGGAGGTACACCTGAGGAGGCTTGGTCTGGTAAGAAAATTGATTACTCATTTCTTAGAGTATTTGGATGTGAGGTATTTGTTCACATTGATAAAGATGATAATACTAAGTTAGAGGCTAATTCTGAGAAATTCACCTTTGTTGGATATGGTGAGGATGACTTTGGTTTCCATGTTTGGAGTCTTAAGGACAAGAAAATATTTCGGTCTAGAGATATTTTATTTAATGAAAAATTCATGTATAAAGATCAGTTGGAGGAACAAAAATAGGAATCAAAGAAAGAATACACAATTTTAGAGGACATTAAAGATAACAAGGTTTCTAAGGATCCGGTTTAGGTGCAACATGTTCTGGCACATCCAGTTCAAGAACCTACTCATCAAGAACCCCAAACTCTTGAGGTGATAAGGTCTTCTAGACTAAGAAGGGAACCTAAATGATTTACTCCATCTTTGAATTATTTATTACTCACTGATAGTGGAGATCCAAATTAGTTTGAGGAAGCAGTGTAGGTGGATGCCGGAAGAAGTAGGAGCAAGCCATGGATGAAGAACATAGATCTCTTATATAAAAATAGACTTGCGATCTGGTGGAGCTACACGAGGGAAAGAGAACATTACAAAACAAGTGGATGTATAGGATCAAAGAGGAAGATGGAGTCACGAAAAGATACAAGGCCCGGTTGGTGGTCAAGGGATTTGCACAAAATAAAGGTATAGAATTTGATGAAATTTTTTCTCCTATTGTTAAAATGACTTCTATTAGAATTGTTCTTGGTTTAGTAGTAGTAGAATACCTGCACTTAGAGTAGTTGGATGTGAAGATTGCATTCCTTCATGGTGAGTTGGAGGAGGAATTATATATGCAGTAGCCATAGGGTTATGAGGTCAAAGGGAAGGAGAGGTTAGTGTGAAAATTGAAGAAGAGCTTGTATGGCCTGAAACAAGCTCCACGGAAGTGGTACAAGAAGTTTGATAGTTTTATGCAGGAGCAGGGTTACTCTAAGTGTCACTCAGACCATTGCGTGTACATCAAGAAGTTTCTTGATGGTAGTTATATTATTTTGTGCTTGTATGTGGATGATATGCTTGTTATATGGAAGAACATGCGGAAATAAAGGTACTCAAGAAGCAACTTGGTGACTCCTTTGCTATGAAGGATTTGGGGGTAGAGAAACAAATCCTTGGTATGAGAATAACTCGGAACATGAAGGAGAGGAAGCTGGTGTTATCTCAAGAAGAGTACATAAAGAAGATCTTGGAGAGGTTTAGTATGTAGGATGCTAAATTGGTTAGTAATCCTTTGGCAGGTCACTTTAAATTATCAAAGAAGCGAGTCCCAGGACGAGGAGGATAAAATACGATGTCCAAGGTACCATACTCATCGGTTGGTAGATTGATGTATTCTATGGTATGCACTAGGCCTGACATTGCCCATGTAGTGGGAGTAGTGAGTAGGTTTATGAGTGATCCAGGTAGAGAGCACTAACAGACAGTGAAGTGGATCCTTTGGTATTTGAGAGGGACCATGGGAGAAGCATTGTGTTTCAGTGGATCAAACACTACATTGCGTGGTTATGTAGATTCGGATATGACATGATATTTGGACAGCAGGAGGAGCATGACAGTTATGTATTTATGGTTGGTGATACAACAGTGAGTTGGATTTCATGGTTACAAAAGGTTGTGGCTTTGTCAACCATAGAGGCTGAGTATGTTTTTGCCACAAAGGCAAGCAAGGAGATGATTTGGCTATAGTAGTTGTTTGATGAGTTGGGTCATAAGCAGGAAGTTGGGAGACTACACAATGATAGTCAGATCGTTATTCATTTAGTGAAGAACTCGATTTTCACTCTAGGATGAAGCAGATTCATTGAGATATCATTTCATCAGGGTAGCTTTAGAAGAAGATAAGTTGAAGCTGGAAAAGATTCATACCAGTCAGAATCCTATGGATATGATGACCAAGGTGGTCACAAGGGAGAAGTTGAAGTTGTGTTCAACTTTGATTGGCCTTCATGGTTGATAATGAAGGGTTGAGAACTTTTCTTAGTAGGAACAATCTCCAAGTGGGAGATTGTTGGGGTGTGGAGCCTATTTTTGGTCTTCTCAAATTAGTATTGAAGTGTGGAGTTTGAATTGGGAAGATGAAAGGTCATGACCATTTCTTTTCCAACCATGGGAAGATGAAAGGTCATGATAGTTTCTTTTCCAGTGGGAGAAGATGAAAGGTCATGACTTTCAAACTTCTAAGGTTGGCTTTTGGACTTCTTAAAGGATTATAATCCTATAAATAGAGGTGTTAGGGTATCTTGAAGATATCTTGTGTGTTCAATAGGTCTTGAGTCTTAGTGATCAAGAGGTGATCAAGAGTGATCAAGGTTAAGCAATTGGGTGTCAATTGTGGTTTAGATGTGGTTTATCATCTTTAAAATTTTGTTGTGAGTTCATAACCGAGAGAAGACCGTGAGATTTTTTTACTCCTGTTGATAATAAAATATGAACAAGTTCTTGGTGGACATATCTCACATTGGGTGAACCACGTTAAATCTTGTCATGTCTTCTACTTGTGCATTATTTATTTATGTTGTTATATTTCTGCATGTATACTTCTGCTATATAGTTTCTTCGATGTGATTTGAGGAATTGTTTTCACATATTTGTTCTCCAATTCCTAACAGAGAGAGAAGGACTTAGTAGATTTGCGCTTGATCCTAGAGATGATCTGAAATGGAAAAATGATGAACATGAAAGGGATATATGTCATTAATTCCTAGATGAAATTTTGTGGTTGTCATATAAGACAAAACTACGGCTCTTGGACTAGATCAAGGGCACCTGGGCACCAAAGTCTACTTCTAGGCACCCGTGATGGTGAAAATATTTGGAACCTGATTTTTTTGGTGTCACACAAGTTTCTTTGATAATCATTTTTGGTCACGTGTGTTGTAATATGATCACCGAGTGCACCTATAACCTGTAAAATAAAGATTCACCTATAAAACCTAGAATACCACATCAAACGCAAAAACTAAAGATGCAATATGGAGATTCAGATTGACCTCGGTAGTCACCCAACTAAGTGAACTTACACCCAAGTGTTACATTACATCTCGAGACTCCATGTAGTTCTTATGAGTGTGTGAAATAATCATGCGCTAGGATTCCCTTCTGCAAGAGCACTTGATAACCCTTTTGTAACTAGATGTATCCATGTAAATAGATGTGTGGATGGAATAATGAACTTCCCCTTCCTAAATAGTTTATGTGTAAAATTTAGTCCTTGTCCCTTGAATGGATGCAAGATTCGGTGATGATAGTAGATGCTTAGATCTTGGTTCTTTATTTTGGTCACATATCTTTGTATTTATATGATTCCCTTGGTTGGATTTCATAATTGACAACTGGAAGGCAGTCCCATAAGAAAATAAGATGCCCAAATTATAAAAGAAGCCCAAAGATTGAGTAAGGTGGAAAGAGGTCAAGGGCATCCATATGGGATGAGGGCACCTAGGCATTGGTATCCTAGTTGGACATTGGTGTATGAGGTCATGAAAGATAAGTAAAGTACTGATTGGGCTATAAGGTGTAAAAGACCAAAAAGAAGAAAAGAAACAAATAAAATAGGGCAAAGATAGTTGTCAATTACTAGTTTTCTCACTTAGGAATCATATGAATACAAGTATGCTTATGTACCCAAGCTCATGATTTTGTGTCTACAAGGGGAAATAATTAGGAAAATGTTAATGATGCTTGTTTAATTTTTATTTTTCATTGTCTTTAAATTTTTTTGAGGGTTTGGACCCATGCTCTTTTTTTTGACATGACCATCATAGTGATTGCACAAATACCATATTTTATAGAGAAGAGGTTGTGTAACCATCATGGTCGTTGTACAACTAGTGCTTGTGCTTTAGAAGATGGAGGAAAATACTTTGTAATTAATTGATTTTTCTCATTGACTATTTTCACTTTTGTGGAATTATTGTTTTGATGAGATGTTCTAGTACATTTGATTTTCTCTTGATGGCATACATGGATTATGTCCATCAAAGGATATATCAAGAGTAGGATTGGATTGTACAAATATTTCCTTTAGTGACCCCGATTGAGACATATTGTCTTGATAGGGAAAGGATGTGAAGTTAGCCTAGACTAGACCAATTTCCCCAACTAGAAAAAGACTTGGCAATTTCTTGACTTATTGGGATATAGATTGGAACACTTTTTGATTTCCTAGAATTTGTCGAGAGGACCATTACATTGTAGGATTTTTACAGGATATTAGGGGTTCTAGTTATGGGGAGGAATCTAGTCATGAGAAGGGATAGATCATCAAATGACACTCAAAGATGGGTGACATATTTGGGTTATGAAGGTGCTCTTGAAATGAGTGTCAATAAGGGTGTTAGATTTGTTTTAATGGAGACATCCCCTATCCATACTCTACACAAGTCCTTAATGGTATATTGACTTCACATTTTATTGGAGATCGGGGTAGAGATATGTTTTTATATTGTAAGGCCCCCATTTTACAGAGCATCAAGGATGATGGTGAAATTTACTCATGGGGGAATTTAACCTTGGATACTACATACCGTGATTTATAAAAGTTAGTTAGGTTTATTTTTAAATCTCTTATCCATTCTACATTGGTCCTGTTATGGGTCTATGAGAGGGTTATCATCTAAAATATGGGTATCCTCTAAAAGAGGGTTGTGGAGATTGATTTTCTAATTCTTGTTAGATCAATGAGGTGGATAGATATGGTGCCTCTCATAATGACACATAAACAATAAAACACTTTGAATAGTATAAATATGGTCGCATACCATTAATATTCATGCTTAGATTATAGGTTGGAGAGGGTGCCTCATTGGTCACTTTTGAAGCCCTACATAGTCTATTAACCAAGGAAGATAGAGAGAGTACATCTTGTAGTACGGGTACCCTAATAGTTTAGTCATGTATATGTTAACACCCTCCATATAGTCGAGATTGTGTTTATAGTTACGAAAAAGGATAAATCCAAGTAGCTACAGAGGTTGAGATGGATTGTTGTGGTATTAGGGATACGATAAGGAAACATCAAGTTGTACCTAAATAGGTCATCAAAGTAAAAATATCCCTAGCTAGATATTTGTAGATTAGAGAAGTTGATGTAAAGAAAGAGGATGAAGAGGAGGAGGAGGCTAAGGTAAGGATAGAGGAGGAGGAGGTTGAGGAGGAAATAGAGATAGAGGAGGATGAGGGTAGTGAGGAGGAGGAGGAGGAAGGCTTAGAGGAGGAGGTGACACAGGTGAAGGAAAAGGTGAAAAATCCCAAGGAGGTAGTTGACACTAATTGGGTTGAGGTTGATTTAAGTGAATAACTATTATCATTTTTTTTTTTAGTATATAGATTAGAGTTACTTGGTTACATTTTAGTGGTTTTTCCTAACTCGTGTTGTGTGTGTTTTTTTTGTTTATAGTCACTACTACAGATTTGAGAGATCTCATTCAAAGTGAATGAACCTTGACCTATTCACTTTTTCGTTTTACCTATCTCAAAATACCCTAACATTGTACCTGGACTAGTAACACATGAAAGTTGTCACACAAATATGTTTACACCTATATGGCATGTATCAAATGAGCTATCCGGATGGAAACTGTAACTTCATATTGAGGTGGTAGGTAGTTTATTATCATGATATACTTACAGGGGAGATGTCGGTCTAGTCATAGCATGAATTTGAGAATTGTGCCCTCCCATGAGCATTCACATCACTCACCACCATAGAGGCTCACATGTAGGACATAGAAGGTTGTGAAATGGGAGTTGCATTATGATACCTCGTCCCACTACTTCATAGTGGTCTCAAAAGGATGGATAGGCTTGACATCCTTATTGCTTTAGACATATTTTTGTGTGTATATTGATTTTTTGTATTTTTATTAATTTTTAGTGTTTTGATCATACTCTCCCTTTGGTGTGATGGGATTATATTGGAAATTTGAAATATATATAATATATGAATTATTTTTGGCATGAAATTCCCTTTTTTATTTATATATACATGTTTTACTTCATTTGTGTACTTTTTAAAAGTTAGGAATGTTCAGTGTTTTTATAATTTTTCAAATGAGTTCTATGGATGTAGGTAATTGATAAGGAAAATGAAGTAGGAAATACAAATGATCATGATAGTGCTTAGGAAACTCATCTTTCAAATAATTCAATAAAAATCATTTCATTCGCAGATATGATATTGATGCTATAGAGATAATGTATCTTACTATGCTCTTAACCCCATGCAACCGGTGAGATTTGAGGGCTCACAACCGAGGATTATGAAGGATGTGATATATGTGGATGAGTGCTATGTGAACAAGAAATGATGGAGAGAAAGTGGGAGGTTTAAGAATACTTTTTGAAACGTGTAACTTGTTTTTCATTAATATTTCTTTGATTGACTTTAAAACAACTTACACTTTATAAGCTTAAGATAGACTTAGATATGTGGATAACCTATTCATTGAAAATATCAAGTTTTAGGATTTTATATTTTTGGTAACTTTGCATCAAATTATTTAGAATTTATTTGAAATGACACATACATCTTGCCCCATGCTACTAGTAAGAAGTGAGGGTCATCACCAAAGGAAAACGCAGGTGACTAAGGGCATATACCTCATGTTTTAGCCTCACACGCTAGTAATAAGTGTGATCTCATCACCAAAGACTAGGGAGGATGAAATATGTAGTCCTTTATCATATTATATATACTATTTTTATTTTGTTTTGTTTTGTTTTGGCCTTTAGGACAGTCTATTTTGATTTTGTATTATGTTTTTGGGAAGAATTTTTTTCCTAAATCTCAAACCCACCCACTAGTAAGATGTGAGGGCTTGTCACTTAGGAATGAGATGGAAACTATAGAATTTTGGTTAAGACATTAAATCCTTTTTTTTAGGAGAGAAGTTTTGAGGGGAAGATTTTCATTAGGAAAATTCTAGGTAGAATTGTAGGAAACATTTGTCTAACATAAGAGAGTTATAAATAAGTGAGGTGTACAAGTTCCCTTTTAAGAAATATTAAACATAAATTTATGAGATAGAATATGTGAATATGAAGCATAATAAATTCGTGAATGTGTATAAATGAGATATTTTTCAATGAATGAATAGTTAAAATTATTATCAAATAATAAAAATTGTAGTAATCTTGACTAGACAAAATGGTTAAATACAATTGATACAAACTATGAAGATGTGATAATGAAAATTTAGGAATAATATGATTTGTATGTAAAATAATTTAAGATGAAGTAAGTTACCAAATTTTCCAAACTCCTCACCTTCTAAAGTGTGTAGACAACAAGCACCATTATTAAAATATTTGGTTACTTCATAAGGGACATGCCATTTTAGGTCTAAATTTTTGACCCTTTCCAACATTATTATGTATGTGAATGTCAAGCCTCAACACAATATCATTAGTATGACTTGGGCATTTGTAAAACTTTTTATTTTATTGTTGACATATTTTATCTACGTAGACCTAGTGATGTTTCTCAACCTTGAGCCTCTTCTCATCCAAGCTTTCCATATCCATTAAACAAGTTCTTGTATACTCGTTTTCATCTAATATGCCTTGTAGTGACAAAAATATTGTAATCTCTACTTCTAGAGGAAAACAACATCTAAACCAATAACCATGGAGAAAAAAATTTCCCTATTAGTGTTTGAATGAAAGTATTATAGGACCATAATATTGGGAATAGCTTTAAGTGTTAGTCTCTGTTTTTATCTTTTACTATTTTGAGGAGAATGGACTTCAATGTTTTTTTACTCACCTCAACTTAGCCATTTTCCTTAGGATAATATAAGGAGACTATGTGATGAGATATTTTAAATTTCTCACATAATTCATGAACCTCTTCATTCTAGAATGATGATCCATTATTAGATATAATTAATTGAGGGACAAGACATCTACAAATGATCTAGTTCAATATGAATTTGGAAATGACCAAACCAAGTACCATGGTCACAGAATTGCCTCTACCTACTTTGTGAAATATGTTGTTTGTATGATGATGAAGTTATGGCCAGGAGTAGATGCAAGGAGAATTTCCTTATCAAATTAAGGCCATGTGTAGAGAATGGTAATGGCCTAATAATCAACTACAAAACCTAGGTGGGTATGTGTATCATGTATAAAAAATCTTGGCATTTCTAGAATCTACATATATATTCGATCGTGTCATGTTCAAGAGAAGGCAAAAATAATTCATCTGATGAATATATTGAGCATTTGAATAACCACAAAAATATCTACTATAGAATCTATTGTGGGATTCAAAGAGAAACTTATCATATTATTTATTTTTATGCATCAAAGAAACTATTCATAAAATGCCTTTCGATATATGGCCTCATCAATAATAACTTAATTAACATATATAACACGAATTCTTTACCATTGTTTTGAGTTAGTTCCTTGTAGATATAATTGATTTGTTATGTATTTTATAATTTAGTGTACCATGGGCATGATGAAATTGTATAATTTTCAAGGTAACAAATGCATTCATCGGGAAATATAGGTTGACCGCCTCGCCACAATCCACATTATTGTCAAGTAACTTATCAATAATGATATGTCCCTTGAGTGACTTATGATTTACATATGTAAGCTCAAATTCATTTATGAGAGTTATGAACTAACCAACATTTTTAGAAATTTTTTCTTTTGTAAAGAAAATACGCAACTTCTCCAACATGACAATGACCCTTGTTTCTTGATTGAGTATTTAATGTCTTAATCAGTTGGTTGCAAAAAAAAGCAATAAATTCCTTCTCTTCTTGGTTGTATGTAGTCTTATAGTCGAGAAGGATGTGACTAATAAAGTAAATGAAATGTTTGTGCCAATTTTCATCCTCTTGTGCTAGCATACACATGATGTATACATCGGTTTCCATATAATAGATGATCCAAGGATGTTTGGATTTGGGTAGCATTAGAGTGGTTGGAGACGATATAAATTTCTTTATAGACTCAAAAGTGTCATAACATTCCTTTTCCATGTATTTCAACATGTCTTCTTTAAAATACCATTAATGGGGTGTATGGCATAAGTGAGGTCAAGGACAAAATGTCGGTTTTCCTAAGATTTCCAAGAAAATATACAATGTCATACTCATTGGTAGATAGATTCGTCTCAAGAATCACACAACTTTTAGCAAGATCCATGTCAATCCCTTAGGAGGATGTAATATAGTTTAGTAATTTCTCTCCTATCACATCAAAAAAACATTTCTCATGATTTAACGTGACACCATACTCAATTAGATGAGAGATAATGATATGTAGGTGTTTAGAAAAGTTTTATCACTTCAATTAAACCTAATAAACAAGATAATAAAACCTATCAAACCTCAAAATTATGGGGTTTACCAAGACTTGCTAATGTGTATGTATTGTGTAGATGTTGCACCAAGTGTTAAAAATGGTTGATCTCCTATCTCGCAACCGATACTACAATTAAATACACTACACCAAATTTTTAATTAGTAAAAATAGTAAGTAGGATGCCTGACAAAGGCCAATCCTAAGAAGTCCGAGGGGATTTCTCACAAGGATGTCAACCCACTGTTTTATGAAATCAATCAATACATAAGGCCAATCATGATATAGGATGGATAAATTTTTATTTTATTTTTACAATTTCATACTTTATTACAAATTTATAGCATATAATGAAAACCTAGATATATAAACTATAACCTAGAAATATGAATCAAATTTAGTGATAGTATGTTTAGATGATGATGGGTTCTTGAAAGTTAGAATTGGATAATCTATCTCAGATTATTCAAAGAATTCAAAGTCGTAATCATCAATATACTCGTCTCTAAAGAATTTAGAGATGAATTCAGTTCCTTGTTCTCTGATTCGTACTGATAATCAAATGTAGTGTTGGAATATTGATATTCAGGTTGTTTGATGGATTTATTTTGTTTTGTTGATTTAGCATCAGAGTCCCAAATTCCCACTCGGCTCTGTAGCGGTATTCGAACCAGAAAAATCAGCTCGAATGCAAAGAATTTCAAAATAGGGCTCCCAAAACTCATTCGTGACCTCACGAATCCTCTGAGTGGTTTCAAAGATGCTTTTAGCTGATCTAAAGGGGCTGAATGTATAGCAAAAAGTTCTAAATCGAGGAGAACTTCATATTGTTCCTAGTGTAAGGGATGACAGATAATCGGAAGGGAATTAATGTTGGTTATCTCATGAGCTTGGCCACCTATAGCCATCTACAAAATCCATTCTTGATAGTATGTTAGAAAGGACAAAGAAATATATAAAATTGATAAGTAATAATCTGATAAAATCTATAAAAGGCAAGATTGACAGGAAATGCAAACATTTCACTAAATTTCTAGTATTTCTGAGTTAAAATAAACAGTATGAAATATAATGTTTTTATAATGAATTGATCAATTTTACGACAAACTAATCAATTTGATGTCGATTGTAGTGTAAATTAAAAGATTTTTGACGATGGATGTTTCGAATATATAAATGAAAGGTGCAAATTTAAAATTTTACCTTGATTCGAATGAATATTGCAGTTGTTAGGATCTGTAAATTGGTGAAGATCGTGGTTGAAAATGGTGAATGTAAGTGTTAGATGACAAGAGGATGTAGTGACAAAGATGAATTGCACCAACAGAGGCTTGAATGGATCCATGAACAAAGGAGGATGTGCAACAGGAAACTCAAAGCTCTTGGACACACTACAGAAGATTCTCCAAATGGGAACAACTATATAAAATGATATAGAGCTAATCTTGTTGTAACACTATGCTAAAAGAAGACTGATAAATATTTTCAATTGAAGATATGGAAGGATGGTAGAGAACGGGCTCGAAGATGTAAGTGGATGTCTCCGAATGAGACTGCAAAATAGGCTTATGTAACCATTTTCATTTTACCGAAATGCTTTGGAGATTTCGATTGTTCGAGTTAATGTAGTTAATAGTTGAAACAATTACCTAATTCAAGTTTATTCGTTGTGTATTCGAGGGATAAGATCATGAATTTGTTTTTCAAATGTGATGTGTTGTCGGGTGAGGTGTCGTAGATGGTTAGATTATGATCTATTTTAACCTAGGTTTGTTTAGGATATATTTTAGGTGGTTTAGTTAGATATATTAGTGCATATCTTAGGATATTATGATAATAATAATAGATTATGTTAGGATATTATTTAATAAGATTAGATTTCATAGATATATAATATAGTCCATGATAAATACCAGGAAATAGCTCTAAATGAATTTACTTAAATAATATTAAACAAATGGATATTAACATGACGAGTTTTAAGTGTGAACGGGAAAACTTATTGATGATAGGGGAGTGTGGAATTTTGGTGTCTACATTTTCGCCCTTTAGTCTAACAACTTAAAGACAAAGTGTCAAACAAAAATGGTAGAACAATATGGGTGTTCTCGTTGTAACGCAATATAGGGGAACACATATGTTTATGTGTCATGTGTTTCATAGTTTCCCCATTCTAAGGGGATGTCGAACAAGATGTGTTACCAAGGGACCAAGTGATAGGGGAACTAAGGGGTTCAACACCTATGGACATATGATCTCGTAATGGTAGGCTAGAAGAATGAGAAAGCCAAATGATGGGGGCCAAAGGGTGCATGTCCCATAGACAAAACGTGGATCCCAATATAAAGTATGGTTGTTTGTTTTAGTAGTTTAAGGACTAGGTTCTATTGAAAATTAGACACATTTGTGGAAGATTTTGATTGCCATGATTCAAGGAAAAATGGGTACATATGACAACAAGGTGTGATTTGTAAGCAAAAGGAAAATCTCCAATGATTGGGAGAATCACCGAAAATCCCCTCAATGTAAAATTTGGGCTATAAAATCCAAGTCACGGGCTCATTTTACCATACAATGAAAATGATTTGGCAGAGTGAGCTGGGAGGTGAAAAACGTATTTTTGAGGGTAAAAATATGATTTCTAGATGGAATGACAAGTTCAAGAAGGCAATGGAAGCCCACGATGGTCGAGGTGAGTGCTTTATCCTTGTTTTTGTTGTTTTTGTAGGATTTTTTAGTTTTAGGGAAACTTTTCCATTTTGGGGGGGTCGTGTAGAGTCTCTAGGGAAAATGTGTAGGAATTACTGGCAATTTATACACTCACCAACGTTTTTAGTGAATCGTTTGAAATTTTCTTGTTATGCAAACAATTATAATGTTTGAGTAATGTCTTGAGTTTTTTCATGGTGTTTATGGTTCCAATATTGTAATTGATGTGGACATTAATTTTGTTTTGGGATGACATTGATTTTGATTTGTTTAAGTAATTTTGCACAATCTATTATTTTTTCTTTCGAATATGGAATTTGAATTTTAAATAGCGAAACATTATTTAATTATTTAATGTTTTAGATGTTGTTGGTATTAATGTTTTTAGGTGATGATGTTGATGTTAATATTTTGTTTTTGATATGTTGTGGATGATTTTAATTTTTTAATCATATATTCTTAATGATGATACTTGATGTTAGTTTATTTCTATTTTGCAGGTGGATGCAAAATTGACTATTCGGGATCAGTATACCATTGATCTTGGATCAGGTTAGAGTTGATATGTCTGAGGATGATTGGGATCATGTCAAGGCCATAGGTTTTGGTGGTATGAGATATTATTGGTGGTTACACAGATGTAGGAGTTTTATGTTGGCTTTACTAGAGCGGTGGAATCCTTCCACCAACACTTTTTAGCTACCTACTAGAGAGATTACGATCACTCTAGAGGATGTTCATCACATCTTGATATTTCCTATCCAAGGTGAGGGTGTTTATCTCATCACTAAGGATTAGCAAGATGATACTATGAATAGATTATATGGGGGTGATATAGGGGATATCATATTAGACTTAGGGGGATTTGCTTATGCTAAATCATATTTAGCTGAGAAACGTGACGCACCCGATGACCATGATGGTGATGGCCATTATTTTCTATACATTGAAAAATTTAGGAGGTTCTTAGTTTCCTTGGATGATGATGGGATTTTTGGCCAAGATTATGGTGGAGCGACTATTTTTTGAGCGGGGTCCTACCTTACTTTCTCAAACATACAGAGAGATTTTGGGCTGGAAGGTCCACAAGAGATATGTTATTGACATTGGATTTATACTACAATCTTTGTCCTTGACACATTGTCATTTCTCATCATGCCGGGATCACCTATGGTGATTGGTGATGAGCATCCCAATTTCATGAGATGGAGGGAGGATGTTGGCTAGGTTGAAGAGGAGGAGATCAAGATATTATAGAGAGCTATTGTTTGGACTACAAATTGGTGATGTGGTATGGAGGCCATACCTAGATTTTCTTGTTTGGCCCGAGTTTTCTGGTGAGTTAGTTAGTTTACAACAACCTATATGGGTGGAGGTGCATTAACTGGGTGAGCATAAGTTACTTCACTTTGACTGTGTTAGGAGATAATTCCTATTGACACGGGGAGTGTCATGGATCATGTGTAGTATAGATGAGAGGATGGGGATACACAGACTATGAGGGATTTTTTTGACATATCATGAGGATATCATGGATCATATAGCAGCCATAGGTCCCAATGATGAGGGTGAGATTGTTGCTTTTGATGATGTAGGGGTGACTCCTGATTATACAACATGGTGGAATGGTGTAGTCAAGAGATTTGATAGGGCTTAGGTTTATAAGAGAGAAGCATAGAGAGTCAAACGAGTGTGAACTTTGGTAGTGAGAGGAGAAATGGCCTATGAGGTAGTGGAGGGTGTCGTGGGTGATATTGAGGAGGATGGTGATGATGATTTGGTGGCAGCCATAGCAGAGTGACGGACGATATAAGGCCATAGTTGAGGTGAGAGAAATGTGTGGCCAGAGGGAGAGGGATGACCTCATGAATATCTAAGATACATTGATTATTGAGTAGGATGGCTTAATCACTGAGAGAGACAGTGTGATAGTAGAGCGAGAGGATTACAGAGCTCGGTTGGACCAGACATTATAGACAGAGATCATCGATAAGGGTCGAGAGATGAGAAGAGGAAGTCAGGCCTTCTATTTATGGTGCAGAGTTAGTTGATACCGCTTGGAGAACACAGGCTAGTGGGCAGAGACCTGGGATTAGTGGAGCAATGCCATAGGCTAGTGGTCAGAGGCCACCTACAGGGTCTAGGATAGTTTCTAGGGCTCACTATGAGTCAATGTGGGCCATATTACAATATTCTATTGATATGGTGACTCATGATTTTTCGCACGTAGTTTTGTATAACGACCTTTTGACTTGTAGGATGGGAGACCCTACTACTAGTGGTGCGAGTGTAGGTCACCCACCTTAGATACTTGAGAAAGTGGGAGATAGTGAAGTAGAGATTAAAGGAGATATTAGTGTCAAGGGTTGTATAGAAGCAACCAGAGATGGAGATGTGTAGGGAGGAGAGGGTAGTATATCTCCTTATCAGTCTATTAGAGAGTTTCAGTTTATAGACTCTTGATATGTAGTTGTATGGCTCATGGAAGCCAATTTTTGTATGATGTATTTTGTTGACATGGCTCTTAGAAGCTTATTTTTTATATTGATGTATATGGATTTGATTGATATATATAATGATGATGATGAGGTTTTATGATCTATATTGTTTTTATATTTCATGTGTTAATCTTAATATGTATGGTGGTATATGTTCTTTTTAATTTAAATGTGTTGATGTTAGATGAATATATGATGTTATGTGTTTGGAAAACATGGTTAAATTTAAAAACTTAACATGTGATCTTAATTGTATCAAAATGTAGTCCAATAAAATAGAATAAATATGGAATGATCATCCCACTATGGATTTGGTACATACATGGTGGGTTTTGAAAATTTGAATGCTCTTGCACTTACAACCTTTTACAAATGTTAATTATGATCATCAATGGATAGTTACACAATACTTAATAAAATGTGGGATTAAATGAGAGATTATTTATTAGGACATGAAAGGGTGTTTGAATATGCATAAATCAATGAGGGGAAACAAATTCTCCTTTTTCCATAGGTCTAAAGAGAAATGCCCCATCTTTAATTTGATTTCAAGGAAAAATGATCAATGAGAGAAGTTTTCTATAAGAAGAAGGTTGATCAATACATGAAACCCTCCTAGATGATTTCGATATTTACGTATCAATTTTAAAAGGTTGATCAATGCAAGAAGCCCCTTTTTTATGGGTAGTCATCCTTCGAGGGTATGATCTACGCTATTTTTATTTTTCTTATGGATATCCATCCTTTAAGGGATTTGTCTATGATGGATAGCCTTCCTTCAAGGGATCAGTCTACCGTTTATTTTTGTCTTTTGAGAAATACATCCAAATGATTTTTAGCACATATATTTTTATTTGAGAGAAAATCCCTAATAGATTGTTTTGAGGAGGGGAAATGTTGCATATACAATCTACACATTTGTACCCCCTATTATGTTCCCTTTTAACTAGTACAAGGGTAATGGATGTAGTGATTGTGGGGTTCCTAATAAAGAGGAACTTATCTGTAGAGAAAGATGCAATGAAAAATCCATGGTGTTCATCTTTAAGGTGTTTTAGGATAATGACAGATAACCACATGCTCTCAAATCACTACTGTGGTATGATGGATGGTTTTAATGGAATGATAAGATATAAATATTGTCATGAAAATAAAAATTTAACAATAAAAAGGCAACAAGTGCAAGAAATTCCAAGGTTTTTCTTTAAGTTCACCATCAAGAGAAGTGAGATGGTACACTCCTGACCCATACTTATGAGTAATGATGTATGGACTGATCCAATTGGGGAAAACTTTCCACATTTACTTTGTTCTAATTGAGTGACATTTTGATTTTCTTTAAGCACAAGATCACCGAATTTAAATTCATGTTCTCTGACATGTTTGTTATATGCCTTTTTAATGCATTCTTGATAAACTTGATGATGTTCAAGGGCCATCAAACATTTTTCATCTAACAGTTCAAGTTTTGCTAAATGATCTTGTTGATATTCTTCATCAAGGATAAAGTCCTTGAGGGATACATGAAGTGATGGGATTTTGATTTCAAGAGGTAAAATGGATTTGGAGCCATATACAAGTGAATAGGGTGTTTCTCTTATAGGTGTGTGGATGCTAGTTCGATAAGCCCAAAGAGAAAATGAGATTTGTAGATGTTAATTTCTTCTTGCGTCATTTACTATTTTCATAAGGATCTTGTTGAGTGTTTTATTAGAGGCTTCGGCCTGTCCATTTTCTTGAGGATAATATGGTGATGAAAAGATGAGTTTAATATTGAAGGTGTCATAGAGATTTTTAACTTCTTTATTTTTAAAATATTTTCCATTATCTGTGATAAGTTTATGTGGGATGTCGAAACAACATATAATGTGCTGATATATGAAATTGATAATCGGTCTTGACTTAGTTGATGTTAAGGGGATTGCTTCAACCCATTTGGTGAAATATTCAATAGCTATGATAATGGAATGATGTTGTTGAGATGAATTGGGGTTGATAGCCCCAATGAGGTCTAACCCCATTGAGAGAAAGGCCATAGGTCCTAAGTAGGTTGTAATGCTTGACTGGGGACATGGATCAAATCTGAATGAATTTGACATTTCACACATTTCTTAATGTACTCACAACAATCCTTGGTGATAGTGGGCCAGTAATACCCTAGTCGTATAACACATTTAGTGATGGAATTTACACTAAAATGACCTCCACAAACACCATCATGGCTTCAATAGCTTTTATTGATTCATGTGACTTAAGGCATCTTAATAAGATATTGTCAAAACTATGTTTGTAAATAATACCACCTATAATGACAAAGCGAGTAGCACACTAAAGGAATGACCGTTTAGTGTTATGTGGTAAATCAAATGGAATTTTGGATTTAGTGAGATAATCATATATCTGAGTATACCATAAATCAATTCGATTATCATCAACAATATTGATAAAGGGAAGTTCATTTTGATGTGAAGGATGATCTAGTCGTTGGAAAACGACAGATAATTTAGTGATGTCTTTTGACTCTTATGTTTCTAATGGGATGAGGGATCCTAAAGAGGCCATTGTATCTGCAAACCTATTAGAAGATCGTGGGATGGTTTGGATGGTGTAATGATCAAAAGCATCAAGGAGAAATTCCACGTTAGCTTTATATTTTTGTAAGATTTCATTTTTACATTGATATTCTCCTTTAACTTGACTGATAACAAGTTGTGAATCTCCATAGATGTCTAAGATATGAACACCTAGAAGAATAGTAGTGGTGAGACCCATGATTAAAGCTTCATATTCTGCCATATTATTAGTGCACTCAAAATTGAGTTTAAATGATAATGGAATAGGAATACCCCAAGGAGGGATGATAACAACACCGACACCTCCCCCTTCCTGACATTTAGAACCATCAAAGAAGAGATTCATCTTGATAGGGATGAATTCATATTCATCAACATTACTAATGGATTCGTCTGGAAAATACTCATGAGGAGGTTGATTATCTGGTAAGGGAGCATCGATGAGATGGTCTGTAATAGCTTGGCCCTTAATGGATTTTTGTGACATGAATTCTAAATCAAACTTAGTCATAAGCATAAGCCATCGAGTGATACAATCACTATGATATGGTTTAGAGTGTATAGTTTTGAGGGGATTAAAACTGGTGACAACATATGTTTTATGATTAAGAAGGTAATGACACAACTTAGAAGTGGCAAAGTATAAATTGCAACATAGCTTCTCCATTTTAGTGTAATGGGTTTCATATTCATGGAGTGTGCGGCTAATATAATACACGGCTTGTTCTTGACCCTGACTATCATGATGTGCGAGCATGGCTCCAAGAGCATGTTCTGAAGTAGATATGTATAAGTAAAATGGCTCTCCTTCACATGGTGGAGTAAGAATAGGAGGTGATAAGATATTTTTCTTAATTCCGTAGAAGGCCTTTTTGATAATCATAATCCCAATGAAAATATATGTCCTTGTGAAGGAGGTGATGAAAAGGCTAACAACGATCAAAGAGTTGTGATATGAAACATCGTATGGATTACAACTTTCCTTGAAGGTTGTGTAGTTGTGTGAGATTATATGGAGGAGGCATTTCAATGATAGCCTTAACCTTAGCTAGGTCAACTTCGATACCTCAAATAGATATGATAACCCTAAAATTTACCAGTGAGGACACCGAAAACACATTTTGTGGGATTGAGATGAAGACAATATTGGATGATACAAGTGAATATTGAATCAAGGATAGTGAGATGATCTTACTTTGTTTGGACTTTTCTAAAGGTCATCAACATAATACTCCACTATTTTTTGAATTAGGTCATGAAAAATCTAGGTCATTGCTCGTTAATAGGTAGCTCTTTCATTTTTGAGACCGAATGGCATAACATGATAACAAAAGGTTTCCTAAGGGGTGATGAAAGCAATTTTATGTTGATTATCGATGGCTTATAAGTATTTGGTTATAAATTGAAAATACATCCATGAGGGAAAGCATTTCATGCCCACTTGTTAGGTCAATGATCTGATCTATGTTTGGAAGGGGAAATCATATTTTGGACAAGTAAGATTGAGATCCCTAAAATTTGTGCAGACGTAACTTTCCTAATGCTTTAGTTATAGGAACAATATTAAAACCCCATTGTGGATAATCAATAGGGATGATAAAATTGGTGGATAAAAGACATTGCAACTCTTCCTTAACAAGAAGAGCTATATGGGGATGCATTTTACGATATTTTAGTTTAACTGGCTTAAGGTTTGGATATATGACAATATTGTGTACCACAATATTAGGATTAATTCCAGATAGCAATATATGACCAGGTGAAGGCTTTATAATATTGGGATAGAAATGAAGTGAATTCATCACGTTCTTATAGACTCAATGCTTTGCCAAATTTAACTATACGAGGATCCTGAGAGGTTCCTAAGTTAACTTCAATGGTGGATTTGTTAAGGAGAGATGATGTTTCAAATGGTAATGTTTTCTAAAAAAGTGATCTTTGGCTCCCATATGTGAAAGGATATGGTAGTCATCATAACAATGAAGGATATTTACAACAAGAAATTTTTCCTCAACCATTTATTGCCAAAGAAGAGGTATTTGTTTAGTATTTTGGTTAGATTGATAAGTGAGTGGTCCTAAGGATACGGTATTGACTAAAAAAATTAGGTGGGATGGGTACAATGTCATCTAGGTCCATAGGATCTTCAAAGGATGTTGGCGATGACGAGTCTAGTTCAGTGATGAGCACGATGTATCCAGCTTCAATGTCGTAACTTAGGATATTTATAATCTAAATTTTTATAACCTAAACCATATTTTTCATAAGTTTTAAAGGAACATTGGATGACCACATCATGCATTCCCTGTTCATAACTCCCAAGACTAAAACCTTTCCATACATAACGGTGAAGATACATACGGGCAAAATTTGGATTATCTAAAGATTTGAAATCTAATGTGAAGGGCATGGCATGGTGTTGATTAATAGTCCCAGATGAAGGATGATCAATTCCCCATAAACAAAATTTGTTTTGAGATAAGTTAGACCGTAAGAGATAACATCTCCCACATTAGGGTCATATGTGGGTTATTTGTTGGGGTGACCATAAGTTTTGGTGAAGGAATGTGATTAAGCATGAGGAGACGATATCCATCCAACGTGACATGTTACAAAACATCACTAAGAGAAGAATCATCTGGTAATTTAGAAGAAGGAATAGATGTGCTAGTGGAAGCTTCATTGGATGAATCAGACATGGATTTGGGAATAAGTACGTCATTTGGATGATACATCATGTAAAAATTGGTGAAAGGATTCAGATCTGTGGGAACAGTGAATGTTTGACCCTCATGTTCGTACTTGAGACAACAATGAAGATTCGATGGAACACACTGCATAGTGTGTATCCATGGGCATCCTAATAACATATTATATTGAAACTCTCCTTCTATAATGTAGAAGATTTCTAGGAGAGTTTTTACACCAAATTTTAGTGGTAAAATGACGGTGCCTAACGTGGGTGTGATAATATCATTGAAGGATCATAATAAGACTGATGTTTGGGTGAAAACGGTATTGGGTAGTTTAAGTTGATCAAAAGAAAGGGAGGAGATAATATTAATAGTGTCACCACTATTAATGATTACTCTTTTGATGCATATATTGTTAATTTTAGTTGTGATGAAGAGTGGTAAGTCATGATCTTGGTTTGAGGGAAGGTATTTCGGATGGTTCGAATGATATGACAGTAGATACTTTGAGGGCTCCTAAAAGTTTGTAAAATATGATGGATCATCTAAATGTATTGTTATTGATCAGAGAGCTTCCATCATTGCTTGTTTGTGAAGTGGTGATGTTTGTATCAATTCATATAATGACATTTTGATAGGAGCTTGATGTAATTGTTTAATGAAAACCTTTTGTATTTCAATGGATGTTGAAGGTGGTGCAACGAGGATAGAAACCTTGGTTTTAGGTGAAATTATCGGGCCAGATATTTCAGGAGCCATAGGGATGGATAATTTGGGTTTATCTAATGGGACAACTATTTCTGGTGGTGGAGGTATTTCTACATAGGTTTTATCTTTTTTAGACTCAAATGGATCTATGTCATAGTTCTGTGAATGAGTAGTAATATGAACAACATCAAATTGATGGGAAGGAGTTTCGACATAGGTTCCTTAGATTTTGATAAGGACGATGATGATGTTGATGTTAATGTTGCATGTGGTTTAGAAGGAAGAAAAGATGTTGATGTTGGTAAGGAATTGGATGTGTCAATTTCTATGCAATCATGTGGAAGGCATTAAAAATTTCAATAGAATGGCCTCATGTTCTATGATATTTACACAAGGTGTTGAATTCGTAACAAGCGGGTTTCCATCCCCATGGGTTAGTTAGTTTTACTAGTGGTAATTTTATGAGTGATTGATGAAGGAAGTATTCCAAAATAGATGTATAATGCCCTTTCAGTTCATATGCAAATGACGCTGAAGCTTCGGATATCTTGTCCTCCAATGGAAGTAAGAGTTTTTCTAGAGGTTTTCATTTTGTTGGTTATGAATGGCTCTTAGGTGTTTTGATGGATGATGGACAAGAGCCACTTATTGCAGTTTGATAGCGGGTTTTGGACCTGCAATGATGGGATGATTCCTAGGTTTAAGATATCTAGGACCACGCAGGGGATTCTTATCGAGGGAACATAATAGGGGTTGTTAAACTCTTGAATGGTGTCTTGTTTATGAAGTCCTATTGTGGGAGTTTTGTAGGAAGGCCTAGGCCTTGACATAACAAGAAGATCACTGAAAGTGGAAATGGCCTTTCTAGGAGAAGGTGGAAGAAAATGAGGTCCACAAAAACAATATGTTTGATCATAATAAGGAATTTTAAAGACCTGGACCACACCTTGTTTATTGGGTCCCCTTAAGGTTTTGGATGAGTTGGGTGTATTTATCAAAGTTAATGCTAATGAAGGAAGAGGAGTTTGAATTGTGTAGTTAATGTAATCTAAATGGTTTGAGGGTTGTATCGGTCTTGGATTGTTTGTTTTCATAGGATGAGGGTGAGTATGGCCCAAAGTTGGTTTAGGTGGAGATGGTTGTGTTAAGAATGTTTCAAGAGGTATCATAGTTATGTTTTTGAATGAGGATGGAGTTATAGGGGTATCTATACTAGAGAGTGGAATTGGTAAGGAGATTGGATTGATAATTACTTGTGATGGTAATGGTAAGATAACAGAAAAGGATTCGGTAGATACATGTTCAGGTTGAATAAGCATTGCCATTGTCATCGTTGATTATGTGGGTGTAGACGTTTCTTCCATAGGTGTGTTTTTCAGTTCAATAGATGTGGATGTTGATTCAATAGATATAGGTATTATTTCAGATTCAAGAATAGGTGTTACTTTAGTAATGGAATTAATGGTATGATAAGTATGGACAACATTGGTTTGTGGTTGATCAATAGATGGAGAATGATTTGGAAAGGGTTGTTTAAATATGTCAAGGTTTTGGTTTGGGGGTGCATTGGGATTATCCAAATGAAGTTCACCCTTATCAATCAAATCTGAAGAACATTGTGGAACGTATGACACCTTTCTATGTCATGTCCTTTGACCCTATGGTATTTGCAATAGTCATTTTCTTGATACCACGAGGGTTTAGATACAAATGTGTGGATAGGTCAAATAAGGGGAGATATATCATATTTTTGGCGAGAAGTTTGTCAAATAATATAAGTCTCTCCAATTGGTGTGTAGTTATGTTGTGGATGGGAACATTCAGTGGTAGGATTTTATTTAGGAGCCGAATTGACTACTACGACATTAGTAGCTGATTTAGATTTTTCAGGACTAGAGGATGACTTAGAAGGAAATTTATTTTGTGGTTTCTTAGGTCAAAGATTGACACGACCATCTTCTAAAGCACACAGTTATAATTTTTGGGACATAATAAACACTTCATCGAAGGTTTGAAACAATTGAATTTGTAATGTTGAAAAAATGTGTTTGGCACATGATCAATAAAAACTTTGATCAACTCAATTTTTGGTAATGTAAAGGATAATTGATTTATTATACCCTCCAACGGGAAACAAAAATGGAAATGGACTCATCCTTAAATTTTTTAATAGAGTAAAGGTCATTGATGCTTGACTTTGTGGGATACATTTACGAGATAATTTTTCTAAGAACAATTGTGTGAGTTGAGTGAAAGAGAAAAGGGAATATTGCATGGGATGCTATTGTACCAATCTAGAGCAGGGCGGTGAGGGACATTGGAAAGGTTCACAGCATAAGGTCTTGATCATGGGATATTAAATAATAAGTGTGATGAAACACATGAATATGTTGTTAGGGATCTTCTTTGTTGTAGAACTTAATGAACTTTGGAAGCTCCCAGTGAGGAGGGTATGATTTGTATGGGACTGATGGGTGAATGGGTTCATTATAGATTTGATCATAAGAGAAGATGATTTTGGTGTAGATGAGGAAGCTTCTAGAATTGATATCCGATTCATAAGAGCTTGAAGAGGGTCATTTGGTGCAGATTGTTGTGAAGATGGAATAGGTTGAAATGTAAACTGACCAGGTTGTGAGTATATTTGGTATTGTTGAGGGATGTTTTATTGATAAGGGATGTTTTGTTGTGGAATTTTATATTTTCAAACATTTTACTACATGATGTTTTGTTGAGAAATATATTATTGGGAAGGAATGTTTTGTTGGGGTATGTTATGTTTTAGGATGTATTGTTCAGGAATATATTGTTAGGAAGGAATGTTCTCGTTGTTGAGGAAGAGTTTTTTTTGGAATGCATTCTTGAGATGTCAAATTTTGGGAAGATTATATACATTGATAAGGAAAGGGTTGTGAGTAAGGAGGTGGTTGTTGAAAATCATTACGGAGGCCGCAAAATATTGTGCTTATTGTGGAATATTTTGGGTGGGATAAGATTGTTGTATAGATATTAATGGTAATTACTCTTGCAGATATATTGTGAAACAAGATGAGTGGTAGCAATTGCACTAGTATTGATTAAAGGAATTGATGCCGGAATAGACATGGTAATATTCAAAATGCTGCCACCAAAGAAAGACAAAATGGTAGAAGCAACAATGGAACTCATTAGAAGTGTTTGAGTAATTGAGGATGCTGGAGGGGTAGATAATGAAGTGTTAATATTGCTTTTGTGGAGGTGTTGAACCAATAGAAAGTTCAGGTGATGATGTATGTTGTTGGGAAGATGTGTCCTAAGAAGAAACCATATGAAGACTAAAAATAGGAACAAAGGATGCAACTTCGATGCTTCACTTGTCTCATAGGTGGATACGAATTTATTTGTTGAATGACGAGGTCATTGATTTGAAATAGGTCATTACATGGAAGAGAAACGATCATATGAAGATGGTGGTTGGGATATAAATTGTTGATTGATAGGATGTGTAGAATCAGAATCACTTGAAAATGGTTCAAATTCAAGTTGTTGTGAGGAACTAGAGAAGGGTCCATGAATTTTTGTAGATGGTTCTAGTGTAAATGGCTGGAGTTGAACACCCCTAATTTCTAAATAGGCATTAAGGGCAATGGGATTTGAATCTAACATTTCTTTGAAAATAGGGTCTCCTCTTTTAAATAAAGCAATTTCTAAGATTCTGATTGTGAGCTAGGGAATATGGTTGTTCATTTTTTTGGTGTTTTCTTATTCATATGTATTGAAATCTTTACCAGAAATTGATGTGTAGAATTTAAAATTCGTTGTCTCATTTATTCATTGTATTGTTCCTCTATTTCATAAGGGTCCTAGGAAATGATAATCTAGGGTTGGTTTGAGGTATGTTTAAGGGTGGATTCCTTGATATACCCGAAGGTACGTGAGGCCCAACTCTATACTTTTGTTGATATGTGAATGGTAGTAAGGCCTACTCCCTCACTTCATGGTCCTATAGTGATAAAGGTTTCAAGTGCTTAAATTTATGATATATACCATAAGATAGGTGATTGTACTCGGCTAGAACACCAAGTCGATTCTTCTCTTGGTGATCAAATCCAAGTAGGTTTCCACCTGGGTAGGAATTGTTTTAAATGTGTTTTAGATTTGTAAGTGATTTGGTTGTGTGGGGGAAGACCAAGTGGATGTAGCCAATTTACCTTCGTAATTAAAGCTATGTGATCAAAAGGGATGTGTTTGTTTGTTTTAAAGCCAAAATGAAAGATTTTTTTCGATGAGAAAAAACAAGAAAAAAATGTAGTACAGAAAATAAAAATAAGGATAAGGAATCACCTCTAATAACACTTCCTTTTTATTTTATTTTAGTAATTTGTGAAGCAAGCAATTCCAACAATCCAGTAAATGAGCCTTCCAAAAATAGTACCTCAGTAAACAAGTTAGGAAAATAAGAAAGCAGTAAAGTAACAAACAGGAAGCAAATTACAAATTATTAGGTTTTGAAAAACATGGGGAAATCACAGAGATTTTCCCAATTGCAGACGAATTTTTACATAAAGAGTAAAAAAAATCTAATTTTACTATTAAAATGAATCAAACAAATAAAGGACGTGGTCCCACTGTGCATGCCAAGATGTTTAGAAAATTTTAATCTCTTCAATTTAACCTAATAAACAAGATAATAACACCTATCAAACCTTAAAATGGCAGGGTTTACCCGTAACGCCCGCTAAAACAACCCATTTGAGACCCAAGAAATAACCTAGGATTAGTTAGGAAAAATTATGGAATAATTTTTTTTGTTTAAAAGAGTCTACAACCAAATTACAAGGAAACATATGTCACTAAAAATTCCGAAACAATTCTAATCTACTAGAACATACTTTTATTTTATTAACAATTATTAGACGTCATAAGGTCCAAAATTTAGGGTTATAAGGTTCAATTAGGTTCAGAGGGTAAATCTTCACCATACCCACTCTCTAACAGGCTTAAAGTTTCAACTTGATTTTTCTCACACTTAGCGAATTCAAAATTTCCTAAATTATTCCCATTGGATTGGAAATTTCCTCACCTTTCCATTGTTATAAATAAGTCCTCCTAATTCATCATATTTCTCAAGTTATGGGCAAACAGACCTTGGGGTGAAATTTTTCCCCAAGAGCGGGCCTACGGGCCCAAGGGTGAAAATTTTTCCCAAAGGGAGGGTTGGTGGGCCACGTGGGGAGACTTTTGGAACATTTCCTACGTAGGGAGAAAAACTAACTTTACACCCATGCACCCGTGGGTCCGCAAGTCCACAAGGGACACATGGCGCTTCTTAAACTAGCGTGGGGAGAGTGGGATGGCAGGAGTCATTTGGGAAAACTTCCCGTGTGAGGCAAAAAGCCAACATTGCACCCACAAGTTCGCAAGACATAAGAGACACGTGGAATCACCTATACCAATGTGGGGAAAGTGGAGTGGTGGGGAGAAATTTAGTTTAACGCCCCGAAGGGCTAACAGGGTAACACTGACCTACGCCTCCGTGGCTCCTCATACCATGTGGCCACTCTTGATTGGCTGTAGGTCAGTGGGACAATGGGGAAAACATGGAAAATTTTCTCAAAATTTTCTAAAACACAAAAAGGAAAATGGACTCACTCCCCGTCGATGCCTCGTGATGCCACATGGCATCACCTGATTGGTCGCGGGCCGACGGGGAAAATTTGGGAATTTTTCCCAATTTTTTCTGAGAGCACTAAGTTTAAAGGAGATCCATCCCACCACTAACACCTCATGGTGCCATGTGGCATCCTTTGATTAGTCAGGGCCGCTGGGGTGTCGGGGAAAATTTGAAAAAAATTCCCAAAAATTTTCCTAAGCTCTAAGGGAAAATTCGGGCCCAAGACCCCGCTGAGGAAAATTTTCCCAATTTTTGACGAAGGCCATAAATTTTGATAGAGAACTCATTTGTTGCTAAGAATTAATAGAATCTAATGTAGAATAATTCCTCAAAATTGTAATAATAAGAAGTATGAATAGAATTACGAAATGAAATATGCACAACATGAAGACAATATTTAACATGGTTCACCCAATGTAAGCTACATCCACCAAGAACACTTGCTCAAATTTTATTACAATTCAATAGTCTTCACAATTATAATAATCGTAGCTTGTTTGGAGCTGCGCTCAACAAACCCTCCCGAATTCACACTTGAATTTACACACACTATTCACCTTCACAAAGCACACTTGATATATCCTATCAGTATGTCCATCTATTTATAAGTACATCAATAGGTAGCCAAAGAGGTGGTTTTACAAAACAATGGAAACCAAAAAGCCAATAACCCATAATGATTACCCATTACCCATGGGTTAATAAACCACCCATGAAAATTTTCTTGGTGCTTCGCCCCGAACCCCCTTGACCCACTCACCAAATGAAAGCAGACCGCCGTAAAAATATCCAAGTGTAACACATGGAAGGTGTACCAAACTCTAACATAAAAATAGACTCCACAAAAATAACACGATTTTTGGCAAACGAGGACTTTATGGAAATATCTCAACGTCCTCTTTGCAAAGAAATCACTAATTTTTTATTTTGATAAAGTTTAAGGGGTCAATTTTAAGAAAATGGCCTGCAAGCTTTTACAGGTGAAACTGGTAAATTTTAACTTGTGAGATTTATTCAATTTGATCTTCTTCCTCTCTCAACATGTCAAATAGACATGGGGACATGTTCTTAGATGGATTTAAGGAAGGATTCAAGATTCAATTTGTCTAATAGATTTGCAATTTGAACATTTTCATTTCTTGACAGCAAAATGACTGCAAATGGTTTGAGCCCGATTTTGCCAAGTTTTGAAATATTTCCTCTAAGTGTCTTTGTCTAATTGGATTCGTTTAGGGCCTACTACTTCAATTTAATCATTTAATTTTTTTTTTACTTTATAGGTTCGAAATATGCATTTTTTGTTTTGATAATTGCCAGTTTGAAATTAAAAAAAATAGGGATCAAATTTTAATGGTTCTATTTGCCACTTTCTTCTTCCAAGTATTTAGAATACGTTCCAATTCCAATATAACACATTAGTTGATTTAATCAAACCATTTGAAAGCCAAAATACAATTCTGATTTCCAATCTTAACATTTTTCAAGGAGAACAGAGCATTATATTTTTCCTCACACGCATTTCTTCTTTTCAACAGAGATTTCAAACAAAATAGATGATCAATTTCAATACAACAATACAGATTGAAAAAGGTAATGCAATCCTTTATTGATTCCAAAATGCAACATTATAACCTTTCTTCTTTTATTCCTTCCAAAACATATATTATATACAGAACAAAATGATACATTTTCTTCTCACGTGTTTCACTTTATCACTTTTCAAACAAGGATTTCATAGTGAATGCTAAACAAAAATTTACGATGGAATAACAACATATGCACAAGACAAAACCACCTCCATTAATTTAAATGATTCTTGCAACTTCCTTTCCCTTTGGTTTTAAAATGCAACATATAAAAACACATATCATTCTTTCACATTCTTTCCAAAATAGAATATAGAGTATAACTCTTTTACATTTCAATATAAAACTTTCAATCAAGATCAACATTTTTCCATTACAACATTTACAAGTTCATCCAATTCAAGTGGGAAATGCTACAATGAGATTTCACTTCATAAGAGACTGTCAAACTATCTTTTCTCAGCTCCAAAACAACAACATGCATTCTTCACGTTCTTCCAATTTGATCACAACATGAGTAGGGGAAAGGAAAAGCTCTCCACCCAAAACAGACATGCAATTAAGAGGAGAAGCCATCCTTATTCATTGGCCCCCGAGCCCAAACAACAATGCAATAAAGGATGTGATCCAACTCAGAGCAATAATAGGCTTCCACAAACATACAAGCAATATTTTCATAAAGAAAAACAATCCCAAATAGAATATATTTTACAACTACATTAAAACATGACAAACAATACAAAGGCTTCATCAAGCAAGCCAAAGGAGCAAGAAGCTATGGGGGATGTTGCTTATGCCTCCCAAAGGGAAAATGGGTATCACCACCTAAGTACAACCCACCAATATATATATATATATATATATATATATATATATATATATATATATATATATGAATATCATTTCAAACCTTGTCATGCCCTTATGCCTCCCCCAAGTACCCCTTATTCCTCACATTTTCTTATGTCTCCCCAACCTCTTATGGCACCCCATAACGAGTAAAGAAATGCAAGCTATTTCTTTGTAAGGTGGAACCCAATTCCTAACTCCCTCCACCCTTATACCTCCTTAAAACATTTGTGCCTCCCACAAAATAACCCCATAGTCTTCTCCTACACCATTCCTAGGCCATCTACCCAACAACCCACAATATATACCAAAACATTCACACAAGAACATTTACATATATAAAAGAAGACCATTCAAGAGCCAAGCTCCTACCTCTCCATGATGGAGTTATTCCAAGTTCCAAAACAACAAGCTTTATCCCAATGCAAGAAATCCAAAATAGCCAAGCACAAGCATGCAATAATCTTCCAAAACTTCTCCAAGTAAGAGCTCCCAAAAAGAAAGAAATATTCACCCAAAATGAAGTCTCCCAAGTGAAGCAACCCAAAACAAGGCAAGCAATTCGAATTTTATAGAAGAGGGAAGAGAAGAGGATGAGGTGGATCCATGTAGGATGTCACATCACACATTATCAACCCCAACCCCTAAAATTCAAAATCATTCTCCAATGCATAATAAATAATTGGGTGAATAATATGACAGTTCACTTACACACTCGAACAAGCCCATACCCCATAAGGACTGAAATTAAATTAAGTAAGAAAAGTGAAATTACAACATTCAACTTGACTTGTAAAAATGTATAAAAAATGTCTAAGTCTAACCCTTCGACCATAGGCAAGGTTGGTATGTAAATTTAAGAGGCATGGGACAAGTTTAACTTGTCCCAAAAGCCTCCAAAATCAACCTCCAAGGACAAATTCGAATTTCTAAGAAGGTGGAGTGTTTCACACTCAAAAGTTAACTTACACATCACTTACAAGGTCACTTACACATTACTTACACATTCTTACAATACTTTAAAACATGGCCAACAACTCTATTAATTACATTCTTATGACATTTTTAATTAATTAACTAGATAATATGATTACTCACAATATTAACACCACATTAAATAAATAATGAAAGGGTAAGTGCACCACATAAAACACATGCAAAAATTAAACAAAAAAGGACCAAATAAAAGAAAAACATAAAATCCCTTGGTCACATTTAAAGGTGATTCCCCCCATGGGAATCCCTAACAAAAATACAAACACACACAACAAATACTAGTTGCCATGGTGACCTTGTTGAATTCATCTAGAATTCCAATGTGGTTGGTCTCTAATCCCCGATGTTTGTTGTGATATTTTAACTTGCAAAACACAAATACCTCCTTTGGCCTCGTGGCCATATCAGAACATCTAAATGAATATAAATATAATTTCAAGATCATCAATATATATGTGAATCACAACAATTATCACGACAATCAACAATATCACTCACAATTTCATTAACAACTATATCATCATCAATTTTAATCCAATTTTCATTTTCTAGGTCTAATCAAAATATCCAATTATTACAAGTCTGAACAACATCCATCATATAACCATGTCCAACAATATATCATCATCAACATATCAAATGTCTCTAATAATCATCATGCATCATAATCAATCAAGTAAACAATAATCCATGATCTAACATTTAACATCATACTATAATAAAGTTCGTAATCATGTCCATAATATAATCCGTAGTATCAAACATGTGTCAAAGGGAAGTGGGCTCTACATTACCAGATGACTGATGATGTGTATGTATTGTGTTGATGTTGCACCATGTGTTCAAAATAGTTGATCTTCTATCGTACAAATGATACTCTAGTCAAAGAAACAACACCAAATTTTTTATTAGTAGAAATAGTAAGTGGGTTTCTAAAGCAAAGGCCATTCCCTGGAAGTTTGAGGGGATTCCTCACAAGGATTTCAACCCACTGTTTTATGTAATCAAGAAGTACATAAGGCCAATCATGATATAGGATGGATAAAAATAATGATTGTTTTGATAGTTTCAGACTTTATTACAAATTTATAGCATATAGTGAAAACCTAGATATATAAACTATAACCTAGAAATCTGAATTAAGTTTAGTGTTAGAATATTCAGATGATGATGTGTTCTCGAAAGTGACCATAGTCGATAATCTATCTTAGATTCTTCAAAGAATTCAGATTTGTAATCATCAATATACTCGTATCTACAAAATTCGAGACGAATTCAGAGTTACTCATTCTTTGAGTTGTCTTGATAATCAGATATAGGGTTGGAATATTGATATTCAAGTTCTTTAATGGATTGAGTTTGGTTTGTTGATTCAGCGTCAAAGTCCCAAATTCCCACTCTGGATTCGCAGCAGTATTCAAACTAGGCCAAATCAGCTAAATGCGAAGAATTTCAAAAAATCCTCTCAAAAATAGTTTGTGGCCTCGCGAATCCTCTCGAGTGGGTTTGAAGATGATTTTCAATTGATCTAAAGGGGTTGCATGTATAGCACAAATTTTGAAATCAAGGATCACATCGTATTGTTCCCGGTGAAAGGGATGGTGCATAATCAGAAGGGAATTAATGTTGTTTATCTCATGAGCTTGGCCACCTATAGCCATTTACAAAATCCATTCTTTATAGTATGTTAGAAAGGAAAAAGAAATATACAAAATTGCTAAGTAATAATCGATAAAATTCTATATAAGGCATGATTGACGAAACACAGAGGCATTTCTAAGTTAAAATAAATAATATGAAATATAATGTTTTTATAACAAATTGATCAATTTTACAACAAACTAATCAGTTTGATGTCAATTATAGTGTAAATTAAAAGGTTTTTTCACAACGAGATGTTTTGAATATATAAATAAAAGGTGCAAATTTAAAATTTTACCTTGATTTGAATAAAGATTGTAGTTATCGGGATCTACAAATTGGTTAAGATCGTGGTTGACAATGGTGAATGTAAGTGTTGGATGACAAGTGGATGCAATGATAGAGATGAATTTCACCAACGAGGCTTGAATGGATGCATAAACAAAGGAGGATTTGCAACAAGAAGGCTCGAGCTATTGGAAACACTAAAAATATTCTCTAAATGGGAACAACTATATAAAATGATATAGAGTTAATCTTGTTGTAACACTATGCTAAACAAAGACTGATAAATGCTTTCAATCGAAGATATGGAAGGATGGCAAAGAATGTACGAAGATGTAAACAAATGTTTCCCGAATGAGATCAGAAAGAAAGCTTATGTCATTGGCATTTTACTTGAAATGCCGACAATTTCTGTTTATTCGAGTTTATTTAGTTAATAGTTGAAACAATTGCCTAATTCAAGTTTATTTGTTGTGTATTATGTGATGTCGAGTGAGGTTTCATAGATGGTTAGATTATGATCTATTTTAGCCTAGGTTTGTTTAGGATATATTTTAGGTTGTTTAGTTGGATATATTAATGCATAACTTAGGATATTAGGATAATAATAATAGATTATGTTAGGATATTACTTAATAAGGTTAGATTTCATATATATATAAAATAGTCCATGATAGATATCAAGAAATAGCTCTAAATGAATTTACTTAAATAATATTTAATCTAATGGATATTAACATGATAAGTTTTAAGTGTGAATGGGAAACTATATTGAAGACGGGAAGTGTAGAATTTTTGTGTCAACAAGAGGACTTTAGGGGATCACCACTATTTATTAATTTTTATAGTAATTCATCCACATAGGTTTAAATTATTTCATGGATGAGATCATGAAATATATAAGGCATTTCCCTTTGATAAGTGGTTTCAAATATCTTCTAAGTCAAAGGACATGACCCATAAGGTTCCCCATGAAGTAGTGAAGTTTGTTTTGGTTTGGTCTTCTTTGAAAATCATTATCTAGTTGTATCCCAAGAACCCATCCATGAGAAGTAACAACTCATACCTAGTTGTTGTTATCCAAATAACTCTCGAGTCATTTTGGATAACTTGTATCTTCATTCTAACTTTGATGTTTTACATTTCAGGTTGCATGCCCATAGGATTACTCATTTGGCACTTTGCATAAGTTGCATTCCTTCCGTGTGCCCTCCTGCGCAGCACCTTTGAAATCGGCTAAGTTCCGTGGTCTTCTTGTCGCGCACCCTCTTTTATTTCCACCGCCGCGCACCCTACCTTAGTTGGATGTTTGTATACTTTTATTTTGCAAGCATGCATTATTTTTTTCTACGCACACATCTCTGCACGTGCTTTCCCTCGCTTCACTTTCATGTGCTTTCATCTTACTATGTGCCTTACTTCCTTATCGCCTTCCTTTTGCATGCCCTTGTGCACCTTCTTGTTTCTTCCTTCGCATTCTACTCTCCTTCAATTTTCCCCTTACATGATTTCCTCTTGTATGCATGCCTCCCATGCACCTATTTTCTATCCTCTTTCACCTTCCATGCACACTTTCCCTTTATTTCCCTTCCGCGCCTCATGCCCGACTCTCGAACTTCAAAATGCCATAACTTTCGATCCAGAGCTCCAATTTTCACAAAATTAGACTTTTTAGAACAGGCACGATGTCCTCTATGCCAAAAAAATAAATTTCTTAATTTTGATGAGGGTAGATATATGAAAATTAAAGAAACATATCCAGCTCTAGTTAATTAAATACCCAATCCCGTCAAATGATAGAAATTCCTGGCAAATCCAAAACAACTGCCTCCACTCAGAATGCCATATCTTTTGTATTTCTCAACGAAATCACACAAAATTAGTACCATTGGAATCATGGCTCCAAGACCAACACACAAAAATCAAGAAATTTAGGATTTGACAAGGAATTGATGGTGATTTCATAGAAAATGCACCCAGTTCATAATAGTGTTTTATTTGGTAGTTGGGGTGCATTAAATGAAGCATGGGCTGACATTTCTCACTGCTACAAGTCATGGGACAGCATGGTGAGCCTTTTGCAAGCAACAGAACATCATTTCACTTCATTTACTACCTCTTTCAAGTGGTGAGAAGACATATTTTGGGATTTTCATTTTTTTCCTCTCTCTCTCTCTCCTCTCAGAATTCTATAAATTGGAGTGTTGGAATCATTATGGGAGGAGGTAGTTTTATGTAGCAAAAATCTATCAAATTTTTTTGTGAAGACAATGTGTTGTAGGCCCTTGTAGTGGACTCCTTGCATGGTGATCCAGGCCCTTATCTTGTAATAGATTGGATTGTGCATACTCATGAAGCAATAGATGCAAGTTTGTGGATGTATCTTCCCCTGTTGTGTTTGTTGCATTCCTCTTGCCCCTTCAATCTCATTGCATATATATTGTGTCTATCTTATGCTCTTGCAGGATCCATTATCATTGTGTGTGTATGAAATGTTGTTGTGAATGCATTTTTGCTAGATTGTGGAGAACTATGATCACCTCTTTTGGCATGCATTTTGCTTCCACTTTTCACACATTGGAAGGCTACCCTCATCCTCTCCTTTTTTGGTGTATCACCACTTTAGTGTAGGATTTGTTTTCACGCATTCTCTCTCCTTAGTCCCTTGGAAATTTAGATTAGGATAGATAGTTTTTCCTACATTAGAGTAGATTGTGGCAGGTAGTTTAGGAGCAAGAACCAACTTTCTCTCGGAGGTCTATCTCAAGAAGCAAGTCCCACAACTTGGAGATAGTACCCATGTTATCCAATCACATTGTGAACTCAAGCACATACACTCATGTTTTTACTACATGAACTCATGCCAACCAATGGGTGTTGTGATTTAGAGATAACAGTTGTTTGATTGAAAATTACATATACGGATGGTAATAGTAAATCATTTTGTTTTGGGAAAGCCTTGTTGATGTCTTTGAATTTAATGAAAATCATAATCTTTCCATTCCTTTTAAGGACCAGGATGATGTTGGAAACCACATGGATTAGTCTATTGGCTCTATAAAACCTACATGTGAGAGCTTCATCATCTC
Organism: Taxus wallichiana var. yunnanensis; assembly: GCA_018340775.1. Taxonomy (NCBI): domain Eukaryota; kingdom Viridiplantae; phylum Streptophyta; class Pinopsida; order Cupressales; family Taxaceae; genus Taxus; species Taxus wallichiana. The sequence goes on from CM031234.1 coordinate 760,770,742, forward strand.
TTCCTTGATCATTAAAATAACTTTTTATTTTATTGGTTTCAATTTTTGTTTAAAATGTTTGGGGTCCAGTTTGGTCCCTAGGTTATGGATAACCACATTATAATTAACCTCGATTGTGTCTTTATATGTGAAAGAAAATTCCTAAAAATGTTTCTTAAGGATTTTAGTGTTCCCATCTACTTCCTATGGGGAGAGTGAAGATCCCAACTTTAGAATCTTTGGATCCACATTTTTTCCAATGTTGACACCAATCGTGTTCTTTATCAGAGAATAATTTTCTTCCTCAAATTTTGGAGGAATGGGGGAATTTCAAGAGGCTCACCCTCCACCTTGAATATTTCAATTTCTTGTGTTGAGGAATCAAGATGAGAATGTGATACAAAGTATGTTCAATAATGGTGACTAAGGGAAAATCTATTTTATGGTGAGTCGGGGAAAGGTCATTATACATGTGCAAGAATCCTAGGATTGCTTCATCATTTTCGTCATAATCCATAATGAATTTTTTTTTCCCATATAAGTTAGAATCATCGCATTTTACATTCTTCACACTAAGGGTTCAAGTCTCATGTGAACAAAAATTCAGCTCTTAGTAAATCGGTGTCTAGGAAAAATTCTAGAAGATAAAGAAGACATCAAATCTACCATTAGGTTTCCTCCCTAGGAATAGCTTTAATGGAGATAAATTTGAAATCCTTTCTCATCTCACATATGATAGCCTTGTAAGTTTTAGATGTTCTTCTCTAGTTTCATATGCTTTAGAAACTTGATTAGTGATTAGTTGTGAGTCCCTTAAGACTCCAAGGTTCCAATTTTTCATTCTCTTGGACATAATGATACCTAGGAATAGAGCTTCATATTTGGGTCCATTATTATTGCATTCAAATTCTATTTTTAAATTGAATGGAATGGTCTTAACTTTATGAGAGGTTAACATTTCCCTTGCACTGTGCCATATTAACACTTTTCTCCATTATAGTGGAGCATACAATGATTTGTGAGAAAGATAGAGTTTTTGTCTCTTGAGAATATTCTTCTTGTACCATAGAAAATTCTACCATACATATACCCATGAGATTGTAAGAAAAATGTAGGCCGGACCTAGAAGACTACCCATCTCTTGGAGATCGAAAGGAAGGGATATTAGTGATTCATTTCTAAGAATTACATAATTTCTATTGTATTCTTGGTGGAAATTGTTTTTATAGTGCCAACTTTCTTGTCATCCTTTTTATGTGATTTCAATTGATTTTTTTATATGTGTCCACCTTTGAGACCCACTTTGTATTTGTATTTAATTCCATCAAATGATCTAGTTTTTGTTGGTCTAATGGGAACTCAATTTTAGTATGAATATTTAGCTTATTTTTAATATTTGTTAGATATATATTGAAAGGCCTATGATCTCCCTGAGAAATGAAGACTTTTCCTAAATGTAAAAACCTAACTTCTTGGAATAAGGTGGGGGAGATGGCCTTCATCTCATATATCCAACCCTCCCTTATAGTATTTTATATTTTGTTTCCTGTCTATTATGTAAACTTAAATTAATATGGTACTTGGGATAAGGAAATGGAAATGATAGTGGTTTTGATTGAGATTTCTTTGAGGTTTTCATAGCACCATAATGTGTCTCTACTAGAGGAGAAGTTGGTTTCTTTATATCCTAACTTCTACAAGAAATAAAAGGGGACTATGTTCATAGAAACCCATCATTAGTCATGGCTCTCTAGACATAGTTGTTATAAACTCACACTGTAAGTACAATGCATGATCTCCCTACATGATATTTTGGCCAAAGGGCATCTTAATTATGCTAAACAAATACCCATTATCACGATTATTTTTCCTTAACATGTGAATGTTAAAGCCAATATGGTTTATTTGGGTCTCAAGTTGGGGCATAACATGGACCAAATGACTAAGAACTAATGCCTCAAGAAGAGTGGAGTGATGGGATGGTGAATTCTTCAACAAGTAAAGGATTGAAATGTGATAAAATGCCTTAGTTGGATTCATAATCAAGTCATATTCTCCTACTAGCTTGGGGACAACATGAGTATCATCTTGAAAAAAGGATTAAATTATAAGGAGTTGTGAATTATATTCCCTTGTTCAAGTCATTGCATTAATTTTAGGCACGGTCTCTAATTCAAATTAGACCCCACAACTTATGTCTTATTTTTTTGACTCGGATTGGGGGCTACTCTAGGGGTTTTGTAGGTGGAGGATTTATTGTCATGAGTGTCAACAGAGATACCTTTGTTTATATTAGGAGGGATTTTTCATTCCTCTATAGGATACTTGGGAAAGGGATATTGATATATTCCCAAATTTGCATTTTGAGGTGCGATGGGTCATGCATAGCTAGAGTGTGGGTGTTCCTCGAGTTTCATAGTAACATATTGATAAATAATTATCATTGGTCCTTATGAAATATTTGGAAAAATTTACTGCCTTCCTATAGGTATAGGCATCATGACTAATAACACAATGGAAAACATAATATACAATGGGATTGTTTTCCCTTAGCCTCTAGTTTTTATTTTGTTGTTGTTTGAAGCCTTGATTATTTTTTTGAGTTTGGTTGCTATATGTATAGTTTTGTGAGCCTTGACTAGGGATTAGGTATTGGTTTTAGTTTTAATTTAAATTTTAGTTTTGACAATGTGGAGGATGATTGAAGTCAACCACGTCGATTGAGGGGAGAAAGATGGGATTTCTTTGATTCCCTCCATTGTTGTAATTTTTTTCATTATTAATGGTGTTTTACTTTATGGCTTGATTAGTAGCACTATCTATAGTGGCAACATGTTTATGGTTTGAAAATTTTGGTCCTTGGTTGTTACTTTGACCATTATTTTGATAACTTCCATTACTTTAGTTTGTAACTATCTTTCTTTTATTTCGACCATAAGTCTTGTGTCCACTATCAATTACTACTTAATCAATGTGTAGACTCGCCTATATAGGTACTCTTCATAACAAGAGAAATGGGAATTTTGTTACTTAGTCCATGATTTCCCAATTAATTCAAAGAAGGAAAATGAAAAAAGTAATCACAAAATCACACACTTTAGACATTATTTATTCATCATCTCATATTATTATTCATATGTTTTTGAGTGAAGAAAGTACTAATTAACATTCATCTTTTGGCTATTTTATTTTGATTTTTTTGTCACTACCAACCTCCCATACACACTTTCCCGAGTCTTTTTCTTCGTTTTCTATCATTTTAGCCTTTAATGGGGCACCCATGCTTATACTTTAGGGGTGCTCATAGGTGACATGGTCCAAGTTAGGTGCCCTGGTCCTTTTATCATTTTCCTACCACTTTTTGGGCACTTTCTATCCATTTGAGCATTTTATATTTCTTTTGGTTAGCATCTTTGGGGTTAGTTACGAAATTAGATCAAGAGAACCATATAAATATAAAGTGATGAAACCATAATGAGGGACTAAGCACTAGTCACTATTATCATCACCTAAGATTACATCCATCAAAGGCTCCACTTGCATCCATCTAGCTCCATCACAAAGGTACAAGGTTGGTTCATCTACATCACATTGTATATGAGGGAATTTTATTCTATTCCATCCACCATTATATTACATTTTATACACAGCTTATTTCTCGTTACTTTCATAAAGTGTGACTAGCATAAGAGCACCTAGGACATGATTGCACACACTTTCACATATAACTATATCAGGTGTGAGATGTAGTGCGTTGATTATTTAGAAATTCCACAATTATGGAATCTAGGGTCATCTGGGCCCTTTATATGCATCTTTTTTTTTGAGTTTTTGATATTTTTCTTATGGTTTCACGAGTCTTTTCTTCATCATTGACTACCAACAACATATATAGCACAGTTCGATACATTAGTGTGATAGACAACAAGGGTTTTGCATCACCTTACAACCCTCCAAATCTGATTTTTGACCTCCTTCACAAACCATGCCACCTAGAATGTAGACTATGGCACCCATAGGTTCCCCTCGATCCTCTCCTAGAACCCCGATCCACTCATATTTCCTAGAACTACAATTTTCTAGACCATGTCATATTTATTTCCTCCTCTTGTTTATCCATTAGTTCTGACACGACACAGCCAACATGTTCACCAAATCGCTTAAGCTCTTTCAAACCCTTCTTTGCATATTAAGGTTTCTATTTTCATTAGTCTAATTGTTTGAGTCACTTGATATATTTATTTATTGCTTTTTTATTGTTATTTACTATTGTTCCAAGTTATATTAACTACAATTTATCCACATTTTAGTTAATCATTTTGGTGAAAGTGATCTTCTAATTCACCTTCATCTAGGGTTTTCTCATCTTTTTTTATCATGGCTTCTAATGTCTATCAAGTCTATTTGCTTCAATTGATTCAAATGCACCCATCTTATAAAAATGCTCTTCAAAAACCCTAGAGGCTATGCATCTACCTATTAACATGTTGCCTACCCAAGTCAATGTTATTTTTGGCCATATTTCTAAGGAATCCTTTGATACAAAATCTAATCAATCTATTTTCAAATCCATTCAAGTTCTTCATTCTTTATTTCAAGATAAATTTCAGGCTATGGAATCCACAATTACATCTCTTAGATCTGAAATCCAACATCTTAAGGATGTTTCTCAGGCTCATGTTTTTTCTCCTTCTACATCTCATCTTCATTTTATGTCTTCTACATGTGCTCATATTAGTGCACCTAAAATCTTTCTGCTCCCCATGCCTCTCAAGTTTACAATCAATGCTATGCAACAAGATATTCTTCTAAAACTCATAACTCATAAATTAATCATATTTCAATCTACTCATTATTATCCTCCTTATTGACTTACAAAATATCAAGGTATTCCATATTGCAATTATCATCAAATCAATGGACATAATGACAATGATTGTTATTATTTACAATAAAGAATCAAACATCTTGAGAATCAAGGTTTCATCTCATTCACCACACAACATTTTGTTACATGGTCATCTCCACTTGTTACATCTTAATGGGTTTTTAAATATGATTTGTCTAATGAGCATCATGCCATAATTTCTAAGGAAATTCAAGAGCCACCTAAGCAACCACCCCTCAAAATTGATACAACACCTCTTCTCGAGTCATCTACGGCATCACCAAGTCAACATAAGCAACCTCCTTTAAAAATCAGTGCAACACCTCTTCCTCTCAAGTCATCCACAACATTACCAAGTGAAATTACACAACCACCTCTCAAAATCAGTCCACCTTCTTCTCCTATCAAGTATTTTGTAGTATCATCAATCCCACATAAGATAAAACCAATCACTTTTTTCAAAGCTACTACTCCTATTGATGAACAAGACACACCTCAAATTTCTCCACCATTGTGTGGTCCTACTATTTCTTCTTCCTACCATTGTGTTGTCCCTCTCTCTTATCATGATATAGATAATGCTCTACCATAATGGCATGACACCTCTCATATCTCTGCATATATATTCATCATCATAGTACACTTGGGGGCATCACACTTATTCCCCCTCTAGCATTCACACACATCTTATATTCACATCACTTCACACCTAGATATTTACACACAACATACACTAGTATCATCATTACCCGATGACACACTCTTTTGCTTTGGTTCACACTTGACTATTGAGGGCATATTACACATGAACCCCACACACTTTGCACAATAGGTATTACACATTGCATCTCTTCACACATCTTTCATCATATGTCTTACACCTTACATCATATTTATTCTATATCATTTTGACACTGGTATCTACACATCATACATCATATTAGTCATCATTATACGTCTATCACACTTTTAGGGTCTACATTACATACTTGCATTGTGCATTCATACACCACACATTTGTTATACACTATACTAGTATTCAACATACATGTGTCACACTTGAATCTAGCATTACATACTACTTATCATGCCTACTACATAACACACATATTCACACTTGTATTTTACATACACACCTTACATTACATCTCATACATTGTTCACTACACATCATATGGTCGTTTGTTATCATCACACATACTACACATCATCTTATACGTGATGCATTCATTACTCTATGGTGCACTCTAGTCCCTCGGTCCATACTCAACTGCCAAGGGTTTACAAATCAAATGGAACTTATCACACACACACGCTCATCACTTGGTCTTTTATCATGTGAAATTACTAGATTAGTGGCATACACTATAGTCTAAATTTTCACCTACACATTCATCTTGTACTAGTACACGCTTTAGGCTTCACCACTCCCTTTATTCATCTAGTAGTGATATACACTACATCATCACTATTTTGTTCATCTTTTCATGATATACACTTTGGCTATAAGGGTCACATGTATACTTTGTTTCTAGGTCTTTATTTTAGCTAATTTGCAACTTTTTGGTTAAACCTGAATAGAAAATAAGTTAGGAGGAATACCTGTGAGATGTAGGTCGAACCTTGAATGCGCATGTTACTGAATTTTTAATCCAAGCTGATCATGAAGAGCTTCCCTTTGGCTAGGAGGAACGACTGTATAAGAAACACAACAAGACCACCAAATAATATTAATAATATAGGTTAGTGGATTGCCTAGTGAGTGCTAGATCCGAGAAGTGAGGTGCTTCCTAGAAGGCTATCAATCCACTTTCAAATACAATTTAATGCAAATATCATGAAGTAAGAAAATCCTATTGTAGTTATATGATTTAGGTATCTCGTGCAAATACAATAAGAAAATATAATCTAACAGGAAAGGTTATGATTAAATCTAGAGGTTTGGTAGGTTATTTTGGGTTTTGTAGGTCTGGTAAGGGTTTGGAATTGATCGGGTGAGGTCTGGGTTAGTTTTTATTGCTCAAGAGGCTCTTTGGACAAAAGGAATGAAAGGGCACAGAGACCGATATTGGTCGTAATCCATGTTGGTATAGAGGAGAAACTAACAAAGTGGTTAGGTACCCAATGTCAATAGGAGAAATTGACAATAATTTGATAAAAATGGTTTTGGGGTTTCTCTGTGATTGCACAAAGAGTAAGAAGGGTGTGGTTAGGTTTGTGATATTACTGAGAATACTTAGGGATACAAAGGGGGAAGTCACGGAAGGAAAAATGCTATAGGTGGTTGGGTTGGTAGATTGGTGAGGAGGTGGAGATAAAATAATACAGGAAGAAATAAAGTATAATGAAATAGGTAAGGAATATATACTTTAAGCAAGCACAATATGATTAAAATCGTGTATACTTACTTGCATTTACATATCTGGTAGGTGAAGGTGGAGGGTAGTTGATCCATGTAGATATTCTATATTTATTTCCTTAGCATTACTCTTGTAATGTTCTGTGAGTATTCCAATGCTCTAGAATGAGAACCGAATGCTTTCTTGGGCTTGTGGTTGAGTATTTTGTGTCATCTAGATGATGAGAGGCTTTGGATTCGCACTTGAATGCAATAATTCTCCCCAAAAATTACCAACCTAGGTAAAAGGTTGTAAAATTTTATATAAAGTAACCGATGGTGGTAACGTGACCGACATCGATTAAGGAATAATCAACCTCGCTTAAGGTGGATAAGTCTAGGTTTGCCAAAAATGGCTTGATCTATTCTATTTTTGGCATAATTGATTATCCTTAATACAAGTCTCAAGTGATAGATTGCTCCTAGATAAGTATGAGTTCTTCAAGGAGAGGTAGTGGGAGTTAATGCTAGGTTTAGACTAAGTCTTAGTGTTGACCAAAATAAGCTCACACTTATTTTTGGTCAACTAACACCATTTTCCCCCTTTTGTGCTTCAATCTGAATTTTTATATATTTTAAGCACTTAAGGTCCCCGAAAGCATTTCCATCAGATAGGAAATTTCTTCCCCTTTCCATAAATATAAATAAGTCCTTCTAACTCCTCATATTTTGTAAATGACGGGCTGCGGGCCTTGGAAGGATTTTTTTGCCAAAAGCAGTCGGCAGGGCTTGGGGAAGATTTTTTCCAATGGGAAAATTACAGACATGCAAGGTGTTAAGAGATATTTTTGCATTTTTGCACTTTTTGCAAAAGGCACAAGTTATAATTGTGGGCCCACGGGCCCGAAGGATTACTTTTGCTAAGTGGAAAATGCAGGTTAACGGACCCAAGGATGACTTTTCACCAAATGTAAAGTTGCAGGGCCGCAGAGAAAATTTTTCCCAAGTGTAAATGTAGGTCGGTGGAGTCTCAAGGGAATTTTGGAACTTTTGTTCTTTTCAAAAAATAACATAGTTTTCAAGTGCGGCCCCACGAGCCTACGAGTCTTTTCGCCAAATGTAAAGTCACAGACCCGCAAAGGTGCCACGTGCCTCAATGATGCAACTCCAAAGGTTAAGCCTAGGGGGAAGTATCCAAACAAGTGCAGCTCACCATGTGGTCAGAGTCAAAAAGAAGATAGAGTTAGACGTTGAAGAGTACAGGGACTAGTGGAAGGAGCCACACATCAACTTGGTGTAACTTCAAAGGAAAAATCTAGAGTAGGTTCCCAAATGTGTGTGGAGATTCCACATGTCCTAGGTCTGAAAAAGGGATAGAGCTAGCCATTTAATCAACTAAGTATAAGAGGGTTGGCGAAGCCTCCACATGCTTCATTGGAAAAACTTCAAAAGTGAGACCCAAAGCAAAGAATCAAATGAGATCCAGCTCTCCACATGTGTACGGTCCAACAGAAGTCAAATGGGTAGCATTCCCAAATTGGCTAAGTATAAAGGAGTGGGTGGAAGCCTCCACATGTTTCATCGACACAAATTCAGAGTTATAATCCGCAGGTACACCCCAATAGAGTGAGAATCTTCCATGTGCCTCATCGGTGCAACTTCAAAGGAAGAATCAAGAGTGGGTCCTCAAATGTGCACTAAGCCTCCACATGTCTAGGGTCAGACATATGGCTCCACCAAACAAAAGGGACTTAGCCAAAACACAAAGAAATAGATCAGAGACTCAGAAGGTTCCACGTGTCTCTTTGGCACAACTTCAAAGGTGTGACCTAAAAGGCGATCTCAAAATAAGTTTCAACCAGCCACATGGTCAGAGTCCGAAAAGGTAAGGTTAGCTATTGAAAATTCCAAAATATTTTGGAAGCCCTCATGTGCCTTATCCATTCAAATTCAAAATAAAAATTTGGGGCGCTTTACGAATGAGCATGAAGTCTCCATGTGTCTCGGGTTGGGCATAGTGTCTCCGCCAATGGGAGGGACTCAGGTAGAATACGAGAGGAACCGAGGAGCCCGTGGAAACCACCATGTGTCGGTTCGGTGCATCTTTAAGAACAAGAGAAGGGGGTTAAATATTCAAAATGCACAAGGTTGCCACGTGGACCATGTATGGATAGAGGATTTTAAATATTGAGAGCCCATGTTAAACTCCCCGACCCCGACCTTCGACGGCCATATCTTTTCAACCAGAGCTCGGTTTTGAGCGGGAAAGGACATTTTAGAGAGCTCTCGGTGCCGAATTCTCACCCACCACCATTATGTTTCAGTCGACATTTTAAGGCTCTCAAGTCTCCCAACTACTACCATGATGAAGAATGGGATTCCTTTCTTTCCCAAAGAAGAGACAACGATGGGGGCATGCATGTTGTAGTGAGGTCCATCATTTTTACAGTACAATTCAATTCTCTTGTCAAGGTGGTTGAATTAGGAGTCAATTTTTTCCCTCTCTCCTTCTCTCTTTCTTTTATATATTGTAAAAGAGGGGCATATTTTAGGGGTTGGTCATATTTTCTCTCCTACCCCCTCTCTCTTCCTTCCTTAGGGTAGAATGTGGAGTCTAAGCCTCCTCTCATGGCTCTATAATGGGATTTTTGCCTCTTTCCCACTGATGATGTATTGTGTGACTTATGGAGTAGTAAAATTTGTGTTGTGATGCATATTATTCATCCTTTGATAATTTTATTATATCTTCTTGCCTCTCATAATTGCATGGTATACTGTGCATACTCTAATGTCTATTGCAAGTTTTGGGAGTTGTGTTTAATGGGTTTTGAAGTGGTGTTCTGTGTGAATTTTATCTCTCGGTCCGTGGTGCACCTTGTCGACCATCTCCATTTCTCACCTCTCTCTATTTCAGAAGCTACATTTGCGATCATCCACTTCCTTTTCTAGTGTATCACTACTTATTGTAGGTTCTTTTTCCATGCATTTCTCTCTCTCCTATCTCCTTAGAAGGTTAGATTAAGATAGATTAGTTTTCCTGCAATAGAGCATCTTGTGGCGGTAGTTTAGGAAGAAGAATCGGCTTTCTTTTGAGGACCATCTCAAGTCCGCAAGTCCCACAACTTCAAAGATGGTCCCATGTTGTGTAATCACATTGAATACCCCACTTAGATCTGAGGCCATTCGGGGTGTTGTTATTTTGCATCAACACTTAGTTGGTTAGGATTGGTATAGAATTAGTCTTAATTAATCAATAAGTTGTGAATGGGTCTTTGAGTGAGTTGGATAGGTGAGTTGGTTGTAAGTGAGGTGGATGGGTGAGGTAATTAATTAATTTGATTGTTGCAATGAAATTAATTAACATGTGTGCACTAGGGAAATGAGTGGGCATGGTATGAATTTATTTAATTGATATGGGTTAAGGGAATTTGTCCTGATTTTCGATTAATCTACATTTTTCACTTTTTTTTCGCATATCTTGTATTTGGTAAGCTATGCTAACAAAAATAGAAGTGGTTTCTTAAAATATAGGTGAGAGTGGGGTTGGCCCAAGTAGGATTGAAGGTGATACCCCCTCAAACTAGGAACTGTTGAAGTTGTAGCTAGAAGCAGTGAGTGGTTTGATAAACATTTTGTTAATAAAAACAAGGGTGGATGGGTTGTAGGTAAGGGTAATGGTCGGGTTAAGTAATAGGTAATGGAAATCAAATGCACACACACATATAGATTGTGATAAGGTACCAAGTTGAAGAGCTTATAAACTCTACTTCGTCAAAGGTTGATAGGTTTATCCAAATGAGGTTGAAGTGGTTTAGGTATCCAAGGTATAGGATATGGTCTTGAATCACAACTAGGCAAGGTGTAGGAATGGGTAATAGGTTTTTTTCCAAGGAACCAAAGGTTTGGTTGGGATAAACATCACAAAATCAAGAAAGGTAAGGTCATTAGGATTAACAACATGGGTAACAGTATCACAAGGTATAATGAGTACAAAAATTTGAATGGCATAAAATGAGGTTCAAGTCAGGGTATATAGGTCAAGGTATAGGTAAGGCTAAGGTATACGTAAATAACATGTCCCTAAATGTAGTTAAGGAAATGTACATGTAATATAGGCTTTTGGGTGAGTTGTAATAGGTGTTGGTAAGGGTAAAAGTTATTTGAGAAACATTGTTTGTAGGAAAAGTGGACATAGTGTGGGTCAAATGGTTATATCGGGTGACCGATGTCGGTTATAGCTTAACCGATGTCGGTTTGCTAGGGCACGACATGACCGACATCGGTCATGTCAATTTGGGGCTAAAAAAGGAAAAATATGTGTTTTACAGATTCATTTGTTTCTTTTCCATTTGTGGAAAATGACAGAGAAGAGGTGTTATCTTGAAAAGTGATGGTACGAAGTGTTTATCCAAGTTGGCGAGATACTAGTAGGTGATTGGTAGTCTATAGGTGGGTCCATGAGATTGATTGGAGTGATTTGATTGGTTGGGAGGTTCGTGCTTGATTATTTTCATGGTGGAGCTAAGAGAAGGAGTGGGAGGAAAACCAAAACAAAGACCGGAGGTACCACCACATAGGCGGCGCCGAGTAGAGGTAGGAGGCATTGCGAAAACCTCTTGTTTAATTTAAAATGTTGGTTTAAATGAATGATTTTTTTGGAGTTTTGGTTTTAAGAATATGGTTGAAAATGGGTGAAACATGGGGTGGAAAGGGGAAAATTTAGGTTAAGTAGGTTTGGGAATGAATGTACGATAGGTTTGGGTGGGTTGGTGTAATTTTTAGGTTATTTTTGTTAATTTTTAACAATGGGGATGGGGGTTTCGGTTTCATTTCTCAAACAATGACCAACTTTGGTCATTGGTTGGTGACATCAATTGGTTTTGGTCGGTATCGATGAAATGTTGGGGTGACCAAAGACTGTCAATGTGTTCAATTATGGTCAAGGTAACGATGTCGGTCACTAGAAAACTTTACTTTGTGAAAGAAGGGTTAGATGGGAAAGTTAAATAGGCGAGACGAGGCTAGGTTAAGACTAATGTAGGTAGAAGAGGATAAGGCACTATTTTGTTGATGTGTGATAGATATTTAAGTGGAATAATCTAATAAATTTATTAATTATGATAATGGAGACAATAGGGTTTTAGGTGAATTAGGTAAAAGGGTAGGTAGGATTGATGTGTTTCAGGTATTTTATGGTACAAAAAGGGCTAAGTGCAAAGTGAGTGTGATATTTGGGTAACCATTGATTTGAGAGGATTGTGACTTGACAATGTTGGTTAAGATGATGTAGGTAAGAGAGTAGCTGATGATGAGAGACAGAGTACCACCCCTACTAGTATAGATGCGGGCTAGCATGATAGTTGAGGAGTGGGAGCACATAATATATGTGGGACTCATTTCGATCAGTGTTAAAGGCATGTAGGCCGGATCATAGCTTGATGGTCTCTTTAATTGAAAGATGGGACTCCACAACCAATACCCACCATTTTTTGACTAGCGATATGGATCGACTGTCACATTGGATGACATGTATAGGATCCTATGCCCGCCTATTATTTGGGAGCTAGTGTGTTTAATTTCATCCGAGGCATCGGTGGAGCCGATAGTGGCGGTATTTGTTGAGGCGATGGGACTACTTTGAGTTATCATAGTACAAGTATCGATTATGGAGATATGTATGCGACCTATCCACATGAGCTGATGATGGTGGCGGTTATATGTTTTTCTTTTACTGGATTCTCGAGGGTGGGATATTTCCACAAGAATTGATGGGATGCTATAGGACATGATCGAGGAGTGGGTATGATTTGCTTAGGCTCTAGATTTTTAGTCCAATCGTATAGGAAGCTATGGGCCTATGTTAGGTTGAGGAGGTTTGTTATGTGTTTTACATACATGTTACACTATTGGGCATATGTGTAGACACCAAAATTGGGTCACAATCCCCTTGGCCCCTCGTCAAATAACCAACTTGAACACACTTACCTAGCCAAGGCCCCTTACACCCCACACTAATATTAATTAAATTAATCCATGTCATCACAATATTTATTATTTAATTATCCTAATTAAGATAATTCCCACACCACCACCTCACCTATACACCTCACCTAGCCACCTCACCCTAAGACTATTCTTATTATGTTTCCATAACTAACTAACACCCAACTAAACCCTAAAAATCAAAGCCTACGTTCCCTCTAACCACATTCCCACCCGTTAGAAAAGAAGATTCCATTCTAATCCATGGAAAGAAACTAACTGGATCCAAGAAATCAAGAAAATCTACCCATTTTAGTAAACCAAGGAAATCCCACCCTAACCAATGCCGGTCACCCCTAAACTAACATTGCTCAACCCATAAACGTAGTCAGTTACCTTTTATTCCCTTTGGTAACCTTATTTTGAGGTTGGCACAATTATGAGAGCAAGGGAGAATAATCACATCTACATTCAATCAGAGTGAGCATCTGTTTAAACCCATATTTTCACAACCATCCAAGCCAAGATCTAATTCAACCAAGCAAGGAGAAAAGCCTAAGTAGCTCAAGCAAGAGTCTCCTATCAACCAGGTGACCCTTCATAAAAGAAATATCTCACCGCCATCTCCACTCTTCATCCATAGTCGACTTGTAGCAAGTTCTAAGTATATTGTTCTACTCACTCTAGCTTTGTTTGAATACTTTTAGTATTTTGATTCTTCTATGGTATTGCTTTCCTAGCCACTCACAAGTCCTCTTTGGTAACTATCCCCCTATACTTCTCCCAAAACCCTTCAAAACCTCATCCTAGAAATCCAACACTCCATTTCGACCTACCCAACCCTTTGTGTAATCACAAAGAATATCCAAATTTCATTCAAAGAACATCTCCCATCTTCCCACATAGTCACCGAAATCAGTCTCCCTAAACCACCATCGGTTAAGCCTATACCGGCATTGGTTCACCTTCCCGATACCACCCCTTTACTACCATTCACCAAATTAACCCATAACTCTTCCCACTTCACCAAAACCCCACCGGACCTACCCACCGACTGACCTTCCCGACTCACAACTCCTAGATACCTCACTCAGCCCCCATTAACTTGAAAAAAAATAGACCAAGACCCATGTTCTTGATCCCCTATCATTTCTTGAATGACTGCCATTGGTCATGATTGGCCGACATCGGTCAGGACTAGACCGGCATCGGTCTCTATGTCTATCAAAATAGTACAGACCAGAAACCTACCTACTTACTTTTAAGTTACTTATAATCACCTATGACCTTCATCATATCTCTCGGAAAACCTACGAAACCTAGAACCATTTTCCTAACCTCTAGATCTGATCCTAACCTAGCCTGTTAGATTAGATTTTTCTTATTGTGTTTATATGAGATGCCTAAATCATATTGACTACAGTAGGACAATATTTACCTTATTTATCACATTAATTTTTTTACAATAGTGGATTGACAACCATCTAGGGAGTATCACACTTCCCGGATCTAGCATACACTAGGCAAGTCCACTGCATATACTATTTAACTTTCATTTGGTGGTCTTTTTGTCTATTTCAAGTAGTTCCTCCTAGCCAAAAGGAAGATCTCATGATCAGCTATGGATCAAGAAGTCATACGCGCATGCAACAACCTTTAACTAGCTTCAACAAGTATTCCTCCTAGCCCTTTTACCCTTATCTGTTTTGTCACATTCTAAGAAATGCTCTAAGAATTAGGTGAAACATTTTGGCATGCCTGGTGGGACCCATTCAGGGTTCCTTGCATTTCTTCATTCCTAGGTAAAAGTTACATGTTTGTTTCCTTTCCGAAAGGTTCACACATTAAATTTCTCCCCTGGAATCTTTCCTTCTTTCTATTGTCTCAAAGCAATCATGTTTTGGTGCTATAAAAAGAAATCTTCTTCTCTTTCATTTATACTGCATTAGTGAAAAATAATATTCTCTCTTGTTCATCTTTTGACATTGAATTTAATATTTTGATTTGGGATTAAAATTAATAGCATTTAATTCTTTTATGTTACTCTAGTGCACATTAAATGAGGGCAACCTATATGCTGATGGTTGATAAAAATCACATTCATCTCTCTCTCTCTCTCGAGTCTTACCAAACTGCACAAATTCAAATTAACACATCTTTCTTAAACAACATCTTACCCGGGAACATCTATCAATGATCACATGGTCCATTGCGAGTACTCCCAGCTCGTTTTCTTTGTCGAGTCATTATCTCAAGAGATGGCCCGCCCCACCATAACATACCTAAAACCTCTCCTTTTAGATATCCTTCTTCATAGGATGCCTTCCCAACCAAAAATTATGTTCTAAATACACACAGTCAGTCCTTAATAGCGTAAGCTGAACAAACATAATACAAAAATCACTTTTAGGATCATACTTTTCTTAGTGTTTTTGTTTGGCTTGTGTTTTGAGGTGAGAGGACACGTTCTTCATATTTTTATTTCTCCTTGCATGCTCCTCATCATAGTTGGTGTATTCCAACTTTGTTTGAGTGTGTCTGGACCCCATTTTTATCATTCTCATAGTTCTGGGTTTGATTCCACACTTAATTTTAAATCACAACCACCCTTTTCTTCATCTTTGTTTCAATTTCATAGTAATAGGTGTCGGTCCAACGACCGTCATTGGTTACCCTCTGACCATCACTAGTTTTATCCAACCGGCGTTAGTTTACTATTATTTTGGTTAACCTACCCAAAAGGACACCTGTTTCATCTTCTTTGTTGTTCAGAATCTCTACTCTCAACATCTTCTATGTCCTGATAAAATCCATCCTACAGCTTAACTACCTAGTATATTATCAATTTTTTACCTTATTTGGAAAATTGTTCTTTTTTTCATAGTGACCGAGTTAACCATGTTATCTCTAACTGACATCGGTTTACCTTAACTGGCATCAGTTACCCTGTGTAGTTTTCTAGCTGACATATTAACCCATTCACCTAGCACTGCTTGTTTTTCCTATTTTTGTTGTATTTATGTGTCATTTACAGAAAGCAGTCCTACCAAATCAGCACTTGTTCACATGGTGCTAACTCATAGCCAAGAAAACGCCCTCATATTCCATGCTAGTTGTCAACCACTCCCACGTATTCCTTCACCACCTTCCATTTTATCACCCATGGATCCTACCCAACCTATCACCATCGCCACAGGTGATGAGGAGTTCACATAACTTCTTGATTAGAACCCTACCGCCTTACAGTTCTATCTTTCCCACTCATCCACTTGAGATGCCTCAGGTCAGTTGATATACGGCATGCCTGTATCTATCACCCCAACACTCATTCCCACTTCTTTGTCAGCCCCTTCTGGCACCGTGCTACCCACACCTTCCTCACCCCCCATCGTTTGAGCTAGCTAGGCCCTATACCTACTATGACCACCACATCTTCCACATCTATTACACCCACAGCATCCACTATACCTTCATCCACCACCCAAAACATAACCTCATCCATGCCTATTGTCTCACATATACCCATAGAAACACAACCACCCCTAGTGTCGATGACCCCTACCCCTTTTCAAAACATTTTCCTTTCTATTCCATAATCCTTAGCCCCGTCACTACTAGGGTCACCTCAATCCTTCCACCTCCATATACGTACTATCATCATACTCTTGTTTCATCTATCATTCATTCTAGGTATGTTCCCCTATCTCACTCCCTCATTCTCAACCTACCTATTCGGCATCACCATATACTAGAATGCCACCTCCATCATATGTCCAACACCAACCCTCTTACACTACAAGAGGTACCCATCCATCACCACCTACCAATGACCTCATCAAGTTAATGATGGACAAGATGTAAACACTGGAGGCATCGGTTTCTAGCTCACGCAACTCTCTCACCTATGATGAAATTTGCAATGAGCCCATACACCCATCCATTCCTATTCGTCCATATCCCGTACATTGGGAGATGCCTAAATTTAACTGCTTCAATAGCAAAGAGGATCCATACCAACATTTGTGGTCTTTTAAACATGGGTTTTATCTGATCGCCCATGATGATGCTTTACTTCTGAGGACCTTTCTCATGTCTCTCGATCGGGCTCGCATTAGAATGGTATAGTGGATTACCTAGACATTCTATTTACTCATTTAATCAGGTAACCTAAGCCTTCTTGGATAAATTCTCCATCAACATTGTTAAGAAGGTTACCATGAGTGACCTCTACTCTATGTGTCAATATGACGATGAGTCTATCATAGATTTTGTCACTCGTTGGTGTATCCTGATCAATCAACTCACATTCCAATTACCATAAACCAAACTCATATAGCTCTTCACTCGGCTTGTGCTAGACATATTTCTTTGACCCTGCAGGTGCAGACTTTCCAAACCTTCGATGAGGCATTCACCATGGCACAAAAACTAGAGATTCGGGCCATCGAAGAAAAGAAAATCCAACTACAAAATAAGAACATGGAATTTAAGTCAAATGATACTTCTTCTTCTTCAAAACCATAGAATAATTATTCAAAATCCAAGGAACCATAACACGGTGGTACTCAAGGCCGGCCTAGCTCATCCATCAAACTAGGCTAAGCCCTCATCTAATCTTTCCCTTGTCCAGACTTTTCAATTCAAATAAGAACAACGGAAATACACCCCAATTGGGGAGCCTTATTCTTCTATTTTAGAAAATCTCATTAAAGTTGGGGCCATCACCCTTCCTCCTATAAAACCACACACTGGTTTTGATCCTGCTCACCCCACACCTACATGGTACAAAGAGCATGACTTCTGCAACTATCATCGGGTAAAAGGTCATAATGATGGAAATTGCATCACTTTCAAGAACATTGTCCAGGAAATTCTCGAGAATGGAGAGTTATTCTTGGATAATTCAACACACTTACCAACCAAAACTTGCACATTTTCAAGAAACCATTTCCTAATCACGCCCCTTCTTCTGACCAAACTGGGGAGACCTCAACTAATTATAGCAACACCCGTGAGGTCCATGCTATTTTTAATGACACACTAGTTTCTTCCCAATTGCCTCATATTCCTTCCATAGAGGAAATCCTAGCCCAAATTCCTCTAGCTATGCATGAACCCACTTCACTTATTCCTCCACCCATAGAAGAACACCCTTCATCTCCTCCTCACCTCGTGAAGGAACCTTCATTAACATCGATACCACTTTTCCTTTGGCTTCTCCACCTAGGGAGAAGTCACCAACAAGATACCTCTCCGATCCATGGGAGATGCTTGTTCATCTCCTCTACCCATAGAGGAACACCCATCATCTCCTCCACCTATTAAAGATCTAGTAGAAATGTCATTACCTCTAGGTGACCATTCTCCATCAACCACCCAAAATCTTGCTGACTTACTTTTGGCTCTCTTACCCATAGAGGCTGAAGCTAGTGATTTCCCTATTTCTAAAACACATTTTACAGGGAATCACCATTAGATCCACATCAACCTCACCCACAATAGTGTCGTTCTCATGCTTACCAATCACCTAGATTATGTTAATAGAGCCTTACTTTGGGGGCATGTTCTACTTCCTATCTCAACACAAATGCAGATGTCACTTGCTAACACCTCCACTATCTATCCAAAAGTGTTTCGGCCAACCAAGCCAAACACAACCACAATTATTACAAATTCTCCCATGACACCACCCATAAACCAACATGTACCTACATCCAAACCCACACCTACATCATCTTCCTTGCCTAAACCTATTACTACTTTAGGGGTCATCCCAACGGCTAGCCTTACTCATCCACCCATCAAATTAGATTTAGCTACGTCCTCCTAAACTAACACCAAATTTAACCCAGCCCCTAAACAAAAGAACCAATCTCCTAGATCTCATACCCCAACCTCGCTAACCACGCCCTTATCACCCTCACCCCTCCCATCCATCCTAGGACCTCACCCCTCAACCCCGGCTAAGAAACCCCATCTACCGATAAACCAAAAATGTAGCAACCCATTTCCCATCACAAACCTCTAATATACCCAAGCGCCCAATACCTCCACCCACACATGTAACATTTTTACCACCCATACCTCCAATACCATCAATAACTTCTTCACTACACATGATACTTCCTTCCCTTTCCCTCACACCTTCCTACACCGATGTCTGGTAAGGTTTTGGTTTTGGATTTTACGAGCAAGGTCATCACACTATTATTCCATGTACTACCCAAAATATAACGATCGTAGTGGTATCGACTTTGCTAAACTACCTACCAAGAATGCCTCGTATTGAAATCATTAAGGACATCAACCCTTCTCCACCTTCTTCACCTACTCCACCTTCTTCACCACCTTCACCACCTTCATCGACAGAGTTGATGGATCCAAAATCCATTCCTCCTAAAATTTTTTTCATAGACACCATTTCCTCGGGGCCTTCTAACTTATCAATGCATGGGTGACGCTTACCTTTTCTCTTCCCATATCTTGTATCCTAAAATGATTGATGACGATACACCTTCTATTAATGTTGTTCAATATCGATGATGAATCTATACTCACCTACCTCATGGCGTAGAAGAGTCTTATATTCACTTCGTCATTACCATCTGAGATGTAAACCATGTTGAATGAATCAACTATCGAAATCACCATCCATACTCAAGATGACCCCACATTCTAAAGATCAGCGAATCTTTAGATATTGCTTTACAGGAAGCCATCACTTATTTTCTCAAAATCATAACCATGATTTTGATTGGTCTTACACTTTGACATGCCAAAGTTTTGACCCCACCATAGTGGTCCACAATATCATAACCATTCTCGATGCCAAACCTCAGTAAAACAAAAGTTGAGGAAAATACATCCTTGCATTACTCTTCTAGTCAAATAAGAACTTCAACACCTTCTTTCCATTTCCTTCCTCTTACCCATTTATTATCCTCGATGGATTTCTAACATTGTCCATGTCACTAAGGCAACAGGGGACTTCACATTCACATAGATTTCCGTGACCTCAACCTACCTTACCAAAAAGATCACTTTCCTCTACCCAAGATATCAACCAACATCGGTTGACCTTTACTAAAGTCACGAGATGCTATCACTCATGGATGGCTTCTGAGTTATAACCAAATCTTTCTTGTCCTAAAGGATCAACACAAAACCACATTCGCTACTCCTTGGGGACCTTTTTGCTATCGAGTCATGCCTTTTGTCCTTAAAATGTTGGTGCCACGTATCGTGGGCTATGACTTACATCTTCCATGACATCATGCACCGTATATTGGAAGATTACGTAGACAATCTCCTTGCCAAATCTAAATGCCGCTCCAAGCACTTCACCATCCTAAAGACCATCTTTGACAGCTTCTCATTAAGTCTTGTGTTCATCTTCACCCAAGAAGTGTGTCTTCACGGTTATCTTGGGAAATCTCCATGGATTTATCATTTCCTTATGTTGTATAGAGGTTGACCTTTTGGCTTAAATTCAAGGCTATTATTGAAATGTCTTTGCCCACTAACCCATAACTCCGTAGCCTACAAGATAAGTTGCAGTCTATTCACCATTTCATTTCGTAACTTTTTAATTGATGTCATCCATTTCATCATCTTCTCAAAAAGGATGTGTCCTTTAAATGGGATGATGATTGCCACAAAGCTTTTGAGGCCTTAAAACAATACCTTCTCCAACCACCCATACTCATTCCACCTAAAGATGATCAACTCTTCTACCTATACATCTTTGTGATCATTTTGGGGCCATGCTCATACTCATCACAATGAACAACATATGGAGCAGGTGGTTTATTACATAATTCGTACTCTTTTAGACTACGAAACCCAATACACCCATGCTGAAAAACTTTTCTTAGCCTTAGTTTTTGTTGCCACCAAACTCTGCCATTACCTACTCAACCATAAAACCTATGTTGTGACCAACACCGACCCCTTACACTTCATGTATGCCAAACCTTACCAAAATCAAGGTGTCACACACCGCTTATGCTTCTTGTCAACCTTCACCTCTAATTCATCCATCAAAATTCCATTAAGGGCCATGCTATCTCCGACCAATTGGCCGACACACCTATTTTTGGGGATCAACCCTCTAACTTCAACTTTCCAGATAAGTCTATTGCTACCCTTTCCCTAGAGGAGCCCACTTACCAAATGAAACTCTTCTTTGATGGTTCCAAGTGTCAACGTGGGGGTGGGGCTAGTGTTATCCTCATTCTGCTTGATGGTGAACCTATGCCTTTGTCTTTTAAACTCAATTTTGATTGTAGAAACAATATTCCTACAAAGCACTCGTGTTGAGCCTCCAGGATGCTTATGCCTTAGATGTTAAGTCAATCAACATCTTTGGTGATTCTCGACTTGGTCATAAACCAAATCAATGGTATATAATAGTGTCATAATGAGATACTTCAAAAGTATAATCATCATGTGGACATACTTTTGACCACCTTTGACCGTTACACCCTTCAAACCATCCCACATTCTACACACACATTTTTCGATACTATGGCCTTCTTAGCTTCCGAAATACCCGCTTCACCCGCTAACTCTAAAATATTTGTCACCATACAAAGACTCCAATCACCCTCTTATTTACCTTTGAAGTTTACTCTCTATCAATCGTGATCCCGACCCAAGTGACCTTTTCTATAAACAATACTCATACTATCTTTCCCTCTCCATCTTACCTCCCGACCTCACTCATAATGGACAATGTGCCTTTCTCAAAAGGGCCTCTTGTTACATCATCATGGGTGGCCTCCTCTATAAGCATGGCTTTCATGGTATTCTCTTACGGTGCCTTACGAGTTCTAAAATTCCCTATACCATTAAGGAAGTTCATGATGGCATATGTGGAGGTCACTCTAGTGGTCTCACGGTTGCTAAGTGTATTCTTTTCCTAGGCTATTATTGGATGACCCTTAACCATGATTTTTGTGACTACATTAAGCATTGTGTAAAATACCAACAACAAGCTAGTCTTCATCATACACCTAGTCGTGCCTTACAGGTCACCCGTGACCTTTGACTGCCCTTCTCTCAATGGGGTTTGGATGTTGTCGGAGAGATCAATCCCCATTCTTCCCAGAGACATCAATGGATAATCACTGCTATCGAATACTACACCAAATGGGTTGAATCCATACCTATCATCTCCATGAAAGCAGAGAAAATATGTGAGTTCATCAATCATCACATTATCTATCACTTTAGCAATCCACATTGCCTCATCACTGATAACGGAAAAAAATTCAAAAATAAAACCTTACGAAAACTTTACTGAAACCTTCGGCATTCAACTAAGTTTCTCATGAACTTATTTCCCACAAACCAATAGCCAAGCCAAATCCACTAATAAAACCCTAAACAAAATTCTCATGAAAGTGGTTAATGATACTGGGAAGGACTGGCATATGCACATTCCTTTTGCCTTGTGGACGTACTATACTAGTATTCACACTTCCAATGTTGCCACTCCTTTTTCTCTGGTCTATGTTACAAAGGTTGTTCGCCTCTCAAATTCCAGATTCCATCTCTTTGTATTTCTCTCCATGACATGCTCAATGATGATGACTTTTGTCAAGACCATTTAGCATAACTTGAGTTATTAGATGAATGTCGTCTTAATGCTCTTGACCATCTCCTAGTTTACCAAAAATGTATCAAATGTGCCTATGAAAAACTTGTCCATGAACGAACCTTCCAATTTGGTGATCTCATCCTAAACGAAAACCAACATGTAACCAAAGCGTAAAAAAGTAAATGGGGAAAATTTTCTCCTAATTGGCTTGGACCATACATTGTGAATAATGCCTATGGATCTGGTGCTTATCTTTTATCTTCACTCAATGGTAATCCTTAACCTTAGACCCTTAATTCCTCGTGCATCTTCGACCATTCTAATATTGAATTTTAGTCCTACCTCAACTTCTGCCTCTTTTCATGTTCATCCCTTGAGCACCATTCACTTCCCTCCTTTCACTATGCCATCCCCAATGATTAAAAAAGAAACATGTGTGTACCCATCACTCTTTTACCCTCTCTTAAATATGTGTACCAATGCTCTGCACATGGCATGATTTTCATGATACTTTTCATCTTCTTTTAGATGAGATCCCATGGTCATTTCACCTTTTTGTCGTAACAAGAATCTGATTCTTCACCTTAGTCTTGTCCATGACTTAAAAGCCCTCACATAATTTCCACATGGGATCCAACTCCTTAAGTCAAACTTCTACTAAAAGATGACTACCTCAAAAAGGACATCTTTCTCTCTACATCACCGCTATAAATAGATTGCTCCTCAAGGAAAGATATGTAAATTCTGCTTCAAAAAAGCTGAGCTTCTCGCATCGATCACTTCATGAATACCTCAAGGAGATAATTTCTTTATCCCATATAGACTTCTTGCATCGATCGGTCTATCTCAAATACAATTCAAATACAATACTTTTTCATCATGGACTTGCTCATTGTGATCTTGGATCTCTTTCCAAAAGGCATGCTACCTCATACCATATAACCTAACCATTTTTCACCTTCTCACCATTTGCACCTTCATTTCCTACCACCTCAAGGGACCTGCTGAAACTGTGACATTTGGTGATCATGTGACTATTCTTCACCTTTAGAATAATCAATCATGTAATGTCTTTAGGGTCTTATGTTCACTAGCCTATCTAAGGTATGGTCCACCCGTTATGATCCTCACTAATCAGGTGGCTCTCTTGCCTCCTCTTATCTTTTAACTTCTTCATTATGTATTGATCATCCTATACAGGACTAGACCCTTGATGCTTATCTCTAGGAAATTTTCCTCTTTCACCACAATCAACTTAAAATCACCCATACCTATTTTCCCACAATTCAACCATACCTAAAAGACCTCGACTCAACCATGTCTATAACCTACCACCCATTCTCATACCTCCTCGCATTTTTCCCTAGCTTATGGAGAACTACATCCACCTGAGGTCCCCATTTTCTTGGGACTATATAGGAAGCACTTCTAGGGCATAGTGCCCTTGAAGGTTAGCTCGGCCACTCTCTACCCTCACCAATTTTCCCCTATTTTCCTACTCACATTATACCTAATTTTTCTTTTTGTATATCAACAACTGGAAGTAAGATCTCAACATACAATAACTAATACACGTATCTACCATCCATGTTTCAAACCTCACTATAACATTTACCAATTCATCATTTCATATTTCGACACACAATTTTTTTTTGGAAATCTACATCATCGCATATATCTACATTACCATTTGTTATCTCAGATACCAATTACTTACAATTTACACCAAAACTTGACTCAATCCATGCCTATGACTCGACTCCATACATGCCTAAACCAAAAATGACTCAATCCATGCCTAACTCCGACTCCATCCATGCCTAAACCAAAACCTTATTTAATCCATGCCTATGACCTAACTCCATCCATGCCTAAACCAAAACCTCGATGCTCCATCTCTACCTATGACATGACTCCATCCATGCCTAAACCAAAACTCCGACTCATCCATGCCTATGACTTGGCTCTATCATGCCTACACTACTTATTTTTTCATCACATATACAAATCATAATAGCAAGTTACACACAAGTGTATCCATATACATGACTCAAAAATAATCATCCAAACAAGTGTATCCATATACATGACTCAAAATATCTTCGCACATAGGCCGGTATATATAACAAAATCTCAAAACTCTCATGTACAACCTCACTATCTTTAGCACGCAAGCCAATATATATGTCAAAAATATGATGTCAACAATAAACTAATCATACATGGAGCTCAATCATCTTCCCATCTGATATCCAAGCCTGTCTCATCTATCTCCTCCTCCACTCCTCTAGCTTTAACCTAACGTCTCTCCACCTCACTGACCTCTCTTTGCCTCACCCTGGTCCTGCCTCTAGATTTGGCCCCCATACACTAGTTTCCTCACCCTGACCTAGCCCCTAGGCTCGCTGGCCCCCTGTACTCTCCACACTATGTGTGTGGGATCTTCTCCTCTCACTCGATTCCTACCGTGATCTCGTGCTTGACATATGATAAGACATATATCCATGCTACCATCAAGTGATCTTGGTAGTGTCTCACCTCACCCATGGCATCTCTCAATATGGTTGTAGGTACTATCTGTGGTGGTGCCATTGGCCTCTAACCCTACCCTTCTCTTGCCTTAACAATGAGACATTGTCCCTACCCTTGTGGAGGTGGCATCAACCCGAACTCGCCTCGTACTTGGGATTGAAGGGTCACTATCTATACTGTACCATGGCCAATCGGCCCTATAAACATGTAACCTATCCTCGCATGCCGTGTCCAATCGCCTCAGTAAACCTATCACTTGCACGTGTAGGGCGGCTACCTACACCCCATCTCCATCTCCACCCTCTCCCTCTCCCCTGGTGTAGGTACTTGTCCTGCCCTCCCTGGCTGAAATGCAGCCACCTATGCCTAGGCCCCTATCAGATGTCCTTGTACTATGCCCAACTGGGTCACCAGGGTAGCCACCTACCCCTGTAGGGTGTCTCTCTGAACCGTGATGGTGGCTAAATCTAGATTCCCCAACCTCGGTGGTACTACTTGTAGCTGTGCAACCCACCACTGTCTATACCTATCTATCCCCATGGCATCATCTATCTATCAATTGACCGGATCCTCCTCCTACCCATTCGGCACTGTAGGTCATGGTGGAGACATAGGCCTCTCCACATCATCTCTCCTATACTATGGGAAGGGTGGGGGTATATCTTGTGCCAACCCGAACTGCCATCTGACCCGGTCTATGGGTATCATCTCATGCTCTACCTACCACCCCTCTATCCACCTGTAGATCTGTAACCCATCCAACTCCACTGCCATCTACCTATATGAAGGGAAGCCCACATATGGCCTCTAAATGATGTCCATACCGAAAACCCCCTCCAAGTAATCATTTGTATTAGGCTACATCATGTGTAGCTCTCTCACCGCTCAAGGTGCTCTTCAATAACCAACACCCATCGCTTGTAGCCCACTCGAAAAAAACCTGGCTAGAATGCATCATCCTAGGGCATACCAACTAGGTGCACACACACAATGTGCTCATAGGCCCAACAATGTAATAGGAATGTGTAACACAAGCTGAATCACCGTAGTCACCATAAGCCCACAACTCCCTATATAGCTATACCAAGAACACAGGACCCATGCAAACCGAGTCCTACTCTCCACCATGTCATGTAAAACCCCCATTAGTGACTGTGGGAACCTCCCACCCTCTACATCTGGTAGTGTAAAACAACAGATTGCCTCCATCAAAAGCACTACTAGCCTCATCTCCTCAAGGTAGGCTTAGTACATCACTCCGTAGCTCATACTGACACTGTGGAATCCTAACAATGTCATCCCCTCTCCAAAATTGGTAATAATAACTCCTCCGAAAGTGCCTTTGAGGAGATTGAGTAAACCTGTGTACCTACTATAGGTAGTCGCAGGATCTATAAACATCCTCTAGGGTGATCGTGATCTCACCCATCGGAAAATGGAATGTATTGGTCACCGAATCCCATCTATCGATGAGGGAAACCATCAAACTCACCTCCCAATACATGTGCTTTGGTAGTTTTTGACCCTAATCAGCCCACATTTGCAACATGGCTCCATTCCTCACATGTCATCTCCCCGTACCTCCACGAGCAAGGGAGGTACCCTATCCCTCATCTGTAGTTGGTCCCTAGCCTGTATACAACCAATCATATTAATAAAACTTGACCATACCTACATGCAACCTTGCCACCCCCATTATACCACTTACCCTAACTAAATCAACCTTTCACCTATATCTATGCCCTAAATCAACACTACCTATCTACCCACACTTCGACCCTCACCTATTTTCATTTTTCCCCTCTCACCGATCTTCCTTATTCACCCACCTACCAATACCCATAACTCTTCCCCCTACCTAACTCTCCCTACCCCTACCTATCCCATACCCATTTATAACCCGTCCTATTTTAGCTCCTTGTGGGCTTGCCTCTTTAGCCTTCTCGAATGAAATTGATCATCATTGACTGACCACGGTCCAACAATAACCAGCATCGGTCATCATATCTCGTGACCATATCGGGTCCTCTACCCACGACGCGCCAACTACGAACGAATCGACGGTTGTCCACTTTGCATGCGTGACAAACCCATGACGCTCTACCCTTTCTACCTACACTTCTCCTTTCTACCCATTTCCCCACCAATGCCTACCTAATACCTATTGCCACCCCTCAATTACCTAAATCTACCTCCTTTTTCCCCTTTTCTCATCACATTCCCCATATTCAAATTTTAATATTTTTCCCCTAAAAACCCACTTTCCTCCTACCTAATTTCTCTTTTCCACTTGCTCAAAACAAACAATAGGATTGGATTCTTACCTCATCACACTACCATCTACGTGGTGGCACCTCGAGCCACTACATAGGTCCACCTAATCCCTCTCTTGCTTTTACTATCACTAATTGCCCACCGGCTCTCCACCTAATCAAATCAATCACACCATGCTCGTAGACCTGCCTATCCACCAATGATCACTCGCTCTATGGCTCACCAACTTAGCTCTCCATGTCGCTTGGTCACTTTCCACCTCTTTCTCTCTCTTTTCATTTTCTCTTATGTGGCAAATGACAAATGATTTTCCAAAACACAGAACTTTTTTTTTTATAACCATCCTGACTTGACTAGTGACATTTTTACCTCGACCGACATCGGTCTTGTGCCCTAGCCTATCATGGTCGGTTCATGGTGACCGACATCAGTTAATTATGACCATTTTCAGTTATCCTACTCAGTCTTATTACTACCCATTACCCCTAATTTTCTGGCCTAAATATTTTCTACCTCACCCACACCTGACTTGGACACTTCACTTTACCCTCTTGACCTCAACATTTCCATCTAAACTCTTCATCAATTGGGAATCAATATTTTACCCATACCTCAGCCCTACCCGTGTTGTGACCTAGCTACTTGGACCTAGAATAGTGCTAGTGACCTGTGACCTCATGTGCTCACTATACCTTGCGACACTGTTACCCGTGTTGTTTGACCTAGTGACCTTACCTTTCCTATTGTTGTGATGTTTATCTTGACCAACCTTTGGTGTAACGAAACATACCTAAACGTTCCTACACCTGACCTGCGTTGTGTTTATCGACCATATCCTATACATTGGATGTCGGAATCACCTCAACCTTGTTTGGATGAACCTATCGACCTTAGACAATGTAGAGTTTACATTTTTTCAACCTTTGGTATCGTGCTTTGGCTTTATACATGTGTGTGTGTGTGTGTGTGTTTGACTATTACTACCTTTGACCTTAACCCATTACTTGGATTACTCGATTGGACCTTTACCCCCTTAACCCCATTGTCCACCTTCCTCTTCATCACATTCACCTTTTATCAACCCACTCACCGATTATGCCTTCGCCTCATCGGTTCCTAGTTTGAGGGGGATCACCTTCACCCACATATGGGTCAACTACATATTATTTTTGTCAAAGATCATCACTTACCAATACAATCTACACATGTAAAAGGGGCAAAATGTAGACACCAAAATTGGGTCACACTGCCCTTGGTCCCTTGTCAAATAACCAACTTGAACACACTTACCTAGCCATGGTGTCTTACACCCCACACTAATATTAATTTAATTAATTTAATTAAATTAATCCATGTCCTCACAATATTTATTATTTAATTATCCTAATTAAGATAATTCCCACACCACCACCTCACCCTAAGACTATTCTTAGTATGTTGCCATAACTAACTAAGACCCAACTAAACCCTAAAAATCAAAGCCTACATTCCCTCTAACCACATTCCCACCCATTAGAAAAGAAGCTTCCATTCTAATCCATGGAAAGAAACTAACTAGATCCAAGAAATCAAGCAATTTTTCGCATTATAGTAAACCTATGAAATCCCACCCTAATCGACGAAAGTCAACCCTAAACCAATGTTGGTCAACTTGGAACCGTCATCAGTTACCTTTTATTTTCTTTTGTAACCTTATTCCGAGCTTGGAACATTTTTGAGAGCAAGGGATAATAATCACATCTGCATGCAATTAGAGTGAGCATCCATTTACACCTAGACATCCACAACCATCCAAGCCAAGATCTGATTCAGCAAAGCAAGGAGAAAAGCCGAGGCGGATCAAGCAAGAGTATCCTATTAACCGGTGTCCCTTCACAAAAGAAATATATCACCACCATACCCACTCTTCACCCAAATTTGACTTGTAGCAAGTTCCAAGTAAGTATACTATTCTACTCACCCAATTTTTTGTTTGAATACTTTCAGTATTTAGATTCTTCTATGAGCTATTGCTTTCCTAGCCACTCACAAGTCCTCTTTGGTAACTATCCCCCTATACTTCTCCCAAAACCCCTCAAAACCCTATCCTAGCAATCCAACACTCCATTCCAACCTACCCAACCCTTTGTGCAATCACAAAGAAGATCCAAATTCCATTCTGCAACATCTCCCATCTTCCCACAGTCACCGACGTCGGTCTCCCTAAACCGGCATTGGTTCACTCTACCCGATATTTACCCTTTACTACCATTCACCAACTTAACCCATAACTCCTCCCAGCTTCACCAAAACCCCACCAGACCTACCCACTGACCTGCTTCCCTACTCACACCTCCTAGATACCTCACTCAGTTCCCCATTAACTTGAAAAATAGACCTGCACTCTCGTTTCTTGACCCCTGTCATTTCTTCAATGACCACCATTGGTCATGATTAGCCGACATCGGTCAAGACTAGACCGCATCAATCTTTGTGTCTATCAACATAGTACAGACCAGCAACCTACCTACTTACTCCCAAGTTACCTATAATCACCTGTGACCTTCATCAGATCTCTATCAGACCTATAGAAACCTAGAACCATTTACCCAACCTCCGGATCTGATCCTAACCTAGCCTGTTAGATTATATTTTTCTTATTGTGTTTATATGAGATGCCTAAATCATATTGACTATAGTAGGACAATATTTACCTTATTTCTCGCATTAATTTTTTTACAACAGTGGATTGACATCCATCTAGGGAGTATCACACTTCCCGGATCTAGCATACACTAGGCAGTCCACTACATATACTGTTTAACTTTCATTTGGTGGTCTTGTTTTCTATTTCCGTTAGTTCCTCCCAGCCAAAAGGAAGCTCTCACTATCAGTTGTGGATCAAGAATTCATACGCATGCAACAACCTTCAACTAGATTCACTAGGTATTCCTCCTAACCCTTCTACCCTTATCTATTTTGTCACATTCCAAGAAACACTCTAAGAATCGGGTGAAATAGTATGATCACATTGTCTCGTGTATGTCTCATTGAGTTACCATGACAGGGATCTGTTCGGGGTGGTTTGTACAAAGTACATTTTAGGAGATGGGTACTAGTTGGGGCATATCGTAGAGTGGCATGGTCCACATATGAAGGTATATAATATAGGTAATTGTTAGAGGGCCTATCTATCATGTGGCGTCTATATGTTTATTTTCCGTCATATAGAGGTATGGTTGTGGAGTTAGAAGAGCTTTAGTTATTGAGATGGATACATGGGCGGTGTGTTGGGGAGCACGAGATGATACTCGTGGATAGGGTCAGATGACGCTTTAGACTATGGCAAGATGTGCCCCTACCTTTCCCATAGTAACATAGAAGAAGACATGGAGAGACACATGTCTCCACTACGTCCCGAGTTTTCCCACAGGTGAAGGAGGAGTAGGTCTTTGATCGACGTATTGATGATGTGGGCATCATCGATGGATATAGGTAGTGGTGGGTGGAACAACTACGGGTGGCACCAAGGTGAGGCCAAGGCATCCTAATTTAGTGACAGTCATAGTGTAGAGGGATACATTATAGGAGTATGTGGTTTTCCTATATGAATAGATTAGAGGATTGCAGGGACAACTAACATTGGCATAGGACAGGTGATGGCCCTACAGGCCCATGTAGAAGAGGTTCACATTCTCCCATAGGGTGGAGATGGGGATGGAGGGAAGGTAGCCACCTTATAGGCATATGTAGTTGGATTATAGGGCCAATTTTCTATAGGACAAGAATAGGTTGCGCCCTACAGGACCAAGTAGCTACATGGTACCACCACAAGAACATGGATAAGGTCCCATAGTATAGGCACCTACACTAGGATAGGGTACACTTTTGGTCGGGAAGAGTTCATAATGCGGCGCTTAGACAATTGAAACCACCACAGCATCGTATCCACATTGAGGTTCAGGGATTTCCTAAATGAGGCTCATTATTATCAAGACCATCTAGCCATCGCAGGATTGGTGTACCTTCATATGTCGAGTAATCTTGAGACCAACACATAATGAGTGGACTAGGTCTAAGACTCATATTTCTGGTACCACAGGGATCGTCAACCCCAGACAAGGCCATGGTGAGGTTACTAGCTCTCGAAGAGTGTGCCTGAAAGAGGGACATGCGGAGGAGTTAGACATCGTGCAGGGGACCAATGGAGGGTGGGAATATACTAGCATGGTGCTTGATTGGTAGGGAGGAGGAGATAGGTGAGACCGGAGAGGAGGGCATCATATGGGGGTGATTGGTCACTTTATGTGATATTGTACCATTATTGTGATTTTTGATATATATATTGGCTTATATGTCGAAAACGTGAGATTGTATATGAGATTTTGGATAATGATATTTTTGTATATCTTTTTTTATATGTATTGATACATAGACACTCCCATTATATAGTTGATGATGTTTATTGGATGGATGATGTACTTGTTTTAATTTCCATTTCTATTGTGTATTATGGAAACTAGTTTAATTATGAATGATTAAGTTGAGGTCATGTAGGCATGATGGAGTCAGGTATAGGTATGGTGGATTTTAGGTGATTTATGCATGATGTAGTCGAGGTCATATAGGCATGATGAAGGCACGTTGTCTATTGCAGTAAGATCTAGAGGAAGAATTTAAAGGGAAAGATAGTCAACAACATGTTTATACCAAAGGTCATGTGGGTTAGTTTCAATATTTCTTATAAGGTTGACATCTTGAATTAGATAAGAAGGTGATTACAACCTTTGTACTGTTAAAAATATGTTCGAGTTAGAAGGCAAGGCAGGATTTGAGAAGCAAGAAAGTTCATGGTGTCCGCAAATTGATTAGTGGAATGTGGGGTAGTTTGAAGTTCATAATGGTCAAAGGTAGTCAAAATTATGTCAACATGATGCTTATAATTTTTAATTATCTCGTTATGAAACTAGTATATACCATTAACTTGGTTCACAACTAGTTGAGAGTTGCCAAAGATATTAATTGATTTAATGTCTAAGGCTATGGTGGTTTTAATACCTAACATGAATGCTTCATATTCATCGATATTGTTAGTACAATCATTATCTATCACATTCACCTAGCCATGGCCCCTTCACCCCACTAATATTAATTTAATTAATTAATTAAATTAATTCCTCACAATATTTATTATTT
This sequence comes from Taxus wallichiana var. yunnanensis, assembly GCA_018340775.1. NCBI lineage: Eukaryota > Viridiplantae > Streptophyta > Pinopsida > Cupressales > Taxaceae > Taxus > Taxus wallichiana. The sequence continues at coordinate 760,803,511 of CM031234.1, forward strand.
AAATCTCCTAATTTAAATAATGCCCACACTTACACCTCACCTAGACACCTCACCAAGCCAACTCACCCTAAGACCTATTCTTAGTAAGTTGCCATAACTAACTAAGACTTACCCAAACCCTAAAAATCAATGCCTACATTCCCTCTAACCACATTCCCACATGTTGACAAGAAGCTTCTAGTCTAATCCATGAGTAAATGAACACACGAGATCCCAAAAAATCAAGGGGATCTACCTAGTTTAGTAAACCTAGGAAATCCCACCTTGACCGATGCCGGTTACCCCTAACCATCGCCGGTTAAGCGGAACCACCATTGGTCACCTTTTAATCCCCAAAACAACCTTATTTTCAAGGTTGGAAAACATTGGGAATTTTCTGAGAGATAAGACATCTTTTTAGAGAAAGTTTCCATGAGAACACACATGCAAGGAAGGAGATCAAGCATTTTCTCTTGCACAAGCATCCAAAATCACCCAACAATCATCTAGCACTCACCCCAACATAGATTTGATCCAACCAAGCAAAAGGGAATGCACATGCAGCCCATGTAGGAGCTTTCCAATGTTTGGTGATCCTCAACAACATTCAACCTCTTACCGACACCTTCATCCATCACTCACAAGCACCCAGAACCAGATTTCAAGTAAGTAGAATAGTTTACTCCTCTAGGTTCATTCATTTCATCATTGTATTGTCATCCTTTTGTTCTCTTAGCCACCCATTGACCTCCTTTAATACTCACCCCTCCATATACCCATTAAAACCCCACCAAACCCCATCCAAATAGCCTAATACCTCATTCGGCCAACCAAGTCCTTTGTGCAATCACAAGGGAGACCCAAAGCTCATTCTGTGGCATTCTCAGTTTTCCACAATAACTGCAAGCACTGGTTCTCCCCAACCGGTGTCAGTCACCCTTAACTAGCATCGGTCTCTATATTTACCAATAGAGTCCAGAAATAGTGACCTATCCACCTATTCCCACATTACCTTTGTTCATCTGTGATCTACCTGAGACCTCTGTCAGACCTGCAGAGACCCAGAACCAGTTATTTGACCTTCGGATCTTATTTTAACCTAGCTCTATTAGATTAGATCTTTCTTATTGTGTTTTTAATGAGATACCTAAATCATTTCAATTACAATAGGATTTACTTCATTACCAACATTAAATTGTTTTAAATAGTGGATTGACAGTCATCTAGGAAGTATCACACTTCCCGGATCTAGCACACACTAGGTAGTTCACTGCACATATTGTTTAACTTTTATTTGGTGGTCTTGTGTTCCATTTTAGGTAGTTCCTCCTAGCCAAAAGGAAGCTCTCATGATCAGTTGGATTCAGAAGTCATACGCACACAACCCAACCCAACCAACATTCCAATAGGTATTCCTCCTATGCCCATTACCCTATCTGTTTTGTCAATATTTCAAAGAAATGTCTAAGAATCAGGTGAAACATTTTGGCATGCACCTGTGGGACCCATCCAGGGTTCCTTGCATTTTATTCATTCCTAGGAAAAGTTGTGTGTTTGTTTCCCTTAAAAAGCATACACATTAATTTTCTTCCTTGGTAACCCTCTTTTTCTTTCTATTTTCTCTAAAAGAAACCTTTCTTTTGGTGTACTTAAAAAGAATCATTTCTTCTTGTTTTCTACATTTTAGTGAAAGAGCATCCCTCTTCCTATTCATCCATTTGTGTCATCGAACTTCATATTTCGATTTGGGCTTAAAATAAGTGCATTGCATTCTGATTTATCACATTAGCTCACATTAATTGAGGGCAACCTATACGTTGGAAGTCATTCCCAGCTGATGGTTGACAAATGAATCATAGAAAGCACATCTCTCTCTCTCTCTCTGAGTCTTGCCACATTGCACAAATTCAAAACAAATACATATTCTTAAACAACATCTTTCCTAGGAATGCCTGTCAATGATCACACTGATATGAGGATTGGTAGGTACTCCCCAGCTCATTGCTCTGTCGAGTCATACTTCAGAGCAAAGCCGCCCCCCATAACATACCTGAAACCTCACCTTTTAGATCTCCTTCTTTGTAGGAAGCCATCCTCACCAAAAAAATTCTATTCTACAGTTCATGAGTCAGTCCTTAAATAGCATAAGCTAAACAAACATAATAGAAAAGGCACTCTTAGGATCACATTTTTCTTAGTGTTTCTACTTGGCTTGCATTTTGAGGTGAGAGGTCACATTCTTCATTCTTCTTGTTTATCCTTGCATGCTCCTCATCATAGTTGGTGTATTCCACTTCATCTAGGTGCTGGACCATATTCTCATCATTCTCAAAATTCTGGGTTTGATTCCACATCAGATTTTAATTCACAACCATTTTCCTTTCATCATTGTTTCAATTTCATAGTGACCGGTGTCGGTCCAGTGACCATCATCGGTTACCCCTGACCATCATCGGTTATACCCAACTAGCATCGGTTCACTGTCATTTTGGTTAACCTACCCAAAAGGACATTTATTCACCTTCTTCAACTTTTTAGAGTCCCTGTCACTATTATCATTCCCATTGACCTTGTAAAACTCATCAGGTTTGGCATACCTATCAGATTTGACCTTACACCTTGTTTTTGACTCACTGTCCATTTCCCATGTGACCATGCCATGGTTACCTGTGACCGGCGTCGGTTTACCCTAACCGGCATCGGTTATCCTGTGTCATTTTCTAGCCAACATTTGGTACCTAGTCCACTTTTTACCACTTGTTTCACCTATTCCTGCTATTTTTTTATGTCATTTACAGAGAAGTGGCCTAACTTGATCAGTACTGGTTCACATGGTGTTGACCCGAAGACAAGCAAGCACACTCATATTCCATGCCAGTTGTCAACCACTCCCACCTAGTCCTTCACCACCTTCCATTTTATCACCCGCCATGGATCCTATCCAACCTATCACTATCACTACTGGAGATGAGGAGTTCACATGACTCCTTGACCAAAACCCTATCACCTTGCAGTTTTATCTTTCCCACTCATCCACTCAAGATGCCTCGGGTCAGTTGATATATGACATGCCCATATCTATCCCCCGACTCTCACTCCCACTCTGCATCAGCCCCATCTGGCTCCATGTTTCCCACATCTACCTTACCCCCAGTCATTTCATAGCTAGGGCCTATACCCATTATGATGATTTCATACATCTCTATATATCCGTGACACCCACCACATCCACCATACCTTTGAAAACCACCCAAAACAACCTCATCTCCCCTAATGTCTCGCACATATACCCATAGCTACACTACCACCTCTGTGTCGGTGACCTCTACCCCTTTTCAGAATGTGGTCCTTTCCATTCCACAATCTTTAGCCCCCATTTCCACTAGGGTTACCATGACCCTTCCACCTCCATATACGTACTACTCGATGACCTCCCATTTCATCTATTATTCACTCTGGGTACATACCCCCTATTTCACTACCTTCTTCTCAATCAACCTACATGGAAGTGCCATATATTGAGAATGCCACCCCCATTATATGCCCAAAACCAACCCTCTTACACTACAGGAGGCACCCAATCATCACAACCTACCAATGACCTAATCAAATTGATGATGGACAAGATGTAAACATTAGAGGCATCGGTTTCTGGCTCCCATAATACTCTCACCTATGATGAAATTTGCAATGAGCCCATCCACCCATCCATTCCTATTCATCCATACCCATGCATTGGGAGATGCCTAAATTCAACCACTTCAATAGCAAGGAAGACCCACAACAACATTTGTGGTCATTCAAACATGGGTGCTACTTAATCACTCACGATGATGCTTTACTCTTAAGGACCTTTCCCATGTCTCTGATTGGACACATTAGATTGGTATAGTGGGTTACCTAGACACTCTATATTTTCATTTAATCAGGTAGCCCAAGCCTTCTTGGATCACTTCTCCATCAATATCATCAAGAAGGTTACCATGACTGACCTATACTCCATGCGTCAGTATGAGGATGAATCTATCATCAGATTTTTTCACTCATTGGCATAGCCTGATCAATCAACTCACCTTCCAACTACCACAAATAGAACTCATTGAGCTCTTCACATGGGCTTGTGCTAGACATATCTCACCGACCCTACAGGTTCAGACTTTCCAACATTTGATGAAGCATTCACCATGGCACGAAAGTTAGAGATTCGGGCCATCGAAGAGAAGAAAATCCAATTACGCATAGTAAAAATTTGGCATTCAAGTCGAATGATACTTCTTCTTCTTCCAAACCATAGAACAATTATTCAAAGGCCAAGGGCACCACTAACACAGTGGTACTCAAAGCTCAGCCCAGCTCATCCATCAAATCAGGCTACCCCCTCATCTAATCTCTCACCCATCCAGACTTTTCAATTCAGATGAGAACAACGGAAATACACCCCAATTGGGGAGCCTTACTCTTCTGTCTTAGAAAATCTTATCAAAGTTGGGGCCATCACCCTTCCACCTATAAAACCACACACTAGTTTTGACCTACTTTCCCCCATGCCCGCATGGTATAAAGAACATGACTTCTGTAACTATCATCGAGTAAAGGGTCATAGTGATGGAAATTGCATCACTTTCAAAAATATTGTCCAAGAAATGCTCGAGAAAGGTGAGTTAACCATGGATAATCCTAACGCACTTGCCAAACCAAAACCTACACATCTTCAAGAAACCATTTCCCAATCATGCCCCTTCATCTGATCAAACCGGTGAGACCTCAACTCATGATACCCATACCCATGAGGTCCATGCTATTTTTAGTGACACTTGTTGCTTCCCAATTACCCCATATTCCTTCCATAGAAGAGATTCTAGCCCAAAATCCTCCTTCCACATTGGAACCAACCTCCCCTGTTCCTTCACCCATAGAGGAACACCTTTCACCTCCTTCCTCACCTATGGAGGAGCCTTCCACTAACATCGAGACCATTTCACCTTTGGCTTCTCCACCTAGGGAACCGACACCCACAATACTTCTTCAGTTCATGGAGGATACTTGTTTGCCTCCTCCACCCACAGAGGAGCTCCCACCATCTCCTCCACCTATAGAGGAGCACCCATCATCTCCTCCCCTATCACAGACCCAATAGAGATACCTTTTCCTCTAGGTGAGCATTCTCCTTCAGCTACCCAAGATCCTGCAGACCTACTTTTGGCTCTCTTACCCATGGAAGCTGAAGCTAGCCAATTTCCCATCTCTAAGACACATTTTATGGGAATAGCCATTAGGTCCTCATCAACTCCACCTACAGACGTGTCATTCTCACATTTGGCTGATCACTTAGATTATGTGGATAGGGCCTTACTTTGGGGGCATCTTTGCTTCCTGTCTCAACACAAATGAGATGTAGATGTCACTTGCTGATACCTCCACTATCTACCCAAAAATATTTCACCAATCAACCAAACACAACCACCTCTATCACAACTTCTTCCACGACACCCATCATAACTCAACACGTACCCTTACCCATAACCCAACCTACATCTAAATCCAAACCCACACATACATCATCTTCCTCGACTAAACCTATCACTACCTTAGGGGTCACCCCAACCACCAGCCTTACTCATCCACCTATCAAACTAGGATTTAGCTACATCCTCCAAAGTCAACACCACACCTACTCCATCACCCAAACAAAAGAACCAAATCCATAGAACTCATACTCTGGCTACGCCAATCACACCTGCACCGGTCCCATCCATCTTAGGACCTCATCTTCCCAACATGGTTAAGAAACTTCCACCCATCAATAAACCAAAAACACAACAGCCCACTCCTTCCTCGCAAACCTCTAACCTACCCAAGCACACTGACTTACACCTACACCTATAGCATCTTTACCACCCATACCCCCAATACTCTCCATAACTTCTTCACTACCCACTACACTTCAGTCTTTGTCTCTCACACCCCCTGCTTGACCCACATCATCTACCTTCACAACACCCCCGTTATCCCCCTGGGTAACTCATCCTCTTCCCCCATCTACTTTTCCTTCTAGATCTCATACACCCATATCACCTTTACCCAAGAAGGTGCAACCAAAAACAAAACTCTGCTACCTCCCAATAAGGTAGTCAAAACAACCACACACCCTCCTACCCATTCATCTACCACACCCCTACCCAAACAAACACATGACCAACACCCAAGACTACTCCAACACCCAAAACCATAGCTCAACCTACTCCCCCTCCTGCGGACCATTCCTCAACAATCAGTCATACCTACACCCAAACCCACTTTCACCTCTCATTGCGACCCACTAGCGGGGTCCTATGCCAAAATTTTAACCAACCTCCTTGAGACTTTTATTATCACATTACCACCACTCAGACCTTACGACCCCCTCAAACCCAAGCCAAAAGGGTTTGATGACACTAAAATTTGTGCCTACCATCGTGTGTCAGGGCACGATGTGGAGAACTGCAAGGCCTTGAAAACCATCCTTATCCAGTTGTGTCCTCCTAGAAAGCCAACTTTGATGATGACGACCTTCTCGATGAGGACACTACTTCACCATGACACCCATTCCCATAGTCCTTCCTTCATTTCCCACTCAACAACCATGACCTCCACCACCACAGCTCCTAGAACCACCTCCAAGATTTGAAATTAACATGGTTCACATCAGAGAACTTGCCACACCATCACCCAAATGTCATTGCACCCAGCTCACCTCACAGGGTTTTTCTCCTCCGGTAGGTTTTTTCCCATCATGTCATTATACCACTCACCCTACACCTTCTCCATTTTCCAACTCCCCTCAGATCAACATGATCCATTACTACCCATGCTTAGAAGGATAAAGGTAAGGAAAAGGCAACTAACCCACCAACCAATCCTATACCCAACATACCATCTACACCCACACCTAAGATTACTATCCATGGACCCACATACCCTATTTCTAATGGGGTCACACATCACACCATGCTCAAACAATTACACCAATCTCCCCTCAAAATGTCCTTATATGACCTCATCCAAACCTCGAAATCCCATCGTCAAGCTCTCATGGAGGTTCTTCAATCTATTGAGGTTTTACCCAATGACCCTACACCCATAGCCTCCATTATCACACCCCATCATGTAGCCTCTCTCACCAAATTGCCACCTTTATCCACACCACACCCTACTCACCAAGTAGCCTCCCTTAGCTTCTCAGAGGAAGAGATCGCACCACACCAAATGGATGACCCAGACCCACCCTCTTCATCTCTATCCACATCGATGATATACATGTATGACGTGTAATGATTGATGGGGGTGCTAGTATTAATATCATTTCATCCCACACATTCACTCAAATGCACATACCTGACAATTACATGCATAAACATCCTTGTCATGTTGCATTCATTCAATGATGCTATCACCTCCACATTAGGCACTATCATCCTCCACATTTGCATGGGCCCCCCACACTATTATCCCAAATTATTTTACATCTTGGAGGGGAATTCCAATATAACTTGTTGCTTGGAAGACCCTAGATTCATGTCATGGGTTGCGTTCCTTCCACTTTGCATCATTGTGTAAAGTTTGAACATGAAGGACACACCTATACCATTCCAGCTGATCCATCACCTTTTAAAACATGCAACATGCTTTACCAACCTAATGACGTGCTTATACCCATTAAGGCATCTACCTCCACAACCACTACCACTTCACCTACACTTCCACTTACCAGTACAGTCGCCACCTCCACCACACATACCTCTTCCCACCTCCCTACCACCCACCTCCACGGCCAACCCATCAGTCCCAATCCATTAACTCCACCTCCACATCGACCTCCACACATCATCTATTCCCACTACCCACATACCAACCACCGATCCCTTGGAAGGTGTTTTTCAATGCCTCACTCTGGGGGAATACCACTTATATAGTGTCAACACATTCCTTACTCCACAAGAGTATGGAAGTCTTCACCAACACCCTCGCTATGATCACCACATAGGAGAATGCCTCCTTTATGGTCCTCCTCATCTTCATACTAGTCTCACCTATGGGGGACTTGATACTACCATGTACACACCCACCACCATCACAAACCCACCCATTTTCCACTGACTTCCAGTCTCTCACCAATCACCATTTTTCCCACACCTTCCTGCACCGATGTGCATGGAAGGGTTTTGGTTTTGGATTTTACAAGCAAGGCCACCATACCATTATTCCATGTACCACCCACAAACATAACGACCATAGTGGTATCAACTTTCTGAACCACCTACCAAATAGGCCCATTTGAACTCATCAAGGACATCAGCCCTTCTCCACCTTCTTCACCCACTCCACCTTCATCACCACCTTCACCAATGGAGTCGATGGATCTAAATCTATCCCTCCTAAAAAAATTTTTTCATAAACACCATTTCATTGGGGCCTTTGACTTATCAACGTGAGGGAGGCTCCTTCCTCTCTTCCCTTCCTGTATCCTAAAATGATCGATGATGATACACCTTCAATTAACGTCATCCAATGTCAGGATGATGAATCTATACTCACCTACCTTGGTGCAGAAGACTCATATATTCATCGGTCATTACCTTTTGAGATGTAAACCATGTTGAATGAATCGACTATCAAAATCAACATTCATACTCAGGATGACCCACACATCCTAAAGATCGGCCAATCTTTGGATGCTGCTGAACAAGAAGCCATCACTTCTTTTCTCAAAGATCATAACCACTTTTTTGGTCTTATGCAGACATGCCCGGTATTGACCCCACCATAGTGGTCCACAATATCATAACCATTCCCGATGCCAAACCCATCAAACAAAAAAAAAGTTGAGGAAAATGCACCCTCGCATTGCCCTTCTCATCAAAGAAGAACTTCAATGCCTTCTTTCTGTTTCCTTCATATTACCCATTGATTATCCTCATTGGATTTCTAACATTGTCCCTATCACTAAGGTGATAGGGGGACTCCACATTTTGCATGGATTTTGTGACCTCAACCTAGCCTACCCAAAAGATGACTTCCCTTACCTAGTATTGACCAACTAGTTGACCTTACCACTGGTCACGAGATGCTATCACTCATGGATGGCTTCTCGGGTTATAACCAAATCCTGCTTGCCCCAGAGGATCAACATAAAACCATTCATCACCCCTTGGGGACCTTCTACTATACTGATCATGCCTTTTGGCCTTAAAAATGTTAGTGCCACATATCAATGGGCTATGACTTACATCTTCCATGATATCATGCATCGTATATTGGAAGATTACGTGGATGATCTCCTGGCCAAATCTAAATGCCACTCCGAGCACCTTGCCATCCTAAAAACCATTTTTGACCATCTCATTAAATATTGTGTTCACCTTCAGCCTAAGAAGTGTGTCTTTACGGTCCTCTCAGGAAAACTCCTGGGCTTTATCATTTCCCTACATGGTATAGAAGTTGACCTACTAAAGTCAAGGCCATTCTCAAATGCCTCCACCCACTAACCTTAGACAACTTCGTAGCTTGCAAGGTAAGTTGTAGTCTATTCACCATTTCATTTCACAATTATCTGATCGATGCCAACCATTTCATCATCTTCTCAAGAAGGATGTCTCCTTTAAATGGGATGATGACTGCCACAAAGCTTTTGAGGCCCTAAAACAATACCTTCTCCAACCACCCGTACTCATTCCACCTAAAGATGATCAACCTTTCTACCTATACATCTCAGCTACTGATCACTCCTTGGGAGCCATGCTCACTCATCATGATGAACAACACAGGGAGCAAGTGGTTTATTACATAAGCCATACTCTTTTGGATTACAAACCCGATACACCCATCCCAAAAAAATTTTTCTTAGCCTTAGTTTTCATTTGCCACCAAACTCCACCATTACCTACTCAACCACAAAACCTATGTTGTGACCAACACCGACCCCTTACACTTCATGTATGCCAAACCTTACCAAAATCAGCGTGCCACATGCTTTGGCTTATGCTTTTAGCTGACCTTGACCTCAAATTCATTCATCAAAAGTCCATCAAGGGCCAAGCTATCACCAACCAATTGGCACACCACCTATTTATTTCTGGGGATCAACCCTCTAATTTTGACTTTCCAGATGAGTCAATTGCTACCCTTTCCTGGATGAACCCCCTTACCAAATGACACTCTTCTTCGATGGTTCCAAGTGTCAGCATGGGGGTGGGGCTGGTATTATCCTCATTCCACTTGATGGTGAGCCCATGCCTTTGTCTTTCAAACTTGATTTTGAATGCACAAACAATATCACCGAATACGAAGCACTCGTATTAGGTCTCCAAGCCACCTATGCCCTAGATGTCAAATCAATCAACATCTTTGGTGATTCTCAATTGGTCGTAAACCAAGTCAATGGTATATACCAATGTCATAACGAGATACTTCAAAAGTATAAACATCATGTAGACATACTTTTGACCACCTTTGACCATTATGCCCTTCAAACCATCCCTCGTTCAACCAACAAATTTTACAGACACCATGGCCTGCTTGGCTTCTCAAATACCCACTTCACCCACCGATTCTAAAATCTTTGTCACCATACAATGACTCCAATCACCCTCTTACTTACCTCACAATGTTTACTCTATTAGAACCACTACCCCTACCCGAGTGACCTTGTGGTATAAACAATACTCCGATTATCTTTCTCTCTCCATTTTACCCCCTGATCTCACCCGTAATGGACAACGCACCTTCCTTAAAAGGTCTCTCATTATGTCATCATGGGGGCCTCCTCTATAAGCATGGATTTGATGGTATTCTCTTACGATGCCTCACGAGTTCTTGAAATTCCTTATACCATTAAGGAAGTTCATGATGGCATATGTGGAGGTCACTTCAATGGCCTTGTTGTTGCTAAGTGTATCCTTCGCCTAGGCTATTACTGGCCGACCCTTAACCTTGATTGTTGTAACTACGTCAAATGTTGTATAAAATGCCAACAACATACCAACCTTCATCATACACCCAGTCATGCCTTACAGGTCACCCATGACCTTTGGCCCTTCTCTCAATGGGGTTTAGATCTTGTCGGAGAGATTAACCCCCATTCTTCCCAATGACATCAATGGATCATCACCGCTACTGAATACTACACAAAATGGGTGGAGGCCATACCACTCATCTCCACAAAAGCTGAGAAAATATGTGAGTTCATCAATCATCACATCATTTGTCACTTTGGTGTTCCTCATCACCTCATCATTGATAATGGAAAAAAATTTAAAAACAAAACATTGTGAAAAATTTTGACGCCCTTCGACATTCAGCTAAGTTTCTCCTCACCTTATTACCCACAAACCAATGGCCAAGCCAAATCCACTAACAAAACCTTAAACAAAATTCTCATGAAAGTGGTTAACGATACTGGGAAGGATTGGCATATGCACATTCCTTTTTCCCTATGGGCATACCACTAGTATTCACACTTCCACTGCCACCACACCATTTTCTCTGGTCTATGGTACCAGAGGTTGTTCTACCTCTCAAAGTCTAGATTCCCTCACTCCGCATTTCTCTCCATGACATGCTTAATGATGATGACTTTCATCAAGACCATTTAGCACAACTTGAGTTATTAGATGAATGTCATCTTAACACTCTTGATCACCTTCAAGTTTACCAAAAACGTATCAAACGTGCCTATGAAAAATGTGTCCATGAACGAACCTTCCAAGTTGGTGACCTTGTCTTGAAAGAAAATCAACACGTAACCAAAGAAGAAAAAAGTAAATGGGGAAAATTTTCTCCTAATTGGCTTGGACCATACATCGTGACTCATACTTATGGATCAGTGCTTATCGTTTATCTTCACTCGATGGTAAACCCAAACCTAAGCCCCTTAATGCCTTGCATCTTTGACCATTCTACTATTGACCTATAGTCCTACCTCACCTTTTTCCTCTTTCCATGCTCATCCCTTGAGCACTACCCACTTCCTACATCCTCACCAATGATTAAACAAGAATCATGTGAGTACCCATCACTTGTCATCTTCTCTTGAATATGTGTACCATGGTGTTGCACATAGCATGATTCTCATGGATACTTTTCATCCACCTTTAGATGAGATCCCATGGTCATTTCACCCTACTTTTTGAACAAGAGTCCTATTCTTCACCTTGGTCTTGTCCATGACTTCAAAGCCCTCACATGGGACCCAACTCCTTGAGTCAAACTTCTCACAAAAAGATGACTCCCTCAAAAGGACATCTTCCTCTCTAGCAATCGCTGCTGTAAATAGACTACTCCCTCGAAGGACAACTATGTAAAGCTAAAAAAAAAAAAAAAAAAAAAAAAAGTGGAAGCTTCCCACATCGATCAACTTCATGAAGACCTCAAGGAGTTCAATTCCTCATCCCATATAGACTTCCCATCGATCAGTCTATCTCAAATACAAGTCAAAACAGAAGACTTTTCATCATGGACTTGCCCATTGTGACCTCGGATCTCTTGCCCAAAGAGCATGCTACCACATATCATATAAAATTTAACCACCTTTCACTTTTCTCACCATTCCCACTCCCCTTTCCTACCACCTCAAGGGACCTCTTGGAAACCAAGATATTTGGTGATCATGTGACTACTTTTCACCTTAGAACAATCAATCATGCAATGTCTTTAGGGTCTTACGTTCATCACCTCCTCCAAGGTATGATCTACTCGGTATGATCCTAACCAATCAGGTGGCTTTATTGCCTCCTCTTATCTTTTAAATGGCATTAATTACGTTTTGATTACCTTATACAGGATTTGGTCCTCGACACTTACCTTTGGGGTAATCTTCTTCTTTCCACAATCAACATCACCTATACCAATTTTCCTATAACCCACACACACCTAACAGACCTAAACCCACAACATGCCTAAAACCTACCAACTCATTTTCATACCCCCTCATATTCTTCCCTAGCTTATGGGAGAACTACATCGGCTTGAGGTCCCTTTTCACTAGGGACTATGTAGGTAGCACTCCGAGGGCATGGGGCCCTTGGAGGTTAGCTCGGCCACTCTCTACCCTAACCAATCCATCTTTTCATCTTCCTAAAATCACATTTTTCCCCTACGTAGTTTCCTTTTTATATCACAGAATTGGAAATTAAACCACACAAACAACAAGTTGCAACACATTTTTATCATCAACACAACATACATTTATTACGACTACCATTTCTCTACCATCATCATGTGTATATTATAACACATCTCACACATGAAACATTTTATCATTCATTACACAAAATAATGAATCACAACTTCAACTACTTTAAACACAACCATGCCTAAACAAACCTGACTCGATCCATGCCTAAACCTGACTCAACCATGCCTAGACCACTTGACTCAATCCATGCCTAAGACCAACCTGACTCGATCCATGCCTAAACCAACTTTGACTCGACTCATCCATGCCTAAACCAACCTGACTCCATCACACCTCGCCTCACTTAAGACCATCCATATCACAAAAAAAAAAAAAATTAAAATTAAAATTCTCATATCAACACCAACAAATCATCAACTCGAATCCATGCCTAATGACTCATCGATCCATACCTATAAACCAATCCAATCCATGGATATCCTCATCATGTCTCATCTAAGTTCATACATAAACTAGATATCATCTCCAAAAAAAAATTAAAATTCTCATACAACACCAAATGAAATCATCAGGAATCTCATGTATCTCATCATATAAATAAATGTGTATCTCATATCAAATATATATCATGGATATCCCATCATGTCCATCATCTCAAAATCATCATCAATCATCCATATTTGGCACATGTACGCTCTAAATACAAAATGTCATCGGCATGCAGGCCGGTCTCATATATAATAAAATAATAAACCAATACAAAATCTCTTCGGCACACAGTTGGTATATGCTCAAAATATACAAAAACTCTCATACATCCTCACTATCTTTGGCACGTAGGCTGGTATATATCAAAAAATGACTACCATACATAAAAATCGGAGCCATATATCAGGCATCTCGGTGGATATCCTCCATATCTGTATCTCTTGTACCCTCTGCCTCCTCGGCCACTATCTAGTGTGATCAGCTAACATCTCCCCACCCATCAGAGGTGGTGGTTGGGTCCCTGCTAGCACCTCACCTAGAGCTGGTCTCCATGCATTGGTAGCCTCTCCCTGATCTAGCCTCGGAGCTCGATGGCCCCTGTGCTCTCCACACTATGAGTGTGGGATCTAGTCCTCTCACTCAATGCCTGCTTGTGCTTGGTACTCTCCATAGGATAGAAAGTCTATCCCGGCACCACCATCAGCTAGTCTGGTAGTATTTGGCCTCACCTAGGGCATCCCATAACCTAGATATAGGCATGGTCTGTGGTGGCCCCATAGGCCTCGGCCCTTGTACCTATCTGTGGGACCCTGTCCCACTCCTTCTTGCTATGAACTAGGACCCTGTCCCGGTGCTGTGGTGGTGCCCCTATACCCTTGTGCCATGTATTTGGGCTTAAAGGCCCCAATCTATGCTGGGTGTGGCCAACTAACCTTATGTAAACTACTGTCACTTGTGCTGTAAGGCCATTTGCCACTGACCATCATCCTCCTCTCCATCTCCATCCCCACCACCGGCCATCTGGGTCTGCAGACTGGCCACCTGTACATGTAGCTCTGCTACCTCTACCTCTGAGCTCACTAGTTATGTCTGTACATACCATACCCAACTAGGTAATCAGAGTAGCCACCTACCCCTGTAGGGCATCTCTCTGCACCATGATGGTGGCTAGATCCGGCTGCCCTAGTCTGGGTGGTATGGCTCGTAAATGCGCCACCCACCACTTTGTACCTATCTGTGACCCCAGCATCATCTATCCATTGGTCCACTTGCCTTATTCCTCCTACCCTATGGGCATTTTCAGGCTATGGTAGAGGTAAGGGCCTCTCCACATCTCTCTCTCTATACTATGGAAGGGAAGAGGCATCTCTGTATAATAGCCCAAACTACCACTTTGACTTTGTCATCACGGGATCATCTCATGCTCCCCAACACGGTGACCCTATATCCATCTCAATAGTTGGAGCTCAACTAGCTCCTCATGCATATGCCTATATGAGGGGAATCCCACATATGGACCTCCATATAATGTCCACTCTAGACAACCCCTCCAATAAACCACTAAAATAGGCCACATCATGTGTGGGCCTATCGATCTCCACTCTCTAATAGCAGGCACCCATCACCTGTATCCCACCCACACCACTCTTGGTGGAAATGCATCTGCTCGGGGCATCCCTACTGGCCACACACAAACTATGTGCTCATAAGCAGTAGTGTAGTAAGAAGGTACAACATAGGTTGAACCTGCGTAGCCATCCCATATGCCCATAACTCTGTATAGCTACACTAGGAATGTTGGTGCCTAGGAAAAATGGGTCTGATCTATCATCATGTCATGGAGTACCCCCATCAATGATCGGGGAAACATCTCACCCTCTGCATCTGGTAGTGCAAAGTAGCACACTACCTCCATCAATAGAACTACTAGCCTCATCTCCTCCAGGACAGGCTAGGTACATCTCTCCATAGTGAATTTTGGCACTATGGAATGTCAGCTTGGCCATCCCCTCCAAACACCATCAGCATCAACTCCTCCAAGGCCTCGGAGGAGATAGAGTAGACCTGCGTACCCAATATGGGTAGCCGTAGAATCCTGAACATGTCCTCCAGGGTGACAGTGATCTCACCCTGTCGGTAGGTGGAACATGTGTTGGTCACGAAATCCCATCTATCGATGAGCATGACCATCAAACTAGGCTACCAGACTACATGCCAATAGCATCAAACCCCACTCAAGCCCACCACCTCCACATGTTGCAGCTCCTCGGGGTCATTGCACACATGTACTATCACGAGCAGGGGTGGAACCCTATCCCACATACGTAGCTGATCTCTCCCTACATCCAATACAAACAATACATTAATCTACATTTATCACACCCATACTTGCCCCTATCATTTCCCAACAACCTATTTTACCCCTACCCATCTTAATCACCCAACCTGTGGCACTTTTGGCCCCTTATCCCCCAAAACCTGACCGGTGCCGGTTCTCTCTAACCGACCCCGGTCACCCCTTAACCGACATCGGTCACCTATTTAGTGACCGATACCGATTACACTACCTACCCATGGCCTGATTGGTGACGATCGGTCACTTGTCACGATGAAAACCCACGACCCCAAACCCCCTTTCTCAAAACCTTCCACCCTGTCCCTTTTACCCACCTAAACACACCTACACCTCCCTTATACCTCATCACCTCCCCTCCTCTCCCACTTATTTCTCTCCCCATTCCTATTTACCCTACTTTACCCTCCCATTTCCAAATTTTATTTTTCTTTTTCCCCCACCCAAAACAAAAACCACAAAAAAATTTGCAAATCCTATAATCTATCTAACCGAATACAACTAGAGTTGGATGCTTACCTCATCATGCTTTCCATCATCTCGGGCATGCATGTGTCATGGCCGTTGCATCTTTGGTGGCCCACCCGATCCCTCTCTGGCCTCTGCCATCACTAAATCTCCACCCATCTCCAACCAATCGAATCACATGCACCATCCTGTGGACCCACTCTCACCAACCAATCACCCACCATTCACACCACCAACTCAATGCTCCATTCCATCTAGACACTTTTCCCTCTTTTCTCTCTCTTTTGTCATTTTCTCAATTCACTAAATGACAAATGAATAACAAAAAACATGGATTTTTTTTTTATAACAAACCCGACCTAACCGATGTCGGTTCACCTTCACCGGCATCGGTCATGTGCCCTACCTTACCATGGTCGGTTTCCCTATACTGGCATCGGTTACCCTTGACCGGCATCGGTCACCCTCTCTTGCAAAAACCCAACATTTTACCCTATTACCCCACCTATCCCTCCTTTTTTTTCCACACCTACCCTTTACCCTGACCATTTACCCCACTTCACCTTTACCCAACCCATTTACCTCACCTTCCTGACCTCCTCATTTACTACCTCCCTTTCATCCTCCTTTGGGGACTCATTATTTTACCCATACCTTAGCCTTACCCATGTCGTGACCTAGATTTTGGACCTGGACCATCACTAGTGACCTTTGACCCCATGTGTTTGCTATACCTTGCGACACTTTATTACCTATGTTGATTGACCTAATGACCTTACCTTGTCTCTTTCCATGACCGTTTATCCTGACCCTACCTTGGGTGTACTGAGAACATACCTAAACGTTCCTGCACCTCACCTACGTTGTGCTTCTTGACCATATCCTATACCTTGGATACGGAATCACTTTAACCTTGTTTGGATGAACCTCTCGACCTTAGACAATGTAGAGTTTTCTGCTCTTCAACTGGTAATGTGTTGTAGAATTTATACGTGTGCGTGCATTTGATTGTTCCTACCTTTGACCCTGACCCATTACCTAGATTACCCGAGTCGACCTTTTTCCTTTTTCCACCCTCCCCACCTTTTTCCTTTCTCATATTTACCTTTTATCAAACCACTCACCGATTATGCCTTCTACCTCGTTAGTTCCTGGTTTGAGGGGGATCACCTTCACCCACACATGGGGCACCCACATCTTATTTTTGTTAGCATCACTTACCAATACAAGCTACGCAACAAAAAGGGCAAAATGTAGACACTAAAATTAGGTCACACTCCCCTTTGGTCCCTCGACAAATAAATACCTTCATCACATTCACCTAGCCATGGCCCCCTTCACCCCACTATTAATTTAATTAATTTAATTAAATTAATTCATTAGCCTCACAATATTTATTATTTAAATCTCCTAATTTAAATAATGCCCACACTTACACCTCACCTAGACACCTCACCAAGCCAACTCACCCTAAGACCTATTCTTAGTAAGTTGCCATAACTAACTAAGACTTACCCAAACCCTAAAAATCAATGCCTACATTCCCTCTAACCACATTCCCACATGTTGACAAGAAGCTTCCAGTCTGATCCATGGGTGAATGACACGAGATCCCAGAAAATCAAGGGGATCTGCCTAGTTTAGTAAACCTAGGAAATCCCACCTTGACCGACGCCGTTACCCCTAACCATCGTTGGTTAAGCGGAACTACCATCATCGGTCACCTTTTAATCCCCAAAACAACCTTATTTTCGAGGTTGGAAAACATTGGGAATTTTCTGAGAGATAAGACATCTTTTTAGCAAGTTTCCATGAGAACACATGTAAGGAAGGAGATCAAGCATTTTCTCTTACATAGGCATCCAACAATCACCCAACAATCATCCAACACTCACCCCACCATGATTTGATCTAACCAAGCAAAAGGGAATGCACATGCAGCCCATACAGGAGCTTTCCAATGTTTGGTGATCCTCAACAACATTCAACCTCTTACCGGCACCTTCATCCATCACTCACAAGCACCCAAACCAGATTTCAAGTAAGTAGAATAGTTTACTCCTCTGGTTCATTCATTTCATCATTGTATTGTCATCCTTTTGTTCTCTTAGCCACCCATTGACCTCCTTTAATACTTACCCCTCCATATACCCATTAAAACCCCACCAAACCCCATCCAAATAGCCTAATACCTCGTTTTGGCCAACCAAGTCCTTTGTGTAATCACAAGGGAGACCCAAAGCTCATTATGTGGCATTCTCGTTTTCCACGATGGCTTACACCGATTCTCCCCAACCAAGCATCAATCACCCTTAACTAGCATTAGTATCTCTGTATTTTTAAAGAGTCCAGAAACAGTGACCTATCCACCTATTCCCACATTACCTTTGTTCATCGTGATCTTCCTGAGACCTCTGTCGGACTGCGAGAGACCCAAACCAGTTATTTGACCTTCAGATCTTATTTTAACTTTGGCCTATTAGATTAGATCTTTCTTATTGTGTTTTTAATGAGATACCTAAATCATTCAATTAAAATAGGATTTACTTCATTACCAACATTAAATTGTTTAAAACAATGGATTGTGACCATCTAGGAAGTATCACACTTCCGGATCTAGCACAAGCTAGGTAGTTCACTACACATATTGTTTAAATTTTATTTGGTGGTCTTGTGTTCCATTTTAGGTAGTACCACCCCCATGCTAACATTTATAGCCATCGAAGGTTAAGGTCATCTAGTAAATGGTATCATCTAGGGAATCTAAGTTAGAGGATTGATTTTCGAAGAGAGGTACGTCACCGTGAGTTGGTTAAAAAAAAAAATTCCTTTGAAATTTTTTTGATTGATGGTCGAGATCTAGGTTTGCAAGAAGAATGAGCCAACATGCAACACATTTATGTTGGTAGGGCTTAGATTACATGTAATGTAAGGGGTCAATATTAGTGATAACAAAGGTTTTGTGGTTGAGTAGGTAATTGTGAAGTTTAGGGAGACAAAAACTAAGGTTAAGTAGATTTTTTTAGCGTGAGTATATCTTTTTCATAGTCTAAAAGCACATGGCTTATATATTAAACCATTTTCTCCCTTTGTTGTTTGTCATGATGAGCGAGCATGGCACCCAAGGAATTATCATTAGCATAAAGGTAAAGGTAAAATGGTTATTCATCCTTAGTGAGAATGAGCATAGGTGGTTGGAGGAGGTATTGTTTTAAGGCATCAAAGGCTTTGTGGCATTCATCATCCCATTTGAAGGATACATCCTTTTTTATGAGATGATGAAATGGATGGCATCGGTTGGAAAGTTGAGAAATAAAGTGACAAATAGATTATAACTTTCCTTGCAAACTACAAAGTTGACAAAGGTTAGTAGGTGGAGGAATTTTGTGAATAACTGTGATTTTAGTGGGATAAACTTCAATTCCACACAAAGAAACAATAAAATCTAGGAGCTTTCTGGAGAGAACAATAAAGACACACTTCTTAGGTTGAAGGAAAATATAGTATCTGATGAGACAGTCAAATATAACCCTAAGGACTATAAGGTGTTTGGCCCGATGTTTGGATTTGGCAAGAATATCATCGACGTAATATTCCAATATGTTATGCATAATGTCATGAAAGATATAAGTCATAGCCCACATGATATGCAACACTAGGATTTTTAATGCCAAAGGGCATGACAACTTTGTTGGTCGTCAAATAGGAATTTTTAGAAGAGTAACAGTCAGGGGACAAGAAGTCCCTCCTCTTTAATGGGAGAGGTTCCCTTATTCAAAAATGAACTTATTTACAAATGTACAGAACATTGTTTTATGGTCAAACTTGGATATTACGAAAGTGTTTTCCACAAGGATCATCAATTACACAAGGACTGAGGAAAGGGAATAAGAAGATGAGCAGAATAGCAACATTCAGAATTATAGATAGTAGAATAATTCTTCATGTATGCGAAGCTTCAAAGAATTTAAGACAAGATCATTTGCATTGGCTGAATGAGATTAAATTTAAAGACACAAAGTTCCATAAATAACCTTCTTCAGATTCATTCATCAAGGACACAAAGTTCCTTCTTGGTTATACAAGATCACTGTATTTGCAAAACTGAACAGTATGCAATCAGAGAGACTAACGAATCAGGAACAAAATGATCTTCACAATATTAAAGGAAAACACAGAGATAACAAGAATTAGATAGACAAAGAATGGAAAGCCCTTTTGTATTGATTTCTTTAAGATCTATTTACACTTTCAGCAAATACCCAAGTTCTTCCTCTCCCTCAAAATGGCGCAAGGAAGGCCATTATATAGCTTACAATTCGGTTACTCCTCGTAACCGTTTCTTTTAACTAGAGAATAGTTAAGGAATGCCAAACGCAATTTCTTAACTAATTACATGGAATATGAAAGGAATAGGAAGAAGAGAAAAGAATGAAGAAGGAGACAGGTGGACAGTCACTGAGAAGGACCCACCGTCTTCAGAAACCGCTTCTTGAATTTCTTTAACATCTCAGCTATGTCTTTGCCACGAGGGACACACCAGACGTTTCATCTTGAAGATGACAATGGATATCTTTGAAAACTGATGTAAACGGCATCTTGAAAGCTTCGTCCTTCTGCCAGCTGTCCTTGAAATTTGATCTTCGCAACTTAAATTCAAATTTAGCACATTCGGGTCGAGCGGGAAAAACTAAGTATGAATTGCATTAGGTTCACTTGGGACATGTGAGACGCGAATGCGCGAAACACGAGGCTCGGCCGATTCGGATGAAACAGGGAGAAGACGCACAAATGCATTTTGGGACATTTGGGACGAAAATGCGTGAAGGACGCGGTCCGGGCGTTTCGGCCGAAAATGGAACAGCTCGCACTTTTGGCTTCGGGACAGTTGGAACATGAAAGCGCGGTTCGGGCGGATCGGCCGATATTGGAACAACTTGCACTTTTGACTTTGGGACACTTGGGACGAAATCGGGCGAATCGGCCGAAAATGGAACAGAGTGCACTTTAAGTTCGAACTTGAGAAATTTGAGACAAAAAGTTCCGGAGTACGCGACTCGGCCGGTTCGGGCGAAATTGGAACAGAGCGCACTTTTGAAATTGGGACATTTGGGACAAGAAAGTGCGAAGTACGGTTCGGGCAATTCGGCCAAAATTGGAACATCTCGCCTGATAACTTCGGGACACTTGGGACAAAAATTTCCGATGGGCCCGAAAATGGGGCAGACTTCGGGGATTTTGGCGATCGGGAACAGAGTGCACTTTCGAACTTGGGACAGATTGGGACAAAAAGTTACGCGAGGCCGAAATACTTGAGAATGGCCCAAAACTTAGATTTTTTTGACTTCAAGACTTTTTTCACACCACCAGCTCGACAGAAAAGACATTTAAACTCAAAATTTTGAAATTTTTACTTTTGACAGAGCGGGGAATTTTGAGTGGACAACAGCTGGCTCCTTCTGGGGATGACTTGGCATAAATTCAAGGAATGAGACAAGGCAAGAACTTAGACAAACTCGGTGAAGCAGACCAGTGCCTTATCCATTGGGCAAAGGAGTCAAAAACAAACCAATACAGAGGGCAACACACACAACAACAGAAGGAAAACACACCAAAAGCAGAAAAGCAAAAACACTGTACAGAATATACAAAGGGACTCCCTAGTCACCTATGACTTGAACAACTTCAAATACTGCCCACTATAAGGAAGTGGGAGGGGAGAACCATCCATGTAATCAAGATAGAAAGAGTTCTTACCAGCAAAGTGTCTTATCTTGAAAGGTCCGAGCCACAGGGAATCAAATTTTCCATGGCTGCCACGAGGTTCATGTCTTTTGTCCCATAACAACATGGTATCTCCAACTTGGAACTCTCTGAACCTAGCTTTCTTGTCAAACAGAACCTTTACCTTCTGCTGGTGAGCAGATATCCTATCAGCAACCTCCAATCTGTCCTCGTTCAGTTTGTGTAGGTACATGATTCTTTTATCCAGAGCATCACTGAAACTAGTATCCTCAATGGCCTTCATCAGGTGCAAGGCTGGCAGTTCCACTGTCACTGGCAATTGAGCTTCTACTCCATACACCACTTGAAAAGGAGACATTCCAATGGCTCTTTTAGGTGTGATCCTGTCTGCCCAAAGAGCATCATAAAGCTTCTTATGCCAGTTTCGCTGAGACTCATTGACCAACTTCCTTATGATAGTCACCAGATTTTTGTTGGTGGATTCTGCTTGTCC
Source organism: Taxus wallichiana var. yunnanensis (assembly GCA_018340775.1). Classification (NCBI taxonomy): domain Eukaryota; kingdom Viridiplantae; phylum Streptophyta; class Pinopsida; order Cupressales; family Taxaceae; genus Taxus; species Taxus wallichiana. The sequence continues at coordinate 760,826,209 of CM031234.1, forward strand.
ATTTCCCTGGGGATAATAATCTGAAGAATGAGCCAGAGAGATGCCATACCCGTAGCAGAAATCCATTATCTCAGTTGAGGAGAAGTTCGAAGCATTATCTGTTACAATCTTGTTAGGTACACCATACCTTACCAAGATGTTCTCTTTGATGAAGTTGCATACCACTTCAGAAGTAGTGCTCTTGACTGGAATAGCTTCCACCCATTTGGTGAAGTAGTCAGTGGCAGTTAGCACATGAGTGTGACCAGCACTAGAAACAGGGTTGAGTGCACCAATGAAGTCCAGACCCCACTGTTGAAATGGTTCCTCAATCACAACTGGCTTGAGAGGCAAAGAGGCCAATTTAGGTCTTCCCACAAAGGTCTGACAAGCCTCGCATTTATCCACCCACTTGGATGCATCTCTGAACAAGGAAGGCCAGTAATATCCTCCCCGGAGTATCTTGTGAGCTGTGACTGTTGATGAATAGTGCCCTCCACATGTCTGATCATGAAAAGCTGAGAGCAACTTTCTCTGTTGTTCCTTGTCCACACACTTCAGAAATCTCCCATCTAAACCACGCTTGAACAAGGCATTTTCCCACAGTACATATTGCGCTGATCTCAATTTAACAGTCCTCTTTTCCTTGGTAGTTAAATGAGAGGGGCATTCCCCATAGGTGAGAAAATGGGCGATGTCAGAATACCATTCATCGACTGAACTAAGGAATAGAACAGTAGGAATGTCAGCTTTCTCCTCCAGCAACTCATGTTTGGCTCCTTCAGCAATGAGCTCACAAAGACCTTTTCCACGAACCAGCTTGGTCGGTTTGATATCAATGTCATACTCCTGGACTTTAGCCACCCAGTTTCCTCTCTTGGACCCAAATTCTTGCTGTGTAAGAATTGACTTAACAGTTGTATCTGGAACCAGCACCATAGAGTGAGAGTTGAGGATATAGAAAGCGGAGGCCTTGCTGCTTTTGACTACTGCAAAAGCATGCTTCTCCATCATGGTGTATTTTAGCTCATGATTCTTCAGGATATAGCTCATGAAGGCAATTGGTAGCTCATGTTTATCAGAGTCTTCTTGGGTTAAGACAGCAGCCAGGGTATTATCTGTAGCATAGCAATAGATGATGAAATCTTTGCTGAAATCGGGACAGGCCAAAACTGGAGTTTTAGCGATAGCTTTCTTGATACCCTCAAAGGATTCCTTTCCTTCAGAAGACCAACCAAATGTTTGCTTCCCTTTCATCATCTGAGAAATATTCAAAGTTAATTCAGCAAAATCAGGGATGAATCTTCTTAAAAAATTGATCTTACCGAAGAAGGAGTGCACGCCCTTTTTACTGGTTGGGAGAGGAATTTGCTGGATGGCTTGAACTCGTTCAGGATCAATCTTAATACCATCCTTGGAGACAATGTGCCCTAATAGTTTTCCCTCTGTAACACAGAAGACAGATTTTTTAGGGTTCAGAGAGATTCCATGCTCTCTGCATCTCAGCAGAACTGTCTCCAGGTGATCAAAATGATCCGCTCTTGTCTTGGAAAACACTGTCAGGTCATCAAGGTATATGACAATACACTTCCCTTTCAAGCTTCCAAAAGCCAGATCCATAGCTCTCTGGAAAGTGGCACCAGCATTAATAAGCCCAAAAGGCATTCTCTTGTAGGCAAAGGTACCCCAAGGAGTGGTGAAGGCTGTCTTGTGTTGATCTGCAGTATCAACCTCTACCTGATTGTATCCAGAGAATCCATCAAGCATAGATAACATTTCAGATCCTGTTACTACTTGCAATATTTGATCCATCATAGGCAAAGGGTAATTATCTTTCGAGAAGCTTTGATTCGAGTTCACAGAAATCAACACGAATGCGGATCTCACCATTTTTCTTCCTGACAGGCACAATATTTGCAATCCATGTCGAATGGTGAATAGGAAAAATAATTTTAGCCTTCAACAACTTCTGAATCTCCTGAAAGATGGTGTCAGCTATTTTGGGGTTGTACTGCCTTTGTTTCTGCTTGAAAGGCTTAATTCCTGGTTTGAGGGGAATAGAATGCTGCATATCTTTTGGCTTGAAGGCTTTTAGATCTTCATAAGAATAAGCAAGAACATCCTTATACCTCCTTAGAAGATCAATTGCTTTTCTCCTCTCGTCGGTTGTGCAACATTTTCCAATATTTACTAGCTTGGGGTCAGTAGAACTCCCTATATCAATCTTATCATACTCAGCTGATTGCTGAGGTCCAGTAGAAGCTTTAGATTTCACATATCTGTCATGTTTATCAAACAACTCCTCCAAACTCACCAAACCTTTGGGAATCTTGTTTCCTTTGAGTTTAATGCACCCTTCCTGATCTGTTTCTTCTCCTTGGGTGACAGGATGGTCAGAGGACACACTCTCACGAGGCAGGTTGTCACTTCCCTCAAAATACAGTTGTTCGAAATTACCCTTGAGTTCCAGGAAGGAAAGAAAATGCTGGTCATCGTTGAAAACTTGCCAGTTATTGGTATTGTCAGGTACACTAGGCCGGTGGACCATTTCAATAGTGAACTTATCCTGAGAGAATTCAGGATGGGGAATCAGTAGTGATCCTGAGACAGCCAGTGAATCAGCCCTGCTGTTCTTTTCTCTAGGTATTGCTTCAATGGAGAAAGCATCAAGGAATTCAATTGAATCCCAAACCTGATTCCGGTAATGCTTCAGCCTCCCATTTTTTACCTGAAAGAGGTTTCTGACCTGCTTCACAATCAACTCTGCATCACCACGAGCCAGAAGGTTCTTCACACCTTGTTCCTTGGCCACTTGCAGTCCAAGAATGAGAGCCTCATACTCTGCTGTATTATTAGTGTTTTCAAACTGCAACTTAAATGAAAAAGGATGTAGGCATCCTTCAGGTGACACTAGCAGGACGCCAGCTCCAGAACCAGCTGAGGAACAACTTCCATCAAATTCTAAAATCCAAACACCATTGGGATCTTTAGGAGACACTTTGGGGGGTTGGATTTCATCAGGGGACATAATCATGTAATTGCCATGACCTATATCTTCATAGAGTATTTGTGCCTTAGGATCATCCGTTTTCTGCACAATATACTCAGATTGTTTCTCAGGCAACAGTTTCTTCATTTGTCCATTGACAGGTATGAGTGCATGCGACCAGTCCATCTGGATTTCCCCACCCACATCTTTGCAGAAGTTCCTACTTAGCAACATTCCATAAGAAGGAGGAATGTCTGCTACTAGGATGGTAGCCAAGACTTTCTTTTCAGGCAAAGCAGCAAAGGCCACTTGTGCATCTTTAATCCTTCCAACCAGGGGCACTTCTTTGCTTTCCATGGAGTAACAGGATCCATAAGTGCGAGTGAGGGTCAGGCCTAAAGCATGAGCTACTTTAGCAGGCATTACATTATCTGAGGCTCCTGAGTCAATGACACAATTACTGAGCCTATGGCCAGCTATGAGAAGTGTTACATAAAATGGTTTAATTTTGTCACCAGGCGAGGTGACAGCAGCTACCAGACTGGGCTGTGGCGCAGAGGGAGGAGTAGGTAGAAGGCCTTTAGAAGTGGTCTTAGAGTTGGAATTAACAAAGTGGATCATTTTGGCAAAGGCTTTGGGATGGGTTTGATAGTACTCAGCTTCTGAGATTTGTACCTTGGTCTTTTTCAGGTGATCAACAATATCAAAGGATCCAGAAGTGGACGGGCCATCATCATTTGGAATTCTAGGCTTATCAACTTTAGGAGAAAAAGAAGAAGCAACTTTGGTAACTGGATTGATAGGACTCACCTTCTGTGTAGACGAAGTAGGGATAGGAGATCCTCTTCTTGCAATTACAGGGATAGTTGCCGACTGCTCCTTAGATTTCTTTATGGGCTGTGTCACCTTTTCCCTCTGCTTTGTCTGTTCTCGAGTCATGACAGCAAAACGATTCTAGATCTATAGATTCTGTAAGTGAAGGTGGTGACCGGAGTGGGGAATGTTTATCATCCTCAATGAGTTTGACTCGAGCCTTTCTAAAAGGTGGTTCAAAAAATCCAATACCACTACGGTCTTTATGCTTACGAGTGGTGCAAGGAATGACAGTATGGTGGCCTTTTTCATAGAAACCAAAGCCAAATCCCTTCTAAGAAAAATGATGGAGGAAGGTGTGGGTGAAGTGGAGATTGGTGAGAGATTTAAGGTTGGAGGAAAATGGTCGAGTTTGGGAAGGTGGCTCAAGCGAGTAGGTAGAGGTATCAAGTCCCCCATATGTTAAGTTGGTGTGAAGGTGGGGAGGACTATAGAGGAAAACCTCACCTATGTGGTGATCATAGTGGGGATGTTGGTGAATTTTACCATACTCTTGAGGAGTAAGGAATGTGTCAATGTTATAAAGGCGGTACTCTCCCAGAGTGAGGCATTGAAAAACACCTTCTAAGGGATCAGTAGTTGATATTTGGGTAGTAGGAATGGATGAATCACTAGACAGGTTGGAAATAAAAATCATTATTTTTTTGAGAACTAGATGGGTTGGCTAATTGATTAGATACGGCTTACAATGATAGCGGTGGGAATAGAGGAGTTAGTTGTGGAAGATGTAGTAGTAGAAGTGGTGGATGAGGTAGCGGCAAAAGAATAAGTGGTAGCGGTGGTAGATGCCTTAACTTGTATAAGGACATCATTGGGTCGATATAACATATTACAAGTCTTGAATGGTGAAGGGTCGATGGAATGGTATAGTTGTGCCCTTCATGTTCAAATTTTAAATAACAGTGTAAGGTTGAAGGAACATAACCCATTGTGTGAATCCGTGGTTGACCAAGTATCATGTTATAATGGAATTCCCCCTCTAAGACATAGAATATTTCACGAATGGTATGGGGGCCCACACGAATGTGCGGAATGAAGGTGTTAAGGATGGAAGTCATGGCATCATTGAATGAACGTAGCATAACTGAGTTATTATGCATGTAATTTGTAGGGATGCACATTCGATTATATGTATGGGAGGAAATGATGTTAATACTATCACTACCATCAATCATAACGTGTCAAACTCATATATTATCAATGTAGACGTAAATAAACAAAGTGTTATGTTTATGGAGCCTATTTTCATGTTAGAGTGTGGTACACCTTCTATGTGTTACGATCGGGTATTTTTATAGCGTCCTGCTCACCGGTGAGCGGGTCAAGGGGTTCGGGGTGAAGCCCTCAAAGCAAATTTTCATGGGTGGTTTATTAACCCATGGGTAATGGGTAACCACATTACAGTTTTTTGGGCCCATGATTTTTTCGGTACCCATTGTTTTGTAAAACCACCTCTTCGGCTACCCATTGGTTTATGGGATGGTTTTTTTTTGCCCATTGTTTGATACCCACGGTTTTGTAAAACTACTTACGCGATTGTCTATTTATATTGTCTTATGCATATGATAGATGTACAAGCAAATGTATTACGAGATGTGTTTTTGAATTGGTGTGTGAATCTGTAGAGTTTGTTGATCATAACTCCAAACGGATCTGGGTATTTTATTGAGAGAGTGGAGGCTTGTAATAAAATCGAGCAAGTGATTCTTGGTGGACATAGCCCAAATTGGGTGAACCACGTTAAATCTTGTCTCTCTGTGTTGTGTTATTTATTCTGCACTTTTATTTGAAATCAGTAATATTTTCTACATATTAGTTTCTACTATTGCGATTCATGAAGGGATTATTCCGCATATTTTATCTCTTATTTCCTAACAAATAGGGCAGGGTTAGGATCATCCAATTGGAGAGGTAAAATCTCATCGTTAGAGAAAATGAGAGTGGCTACTTGATGAGTGGTAGCGGGTGAAAAGGAAGGGGGCGAAGTGGTGAGATAGGACACATAATGAGGAGTGATAATGGATGCAACAAGATTAGGGTCATTAGGTAGAACCTTAATAGATTACAGGACTTCAATGAGGGCCTATTGATGAGACTTAGAGGTTTGTATGAGGTCATACAAATAAATTTTGAGAGAATACTTGTGCGACTATTTAAGCATTGTACGATGGGTAACACTGTTAGAAATAGGGTATGTGGGTCCACAAATGGTGATTTTTGGTGTAGGTATAGATGGAATATTGGGTAAAAGAGTAACAGATGAGCTAGTTACTTTCTCCTTTCCTTTGTCCTTCTGGGCTTGAGTGGAAATTTGAACCATATAAATCTATGGTAAAGGATAAAGTGAGTTGTGATAAGTGTAGCGATAAGCTGGAAAAAAATATGGTGAGGGCATATACTAGTTTTGTGAAAATAATGCAGCACATTAGCATTTTGGCAAAGGTTTGGCTAGCTCTCTTATGCAGACCATATTGATCTCAAATGTTGGAGGAGGATAAAAGGGTTGTGGAGGGGAGATGAAGGTTTTTGAATAGGTATAGGACAAGGATGTGTGGTGATAGGTATAGGTGGAATAGGGTCCTCATCTAAAAGATCATCATCGTCAAAGCTTTCTTTAAGAGGACATAGTTGGAGAAGAATAGTCTTAAGATACTTACATCTTTCCACATCATGCCCTGGAACACGATGGTAAGAAAAAAAATTGGTATTGGCATACCCTTCTGGTTTAGCTTTTAGTGGGTTGTAAGGTCATAGAGGTGTCATGTGATGTTAGAGGTTTCCAAAAGGCTAGATAACATATTGGCGTAAGACCATGCCAATGGATCACAATGTGAAGTAAGTGTGGGCTGGGATGGAAGTGTGAGTGAATTTGGTGGAAGAGGCCCAACCGGAGGTGGAATCAGAGGTTGAGTAAGTTTGACCACTTGTTTGGTAGATAGTACGGTTTTAGGTTTGGATTTCACCTTCATGGGTAAAGATGTAGCAGTGAGCTAGTTGTTGAATTTGGTATAGGTTTAACTACCTATTTGGAAGGTAATGGGTTCTTGAGCTTTGGTTATACCTTCTTGGGAAAAGGTGAAGAAGAAGTGTGTGATGTAGAGGGTAAGGAAGATGGTGAAAGAGGAGGGGTTACCCAAGGTTATAATGGATGTGTAGTGAAGGTTGTGGTAAGAGGTAATGTGGAAGGTACTGATTGAGGAGAAGGGAATGACATGGGTAATGATGAGGATACTGGAAGTGGTGTAGGTATAGGAGGTAGAAAGGATGTAGGTGATAGAAAAGGCATAAGATGTGTAGGTAATTTAGGTGCAACATAGGATCATGATGAGGTACACTTTGTTGTGCTTTTGGTTTACTCTGGGTAGGAGGTTGTTTGGCCAAGGTTGATGGGTGGGGACCTAGGATATATGGAAGTGGTGAAGGTGAAAGAGGGGTAGTGGGTGAAGCCGGTGTATGCGACCTAAGGGGTTGGGCCTTCCTCTTAGGTGGGGGAATAGTTTTGCAATGGCTTGTGAGGATGTGGATAAATCTAATTTGACAAGAGGATGGACTAGGCTTGATGTCAACATGACTCCTAATGTGGTAATGGGTCTAGACGTGGAGGAAGATATAGGTGTAGGTAAGGTTTTAGGCATAGGAAAAATTTCATTTCATGGTAAAGGTTTAGGTGTGGGTGAGGGTGATGAAGAAGGGGTAGCTACAACTAGCATGGGCATGGTGGGTTTGGTTATGCAAACACCTTTGGATAGATTGTGGAAGTGTCAGCAGACAACATATGTATTTGAGTTGAGATAGGCGCGATCGAAGACGTCCCAAAGCATGGAATTTTTAACATAATCGAAGTGATCGTAAAAACATTATAACGACATAAATGTAGGAGGGATGATGTTTATTTAGTAGTAATCCCTATAGATAATGTCTTTGAGATAGGGAAATAGTTAGCTTCAGACTCTGTGGGTAGAAGAGACGAGAGCAGATCAATAGGATCCTTGAAATCCAATGGAGAATTATCACCAATAGGAAGGGATGTTGCTAATAGATCCCCATGGGTAGGGGATATGAAAAGTTGGATGAGGTAAGATCTTCTTTTGATAAAGAAGAAGGTAAACATGAATTTCCTCTGGGTTAAAGAGTAAGTAATGTAGGTTGTTCGTCAGGTTTAGAGGTGAGTGGGGAAATTACATCGATAGATATGGTAGACACCTCCATGGGTGAAGGAGGAGATAATGGAGACTCTTCTATGGGTAAAGGAGCATATGAAACAAGTTCCTCAATGGTTGAAGGATATCCTATGAGAATCTCCTCAATAGATGGAGTAGGAGGAAATTGAGAAGGAAGAGCTGGTATGATGTCGAAAATAGCATGAACCTCACAAACATTATTGTCATTGGTTGAGGTTTTTCTAGTTTGGTTAGATAATGTGGTGTGATTTGGGAATGGATTCTTGAAGATGTGAAGGTTTTGATTATCTAGTGTGTTAGGATTATCCAAGACAACATCTCCATTATCTAACATTTCTCAGACAATATTTTTAAAAGTTATACAATTACCATCACTATGAACTTTAACGCAATGATAGTTATAATAATTATTTTATTTGTACTTGCAGGCATAGGACGAGAGGGGTCAAAAAAGCGGTATGTGGTTTAACAGTGGAAGAGTAACTACTCCAGCTTTTATAAGTTTTTCTCAAACCGAAGAGTAGGGTTCTCCTATGGGTGTATATTTTCGTTGCTCCCACTTGAACTAAAAATCCTAAACAAGAGAAAGATTGGAAGAAGGATTTGATTGGTTAGATGAGTGAGACGGGCCGAATTTTTAACTATTGCATTGGTAGATCCTTTTACTTTAGAGTAATTATTTTTATTTTGGAAGAAGAAGATGTATCGTTTGATTAAAATGTAACATTCTTGTTACACAATTGTATCTTCTTCTCTTCAATGGAATCAATTTCCGCTTTCTAGGTGTTATGTTTGTGGAGCCTATTTTCATGTTAGAGTGTGTTACACCTTCTATGTGTTACACTCAGGTATTTTTACGGTGGTCCCACTCGCAAGTGAGCGGGTCAAGGGGGTTTGAGGGTGTAAAGCCACCCCAATCGATGGGGGCTCGGGGGTGAAGCCCCCGAAGAAAATTTTCATGGGTGGTTTACTAACCCATGGGTAATGGGTAACCATTATGGGTTGTTTTTGGGCCCATGGTTTTTCGGTACCCATTGTTTTGGTACCCATGGTTTTGTATCAAACTGCTTAAGCAATTGTCTATTTATATGGTCTTATGCATATGATAGATAGATAAGAAAATGTATTGCGAGATGTGTTTTGAATTTGAGTGTGAATTACATACGCTTTTTAGCATAGCTCCAAACAAATCATGTGTATTGTATTGAGAGAGTGGAGGGTTGTAATAAAATCGAGCAAGTGATTCTTGGTGGAGGTAGCCCAAATTAGGTGAACCATGTTAAATATTTTCTCTTTGTGTTGTGTTATTTATTCTACACTTTTATTTGAGATCTGTAATATTTTCTCGCATATTAGTTTCTACTATTGTGATTACGTAAGGGATTATTCCACATCTTTTATCTCATATTTGCTAACAATTTGTATTAGAGACTGGTTTGGTTTGGTGAAGTGTTGAATCGTACGGAAATTTTTATCTTGAGTGGGAGCTATGGCAGATGATGGAAGATCTAGGGTTGATAAATTCAACGGGCAAAATTTTAGTCTTTGGAAGATTATCTTTATCGAAGGATCTCTATACTTCGTTGTCTGAGAAGGTGAACAAACCCTCGAGTATGACAGATGTGGAATGGGATTTGTTGGATCGGAAGGCAATTGGAACAATCTGGATGTGTCTTGCATCTTCGGTATTATTTAATGTTTCAAAGGAAAAGACTACAAAAGAACTGATGAATGCATTAGGGAAGTTGTATGAAAAACACTTTGCCTCTAATAAGATATTTTTAATGAAAAATTTGTTTAATATGAAGATGTCTAAGAATATTTCAAAGATGTACAGATCATTTAAATTATTTCAATACTGATTGTGAATATGCTAGCTTTAGTTATAATAGAATTTGACGAAGAAGTTAGGGATTTATTAATTTTGTGCTTTTTACCTGAAATTTGGAATAGCCTGGTAATAGCGGTAAGCAACTCAGTTCTAGCTAACTCGAAGTTGAAGTTTGAGGATGTTGTAGGGGTGATTCTAAGTGAGGAAATGCAAAGAAAAAGCTCTAGGGAATCTTATACTTTAGGGAATTCTTTGAGTGGAAACTAGAGGAGACAAAAGAATAGAGGAAATAGTGGAAAATCAAAAGATCGGAAAGGTCAAAATCCAAGAGCAAGATTGTATGTTGGAACTGTGGAAAGTCTGGGCATACAAAGAAGGAATATTGGGAGCTTCATGACAATAAGAAACTATAGATCAAGAATTTCATGCTTGTTACTGTCTAAGTTAATGTACCAAACTAAACATAAAAACCTTGAAAACTCAAATGAAATTGATACACGAAAGACAAGATCCAAGATGTAGATGGAAAAGAAAGCCGATGTAGACAAGACAGGTGCACACGAGTGATCCTGCAAAGTAGATCCAAGAAACCTGAGAGACACAGATGCTTGATAGAAAAAAAACCACGTTAAAACATATTTGGGTGGACTACCCGAAAAGCGGGTCAGGAAGTGATAAGCTCCCTCAGTGGATGTCAGTCTACATTTTCAATCAAGGAAAGAAGCATACATGATAAAAGATGCAAGTAAATGTCTATATTTTGATTAAAAATGATAGACAGAAAAGTAAACAATGACAAAAAACCAATAAAAAATAGGAAAGTGTGAAAACAATGTTGGATTTGTGTTCCCTAAATTATTTTACCTATCCGCAGGTAGATCAGCGCCGATTAGGAAAATCGACGTCGACTGAGAAGAATCGACATCGACTGAGATAGGTTGGCATCGACTAGAGAGAATCGGCGTTGGCCCAGGTGCGGTCGGCGTTGACTCGAGGAAAATTATAGGAAGATTGAGAAATAGACAGTGGAAGCTAGATCATCGATCTCCGCTAGATCTGCAAGAGCCGTAGGGATACTAACAAGGCTCCACCTGTGCTGGATGCAGGAACAGAGTCACCAGGAGATCGATGGTGGCTCATGATGTTGATGTGGTAGGAGCAAAGTAATGTGAGTACTCCTCTCAGGGATTGATTTGGATAGGATTCACTCTCACTTGATAGATAATGCTCAGACTTGATGCTCAAAACTCTCTCGTTCTTTCTATCTCTCTCTATCCCTCTCTGTCTAACCAGAACTGAATTTTGGCCTTCTTTTTGTAATCGGCGCCGCTCCGAAAAATTGGTGTCGACCAAGTATTGGTCGGCGCCGATTAGGGAACAGACTCTGAAATGGCCAAAAGGGATGATTTTTGGGAAGATGAAGTGATCCTTCCACCTCAAATACGGGAAATATCTCGCTGCTCATTTTGGGAGGAGAAGAAATAGGGGGGATAGATGGATAGAATAGATACGAGAGGTTAGGAATTGATATGGCATAGATAAGTGGTTAGGATATATGTAGAAAATATAATTAAATAGTTAATATTTAATTATCTATGGGTAAAACATAATGGGGTGACATAAACTTAGGATAGATGTTTAAATCAAATATTAAATAATACCCTAAGGGAGAAGTGATGATGTAAACGTGCCTAGGTTACCCAAGAAGACAAATGCGCATGGGGGACACCAAATTGGATAACCAATTTTAGGTGTCTACATTTTTCCCCTTTTTGTCAAGTAACTTGCGATAAGCAAAGTTGCATGAGACAAAAACAAGGAGTTAGAAGAAAGGAAGAAAAAGTGATGATGTGATCCCCCTCAAACTAGGGATGGGATGGGCCCCAAAAGAGAAACCGATCCCAAGTTTGAAAAAGGTAGATGAAAATGTAGGATGCCCCAGCTAGATGCCTGGAGTAGATCTGATCATTAATGACACACAAAAATAAACATTAAGGCAGCAACCTAAGGAACTCACATTGGTAGGGCAGACTAGATGGTCTCTACATGAGATGACATTAGTACCTATAGACCCATGAGTGTAAGGAGGGCTGCAAAATAGTCAACACCTAAAGAGAGACACATTGGTAGGGACAACCAGATGGTCTGCAAAGTAGACGACGTTAGTGCCTACAGACCCGTTAACTCTAAGCTACCAAAAATGTGAGTGCCCCATGGATAGGGAACAGGCTCGAAATGGATGATAATATCAAAAGTATGTGCCAAAAGGCAACACTTAGGGCACAATAATGACCAGATAAATAAGCCAAGCATCAACACTATGGCAAGAAGATCAGGAGATGGAAGAAAGTGACGTGGAGAAGCCAAACCGCCCCCGATGTGCCCCATTATGGTATGAGGAGGAGATCAGCGACAACTACATCTAGTGGGGCATCGTAGGGAGGGAGCACTGGGAGAGTGAGGTGGAGGAAGGCCCCAAGTAGGAGAGTTCTTCTAGTTCGATAGGTGGTGGCTAGGAGAGACACTGGTCCGTCAGGAGGGTGGAGGAGACAGTGTCTTCCACTTATCAAACTTTACGATATAGAGATTGTGTATTTTGATATCGATATATTGATGTCACCTCGATTTGAAGGAATTTTTGATGTATGATATAGATGGATTGATTGAAACCCATCCATTATTTTTTGTATCTGAGATACTCATGTATATATATAGATTCATCATTTTCTTTGCCATATGATTGTACTCATGCTTTTAATTTCGATATACATGGATAGATATAGCGTAATTGTGATGGATATAGACATATGCTGATAGATGATAAATAGATGTGATTGGATGGACATAGACATAGAGGATAGATAGATGTGATGTGATTTGATGTGATTGATATGTGGATTTAATTTTGATGAAAAATAGATATAGATAGATGTAGTGTAACTTGGATGTACATGTTTTGATGGATAGATGTGATTGATATATGGATTTAATTTTGATGAAAAATAGATATAGATAGATGTAGCGTAACTTGGATGTACATATTTTTAGATGTTTTGATGAATAGATGGATAGATGTGATTGATAGATTTGATATGTTTGAGATATGAAATTAGATAGGTAGATTGAACATGTGTTGACAATACATGCTTTGATATGTGTTTTGGACAAACTAGATAATAAGATGAAATTAGATAGATGATAGATTTTGATTAAATTAACATGTTAAATGTCAATTTAACTGGATGAATAATAAATAATAATGGGAAATACTCTCTACGAGAGCCAAGGACGTAATGAAATAACCCTGATTAGAAATAAAGGAAATACACCTAGATAAGAAAAAGAATGATAAGCTAGGCCCCTAACCGATCATAAATAGAGACTTTGATAGGAAACCAAAAGACCATGCATACGAGGTCATGTATAAGGTTAAAATAAACTTCACACTAGCTAGTCGCAAACCAGATCTAGAAGGTAAATGGAAGGAGAAGTAAGTATTTATATTGTCAAAATTTACAAAGGACAGAATATATGCTCCCATTGGGAAAACAGGGGTTCTCCATATGATTGACAAAAGGTCTTATGTCTCACTTCATGATTTTTTTGTTTTGTGAAGAGAAAATTGATCAATGTGGGAAGTTTGCTAGATATAGAAAGAATGATCGATACGGGAAGTCTTTCAATGATGCTAAGAAACAAACAAATAGTCATCCTTCAAGGGAATGGTCTGTATTTCAAATGTAGCCATCCTTCAAGGGTATGGTCTATATCTTTTGATTCATTTTGAAAATGCATAGATAGTTGTCCTTCGAGGGATCAATCTATCTTTTGGGAATTTTTTTTTTTTTTTTTGAGCTTTTGGATCTTTTGGAGCTTGTTTTGAAAGAAGCTGAGTGTAGACCAGATAGATCAAATAGAGGGGAAGAAAATGTATAAAAATCACATACTCATGCCCCAAGTAGATTCGATTAAGATAGATACTTGGGACAGATGAAGAAGTGATTAAGGTGTCCCTACTAGGAGGAGGAACATATCCATAAGAAAAATGCTATGAGTAGAGCCGTGATACTCATATTTAAGGTGGAAAATACATAACGTGGAGAACCACATAGTTTTGAATCACTATGAAAATATATGACTGGTTGTTAGATGGATGAAAGATCTGTTTTGTGACTAAGATCATGTAAGATAGATTTTAACAGTAGAAGGGCCTTAGATGCAAGGCATTAAGAGGTTCCATTTTAGGTACACCATCCATGGAGGATAGATGATAAGCCCTAGACCCATATTTATGAGTAACTACGTACGGACCCATCCAGTTAGGAGAAAACTTACCATGCTGACTTCGTTCTAGCGTAGTGACATTTTGGTTTTCTTTAAGAACAAGATCACCAATTTTGAAGTCACAGTATTGCAAGTGCTTGTTATAAGCACATTTGACACACTCAAGATAGATTTGATGATGTTCAAGAGAATTGAGACGCTGCTCATCTAGCAACTCAAGCTGCGCTAGATGATTTTGACGATAGTCCTCATCAGAGACAAATTCTCTAAGAGAAACATGAAGAGATGGGATCTGGACTTCTAAAGGAAGAACAACCTCTGACCCATAGACTAGAGAGAAGGGAGTAGCACCCGTAGGAGTACGAATGCTAGTCCGATAAGCCCAGAGAGCAAAAGGGATATGTAAATCCCAATCCCTACTAGCTCAACTAGTTACTTTTGCATGGATATTACGCAAAGTTTTATTGAAGCCTCACCGGCCGTTAGCTTGGGGATAGTATGGAGAAGAAAAGATGAGTTTGATATTGAAATCGTCATAGAGGTTCTGCAAATCGACGTTCTTGAAATATTTACCATTGTCTGTGATGATTTTGTGTGGAACACCGATGTGACAAATGATGTGTTGATAGACAAAATCAACAATTGGTTTAGCTTTGGTTGATGAAAGAGGAATAGATTCCACCCACTTAGTAAAGTATTATGTGGCAGTAATGATAGAATGATGACGGTGTGAAGAGTGGGGATTGATGAGACCAATGAGATCAAGACCCCATTACGAAAAAGGCCACAAATCTGCTGCAGGTTACAAAGCCTGACTGGGGATATGTGTGAGATTGGAATGTTGTTGACACTTGACACATTTCTTAGTGTATTCACAACAATATCGATTAAGAGAAGGCCAATAATATAATAAATGTAAGATGTGTTTAGCTATAGCCAAGCCACTAAAATGTCCACCATAGATACCATCATGGACTTCCTGGATGGCTTTAGATGATTCAGGGGTTTTGAGGCACCGAAGAAAATACCATCAAAATCACGTTTGTAAAGGATTCCGCTTGGAATAGTATAGCGATCGGTGCATAGGATAAAATATCTTCTACCATTGGAAGTCAGATCTAGACGAAGCACTAAATGAGATAGATAATCAACGATCTGTTGATATCACTCATCTTGAGTACTGGTTGTGATGGCATTGTCGGAGATGAGATGGTTGATCTAATCATTGCACAACCACATAAAGTCATGAGTCCTTGGTAAAAGGTGGAATAAGTGAGGCTAATGAAGCCATTGTATCTGCGAATCGATTCGCAGTACGAGGAATAGCTTGGATAGTGAATTTATCAAAATATTGGAGTTGAAAAAGAATGATATCGTGATATTTTTGAAGGATATCATTTTTGCATTGATAGACACCCATGACTTGATTAACGATGAGTTCAGAGTCACCAAAGATGTCGATATGGTGGGCACCAAGATTAATAGCATTTTGAAGACCTAAAACAAGAGCTTCATATTCAGCCATATTATTGGTACACTCAAAGTTAAGTTTGTGTGCGACTGGGATAGGTGCACCCCAAGGAGGAATCATAACGAAACTTGCACCTCCCCCTTGTTGGCATTTGGATCCATCAAAGAAGAGTTTTACTTTAAATGGAGAAAGACCGAAATCAATTTGTTGGATATACTCATCGGGAATTGAGCAAGGGGGACTTGAGTGTTTTGGAAGAGGAGCATCAACTAATTGATCTGCAATGACCTGACCCTTGATAGATTTTTGTGGAATAAACTTGAGATCAAATTCTATCATTAGCATGAGCCAACGAGTGATACGATCATTGTGATAAGGCTTCACATGCATTGTCTTGAGTGGATTGACACTTGTGACAATGTAAGTTTTGTGATTGAGGAGGTAGTGACGAAGCTTAGAAGTTGCAAAGAAGAGAGCACAACACAGCTTTTCAGCTTCGGAATAACATGTTTCATACTCATGGAGAGTGTGACTGATGTAATAGATGGCCTGTTCTTTACCGTTAGCGTCCCGATGTGAGATCATGGCTCCCAAAGCATGGTCAGTCACATAAATATAAAGATAGAATGGCTCCCCCTCGTGTGGAGGTGTAAGCACAGGTGGGGAAAGAAGATAAGCTTTGATATCATCAAAGGCCTTTTGGCAACACTCATCCCATTCAAAATGAACATTCTTACAGAGAGGAGATTATGAAAAGTTGACAACGGTCCCTGATAAATGCGAGATAAAATGACGTATTGATTAAAGGAGTCCTCAAGACCATGGCATTTCTTTAAGTTAGAAGGGGAGGCATCTCAAGGATAGCTTTTATTTTTACGGGGTCCACTTCAATACCCCTCCACTTCAATACCCCTAATAGAAATGATAAAGCCTAAGAGTTTACCAGTGAGAATGCCAAACACGCACTTGGATGGATTTAGGTGAAAAAAAAGTGAATGAGCCTCTCAAAGAGAGGTGCAAGAGTGAAAAGATGATCCTGACGGCGTTTGGATTTACCGAGGAGATCATCGACGTAATCTTCCACAATTTTGTGTAAGAGATCATGGAAGATGTAGGTCATGGCTCTTTGATAGGTTGCTCCTGCGTTCTTAAGACCAAAAGGCATGACACGATAACAAAAAGTCCCCCAAGGAGTTATAAAGGAAGTCTTATGCTGGTCCTCTGGTGCGATAAGAATTTTATTATACCCAGAGAAACCATCCATAAGAGAAAGCATCTCGTGACCTACCATTAAATCTACGAGTTGGTCTATATTAGGTAGAGGAAAATCATCTTTTGGACAAGAAAGATTAAGATCCCGGAAGTCGGTGCAAATTCAAATTTTCCCAAAGTAGCTTTGGTTACTGGTACTACATTTGAAACCCATTGTGGATAATCGATGGGTTGGATAAAGTTAACAAAAAGCAAACGTTGCAACTCTTCTTTAACAAGAAGGGCTACTCGAGGGTGAATTTTGTGTAATTTTTGTTTAACCGGTTTGATGTCGGGAAGAGTAACGATATTGTGGACCACAATATCAGGATCGAGTCCTAGCATATCCTCATATGACTAAGTGAAGGCTTGACGATGGTTGGAAAGAAAAGTGGTAAAGTCTCCTAACTCCTATGGATTAAGAGATTGGCCGACCTTAATGATGCGAGGGTCTTCAGAAGTCCCTATATTAAGATCGATAGTGGCTTCATTGAGAAGTGTGGACGTGTTAAAAGGAATGGTTTTAGGAAGATAAGAATCCTCTTGCCCCCAGATAGGTGAGGACAGAATCATCATCCGCACAATGGATAGTGTTGATAGTAGGAGAGTCATCTCCAACTATTTCAGGGAAGACTAATGGTATGGAATTGGATTTCTTATCAGTTTTATAGGTCAACAGCCCTAAGGAAATGGTATTGACTAAAAAAAAAAGTTAGACGGGATGGAAATGGCGTCATCCACATCAAATGATGCTTCTGACCTAGCGGGAGAAGATGGTTCCTCAATGGGAAGAGGCTCATCGAGAATAGTGATGGTGGCTTTTGAAAGAGGTTTAAATCCTAAACCAATTTTTTTATGAGGTTTGAGAGTTGGAATGGACATGGGGTCATGCACACCTTTTTCATACTTTCCCAAGCCAAAACCCTTCCACGTGCATTGATATAAATAATTTTTGCAAACGTGGGATTTTGTAGACAATCAAACCCTGCTTGAATAGGGTTTGGCCCTAGGAGGAGAATCCAGGTGATAGTGAGGTGTATCAAGACCACCGTAAATGAAGTTAGTCTGTTGATTGGGCAGACCAATGGTGATGACATGACCGAGACCTAGCTGATATGTAGGTTATTTTTCTGGTCTACCATACTCATAGGGTTTGAGATGGGCGTCAAAGGAGAGAAGAGGAAGCTCTCCTAATGAGAAACGCTGCAATGTCTCCTCTAGATTTTGTAAATCTGGTAGTTTTGTTGTAGGTATGGAAGAGGATGAAGCCTCGTCAGGAGAACAAGCATTCTCCTTTAGAGGGACAGACCCTATGGTCATGTCACATTGTGTAGAAGGAAAAGGATCTCCTGGATGAGTATAGATTTTGCCCTCATACTGATATTTTAAGCATCGATGGAGGGTTAATGGGACACAATGCATTTCATGAATCCAGGAGCGTTCGAGGATCATATTATAGTGGAATTTACCTTCAATAGTGTAAAAGAGTTCGTGAAGCAGCTTCTTACCTACTCGAATGGGCAGGACCACAGTTCCTAAAGTAACTACCAACTGATCATTAAATGATCTAAGGGCAAAAGGCGGGGGTGACACTACGTTCTTTGGTAACTTAAGTTGCTCGAATGTGTGCGAGGAAATGACATTGAGTGCAACACCACTATCAATCATAGTGCGTTTTAACGTAGTGTTGTTGATTTGAACTGTGATAAAGAGGGGAGCCTCCAAATCCTTGGAAGAAAGGGAAGGAATTTCTGAATCTTCAAAAGAAATGGTGGTTGACGGTTTATTCAATCCAACAATCATCTCGAAAGGTTGGGGCTCATCTGAATTCACTACGATACGACATAGATTATCAATCAAATCCTGGTGATGTTGTGGAGATGATTGAATAAGATCAAAAAGAGACATTTTGACCGAGCATGGGTAAGTTGTTTCATAACACTCTCCTCTACTGACATGGGAATCTGAGCCCAAGGTGAAGCATGAATAGAGACCCTAGGTCTCGAGGCTGATGTGGAAGGAGGAATGCCTTCAGGGGCTATAGAAATGACAACCCATGGCCGAGATGATGATAGATTATCATATTGTTGTGTTCTAGTGGCGATATGAATCGTGTCAATTTGGGAAGGTGGAAGAGCATCCGGCATGGAATCAGTAGAACTAGAGGCTTGAGTAGATTGTTGAGGTTTAGATGTGATTTAGATGATAGGAGATACTTGTTCCTCCTCTTCTTCCAACGAGAAGATCACTTTCTTCCAAAAGACTATTAACGATAGATCAAGGGCCTTACATCCCGCAAAGGTGTCATGTCCTCGGGGTGGTAAGCACAAATCAAATCAAAGTTGAACCAGGAAGGTTTTACTCCTTTAGGATTATAGGGTTTGATCGGAGGAAGGGATATG
This sequence comes from Taxus wallichiana var. yunnanensis, assembly GCA_018340775.1. Classification (NCBI taxonomy): domain Eukaryota; kingdom Viridiplantae; phylum Streptophyta; class Pinopsida; order Cupressales; family Taxaceae; genus Taxus; species Taxus wallichiana. The sequence continues at coordinate 760,845,470 of CM031234.1, forward strand.
GATGAAGACTGGATAAGTTGGTGAAGAATCTCAATATAGAACCCGGTAGACAAAGATGAGGACAGAGATGACGGAGGTGCCTCTCTTACCTCCATGGACTGCCGAGGTAAAAGAACCTACATATCTGGTTTGATAGTCTTTTTAGGGATCATTTTACTTTTTTAAACATCGAGAAGAAGCCTTGGACACTTGAGATGGAAGAAAGTGAGGCATGATTGATTTCTATGGAGGAGGAGCTCCTAAGATAGACTTTGAAGAAGATGAAGATGTGACAAGTGTTGTGGTCTTCAGAGATAGGGAAGGTTGCTTGATCGAAATAGATGATGATTCAGATAATATTGATTTAGATGAGGGAGGAGTTCCCAAAGTAGGTCTGATCAGAGGAACAGAGGGTACCTTGATTTTTGGTGACGAAGGTGATGGTCTTGATAAAAGAAGTGATGCCTTCCTAGTTTGTGAATTCGCTTTATAAGGCATCATCAAAGAAGGTGTTGTAGAAGAAGAAGATGATGGTTCCAATGGCATTAGAGAAGAAGACGCCTTCCCAGTTGATAAATCCAATCTTTTATGAGGCGCAGAAAGAGATTTTTGAGGGAAAGCACCAAGAGTCTTAATAGTCCAAAATATGGGTTTTCCTTTTTTGGGGATGGTGACAACTTCAACCACATAAGGTGATTGTAGACTTTTAGGGGGAAGGAGATGAGGAGGTACTGATGATGTAATGTCAGACTTTAGTTGTCTTGGTTTAAGTCCAGGAACCAAGAGTGTAGGTTCCGGTGTTATTTCTTTAGATTTTCCCTTAATAGGCAAAATAGTATTGGTGATGGAAGGAGGGGATGATGAAGAAGCAGTTCCTTGTGAGGGAGGTACTTTTGGTACAATAATTGTGGGTGTAACTACTATGGGAAAGGAAATGGGAAGAGTCAAAATCAAAGACACTTCCATTGAAGTTGGTACAACTATAGGTATGTTTACCAATGGCATAGTCGCAACAAAAATGGGAGAAACAAAAGTAGATGTATTCGCGGTGGAAACTCGAAGAGATGTAATTGCCTCGAGCATCGAAAGAATATCTGACAATGAGACAGATGAGGATGACACTATCTCGGGCATAGGAGGAGATCAGATAAAGAGGCAGAGGGAGATGAATCTATCTCTAACAAGATAGGAATATTCAAAGACGAGGTGTCTGAAGATGATGGAATCCCAATTACAATGCGAGCGCATGAGGTTCCGATTCACCATGTGTTCATAGATGGCTTAGAAGAAGATTCTTCAGTAGAAATGAAGCTAATAGTATGAGTGTTTGGTTTTAAGACTCTAAATCATCATGGTTTGGGGAATGATTAGGGAAAGGTTGTTTAAAAACATCAAGCGCCCGATTTGGGGAGCATTTGGGTTATCCAATGAGCTCACCCTTATCAATGAATTTCTGACAAGATTTTTGAAGGTTTGACATCACTCAATGTCATGGCCCTTGTTCTATGATAATGACAAGTCATTTTCCCTATACCGTAATGGGCGTTTTTGATTTCATCAAAATTTATAATGGGGGAAGTTCAATCATGTGAACTTCCAACATTTTTTCTAAGATAGAAGCATATGATTCCCCCAACGAAGTAAAAGATCGAGACGACGAGGGTCCTTTTCGAAGATGAGGAGTCTCTCCATGGTGTTTGATTAGAATTGTATCAAGCATGTCGTGTCTTTAATATGATAGCGTTAGTGGATCCCCGATTTTTGTCTTTAGAATAGGAAGGGTTTGATTTTGTAAACGGAGAAAAATCTGGTTTAGATTTAGAGTGAAGTTTTAACTTCCCTTGTTCAATGGCACGAGACTCAACTTTATATGCCATCGTAAAGGCTTCTTCAAATGTATGAAAAGTTTGGATCCTTAAAGTGGAAGAAATATGATTAGTACAAGATCGGGAAAACAACTTGATCTGTGAGATTGAGGAATGGAGAAAGACAATTGTTTTATTATCCCTCTCGAACGAGCGACAAAATTTGCAATAGACTCATCATCAATTGATGAATGTTATAAAAATTTGTAATCGAGATCTTATGTGCAATGTTTATTGAAAAGTTCTCAAAAAACATCTAGGCCAATTGAGAGAAAGAAAACAAGGAATGTTGAGGAATGTTATTGTACCAATCTAAAGCAAGCCCTGCTAGAGACATCGGAAAAGTATGGAGCATAAGCTCCTGATCCTGACTATTAGGTAGCAAGCGTGTTTGAATGCTCGCAGGTGCTATTGAGGATCCTCCCGACTATGAAATTTTGAGAACTTAGGAAGTTCCCATTGGGGATAAGGCTTAAAAGCCACTGATGGATGAATGGGTTCATTACACACTTCTTCAAAAGAGTATGAAGGCTGAGCCCCTTTGGTGGAAGCTTCTAAGTCTGTGATTTTCTTGAAAAGAATTTAGACCATGTCAGATTGAGGAGGAGGCATGCTGGTATGTCCTACATAAGAAGCGAATGGTGGATTTTGTTGAGGTGTCAACGGGGGATTCATTTTTTGATTAACAGGATGGTAAGAGGAATAACCAGTGTTTCTAGGTGATGCCTGTGAGGTATTTGTTGTGAAGGATCCTATGTATAAACAGGTTGTGAGATGACAAGTGGTTGAGAAAAAGGTGGTTGAATGAAAGCCAGAGCCTGTGATTGGTGGGCTCCTACACTTGTCGACTGAATCGGAATGGATTGAGGAACATGGGTATTGATTTGATTGGACATGGTGGGGAACAAGGTCTGAATGAGGCTTTTGACTACCGGATTGGTTATTAAGGGTGCCGATGCTAGAGGATGGGTGAAGGTCACTATCGCTGGAACATTGGAAGAAAGACCAACTGGAGGACGAGAAGCAGGAACCAACTGACTTGTTGAAGGGGGTTGACTCATAAAGAGGTACTGACCCTGGATGCAATGGATAACATAGAAGAATTAACAACAATCTATGGGTGCACAAACACACCCATTATAGCTAGAGAAGAGGACTTCTCAGAAGTAGGTTGTGGAATAGTCAAGGTAACTATGGCGTTAGGAATAGGTAAGACTATTTCCCTCTTTGGTCGTGGTTCGAGGTGAGAAAAAGGATGCTAACTATTCTACAAAATCCTGGGATGGTTCACGAGGATAATCATAAACTTTCTGGATTGGTGGTCCCTGATCAGATATTCGAATGGACTTATGTACTAGGTAGTCCATAAGGGCTACCGAATTGCGATCAAGGAGCGCCTAAAATTCAGGATCCCCACGAGGAACATACTCTATATCAGAAGCAGATGATATTTCTAAAGGACTGGGGGAAGTTGGACATGATGGGATTGCTTTAGGCTGATAGAAAGGATTATATGACCAAGATGGGGAACCAACTAATAGCGGTCCCGAGGAAGACCCGAGGGGTGCCGAAACATCCACACTAGTGGTGATCTCGGAGGAAGAAGGGGCCAGTTGAGCTATTCTTCTAGATTGTAACCGAGTGATGACCATCATAAATAAGTAGAAATATAGAAAAAGAAGATTGACCTAACTAATGCACAGAAATTCAAGAAGCGTAGGTGATTATCTCTTTTAAGTTTTCCTGCTTTTAAGAAAGAAAATATTAGGGAAGGCTTTTTAGAACAGGAACTACTCAGATATCCAAACTAAGGATGGTTTGGGGAATGTTTTGGTGAGGAGTCCCGAAGGCACTTCAGTAAAAGACCAGTACGTGGCTTGATATAGGGGCCTACCCCCGTACTTCACACACCACTGCGATAAGGGAGTCGGGTGCTTTGCCAATATATACCAGAACTTTCGTGAATTTATAGCGTGGCCCGAGTACCGCGTAGGCTCTTCCTCTTGGATGTCACTTCCAAGTAGGTGAGGCTAGGGGAGGAATTTTTGTTTTGATGCTTTATACCTAGTGCCTTTGGATTTGTGTGCAAGGGTGAAAAATAAAATCAAATAGTGTCACTAGCGATTTTGATTAATTTTTCCAGCCTATTTAGAAAACTAGATGAATAGCATACAACATGAATGACAAAGGAAAAGTTCTTTTTAAGCACTAAGAATGAAGTGTTGGATTTCGATGAAGACAAGTCAAAAAAATTCTTTCCCAGATGCGATTAAAATTTTTTTTAAGCACCAAAATTGAAATGTTTAATTGTGATAGAAAACAAACAAACAAGTTCTTTTTAAGTTCTTAAAAAGGAGAAAACACCGTAAAAGAGGAATACCTATAGATTTAGCTCTCCAAGGTGTGTGGAATTCAAAAATCACGTTGTTGAGATCTTCCCCTCGAAAAATCCCATGAATAAAAGCAATGTGCTCCGCAAGAAAAGGTTAAGCAAACACCCAACAAATCCGGAAAGATATATCCAGATGATAGTAGAATGAAAATTTCTATTTAAAGAACTAGAAAACTTTCAATAAAATAACAATTTTGTAAAAAGAAATGGATCAAGAATGAAAGTTTTAAATCAAATGAAAGATTTATTGATCTTTGGAATAGAATTGGAATTTAGTTTTGCAAGAAAGAAGAAACTTTAACTTTGCAAATTATAAGTGAAAGAAGCAAGACCAAAATTAAAGAAGGAAATGCTACGAGAACTAACAAAAAGTAAATAAGAAACAAAAAAAAGCTCAAAACTGGAAAAGAAATGAACTTACCAATAAGGGAATTTGGTTGCATCCATCGGGCGTGCAAAATGTAGATCAAGAATTTCACGCTTGTTACCTGTCCAAGTTAATGTACCAAACTAAACAAAAAACCTTGAAAAAATCAAATGAAATTGATACCTGAAAGACAAGATCTGAAGATGTAGATGGAAAAGAAAGCTGATGTAGACAAGATGGGCACACATGAGTGATCCTGTAAAGTAGATCCAAGAAACCTGCGAGACACAGATGCTTGACAGAAAAAACCATGTTAAAAGATATTTGGGTGGACTGCCGGAAAAGCGGGTCCGGGAAGCGATAAGCTCCTCGAGGGATGTCACCAAATTTTCAATTAAGGAAAGAAGCATACATGATTAAAGATGTAATTAAATGTCTATATTTTGATTAAAAAGGATAGACAAAAAAGTAAATAAATAGATAAAACCAATAAAAAATAGGAAAGTGTGAAAACAATGTTGGATTTGTGTTCCCTGAATTATTTTACTCCGTCCACAGTAGATTGGTGCCGAATAGGAAAATCGACGCGACCGAGAAGAATTGGCGTCGACTGAGATAGGTTGGCGTTGACTAGAGAGAATCAGCGTCGACTAGGTACAGTCGGTGTCAACTCGAGGAAAATTGTAGGAAGATTGAGAAACAGACAATGGAAGCTAGATCGTCGATCTCCGCTAGATCTGCAAGAGCCGTAGGGATACTGACAAGGCTCCACCTATGCTGGATGCAGAACAGAGTCACCAAGAGATCAATGGAGGCTCACGATGTCGATGTGGTAGGAGCAGAGTAACGGTACTCCTCTCAGGGATTGATTTGGATAGATTCACTCTCACTTGATAGATAATGCTCAGACTTGATGCTCAAAAATCTCTCATTCTTTCTGTCTCTCTCTGTCTCTCTCTCGTCTAACCAGAACTGAATTTTGGCCTTCTATTTGTAATCGCGCCGACCGAGATGAAATCGGTGCCACTCAAAAATCGGCGTCGACCGAGTATCCGGTCGCCGATCAGGGAACAAACTCTGAAATGGCCAAAAGGGATGATTTTTGGGAAGATGAAGTGATCCTTCCACCTTAAATACTAGAAATATCCCACTGCTCAGTTTGGGAGGAGAAAAAATAAGGGGGATAGATGGATAGAATAGATACGGGAGGTTAGGAATTGATATGGGGTAGATAAGTGGTTAGGATATATGTAGAAAATATAATTAAATAGTTAATATTTAATTATCTATGGGTAAAACATAATGGGGTGACATAAACTTAGGATAGATGTTTAAATCAAATATTAAATAATACCCTAAGGGAGAAGTGGTGATGTAAATGTGCCCCAGGTTACCCGAGAAGACAAACGTGCATGGGGGACACCAAATTGGATAACCAATTTTAGGTGTCTACGAAACAATAGGAAGAAAACAAGGAGGCAAATGTGGCATCGAGTAATGTGTGCCAGATGCTTTGATTCTTTCTTTACATAATGTTATTGAATCTTGGGTTTTATATGTAGGGGCTTCTTTTATGCTACTCCACATAGGTATTATTTTGTTGATTATGTTCAAGGGGATTTTGGGCATGTTTTTCTTAGTGGTGATGAGCCTTGCAGATAGTTGGAAAAGGTTATGTTCGAGTTAAGATGCGCGAATGAGAATACATGGCTATTGAAGGATGTCAGACATGTGCCTACATTAAGGAGAAATTTGATATCGGTGGGGCAATTGGGAAGTGATGGTTGTACTTGTGATATTTACAGCTCACTCTTGGAAGGTTACCAAGGGTGCTCTTGTGGTGGCAAGAGGTAAGAAGGTTAGAACCTTGTATTTAACCACTGATAGTACTAATGATTGTAATCTTGTGGCTTCAAATACAAATACAACATTATGGCACTATAGGCTCGGTCATATGAGTCATAAGGGCATGGACATCATAAAGAAGAATTTTCCTGGATATACATAAATAGGTTTGGATTTCTATGAGAACTGCATATATGGGAAACAGAAGCAAGTAAGGTTTCTCAAGGTTGGACCTACGAAGAAAGAGAGTAACTTAGAGTTGGTACATTCTGATGTGTGGGGGCTAGCTCAGGTATCATCTCTTGGGGGTTCAAGTTATTATGTTACTTTTATTGATGATGTAACAAGGAAAGTTTGGGTTTATTGTATTAGAAACAAATCTGATGTATTTGATACTTTTGTTAAATGGAAAGCCTTGGTAAAGAATAAAACAGTCTTAAGTTAAAATGTCTCAGGTCAGATAATGGAGGGGAGTATTGCAGTAATGAATTTGATGATTATTGTTCTAAGAATGGAATCCACAGAAAAAGATGGTTCCAGGAACCCCATAGCAGAATGGGGTGTCAGAAAGGATGAACAAAACAATAACGGAATGTGCTAGAGCATGAGGATACATCCAGACTACCTCTCTATTTCTCTATAGAAGTGGTGAGCACAATTGTTTACTTGATAAATAGAGGACCCTCAAGTGCCTTGGATGGAGGCATACCTAAGGAGGCTTGGTATGGTAAGAAATTTGATTATTCATTTCTTAAAGTCTTTGGATGTGAGGTGTTTCTTCATATAGACAAGGATGATAGGACAAAGCTAGAGACCGAATCGTAAAAAGTAATTTCATTGGCTATGGTGGTGATGACTTTGGATATAAATTTTGGAGTATTAAGGACAAGAAAATCATTCGGTCTAGGGATGTGGTCTTTAATGAGAAATTTGTGTATAAGCAAAGCATTGCGGAAAATAGGGAAGAATCCAAGAAATAATATGCAGTGGTAGAGGATCTTCCGGATGGGAAAGTGACACACGAATCAGTTCAAGAACCCTCTCAACAGGAACCCCAAACTCCTAAATTGAGGAGGTCTTCTAGGGTAAGAAGAGAACCTAAACGTTTTTCTCCTTCTCTTTATTATTTATTACTCACTGATAGTGGAGAGCTAGAGAGCTTTGATGAAGCAATGCAGGTAGATGCCAGGAAGAAGTGGGAGAAAGCCATGGATGAGGAGGATTAGGCTCTCATGGAGAACCGACATGGGATTTGGGGAAGCTACCAAGGCAAAAGAGCATTACGTAAAAAGTGGGTGTTTAGAGTCAAAGACGAAGAAGAAGGAAAGAAAAGATATAAGGCCCGTTGGTGGTCAAGGGGTTTGCACAAAACAAAGTATCGATTTTGATGAGATTTTTTCTTGTGTAGTAAAAATGACTTCTATTAGAATTGTTTTAGGAATATTTGTAGTAGAAGACTTGCACTTATAACACTTGATGTAAAGACCGCATTTCTCCATGGTGATTTGGAGGAGGAACTATATTTGCAAACAACCGAGGGCTATGAGGTCAAAGGTAAAAAGGAGATGGTGTGCAAACTAAATAAGAGCTTATATGGCCTGAAACAAACTCCACATCAATGGTATAAGAAGATTTGATAGCTTCATGATGGAGCAAGGTTATATCGATGTCATTCTCACCATTTTGTGTATCCAAAGAAATTTGAGGATGAAATGTGTATTATCATATGTTTGTATGTTGATGACATGTTGGTTGCAGTAAAAACATGCAGAAATAAAAGTACTCAAGAAGTAGCTAAGTGAATCCTTTGTTATGAAGGATTTGGGTTCAATAAACAAATCCTTGGTATGATGATATCTCGAGATAGGAAGGAATAGAAATTGACTTTATCTCGGAAGAGTATGTTAAGAAGGTCTTGGAGAGGTTTAATATGCAGGATGCTAAACCAATTGACGACTCCTTTGGCAGGCCACTTCAAGTTATCAAAGGAACAGTGTCCTAAAACAAAGCAGGAGAGAAACCAAATGTCCAAGGTACCTTACTCATCAGCGGTTAGTAGTTTGATGTATGCCATGGTGTGCACTAGGCCTGATATTGCCCATGCAGTGGGAGTAGTGAGTAGATTTATGAGTGATCCAGGTAGAGATCACTGGCAGGAAATAAAGTGGATCCTTTGGTATTTGAGAGGGACCATGGGGACAGTTTTTTGCTACAGTGGATCAAACACCACTTTGTGTGGTTATGTAGATTCAGATATGGCTGGAGATGTAGACAGCAGGAGGAGCACAACAGTTATGTTTACACTTTGTAGGTGGAATAGCAGTAAGCTGGATTTAATGACTATAGAAGTTGATTGCTTTGTCAACCACGGAGGCTAAGTATGTTGCTACCACAGAGGAAAGCAAAGAGATGATTTGGTTACAACAATTGCTTGAGGAGTTGGGGCATAAGCAGGAGGAATGTAAGTTGCATAGTGATAGTTAGAGTGCTATACACCTAGCTAAGAACTCTGCTTTCCACTCCAAGACAAAGCATATACAGTTGAGATATCACTTCATCAGGACAGCTTTGGAGGAAGATAAGTTGAAGTTGGAGAAGATTCATACCAGTCAGAATCCTACAAACATGATGACCAAGGTGGTCACAAGGGATAAACAAAAGCTATGTTCAGCTTTGGTTGGCCTTCATGGATGACAGTGAAGTGTTGAGAAGCTTGCTTAGTGGAAATCAGTCTCCAAGTGGGAGATTGTTATGTTTGTGGAGCCTGTTTTCATGTTAGAGTGTGGTACACCTTCTATGTGTTACACTCGGGTATTTTTATGGTGGTCCCACTCGCCGGTGAGTGGGTCAAGGGGGTTCAGGGGGTGAAGCCCCCCCGATTGATGGGGGTGCGCAGGGCAAAGCCCCAAGTAAACTTTCATGGGTGGTTTATTAACCCATGGGTAATGGGTAATCATTATGGGGCTGTTTTTGGGCCCATGGTTTTTTTGGTACCCATTGTTTTAATACCTACGCTTTTGCCCATGGTTTTAATACCCGTGGTTTTATATCAAATCGCTTAAGCAATTGTCTATTTATATGGTATTATGCATATGATAGATAGACAAGCAAATGTATTGTAGATGTGTTTTGAATTCGGTGTGAATTTTGTATAGTTTTTTGAGCTTAGCTCCAAATGGATCCGGTATTGTATTGAGAGAGTGGAGGCTTGTAATAAAATCTGAGCAAGTGATTCTTGGTGGACGTAGCCTAAATTGGGTGAACCACATTAAATCTTGTCTCTCTGTGTTGTGTTATTTATTCTGCACTTTTATTTGAGATCCGTAATATTTTCTCGTGTATTATTTTCTATTGTTGTGATTCTCAGTAGGGATTATTCCACATATTTTATCTCTTATTTCCTAACACCAGCCATGGTGAATGCCTCACAAATGTGTAGAAGGTTTGAACTTGGAGATTTGGTGAGATTTTTCTAGCACAAGCTCTGGTGAACAACTCTATTAAATCAGTTTGAGGCAGTTGGAATGTGAGATGGTTGATCAGGCTCTGCCAATGAGTGACAAAATATGTGATAGATTCATCTTCATAGTGGTGTTGGCGTGCATAAGTCGGTCATGGTGATCTTCTTAACAATTTAGATAAAAAAGTTGTCTAGGAAGGCTTGAGCTACTTGGTTGAATGATAAAATAGAGTTCCTAGGTAGAGAACTATACCAATCCAAAGCAAGTTTTGTCAATGACATTTGAAATGTTCATAGTAGTAACGTGTCATCATGAATGATCGATAACACATATGTTTCAAAGATATAAAGTATTGTTGTAGGTATTTTTGCTATTGAATTGGTTAAAATTAGGCATTTCCAAATGCATAGAGTATGGATGAATCAATACGAAAAGTGAATAGGATCACTGAGATCTCAACATAAGTTAGAGTGGTACGTGAGCTAGAGACAAAGGCTTCTAATATCTGCATTTTTCCATCATCATTTTGATAAGATCATTGGTAGGTTGTGATGATTGGGTACCCCCTGTAGTATAAGGGGTAGATGAGAAGGGTATAATGTGGGTGACATCCTAGTATTTGGTGGTGTCAAGTATGAAAATTATGAGGAAGGATGTAGGTCGGAATAGATGTAGATGGTAAGTATCCTGAATAAGCGATAGATGAAATAGGGGACTATTGGTGATAAGTGTAGGTAGGTATATTTGATGTAAAGACTCTCGTAGCAATCAGAGGAAGAGACTGCATGATGGAGAGGAAAATATTTTTGAAGGGAGTATGGGTTGTCATCACAATTGGTAGCTAAGATACAATAGGTATATGAGAGGTGGAAGGTGCAGATAGACCTACATTCAAGGCTTTTGATAAAGGATGGTTTACATTATAGGAGAGATAGATGTCAAAGGTGTGATAGATGCCATAGATGCAACATATATTGATGATTTATGGTCAATTTGGGACACCAAGGGTGGTAAGGTGGAAGAGGGTAAGGCCAAACTAGTAGTAGCTGATGCAGACATGGGCATGAGGGTAGGAGGAATGGACATAAGTATGTTGTATATAATTTATCCCGACGAATCGTGGGTGGATGATTGAGCGAGATAGTACTACAGAGCGCAAAGGGTATTGATCAATGAATCTCGTGAAATCCTCATCACCAGTGGGTTTGGCAAGAGCCTGATTGGGATCCATGGGGGATAAGATTAAAGGGGGAGATAGGCTAGGTGGGAATGGTTGGTGGATAGCATGAAACAGGAGAGCATTAGCTTGTTTACGAGTCAAAACCATGTGACTAAAGATAAGAAAGGTATTATGAGCTTTTTTGATGATGCAAAAATGTAGAAGTAATGGGGAAAAATCAGTCAAAAATCAGTGATTATATCGTTGTTCTGATTGGGCAGTTAGAATACGATATCTTTGAGTTAGTTAGGGTAACCAATGTCGTTATAAGGGTAAATTTACACCAATCGGCTCGACTGATGTTGGCTACTAGGAAGAATAAAGGATTCAAATATTTGACAATGACATGTGAAAATGGGTCAACCTAGATCCTAAAAATGATATCAGAGACTCAAGAGTGGGATAAAAATGGTAGAACAAACCACAAAAAGAACAGAAGGTGGAGAATACTATTCTAGAAAAAATAACTAAAAAGTATATATATTGATGTCACCAATTAATCGATGTCGACCACTTGGACCAATATTAGTTGCTTTGAAATCGGGAAGGGAAGAAAAAATGAAGTTTTAGTGATTTAGATAAAATAAAAGGGCCAATCCAGAGATTGATTATGGATATGAGGAGTCCTAATAAACCCAGAATAAAAATGGAATACACCAATTGTGATGTGGGGTGTAAAAGGATAATAACAAATGAAGAAACACAACTCACACCTCAAAATGCAAATAGATAAAAAGATTACAAACACGAAATCCTACATTGTAGATTTTATGTTGTGGCTTATGCCATTTAGGAATGATTGTAAGCATAATAGAATTTTTGGTTAACAAGGGTGCCCTATAAAAGATGACAACTATGGTTGGTTTTAGGTAAGTTTTGGCATGGGAGATCCTTCTCTGAGATGATGAATGGACAGAGAAACCAGCTAGAGCCCACTGTCAATCCTCTGATCATGTGATCATTGACAACTTCTTCCAGAAATATGTTGTTTAAGAATTTTGTAATTTTGTTTTAGTGATTTGGTATAGAGAATGTGAAAAATGTGAGCTACGGTTCAATTTTTCAACCATCAACTGGGCATGACTTCTAGCATATAGGTTGCCCATAATTTTAGATTAGCTATAATGCAACAAACTCAACAATGCAAGTGCATAAGTTTTAAAACCCAAATCCACAAATTATATTCGATGAGAAAAAATTATGAAGAGGTTAAGGGTATGACTTTCACTAAATGCAATACAAGAAAAGAAATAAGAATTATTTTTAATCCCAAAAACAAGTGTCACTGAGATAATTAAAAGAAAAGAATATTTCTAGAGAAGAAGCTTAATGTGAACTCATTTCGAATGAAAATAGACACAAGATTTTCCCTAGGAATGAAAAATGCAAAGAACCCCTGATGGGTCCCACCAGGCATGCCAAGATGTTTCACCTAATTTTTGTTTTTGGTAAAACCTAAATAGGAAATAGGTTAGGAGGAATACCTGTGAGATGTAGGTCAAAGGTTGAATGCGCGCGTTACTAACTTTTTGATCCAAGCTGATTGTGAAGAGATTCCCTTTGGCTAGGAGGAACAACCTGTATAAGAAACATAACAAGACCACCAAATAGTATTAATAATATAGGTTAGTGGACTAACTAGCGAGTGCTAGATCTAGGAAGTGAGGTGCTTCCTAGAAGGTTGTCAATCAACTTTTAAATACAATTTAATGCAAATATCATGAAGTAAGGAAATCCTACCGTAGTTATACAATTTAGGTATCTCGTGTAAATACAATAAGTAAATCTAATCTAACAGAAAGGTTATGATTAAACTTGGAGCTTTGGTATGTTATTATGGGTTTTACGATCTCACAGGGGGTTTGGAGTTGATCCGGTGAGGTCCTGCAGGTAAGTTTTTTTTATCGAGAGGCTCGCTGATCAAAAGGAATGAAATGACACATAGACCGATATTGTTCAGGTGACCAACATCGGTATAGAGGTGAAACCAATGGTAGTTAGGTAACCGGCATTAGTAGGGGAAATTGACAATAATTTGATAAAAATGGTTTTGGGGATTCTCTGTGATTACATAGAGAGTAAGAAGGGTGTGGTTAGGTTCATGATATTACTGAGAAGACCTAGGTAAATAGAGGGGTAAGTCATGAAAGGCAAAAATGATATAGGTGGTTGCGTTGGTAAAGTGGTGAGGAGGTGGAGATAAAGAATATAGGCGAAATAAACTATAATGAAAGAGGTAATGAATATATACTTTAAGCAAGAAAAATATGATTGAAATCATGTATACTTACTTGCATTTACAAATCTGGTAGGTGAAGGTGGAGGGTAGTTGATCCGTGAAGAGATTCTGGAGTCAGTGTTGTGGAAGTACTCCCATAATGTTCCCATGAGTATTCCAATGCTCTGGAAGGAGAACCATATGCTTGTTTGGACATGTGGTTGAGTATTTTGTGTCGTTTGGTTACTGAGAGGATTTGGATTCACACTTGAATGCAATAGTTCTCCCAAAAATTAAAAATGACCAACTTGGGTAAAAGGTTGCAAAATTGTATATAAAGTAACTAATGGTGGTTAGGTGACCTACGATAGTTGAGGAATAACCGGTGTCGGTTAAGGCGGATAAGTCTAGGTTTTCCAAAAATTTCTGGATCTTTTCTATTTTTGTGTGATTGATATCCTTAACTGGGTCTCAATTGATAGATTCCTTCCGATAAGTGTGGTTTCTTCTAAGAGAGGTAGTAGGAGTTAATATTAGGTTTAGACTAAGTCTTAGTGTGTTAGAATTGGTATAGAATTAGTCTTGATTAATTAATAGATTGTGAATGGGTGTTTGAGTGAGGTGGATGGGTGAGGTAATTAATTAATTTTACTATTGCAATGAAATTAATTAACATGTGTGCACTAGGGACATGAGTGGGTATAGTATGAATTTATTTAATTGACGGGTGTTAAGGGAAGTTGTCCCAATTTTCAATGTCTATAGTATCATCTCACTAACATACACATACACCTTCATCATAGTGCGTTAGACATAATACAAACTTCGAACATTTCTTGATGACACACTCTTTTTATGGTTCACTCTTGATCACTGATGGGGCAAATGAAATGAACCTCGCTGCATACATCTCAATTCACTCAAGGGACATGTGGATCCTATCATCCATCTTGCATTCCATTCCATCCATCCATAACATATTGCATATCTTGGTTGCTTTTACTCTTGCTTACATTTGTTTGTATATGGTCTCTTTATTACACGTGCTAGCTAGATATCTTGTATTTCATTATATTTACCATAAACACATGTGCGTTCAAAACTTTTCTTATTTGTGATCACAGATATAGGTCTTTTGCACACAAGCATGATGTTTTCCTTCTACCCATCCTACATTGGTCACCTTTGGGAATCCACATTCGTCTCTCACAGGTGTTATTGTTTCATTTTATACTTAGTACTTGCTATTAAATGGTTATACATGTTTTTGACATATTGACTATCTTTATAACATGATAATGGGTGCTTTATGTGCAACATTTGTTCATAGGAGTACTTGCTTCCATGGTTATCTCATTATTTGTAATTTTTATTGCTATTGTATGTGGGCCTTACCCTTTGTTTATTGTGAACACTTTTTTGTTGTATGTGGCCATGATGGCCTGGTATGTCTTGCAACATTGTGAGTGATGTCCCATGTTTGTAGCCTTCTTTGTGTAGCTTAATTTGTCTTATTATGTGTTTATATTTCTATATTGTTGGTTAGTTTTCACATTTATTTCTACATGCATGTTTGTTCATACTAACACTTGTTTTTGGCTAGCCTTCTAATTTGTGCACACCTTGGTTTATACCAAGTCTTTCCTTTCCCCCTATAGGGTAGGGTTATAGAGTTCATGCAGTGGTCCTATTTTGGGGCTATATTCTCCTATCAAGGATGTCACATGTTCCCCCAAATAGTGGGGAGGAATCATTTTTGGTTTAAATACTATACAAATCTTCTACACCGCGATTCGCTTCGGTTTCTGCCTTGGCATTGTGCGTTATACGGGAGTGGGTTCAGACTAGTTTATAAACCCCATACACATCATATTATAAAACTCATGGTTGTCCTTAGCATTCTAAGGATCAGTTAAACTTAGAGGATACATCAGAATTACTTTCGCATGACTTCACCAATGGCGTTGGATCAACCAAAAAAATAGACAAGTAAAGAGATCTCTTCACACATATTCAGGGAAGTAGTTACATGTTAGAGAATAATGCATATTTCTCCCTATACCTATTCAACCTATGGCATCAGATCACCCAAAAATCCCAGGATAGGATATCCTCTTTCTACACCCTTTCTCTCATCATGGATTATGTGCACATGTTCCTTTTACACTTTTCATACTTTCATTTTAGTCTTCTCATTACATATAAATTTTTCTTTTACATGTGTTTTGACATATATACATGTGCATTTGACTACTTGATCATCTTATCCTTACATGTCCGATTGTATGATAGGAAAGTAATCAACAATACCAACTACAACAATGGGGAAACAATAATGACACTTTGTGGCATCACACACCATACTAACCATGTAGGTACATCACATACATTGGCAAATACACACACTTTTCCACCCTAGGTTCACTATCATCACTTTTTTGAAATTTTGCATCTTTAGTTTCCATGCTTCATCATATTTTTGTCACTCCATGCTTTTTTAGTCCTTCAACTCTTTTCTACATCACTCAACATGTATTATCAGGTATGCATCTCTATTTACTTTATGTTACTAAGCTTTCCACTTGCCAACATAAAGTGGGAGAAAATTTAGTCACAAAATCACACACTTTACACATTATTTAGTCTCGCTTCATACTACTATACATATGGTTTTTCAAAGAAGAAAGTACTAATTAACCCCCATATTTTGGCTATTTAACTTTGATATCTATTATCACTATAGAGTTCCCATGACACTTTCCTAGTGTGTTTTCATCTTTTTTTCATTTTAGCCTTGACAGGGCACCCACACTTATATGGGGTGCCTGCAAGTGCCCTAGTCCCGATCATGGTGCCCTAATCCTATTATCACTTTCTCGTCACTTTATTAGCACTTTTTAGCCATTTGAGCATTTCATATTTCTTATGTTTGGCCTCTTCGATTTAATTACAAAATTAGATCAAGAAAACCATATACATATAAAGTTATGAAACCATAATGAGGAACCAAGAACTATTCACTACTATCATCACCTAAGGTTGCATCCATCAAAGGCTATACTTGAATCCATCTAGCTCCATCACAAAGGCACAAGGCTGGTTCATTTGTATCACACTGCATAAGAGGAAATTTTGATCTATTACATCCACCATTCTATTACATTTTCTACACATACTTATTGCTTGTTACTTTCATAAAGTGTGATTGGCACAAGAGCACCTAGGGTGTGATTGTGAAAACTTACACATAGAAATTCATAAGGTCTTGGATTTAGTGCAATGCTCAATTAGTAAGTCCACCATTGTGGTAGCCGAGGTCATCCCACCCCTTCATATATATCTTTCTTTTTAGGGCTTGACATTTTTCTTGGGATTTTACAAGTATTTTCTTCATCACTGACTACTAGTGACATCCAACGAAGTTCGATACATTAGTATGACAAACAATGAGGGCTTCACATCACCTTGTAACCATGCAAATCTTATTTTTGGACCTCCTATAAAGACCAGGGCACCGAAAATGCAGTACTAGGGTGCCCACAAGCACCCTGGTCCTTTCCCAAGTGTCTAACTCTAGTCATATTTATTGGATCTACAATTTTTGGACATTGACATATTTGTTTCCTCCTATCTCTCCATTTATCTCTATGACATATTCGAGCAAGTTCTCTCAATCAGCTAATCTCC
Source organism: Taxus wallichiana var. yunnanensis (assembly GCA_018340775.1). Taxonomy (NCBI): domain Eukaryota; kingdom Viridiplantae; phylum Streptophyta; class Pinopsida; order Cupressales; family Taxaceae; genus Taxus; species Taxus wallichiana. The sequence goes on from CM031234.1 coordinate 760,862,503, forward strand.
TTCAAACCCTTATTGGCATATTAAGGTTTATATTTTCATTAGTATAGTTTCTAAGGTCACTTTCTATATTTATTTACCACTTTTATTTACTATTATTTACTCTTGTTCCTAGTTATATTAACTACCATTTATCCAAATTTTATTTAATCACAAAGTTCTATTTGGTCCATGTTGTGGGAACTTGCTAAAGAATAAATGGCTTGTCACCATCTTGATATAAATTGGGAAGATGATTCATTTTTTTATTTCTTTATGTTTAAGAAATCCCTAATCCCTATATGCAATAGTTTTTTAATGTCAAAGAATTTAAAAAATTCTATAATGATTTGCCTAAAGGGATGTATAGATGCTATAGGAATCCAGAAATGGTAGTCTAAAGTGATCCCTTCTAGTGTTTTTGGTAAAACTTGGCAACTACAACATCCCAAAGAAGTAGCTCCCATATCACATTAGTGTATGCCTTAATATGATCCTTTAGATATCCTTCTCCTTTATATTTGGGAAGGTTTGGAAATGGGTGTGGGATCACAACACTTAAAATTATGAAGTCAAAAGGCTCATTCATATATTCTACATAGGTTCCCATTGCATTAGACGCTAACATGGAAATTTCCAGATGGGCCAAAGGAGGAGGAAGGGTTTCGTTAGCCATAGCAGTGTATAACCCTAAGTATATTGATTTCCCAAGAATTTAAAGGATACACTAGGAAAGGCATACATGTTTGGTTAAGAGGATTTGGAATACATATGGACATAAAGTGGTAGAGTCTTAGAGAATACATTTGTTAAAACTTTTTTATTACTAGGCACATTATTATGTGTGGAATATGGAAAGGCATTATTAATAAGCCCATGGGAAGGGTATATATATATGAGAAATGGGAACCTGTTTCTAGCATGCTAACCCCTATAAGAAGGTCCTCTAGGTTGAACTGTGCTAGATTTATTTATTTACGGTATTGTTGCGTATTTTGGGTGTTGATGGTGAAAATGTGGTTTTAACCTCTCATGGGATGACACAGCTTTTTTTTATATTGAGGTTGATTGTATTGGTTGAAATTTTTCCAATTTGTGAATTCATCCCACCAAAGTGGAAATAATATCATCTTGATAAGTTTAAACCTTTATTTTGAGAGTGTGGTTTACATTGTGCTCCATAGAGATGAGTGATACCATTACATAAAAAATTGGTTACCTCCCCTCTTATTACTTCTAGGTATAGGTGAGAGGAGAGAAATTATTTTACAAAAGGGTGGTAGTATATTCTTGAGGTAAATCAAGTGAATAATAAATAGTTATGATTTGATCAATACTTTGATCGAACCATATTATAAGTTCACCATTAGTTTTTAGGCAGATGGCAAAGCATCAAATTACATGCTAATTTGTGGATGATTCAAGGCTTGTGGATAAATCCTCCCTTCTCTTGTAAATGTTGTGTTGCTGAATTTGGAAGGATCTATGGAAGATCATTTATAGGTTGATGATTGATCGATCTATTTAATAATTACATAAGAAGAGAAATGTGTTACTTGAATGTAAAGAAATGCATGGTAATTTTGAACTATGGGAGTAGTTATCATCCCAACAAGATAAGAAAAGTGATTGTTTCTAATGTATTTGAGCATAATAAAACTAAAAAAATGACGGGAAAGAGAGGAGATGGAAAAATAAGATGAAAGAAAGAAAATAACAAAAATAGTACTTCATGTTGGATTCACCAAAATCAGACACATGAAAAATAACACGAGTATCCTTATTCTCTTCACTTCCCAAGGTCATGTCAAGACAACCAAAAATTGGAATATGAAGTGGAAATGGGGGAATATAATATAGTGATGCGATAATAGGTAATGATAAATGTAGTAAATATGGAAGTTCATAATGATCGAGATTCAATGGATGTGTAACTTTGAACCAATCAACTTGCAAGTATGTAATTTTCCCATCAAGGGAAGTGAATTATCTACATATCTCTGTATGTGGGATGCTACGATAAATGATAATTTCTATGTGCATTTCCTAATCTACATTAGTTAGGTGTAAAATTCTTCAAGTAAGTTAACAAAATCTTGAGAATTGTTTATTTATCTCTAAGTACTCATCTCTAGAGAGGATAATACAAGCATAAAGATAAATATAGAGTGAAATCAAACTAGCGATTTGTGTTTCGATATTATTTACTTGATTAAATATAAAAATTTCAACTACGGATATTTTCTCACTCAATTCATCTAATTGGCTGACATTTGCAAGTGCAAGGAAGTAGAGCGGAAGACTAACACATGTATTCTTAAGTCAATGTCTCCATGATATCGATCAATAACTAGAATGTGTACAATAGATTTAAATACTCTCCTATAAGGTTAAATCAGATTGGTAATGATCATATATGGATTTCAAATCATGAGTGAGAAAGACAACTAATCGTAAATTAAAGGGAGTCGAGGTTGTAAACTAGTAGAATGAATTCCTAATAGCTAAGTTTTTTGTTTAGATTTTGGTTCATATCTTACATTAAATCATAATAATGAATAAGTAACCAAGATGAAGTTTAAATAACCTAAAAATATATGTATCTATTCCTTTGATTTAGTAAATAATTTTCTTTAATTAGAATAAAGGTCTTGGGTTATTGGTAAGCTACAAGTAGTTTGTAATCATCAACCCAAGATCCATTCCCAATGATTCCATTGGACACTTTCAAAATTTTCTCATGGGGACACCTTGAGGTAGTGTTTGAACTTTTGCATGTGGACCAAGTGGAACACAATGGGGCACTCTTAATGTGGATTTCTTGGTGGACTTTAAGGACACAACCCCCATGTCCCACTTAGAGAAAATTATCCTCCACTACTCTAGTTATTAGCTCGTATAATAAAAGTGATTCACATTAAAAAATCATAATAATGGGAATAGAAAGGTTAGGACAGTGATATGGGAGGCTCCCCAATAGGGATGGATAAAAATGAATTTCTATGAAACATATAAAGGAATTCGAGGTAAATTAGGATGTGGGTGTATTTTTTAAAATTTTAAAAGCCAACCAATTCTACTTCTATCCCATAACTATGGGATTTCCTCAAAGAATAATGTTTCGAAATGGCTCTTCTACATGGTCTACAAGAGGTTAAGAAACACTAGTGATCAATGCTTTAGGTAGAAGGAGACTCTAAGTTGATTATTGAATCCATTAAGTGGAGAAGAATGAGATCATGGAATATATATTTGATCATCCAAAGTGTGGTTGATCTAACACATTTGTTTTCTACTATCATCTTCTCCCATATCAAGCATGTTGGGAACTAAGTTGAAAACTATCTCACAAACATAGGAGTTGATATGATGAATAAGAAAGGTGTCTCCCACATTATTTGGAAGGATGATCTTCCAAACAAAATACTAAAACCAAGAACGCAAGATTCCACGAATGGCCACATGTGGAAATAATTTTGCTTGGGTACCAACGGAGGGGGAAGTTAATATTTGCTCATGTGTCAATGTAGGGTCATGAGATAAATGGGATACATGTATTTCTTGGTCTCTCTAGGTGCATGAAGCATGCAGAGAAGGATAAAAGTGGATGTGGGAGAGTTTTTTTGCACTTTGACTAGCCCAGTTGAGCTTTTGGGTCTCCGCAACTACCTTATTAATTACACATTCCTGATAATGAGTTATATGATGAGAGGAAGGTAGGATAGTGGTGAGGGTTTGATCCAAAATATGAAGTATGTGGTCGGGGAGTGGACACATAGGAGTCACTTAATCGCTAGATGGGGGAAAAGTTTAAGAATGTTTTTATGAGAGAATGGTTGGGGAGGATGTGGTCTATAGTGGAAGAAATTAATGATGTGGAGGAGGAATAAACTTATGGGCATCTCGAGGAATTTTATGCTTGATCCAAAGTTAACCTTGGGATACTAGAACATGTTTGAAATGGTGCAGAGTTTTATCTATGAAAATATCCTCTCCAACACTTCGAGTCAATTCCTTCTTCATCAAGAACACTCAAAGATGGAGGAGAGATTGATGTGTATGTAGTTTCACTTGCAGGATATTGTGAAGGTGTTGCTATTGGCTTCAAATGGACGGGAAGCTCTAGATAAGATGTAGGGTTTCCATCTCCCCCCAAAAGTAAAGATGGAAATCCCTCGTTGTTGTGCCTCTTCCATGTAGACTTCGCAAGTAAATGAGGATTAAGATGTAGAGATTATTTCTAAGGTAGAAATAGATAAATTAAAAGGGGAATAATTTGGTTGATTAAATTTGGCCACGTATATAATATTTAGTAAACTTCTATATGATAATGTAGCCACCACTGGGCAATTTTGATAAGTATAAGGATTGAGTTATTTTTTTCTCGGATGTAATTATAATGTAGTGATGGGTTGGGATGGAGTAAATTATATTTTTCTTCCCCATCCTATGCACACTAAGTTGCTTTCCAATGAGATCCTAGATGAGTGATGATATCTAAGGCTAGTTCTTAATGTATTTTTTTCATAGTAGGGCATTCTCCTTGGGTAATATAAGAAAAAAATCCTTCTCTTTAATTAATAGTTTAAATAAAATAAATGCAACTACTTTAATTTTTATTTCATTTTTAGATACTTTTGAAAAAAGTGAATTCAACTAATTAATCAACTTGTATTTTTTATCTTTTTGGATTATTCAAAAAGACTACAAAGTGCACAACTTGAATAAATGAATAAATAGACTAAAACTAACTAATTACTTCTTCTAATTAAAATAAACTAGAAAGGGAATAACCAAGCATAATTATTCCTCTGCATACAAGGATTTTAATTACATAATGTTAACAAGAATCTATCGACAAACACATATTTCATTTTTACAATTAAATGAAAATAAATATTCCTACAAAATAATTCCTACCTTGGGATTTCCGTGAAGGGAAGCTTCTCGTAAAATATTTTCCTCTTTTTAGAAAAAATTTCCATGGAAATAAAGATTCTGTTTAAAAATAAAAATATACATGTAAAATATTTTAATATTTCTTCTATTATGTCTATAATTCCTTCCCAAGAAAATCCACAGGGGTAGGTTGGGAGACAATCATCTATGATAGAATATTCTAGAAGAAATGTAACAAAATGAATACATGTGCAACATATTTGTGAGATAAGTAATAAAATTTTCTTTCCTAAAAATAATATAACCAAATTTTCCAAATTAGAAACAATGCCACAATGCTTATATTAAAACTTAGAATAAATTGAAGTACATCCCCAACCTAGTCACTACAATATATTGGTAGTTTATCCCAAATTTTTTGGTGGTGTTTTCTTTTTCTCCTTGGATTCAAACTCCTTCCCATTTGCAAGGTCCAAATGATCCGGGGTGAGAAAAGAAGTAGGTGGTTAGTAAGAAATAAAGAAAAGTAAGCTAGCTAGTTTGGTGTGTTAATGACAGTTAGAGTGTAAGATGTGTTATCCCGTGTAAAATTGACAAGGTAAATTTTATAGGTAACCATACCAATTTTTGTTTTGGTCCCTCGTTAGGGACCCCTTGCATTTGGAATGTCACAAAATCCCTTTCCGGGAAATCTAGTTTTCCAAACTTAGCCATTTTGATCCATTTTTAGGTGGGCGCGCCTTTTATCTATGTTACACAGAGTATTCATGTGCCTCCTTTATTTCCTTTTTGGTATGTACGCTTTTGTAGTGTCGACATATGTTTTGGTGCACCTCCTCGTGATGCACCTTTCTTGCATGCGCCAAGGCGCATGTGCCTTCGTGTCAACAACATGATTGTTGTGCCACGCATTTTGGTGTGCCAAAGGCACACGTATTTCAGTGTTGATAGTATTTTTGTTGTGCCAAAGGTACACATAATCATGTGTTAACACACGTTTTGGTGCGCTAAAGGGCACACATTTTGAAGTGTCGACAGGTGTTTTGATGCGCCCCTTAAAAAGTTGTTGGCACATTTATTGCACCTTTGCCTATATATAGGCACATCTACCCTGTCACTTTCACAATTATAAAAACATGATTAACTTTTATTCCTCTACACCACAAGACGCCTGTTGTCCTCGTATCGTGTTCGTGGACCCCGCCTCGTCTCTCACGTTATATATATTCCAGGTAGGTGGTCCTTTTTCCTCTCATGTTGTTGTTGTTGGTTGTTTATTTGTGTAGTAGAAGGCATGGTTTTGTAACCCCCTTCTCGGTTGTTCTTGCTGTCTTTTTCCCCAAGTTCTTCCCCTCTTTTCCAGATCTCGCTAGTAGGGAGGGCTCGCCCCAAAATCACCTGCACCTCTTTGATGTGCCCCCTTTACTATCCAAAAACCCTGTAAAAGAGGCCTACAAGATCATGAACCTATTGGTAAGGATAAAACTTGAAAGATTAGCTTAAAATGTGTTTTTTCCTCTTGGCACATTCGCCATGCCTGTTACATGAAATACAAATACACCATCGGCACACCGATCCTACCGGCAACACCCAATAACCCTGCGCCCTATTGGCGCACTAAGATCCTATGTTACATTGCAAAAACCTGTGCCATTGGCGCACCCTGCACCCATGCAACACCAGCCTTACTTGCGCCAAGTATAAAACTACGTTAAACGGCGCAGGCGTATCCCCTATTATAGTAACACAATGTCATGCAAATCTTCCCCGCACTGCGCTAAGTTCCCTTCGCGCACATAAAGCTTATGTTACACGCATCAACCCTGGGCCCTTTGGTGCACCAAAGTTCCCTATACACATGAAAAATACATGCGCCCTTTGGCGCATCCTGTCCTCGTGCAACATGAAAATTATCTGTGCCTTGTATAAAATGCATAAAAATGGCGCGCAGCGCACTTCTACTTAAAAAAAAAATGTCATCTGCAAAGTGTCCATGCGCCTTGCGCCTTTGGCAATGATTTGTCCCTTGTAACACCCTTCTTCCGTGCGCCATACTATTAATCCCGCACTGCAGCAGTGTCCATGCGCCCGCACCTCGAGGCCTTAAAATTGTTAACTCTTCCTTCCTCACAATGCTTTAATGGGAGATCCGACGGCGGCAATAACATGGCTCTTCTCGCATTAGGTTTCACTTCTTCTTCTTGCAGATCATCAAAGCAACCGAATTCGAACTACATATGTCTACATCAATCAAAAGACCAACCAAGTCTAAGGGTAAAGCCAAGCTTACATAGGAGGAGATGAAGTACAAATACCAAAGGGTCAGGATGCCCGAATCCCAGGTAGAATGTGACCTGGATATAAGAGACTCGCAGAGCTTGGTCACATCGACATGGAGGATTTCTCGAGCCAAAACTAGAGAGTCATAGGAAGTCCCTGGATGGACAAGCTAGTGGGTAGTGGACTGCACTTTTCTGGGGGATCCCCATCAGGATAAGTAAACAATGAGTTCATGATGGTGGTGGCCCATTGTTACAACAAAGACACAAGATGTGTCGAGAATGAGAAGGGTGAGGTCATGATCAACCTGACCACCCGACACTTCAAAATTATGCTTGGCATTCCTCACCACCGGCACTTTGTGGCCGTAAGCCAAGAAGACTGCACCAAGGCTTGGGAGGACAATGAAGACCAGTGCATGTAATTGATGAATGAGGTGTACCTGAAGAACAAGAAGGTGGTGACCAGATGGCCACAGGTTATTCACCGAAGTGACTTCTCCGAGGAACTAAGTGATACCATCACGTTCCTGAGTAGAGTATTTGGGCTTTCTGACGCCCATTACTTTCATAAGTGGATGCTCAGGTACCTGGAGATAATGAACAAAAATGTGCCAGATCAATGCTTCGAGTGGGCGGAGATCATAAGCAGCACTATATCCGAGCAGCTCCAACAACTCACCACAACAGGGAGGTTCTACATGAACTCCTACGTAGTTTATGCTGCAGCCTTGAGAGAGATTATCCAAAGATTGAACCGATGCGGAGTTTGGCCCCAAGTAAAAATATATGAATACTACCCTAAGCTAAAGCTGGAAAACAACATTTCGCGGTTCACCAAAATCAACGATGCCTTCTTCTATGGCATCGTCTGCCTTTTAAGGCCAAACATGACTCACGGTCGAATGACCAAGAGCATTGTTGTAGCAACAGAGAAGTGGGGGCCTTATTCACATAATTTCTCACCTTCACCTATCTCGTGGCAGCCAACTTCATGGGGAACCCACCAAATTGCCAAGATATGCCAGCCCCAAGCTAATCCTGTTGGAGCTATCTAGACAGCTCATAACCTACCACGAAAAGTATTTGAAGAGAAAGAAGGGTGGAACTCCTTTCCCCTCACAAAGGCAAGGTGTACACTTGTCTCTCCCACCACAAAGCCCGAGAGATGTTTGCAGAGCTAGAACTGCTCAATCTGAAGCACAACTTCCTGGAAAGGCCCACTTTTGATCTAAGGAATTTCCTTCCCAGGGCCAAACTCGATCCAATCCACATTCCACAGATCGAGGACATTTATATCGACCTATATCACGAGGTCGAGCTCAGAAGAAAGGATCACTCCCGCTTGGCTTTGGCCGAAATCATTCAGTACAACATAGCCATTGTCCCAAAAGGTTATCAAACTACTGATCAAGAAGTTGATCAGGTATATCTTGACATGGATGGGGATGACTGGCTGTTTTCTATAATCGACAGAACTAAAGTGCCCTGCACTATCAAGAAAGGGTCAAAGAAACTTTGCGGAGAACAGAGCACTGGTGCAGGATGAATGGCCTCATCTACCTCGGGGTAGATTTCACCACATCTCCATTGGGCAATGCACCTTCCAGGCCAAAACATCTGCCAAAGGGTAGGGGCAAAGACAAAGAGGGCGAGTCAAGCTCTACCCAAGAAGAGGCTCCTGAGAGTCCCCCTTCCGCCATACGAGAACAAGTTGTAACTCTAGCTTCTCTAGAGGAAGAAGCGGCCGAAGATGTTCCAATGGGCACATCCACTCAGGATGTCACCGCTACTACAACTATTGAGGTCCCTTCTATCCCTTCTCCCTCTCCTCTTTCCCCTCCTCAAGTGACCCAAGTGACCATTCCTTTGGTCGTATCCTCTCCCCCATCTTCTACTATTCCCCCTTCCTCGTCATCCATCTTCTCTTCCCTCACGGAGTTGTCCCCCACCATTTCTTCTCTCATCTCTCAGCTCCGTTCCATATCATTGTCTTCCTCCCCTGTAGTATCCCTTCCTCTCTTGAGTACTTTGCTGGCCTCTCATTCAATGCCACCACCAAGTGTCTCAACACATTTTCCCTCCGCTTTTGCTGCTGCTCCTCTTCTTCTCGCTTCCGGTCCTACTCCCATAAGTCCAGCATGGATCTCTCAACACCTGAGCCAACAAAAGAGGAAAGTTCCTATCGCATCGATGGACTTCTCCATCATCCCATCAAAGGGGACCAAGAAGCAAAAACCTATAACCCACTTCTCTTAGAGTGCGTCAGAGAGAGAGTAATGGAGATAGCGTATCCCAATCCTTTGAAGGATAAAAAGGATCTGTCTCGACAAATTATACAGTGACCCAAGTCACAATGGGAACATCTTCAGAAAGTCTACAAGGAGAGGCCCTATCTGTAGTCGATGCCCTTTGCAAGAAGCTCCAGGAAGCAAAGGAAGAAAAGAGGCTATTAAAGGAGCAAAATAAACATCTTCTCCACACCTTGCAGAAAATGGGCAGTGCACCTCCTACAACTACCGCCAAAACTCTTGAGCCTCTAAGCCAGGATAAGATAAATGAATACGCCAAAATCGGTGAGCAGGGTATGGCAGTTTCCACCTGGAGAAGCCAAATCCTCAAAGAAAGTGAGGGAGTAATCGTCAAGTTCACCAAATTGTATCAGAATATCAGTCAGGCGAACAAAGAGCTCCAGGTGATTGCAGGACCTATCTCTCGAAGAGCTGGACCATGCTAGGATGCAGCATGAGACCTTCCAGAAAATGCTTGACTGTTCAGTCAAAGATCTGGTCAAGTTCGGCGTCTTCGGTCACCCCAGAGCCCTCAACAAAATCCTTTCTACTCTGGACTACCGGGTCGATCAGTTGGAGTTTTTCCTAGAAAAGATTGACAAAGTCAAGGAGGAAGCCCTGGATGCAATGCATCAAATGGAGCAAATTGTCCTGAGAATGTCTCTCGGGCTTGCTCACTCCTTTTTCACCTTGAGAAAGGTAGATGAAACTATTCGGATCTTCAAGGAGATCATTTCACAGGGGCTGGGGCTAGAAGTCACTTTCGATGCTGAATCCATCAACAACCTGCTGGCCTATCGTGACTTCATAGGGTACCTAATAGAGGCAGAAAATGAATATTCCAAGCTCCCAGAAAAGCTCACAGATGAGCGGGAAACTTGCGAGGCTATTAGTGATCATCACAAGGATCCTTCCCAGGATCAACTTCAGCCCATGATCAGCAAGTTCATGGAATATCGGGCCCAGTTCCACATCATGTCTCCCGAGTAGCAACAAAGCAGGATACCCCCTTTCAGCCATGGGATGATGATGAATAGTCTCATGCCTCTCTCTTCTTTTTGTAAATATCTAAAAGAATGTTGACACAAATGATGACATCATCCATGTTGCACCATGGGATGATGTCATCCATCAAGTTGCCAAAAGTCAACAAATGACTTTAAGATATTTTGTAAGATATTTTGTAATTAAGTGGTTGGTTTGTTTTTGCCTTCTTTTCCTCTCTTCTTCTATAAATACTTGAATACTTGTTGTATTCAAGTGGTGGATACTTTTCAGATGAAAAATAGAAGTAAGAAGAAAAGACTTTGAACTTTTTGTAACATAAACAAATATTAATACAATATTTAGACTTTGTGCTGAATACCTGTGTTTTACATCAGACCTTTCTTATGTTAGATCTGTATGTTTGTTCTGTTGAATCTACTTCTACTTTGTTGTCATTTATTCATCAGTATTGCTTTATTCGTCTATGCAAGTAGGTTCGGCTCTGTTTACTACCAACCCAAATCATAGACCTTCTGACCTTTCTGCTTTGGAATTCATTTCTTTTCTCCCTTCAGATCTTTTCCATCTCCCCACCTCGTTCCTTTCCCTTCTTTTACAGTTGGAAATACCCCTACTGGGATGAGATCCCAACCCCTGAAGGCAAAATATTGTGAGACTTGCACAAATTCCTGCTGGTAGAATAGCAATAAACCAGTTTCACTTTGCTGACTCAAAGAGGGGCTATGCCCTGCACACTGTTGGCTTGTCTATCCATAGATCTGCCCACCCGATAGATTTTCAAACCAATAAGAAGGAAGGAAACAAAGACAAAGAACTAGTTGTATTGTGTAATAAATTTCCAAAATTTAAATATAATAACCCCTCCAAATACTTAAAATTAACAACCCATCAAACAAATTAATTAGGAGTATTGATAATTTGTTAAGGAAGAAAGAGTTAAGATACACATGTTAACTTGGAAAGGAAGACTTAGCCAATGGATAATTAATCAATTTCTTATTTTTAGCAAGAAGGGAGGAGAAAGCTAAGATGATTCCAACGAGCCTTTTCTTGGAAAAATTGAATAAGTATTCTCTCTTAAAAAATGCATTGCAATCAAAACTCACATTTAAACACATATTTTTATTTTACTTTTTTGCAAAGTTGACAAAATCATCGTTGTTGTCAAACTGAGGTTACACAACCACCCCTAAATAATAGTGTTGGTTATGTAAAAATAGAATGACAAAGAGGTTTTGAATTTTAAAAATGAAGTATCGATGTTTGGTTAAGTCTAGGTGGATATGCAAGAGGAATTATGAGGAATTTGAACATTCTTCTTATCTTGGAAGTAGCTCTATCATCATTGGAGATGTATTTCATTGAGTGTTACACCATGTAATTTTGGACCATACAAAGCCAAACCCAACTCAAGTATTGTCAAAGAGTTTAACAAATCTAGTTGCATTCATTAAGATATCACATGCTAGGTGGAGAATGGCATGTGGTTGAGGCCTCTTTGGTGTAATGTCAACATTGGAGGTGTACATGGTGCCTATAACCAAACTAATATTTATTTTGCAATGTTTCCCAGCTATGATAATGGTTTGAGATATTGTTCATAATTTTCAATAGCTTTGTAGCATGACTAGAAAATAGGGTTTGATAGCGATATAAAATTCCCAACATGCAACAACCTCATGAAGTTACAGAGCCATAATACAGTAGTTCAAGACCATACAAAATGGTCAAGACAATATGGATGGTTCTCGGTAAAGTTGTACATTCCTTCCCTATGTTAGTTTCTAATGATAATTCAATAAAAGAAGCACCATCAAACTCACATCTCCTTGTTTCAATAGTTTAAATACCCATAACTTCTAAGAATCATCCGTAATCAACTAAGTGCACTTATCCTCTTATGTTTTGAAGTTCATATCTTAGTTATGCAAGTATCAATGTGTTGTTTTAATACTAAATAATTAAATTTGGAATCTAATTAATTATAATACCCCCTGTAACTCCCCTTACATCCTTTAGTATACCTATTTCACTAATTCTCATATTTCACATAATCTAATATGGGTGTAAACAAGAGGATATTTGAATTGTATGTTTGTTTCTATTTTTGTGACAAGTGGTAGGTGGTGGAGAAAATATTTTTGTATGAGGTCTTTCCACCCCCAATTTTAACAACTACATCTACACAATCCACCTTCCATTAAGTGTTAATTTTTTCCAATTTTTTACTCTAAACTCACATTTTGGCCCACCGGAGAATGTTGGTGAAGGTTTGAAAAGGGTTGGAAGGAATCACATAATAGAATAGCATGAATTTGAGATACTATATCACAAGATAGTTGGAGGACCTCAAACATATCCATAGGATGTTGTGAATGATCTTGTTATCACTTCTACTGAAAAAATCACACATTTTTGTACAATTCCTAACTAAAGTCCAAATATTATTTCTTAGCAGTTACCAAATGACCATGATGACACGTGCTTAAGGGGAAATTCTCCTACCATTGATCATAACATCCACATTCTCCCTAGCTTTGAAGGTTTTGTAGAGTATCCTTCACCATCACCCGTAGAAAGAAAGGTTGCATATATTTTGATTCTATTGTACTTCTACCCTTTCCCACCATGCCCTCTAATGAATATTTGTGATCCAACTTATCCTCTCATTTAAGAGACAACATAACACCAATAAAACCAAGCAACATTTCTTTGGATTTTTGGATGTTCATATAATTTAGTTGGTTCTCTTCCATAGATTATATACCATTTTTTTCCTATGTTTATTATTATTTTATTTGTCTTCTACCTTTATGTTATTAAAACACAACAATGTCATTGTAGTAATCCATAAAGTTACAAATATAATAAAAAATAGGTATTTACAAGTTGGCAACTATTACCAAAGTGCATTGCTTAGGTGTGATTTCTAATTACAATGAAAAATTAGACTTACCTTTTATATCATGGTAAATCGAGAAAAGCATGTTTGTTTGGAATGAAGTACTTTACTAAGTAAGCTTAGCACATTATAAACCATCATTTTCTTAATTTAAAAAGAATACCCAAAGTAACAAAATTTATTTCTCTTTTCTTCAAATGATTTTAGGTGTGTGATGGGTACAATTGGTTCACAAAAATTGTTAAAAAATCAACAAAAATCATAACATTCCAATCTATGTAGTCCCCCACTCCAAGTAAGAAGAACCTCATAAGTTCTTTTATTATCTCTTCAGCAAATTCTTCCTTGGCCATGTCTTTTGTTCCTAGCACTAAAGTAAATTTTCCACTAGTTATCACCTATTTTAATTCTACAAACACCTTTTCCACTATAAGTAAACTCTACAAACCAAACATAATATGCTATTTTTATCCCTTCATCATCGAATAATGCCTCATCTAACGATTCATCAATAATGATAATGATGATATAATAAATATCCTCAAGTCAAGTGTTAAATTCCAATATAGGCATTTTCATAGCAAATACATGTGTCATGTATTATCGTAGCTATTAGGTTTAACACATGGAAAACAAAGATTATGCTAGGTTTCAATGATCATAAACACTCAATATTAGTTTTATGATAGTCCTAATGATGTCATATGTCAATGACCACCACCACAAAACCTCAATATTCCATTTCTTCAAGTGTATAAGTGATAACCCTCGAGACTCGCATTTGGAAATACTTATCAATGAAATAATGTTTGGGGCATTAGCAAAAGAGGAAAAATATTATTTTCATGCATGCATGGGTCCTCCTTATATCCTCTAACTCTTATAATGTTATAAATAAGGAACATTTTAGTTTTAATATTATAATTCATTCGTGGGTTGTCATAATTCAATCACATCATCCTAGTTTGAGAAAATGGATATCAATGTAATTACGTATTAACATTAAAAATTCAACAATTGATAAGATGTAGTGTTATTTATGGATGACTCATTGTCAATGTATCATTTTTGTGTATATAAAAGTGGTGGTTTCCACTTTTACAATTTATGTTTTTTCGATGTAATGGATGATTTGAGAATTTTGGGTTTGTTTCTATTATTTTGTGATGATCAGTAAGTCAGTGGAAAGGTCCGAAAAGGTTCGGATGGAGTCATGTAACAAAACAACAAGAAGAATAGATATGATCTCATAAGACAGTTGGAGAACCTCAAACATATCCACAAGATTCTATGAATGAGCTCACTAACAAGAAAATTAAAAAGCATAATTATTTTCTATAATCCCTAACTTGATTTTGTATCTAAGCTCTTTGTAGAGATACCGGTGGATCGTGATGATTTGTTCCTAAGGGGAAAAGTCTTAAACCATTTACCTTTATATCCACATTCTCCCTAACATCATTGACTTTACAAACTCTCCTTCACCACCTCATTTAGAAATGAATCTTGCATATGTTTAAGTCTTACATGCTTATGTCATTGATTAATAAAATATAGAATTTATAGATGCCTAAATATAATTACAATGTAGCAATAAATGAATAAGTAATTAAGTGCATAATAGACCCAAGTAAATATGAAATTTATATTTAAAACCCTAAGTGAAAAATGAGGAGATAAAATGCCTTAGTTTTTTCAATATGATCCTCAAGGTGTGCGAACTAGAGAACTGGAACATCCAAAGTGAAAATTGTTGCAATAAAACCCTACAAAAAATGTAGAGGTGTTAGAATATGTTGACTGGGCACCTATGGAGGGTTAAGGGCACCTGACACATTGTATACCTATTATGGGTGCCTATGACTTTGCATAATCTCTTAAAACTAGTTTTGTTGGGTCGCAAGATGTTAGTTATCCTTCGCTTTTTGTTGCTAGTATGTCACACCAAGCCCGGGCAGATATCGCATATAACTTGAAATGAAGAAATACCTACAAAACCCTAAAGTGCATCAACTACCAAAAATAAAATAATGAAAATGATGGGTCGAACTATCCTTGACTTTCAAAGAAATGATATTATAAGTGATTGATGCACTACATTTCGTAACTAATGTACTTATGTGTGTGTGTTGAATTTTTCCTAATGACTTTTGGCATGTCGCACTTGATAACGAGTAAGTAGCTAGATGTAAGGAATGTAAATAGATGTGTGCATTAAAGAATGAACTTTCCCTCTAATGTTTGTATACAAAATTATCAGTCCCATTCCCGTGTGTATAGATGCTAGATGGATTCTTGAATACTCTTAATAATGGCCTTTGAATGAAACATTAGGTAGTGATCACTAATGCTTAGTGTTTTTTCCCTTATTATGATCACATAACATTATATTTATATGATTCCCTTCCTTGAATTTCGTAATTAACCCTAAAAAGGCCAACTACCAAAAATATAAGATGCTCAAATGGATAAAAAGGACCCAAAAGATGTGAACAAAGTACAAAGAGGTCAGTGGCACCCAGAGGGGATGAGGGCGCCTGGCCGCTAGCATCCTAGTTGGGAGCTGGTGTCTAGAGTGAGAAATTCTAGAGTATGAAAAGAAATACAAGGCTAGAAGGTTTGTAAGATCAACCATAGAATCAGAAAAAAGCAAAGATGGCCAAAGATAAGGATGAATTAGTAATTTTCTTGCTTAGGAATTATATGAATAGTAGTATGTGATCGAATTAGATAGATACCCAATGTGTGATATTTAGTTTCTACATTTTCCCCCACTTTATGTTTATGAGTGAAATCTTGATAACATAAAGTAGATATAAGATTTGTACTTGATAACCATGTAGATCGATGGTGAAAATCATATTGAGAGACAAGGAAAAGTGTGGAATGATAGAAAATGTGAAGCATGGAAGCTAGAGAAGAGGAAGTAAAAAGAGTTAATGATGACCCTAGGGCAAGAGCATATGTGTAGATGTCGTGGTTGTTCCTTTTGTTGATATCAATTATTGCTAATGTGTTGATTGTGAATGATGTGTGAATAATGTTTTTTTGTGATGTGACTACCACTTCCCATAAGGATGGACCTATAAAAGAGAAGAACGATCAAGTATTAAAATACTCATGTATATGATCAAAACAAATAAAAAGTATGTCAAGAAATATGTGAAAATGTAAAAATTAACATGTGCACCTAATCTATGATGATAAAAAAGTGTAGAAGGGATCTTGAATATGACGTAGAAGAAAAAAAAATTTAAGGCGATCTCATGCCAGCTTGTGTTATATGCAATTTTTTTGGGAAATCTCACACTTAGACATGAAAGAAGTGTAGGGAGAAAATTTTGGTTTCATCCTCCAACCTTTAACTACTTCCCACAATGTAAACACCACTACAGATGGTGTGTAAAAATTTGATCCACTTCAAATAGTTCTGATCCAACACAAAAGTAAATAATGTTGTGTAGTTCATGCATGTCGAGTGTTGAAAGACAGCTTTTCCTATAAAAGCCATTGTGTTAATTGTTATATAATGTACTTAATCGATAAGTGCTATGTAATCTGCCCCTATTTATAGGCATCCGGAAGGATCGGGGTGCCTAAGAACTACTATCTAGGTCCTGGGAGTTGGTGTCTTTGTTGTGGTAAGGACCCAATCGGATCCGGTCGTTACTTATGATTGATGATTGTGTTATACCAATACTAAATAGTTTTGTGTGATGAATGTGAACTATTGCTTTGGGTGATTGATTCACCCGATAGATGCCCCCTCATTTTGGGTACATGAAATGTCGCTAAGGATTGTGCAACCCAAAAGAGGACCAATCATTGTGATGAAATTATGTCATACAAGGGGGAGGGAGTGTGTTTGGTAGAAACCAAGGCACACGTCAACAAAGTGGCTAGAAAAAACAAGTGTTAATGTAGACAAGATAAAGACACATATATAAGATGATGTGTATACTAGAAAACCAATAGACAATGTGTAATCTAAGATGCAAGAAGACAATGTAAACACGTAAGAAGACAAAGTAGACCATGAAAAAGTGGGTTTCAAACATGGGATATCACTCACAATGTCACAAGACAACTAATGCCATAGTGGTCGCATGTAATTAGAGAACAAGAAAGACATAGGGTAAATCCCATAAAATAATGGTATACAACGACAAGTAGAAGCAAACAAATAGTTACAAACAACCATGGAAGCAAGTAGTGATCCGTTAACATAGCATAAATAGTTTTACTAAAATAATGTTTACCCAGATATTAAAATTAATCAATTTTAGGACTCTAATTAATCCATAAAAATTGACCTAGAATCTAATTTACAAATAATCCGAAATTGATTTTCCATTCACTATTTGATCAAAGCTAACCAAAATTAGATTTCTCTTTCTTACCAATTTATCGAAGGTGTCATGACTGATTTTTAAGATGTCAATTCCGATTAGAATAAATGATTAAAATGTGGAAATAAAATCAGAAATCATAATGTGAAATAAGACACCAACAAATGATAATGAAGTTCCATCATTTTACACCACTAGGATTACTCTAATGCCATTAGGATTACACCATTAGGAGCATGACATATTTTTGAGAATTTCATCAATTTACTTCAAAGGATGGTTCTGAGCCTAAGCGCTCCAAAATTGAAGATTCCTCCAAGTAGTTATAATATGCCTATCCCCTAGTCTTGGCCAAACACCTCCTTAAATAATTGAGACCTCCTTTAGCATCTTTTCAATATTTTTTGGTGTAATGGTTGCATAGATTTTTTCCTACGTAAATATTTAAGGGTCCCTCTAAAAGAATCCTTAGATAATATTTGGCAAATTTGTGAAAATTAGTTTTCGTATGGATGGTGAATATCAAGACATCACTATTAAATGCTACTAGATGGTATATTTTTTATATGCTACTGGTTGGTAGCATATTTTATGCTACCGACCGACAAAATATAGGTATGATGTTGACCGGAAGCATAAAAAATGCTACCGACTGTTAGCATTTCTATGCTACCAGCCGATAGCATATAGTTATGATGTTGGCCAGTAGTATAAATATGCTACCGACCCATAGCATTTTCTATGCTACCAGCCGATAGCATACCTATATGTTATTGATCGACTATATTCAGGTAAATTTTACGAATTTCTATTTCACAGGAATGGCGAAATAACCCCTAAAATTAACTTATACCCAAAACATTTTGGTGAACTATTCCTAGGAAAAACCCTAAAAAATTACCAAATCCAAAATTCAAAAAATGGAATATTCGTGAATTAACAAATATTCACCACTAAAATTTTCGGTATTTTTTCCAAGTGGCGGATTATGGGTTCAAAGGGCATTAAACAAATATATCCGCTTATTATTTTATGTGTGGGTAAAATCCCACATGCACCCACCATGTTTATGGGAGGGGGTTTAAAAATAGAATGGACGCCTCCGTTGTTGTGGTTGTGGCCACACATATGCCATATTTAGTTTTTTTGCCCACGTATATTGGGTCAACATAGCATTGCTTGTGGAAATGGTCAAGGTTGGGCCAATTTTTCACGCGCCCCAGCTATTTGAAATGCCCAAATTAGGTTGGGTAGTGGTGTTTAAATACCCTCAAGCTATTTTTAAATGCCACATGGGTGGCGAGTTTAAAATCGCTGGTTGAAATGTGGGAGGTGACGTGTGAACCAAGCCTTCTAAACTCATAAGGCCCCTCACCGAATTGGTAAGGATAGGTGGTAGGCTATATTAGTCTTCCACGTTGAATGTGGCATGCTCGATTGGGAATGGCATTGTATGAAATGCCACAAAGTAGTTGTTGTATAACACATAAGTTTGAGTAATGTTGATAAGCCATGTTGTGGCCGTGGAGATTAATGTCACTCACGATAGTGAATACAACTTTCCCATCCAATACAAATACAAACCGATATAGTTGGTTAACTCATCGAGTTGTGAATAGATAACTCACCCTACGATATAATAACTTGCTAAGGTAAAAATGAGTTGGCTCGGTGTAATGCAAATAGTGGGGTAGGCCACATGGTGGCCCGAGCACCCACCACGTGGCAATATCGAACATGGCGTAAAAGGAACCATTCCATGAAAAAAGTGTTCTCAACCTAGATTAGATCCCTTAGCCATCAAATAGAGGGGCCCACCTTTTCAATACCAAGTGGAAAAGACTAGAATTCTACAAAACCAATTACCGCTTTTTCTCCAATTTCATTGCCACGTGTCATTGTCTGATTGGTCAATGGACCTAGTCGAGTCCAAACCTAAAACCAAAGTTTGGCTAGTGATATATTGAGCATACAATATTTGTTTCTAGCATTCTTAGTACCAACAAAAATATCTCATAATTCTCTACGATTCTAGAATGTTTTAGGGAGATTTAGGGAATGTAGAAAGATCTAAAATTTCCTCTCGTATCACACCTCCCCACCGAGAAGGATATTTGACTACAAAAAGTTTTTTTACCCACCAATTTTTTTTAATCTCATTCTTGCATCTCAAAAATACATACAGACACCATAGGAATAACAATATTGGTTAATCAATGTAAATGTTGAGTAGTTAGTCACAAACAATTGATCAGTTAAAATAGACAATCATAAGCCATAAAAAAAAATTCCACGTATACTCTATGACCCTATCAACTTCTCGTAAACATCTTGGATAAGTATAAAAAGAAAAACCAATGCCCAAGTAATAGGTGAATTCCTCTCTCAATCATGTAGTATGTCATCCCACCGTGATGCGATCATAAAAACTAATCAAATAAAAACATGCCTTCAACAACAGGAGCAAGTTTTCAACCGATACTCTAATACGACCAATCACTGAAAATACAATTCCACTAAAAATAGATCAATATAAAAGACATCTAAAATGCCCACAATAGGCTAGTGTCCACTGTCCATGTGAAACTATCAAACACTGTAAAATGTCACCAATATGATCCAGAATAAACATGCCAAAAATAGACAAAAATTGAATCAAGTGAACTACTAGTGACAAATAATCTATCCCCATAATTTGCACTACAATAGGATAGAAGTAAATTGTTTGCACAATGTTGTAATACCCAAAATAATGAACTGTCATCAAGTACAAAGATCACTAGGTATACTTTACAAACCAGTTTGTTATTGTAATCAATATAAACCCTAATTGTAACCACAAAGGATAGCTACAATAAATTCCCAAAACGAGGGACTTACTAAATGTGAAATCATCATGTATGGATACAATACTTTTTGTAAATTAATTACAAAACAAAATGGTGCCCAAAATGGGTCTTATAAGCATCCATACTTTGCACAATAAAATCAACATATACTAAACTTAAAACATATATTGAAATGCAAGTTTCCAAAAATAAACATTTTCAACCATGCCCACTGAACCTGCATAATGTTGTCAGAAATATCCCAAGCTGAAATATGAGTTGTACCCAACTATACCAGAAACTCAAATCTAAAATAAGGAGATTTACAAGGATATATCGATAAAATTTCCAAAGTAAAAAAACCAATTGAGTATGGTAAACCTATCCTCTGCATTTTCTCACAAAATTATTCAAAGCTAAATGGGAAAATAATTTCATAAAACAATCAACTTAATCCCATAATAAAATCCCTTAATTAATTACATGTTATAAAAATCAATAGTTATGTAATATAAAGTTGAAAATTTTTTACTAACCCATGCCAATGGATTTTCACCTATTGGTATCACTCGATCTATGGTTGTAACATCGATGATGGTAAATCGTAAACTTTTTTACCTTTAAAACTAGCCTATAGTCAATCTTTGGATTCCCACTACACCGATGGCAATATGGATGAAGTTTTTGAAAACATTTCAACCGATTTCCATTTTCACAAAAGGGCCATAGAAATTCTTAGCAATAGAGGAATTATTCTTTCCATCTCTCATTCTTCAATGATGAGATTGGACTTTCTAATTTTCCTTGTTCTTGACGAATGACAACAACTTATTCAACAAAGTCCTTCTCTTCCAACATCTGGAAAACATAATGGTTATGCATCCCACAAAATGTACAAGGAAAGGCATCCATCATTTTCTAAATATCAAAGCCAAACTTCTTAAATTGAAAGAGTGGATTAGAAGTTTTACAACCTTTATTGTGCTTATGATTATGGTAAGAACATGGAGGTGGAATCTCAATACCTCTTCACTGAACCTTTTTACTAACTCCATCATCCGAGGAATAAGCACCGATTCTTGCACCAAAATTTCTTACAGGACTAGTGGGGTATTCTATTTTCTTTCGGAAGATTGTCTCTCGTCAGTGTGCTTGGAGCATTATCCTATCCATTCCCACACTAGTAAAACCCAATCCTATAAAATGAGGACAATCCTTGACCTGTATTGGGTTAGAAATGCCTTGACAATATTTTCCAAGACCTTTTCCATCAAAACCCATCTTAAATAACAATTTGGATCTAATGCCTCTAGTATGATTGTCAAACAAACCAAAGACATCATTACCTAAATTTGAAACCAAATGGGAAGAAGAAGAAGATTCATGTGGTGAGAAAATTACATTACACATTGTCATGGTATCTCGCATCTCAAGTAAAAGTATTTTCCTTCTTCTAATCACCACACAAAGAATCGATCAAGATCTCATCCTTGGATGATATCTCCTTTTTCAAATGATAAACTTGCGCTTCTAGTGAACAAATCTTACATCACATGAATGTATTTTCCTCCTAGATTTGTCTATCTATGATCTTAATATCTTTGATTATTTCCCTCTTCAATAATTTTTCCATGACAACATGCAAACGAATCGATCCCCAAAATACTCAAAAATTTTTGAGTAAGAAGATCAATCTAAATAGTCTACACTTATGCGATTAGAAAACCACAAACTAGTATCTACATGAAACTAGAGAAATAACGAAACCATCCCTAATACCAACATGATTCATTAACATATCGAAATACTTCTACTAAAATAATTTTTACCTGGATATCAAAATTTATCAATTTTAGGACTCTAATTTATCCATAAAAATTTACCCAAAATATTATTTATGACTGATCCAAAACTAATTTTCCATTCACCATTTTATCAAAGCCATCCAAAATCATATTTCCTTTTTTTACCAATTTATCGAAGGTTTCATGACTTATTCTTAATTTCGATTAGAATAAATTATCAAAATGTAGAAATAAAATTAGAAATCGAATGTAAAATAAGACACCAACAATTGATAATGGAGTTTCACGTGCAATCCTACATCTTCAAGTTCATATGAACCGATATATTAAAATTTTCTAAAATTGTAAGTACAATAACACGTACAATCAACAAAGTATATAATAACCTCGTAAAAATATACTTTCAAACCTTCGAAAGACTCTGACATAGCACAGTAAATATCTTTCACCTTCCTAAAGTATTTTGTTGAGTCCATTTGCTTAGGAATTTCACAAATAGTGACAGTTTCAGCTTAAAACAATGTCACAAAACTTCCAAAATAGAAAAAGGATTACACCATTAGGAGCGTGATAGATTTTTGAGAATTTCATCAGTTTACTTCAAAGGATGGTTCTGAGCATAAGTGCTCCAAAATTGAATATTTCTCCAAGATCTAATCTGCCTATCCCTTAGTCCTAGCCAAACACCTCCTTAAATAGTTTTGAGCTCCTTTAGCCTCTTTCCAAGCATCTTTGGTGTGACGATTACATTGAATATTTCCAAGTGGTGTGTTATGGGTTTGAAGCCCATTAAATAGACATATATTTTTGTCATTTTATGTGTGGATAAAATCCCATAAGCACCTACAAAGAGTATGGGAGGGGATTTAAAAATAGAATTTCCACCCTCCTTTGTTGTGGTTTTGGCCAAGTATATTCCATATTTATTTTTTCCACCCACGTATATTGGGTCGGTGGTTACATTATGTTTTGAAACGACGAGATTGGGCCAAGTTGTCACGTGGCCCCTAATTATTTGAAATGCCCAAACTAGGTTTGGTAGTAGTGTGCGTATATCCCTTGAGTTATGTTCAAAGGCCATGTGGATGGTAGACTTTGAAACCACCAAATTGAAATGTGCAGGGTGAGGTGTGAACCGATCTTGCTAAACTTATAATGCC
This sequence comes from Taxus wallichiana var. yunnanensis, assembly GCA_018340775.1. NCBI lineage: Eukaryota > Viridiplantae > Streptophyta > Pinopsida > Cupressales > Taxaceae > Taxus > Taxus wallichiana. The sequence continues at coordinate 760,886,000 of CM031234.1, forward strand.
CGTTGACGATTTGTTAAAGATAGGTGGTGGACTATATTGGTCCGCCACATTGAATGTGGTGTGGTTGATTATTGTTGGAATTATATGAAATTACACAAATTGGATGATTTTTAATGCATAAGCCATAGCAATGTTGATAAGCCACATCCCGGTAGTGAAGAGTAATGTGACTCGCACGTAGTGAATGCAACTTAGACATTCAATGAAAGTACGAACAAAGCTAGTTAGTTAGCTCAATGAGTTGTGAATAAACATCTCACCCTACAATATAATAACTTGTTGAGGGAAAACTAAGTTGGCTCAATGTAATGAAAATAGTGGTGGCATGCCACATGGTGGTCTAAAGATCCACAACGTTGAGAAATATTGAACACGGTGGAAAATGCATCTCTCTGTGAAAAGAGTGTGTCAAACCTAACTGTTAGTGCAAAATCACATCACCCTCGAATGGCCTAGTATTTTGTGGAGCATTCCTTGTGATTCGCATAACATTGGACCATCTCTCAAGCTATGGGACTTGCAAACTTGAGATGATCCTCTAGAGAAAGTTGGTTCTTTTTCCTAAACTACCTACCATGAGCTACTCCAATGCCGGCACAACTAATCTATGCTAATCTAACCATTACAAGGACCCGGAGGGAGAGAAAGAGAGAGAGTGAAAGAGAGCCTACACTAAAGCGGTGATACACCAGAGAAGGAAAGAGGCAAGATACTTTGTTGAGGGAGCATGAAACAGGGGAAAAAGGAAGATTGGAAGATCAAACAGAAGTGACAAAAACCCAGATTCTAATCCATGATAAAAAAAATCCATGAAACACAACACCATGCACCTGAAAACATGAAATAAATGCACAAAAAATATATTTGAAAGGGAGAGGCATGGGGAAACAACAAAACAATGCAAAGGGTTCAAGAAACACCACAAAAAAACATGTTTTTATTGCTCTATAAGGTGTATATACCATTGCATTTCTTCTTAGAGGAGAAAATATGCTTGCACAGCATATCGAAGGTTTTTAACTCAAATGGATTTAGGAAACAAATTTGGCAGAGTTTCCCTACACCCAGAATGTCTCCTTTTTTTCCAATGAGAAGTTTTACAATATATAGAATGAAAATCAGAGAGAGGGAAAGAGAGAAATTAAATTTCACACCCACCAACCAAAAGCTTCATTAAAATTGATCCCAAAATTCAAGGGCACCTATAAAAATTTGTTTCCCAATGTATTCAAGCTTCCTGGAGAAGAAATGGGTGCCATATTGCATTAAATTTTGGTGGTTGGGACTGGTTCTAAGTTTTTTCCCAAGCCGAGCACGTTTTCTCATTTTTTTCCAACCATACTTCATCAAAATTCAAAATTGATGCTTTCATAGCATATAGGAGGTTGAGATCTTTCCAAAAAGTCCAAATTTGTTGAAAACCGAGCTCTGGATCGAAAGATATGATCATTTGAATTTTTCAATTGAATCCATACAAAAATGGAAAAAAACCAATTTTGTAAAATGGATCCACGGGCCCAAAATTAATTTTGGCACTTTTTGCAAAAGTTGGAAAATTTTAGAAAATATTCCTATAGTCCCCCAGCCCTGAAATCACTTTGGTCAAAACGCTCATGCGGCCCAAAATTGAAATTGTGCTATTTTTGAAAATTGGAAAAATTCCAAAGTTTTCCCGATGGCCTCGCTTCCCCTCAACTAACAGATGCCTGACATGTGGCTTCTCTGGATGTCGACAGAGGTACTGATCACTTTTATAATTTATGCCTTTTAAAACAAAAACCAAATTTTCCAAGTTTCTGCCAATGCTCCACCTTCCCACTTTGACCTGAAAAACCAAAATTTCAAATTTTCCAAGTTTGCGGGCCTTAGGCATTTTTCTTTTATTTCCCCCATGGGCTCACGGGCCCAAAATTGAAATTGTGCCTTTTTCAAAAGGTACCAAGTGTAAAAATATTTCCTGTCACCCAGCCAGTCTACAATTTTCCTATGGCAAAAATTCTTCCCCAGGCCCCCACAGACCCGCTTTTGGCAAAAAATCCTCCTAAGGCCTGCTGACCCGTAACTTACAAAATATGAGGAGTTAGGAGGAATTATTTATATTTTTGGAAAGGGGAAGAAATTTCCTATTAGATGGAAATGTTTTTAGGGGACCTTAAGTGTTTGAAATTTCTAAAACTCATATTGAATCACAAGAAGGGGGAATGGTGCTAGTTGACCAAAACAAGTGTGAGCTTATTTTGGTCAAGAATCTGGTGACTCGTGGGGATATCTAGCTACTAGATGAGATGATCAGTGGCCTTGAAGCATCCATTAGGTATGGAGTCTTCCTAGTAAATAAAAATCTGATCCGAACTTTGAAAATCTGATCCCTGAGCCACTTGGAAAACCACCAAACCGGAGCTAGAGCCGACCTCACCAAATGCCATTTTTAAATGCACTGTGCAAGAGCAACAAAACACCACAACACACTATGTAAAAAAATGGAAATCATACACATCCCAAGTGGGATATGTAGAGTGTGTAAAAGAACTTCTTCTGCTGAAAGAAAACCTACCTACTCTATTTTAACCAGAGAGAAAGAGAGTTCATACAAATCCTACAACCTAAGGCAGGAGAAGTAGCTTCCCTTTCTCAAAAGGGGCAGCCATGCAAATGATTTTACACTGAATATGGCTGCTTGTATGAGTGAAAAATGACTATAAGCTGATCCTCCACCCAAATCATCAAGGTGTCAACTAGAAACAAAACAAATACCTATTTTAGTTGTTCTACTTTTAGACTGAAGAGGCATTGCAACTGATCCTTGGTACTTTGATACTCATCCTCATGCTTAAAAGCAAGCATGACTGGTGTTTTCTTCTCCTTGGCTCTAATGAAGACAAGTACCTAATTAGGAAAGGTCTGATCCTTTGAATTTTCCCACTGCTCTTATATTTAACTCCAAGAATGGAGTCTTCTAGCAAATCTTCCTGGATGGATGGTGTGGAAGAGATGATGACATCCTCTTGCTCTTTTCCTTTCTCTTCTTGTGAAGAACATGGAAGATTATTGTCTTCTAACCTTGGTTCTAGAGGGTTGTTGTGAAATGTAGGTTGTTGTCCTTGAATGCTCTCCTTCATGGTAGCAGGCTCATGTGCTTGGAAGGTGGATGATGGAGGAGAAAATGATGTGATCTCCATGGGCTCCTCTCCATCAAAGAAATCCTCCAAGTTAGACAGATAATATACCTCCTTGTTGTCCTGTTGCATGTGCTCAACCTCCTCCATGGTGTCCTCCTGATCTAAAACTTGTTCACCATGGTTCCCCTCATCTTCAAACATGAATTTTGAAAGCTCAAACTCTTCTTCAACATTAGATTTTGAAGGGGATGAAGTGGGAGGAAGAACTGAAGGTTCTTCTATGGCCTGCTTTGTACTTGAAGCCTCTTGAACTATATGGTTCTCCTCCATCATGGATTCATCAATCAAATCAGGCCCTTCAAATGAAAGCAAAAATATTCAACAATGCTTTCTTCATCAAGTGGCTTCAACTCTGATTTGATCTCTTCCAGTTGCTCCTCTTCAATAGGACTTGGAGCTTATTGTTCTTCTTCATTCATGACTAATTGTGTAGCTTGAATTGGATCAACATTTTCTTTAAATAAAGTTCCAACATGGGCACTGCATTCAGAGAAAATTTATTTCTCATCATCTCCTTCTTGTTCTTATTCTTGTTCTGCTGCAAAATCAGCCTTAGCCACCACTAGCTCTTCAACTTTGACCTCCTCTATTGGCTTAAACATCAAGGGAATCTTTGTTATCCCAAAATTGGTAGCCCAACTCTTCAGATTTTCCATCATTTCTTCTCTATTGGGTTCTTGGGGATGCAAGAGGAGTGGTAGGTTGGGATTCAACTAATTTTTTTGTTGTTTGTGGTGGAGAGGGAAGTGGAAATTCTTGTTTCTTTAGAGGGGATGACTTCTTAGAAGGGAAAAGGGTAGAAGAATTGAGATGAGATGGAAGATTAGGAGATGGAGAAGAGAAAACAACATTTGGGGCAGAAAGCAATGGCCTTGACTCTTGACCATGCCAAAATAATGAAGTTTGTGAAAGAGAAAATGAAGGACAATGAGCTAGTGACTGACTTACCCATTGACAAGGTTGTCTTGTATCCAACTCATAAGCCTCAATCTCCTCAACCCATTTGTGCAGAGTTGCGCAAATTTCAACCATGAAGTCAAGCTTCTTCGAGGGCTGAAATGTCTTGGCATAGGGCCTTCCCATGGACAAGGTTCCTTGCAACCAATTATGAATGCCTTCATTTATATTGTAGCCCTTGACTGAACCATGTCAGCCTCCATTTTTTGAATCTTCTCTAGCAGATTAACTTCTTTAGGTGTGGAACTACCTCCAAAATCAGATATCCATTCTCTCGTAAAGTGTATAGTTTGGCAAATGACCCAAACTGATTTAAATCGCTCACCAGATATCCATAGTGTTTATTTTCATTGTGAAACCTTTCTACAGGTGTGTTAAAGTAACTTGGAGATGGATCTGAATGACACTGTTGCTGCAAGTGTGGATTCAAAGATGGAAATGAAGTCATCATTTCATAACCTCATGGAATGGAAAAAAATGAAAGATGTGGAAGAAAATGAATGAAAATGGATGGAAAAGGTCTACAACTTTAGAGATTGGGTTGTTGACTAGATGGAGTCGCCAGATGTGCTTTGTATGTGCCTCCAAAGGCTGAATCTCACCAAGAACACATCAACTTGATGAAATGAAGTGGTAAGGTGCTTCAAACCTGTCCCACCGAGCATGCCAAAACTATTAGTGCAAAATCACAGCACCCTTGAATGGCCTGGTCTTGTGTGGAACATTCAAAGTGATTCGCATAACATTAGACCATCTCTCAAGTTTTGGGACTTACAAACTATAGATGATACTCCGTGAGAAAGTTGGTTCCTTTTCCTAAAATACCTACCACGAGCTACTCAAATACAGCACAACTAATCTATCCTAATCTAACCATTCCAAGGAACCAAAGAGAGAGAGAGCCTACACTAAATTTTTGATACACCGAGAGAAGGAAAGAGGTGAGATACTTTATTGAGGGAGGATGAAATACAGGAAAAAGGAAGATGGGAAGGTCGAAAGAAGTGACACAAACCCGCATCCTAATCCATGATCAAAACTCCATGAAACACAACACCATGCACTCAAAATTTTGCAACCATTAACCGACATCTTCATTAAAATTGATCCCAAAATTCAAGGGCACTTGAAAAAATCTATTTCCCAATGCATTCGAGCTTGCTGGAGAAGAAATGGGTGCCATACTGCATTAAATTTTGGTAGTTGGGACTAGTTCTACATTTTTCCCAAGATGAGAACATTTTCTCATTTTTCACCCACCATAATTCACAAAAATTCAAAATTTATGCTTTCATGGCATAGAGGAGGTCGAGATCTTTCCAAAAAGTCCAAATTTTTGAAAACCAAGCTCTGGATCGAAAGATATGATCATTTGAATTTTTTAATTGAATTCGTACAAAAATGGAAAAAAACTAGTTTTGTAAAACGGATCCGTGGGCCCAAAATTCATTTTGCCACTTTTTGCAAAAGTTGGAAAATTTTAAAAAATCCTCCCATAGCCCCACAAGCACGAAATCACTTTAATCAAAAGGTGTTCACAGGCCCAAAATTGAAATTGCGTTATTTTTGAAAATTGAAAAATTTCCAAAATTTTTCCTGACGGCCCACTTTCCCGCATCCGATGCGAGAGCCTAGAACATGGCTTCTCCGGGCATCGTAGAGGTATGACTCACTTTTATACTTTATGCCTTTTAAAATAAAATCCAAAATTTCCAAGTTTCCTCCGATGACCCACCTTCCCGCTTTAAATTGAAAACGGCCATGTGTCCCTTTGTGGGCCTTAGGCATTTTTCTTTTATTTCCCCACGGGATCGCGGGCCCAAAATTGAAATTTATCCTTTTTTAAAATGTAATAAGTGCCAAAATATTTCCAGGAACCCCGCGGTCCACAATTTTCCCATGGCAAAAATTCTTCCCCAGGCCCGCAAGCCCGCTTTTGGCAAAAATCCTCCCAAGGCCCGTCAGCCCATAACTTGCAAAATATGAGGAGTTAGGAGGACTTATTTATATTTTTGGAAAGGGGAAGAAATTTCCTATTTGATGGAAATGTTTTCAAGGGACCTTAAGTGCTTGAAATTTGTAAAAACTTAGATTGAAGCACAAGAAGGGGGAAAATGGTGTTAATTGACCAAAAATAAGTGTGAGCTTAGTTTGGTCAACACTAACTAAGGGGGCCCAACCAGCAAAATAACAGGACCATCTTTTCGATCCCGAGTGTCGAATACCAGAATTAGACAACAAATTTTTACCATTTTTATCCACTTCCCTTGTCATGTGTCATTATCTAATTGGTCAGCTTGACCAAATGAGTCCGAACCTAAAACAAAACTTTGACCAGCGATATCTTGAGCATACGATCTCTATTTCCAACGTTCTTAGTAAAGAACAGAAAGATATCAAAATGATTTATTATTTTGTAAAATTTTAGGAGATTTAGGAATTTATGAAGCTCCAAAATTTCCTCCGAGATAAAGTATTCCTATAAGATAAATGTTGCACATGAAGCACTGTTAGCATGTTAGAAAGATAGAAAGTATGTCAAAACATGTATAATACACAATAGCACTTGTAGTGTATGAAAGTGGATACCGAGGAGACATTATGGGACTAGTAAGAGGTACTTTGCACCAAGCATTTATGTTACGTGTGTGGACATGTAAAATCTATGATCACAACTGAAACCAAGTGAACGCATGTGTGTATATGATACGATAATGACATACAAAATATATTTCTAGCATGTGTAAAAGTGTACATGTAAGCATAAGAAAGAAAGAGTAAAGGATACCAATATATGCAAGATGTTTTGGATGAGATGGAATGGAATGCAAAGTGACTATAGTAAGAGCACGTTCCTGCGAGTGGATGTGCATGCATGAGAATGAGGCTCATTTATACATTCTGCCTCAGCAGCTAAGAATGAACCATAGAATAAGAGTGGGTCATCGGGAAATGGTTTGAATGATGTGTGTGAGAAAGATGTGATCAATGAATCATATCACATAAATATCGCATGAGTGATAGAATGGGTGAGTGTTTGAGTGAACACGTGAGTGTGGTGAGGTCCATTTGAGATGTATACCCTCACCAGTTGAGTATGGACCATAGAACTAGAGTTTTTATAGGGTAATGATAGTTGTGTGTAGAATTAGATGTCAGAAATATATGTTGTGAATGTGTAGAATAGATGTTGCGTAAGAAGAGATGAATGTGTGAAATGTAAAGTGTGTAGTGTGTAATGTGTAGTGTGCAACATGTATTGTAGTGTGTAGTGTGTGAGGTTCATGTGTGTAAAAGGGTAAGTGCAGCAAGTTGGGGGACAAAAAAGGGGTCATAAGTGGACGTCATATTGCAAATAACAACATAATATCAACTTGTAGGGATTATTAGCAATGCATACACTCAAAATTAGAAAAATTATATCAATATGAATCATAGCATCCAGAATCTAATTTTGAAAATACTATTTTTGTAAAAAATGGAAAAGTTTAGCTATATTAAACACTCAAAATTCAATGACTTGGTATTTTGTTTTAAAAACGCCTATAAGATTGTATTTTGTTTGCCCGCAATTCGGATGACCAAAAATCGATATATATATTTTTCCTTTGGTGAGAAGTTATATATCGTTATCTATCTTGGGATAGATTTTATTTTGTATTTTTTTTAGTAGTATTTTATTTTTTATGATTTTTTCTGTGAAAGTGGTCTAAACACATAAAGAAAACAAGAGTTTCCGTTTGCCCACCATAGCTTCATAAAAAATATTGAAATCAAATGAATTTTTTTGAACATGTATATAATTTCACCACGGTTGGGATGGTATAAGTTTTATCACATTCTAACAAGTGAAACAAAATTTTCAGTCTTAAACGTAGACATAAACATTCATGGGAAAAAGTTTCTTAAAGACCTACTATTAGTAAAAAATTATAAAATGATATTTATCCTATTCTATTCACTTTAAAATCAATATTTCTACAAAGATAATAGTCTCCCCTACACGATGGTACCATTTTTATGACATATTTTTGACTTTTTGGCATGGTTCAAGTCCGCGAAAGACTAAATTTCATGTTAAATTACTATTTTTGATGTAAAATTTAGGATTTGATGTCCACTTAATTGTCCCCAACTTCTTGCACTTACCCAAGATGCCCTCAATACTCAAGTGTGAACTAGAGCATGAGAGTGTGTGAATGGGTACTGATGATAGATAAGTTTATCATAATGTATATTTTTGTTTGAAATATTACACATGGAGTGTGTAAACACCTAAATTTTTCTTTTGCAATCTTATTTCCAAAAGCACGCTAATCACTCATTTTCTTACAATTTCTATTATAATTAGTGATTTCTACTAATTAACTAACGTTTCTTACCATTTTCATTAATTAATAATTCTTTTTTGATTATCTAGCCTCTTTTACATTCAGATGCCAATTTACGACACATCGTAAGTATAAATACTCTTCTAAAACACACAATTATTGATTATTAGCTAATTAAGCCTATTTTACCCTTGTTTTGGTCAATAAACACTATTATTGGCTTGAAACCCTCTTCCAACCATTCAAAATAATCCCCACTTCCCTCCACAACATCTCATAAAGCTTAAAAATATTATCTTAGCCTCCTAATTGACCCTAAGCGGTTGATTAAGGTTCCTCACATCCTAATCACTTGTTAATTCACTAATCATGATTAACAAGCCTTAATCAAGATTAAAAAACCTTAATCTACTTTGTGCTTTTAGTCCCACATGCACCAAGATGCAAGTTTTCCCCAAATAGAAAACTATAAAAAGGACTAACCACATACCTTTAAACTTTACACCATGCTTTGAATTACATATCATATAAGAAATATGATTAAGAGCCAAGCTCAATCTTTGCCTCCAATCTTCAATGGGGTTAGTAGATGGGTATCTAATATGATCTTGTAGTCATTTTTGGAGAGACCATCTCACCTCTCTTGAAGTAGCAACAAACCCAATTTGATTTCCCTCCTAGATCTAATTAGGTCTATGTTAGTTAGCAATTCATACTAAGTAGGCATGCTTTAGCTAGGATTTATTTATATCATGTTAGTTGTTTCAAGCATTCCATTAATCTTTTATCATTGATGTAGCTATTTTTAGATACATAAAGCATTTGTTAATAGACTATGTGGTATTAGTCTTGTTATTTTAGCTTTTTTGAACTTTTAGTAGTCTTCATTTGGCATTGTTGGTGGGAGCATACCCCATTGCATTCATTTTTAAGATTTTTAACTTAGTGTCAAGATTTCTATATTCACTTCAAGTTTTATAGATTAGTTTCAAGATTTCTAGATTGGTTTCAAGTTTTCTAGATTAGTTTCAAGATTTCTAGATTAGTTTCAAGTTTTCTATATTAGTTTTGTAGATCAATTTTCAATTTTGATAGTTGTTTCAACTAGATTAGTAGTAGATGTTAGAGTAAATTTCAAAGTTTTGTAGATCAATTTCAAATATTTTAAGAGTAAATTACATTTTGAGGTTCTTTGTAGGATCTAAGGAGGTAAAGTGTTTTTCAAAATTCTAGCAGGAAGTCAAATATTTGATCTTTTTAAAGTTTTTTTGTCAAAACCCATGTTTTGACCACCTATAGGAAGGTTTGTGCCCATAGTCAAAGGGAGCTCTCACACTCTAAATGTAGTGTGTATGCTTCACTAGATGTTCCTATGCTTCACCGGATGTGCCTACACTTCACTAGACACGCATGCGCTTCATTGAATTTTTGTCCTCTAGTGTATAAGTCGCATTGGTGCTTCAAATTGTGTGTTGATGCCTCGTTGGCCGCACCTATGCAATTTAACCGTGTGATTTTGATAGAGGGCCAATTTTTCTATTAAAGACAAGTTGATGCTACAAAGTACGTGATGACACTTTCAAGGATGCATTATTGTGCCGAGAGGTGAGCTAGTGCTCGAGGTAAAATTGACCCAAATTTTAAAGTTTCAACTTATTTTTTTGTGCTTCGTCATTTTCCGGGGTTTTTAGCTCCTATTACTGTATATTTTCTGATTTAGAGAAGGTTTTCTAACATATTATCTTAGGTTTTTATGAATTAATTTTATTTTCATGTTTTGTATGTGTTTGGAATAGGGTTTTGTATGCTCTTCTCTTGCACTTTGTGTGATCTTGAGAATCAAAAGCATCCTTAAACCTTCTTTTTCTAACATTAGAGTAGGAGGAAAAATTCAATATTCATTTTTATGCTTAAGGGAATAAAATTTCATTTTGGGCATGTATATGATCCTTTGGTTTAAGAGCTTTTCATTTGATAAATAACTAAGGTTAAAGCTTGTGTATGCTCTTCTATTGCACCTTGTGTGATCTTGAGAACCAAAACCAACTTTAGTTTTACATTAAAAATCACTTGGATTAATTAGGAATGAATCTAGATTTACAAAGCATTATGGTGGTTATTTGAATTACAAGATTCTTATTTTTATCTAGTTGGATTAATTGTTGTGTATGCTCTTCTCTCGCGTCCTTGGATGATCTACACTTAAAAAAATCCTCTTTTTATGATATTATAGATCTTTTTGGATAATTACTAACCATTTGTATGTAGAACCTAACGCTTGTCAAAGAAAGGATAACTCTCTTCAAACCAAATTCTAACATTCATGTGTGTTGTAGGTTTCCAATGGTGGTCTAAACCAAATTTCCTAATCCAAAAGATAAGAAAATACACCACACATCATACATCGATCAGATTGTAGGTTTCGGTTAAGAGATACGGCTCGTCGCTTAACCAGAGAAACTTCCTTTGGCACAATCCTTAAGATAACAAGTGGAATTCTCCTAGGAACCCCAAAGTAGTTCATGTAAGAGGGAACCTTGTGAATGAAACAAGAAAGTGCTCCACTACCCAATTGATTAGTACACCTTAGTAAGATTAGGGTCAAAGCTATCTCTATTGTGACCCCGGTGAAAAAAAACAACTCAACAAATTTATTTCTCATTGTATTGAAGGGGGTAAAGTAAATCTGAGGTACTCCAAGATTATTTAGTGTGAATTTCTTATCAAACCAAGCTCATGCAAAGGTAATTTTTGACACCTAGAGAGAGAACCACTAGGAAGCTTGTGGTTTTGAGCTAATTTGACTTAGACATCATGTTTTATAAAGTTCTCACTATGTGAAAACTATGCTAGAGTCTAAACCTTGTTATTTAAACAAGGGGAAGAGTCCCTTAAAGTTAAAACCACATGTTATTCATCACGAGACCTATGACGTGTTACTTTGTCCTATTTTTTCACTTGTCCTAAGACAAGGTGAAACTCTGCCAAAGTGACACTTAGTTTGTTTCATCACCACTTGGTTTACACCTTTGTTTTCTTGTTTCCCATTTCGGAAAAAATAAGAACAACATACACGGATATGCTAGAAATAATCGTGTCCACCACTTTTTTAGTATACTTTCATAATTAGGTTACAATGTTGGAATGTAAGTGTTGAAAGTGTGAATGGTATGTCTTCATGTTCTAGTAGGCCCTTTGTCTCAAACCCATATTGAGACTAATTATCATTATAGTTAGGTGATATCATCATTACCTCCCTTTGAGTTGTTAGGCTTCCCACATTATTGCCATACAATTGTGATACTTATGTCTTGTTTCCATTGTGAAACTTGGTCTAAGTCTATAAATTGTATTATTACGCTACTCACACATATAGTAACTTCTTGATATACTTAGGCTTAGTTTTTTATCCTAACATTACTTTGATTTTTTTGTGAGTGTTGAGGTTACGTTGTTCGCATCATGACAACATCATTTTGATACTAAAAATATTTCTTTCATCATAAATATTGGTTTACTCGTCCAAATAGTGTTGTTACGTTGCTCTCATTGCTAACTTCAATTTTCAACAACTTAGACTTTATTTGTGTCCAAAACTAGTTTTAGTATACCTTGTTGGAGGATCGCATCAACACTTTCTTAGCATTTAGGTATTTTTATTTCAAACTTAGCCTAAATGATGATATTTTGTTGTCATTATTTGATTTAAACCTAATTTGAAAATCATAGGGAGTAAAAATGTCTCGTGATTGGATTTGAGTTTTGTGCATTATTGTATTGTCCTAGACATTTCTCGTAATGTATTACCTTGTTAGGGTAGATCATTCTTTATTCTTTAGTATCCTTGTGTTCATATTGACCTATTGGATTTTTTACTATTTGATTGTCACCATACTTTATAGCAAGAATCTTAGTGTTGTTACACTCGCAAAATTTTACATAGGGTCCCTTTTAATAAACCTTAGTAAACTCTTTCACGTTATGCCTCATATTACAACAATGAGGTATTGCAAGTTAGGAAATGAGCCCTTTGGAAGTGAAAACCTAATTTTTGAGGATAATCTCATGATTGATCATAGCGGTGGTGACGGAATTCTCCTTATGCAGATATGGGAAATACAACCCCCACTTTGATGATTACTTGTTTCAAAACAAGCATGAGGTCTTTTACATATCATAAAACTAGGAGCCCATTTACCTTCTACACTAGACCCTTCTCTTATTGCTGGCATGATTCACTTAGAAGAATAAATAGACCTTCCTCATCACCATATCAATGAAATATTAAACCTAGGCCATGCCTCTACTGGGTGACAAACCGATGAGGAAATACCTTTTGAAAATGATGTAGACTATGGTATACATATTGTTAGATTACATTGTGAAGATCATGAGCAACATGCTCATCATGAGAAAACTCCTCCACATGAAGATCGTAACAAAGTACCCACATGAGAGGTAACCTTATATAAAAACATTCAAGATATTACTCACCAATTGGAAAGTTTAGCCTCACACGTAAACAATGAACAACTGAAAAATCTAAAAAAGCTATACCAAATACTAAACCTAAAGCTTCGTACCATGAGTTCCTAACAAATTATCCTCATTGAGAGACATGAAAAGACCCCTATGAGGAATGTTTGCAGAGAATAAGTGTGGGAATATACCTATATTTAACCCTTCGTACAAGCCTATGCCACCCACATGAGATCAAATCTTCAATCAAGAGTGGTCCATCGAGAAGAATTCCCTTCTAGCGTTGCAAGAAGGCAAAAATTGGAATAATAGAAAATACTAGTTTGATGAATTCTTACCTTTTCCATTTGATACAACCATGTTATAGGTACCTTTCCCATGAAATTTTGATTATCTCGAAGTTTGATATATATAAGAAAAAATGTGACCCCCTATATCATATTAGATACTTATATATGGCATGTCAAGAGGTCACATATAGCGATAACTATCTTATTCACCTATTCCCATGGAGTTTAGGAGGATAGACGCTATAGTGGTTTTTTACACATCCCCAAGGGATCCATATCTACATGGTCGAACTAGCGAACATTTTGTCCATCACTTCTCTTTTAATATAGAGAGTGATGTCACCATGTTGGATCTATGTAATGCAAAAAATGAAACAATTTCTCTTCTTTCCTACAACGGTGGAGAGAGTTAGCTAGTCACTTCCCTTTCTCCATACCTGAAAAATAGCAAATAAGTATATTTTTACCCAACCTTCATCCTAAAATTATGTTCCACTTGTAAATGTATTTTGGTAACACATTCGAAGAGGTGACTAAAAAGGATTCAAATAGAAAAATAATTGTTAGCTAGATGGACCCTAAATCATTTTCATGCGATCATAACGATTCCAAAACTAATGAAAAGACAAAGGTTGTTCCTAATAATAACAAAAATATTGTCCTGTGATGGAATAGTTGATTCTAAACAAGTACAAGCTGTTCAAAACCACACTCCTTTGAATATTACAAAGGGAACTCCACCTACAGAGTACAAATGTCATGCTTTCACACCTCTATGTGACTCAATATCATCAATACTAAAGTAGTTAGAGGTTTTCAACATGCTTTGATATCCTGAAACAACACCTTATGGGGATGATGCACCTAATCCATTATGGTTTAGGGAAAATTAGTTTTACATATTTCATCGTGTCAAGGGTTACAAAACTAAAGAGTCCTTAAAATTAAATTACTACATTCATGACTTAATCGATAATGGTGATGTAGAAATAGATTATGTCACCCCAACTAAATATCCAAACACAAAATGGGGATTTTTAAATAACCTTTCACCAAGAACAAAGGAAAGTAAAATCAATATTAGGGATAGTCATTTCAAAATAAGAGTACCAATTATGTATCAAATACATTCCATTTTGATTCATTAATATGTTGTGTTGATTCTCTTGTTGAGCATATCAACATGATCAAGATTAGATCAAGGGAGTGCACCATGGAAATGTAACGAGATCACCTTTTTATTTCAAAACCTCTTCCCCCTCCTCAAGAGATTCATTATCACGTATTAGATCAATTAGAGAAAACCACAACTAATATAACAATAATATACCTTCTTAAAATTTATAATGTTCATAAGGACATCCTTTTCAAAACCTTACATGGATTGAGAGTGTTAATTTATATAGACCCAACACACTTACAAGTAATGGTAGCACATATCACTCCTTTAGAACACATAACCTTTAGCTCCACGGAAATCCTAGAAGAAAATCCCTCCCATAACTTGCCCTTACATATTGAAGTAATAATCAAATGTAAGAAGGTTAAAAGAGTGCTTGTGGATGGTGGATCATGTATAAATATTTGTACTATTAAACTAGTTTTACAACTAGGGTGAACATAAGATGATTTGGAGACAAATATTATCACCATAAAGGCATATAAAAATTAAGAACAACACTAAGTTGGTATGATCAATTTCTCACTGAAAATGGGCCCCATAAACCATGATACAAAGTTCCATGTCTTGGACTTGGATTTACCTTAGATTCATGTCATGAAATTTGTACCTTCAACGTATCATCAATGTCCAAATTTACACCATGAAGGACATACACTTAATATATAAGGAGATCCCCAACCCTTTGCTCATTGCAAGAGCATTGTCGGGCTATTTTCCCACCATCTACGAGTGTCCTTCTACAGAGATCATTTTTCTTGTTCAGTTGAAGGCCCTCACTTCATAAGTAGATCTAGATACATTGTCTCCAAATGAAAATGGTGCTTCCACCTCAGAAAATCCTTTTCACTATGGGAGATGAACATTAGACCAATCGATTATGGAGAATATGATCCGTAACATGACCTTCTCGTACACAACATTCTCCTATCAGCCAAAGTGCATCGTAGGCCATGTTACAAATTTCAAATATCTAGGAGAACTTCCCTTTTGATGCTTTCACTCCTAGGGTATTATTAGAAGATGAAAGGATACTTAAAGATATTATATTTCATCCTAAAGATGATCAAATGGATCTATGCTACCAATCACCTAGGTACGTTATCCAAAATAAAATGATGCTTACTATGGGGTATAAAGGGTGTGGCTACGATCGATATGAACAAGGTATGCTAGAAGCTCTTCCAATAGTATGGCATATAGTGGGTAAGTCTAGCATTGGCATCCATCTGTATGAGTTTCACCCTCATACGGTGAGGATACCTCTTCCGGGCACGAAGATAATTCATCTCGAAGGCGAAAGAGAAATGTATTCCCAGTGTAGTATTTATGAATACCTTTCCTCTACAAACCTATTTTCTGATGTGGGTATCCAAATCATAACCCCATCCTATCCCCCTATAAATCAAAAACTAAACCTCACTTATCCATCACTTGTGAATTGGGACCAATAATAGTATGTGTCAATTGACATATTTTAGAATGATGAGGCTATTTGTGATTTCCATAGTATTCATGACAATATTCTCATAAATGATCACAAGAAAGGATTCTCCATTCAAAGACAATTCATGCACGTACTTTCGGGTGGAGGTAGAGTTTTTGGTCACTTAAACAAAAAAGTAAGCAAGGGAAAAATCTTACGTAAAATCCTTCCAAAAAGAAAAATTACAAGTCCTATAGTGAAAACCCTCTTTGAGGCATTTATGGAAAAACAAATAGAAAAACCCATAGACAAGATAGCTGGCCCACTTAAAGATGGGGATCTCTTTAAGCCACCTTTGGTAGAAGAGGATCTTAATCTCTCCCCGATCCTATGTGCATGGAAGATGAGTCCAAGTTACTGGTGGAGGAGACAATAGATGTCAACATTGGCATGGAAGAGATGCCTAGATTAGTTAAGTTGGGAGCTTCACTCTCAGCTCAAGAACATAAAAATTGTACATGTATTTTGAGAGAATTTGTAGATATCTTCACTTGTTCTTATGCATACATGTTAGGATTTGATCCTAAATTAGTGGTGCACAATCTTTTTGTAAATCCGGATGTCAAGCCCATAAAACAAATGCTCTATACGATGCATCCTCGTGTCACCTTCTTTGGTAAAAATAGGGCTAGAAAGATTATTATAAGTAGGATTCATTAGACCAATTAACTATTTAGAGTGGATTTCCAATGTGGTCCCAATTCAAAAAAATATTGTCGGTATCAAAGTGTGTACCGATTTTTGAGATATTAATAAAGCTTGTCCTAACGATGACTTTCATCTTCCCAACAATGACATGATTGGAAATTCTACATCCGTTACGATATGCTATCACTCATGAATGGAATTTTAGGATATAATCTGATAAATATCGTGACGAAGACCAACATAAGACATATTTTACCACCCCATGGGGGACATTCTGTTATCAATTCATGCCCTTTGGCCTCAATAATGCAGCGCTACCTATCAACGATAAATTATTTTCATCTTTCATGATATGATTAGGGACATCATGGAAGATTATGTGTATGACATATTGGAAAACTCCAGGACTCACGAAGAGTACCTAGATATTTTTTTATGCATCTAAGGGACTATAAGGTCTGAATAAACCTGAATAAGTATGTCTTCAAATGTTATCTGGAAAACTACTAGGGTTCATTATTTCAAGGAGAGGAATTGAAGTAGATCTGACAAAGGTTTTTGTTATAACAAAATGCCTCCTCCTACCAATATCGAGACAAATACAAAGCTTACAAGGAAATATCTAAGCCATAGGAAGGTTTATCTCTCAACTTGTAGATAAGTGTCATACCTTTACACATCTTATTAAGAAAGATGTCAGTTTTCATTGGGGATCAGAGCAGTAGCAAGAATTTTCTTTTGTCAAAGACTATTTGGATAAAACCTCTATTCTAATTCCTCTCACGACACGTGAACCATTATTACTCTACATCTCTGCCACACACTTTGATATTGGGGAATTTTTTCTAGTATGACAAGGAGTAGTGAGAAAAATATGTGAACTACTTAAGCCTAACGTTGATAGCTTACAAGCTCTACTATCCACGAGATAGAAAAGGCTTGTTTGGCTATAGTTTTCACCTTTCAAAACTACGTCATTATCTTTTCAACAATAAATTCAAGATTATTTCAAAGATTGATGCACTAAATTACTTGTTGTGAAAGCCCACACTCACAGGAAAGATGGATAACTGGATCATCTTACTCAAAGAGTTTGATAGTAAGTATGTACACCAAAATTCAATGAAAGGAAATGTTTTATCGGATCAACTAGTCAAGCCACACTATTAGGTACCAATCCTTTGATTTTGGAACTCTCATATGCATCCACAATGTACTTTGAGGAATCAGCTATATGGAAACTAGACTTTGACGGCTACTTTATCATTCATGGTTCAAAGTGCGAGTTGTGTTAATCACTCCTACGAGAGACTTGATCCCTCGAAATTCTGAAAAGGTTTCCCATGCACAAATAATATAACAGTATGAGGCCCTTATTACAGGATGAAGTTACCTATTAAGTGGTATATCGATAAGTAAATATAATAAGTGATTCCATGCTAATTATAAAGCGGTGACAAATGAATACAAAGTCAAAGATGAGAAACTTCTTCCATATAAAAGAATGGTTGATTATTTGAAGGATTTCTTTGAGAAGATAACATTTGAACAAATACCAAGAGAACAAAATAGAGTAGTAGATGTTATGGCCATAGTAGGGTCCATGTTGAGTATCCCACCTGGGAACAATGATATGCCATTCTTTGTTGAGAATCTAATAACGCTAGCATATGACATGCCAAAATCCTATTTGGTATGCAAAGTTTTTCGCCTCTTTTCCTTGACATCTTTAATTACCTTCATGATGGAGCCTTTCCCGCAAACATTTCCCATACCAATAAATGAAACCTCCACCAACATATATCCCATTATACCCTACTTGGGGAACTCTCTTCCACCGAGGCTATGAATAGAATCTATTACATTGTTTAAATTCAGATGAATCCATCCTAGTAATTAAAGAGGTGCACGAAGGCATCTACAAGGCTCATACTAACAGGATCATCTTAACAAAGAATATACTTAGAGTAGGATACTATTGGCTTACCATGGAAAATGATTGTTGTAAACATGTGAAAAAATGCTTGGATTTCCAGAAGTACAAATATTTGATACATGGGTCAGCGCAATCCTTACAGCCTATCATGACAACTTGGTCGTTCTCAAAGTGGGGTCTTGATATTAAAGGTAAGTTTAACCATGTCTCCTCAGATGGCCACAAGTTCATTATCACTACTACTGAATACTTTACAAAATGGGTAGAGGTTGTTCTTCTTACCTATGTTGAATTTACCAATATATCTAAATTTATAATGAACCATATCATTTGTTGTTACGGTATCCCCTCTACCATTATAACTAACAATGGTAAGCCCTTTAAAAACAAAAATGTGAAAGTGTTATGCAAACATTTTCAAATATATTTCAAATTCTCAACCCCTATTACCCTCAAGGTAATGGGAAAGTTGAAGCTTCTAATAAAACCCTCATCTGTATTATGGAGAAGATGGTGAATACGACAGTCGTAACTTGCATTTACAGATTTCACCCTACCCTCTGGGCATTCAGAACATCTATCTACACTCCTATAGGTGCTACTCCATACTCCATAGCATTCGACACGTAAGTCATGTTACCCTTGGGGATCAAGATCCCCTCTTTGCGTGTCGAGCTCAAAGATTACCAAAATGAGAAAAAGGACTACATAGTAGCTCGACTAGTAGAGTTGGAGATATCAAATGAGAAACAACTTCACACCCGTAATCACCTTAACATGTATTAGGATCGAGTGCGGGGAAGTTGCAACAAAAGAGTGATACCTTGTCAATTTGAGGTAGGAGACTTGGTGTTAAAATAAAATCAATTCAACACCACAAAATATCAAGAAAAGAAAGGAAATTTTGAGCCTAATTAGCAAGGGTCATATGTTGTGGTAGCCAAGTTTAGTTCAGTCCCTCTTACCTACTCGGATGGTCAAGAGCTGTAGGAACCCATCAATGAAATTAATCTTAAGTGTTTCTATGCTTAGATGGGGGTCCTTAAAATATTAGAAAATGAAAAAAGTATAAAAACATAAAAAGAAAAAGAGAAATAAATAGGTGCGTCCAATAGTGAAAACCACACAATGGTGGCACTTTGGACAAGTCCTTTAGTGAAAACCATTTTTCGGTGCCATTGGAGGGTCTATTTTTCACAAGCATTTCAAGTCTAGGAGTATGATAACTTTATCCTAAGCTAATTTTTTCCTTTGTTTAAATCCCTTGTGAGCTCCTGTCCCTCTTTTCCCGATTCCATTGATCCTACTTTTGAATGCAAATCATTTGACTTTTAATATTCCCATCTCATGTTGGGGGCAACTTCACATCGTCACTTCTTACACATAACACATGGCATTCTACCCTTGTATATCCCATCTAATACTGGGGAATCCATGTTTCTTCATTTCCTTGCACGTTCACTTTGGAAAATTCTTAGAAATCTTTAAAAACATTCAAATACGCTTTGTAGAAAACTCCAAAAAAATAGAACATTATTTCAAGATAAAACCCAAAATAGTGAAAAATGTCCCAAAACCATCCCACAAAAACAAAGTAGGAGTTTTTTTACTTTTAGTTATTGGTTTATATGGTTTTCGTTTCATTGATTTTTCATCTTATGTAAATATAAAAATGGGATTCATTTTCTTACTTAGATTGAGTGTTACTTTAATCTATTAGGCATTACATTTAGTTCATTTTATCTTACATGCTTGTAGATAGTTGTGTTGTCTGATTAGATTTGATTAATTTATACTTGTTGTTTACTTATTTAGTTTGTTGTCATTTCATCATCATATCATCTATCATCACATCTATACATCATATATCAATAAAGGCTAAGCTACATAATCATGAACATGAAATTAAAAATGTATATTAAGGTAACATCATATAATATCACCAAGAGGAGCAAGAGGTAGTGCCTTCTATCCCCCATTGAACATAGACCATAATAAAAATGTAGATTAAACATGTTATCTCATACAAAAATGTGATAGGTAAAACACAAAGGATTTCATCAACATGTAAAGTGATATCATCAAATGTTGTATCATGATCTAACAACATGTGATACAATAATAAACCACAATAAACTTACAGATTAAGCATGATATCTCATAAATAAAATGTGATACATCGGTAATCCATCAATCATCATATATCTATAAATATCAAATTTCCATGTATAAAATCAATGTATCTCAATACATATCGATGCAAAACGCCATCATGGGCATAGGTAAAAATTTACCTTCATCACAAGACATAATAAAAACAATACAGAAAGTACATCTATACCAAAAATATTCCTTCATCATGAGGCATAATAAAAAACAATACATAAATTTCATCTATATCAAAAATTTCCTTCATCACATGGCATGATCAAAAATAGTAAA
Source organism: Taxus wallichiana var. yunnanensis (assembly GCA_018340775.1). NCBI lineage: Eukaryota > Viridiplantae > Streptophyta > Pinopsida > Cupressales > Taxaceae > Taxus > Taxus wallichiana. The sequence goes on from CM031234.1 coordinate 760,906,928, forward strand.
TATACATTTGTACAAAAGCATGCCTTTATATCAAGGAAATACACCAAAATATACATCTAATATATCGGTAAGAGAGTCAACACTAACTCTTGTCATCTCCAGGACTACCCGGTCTAGGTATGCCACTAGGTGGGGGCATCTCGCTGAGATGGGTGTATGGACATCTCTACCCTATACCGTGTTGAACCATGTTTCTCTCGAGGCTTTCTTTTGCACCGAAAGACCTGTCTTGATAGCATTGATCGCGAGGGATTTTGTGATCTAGATCGTGACATACTACTAGCTATCTAATTGTAATCAAGAGCTCTCTAATTGATCGAGATGGCTGCATGATGATCGCATCCTATAATAGTTATCCTCACCTTCCAAGGAGGCATTCTAGCCTATCAAAATTTGTATTCATGAAGTAGTACCTTCCTGCCGGCGTATCACACTCTGCTCTCACACCGCCTAGCTCAATCTCCACTGGGATTTTTCTAATAAATATTGGTCCCTCTCAGCCTAGAATTATGCACTCTCTATGGCCACGTGATCCCACTCTATCTGTAATTGATCATGTTCTCAGTAATCACCTTGTCTCTATGTGTGATGGCCTCACCCTCTCGATGTAACCTTAAGTTGTAGGGATATAACCTGTTGTAACCGATGTTCCAAGGTAGCTATATGTAAATTGTAGGGTACTGCACCATTGGAAAGAAGTTACGCATACCTCAATTATGATACAGTCTCCTCGCAAGAGACATTCGGGATCCGAAAAGCTCCCCAAGTATATGTTTGTACCTTGTATGCCTCACCCGGCCTCTCTGTGTGCTTTATTCGCCTCTGCCCCCCTTTTCCTTGCATTTTGGTCTTAAGTGAAGAGACCGCCACCCTACCTGGGCAGCGGTCCTATGACCGCCACCTAGGATAGGGTGGTGGTCCCATAACCACCACCCTACATAGGTTGATGGTTCTGTTCACATTATCCGAGAAAGTTCCAACGATCACGTCAAACGTAAAATTTCAATTTCTATCCACATTTTTCAGCTACTTTGCTTTGCATTTATGTTTTGGCTGCCCTATGAATAGTGTTTTCACTTTGTTTAATGGTAAAAGAGTTCCATTCCAAGTTACCTTCTACTGAATGCATTTTCTATAAATAGCCAACTTGTTTTCAAAAAAGGCCCCTCTCCTTCTCTCGTTTAATCATTCAAGATTTTGAGTTTCTTGCTTATAATTCCAATAGTTTCATGTTTTACATCCATTGTTAGTCATCCTTTATTGTTTAGAGGTCATTTTATCTTCTTGTTTCAATCTTGCTTCATTGTTGTTCCACGCAAACTAGTTAAGAGAAAGGGAGTTTCATTTTTAGATTGGAATCCATTTAGAGTTGCAGGTTTTGTCTAGTCACAAAAGATAGTTTCTAAAACTCTCGGCGTATTTGTGTTGTATTCCCGCAATAAATCCCGCTAGGAATTGCATAGTCAAGCTCTGTTCACTTGCACTATCCCTCTCTTACTCGCATTGTATTCGGTCTATATCCAAAGCCGCTATTGTTCCAATACCTTCTTTTGTTGATGCTATCACATACATGCTTTTCTCGGAATCACGAGAACATGAAGGAACACGGAGATCATACTAAGGGGATGAATTTACACACAACTAGATTTACCACTTTTTTTGTAAACTCCAAGTTTGAGCTATCAAAGATCTAGTTACAACGTATCAAATAAAGTAGTAAATTATTTTATTTCAGATCAAAGCTCATTGTCGATATCACTAGGGAATCTATGTGGATTGATATTTTCTGAGAAACTATGATTCATTCCTCACTTCTGAGGTAGGATTGAGAGTCTTTAAATTTAAAACAATTAGTTGCTTAGATATTTATGATAAATTCACAACTCGCACAGAAAATAGCTACACCAAAGCTACTTTGTCTGCTTTAATTCTCATTACTAGATTAGTTGTCCATTTTCTAAATATATTAGAATAGTTTCTCTTTTAATTCCATTAAAATACTTCATCGAAAATACAAAAATAAAATAATACATGCATAGTGTAGATACATCTTTCATAATTAGTTTCTTAGTTTTAGTTAAAAGTTGAATCGTTTTGCATGACAATCCCGGGACCTAGAGAGCCTAGAGAATACATATTTGAACCAATAGTGCCTCAACCAAATCTCCCCACAACACTAGCTGATATAGATCAAGACCTTAAGATACAGGTCTTTCGAGCAATGGTAAACCTACAAGCAATTAGTGAACAACTGAGAGAGTTAAATATTGAAGATGACAAGGCATACACATTTTGGTCAAATCATCCTAACTATAGATTGCCTTGATAGAGCATCTATATGGTACGTACATGAGGAGTCGAAGAGAACAAGTATTTGGTTGCGATCCTCTAGTTCCACAACCTAATGCAAGAGACCTCCTTGGTGACATAGATACTAGATTACGCATTCAACTTGCCGTAACACTTGTAAGGTATTCTAATAAAATTACACAAATTCTAGTTCTAAACATAGAGGTGAAAAGGCATATGGTTATTGGATAGTCGGAAGGAGATATTAACTCTTCATATGACCATAGGAGGCTCGACACAATCATAAACTTATGGTTGTGATCCATAGGTCCCACAACCCAACGGGCCTATTGATCGATCAAACATTGATGTTGTTTTACGGAAACTAGTATTTAGATCCTCACCACTTCCACCAGACATTATTACACAATTCTCTTTATTAAATGTAGCAGCCAACCAAGATAAGGATTTCTAGAGTGGACCAGAGAATCATCCATAAAACCCCAAAGAATCCACTACACCTCCCATCACCATTTTCATGACCTTGTCTAGAAATATACACGAAACTCCCGCAGATCACTTCCCACGTATCCAATAGCCAATAAACAAGATCTTGATAGAGCTTGACATTGATTGGAGCCTCCGAATAGCTATTATATCTGAATGATCCATTACACCAATTCAAGTTAGGAGGGCCTTCTTCACCTTAGATTCACAGATTCCATTATTGCATATTGAGGATATAGGAATTTCTTACTAGTTTGTCTGTATCCATATATTATCCACATTCACCGCCATCTCGGCATGACCTCGGGAGGTCGGGTACAAGGAAGAGTTACTTTTAGATTCCCATGCTTGCATGTCACTTTTCCATCGTACGGTAGCCACCCGCCCACCAACCTATATATCCTCCTCCATATCCTCTCCACCTCTACCATCTCCTCCACCTCTAGGTGGATTATGTGGTGGACTCATGTGCAAGAGTGATAGAGGTGCCTATAAGTGTGTCTCGTAATGGAACTTGAAGGGGAATCCGTGGTGTTAGTACTCTATGGTTGAACCACTACTTGGTGTTGCATTACTATCTACTTCTTGAGCTAGGACCATTATACATGTGGCCCTACCTGTGGAATTTCCTGTGGATCTTCCCGAGCATGTGCTCTAGGATCTGGACCATGTACCCCTTGTGTTGTTACATCTAATATTACCAGTAAAACTATTAAACACCGAGACAAAATCGCAGCATACCATCCTTCATAATCCGGGGTCATCCCTAGATCAACTATTTGTGCTCGTTGTACCCAAGGCTGTGGAACCACCTATAAGAAGCTGGTGTGAGCTCATCCTAGCCTGATTTGGGGCCCTATATGAAAGGTCTATCTGTATCTTCCCATACCACATATCATCACCAAGAATCCCCTGAATGAGACCAAACTCACTAGACCCTCGTCCACTCTGTACCACTCAAGGATATATCTCCTGCTCCCCAATAATGAAGTAATCAATAGCTGGAGTACTCAACTCTTCCACATCCTAAGAGCACTTGATATAACTTGTACAGATGTCATGTAATCATATGAGGTTGTACCTCATCAAAGGACCACCAGTAATAATATGTGTCTCTTTTGTAGGTCAGAATATCATCTCCATCTGGAACCCAACCCATGATAGATGGTTCGATAATAACTTGAGATCATAATTCTCCCGCAGTCATCCAATGGTGATATAATCCTATGCCCATATCTAAAGCAAGATGGTAGGTCTATGGTCTTCGACCATGGTAGGCTATCAAGTGAAGATCTAGAAATAACGAGCTAGTATACACTACCCCCAATAGTAAACCTCTCCCTCGATGAGGTCGTGTATCACTTCAATGAGGCCCAAAGGAAACCGAGCACCAATCTTTTCAAGAAGCAATATGTTACCAAAAAGAGCTAATAGAAATACGATAACCCATCCTAGCCATTGATTTGACATACACATGTTAATGTTAATCAACATACCTTGGCGCGATATGTCTACCACTACAAACATCTTCCCTACACTAACAAATACGGTCTTGATGGATGTCATAGGTAATCAACCGACCCTAGATAGGAACTCACAGAATCTGCCACACATCCTCTATTGTAATTCTCATCTCACAATATGAAGAAAAACATCTGAATTTCATTGCGTCATCTCTTAGCTAAGGTTATGAGCAGGCTATGATCTAAAGTAATATGTGGCATGTGAGCCACGTGTGATAGACCAATCACCTCTAGTGTGATCTCCAAGAAAATTTAGTCATGTCATCTAAATGTCACCTCATAGGCCCGTGAGCCACCTATGTCACTCCCGCATCTCTAATCACTCTAAATCCATCTCAGAGAGTTAACTAGGTCATTTGTTATGATCTTATTCTAACATCTATTCGTTTTCTTTTGTTATCCAATTTTTCTGTTCTATCCTCCAAGTTCTCCTAAAAACTTCCCCATTCTTCTAACAAGGCATTCAAGAATGCTTTATGGCACCAGCACACCCCATACAACATCAATGCCCCCTTTTCTATGTAGGCACCTACTTATATGCGCAGTGCGCTTCATTTTTCTCCCACCCCTAGTTCACGCTAGCACAACACTTTTGGTGCTGCTATCCCCATTCAAGCACATTCGCGCAAACATAGGTGCCTTCGACCATGTAAACACCAGCACATATCCTTAGAAATACTGGCATGAATGTGCATGTGTATCTTGAATGTAGGAGCACTGTTGTGAATTCCTATGCACCCTAAGGACAGTTGGCACTTTTGCGTGTAATTTCTACCCTAATTAATGTGATTTAAGGCTAATAAATACACTACAAAATGATAAAGGTTAAAAGTTTGAATTTATGTACTGTGGGCCATCCATGGGAAGACAAATGTAGTCTCAAACATGATCCGTATGGTTTTTCCAATTCTGCACCTTCACTATTTCCTCTTATAGGTCGAGCTCAATCAACAAAGAAAAAGGTTAGTGTTTTGGTAAATGAACTTGTAGTGATGGTTATTACCCCTTGTGGCATGGTTTATGTACCCATTTTACCTCCCCATGAATGTGTTTCTATCCCTCGAGGTTCTATAGGATGACATGATTATTCTAAATTCTTCTATCACTCTCTGCGATGATTATTTTTAATAAATAAATTGTTTTGACCGTTTTGCTACATTGGGGCATGTTTTTGCTTCCTAGTGACCCTTTCTGCTACTCCGGGCATATTTTTACTTTCTAGCGTCTTTTAGTGATGTCTCATGACTTCATTATTTCTCTAATAATATTTTCTTTGCAAAACTTCAAAAAATCAAAAATGTATAAAAATATTCAAAAATCCAAAAAATAATTTAGTAAAAATCATTAAAAATTCAAAAAATTGTAAAAATTTAAAAAAATCAAAAATTGGTAAACAACATACACGTAGTTGAAGCCTTTATCAAATGTCTTGTCCGTGTTGTCACCCTCAAAATTCCCCTCTTTGTGAAAGACAAAATATGAAAATTTTGAGTTGGTCCCCTTTAGAAGTGTTTAAGTAAAGTAAGAAGTTTGGAAAGATATAAAAAATCGCTCTTTGAAGTCTTTTTAGTGTTGTGCGGGTAAATCAGATATTTCTGTCCCTCATGTCCCAAGTACTGTTGGGCATTTTATTCCCTGATTTACCAATTTCTCTGCAATACTATGCTTGTGCGGATTTTTCAGATATTTTTGTTCCTCATGTCCCAAGTATTGTCGATCCTTTTTCCCTATTTTCCTCTTTCTCCGCACTACACTACTTGTCGGGTTCATTGGTCGAATCGATTCTGCGCATCCCAAGTCTTGATGGACCTTCTTTGCTGATTTTTTTATTTACCCACATCACTTTTCTCATCAGCTTTCTTGGGTTTGCACGTCTTTCATGTCCCCATGTCTCGTGGACCATTTTTGCTCTCTGGACCCGCTTTTCCCGCATCGGCCAAATCGGTTCCTCATGTCCCTCATGTCCCGATGTCCCATGGACCATTTGTGCTCTCTGGACCCACTTTCTCCACACTCTTCTTAGATCAGGTATTTTAGCTTTGTGTGCCCCTCACGTCCCAACGTCCCACAAACTGTCTTGGCTAATTTTTTCCACTTTTTCCTTTTTGAGTCAGTGCAAGGACTATTAATTGTGCTTTTATGATTTTCTCTCTCACTGTATATTTAAAGGGGATGACCATTCATTCATTTTTCACCTTGCCTGCTTATTTCTCCTCACTTGTATTTATGAAAAATTAATCCGTTTCCCGCTTGCATCTATGCTTCCATATCTTCTCTTGCAGGGATTATTTTGAGACTATGTTTTCACTCCATTGAAATATTTTCCCTCCTACCTCTATCACGATGAAAATGCAATATCAAGGGCATGAACACCTCCCTTCCTTGGAAACCTTTGTACCTAAGATTGGCGATAGTGAAGCTTGACATCTAGATCTTGATGATTTCTAGAATAGATTGGGATGCGACAGCCCTACCCCCATTGCTCAGATGATCAAAGATAGTGGGATTGCATTTGTTGCAGGCTTTCCTATTTCTGTGCAATGTGCGGATATTGTGCTCGCATGTGGTGCTCATTTCAGTCCTGAGTCAAAAGAAATTATTGATGTTCATGGTGAAGTGGTTGCATACTTGGATTCTAAGGCCATCGCACTACCCGCGCGCATTCCAGTAGTAGAAGGATCCAACACTCTCACCCTCACCCAAGCACAAGTGTTGTTCGATCATGACAACAAGAAATACAAAGCTAGGGTGGCCAAATATTGGTTGAAGAACCCTAAAAAGGGGGCATCCTAACTTTCAAAAACATTGTTTAGGGTTGACTTCAAAGAAGAGCTCTCAGACATTATCACCCTACTTGCTAGAATCATGGGGATGCCTTCTACAAATGAATTTCACTATTGGATGTGTCCTTTCATCAACATCATTTGTGAGGGTAAACAAAATTTGAATTGGAGTGAGATCATTTGTGAGAATTTGATAGAGTAGCTGGAGAATGTTCATAGAACCCAAACATTCTATATGACCTCCTACCTCATGTACACCCTGACGGCCTCCAGGGAATGGCTTGGCTTCACTTTTGTTGCAGACAAGAAAGATGCCCCCATATATGAATACTTCCCTCAGTTCACCCTCAAAGTCAACAACCATAATTTCAGGAGGGTTAATGATGCATTCACCATGTACATTGTAAGGCTTCTAGAGGGTGACACTGCCAGATATTTTCTAAAGAAGCCAAGACTTTGATATCTAAATATGGAAGCTTCTTCACTCAATTCAAAAAGTTCTCATATATCGGATGGCTTGTTTCGAGGGAGCACCCCTAAAGCTACCCATGTTCTGCAATGATAAAATGGCTCTGGTCGAGCTTTGCAGGTAGTTGGATAAACTTCACCAAACCTGTAGAGATAAGAAGATTTTTGGCATTCATTTCCCTATCTCCTGGGAAATTATACATGCAAGAAAACCTTGGATGCACAGAATATTGATAGGACCATTTCTCCTCTCACCGTTCATTTCTTCAAATCCAGAACTTGTTTTGACATCAAGGGCTATATTGCCGAGAACCTCATAATAGTTTACTATCATCATCCCAACACTAAAGATTACTGATTGATTGGGCTGACTATGCAGATGATTTTGAGGCAAGAAGAAGATATTTCAGTAGATTCTCTCTTCAACAAGTCATAGACTTCAACCTCTATAAAGTTCCTAAAGGGCTCAAAGATGATGATGAATATTTGTAGTCTATTGAATATGAAAGGTCTATTCAACACACCCCTCTAGAAACCATTGATTGGTTTGTGAAAGAGAAAGATGATTTGAAGGAGGTAATTAACCCTGTCATTATAAGAACCAAACTCTAGTTTGATAGGAAGATGCAAATCTTTAGGGTGAACAAGGCCAAATCCTCTTCATGAGAAACTTCCTCTCCTAGGAAGGAGGAGCATACACCCAGCATGGAAGCACCTAAACAATCTACCCCTTCCTCTTCGGTAAAGGTTCCTGAACAGTCTACTCCATCTTCTTCAACGAAGGTATATTTAAAGAAAGGTAAGGCCATTAAACAAGAACCAGTTGAAGAAGAAGTTCTCATGGAGCAACCTGAAGTCCCTATTAGGCCAGAAAATGTTATTGTTCTGAGTGAAGATGATAGTGAAGAGATGAAGGGAAAAGAGACAACCCCTGTCATTGCTTTGAGATTGAAAATGAAGAACAAATGACTGAACCTCTCAGTTTGGTTGATACCCCTTCCAAAGATCTCTCTGAAATTGTGCCAACTTCTCCACTAGAGACATCGTAGTACAAACACTAAGTGCAATGAGTTCACTTGCACTTGGACCTATTGCCCCTACTTCTTCTTCTTCTTCTTCTTCTTTGGTTCAACCTTTTGTTGATAATAAGAAAAGGAAATCCTCTTCTCAGGTGATAGTTCCCAATTTTGATGTTGTGGCAGCTCTACTCGGTACTACTCCTCCTTCAGAAAAGAAAGCAAAGACCACCTCTAGGCTAGTGATAGATTCAAAAGGTCAGCAGTTCATGGAGATAGCTAAGCCTAAGGTGGATAAGGAGGAGAAATATATTTTGGTTTCTGACTTGGAGCTTACAAGAGTTCCACTGGGAGAATCCACACCTGAAAGTGAGGTCCACAACCTTAGAGAAACCAGTAACCAGAGTCATTGAACGAGTGGAGAAGGAAAGAAAACTATGGAGAAATTGGAAGAACATAACCAAGTTCTTTCCAACTTCATAAAATCATTATTGGCAAAAGATGAAGTCTTGGATCCAACTCCATTGGCCGCTCTTCCACCTCCCATAGTTCTCAACAAAGATGAAGTTCAAACTATCAAGGACATTCACAAATATACCACCTATGGGAAAGCCATTAAAGAATTGATGGATGATTTGATAGTAGCTGGACTGAACTTCATTGGGAGGCCTTCAAATCATATGAGAAGGTGTCCAATTTGTAGCTGAAGTTCACTGCAACAATCAATGGCTTGAACAAAGAATTAAAGCTCTGGTGTGAATGTATTCAAGATCTTCATTTGATGGGCCAGACAGATGAGAAAATCCTATTGGCTAGTAAAGTGTTCGATGAAGCCAAGAACAACCTGTCAAGAACATGGATTTTTAGCGTTGAATGGAAGATTAAGGTTCTGGAAGAAGCACTAGGAGAAATGAACAATATGTGGAAAAAGGAGAAGCTTTCAAGGCTTGTGTTTTGTCTACCTTCAAAGATGTTCACTGTCAAATTTAGAATGAAGCCACAGGTGTTCCTTTTTCCATTCAGAGATCAAGGCTCAGTTTAATGCCTTCATCAAAGAATATTTGTTCAAAGAAGAGTCAATGACCAAGGAAAAGATGAAGGATGTCTGCTCTCTCCAGTCATCCATCACCGAAGCCAACAAAGAATTTCTAGAGAATACAAAATTTGATAAGGATATGGAGAAGTGTCTTGGCACATGGACTCATGCCACTTCCAACACTACCATTCCAAAATGCATGGAGATAGCTGAGGTGTTGAAGAGGTTCAGGCATCGAATTCTTAAGTTAGTTTGCCCCTCTAGGCCTCAGTTGGATGTTTCTACTTCGGGGTCTTGAGACACTTATTTTATTTTAAGGTTGTGAAACCTTTGATGTAATTTTAATTAAATACTTTCTATTGATGTATTTCTTAATTAGTCTTTAATATTTTGATTAAAAGAAGTTGTAACCGAATGTAACTATTTTGTAAGCTATATAATGGGCTCTCCATGCCATTGTTAAGGGTGTGGGAAACTCTGATACTTTTGAAGTGTAAATAGAATTGAAAGCAATCAATACAGAAGAATTTTCCTCTTGTCTCTATCTTCATCTGATTATCCTTTCTTGCTCATCTGAAATCTATGGATCATTAATCTTTTATGTTAAGAAACTTTGTGTTCTTATGGATGTGATTTCTAGAACTTTGTGTCTATGGAATAATATCTTATGATTGAATGTGAATGATTCTATTTTGTATCACCCTTGCTCAGTACGTATAAGGTTATATTCTACTATCTATATCTCCTGAAAGTATTGTTATATTCTACTCTTCCCATTTCTTAGTTCTTCTATTCTTTTGTATTGATAATCTAGTTTCATATAAAAACATTTCAAGATATCAAAGGTCCTCATTAATATGAAAGTTGTACATTTGTATGTAAGATTTGTTGTTTGCTTTCAATAAGGGAACCTCTCCCATAAAGAGGAGGGACTTGTTATCCCCTAACTTTGGGTCACTATAAGAGTGCTAAATTAAAACCAATAGTCCTCAAACATCAAAAATTTTCCTACAAAAACATATTTCTTAGGTTATTTATTATTCTTATCTCAAACAACTTGCAGATCCTTGAGATCTACTTGTATTAACAAATTCATCTAGCTTACTATGTTGGTACTCTCATGCAATAGTGAGTTTCCAAGGACTATGTCATACTGCAAGAATGCTTTCCATGGGACTACTTGTGTCCTCAGTTATTCCCCTTGCATGTATCCTTACTTGGGGTGCCATTTTTAACCCTTGCCTTTACAATATGAACATTCGGGAACAAAATCTTGATAATAAAATCATTAGTACAACTATCTTGATCATTTTTGTTTGAGTATGTATTATTGTACTTGTTTCTCTATTGGGTTAGTTGGTTTCCTTTCTCGTATTGCATTGCATTATGTATGTTTTTGAGTTATGCATTTTTAGCAATGAACAAATGTCGGTAATATAACTTTTCATGTTATTTTACACTTTTTTATTTTAATAAGGGCCAATGATGTAGATGATAGGGGAAACATGATGAAATAAAGTTTCTTATTGAATGATTGGATACAAATAGATATTCCCATATTCTTCGTTATGATGTCTTATCACTACTAATTTTTCTTTCAAATCACCTAGGGAAATAAACAATCATGTTTATCCCTATCCCTATTTCTTTTATATGTTTCCATCATATTTCAAATCATTGATTGACTTCATCTATCACCCCATCGACACTCGAGGGGGCACCCTTCATTATACTATTTTTTTCAAAAATTTATTTGTTTACGTTTGTCTACTATGTTTGAAGTGATGTCACTTCACCTCAAACAAGGGGTTTATGTAGACACCTATCAACATGAATCCAAGACTCGATAATATTTCACTAAGAACTCCTTGTGCTATGATTATTTTAGTAATGCACAACTTTTGGTTTGGTGGTAGTAATCTGAAACACAACAACAAACATAACACAAGAATACCACAGACTATGAAAAAAAAAAGAATGATGAAAAATTTGGAATACAACTGTAAAATATATTATTAACATGGAATTATTACAATCTCACCCATGAATTACTCTAAGTGTTACCAACTCCACTTGATTCCAACAATGGTTATGGGAGAAACTTCACAATTACTCCTCTTGATGACTTCCTTAACACACCTTCACAAAGAATCCTTTATTCATAAAATAATTATTACAACTTTTCTCTATGATAAATGAGAGGGGACGGCCTCTCTATTTATAGGAATTCAGGCTTATCCACCCTATCTCTAAGATAGGATAGGAAATCTCTTCCGGCCAATCATATTCCATGCCTAAACTCTTTCCTTTACATGTAGGCTTATCTTCTAAGATAAGATAAACCTTATCATCTCACATGGGTTCCACCTTTTTAGACTTTTCTACAAATAAAATACACAAAATATTTATGACATCACTCCTTGTCCTTATTACAAATATAATATTTCTAATTCCTAATCATGTAGACCCTACTTCTCTACTTACCCCAACTTTGACATTTTAACATTACTGGACCACTTATGACAAATATTTACTTTTTACCACAACATTCCTTTTATACTTTGACTATTACCGTACTCTACTTTATTGGCAGCACCATACTGATGGCACCGTTATCTTCTATTGGATGCCACTACTAATTATACTTAACAACATCTTATTCCTAATACATACATTAATAAAATAGAAATTACGGAGGAAAATTTTAATGTCGACACACCTAAATTCCACTTTTGCAATCTTATTGCCAAAAGCATGCTAATCACTCACATTCTTACCATTTCCATTATAATTAGTGGTTTCCACTAATTAAGTAACGCTTCTTACCATTTTGGTTAAATAAAAATTCTTTCTTGATTATCTAGCCTCTTTTACATTCGGATGCCAATTTTTGACACATCGTAAGTCAAAATGCTCTTTCCGAACACACAATTAGCGATTATTAGCTAATTAAGCCTATTTTACCCTTGTTTTGGTCAATAAACACTATTATTGGCTTAAAAACCTCTTCCAACCATTCAAAATCACCCCACTTCCCTCCATAGCATCTCAAAAAGCTTCAAAAGCTTATCCTAGCCTCCTAATTGACCCTAAGTGGTTGATTAAGGCTCCTCACATCCTAATCACTTGCTAATTCATTAATCATGATTACAAAACCTTAATATACTTTGTGATTTTAGTCCAACATGCACCAAGATGCAATTTTTCCTCAAATATAAAACTATTAAAATTACTAACCACATACCTTTAAATTTTATACCATGCTTTGAATTTCATATCATATAAGAAATGTGATTAAGATTCAAACTCAATCTTTACCTCTAATATTCAACGAGGTTAGTAGATGGGTATCCAATATGACCTTGTATTCAATGTCGGAGATACCATCTCACCTCTCTTGAAGTAGCAACAAACCCAATTTGATTTCCCTCCTAGATCTAATTAGGTCTATGTTAGTTATCAATTCATACTAAGTAGGCATGCTTTCGCTAGGATTTATTTATATCATGTTAATTGTTTTAAGCATTCCATTATGTTGTTATCATTGATGTAACTTTGTTAGATACATAAAGGATTTGTTAATATACTATGTGGTGCTAAAGTATTATTAGTTTAGCTTTGCTTAAATTTTTAGTAGTCTTTAGAGTGTAATATTATTGAGGGGGAAGAATAAGCATGATGCCCTTGATTGATAGTTGATGAATGTATTATCTCGATGATAGTCAAAGATAAGGTTCCTCCATCAGATGCTTATGAAGATAAAGGCATCTAACCATACTCTAAGATTAGTGGTGCATGAGATAAACACTTTATAGGGAAATTAATCTTATGTACATGTGACTTATGAGGATAATGCATAGTAGATGGAAACCCATGTGAAGTAAATCGAGGAGGTGATGCACACCTATGTGAAGTAGAATGTGGAGGTGATAGAAACCTATATGAATCAAAATGAGGTTGTGATGTATAATTATTTGAAGGATTTTTCTGAGTGGTGGACCTAGACTAATGTGATGGATTGGCACGATGAGACTTTGTATAAACCGATGAGCTAGGAGAAAAAAATCCTCTAGTTTTTAGATGTCGCGGGGACCTAGATTCTCTAAAAAGTACAATGGAAACCTCAAGGAGAGGATGCAGCCATGGAGTGGATGGCAAAACACCATTAATAGTAATGACTTGCCTATTGTGAATGAACTTTAGACATAAATGATGCATGGAGATGATAGCCTTAGTTGCATGGAGTCAGGGGAGACCTAAGAGCATGTCACACCCTGCAATTGATGGTGCCATAAGAAAAGACACAAGCATTGTAAGAGGAGTGATGTTATTGGAAGCTTAACATATCCATATGAATTAGGAATTGGATATGAAATCTGTGAGAGTGGATAGCCAATAGTGACAAGAAGTGCAATAGAACATGCACTAATGTGAAATGAAGGATCGACCATAGTGTTATTGATAGAATTGGATCTAATAGAAGCGCTAATGTGTAAGCGATCAGAAGAGAATGTAGCATGATAGTCATGATCGGAGAAAGTAATAATCGGTGGGGATGTCTTAGTATGAGAAACTAGAAAATAAAGAGCCCCGATGCAGGAGGAGGCACTACGCGATATGTATGATTGGTTGAGGAATCATTCACTTGCTTATCATGTTTTGGAAGAGGATTTTTAAAGATCTTGAGCTTATGATTTTCATTGACAAGTGTCAAATCCATAGGCTTAGGAAGCTCAATTGCATTATTATCAATCAGATCTTGAATGAGATTATGAAGTTTGAAACAATGATCTATAGAATTTCCAACACATTAGTGATAGTCACATCTAAAATTTTCGTTGTAATTATGAATCTTAGGATGAGATGGACCTAAATTGAGTGGCGGAGTAAGTGTAATAATATTTCTCTCAATAATTTTTGGTAATAGAAGATGCTTTGAGTAATACTCAATTTTTTGTATGTACGCTTATGTGGTTTCCATGTAAGCTCATTACTAATATATACAACGTTGAAAATGGCTTTAGCTTCAGTAAGTTTTGTTGATGGCTTGAAATTTTTTTTTCTTTGAAAGCACATAAATGATGAATCATGTTCTGATACTTAAGCTTTCCTATAGATAAGAGTTTAGTTCCACGTAACTTAAGAGTATGAAACAAATGATTAAATGATGGAGAAGTATCGAACATGAAAGTATCTTGTAGAGGCGGTAATAGACTTTACACAAATAGATCTTGAAGGTCATAGTCTGTAAGAGTACATTAGACATCTTAACTAAGTTATTTTTATATCATAAGACATCATTTTCTAGGTGTTCTTTAGATCCTTGTTTAAGTTATATGAGTTGGGCATAGGATATTTTAGAGATGATATTGATAGAGAAATGAGTGATAAAATAATAAGCTACATATGTGAAATATGTTACCAAATGGACATGTAGGTCATAGAACCAACGCATTGCATAGTCTTAGAGACTGTGAGGAAATATATTTGCTAGCAAAGTGTGATCATTAACATAGTCTATAAATGCTACATGACATGCTCAAAGATTCTCTTGAGGGTCATCATGGCCTTTGAATAGAGGTAAATTGGGAGTGAAAAATTGAGAGGAATTGGATATACAAAAATGGCAAGTGTGAAATGAGTATGAAGAAGTGAAGTGAAATCAAAAGATAGCGATGCATGAGAGGTAGCTAATTAAATTTGGTGAATTTTCATCTGTAGATCCTAATATAAAGAATTTAAATCATAAGTATTTGAAGAATCGTTATGTTGTGCATTAGAAGCATTAGGTTGAATGATGGGAGTGGAAGTAGTAGGAATAGAAGTAGAAATATGAAGGGGTTGAGTGGTGGCCATGGCAGCTGAAGAAGAACCTACAAGTGGTGTTGAAGTATCACAATTACTTTTAAGCAGCAATCATGGCATAAAGAATATGTAGAAGATGGGAAGGATTATCACGCAAATATTGACAAAAATTGGTGATCTTGTCTAATTTTTCTTTGTCAACATTTTTTTATTCATCATATGAGTGTTCATTATCAAATGCTTCAATTCTTTCAAGATGCACTTGGTGAGAGTTAGAAAATGGATTCTTGATTTCATCCATTGATTTAGAAACCCTATGAAAATATGGGGAAGCTCACGATGCTCAAAAGACCCAAAATACCACTATGTGTGACATTCATAAGAAGAAAAATCCTAAATAATGAATGTGGAAATCGAGAAACAAGTTCACCAAGTGATTAATTAAATATAGAATTTATTAATGCCTAAATCTAATTGTAATGTAGCATAAATGAATAATAAATTAATTTCATAATAGACCGAAGCAAATAAGCTATTGATATTTAAAACTCTAAGTGTGAAATGAGGAGATAAAATGAATTAGTTGTTTCACTATGATCCCAAAGGTGTACATAACTAGAGAACTAGAAAATCCAAAGTGCATATTATCATAATAAAGCCCAAAAAAATGAAGTGGTGCTAGAATATACTTGGGTTGGGGATCTATGGAGGGTCAAGAGCACCCGGGTGTTCTAGACCTATTTTATGCACTGTGACTCTGCAGAAGCTCTAAAAACTATTTTATTTAGTTCATGTGATTTTTTTATCCTTCACTTCTTGTCGCTAGTATGTCACACCAATCCCACGGATGTCGTCTCAGTAACCTCTGATGAATAAATGACCTGTAAAACCCTAAAGTGCATCAAATTCAAAAAATAAAATAATGCAAATGAGGATTCAAACTTTCCTAAGTTATCAAATCGGTGATATTATGGCAAAGAATTACACTACATTTTAGACCCAATGTAGGTCTATGTGTGTGAGTGGAATTGTGCCTAGGTGGATTTTGTGCGTGTTGTACTTGATAGTAAGAAAGTAGTTAGATTGAAGAAATTTAAATAGATGTTTGCATGAAATAATGAAATTCCCCTCCTATGATTATATGCGTAAGTATCAGTCCCTTGCCCTTGTCATGTGGATGCTAGATGGATGCTTGAATGTTGTTGATAATGGCCTTTAAATGTAACCTTAGGTGGTGATAGTTAATGTTTAGTGTTTGGTCCCTTATTATGATCACATAACTTTATATTTATATGATTCTCTTGCTTAAATTTTGTAATTAACCCCTAAAAGGATGAATACAAAAAGATAAGATGCCCAAATAGCTAGAAAGGACCCAAAATATGTGAACAAAGTACAAAGAGGTCAGGGGCATCCAAAGGGGACGGGGGTGCACAGAGCTGGTGTCCTGCTAGGAGTTAGTTTCTAGAGTGAGAAATTTTTGAGTATGAAAAGAAAGACTAGGATAGGAGTGTAAGATCAACCATAGAATCAAAAGGCAAGCAAATATGGCCAAAGACATGGATCAATTAGTAATTTTCTCACTTAGGAATCAAAGGAATAGTATTATATGATCAAGACTAGATAGATACCTAATGTGTGTGATTTAGGGTCTACAGTCATTAGTCTATTTTGAAAAAATGACTATTAACATAATTACTTCTTAAAATTACAAATTCAACGATTGATATCGAATGCAATATTATTTGTGGATAATTCATTGTTGACTATATTTTTGGTGTATATATAAGTGATGGTGTCTACTTTTATAATCTATGTTTTTTTGAAACAATGGAGCATTTTTGAATTGTAGGATTGTTTCTATTTTGCAACGGTTGGTAGATTGTGAAAAAAATTGCACATGAGGTCTTTCCACCCCTAATGCTAACAACTACATATACAAAATCCACCTTCCATTAAGATTTAATGTTTTCCTATGTCTTACTCTAAACTCCCATTTTGGCCTAATTGGGAGGATGTTGGTGAAGGGTTAGAGGGAATCATGTAACATAATAACATGAAGTGGAGATGTTATCTCACAAGATAGTTAGAGGACCTCAAACAGATTTGAATGATCTCATCGACATTACCACCAAAAAGAATAAATGATTTTTACAATTCCTAACCAAATTCTAAATTTGAGCTCTTTGAAGGTTACTTGAGGGACCACAATGACCCATTTCTCAAGGAGAAATTCCTAGACCATTAACCATAACATCCACATTCTCCCTAACATCGAAGGTTTTATAGAGTCTCCTTCACCATCACTTGTAAACAAAATCTTCCATATATCTTTTATTCTAGTTTGTTTCTACCCTTACCTATCAAGATCTCCAACATAATCCTCTTTGTTAAGAGACAACATAGCATCAACAAAACCAATCAACATTTTCATTAGATTTTTGGATGTTCATGCCCTATAGTTGGTGCTCTTGCACAAAGTATATACCATGTTTTTTCTTTTGTTTGTCTTCGACATTTACATTATTAAAACACATAATAATGTGATTGTAGTAATCTATAAAGTTGAAAATATAATAAAAAGTAGGGATTTTCAATTTGATAGCTATTATGAATGTACCACCTAGGTGTGATTGCTATTATAAGGAATAATGAGAGTTATCTTTTCCATAATGGTACATTGGAGCGGAACATGTTTTTCTCCATGAATTCCTTTATTGACTAATGTTATGACATCATAAACCATCATTTAATTAATTTTAAAAGAACACCCAAAGTAAGGAAATTTATTTATATTTTCTTCAAAGTATTTTTGGTGTATGATATATGGAAGAGGGATGGAAGCCTCATAAATATTATTGATGTTCAATAAAATCAAGTATAATAGGAATGGTTGCAATATTTATAGATATTGGATAGCTGGGTATAGACAAACAAGATGTTGCACAAGTACAACAATAAACATAGATATAGTAGCTTCCAAAATACATCCGGGAAGCACAAATAAATAAAAACAAATATGTTGCTGCAAAATGCAACAATAATCCTACAAAAACTTTACGTATGCATAAAAAACAATATAATGGTTATATAAACATAACCATATAATAATAACTCAAAACTACCTAGTTACCTAAGTAACCAACAAGTTACCACTAGTAAAGTAAATACAATGCATAATTAACCTAGTAAACTAAGTTTACTCAACATTCACCCCCTTAATTTTGCATTTCCTTAGGGGATGAGGATAACAATTTTCTTAACGACTTGAACTTGTCATGTGCAAGTGACTTTGTGAATATATCTTCTCGTAGTTCAGCTATTGGGAAAAATTGAAGTTATAGGTTGTGTTTCAAAACATTCTTGCATATGAAATGAACATGTACCTCAATGTGATTAGTTCTCTCATGAAACACTGGATTGCGAACAAGTTTGAGAACACCTTCATTATCAACATACAAGGTGGTAGGTTTTTATTGTGGTATTCTAATTCCTTCCAATATGTGATGTAGCCATATCGCTTTGCAAACAACTCCACCTATAGCATGATATTCCACTTTTGTATAAGAGAGAGAAACAAAGTTTTGTTTCATTATTCCCCATGATATCGGTCTAGATCCCAAAAATAATACAAATCTAGAAGTGGATTTCTTGTCATCAATGTTACCTACATGATCTAAATCGAATATCTAGTCAAGAATAATTGATCATTCTTCTTGTATTATAGACCAAGATCTATTGTACCCTTGAGATATCTCAAGATCCACCTTGTTTCCTTCTAATGATGAAATTTTGGTTCCTGCATGAACCGTGATAGATAGCTCACTATAAATATGATATCTGGTCTATTATAAGTTAGGTAAATGAGACTCTCAATCAACTGTTGATAGAGAGATGCATCTACTATAGGAGATGGATCTAAACGAGATAACTACAGTATCATCTCCATAAGTGTAGCAATAGGTGTGTAATCCATCATCCTAAATTTCTCGAGAGTTGGCTTAGTATAATTCAACCGAGAAACAGATATGTGATTCTCTTCTGTCATACTTCTAATCTAAGATAGTAGTGCATGATCTCGAGATCTGTCATGTCAAATGATTGATTAAAATCTTTCTTTTTTGCATCAATCATATTTACTCAACTACCAGTGATGAATAGATCATCAAAACATACAAAAGAAACCATGATCTCCCCCTTGATTTTTGAGGTAGATATTGGGATCATATGGATTTCTGATGAATCCATGTTGAATAAGATGCTCATTAGTTTTGGTGTACCAAGCTCGAGGTGCTTTTTTAAGGCCATACAAAGATTTCTGAGTCTGTATACCTTTGTTTCTTCTCCAGGTATAACATAACCCTCAAGTTGAGTCATGTAGAATTCTTCTTATAGATATCCATTTAGAAAGTCACTTTTCACGTCCATCTGATGGACTTTCCAACCAAATTGTGTAGCTAGAGAAAATATCATCCTGATCGTTTTGATCTTAGTTATGGGAGAAAATGTCTCCTCATAGTCTATGCTTCCTTATATGCATACTCCTTTGCTACCAATCTCACTTTATACTTGTCTATGGTCCCATATACTTTGTACTTTGTTTTTAATATCCATCTGCAACTAATGGGTTTCTTTCCTGGTGGAAGATCAATAAGCTACCAAGTGTTATTTTTCATCACTAAATGATATTCAACATCCATGGCATATTTCCAAGATTTTGAATATAGGGATTCTTGACAGTATATGGCTCAAAAGATTCAACAACTCTACTCATCAAAGAAAATTTTACTTCTTCTCGTGTTTTACTATGATTCTGGTCCAATGGTGGATGTATCCAGTGGAGCATCCAATTTTTCATCTCGTATCATATTAGTATACCACTTGGGCATATGTTGTACTTCTCCCATGGGTCATGGTTTTATCTAATAATCACCATAATCCCCATCATCATTGTCATCATCAACGGGAACATTAGCTTCTATTTTTACAATAGGTGAAATATCTACATCAAGTGAGTCTAGAGGAGGATTCTCAACTTCCTTCTTCTCAAAGAACTCAACATATCTACTAGTGTAGAATTTCCTAGTCTTTAGATCCATCAATCTGTACCCAAGAGTATATTCATTATAACTAATGAAGATGATTTTTGTGACTTCATATCCAATTTATTTTTATTCTTCTTGGGTATGTGCATGCTTGTTTTGCACCCGAATACTCTGAGGTGTGCAATAGATGGCTTCCTCTTTGACCATGCTTCATGTGGTGTTACTCCATCAAGAGAAACTGTGGGCACTCTATTTAACAAATATACAACTATCTTTTTTGCTTCTACCCAAAATTTCCTCGCTAATCTAGAATCATCGATCATACAACGCACCATTTCCATGATAGTATGATTTCTTCTCTCAACAACACCATTCAATTTCGGTGTGTGTAGAGGAGGCATCTGCCGATGAATAGCATGAGTTCTAGGTAGGATTTGAACTCATTTATGGTGAATTCTCCCCCTCGATCTGAGTGGAGATATTTGATATAACAATCAATCTCATTCTTTATAGCCACTTTGAACTTTTTGAAGTTCTCAAAATATCCATTTTTCTTATGAAGACAAAATATCCACATTTTTTTTGAGTAATAATCAACACATAACATGAAGTACTGAAGTCTAGAATGACTAGGTTGCATCATATTACAAATATCGATACAAACCAAATCAAGATAACCATGAGCTCGATAAGTACTCTGTTGGAATGAAGATCTGTGTTGTTTTTCTACTAGGTAGTGAGGAAACTTATCTATATCCTTCTAGAGAGATGGAAATCCTCTCACCATGTTATACTGGCGAAGTGTTTCGAGATATTTAAAACTAATGTGACCAAGTCTCTGGTGCCATAACTATGTTAATGAATAATTCTTAGCCACAAGTGCTTGAACATCTTTATGGACAAATTCAAGCTAGAACATATGCCCCACATCATAGGCTTTTGCAACAATTTTTGAGCCTCTTGATTTGTCTCAAATCAATCACACTTTCTTACCAAAATGACTATGAAAGTTAATCTCCGCATTGTGATTTAGAACCTAAATTACTTATAGTATATTCCTTGGTAATCCAAGGACATATAATACATCTGATAGTCTACAATTTTGTGAACCAAGAGGTAGAGAAATGTTCCCAATACCACTGTACATTATAATAATCATCATCACCTAAAAACATGGTTTTTCAAATTTGTTTCCTTAGTGTAGTAAACCAAGATTCATGCACTTCTGATCATGTGTTGAGTGGCTCTTGAATCGACATACCAAACAACACTTGATGATGTGGATGGTTCACTGTAAACGAGTAGTGTATAAAAATTCCTCATTGTCTAAATGCTCTTCTTTCTCAGCTATATTTCCTTGTTGTTAGGTTTTCTTCTCCAGTTCCCCTTATTTTTCCCTTGATTGTAATGTGAATGTACCTTATAATATTGTTGATTTTGAGGTCCGAATAACTTGATGAACCTTTCTTGTATGTATTATACCAATAATATTTTATATCATGTCCTCTCATATAGATAGGAAAATTCTTATTGTTCTTGTCCCCATGTTGATGTTGATGTTTTTTTTGGACTTTTGAGAAGAATGAAATTTTCCTTTTCATTTTTCTTTCTGATGAGAAGATAGTGCCTACTCCTCTTCATCATCTTTATTATACATGTATTCCTCTTGTTACAGAGATTCACCAACTTGTCAAAACCAACTTTCTGATCTGGAAATTTTAGGGTCATTAAAAAAATGTGGTAAGAAGGAGGAAGTTATCTCTAAAAATGGGAATGAGAGCATAATCAATGACCTCCTCTTAAGAAAGCTTCCACTTTCTCATTTTGTTTGAATTTTAGTGTGTGTAACTGACTCTACAAATTCATAATTTTGTTCTTTTTGTCCTCATACATGGTGCTCATTTTATCCCACACTTCTTTGGTTTTTTTGCATCTCAAATGTGGGGTTACACATCATTAGACACTGTAAACAATATTATGACTTTGGCCTTCTGATTGGCCTTGTCAAACTATCTTTGTTGAGTTGCATCATCTTATGATATTATTGTAGAACCATTTACAATAGGCCATATCTCTTCAAACTCAAGTTGTGTTCTGATCTTAGTATTTCATGCAACATAATTATCTCCTCTTAGGATCTCGTGAGTGTGGAGTAATGAACTTAGGGGCATTGGTGCCCATTTTTCTGAATTCACTGAGAAAGGGTAAGGCTCTTATCACTCCAGGTATATGATCTCCCAATCTATATACCATTATTATTATATAAAAAACCTTTATATATATACACCCTTCTAATATACATGTCGGTACGTGGAAGAATATAGCCCTTTAGATATACTTGGTGGTATGTGAAAGAGGCATTAACATACATTAAAGAATTTGATACATGGTTCCAAGACAGTACTAAAAGGGGTCTATATGATTATTAACACCAGCTCAAATGAATATCCTCATACACACGCAAAACTTTTCTATATACTTAGATAATTTTAGGGTCCATATTTATTTCGTGCAATCATTCATAAACATATGCGATGGCTCAAATTTTGTGCACTATATCCTTATTACTCCTTGTCGATTCATAGGGATGATGCGTAGATGACATTATTGCAGCTATATTAGGTGTTAAGTGCAATAGTAGTTGTGATGGCTTTACCCATAAGTGCTTCCCAGAGGCACTATATATACCGAATGCTTTGTGAAAGGAAAAAAAATGTTTTATGAGGCCCTAGTGGCCTCTGGAGCTCATAATGGCTCTTAGAGTGAAAACAAAAATGCAAAAAAAGGCTAAAAAGTAGTATTTAGATGTCCCCCTTTACCAAAAATTCTCATAATCAAGTTTTAAGAAAATTATGAGAAAAAATATTACCCCAAATTAGGGTTTTTCTCACTAACTTTAGTAGTGGGTTTCTTTGTAATTATGGGATTTAGCTTGTGATTGTTTCTGCTAAGTATGGAAGTCTGTGCTAAAAGTCCTCCAAATGAAATAATCCACCGATTAAAAAGTTTTAATAACAAAGGCAAGGATGGGGGATTCGAAATCAACACTACCCTCCACCAAGACTCTTGAACCAGCCAATGTAGCGTTTATGGCACATATATAATGAATTGGAGAAATATGTATTTAAACACTATGAAAATCACTAACCTTTTTCAACACCGACATGGCAGATTTTTGGAGGGAATGTGTGATAAATGATCCACGTGGTAGCGTGCTTGGTGTTGGAGGTTTACGGCTTCTTGAGAAGCTAGATCTAAGCTCTTCTGGGAGCTTTTTTTTCTCCTTTGTTGATAGTTTTGTATGCACCTTAGATTGTTTTTCTATGTATTTTGTTTGGAGGGTTGTTTGATATTGTGATGTCACTTTGTTATTTATTTCCACCATTTTGGAGCTTGAACCAGTCTTTAACTCATGTGCGGGGATGTTTAACAAGTAACTTGGTCACCGGGAGTGTTGAACACTACTCACCTTTTGTTTGCAAAGCTTGGTCTCTTGCAAATTCATAGCTAGCTTCGGTGAGGGGGCATTTGTGTGCTCGATTTGAGATCCCTTGGCTTGATGCTTACATTATTTGACTCGACGATGGCTCTATTAATAAAATCTTGGCTCGGTGCTAAAATATCCATAACTCACCAATGTGAAATTAGGGCTTGGCCTTAGTGCAGATGTAACTCTTCCGCTAATGCAACTCGGACAACCAAATTTCGCTCTTGAATAGACACTTCTCTAAATACAAAGCTTGACTCACCAATGTGTTGGCTTGATCTTCCAAATGTAACCTGTCTATGTCTTGAGTCAGCTCGGTTAGACTACACACCTCATTTTGAGCTCTTTGGAGAGCTCGGTCAAAGTCCCCTCTAGATATAATAGACTACTAGTATCATCGAAGAACTAACAAGACCTTAGATTTTAGAGGGAAAACCCCACGGTTGGGAAAACAAATCTTTTTTAAATTAGAATAGATCCAGGAAGTAAATTTTTCTTGGTGCAGGGAACACCGATGCAAAAAAATATTTTCAAACACGTGGAGAATGAACAGGAGGTTGTGGGGATGAAGGAACATTCAGGAAGTTGCTTAGAGGCAATATTGGCTCTTCTAGAACACAAATTTATTCTCCAAAACTTTTTTCCCTCTCAGTAACCTCTCTCTAACCTAAAAGGTTCTCCTATCTTGCTCTCGATACCAAATATGGAAGAGGGACAGAAGCCTCATAAATATTATTGATGTTCAATAAAATCAGGTACAATAGCAATGGTTGTAATATTTATAGATATTGACAACCGTGATACATACAAATAATATGTTACACAGTGAAACAATAAACATACATATTGTAGCTTCTAAAATACATCTAGGAAGCACAAATAAATACAAACAAATATGTTTTTACAACAATCCACAAATAATCCTACAACACATTTATGTATGCATAAAAAACAATATAATGGTTATATAAACATAACCATATAATAATAACTCAAAACTACCTAGTGACCTAAGTAACCAACATGTTACCACTAGTAAAGTAAATATAATGCATAATTAACATAGTAAAATAAGTTTACTCAACATGATAGGTGTAGTCAATTCACAAAATCAATTGGAAAATAAAAAAATCACAATAGTGAAATCTATGAAATCCCCACTCCAAGGAAAAATGACCTCATAAGTTATTTTATTTTCTCTTGAGTGACACCTTCCTTTATCTTGTCTTTTATCCCTAGACTAAAGTAAATTTTCCACCACCATCACCCATTTGAATACTACAAATTCCTTTTCCAAAGACAAGAAATGTAGTAACCAAACATTAAATGTTACTTTAGGCACTCCATCACTAGAAAATACCTCATCTAAATAATTACCATTAATGGTACAATGACATGTGTGAAATGGCCTCAAGTCAAGTGTTAAATTCCAATACATGAGTTGTCACAACAATGACATATGTTGTCGATTCTTGTAGTTATAAGGTTTTCCATGTCAACAAGGAAGACTATGTTAGATGTCAATGACCATCCATGCTCAATATTGGTTACCCGAATGTTTGATGGGTGTCGAATCAACCACCATCCATCCAATTTAGTAAACGCCTTTGGCATTAAAATATAATATTTTTTCCTAGATAAGAATTCCATATTAGAATGAATAAAGGTACAAAAATTCTTCCATCATTTATTGTATACATGTATTTAAACAATAAAATATTTTAAATTTACAATGACTTGTAAGGTAAGAATATAAATGTGTTTTATTCTTTGTGCAAGAGTCTCATGTGAAGTAAATGTGGTTTATTTATTTTTATTTTTTTGTAGTTTTTATCCTGAAAAATAACACATGTCACTTTATATTGTTATTGGAACATGTCATTTATTAAAATGGAATACACATAGTTACAATAAAAGGGTATCTCAAAAAGAGACGTGGTCTCATCACCATGTTAAAACAAACTAGCTCAAAATCCATAGAAAACAAAGCTTGAAAAGGTGAGAACAAAAATGCCTCAAAGCTTATTTGAATAATGCAAGCTATGTCTAAATATACTATCCTCTATGGGAAATGTAGGGGTTTAAGGGAAACAAAAATAAATATCTCAAGATTAGTCTCAAACAAACTATACTCGAAGCCTTAATTGAACGAATATCTTGATTCCCCTTATTCCTATACATAATTTTCTTAGAAATATTTGATGCTTATGATACCTCTTTTCCTTGATACTTTGTAAAAGGGTTGGAACATAGATTAACACATGAGCTAGCAGCCTTTGTTTCCTTTTAAACTTTTACCTCTTTTCCTTTAGTGTCATGTTTAGGGCTATTATTTCCTTTTTACCAAAAACTTGAAATTCCTTTTTGTCCCTTTATTTTTCCATGTTAGCAACATTCTTTTTCCAATAATAGCGGCCATAGGGAAATCTCAGGCTAAATGCCCATGGTTGTGGCACCTTAAGTAACACAAATGGATTTTTTTCGTAGTTTAGGTTATTCAAATAAGATATCCTCGGAGGATTTCGACAAACTCTTATATGAAGAGGCTTGGTCACCTCCATTTGATCATAATTTTTTCATAATTAATATGATTTTTACTCCAAGCATCGAAGAAATGAAAACCATCTCTCTAAGGTAGTTTCCAATCCTTAACAAAATGGAATTCACCCACAAATGTGTTGGTAGTTAAAAATTCTTACCCATATTGGAGCTATTGTTGGATGGACCCTTGTAAAAATTTGAAGCTAGGGTTCCATGGTTTCATGAATAGCCCAAATTTTCTATAAACTCGAGCCCTTTTTCAAATACAATGGCTTTATCCTCCTTAGTTTGGAAAAATGATGTTGAAGAAGAATCATGAACAATACAAATGTCTATATTCCCTTTAACCTTCCATTTCCCTAATACCCATGCTTGTAAATATTTTTCACAAGGGCTTCAACCCATAAAATTTTAGATTAAACTCGAATATGTAAGAATAATCATTTCTTCTTTGATCTCACCATGTTCAAAGGTGACAATCATTTCTTCCTCTTCTACTTTGATATATATTGATTTCACCTAGAGCCCATCATTCCATGCATTATTGGCATTGGTCATGAGCTCTGTCAACAATTGAGATATATGTGGTAGTTTATCTCCATATGAGTGCATAACATAGGTGAAGGAATCGATGAAAATGTAATTTAGCTTTATAGGTCTGAGTTAAAAATTAATGAAATAACACACACCACAAACTAAACTATTCTGATTTTTATATCAGCCAACTAAATCATATATATTAGCAATGAAAAATGATATGATTATTTGGACATCAACAAGGAAAAATAATAACTCATCAAAATTTCACCATTCACATCATCTAAAACAAGTAGATGACCTTTAGGAATATTTTAGGACAACTATCACCCAAGAAATCAACCTCTAAACATAGCTAGAAATTAATTAAATGATAATAGAGGTACAACCAATATTAAGGGTTGTAAATGATGTTTCCAAACCCCAAAAGATACTAATGAAGTGATAAATCATCCTTATAAATTAGGAGGAATCTAAATATCAACACAAAATGTCAATTGGTTCCTTAGAAGGCACTCAAACCATTCTCCACTCAAGTCACCACCCTATGAGATGGTGTCAAATTGATGTGGAAGACCTTGGTATCTCTTCCTTATTCAAGCCCTAGGTACCAACCAACAAGATAACCTTCTTTAAATCCCTTGGAAGCACCAATTGAGAGTTTTCATTCTCTAACCTTGAACAAGGAATGGTTTCATCTTCCTTACCTTGCACACGAAAGGATTTTCTCCTCTATTGGAATGAAATAAATAAATCAACCCCAAAACCAAGTAGAATAAAATTATAATACGGAACCATTTCCAAAATGAGCCTAAGTTCCCCCTTTTATAGCCATAAGGTGATGCCAAAACCAAGTGGAGGGAATTACCCATGAATGACATCATAAATAAGCTTGCTTTATCTTTTAATTTGTCTTTTAAGTCCTCCTACCCAATCAACAATATAAGAAAGACTAAAACATCAACCAAAGATCTCCCTTTTTTACCTACTTTCACATGGGAAGTGGAATGGGAAAGAGGTATTCAAATTATTTAATTCGAAAAAGGGGATGATACAGTTCTCCCTTCTCGAAATCACTTGCCCTTAAACAATTGCAAGCTTGGCTGATCTGAAACCTTTGTCTCCTTCATCTTCTCATTATGTATGACCATATGCTCAAGAGAGATAAGAGGTGGATTTCTTGATAAATCATCTACCAACACATTTTGTTTTACTTTGACATGCTCGATATCAAGATCATATTCAAGTACAAATGGGATCATAATTATCATAATGGTGGTTCTTCTAACACTTGGGAGTAATCAAACATCACCCTTATTTCTCTTATGGTTGGCTAGATCATTTTTACAAAAATAACCAAATTATGATTCATTATACCTTGATTTTGTTGGGTTGTTATGATTTTTAAGTGGGTTTCCTTTAAAACTCACCATTCAAGAATTTCCAATGGTGCTCTACTCTCTATAACAAACTAGGAATTATTGTGCAATTTCATCTAAATGTGGACCACATAAAAAGTCCCATTATTGTAATGAACTCTTTTGTTGTCCAAAAATGATGATTTTTGGTTGTTAATAAGGATTTTTAGGTTGTATACTCACTTCTACCCTTTTCTTCTTTAATGTCTCCAATATTTTCTCGCTTCAACTCAAATATGGAAGATGTTTCATTTGCTTATAAATGTTGATCATGTGTGACCATAAATTTGAAATTCTTTGTGATGTCATCTTTTGATACAGTTGAAATTTCATTTGTTCCTTCATTTGTATAGAAAAATAGCAAACTTAGTTGTTATTCCTTCATCAAACTTGTACTGCACATGAAAAAAAAATTTAGATAAAACAAGAAATCTCTTCTTCATTTCATACCTTGTAGACATGATGACCAACTCCTTCATTTTTCTTGTAAACATATCACAAACTTCATAGAAGTTATGGTGATCTAAAAACTTATTCATGTTGCCCCAAACATATCTATAATCATCTATTTTTCCCTCAAAATTTAAGATGAAATTAGTTAGAAAACCTCATATGATAGTTGTCAAAGATGATGCTATTGTATCATCACCTTCACCCAAATTATTGGAAATTCTTCTCGAACTGTCAACAACAACGAAAAATGGTTGTAAATTGTATAGATCGTAGCTGAAAAATAAATACATTTTTTATCATATTGATATTCCTCATGAAATATTGTAAAAGAACATAGTGGGGGCTGAAAATACTTTGTTGATGACTGAAAATGAATTCAATAGTGTTAAAACTACCCCCTCTCATGGTTGTCCACTTTTTAAGGACAAAAATAAGATTATCGACAAGCTATAAATGTTTATGATAGTATTACTATAGACACAAAATCATGCACTTACTACTATTATTATACCACCAAGTATGTTGTTTTATATATGGATCTTATGTAAGAAAAGTATTCGTTGATGACCCATTCCATAGTCCATCCATTTTTCTTGTTGGTATTTATTGATATTTTTGTTTCACACTTATCACTCATAGACACATTTCTGCTAGGTCTCAAGTATCATTGTCTATCATTTCTCACTTATTTATTGTCACTAGTCACTCAACTTGGACATGAGCATCCAGTGGTGGACACTAGTGTCAAGCACTCATGTCCATCTATGGCGCCTCTATCCTTTTTATACTTGATCTTATTTTTTAAATTTTAGGTTGGTATTTTTGGTTTTCCTCTCATCTTTTGAGGTACTAGTCAGCATGCCGGGTCATTAGTGTGAAAATTCAAGAAAGAGATCCCTATATAAACATAACATACATACCATTATATGGGAAAACTATTCTTATCAAGGAATAGATATCTACATATATAAATGGAATGCATTTGGTCCATTTATTTTCATACACAACACATAGGAAGGGGATTTCATTCTATTTCATCCACATATTTGCATTTTTATCTATACATTTCTGTTATCTTGACCTCGTTGGCGTGAGGGTGATATAGGAGCATTAGTGCACACACAAGCACACGAACTATATTGGGTCTTATATGTAGTACAACACTCAATTGTAAGTCCACCATTATGATAGATGAGGATAGTCGACCCCTCATTTTGCATCTTTCTTTTTAGGATTTGTTGTCTATTTGAGTTTTTGTAGGTACTTTCTTCATTACAGGTAAATAGGTAGCTCAAAAATCCAAGTACATGAAAGCATACATGTGACAAAAGGAGAGCAAGTGTAAATTCCTAATGACCATATCAAAACCAGATCCCAAGATTTTCTCGCAGACCCATGTGCCTTGAATCAGAACAAGGCACCCCATGTGCCCTAATCACTCTCTAGGTTCCCTAGTCCAAATTAGTACCACCTCCGCCGTATTTTTCTATGGTTCTTGGCAACAATGATGTTCTTTTGTTTTTTCACATTTCTCGGTCCCAGTCACTACGAGGTAAGTAAAATCAAGGTAAGGTTTTTATCCATCCTATTTCCTTTCATTCATCAAATTAAATAAATTGTTTAGCATTCACATTTTAGTGTATTACATTTACAACAGATTCAGTACATTTAGATTCATATAAATAATTCAGATTTTATTGAATCATTTTGGTGAAACTGTAGCTTAGAACTATTTTCCCTAGGATCCAATAATTCCCTAATGGAAAAGGATAGATCTTCTCCTTCTTAGTTAATCATTCCTCATGTGAGTATCAAATCCATCTATGATGAAGCAACCATAGTTGAGCTTACTTCCTATATTGTAATGTTACTCTTCCAGATGATACTCAACAAAAACTCTTAGCTAATGAATGTAATGTACCTACTAGATTTGAGCATTCTTCCATTGGCATTGTTTCTGATCCAATGAGATTTACTCATTGCACACCTTGTTATATGGTTAGCCACACTCCTTAAAATTTCTAATGAAAACTTAGATGATGTTATTATCAATTTCATGCTTGGTCTTGATGATAATAAACATGTGCATGATGATTCTCATACTAGTCACAATGATACTCTAGTTGCATCTCATACTTCTCCTATTTCTGAAAATTCTTCTCATAATGCATCACATACTAGTTCTCCTACTCCTTCATTTTATGTCGATGATACGCTTAATGATATCCTTCTATTTGAATCTTTGTTTGATTTTGATGAAGTATTTACCAATCAATATTATACTTATTTGCATATTACTGAGTATGAATCCCCTTCTCCTTTGTCATCTTATTCTGAGATTATATCTAATAACATGAATGATTCATCTTTGACTATCGGTTCATCTCCTCATATCACTTCATCTTCATCTATTAGTACATCTCCTCCTACCACCTCATCTCCATCTATCACTTCATCTCCTAGAGATGTTTCCAATGCTAGTCCTACTATTTCTATGGATGTTCCATGTCCTTCACCACCTATTAATTCCTCAGCACCAACATCTAGTGTGCCCTTAGCATCGAAACTCCTATGTATCCTCTTGATATTCCTATGATTACTCATAATGGAAAATTACAACACTTAACACATTATTGCCATCCTCTACTATTCCTTCATAAGATATCTTATCCCTTATGCATGTTATTGGTCACTTACAGTCTCAGGTCCAATCTCTCACATTAAAAAGCAAGGCCTATTATGCTTCCATTGATAATAATTCATTACATGGAAATCTTATTCCCAAAAATATTCACAACTCAAAATTTCCTAAGGATTTTGTTATGCCTACATTTTCATGTTTTGATGGTACTAGAAATCCATACTTGCATCTCAAGCATTACCATATGGTTATGGCTTCATATTCTAATGATCAATTATTATTCAAAGCCTTCGCCATAGTCTTATAGATGATGCTCTCCAATGGTACACACATCTACCCTTTGGATCTATTAGTACCTATTGTGAGATGGAA
Organism: Taxus wallichiana var. yunnanensis; assembly: GCA_018340775.1. Lineage (NCBI taxonomy): Eukaryota > Viridiplantae > Streptophyta > Pinopsida > Cupressales > Taxaceae > Taxus > Taxus wallichiana. Next base: position 760,938,849 of record CM031234.1, read on the forward strand.
GAATATTTTCTTTGTCAATTCATAGTCAAAAACGTCCCTAGAGTTACATATGATCATCTACCTAGCTTACATTAGGAAAAAATAGAACCTATCATGTTTGGTTATGGAGCTATATTGATTCACAATGAACATGAATAAAAAGTGGTTGGTTTACATGGTAACCGGCGCTAGTTGGTTAACCACCATCTGTCATAAAAGAACCATCATCACCAAGAGATGAATCATCATCGGTCAATAGAAGAATTGTCATCTATCAAAAAGGAATCATCATCATTCAGGGAACCAGAATTGGTTACTTGTGCATGAAATTTTATATTTAACTCATGGGAATTAGATCTAACTTTAGTTATAAAGTGAATCTAAAGGTTGTAATGCATAGCTATGGTGCCCTAAGTTTGTATATGCATATATAAGCATGAAAGCTAGGGTTAGAAGGTTAATTAAGAGAAGGATTGAGTTAGATCCTTGATTCTCCTAGATTGAGAGGATGAAGAAGAAGAGAAAGAAAGAATAGGTTACATGAAGACAGAGCTTTCATGGAGAGAAGCTGGATAGAAGGAAATAGTAGGTACAACTATGACAGTACATCTCAATGGTGAGAAGAGCATAAATATTCTATTGTATTTACTTCGTATAGTTATTGTCTCATTGTAATGGCTTGCATAGTATGCAAATCACATATATTTTATTCTTGTATTGTAGATCCATGAGATCATGATGTATTTTTATCCATGTAGATCTAGTCTTATATTGTTAGATCCACAGTTTGTTGTGAGATCTTGTATTCATAGATCCATGAGATCATGTTGTATTGATGATCCATGTAGATCTAGATATTGTAGAGGAGGTTGTCTTCATGTTTGCACATGTTGATGCAATGATGGAGAGACAAACTTACTTCTTGGTGCACAATTATAGTTGCACATATGGTAGACCCATATGAGAGGTCTTATTACAGGATCCACGAGAGAGATTAGTTGTAGTTCAAAGATGTAGTAGTTCCTGGTTATGTGAGATCTATTGGTAGTTTGGAAGCATGGTTGTAGTGCAATCATGAAGATTCGTTTAGAGATCTGGTGGAGGAGATACTTTTGGAGAGATATATTAAAATATTGTGGGAAGAGTTAGTTTGTAATCTTGTTCATTATTATATATATGAAATCTCTATCTTTGGTGGACATAGCCCATAATTGATGAACCATGGTACATGTTGTGTTATGTGTGTACATTGTTTTGATTTGGATTTATCTTGTTTACATGTCCACTCGCTTTGTAGATTTTGGGAAATTAATTCCATTTCCACATTCCATATTCCCAACATATCATTGATTACATTTTATAATTCAATTCTTACATGCACCAAATTAGTCTTTCATCCTATTGACTTAGAGAATAAATTTATCTTCTTTCACGGTTTGATTCCTTCCTTAAAATAATGATTACAATATGACACATGTGAATCATTCACACTTTTTGTTATAAAGTCATTTATCTAGAACAAGATCTCATTGCTACACATGTTATAAATCCTCCTCCTATTACTATTATTGCTACATCATCTAGTTCTTCTCTGCTCCCATCTATTGAGCATCCTACATGGTCTCCATCTCCTCCACCTCGCAAACAAGTTCAGTCTACTCCATTACATAAACATCCTCCATCTCCTACTCCATGTCAGGCTACACCTCATACTTCTACACCTGTTTCATGAGGACCATTACATTTTTCTCATCATGTTAGACCTCATGATGTGTTATGTGCCTTGACAAGTGTTTAATCCTCTTACCTTATAATCATCCATCCACCACATCACTTGCAATGCTAGCATGATATATCCTACTATAATTATCAATGTATCAACAACCATAGGGAAAAATACTATTATTCCCTTCATGATCTCCTACAACAATTAGAAGATAAGGGCATCATTTCCCTTGTCTCTTGTTCATGTGAGCAGTCTATATCTCCACTCCCTCGTGGGCATATTGTTACTCTAGTTGATTTATCTCCTTCATCTAATTATAAGGTCATTGTTCATCCACCATCACAGGTTGTTACTCATGTGTGCTCTCCATCTCATCCATCCATCATTACACCATCTCATCCGCCACCCCATGCTACTATTGCACATTGGCTTCCACAGATTCGGTTGATCCGGAGGAAATAATGATGTCTAAAATATTTCCTAATTATCCCTAAACTAGGACCATTTTTTAGATCTCTTCAAGCTCTTTCCATTGACTATGAGAACATGAGAAACAGACATTGGGAGCTCTAGTTACGTCTCGGTCAATGGAAAGGTCAACACTGGTCAACAAGTCAAAATATGGACCAATAACACTATGACACATGGCAAAAAGGAACGTTGGAGAAATTGAATGTTGGGTTTTATCCACTAATCTTCATCAACAGTGAAACTTTTTCATTGGAATAAGAGGCTCAACTTTTGTAATGAAAGGGAGCCCGGCTACTGTGAGGACTATTATACCAATGCCGACGTGGTGGGTCCTCAAGCCACCACATGGATTGCCACAATGATTTTGAATTCTCCTAATGTACTTATCAAGGATCAACAAGTGGTCTTTATTTCCATATTTTATTATTGAAATGTCACCTTATTTTTCATGATAGAATTTTCATGTCACATTATTTTGGATTAAACGAGTTCATTATTATATTTTCTTGATATTACTTCCACATAGCTTTAGAGACTGTTTCAACTAAATGACTATATACTTGGGTTGTTTCAACAAACTACACATTTCGAATGCTCACCATATCTTTTAGTAGTGAAATATATATATGTCATGGTGAAGTTAACAACCCAACGTATTGGGCGGCTTGGTTCAATTAAACAACACGGCACCTCCTTAGTACATGTATGGTAGGCCCTCCATACAGTAAATATAATCTACTATGACCTCATAGTTTCCCATTCAATGCACATCACCTAGTTCGGCCCACTATTGGTTTGGCCAACAAAACATTGCGAACGTGGTTATTGCCATGATGGAGACAAGTCACTCGGCCTATATTAAACAACAATCCCGCCATTTTCCCGAAGGATGTGGGATTTTCCCAATTAGATGCAAAATGATTCTAGCACAAAATTTGGAGATGGGATTTGAATTGTGAAGCCAATGTATGAAACCAAGCATGCCGAAAAATTGGCTAAGATCTCGGTTGAGTTGTTTATTGATCTTGCAGGAATTTACAAAAACAATGGTGCAGACTCAGTAAACACATACCGAAATGTAACAAAGAAATGGTTATATTTTGGAAAGGATTTTAGCATAGGAGTTTATTGTATTGTTATTCTAGGGTTGTTTGTAGGAGTTGTAATCTATTGAAGGATAGAATAACTCCTTAATGTCACTACACCCATTTTTATAAGAGTTTCCTTATACTCTTAATGGAGAAACTATGCCCATAAGATGGAAATGATGAATTGGTGCAATGAACTATGGGAAGATGATTCGCGAGTAGATCGGTGTCTTCATGGTTTTTTTATGCTGTTGGAGGTTCAAAAATACCTACGGGATGTAAGTTTGTAAATTGTTAATATTTACATATTTTTAATGGATCGGTTCGCTTTTGCACGAACCGAGATACGTGAGCTACTGAAAAGGGTGAACTCCGTTATCATGTATGTGTTCATTCCTTTCATTTTGTTGTTGTATTTCATTTTATAATTTAGTTAAAAATTATTTATGTGAAACATTAAGCAAGTTGCGGTAAAAATTTAACAACGTGAATTAAGGATTTTAATGGCGATTTGAGTTTCATAGTTTTTAAACACTTGCATTCATTTCCAGAACACTAAATCCAGCTTTCTATTGATTTAAAGGAAATTGAGAATAATTCCGCATCCAAATCTATTTTATTTGGGATTTGATAATTTCATATCCATTTGTTTATAAAAATATATTTGATTCATTCTAATGGGATAAATCTGGTTTACTTAATCTATTTTGGTATCGAATGGTTCAAGCTTGGTTTATGCTTTTTGTTGATATAATAGTGTTGCTTTTGATTTTTGTTTTTAATGGATATGTAGGTTGTCTAGTGCAATGGAAAATGGAGACACGGTCCAATTCGTTGAAGGAAGAAAATCTTCCAACAACCAAGATTCCAAAAACCACTAGACCTGCAAAAATAATCCCCATGGGAAATAAACACAAGATATAATGAGAGGTGATATTTTAAAGAGGTCAATCTTTTCATTCTAGATAAGCATATAGATCAAATCCCGAGGAATTTTTAGTGGTGTACCATCTTGGTTGCATAAGTACATACCTCATTGTCATAGTGGCACAGTGAAGGTAAACATGGGTTTCAATTTTAAATTATTAAAACTTGTGAATCTATATATTTTTCCATATTGTTAGACTGGAGTCATGTGTGTGGAAGTACAAGATTAGTTATAGGGGAAACTGTTGAAAGCCTTCAAAAATAAAAGTTACAAGAGATGAGCGAAACACTCTCATGTGAACTTACCTACATGGTGATAAGGTATAGAAATGGATCTGGATCGTATTGGTGTTTTGCACAATGTTTTTAAATCATGTTGTGTATCCTTTCCTTTTAGTGAAATAGAATTATTCTTGTAACCTTTAACTGAGTAAGTGAAAATACCATCCTCCATGAAAAACATGGAAATGGAGCCATTGATAAGGCATTGATGAATTAATCAAACAAGTCGATGTAATTTGTTCGTAAGGCTGGTTTATAAGTTTGAGTATCTCCACAACTATTAGTATTGCATTATGCAACAATCAATTGTTTTGAAGATCAAATATTACAACCATAATTTTCTTAACAAGTGCATAACATGATTCTGATAGGAAGTATAATTCATTTTTAATTGTAACGTAAACACAATTTTTAGGATCCTATTGTGCGGGTTACATTAGAAGTGAACCATGTTCTTTTTGATAATGGAATCATTTTATACGCCTTTTGATGGATCATCTAACTTTTTATAAGGTGAAGTTGAATAGATTGATCCACTATTCAGTACTGAAACCATGCAGTTAAATGGTTTATGAATAGTTTAATAAGCATTACTATGAAGAAAATAGTATGTTAAATGTTCACACACACTATTTTATAGGATTTCCTTGAGAATGGTATGTATTAGTATTTTTGTGTTGTAAATGAACTATTGCTATCTTCATATTTCAGTTTTCTGTTTTGATTATTGGAAACTAACTCATTTGGATTGAGTATGGAAATATGAACAGGAGACATTCATCATTGAGGGACCTTGAGACATGTTTAACATTCTTGGTTGTACTACTCATGGTTATGACTTCTCTTAACTTACAATATAGTAAGTTAATAAAGAGGATCTTATTTTTAAATTGAAAATCTCTAAATTATTTTGGAGTATGTAGATTCGAGTTTGAATTGGATTCATTGAAGTGATCAAGTAGGGAATGTCCAAGGGATAGGTTCAATACACTTGGATTATTTTCTCATAGTAATGATTATGGAATACTTCATTTTGGAACCTTGATAATAATATGCATTAGTGATAAATGGGAAGAAAAAATTACATTGATATACACTTGACATATTGCACATGAAAGTTCATGTTTTGAAATTTGGGCATGGTTGTAAAGTCACATGTATGTTTTAAATCACGTCATGTAGATGTACTTTTAAAACCCATAATGGAACCATGATGCAAATACAATTATACATGTATGCATTGTTTGGTAAGTCCTATAAAAACATTTTTTTAGTTTGTTTTCCTTGGAATAAGGAGAATACCTTAGTCACTATGCAGTGTAATGATTAAGAAATTTCATCGTGTTAATGGCTATTTTGGGTAACAAGTCATTATGGCGTAATTGTGTATAAGGCGCTAATGATTCAATGGACATTTTATTCCTTGTAGGGGAATTTTGATATGCCTTATTTTGTTGATAAAAAGCGGTGTTGTTAGATGGATTTTATTTTAACTAACTTCTTGACACCATTATAATACTATTTTTTCATGTATGTTGATGAAGTGTAGGAAGAATTGTGGCGAAGAAGAGCTCACATTTTGAGTCGAATTATTATGAATTTTGGGGACCAAAAGTACTTTGCAGGGAGGTGTGATCTGGAAGAAAAATTTATTTCTTAAATCTTCCATAATTCTCCCTAAACTTGGACTATTATGTAGATATCTTCAAGGCCTTTCCATCGACTATGAGAGAGCGAGAAATGGACATTGGGAGCTCTAATTACGTTCATTCAATTTTGTCAACAAAAAGGTCAACACTATTCAACAAGTCAAAATGTGGACCAATAAAGACCTTTTTGTGACACATGGCAAAAAGGGACATTGGAAAAATTGAAAAGTTGGTTTTTATTCACCGGTCTTTGTCAAGCGTAAAAGGTTGTTCGTTGGAACAAGAGGCTCAAATTTTGTAATGGAAGGGAGCCCGGCCGCCGTGAGGACTATTATACCAACACCAACATGGTGGGTCCTCAAGCCACCATGTGGCTTGCCACCACAAGTTTGAATTCTCCCGATTTGCCTATCGAGGATCGACAAGTGGTCTTTATTGCCATATTTTATTATTGAAATGTCACATTATTTTCATGGTTGAATTTTCTATATTACTTTTGTAATTATTCACCATGAATTTTCATGTCACATTATTTTGGATTGGCCGAGTTAGTTATTATTTTCATTGAGTATTATTTCCACATAGCTTGGGAGACTATTCAACCAAATGACTATATACTCGAGTAGTTTCAATAAACTATACGATCAACCGCTCACCATATCTATTAGCGTATATATATATATATATATATATATATATATATATATATATATATATATATATATATATATATATATATATATATATATATATATATATATGCCAAGGTGAAGTTAACAACCCAACGTATTGGGCTCTTGGTTCAAACAAACAACTTAGCAACTCCTTGGTACATGGAAGGCCATCTATGCGGCAGTTATAATCTACTCGGTCCTCATAGTTGGTCATTCAATGCATAACGAAATAATGCACATCGCTTGGTTTGGCCCACTATTGGTTTGGGAAATAAAAAATTGCAAACGTGTTTTCGCCACAATGGAGATATGTCACTCCGCCTATATTAAAGAGAAACCCTCTCATTTTCCCAGAGGATGTGGGATTTTCCCACTTATATGAAAAATAATCCCGGAAAAAAAGGTGGAGAGGGGATTTGAACCACGAACCCAAAGATATGAAACCAAGCACATCGAATTACTTGGGTAGGAGCTCAATCGAGTTGTTTATTGATCTCACGGGAATTTATAAAAATAATGGTATAGAATGTGTAAACAAAGACCTAAATGTAACAAAGAAATGGCTCTATTTTGGAAAGGCTTTTGGCCTAGGATTTAATTGTATTGTTAGTTTAGGGTTGTTTGTAGGAGTTGTAATTTGTTGAAGGAAAAAAAATCTCCTTAATGTCACTATGCCCATGTTTATAAGGGTTTTCTTATACTCTTAAAGGAGAAAATGTACTTGTAAGATGGAGATGATGAATTGGTGCAACAAAATATAGGAAGATGATTCACCGATCAAATCGGTGTCTTCGTGGTTTGTTTTGATACTATTGTAGGTTCAAAAATCCATACAAGATGTAAGTTTGTAAATTTATTATATTTGTATCTTTTTAATGGATTGGTTCATTTTTGTATGAACCCAAGACATAGCCCCAAAAGGGTGAACTCTGTTATCACGTTTTTATTCATTCCTTTCGGTTTTTGTTGTATTTTAGTTTATAATTCAGTTAAAAATGAGTTATTGAAAACATTAAACAAGTTGTGGGAAAATTTTAACAACATGAAATGAGGAGTTTTAACGTAGATTTGAGTTTTATATTTTTAAACACTCGCATTCATCTCCAGACACTAAATCTAGTTTCTATTGATTTAAAAGGAAATGAGAATAATTCCGCATCCAAATCTATTTTATTTGGGATTTGAGAATTTTAGTATCTATTTATAAAAATCTGTTTGATTTATTCTAAGGGGGTAAGTCTGGTTTACAAATCATCGAATTTACACTTCCCATTTCTACTTCACCCATCATTGGTACCATTCCGATGACATTCGCTTTGGCTCATACACTCATGCTTCTTTCATTCTACATGCTTCCACCGTTAGGTTGTGGAGCCTATTTTCATGCGTGAAAGTGTTAAAGACCGAACACTAAGAGTACCGTACACTTTTTCATGTATCCTCATCGGGGTTTGGGCCGGGCCGGGCCCCGAGCGGGGTCCGGGGTGGCAGCCCCTAGTAGCAGGGGTTCGAAAGTGCAACCCCCGAAAAAATAATTTGGCCTTAAAACGTGCCCGATATATCGGGAAACCTGGTTTTCTCATATGGGCGAGATTTTGACCCATAGGTTTATGGGATGGTTTTTGCCCATGGTTTTGTAAAAATACTTAAGTAGTTGTTTGTTTATATGGTTTTATGCATATGATAGATGTATGAAAAACATTGCACAGATGTGCTTTGAATTTGGGTGTGAATTTCAGAGAATTTGTTGAGCATAGCTCCAAACAGATCTGGTATTGTATTGAGAGAGTGGTGGCTTGTAATAAAATCGAGAAAGTGATTCTTGGTGGACGTAGCCCAAATTAGGTGAACCATGTTAAATATTGTCTCTTTGTGTTGTCTTATTTTATTCTACACTTTTATTTGAGATTTGTAATATTTTACGCATATTAGTTTCTCTTTATTGCGATTATGTGAGGGATTTTTTTGCATATTTTATTTCTTATTTCCTAACATCCACTTGCTTCATTCCAACTTAATCTTGGTAGATTATTTCTATCACCTTACCCCGTGATGATGCACTCATGCTCTTACAGTTCTTATATGACTATTGATGGATCTCATTACATAATAACCTCTCTTCATGCATTTTATCAATTTATCTTGCGCACATTATCAAATCATTTCTCGATGATACACTTATTATTTATGGTTAATTCATTACTGCTTGAGGGTTCTTACCTAAGTGAACCTCATCATCTATACAATCGGGGCATCATTAATCTTCCCAATATCCTCATCATACTAACATGCACTTCACTACACTATTACGACCACATCATACTTTTATACATCATCAATCATTCATCACAATTTTATTTTCACAATCATATTACATACATTATCTATTATCCTATACACTATATCATCATCACATTACTCTTTATTTAAAAACTATGCATTACTAATCCATTCATCACATACGAACAATACTCAAGCAAATCAAGCATCATATATAAGCAACAAAAATCAAATAAATCATACATCATCATCACATCAATATACATCAAATATAATGATCATATGATAATGAATCCATATATATATATCATTTACAATCATAGTTACAAAACATTTCATCACTAGGGGTATGTCCCCTACATCAATACATATCATATCTCATCGCTAGCTGCAAGATCTCTAGAATTATAAGTCTCACCATTAACTCTGCTCTACCGATCACAACCTCTATATCTCTCTACCTACCTACGCAATAGTGTCACCTCTATCGACTCCTCTACAAAGTGACTCTATAACTTGAAAAATGTGAAAATACATCATGTAATAGAGGACCGCCACTCACCACCTCTCTATCTCATCATGTCTCCTCACGTATCTCATCCCTCTCACTCAAAGCGATAGATAGTACACATCATTGTTTCTATCGCAATTGGCTCGAACAAATGGGCATGCTCACCCATAATATCATCTACATGCTCTAGCATGCCTCCACCCATGAGTATGTCGGTGGGAACATTTTACGTCAATGTGCGGATAGATGTGTCCACAATCAATGACCAATATGCATCACCTACAACCATAAGAACAACACATTAGACAACAATGACCATTACACACTTAAGTAAAAATCATACATCATAATAATAAAAATACTCATGCTCTATTATCACCACTACTACACCACCAGGGGACAGTCCTTACCCCTCTAATCCTCCTCCTAGAGGTGTTCCCACCCCTATCAGTAAAGACTTAAAACAAATATATAAACCGATGTGATGCCCACCATGCACGATATTCATTGGTACACCCCGCGTCATCCACATCTATTAGCTCTATCGCCGGATCAGCCTTGTCGGCCAAGGAGGTACTAGTTGTTCTCATGTCGAACCTAGTCTCCTTCCAACCCTCTTCAGTGCCCTAATAGCTATAACCCATACATATGGCTCTAGGGAACATCCTAGACCATACCAAATTGTCGTGAAACCCGATCAACTTGAAACAACTCGGACACCCCTGGAAACTTATCCTCTAACCACATCATCTACCATATGCATCGTAGCCCCACTACATCCTTTGGCCATCCTTCATAGTCTCGGTATAGCCTCCACATCACATCCTCGGCCCCATCCGATCTATCATTGCTCTATAGGAAATTTTATACATCCTCCTTCTATGCGCACTTACCCATCTCCCAAAAATATGTCCGGTCTCTCCCACTCTCCTCCTGGTCCACCAACTACCCTCGCACTACAATACTCTCGTAGTCGAAGACATGAAACAATGACATAGCACTAATGTATCCTCGATGATCCTCCCGTGTAAATATGTATAGATCCATATATAGGTGAGCCTATACACATCATGCCCAAGAATACTTAGTGCTCTCCTCCTCTATCCGACGATAGATATCATGCATCTTATATAAGATGCCTACACCAATACCCTCCACCGCAATCAACACCTCTATCACCATAGAAATTAAATTTCATAATCGAGGAACCCTTGATCTCAAAATAGCATCCAGGATAATATGGGTCTCGATAGGAACTTGAGCCCTAAAATATACCACCTAGTATCCTTCATTTGTCTCTACATATCATCCACTACCATAACATGTACCCTCTTGCCAACAATAGGTAATCATAGTATGCGATACACATCCTCTAGTGTGATTGTCATCTCCCCTGTAGGAAACCAAAATGTACACCTATCCCCACACCAACTCTTGCATAAATTTTTAAACATAGGAATGTTATGGGGTACATCCTCATACTCGCTATGTGCCATAGGACAACATAGTCCAAAACATCCCACTCATTTTCCTCGACAACCCTAATTTGATAAATATACTCAAATGGCAGCCACCTCGAAACTCTCTCAAATGGATGTCCCTCTACACACCACAAAATGAAAAAAAAATAACGTTATAACATCATACATATACAAGCATACTCATATAAAACATCACCACATATCAACTTTCACATTTACATCATTCCAAACTCGACTCACGTTTTCTAGACACATGCGCGCCGGAAAGCGGGACTAAGGAGCCCAAGAGCAGGAGTTCAATGCCCATGTTTGGGTGCTCTTGTCCCAAAGGTCATTAACACCTTCACTATTCTTGTCAAGGTCCAAAATGCTAAGAAATTCAATACCAAAATTTCAAAAATAATCATCCAAAATGACGAATATCAACACATTTTTCAAAAAAATCACACTTACCAGCTCCCCTTTCATACGCGACACCACAACCATTGCCACCATCTCGAATTGACTCGGTCATAGTGCTCTAATTTTGGCATCCTCAAACACTCGAGCTCATTATTACACTCGCACAAAATACAAATGAGTTTCTTAATCAATTTTTCACACTACAATATTCATCCTTCGCACTCGCACTCGTTTTTAAACTAATACATATCGCATGATTTCACTCATATTTAGCATTCTTACTCCTATTTCTATCTTGTTTTTGGTATTTCTTTAACAATTTTGTCTACTATTGTATCATACATATTACACACACAATATTTCTCCTTGACATCATTTTATACTCATTATACACACACTTGTTCATATCTCTCATACATTATCCATTACATCATTATGTGCTTACTTTTGGCACAATGTTCATTTTCATTATCACATTCCGTTTTTTTGAAAGGGGGTCATACAATTGGGGTCATCTCATAATTACCCTTACACCATTACACGATCATTTTACATTTCTAATTCATCATTATCAAAAAATTCTCATACACCATATGACATTTTACATCACTTTCTAGTAATTCCCCCTAATGACCTAACCTGGGGGAAAAAACCATAAAATATCTCCATGAGTAACCAATTAATCAATCACATACACTTAAATCTCTACAACAATCAAAATCACATCAACCAATCAACATGAACACAACACATTTATTCTCCCAGATGACCTAACTTGGGATTTATATCACCACTTTCCTAGATGACCTAACATGGGAAGTTATTCTACATTTTCATGATTGCTTCTAGATGACCTAACATGGAAGCCAACACATACACATTTCGGTGACACCCGGAGTGGGGGAAATGAGACGTCATTTCCTTTCCTATACTACTCATATATGGGTTATCACGTTTGATCAAAAATTGGATCCAAAATCAACAAAATTTGATCTTTGTTTGTCTACAAGTGGCTAGATATTTTGAGGATGTAGTTAAAGTTGGAGAGTAAAACTAGACCTCTCTCCCTACACTCTTCCTCTGGTAGCAGGATGCCTAAATCTTTAGTTTTTTTAGACACGTAATCGTGGTTAGAAATTTACCACTCCCTTCCCCATCACATCTCCATCAACAAAAAAATCAAAATCTCCAATCATTCAACACCACAATCATCAATCTCGCTTAGTGCTAATCATTATGGTCCCACCTCTCTTGTTACGCCACATGGACCAATGCGTTGATCCATGGTTCACCATGTTATATGTTCTCACTCAGAATGTACTTATAATACACTCTTCACGTACTTCATCGACATGGTCTTCTCTAAACTTCTCATACAAACATCTTTATCTACTTTATGTTATCAAGATTTCTCTCACCAACATAAAGTGGGGGAAAATAAAGATACAAAATCACGCACTTAATATTATTATCATACCGCCAAGTATGTTGTTTTATATATGGATCTTGACTAATAAAAGTATTCACTGAGGACCCATTCCACATTCCATTTTTTTCTTGTATGTCTTTGTTGATGTTTTTCTTACACACTTATCACTCATAACAGCTTAAGTTAGGTCTTAGGGTCCTTGTCTGTCAATTTTCACTCATTTTTCATCACTAGTCTCTGGACACTTAACGATCTATAAACATAGTATAAAACACTTCCACTAAAATAATATTTACCTGGTTAATAAATTTATTAATTTTAGGACTCTAATTGATCCTTTAAAAACTGACCCAAATCTGATTTTACGACGATTCAAACTGATTTTTCATTCACTGTTTGATCAAATCCATTCAACATCAAATTCAAACTTTACTAATTAATCAAAGGTATCAAGAAGGATTTTTAATTTGTAAATTATTATTACAATAACTTATTAAAGTATGGAAATGAAATCGTAAATTATAATATAATCATCAATAAAAAAATGACACCAAAAATTTGATAACTAATTTCGCATGCAAGCCTACATCTCTCGGGTTCATACAAACCAACCTATTTAAATTTTATAAATTTTTAAGTACAATTACCATCATAATCAAAAAAATAGATCACAACCTACAAAACATACTTTTGTACCTTTGAAAGACATTGACATAATTTAATAAAACATATTTCACCTTCTCAAAGCACTTGTTGAGGTTTCTCCTTTAGGATTTTTAAAAATAGTGACTTCTTTTGCAAAAATGTTATTAAAAAGTTAAAAATGGAAAAATAATTTCACCATTAGAAGCGTGATGGAGTTCAACATTTCCCCTTTTTACTCTAAAAGTTGATTCTGAGCCTAGGTGCTCCAAAATTGCATATTTCTCCAAGTAGGTCCATTCTATCTTATTTGCCTTATCTACAGTGTCTGCACTAAAACCCCTTTAACTAACTGTGATCTCACTACATCACTTGTCGAGCTATTGGGACATGGTCATGAGGCATTTGTTTTATTCATGGGTGGTTAAGGGTTTGAATCTCCCCAACTGACCTATGCGGATGTTTGGCAAAGTGGGGAATATAATCCCACATCTTTGAGGCCGTGAACATTTTAAGCCTTTAAATAGGCTATTACCGTCAAGTTTTAATGTGGTTATGGCCATGTATTAACTTTTTTTCTTCCCACATAAATCGGCCAGTCCTCGTACTACCACGTAGTGGTTGTGGCGGTATGAGAGGCCGCGTGGGTGGTGAGTTTGAAAATATCATCTAAGTTGCTAAGGGTTGTCTAGGTAATGTCTAAATATGTCATGTGGTGGCATGATTAATAGACCCGCAAAGTTTTAATGGCCATTTAAATGGCCTCGAGAAAATTTATTCTACCAACTTCTTAGGTTGCTATGTTTCGAGCCAAGCAATTACAAAGTGCCTAAGTTGAGCTATGCATTGTTGTAAATATGCCAAGTTGTTTACGGACGGACTGATCTGGATAACAGCTCGTGTGATTTTCTCCCGCATAATGTAATCACCACCCTTACAATGCATTACAATATACATATATCTATAACCCCGTAAGATATTAACTCATCAAGGTAAAATCAAGTTGGCTCGATGTAAAAGTGGTGATAGGCCACGTGATGGTTTAAGGATCCCCACATGGCAAAAATTGAACATGGCAGCAAATTCAGCCCTCCGTGAAAAGAGTTTGTTGAACCCGGTTGAGGGCCCCATCCATCAAATTACAGGGCCCTCCTTTTCGATCCCGATTGTTGAAGACCGAATTCAAAAATAAATTTTACATTTTACCCATGCTCTATTTTTTCCACGTGTAACTTCCTAACGCCAGCCTGACCCATATTATACCCCTTTTCAACTACGACCTTCTTTGGATAGTATCTCACTCGACAGATTTCGTTTCATGCACACAAATAGGTAATGAAAACCTCTAAGAATAATATTCTATACCGTAACAATTTAGGGAGATTTAGGGAATTTTTATACTCTAAATGTCCTCTAGATCACACCTCCCCACCGATAAGGTTTTTTTCCACAAAAATATTCTCTTACCTACAAAAAATTGTGAATCCCCTTCCTACATATCGAAAACACACACATGACAATATAGGAATAATAATACACATTAATTAAAGAAAATGTTGAGTAGCTAGTCATAAAAAATTGATCAATCAAAATAGACAATCATAAGCCACAATAGGAAATTGTCCACCGATACTTTACAACCCTATCGCCTTCCTGCAAGCATCTTCGATCAATATAAAAAGACAACCAATGCCCAAGTAATAGGTGAATATCTCACTAAATCTTGCAGACTATCATCTCAATGTGATGTCAAGACACACAATTTATCGATAAAAACACCAAGTCAATAATAGAAAGCAAGTGTCCAACTGATACTCTGTGATATGGCCAATCACTGAAAATATTATTCCACCAAAATAGATCAGTATAGAAGACATCTAAATCGCCACAATAGGCTAGTTTCCACCACAATGTGAAATTATAAAACATTGAAAACTATCACCAATATGATCTAGAATAGACATTCCAAAAATAGACAAAATTGAATCAAGTGAATTTCCGGTGATAAATAGTCTATCCCCATAATATACACTATAAACAGGGTAGAATTAAACTATATGCACAATGTTGAAATACCCAAAATTGTGAATTTTCATCAAGTGCAAAGATCACCAAGTATACTCTACAAACCAGTTTGTTAGTGTAATCAACATACACCCTAATTGTAACCACAAAGGATAGATATAACGAATACCAAAAATCGGGGACTTAGTAAATGAGAAAATATCATGTATGGGTACAATGAGTTTGTAAATTAATTACAAAAACAAAATGGTGCACCAAATGGGTCTTATAATAATCCATACTTTGCAAATATAAAATCAACAAGAGATACTGAAATGCAAATTTCCAAAAATAGATATTGCAAACCATGCCTATCGAACATGCATACTACTATTAGAAATATCTTAAGTTGAAACTTGAGTTGTAACCAACTATACCGAAATTCAAAGTGTAAATAAGGAGATGTACATGGATTATCAAATAAATTTCCAAAGTGATAAAATCTTCTCGAGTATGGTAAACATGTCCCTCATATTTTCTCACCTAATCTGAACTCCAAAACCATTCAAAGAACTGGAAAATAATTTTGTAAGAAAATCAATCGGAATCCCATAACAAAATCCTTGAATTAATTGCATGTTATAAACAATCAAGAGTTATGCAATATAAAGTTGAAAAATTATTTACCAACCCATGCCAACGAATTTTCATCTACGTGCATTAGCTGATCTAGGGTTAGAACATTAACTTATGATGGATCTCGAAACTTCATTTACCTTTGAAACAAGTCTATACTCCATCTTTGGCTTGTCACTACACTAATAGCAAAATAGATGAAGTTTTTACAAATATTCACCGATTTCCATCATCACGACAAGGGGCATAAAAATTCCTAGTAATATAGGAATTCTTTTTGACATCTCTCACTCATGGATGACGAGAATTATCTTTTCGATTTTCCTAGTTCTTAATGAATGGAAAAAACATCTTCAAAAAAATCCTTCTCTTCCAACATCTTGCAACAAAATGGTTATGCATCCCAAAACTATACAAGGAAAGGCACCCATAATTTTTGAATATCAAAGCCAAACTTTTCAAACTAGAAGAGTGGATAAGAAGTTTTACAACCTTTACTTTGATTATGATTATGGTAAGAATGTGGAGGTGGAATCTCAATACCTATTTGTTTAACCTTCTTAACAACTCCATCCTAAGATGAAGAAGCACCTGATTCCTACATGACTAGTGGGGTATTCACTTTGCCTTCATAACTGGTATCTCATCGGTGTGTTTGAAGCATTCTCCAATATCCTTTCCCACACTAGTAAAACCCAATCTTGTAAAATGAGGAGGATCCTTGACCTATATTGGGTTAGAAATACCTTGACAATATTTTTAAGACTTCTTCCATCGAAACCATCTTAAATAACAATTTGGATCTAATGCCTCTAGTATGCTTTTCAAAAAAAAAAGACATCATTACTTGAATCAAACCGAACGGGAGGAAGGATAAGATTCATGTGGTGAAAAACTCATAGTGCACTCTATCATAGTAGAGGTAAATTCCTTCTTTTGATCACCATACTGCAAAGTGATCAAGAGCTCATCCTTTGATGCTAGCTCTATTTTTTAGCGGATCAAATTTCTCTTGAAGGGAATAGATCTTTCATCATAGGAATGCATTTTCTTCCGAACTTTCCTATTGATGCTATCGAGTGCTTCCATCCTTTCCATGTTCAATTCTTTCCCTATGATTACCTATAAACCAACTAATCTCCAAAATACTACAAAATTATTGAGTAAGGAGTTCAAGATAAATATTTTGCATTGATGGGATTTGCAAATCAAAAATGGGCATACAAATGAAATTGAAGCAATCATGAAACTAGATTTGATACCAACATGATATGTAACCATAGTAAAAATACTTCCACTAAAATAATGTTTACCCAAATAATAAATTTATTAATTTTAGGAATCTAATTGATCCATTAAAAATTGAGCCAAATATGATTTTATGACTAATCTAAAACTGATTTTTCATTCGTTGTTTGATCAAAGCCATCCAACATCAAATTAACACTTAACTAATTTATTGAAGTTATCATGACAGATTTTTAATATGTTAATTCTAATTCGAATAACTAATTAAAATGTAGAAATGAAATTAGAAATCATAATATAATCAACAATAAAAAGTGACACCAAAAACTTGATAACGGAGTTCAGCGTGCAATCCTATGTTTATGGGTTCATACAAACCGATCTATCAAAATTTTCTAAAATTATAAGTACAATAACCCTCAAAATGAACAAAATAGATCGCAACCTGCAAAAAATACTTTAAGACCTTCAAAAGACATTGACATAGTTCAAGTAAAACATATTTTACCTTCCCGAGGCACTTGTTGAGGTTTCTCCTTCAAGAATTTTTCAAATAGTGACTTCATTGTGAAAAACATCATCACAAAAATTCTAAAATGGAAAAATAATTACACCATTAGGAGCGTGACAGAGTTCTAAACATATCCCATTTTTCTCCAAAAGCTAATTCGAGTGTAGGTACTACAAAATTGCATATTTCTCCGAGTAGGTCTATTTTGCCTTAGTTGCCTTGTCTACAAGTCTACACCATAACCCTTTTAAATAATTGTGAGCTATTGGTATGTGGTAGTGAGGAATTTGTTTTGTTCATGGGCATTGGAGCTTCAAATCTCCCTAATCAACTCATGTGGACATTTGGCAAAGTGGGGAATATAATCCTACATCTTCGGGGTGGTGAACTTTTTAAGCCTTTAAATAGGCTACTACCACCAAGTTTTAATGTGTTTATGGCCACATATTAATCTGTTTTATTTCCCACATAAATGGACCAAGCCTCGAACTTCCATGTACTATTTATGATCAGATAAGGGGCCACGTGGGTGGCGAGTTTGAAAATATCATCCGAGTTGTTAAGGGTTGTGCATAATAGCTAAATATATCATGTAGTGGCATGATTAATAGACACGTTGAGTTTGAATGACCATGTAGATGGCCCAATAAAATTGATTCCGCAAAATCCTAAGGTTGTTATGTTCCTAGCCCAAGAATTTCAAAGCACTCGAGTTGAGTTGTGCATTATTGGAAATATGTCGAGTTATTTGAGGGGACCAAGCTAGATAATAGCTAGGAAAGTTGTTCCCCTACATAATTTAATCACCATCCTTATGATGCATTTTAATATACATATATCTATAAAATTACAAGATATTAACTCGTCAAGGTAAAACTGAGTTGGCTCAGTGTAATAGTGGTGGCAGACCATGTGGTGGCTTGACGACCCACCCTGTGGTGAAAAATCAAACATGGCAACAAAGGCATACCTCTGTTAAAAGAGTGTGTCGAACCTAGCTAAGGGCCCCCATCTAGAAAATAGCGGAGCCCACCTTTTCGATCCCAACTTTTGAAGACTAATGCCTAAAACAAATTTTGCATTTTTTCCCATGCTCTATTTTTTCATGTGTCACCGCTCGACCGACTAGTTGAACCATATTGTGTCCCTTTTCAACTATGACCTTCTACACACAATGTCTCACTCCAGAAAATTTCATTCAATGCACACAAACAGACGATGAAAATATCTCGAAAGGATCTTCCATACCATAATAGTTTAGGGAAATTTAGGGAATTTTTGAAGCTCCAAATGTTTTTCGATCACTAGCACCTATGGATGGACACTAGTGTCAAGCGCTCCTTTCCATCTTGGGTGCCCATGTCCTCTTTATGTTTCATCTTATTTTTTACATTTGATGTTAATATTTTCATTTTTATCTCTCATTGCCCAAGGTACTAATCAGCACTTTAGGTCATTAGTTTCAAAATCCAAGCAAGAGATCCCTATATAAACACAACATACATACTGTTAAATGGGTTATTCTTATCAAGGAATAGATATTTACATAGAGCAAGGGACTGCATTTGGGCCATTACTCTACATACACACTACATAGGAAGGGGAGTTCATTATATTTTATCCACACATTTGAATTTTGATCTAGCTACTTCCTATTATCTTTAGGTGCAGTTCTTTCTTCATCAGTAGGTTTACAAGTACCTCGCGATCCAAGTGTGACATACACGTGAAAGAAGGAGAAGAAGTGCAAAGTCCCAGTGACCGTATCGAGAGATTTTTTCAAATCCAGATGCTTAGAATTTGGACCAAGTCACCCTAGGCTCCCCAATCCTTCTCCAAGCACCCCACCCAAATAGTTCCACCTCCGTTGCATTTTTTTGGTTCATCATGCGATGGTTTATTCTAATGTTTCATCACACTATTGAATCCCAAGTAATCGTGAGGTAATAAAAATCAAGGTAAGTTCTTTATCCCACCTATTTTCTTTCATTAATCAAATTAAATAAATTGTTTAGCATTCATATTTCAGTGTATTTCATTTACAATAGTTTTGTACATTTAGATTCATATAAATAATTTAGATTTTATTAAATCAATCACAAAATATTATGACAATATGCCCAAAAATACAAAAATAAGCATGTTTACAATTTACAACCATACCTTCTCCGATTAAGTAAAAATGGACTATCTAGTATGGGAATAGTTAATCTAAGCTATGAACAATTGTAATAAAGTAGATAAAGGCAAGTAATTAAGAATGTAAATGAGATAAAAATAACTATGAAAAATGAAATACTAACCCTAATGTGTAATAAAGAAGAGTAAATAACTCAAATTAATAACAAATGGTTGTCGATAGTGACGTAAAGGTGACTGGAAAAATCAAGAGTAGGAATGACGATGCAGAAGTCCCGAAAAGAGTGGATTTGGACTATTTCTCTGACTAAAGTGCCTAAATGAGGACTCAAAACTGCAAGGGTGTTTTGGTCTATTATATTGGCATCCCGGTCTCAGGTAAAAGCTCTAAAATTGATCTTCAAAGGGATAAGAGGTGATCTACAATATTCATTATGTATTGCATCAAACTCACTATCCTACATCGTATATCACCAATAACTTGAAATAAAGGAAATACCTACAAGACCCCAAAACAATCATCAAACCCTAAAAAAATAATGCATATAAAGGGTTCGGACTAACCTCAAGTGGCCACAATCAGGGCTCATGATCCATAAACTTCTACTTTGGAACTCTACAAAATCACACAATTATGTTGTTCTACTTTCAACTTTGGAAAATGATAGTTTCGATGAAGATTAGAGATTTAGTGACTGATTAACTAGTGCTTAGGATAAAATTGTAGAGAAATGCTAAAATAATTCTACACACAACACAAGAATTTTTATCCTAGAAACCCCCAATGAGGGAAAACTAGTCGGGAAGGGAAAATACTCTTTCTTCCCACTTGTATTGGCCAATTAATCAAATTGTACAAATTACAATAAGTATGAAAAGAAGCAACAATGTAAACCTCCTCTCTAATTACTTGTTTTCTCTATTTTCTTACACCTTGCTCCTACAATTCCACTCCAGCATTGAAGAATATTTTCTCACTTTCTCTCATATTAATACTCTACTTCTTGATCTCTCTGGATCTTTGAATGATGAATTCTCTTGTTCCTCCTTGTATTTATAGCCTTCTCCCATGTCCTCCTATGCAATAGAGAATGGGAAAGGTCATGGAGGGAAGAGAGACAACTGAACACTTCAAATTCACGTCTATTTGTGCTTCATTTCTTTTTTATGTTCAAAAGTGTCGTGACAACCACCTTGAGTAGACTCGAAGGTTTAAGACCGCCGCCCAGTTGGGTGAAGGTTACAGACTCAAGTGCCTCGCAGGTGGTGGTTTTGCAAATACCGATGTGCATGGAGTGGTGGTTATTTTTAGAACCTCTGTTTACCTCATTTTATTCAATTCTCCTTCTTGGTGTTGATGGAACTGATGAAGTGGTGTGTTTTTCTAGATCCCTATGGATCATACCTCCCCTTCTTAGGAGGCTTTTGGTCCCATAAAATATTAGTGGGGGAGTGGTAGAGGAATCAACTCCCTCTCTTTCTCCTTTGAGTACCACTGGGTCTACCTTGGTGTCTTCTCTCGTCCAACCTACCAAGACTCTTGTGGATCTTTGGTTTGCTGCTCCAGTGCTACATCCTCCTCTGAGTTGCCTCGAGTACAATCCTCTTTGGAAGGAAAATTTTGTATGTTTCCTTCTTTGTCATGCATAGATGGCTTTAGTAGGTGCAAGCTCTTGCAACTTGTTATCACGTGCATCTGCATGAAGTGTGGCCTAAAGGTTTCTTTTCCAACCTACTCAAGTATGGTGAAGGTCCCATACTATAGTGGTTTAGTCCTTCTTACTTTTCTTTTTCTCTTGAGATGGATTAGTCAAATCCTCTCCATGTACATTGTTACTATAGTCACCATTGTTCCTTGTATCTCCTCTTCTCCTTGTTGCCTACGGTCGTGTCCAATGAATCAGTAGGTAAATGGTGACCGCATAGTGGAAATTTTTATTACACCTTGAATGAGTAGTTCCTATGGTGGATTCTTCTACAAAAATTGACAAGTGCTATCCAAAATATTTGTGCTCTCAAGTCCATTTTTATTTTATTCCAATGAAAGTAAACAAAACTGATGATTTTCCCCCGAACAATTATTTATGCTTGGTTGGCACTTACTATAGCTTTCTTTGATTTTCTTTGGTGTGCCCGGATGTTGAAATTGACTCTGTCCTTGACCCATCTATACTAGTTATCCCTCCTTATGAACAAAACATCCTTGGCATACAAGTAAGGACTTTTGAAGACAACATCAAATGCATCAAGTGGAATGATATCATCCTCTAATACATCAATATATTGGGTATTTATCCCAAACTGAAACTTACACTTTCTTGTAACTTGTATTTCTACACCCCTCTTCACCCATCCCAATGGGTATGGATGTGGATGCATGTAAGTCTCTAGGCCAAGATATTCTACAATCGCATCAAAAATAAAATTTGACTGAGAACCAAAATCTACTAAAGCGTTTACCTTAGTCTTCTTGATTTGGATTCTAATTTAAAATAGCTTACTCATCTCTTCTTCTTCTTCTGCCCCATACATGTTAGTGGTCATGCATCCTAGCCTTTCATCTACATCTGAATCATCCTCAATCTCCACCTCTCCTTCTATCTTCACAATGGCCATGGATTTCTTGGAATCCTTAGTTCGGTGCTTTGGGTGTTATTCTAGATGTAGCTTCCAAAGAAGTGGCATCAGTATGTCCATTTATATCACAATTCTTATAGAAATTCTTAGGATATTTACAAGTATGCAAAGCAATAGCGACATGTTTACCTTTCCATTTACCTCTACTACTTATCTTCCCTTGTTATTTTTCTTGCTAATCTATTGACTGGTCTCCCTTTGGCTCTGTTTCTCCTTTCTTCTTCTCAAAATCAATGCAAGATGCTTGTGTAAAAGCTTCATTTAGATCCTTTGGCTTCATGGATATTACTTTCCTTTGAAGGTGAGTGTGAAGTCCTCCCAAATACTTGGTCGAATGTCCTCATCCTCCAAGTCCATATTAAGAAAAATGGCTTGTCTCTAAAACTCCATATGTAGTCATCTATGCTTTGACCCCGCCCTTTCTAAAGTAATTTTGTCACTTAATCATCATGTCAGTCTTATGGAAAATAGGATAGAAGTTATCTCTAAGTAATTTTTTAAAACCTTTCCAAGTACTCGACAATAGGACATTTTTTCCTCTCACAATCGGCTAAGTGGATCTCCCACGTAACTAGAGTATGGCCTTCCATTTTGAGACATGCAAAGGTAATCCTTTGTGCTTTAATGATGTTATGCACACTAAAATAGACTACCAACTATTTTATCCATTTATCCAAAGAATTATGCATTTACTTGTCCTTCAAAATTCTTTGTTTCCACTTTCGTTTAAACTTTAAAAGGTGTATGAGCTGATTTTACCTTTTCGCTTACAATTGGCATCTCTTTTTCACAATCTTCCCCTTCTTCCTCTTTTTTGGATCTTTCGATACCGAATTTTTCAGCTAGTTATCAAACCACTGAGTCCATGGAATCTTGCTTAACCGAAGTCATATTTTGCATATCTGAAATCTCTTCTTGTTTTTTATGCAACTTATCCATCATGGTCTCTAGCATCTCAACTCTACGGACCAAGTTATCTTCCTCCATTTGAGCTCAAATTCTGCTTTCCACTTCTTCATAGAAATATCTAGTTCGCAAGGTAAAAATTCTTCACCTTTGGACCTTGTCACTATCATACAAATCAAAAGAAATTATTTAATACCACCGTCCAGGATATATAATAAGCTTTGATACCAAAATGATCTATAAACTTCTATTGAACTCTACAAAATCACACAATTATGTTGTTCTACTTTCAACTTTGGAAAATGACAATTCGATGAAGATTAGAGCTTTAGTGACTGATTAACTAGTTCTTAGGACATAATTGTAGAGAATTGCTAAGATAATTCTACACACAACACAAGAATTTTTATCGTAGAAACCCCCAATGAAGGAAAACCAGTTAGCAAGGGAAAATGCTCTTTCTTCCCACTTGTATTGGCCAATTAATAAAATTATACAGATTAAAATAAGTATGAAAAGAAGTAACAATGTAAAACTCCTCTCCAATTACTTGTTTGCTATGTTTTCTTACACCTTACTCCTAGAATTCCATTATAACACTAAAGAATCTCTCGCTCACTTGCTCTCATATTAATACTTGTACTTCTCGATCTCTCCGAATCTTTGAATGATGAATTATCTTGATCCTCCTTATATTTATAGCCTTCTCCCATGTCCTCCCATGCACTGTAGAATGGGAAAGGTCAAGGAGGGAAGAGACATAGTCAGGCACTTAAAATTCACATCCATTCATGCTCCATTTCCTTTTCTCTGCTTGTAAGTGTCAGGATCGCCCCTAAGCAGACACGGTAGTTTCAGACCGCCGCTCTACATAGAGTGACGGTTCTTTCTAGAACCTCTCGTTTACCTCATTTTCTTAAATTCTCCTTCTTGGTGCTAATGGAATTGATGAAGTTTTGTATGTTTCTAGATCCCTATGGATCAACTTACTAACCGAGTGTCAGACTACGCCTTAGACGTGATGTATTTCTATGTGCAAGTTTATGTGAGCATACCCTAGGTTTCTCTTATGCCAGTCACACTTTGTGAAGTAGCAAGCAATAACTATGTGTAGAAAATGTAATAGAATGTGTGCATGGAATATAATAGAATCCCCCTATGAAGTGTGATGTAGATGTCCTAGCCTTGTGCCTTGATGATGGAGCTATGTGGATGCAAGTGATCTCCAATACAATAAATGGATGCAACTCTATATGGATTGATAGTAATAAGCGATGTTAGGTCCCTCATTATGGTCTCATAACTTAACATTTATAGGGTTCTCTTGTTCTAATTTCGTAATTAACCCCGAAAAGGTCAACCATAAGAAAGATAAATATGTAAAATGGATAGAAAGAGCTAAAAAAGTGGCAGGAAAGTGAAAAAAGAACTGAGGCACCCCTAGTGGGACCAAGGTGCCCACAAGAACCCTAGTCCTAGCTTGGGCGCCCACTCCGAGGCTACAATAATGGGAAATGACCGAAATAGACTAGGAACATGGATGAAAAGGGACGGTAATGATGAAATAAAATAAAATAAGATGGCCAAAATATGGGGGTTAATTAGTACTTTCTTCACTCAAGAGTCTTCTAAATAGTAGTATGAGACCAAGATAAATAATGTCTAAAGTGCATGATTTTGTGACTATATTTTTCCCCCACTTTATGTTGGTGAGCAGAAATCTCAGAAACATAAAGGAGATAGAGATGCGTACCTAATTTCCATGAAGAGTGTAGTAGAAATGTGTTGAAGGACTAGAAAAAGTGTGGAATGATAAAAAGATGCATCGTGGAAACTAAACATGAAAATGTGTAAATAAAAAGTGATGAGAGTGAACTTAGGGCGGCATCGCATGTGTAGTTATTGTGGTGTGTAATGTACCTACATGGTTAGTAAAGTGAGTGTTTTCATGAAGTGTTGTTGTTGACATTGTTGTTCTTTTTCCCCATTTGATTGTTTATTTCTCATACGGTCGAATCTGTAAGGATAAAATGATCAAGTATTCAAATCTATATGTATGTGAAAAAAATTTAATGTAAAGGTCACATATATATCAAAGCATGTAAATGTAGAATACACAAATGTAAATGGAACATGTGCACCTGATCCATGTCAAGAAAGAGAGTGTAGAAGGATATCATGTATCGTGATTTTTTTGGTGATATCACACCATAGGCCGAAAATGTGTAGGAGGATATGGTTTGTGTCCTCCAAGGTTTAATTTATTCCCTAAACTGTGTGTGAAGATATCAATGTATCACCCTAGTTTTTTGGGTGATCCAACACCACTGGCCTAAGTAGTGTAGGGAAGAACACCCACTATAACCTCCAAGCCCATAATGCTAAGGAGACCATGTCTAGTAAAATCTATTGTTTATGGGGTTCATATATTGGTCTGAACCCACTCATTGTATGTAACTAAACCGAACCATTGTATAATCTCTTTATTATTATGTGAAAACCCCCAAAGATGCCCCCTTTTGGGGGTGCATGTAACATCATTGATAGGATAGTGTGGCCCCAAAACATTACTAACTGCGTATGTACTCTATAACTCTAACCTAGAGGGGGAAGGGAATGTGCTTGGTAGAAAACAAGGTACGCACAAACAAGGATGGATAGCTAAAGACAAGTGTGAACAAACATGCACGCATATGTATAATATACACAGTAAATTGTAAGCTACCAAGGAAAGTATTAATGTAAACACGTAAGAAGATAAATTATACCACACAAAGTGAGTCACAAACATGGGATATCACTCAAAATTTTGTAAGACATGCAAGGCCATCATGGCCACTAACAACAAACAAGTGTGCATACCAAACATAGGGCAAGTCCGACATACAATAAATAAATAATGAAAAACAAGCACAAAAGTAGTCATGGAAACAAGTAATCTTTCAAAAAAGTGTTGCATGTGGAACACCTGTTAGCATGTTAGAGAAATAACCAATATGTCAAAGCGTGAATAACCAAGTAATGTTAAGTACTAAGTGAAAATGAAATAATATCACCTGTAAGAGATGAATGTGGATGCCACCGGTGACCTGTTTAGGAAGGGTAGAAGGTCGAATCCATGTTGTGTGTGAAGGATATGTATCTATGATCAAAACTAGACAAAGGTGTGAATGTGTATGTGTGGATGATATAGACAATGAAATATAAGAAATCAATCTAACATATGTAGTAAAGTGATTATGTAAAACACTAGTAAACAAGAGTAAATTCCCCCAAGACAATGCAATATGTTGTGGATGGATGGAATGGAATGCAAGATGTAATTATAGGAGCCACGTGCCCCCGAGTGAATGGAAGTGTATGCAATGAGGTTCATTTTTTCCCCTGGGATTCAAGAATGAATTGTAAAAGAGTGTGCATCATCAAAAATGTTCGATTAGTGTGTTGTGTCTAATGCATTGTGATGAATGTGTAAGTGTAGTGATGCGATGTGACCTAGAAATCTTGTGTGTGTGAACCCTATAACCGAATCATATATCACGAATAAATGAATGCATAAGTGATGATGTATCCTAATCGTATATCACTATAAGATGAATTGATGAGTGAATATTTATTCCTAAGCATATATCACTACAAGATGATATGAGGAAGTGGTGATGTAACCTAAGGTGTATACCACTACAAAAGGATAGAATAGGTGACAATTTAGCCTAAAGCATATGTCATTACAATATAAAATGAGGGAGTTGTGATGTAACCTGAGGTGTATACCACTACAAAATGATATAATAGGTGACGATTTAACCTAAAGCATATGTCACCACTTAGGATTGTCGTATACATGATGAGTGTAAGGTCTATTTGATTTATAAACCCTCAAAGCAATGAGTATGGATTGAGGAACTAAAGTGTATCATCAAGTGGTGAGTGTAGCACATATAAGAAAACATAGTATATGTAAGGATGAAGGACCAACATGTAATGAGGAGAATGTGTAAATATGTTGTGTAGAATGCAAATGCAAGTTGTGTAGGATTTTTAAAATGTAAGGTGAATAGAACGTGTGAATATGGGATATGTAGGATGTAAATTATAGAGGTGTAGAAGGTCTAAAGTGATATGTATGTAGATGGACTAATAATGTCATATGTAATATGATGCAATTATAGACTCATGTGGGATGAATACTAGATGATATATGATGTGTAAATTCACAAATGTCACAATGTTGTAGACTAAAATGTAAAATGTATGGTGTGTAACTTATACTTGTGTGATGAAACATAATGTGCAACACCTATGGTGTAGTGTTTGGAGTTCATGTGTAGAAATCCCTCAACATTCAAGTGTGAACCGAAGCACAATATTATGTCATTGGGTAATGACGATGTTAAAACATATGAAAAATGCCTATATGATAATGTAAATATGATAGATGTAGCTATGCTAAGATGAGGTGGGGGAGGAAAGTGAATTAGGTTTCATGTACCCCAAGTATATAGAAATGATTTAACTAACCAATAATAACGAGGAATAAATAATACAATCAATGAGATGAAAATAGTTGATTATTGGAGGTATGTAAAAATGTGGTATGTGCAAATGCTAGGAGTATGATATAACACTATGTAAGGAAATGAATTAATTACAACACAAATATAATAAATGTTCCTATGATGATATGATAAAGAGAGCGAGGGTGTTAATACTATGCCCCCTAAGTATGCGTGGTGAAAGAGGCTATCATGTAATGTCATCTCAAAGATCATTTCTCTCAGGTTCATAGTCAAATGGGTAAGAATTAGTGACTTGATAAGAAATAGTTTCGTGGGATCCCGTAATGAGCCATTAAGGCTCAAGTTGTACATGCTCATAGTATACTCCTCATTGGTTAATGGAGGAAGTGGAGAACTGTGTGCATACCAACGAGTGATATTTTGAGTGTATCCAAAGAAAGAGTTGTTTCAAATGAAAACACGTCCAAAGGTAATAGGAAATGAAATGTCTATATGATTCGATCTAGTGTACCTCCAATATAATCAAGCCATGATTGTCCTAATGTAAGTGATGACGAGTGAGGAGTACACGATAGATAGATTGTAAGATGAAATACACATAAACCATAAGTAGCAGTGATACAAACAAATCCATAATAAAGATGAGGAGCACATGATGCAGGATAGAGGTCCTCAAAATCAAATCCTAAGTGATCGAGACCCTCATGTGTACATATAGTGTCATCACATGTAGGATCAAATGGAATGTGTTCCCAATATGAATCATTCATGAAGAATATGCAAGTGAATGGTAGGCATGCTAAAGTAGGTAATGTATGTGGAGGTGGATGTGATAGAACGATGTCCATAGACTAGATAGGCCCCTAATAAGGAATCATAATAGTCATAATAACATGTGGCATAGAAGAAACTGCATCTATCACACAAATGGCACCATTAAGTGGTGGTAAGTGAGGTGGTTCTTCCCTAGGTTGGGGCTCATCTATAATGTCTATGCATGGGATAGGAAGATTAGTATTAGGATCTTGAACACAAGATTGAAATGGGTCACGGTCATGAAAATGGTGTACTCCATGCTCTCATGTAAGAATTTAACACAATTATGGACAGTAGAGGCAACGGCTTACATGGCATGAAGCCATGGCCTACCAAGTAGATAGTTATAGGAAACTAGGAAATCAACAATGAAAAAGATAGTATGGATAGTCTTAGGACCAACAATGATGGGAAATGTGATGTGACCGAAACATTTAAGGATAGAACCATCATAAACATGCAATAAAACACTAGAGGGACCAATGTCATAAGTGGTAATGCCAAAAATTCTAGAAATCACATAGGACACTATGAACATGTATAAATTAGCAAATCTATGAAAATGAGGCTAGAACACTAAATAAACATCAAAGCTTTACCAACTCAAATATGAACCATCAAGACATGAGATAAGAAATATTTAATCCTATACATTCATTATAACTTTGAAAAAATATCAAACTAACATGTATATACTACTCTCTACTCTTTGAATGCTACAAAACATGAACCTATAAAGATCCTAACAATCAAATTTGATTGTTTGATGCTCAAGGGTTTGAGAGTGAAGGCTCACCATTAATGGCTACAAGACCATATGGTTCCCCTCATTTACTCAAGCTTGAGTTGGAATATGCAATGGAAGATAATAGCTCAATAACAATGGAAGAATACTCAATATCCTAGAAAAATACTATAATTATACTAAAGAAGGAGAAGTGTTCTTGGAAAAAGTGAGGGGGTAGAGGTCTATTTATAGTTTTCTAATTTCAAGAAAGGGATGTTTTGGATGCATGTGGGACAAAAGGCCCAAAAGGTGAAATCCAAATGAAATGGACTTTGGAAAATGAAAGGAATTAATTAACCCTAAGTGGCTTAATTAATAGGGATAGGCTTATGGAAGCCATTTAGAGGGGTATTAGTGTGATTTAGGGATTATAGAGAGTTAGGCGGGTTATTTAACTAGCAAAGTGTAGTTAATTAATGGGGATTAGAATAGTTAGTGCAAGTTTAGTAATAAAGTTGCTTTGATCAAACTATAGGTGTCTACATTTTCCCCTCTTTGGGGTGGCATAAGCTATGCCACTTCAAAGAAAGTAGAAAAGCATAAACAACTACAATTTTGTGAAGGAGTGGAAGAAAAATTAGTAGAGTGAAGGATTCCCCTCGAGTGCCGACAAGGTGATGGAAGAGGTTAATCGGAGATCAAAAGAAGAAGGAAGAAGATAGAAGAATGAGGAGGGACATGATGCCCCAAGTGAAATAGTAGAATAGGGAAGAGGGAAGAAAGGAAATATAGAAGAAAATAATGAGGAAGGGATATTGAGCTATCGTGATCTAGTACCATGTAAAACAATATTTATTTCATCATATTGCTAGAAATCTTTATCATCGGTCCTTATTAAAAATATAAGCATATGATAAAAGTGTAAAATGACATGAAAATCCATAGTAAAATAATTATCCATTGCTAAAATTCCAACTCCATGCAACATACAAAATGCAATGAAATATGAGAAGTAAACAAGTTGATCTAACAGGAAACAAGTACAAACACACATACTCAAACCAACAACATTCAAGATAGTTGCACAAATGTTTTGTTATCAAGATTCAATTCCCAAATGTTCATGATAAATGACAAGGGTTAAAAGTGGTGCCCCAAGAAAGGATACATGTGAGGGGAATTGATGAAGGACACATGGTCCAATGAGAAAGCATTGTGCACTACGAAATAATACCAGGCAACTCATTGTGCCCCAAAGTATAGATGAAGAAAGCAGTCTAGCTTTGTAAATGGTTCTAGATCCAGGTGATCAGCGAGTTATTTGGTTCTAAAACATGTGAAAACTCAAGAGACATATGATATGAATGCCATGCATTTGACATATATTTCATCTCGTGTTTGATATTTTTACCAAATTTTCTCAATTTTTGAAATATTACAATTTTTTAGATTTTCAATAATTTTATAATTGTTTTGGAAAATTATGATTTCGTAATTTTTAGAGAATTTTAAAATATATTTGAATGTTTGTGTGATTTTTAAAGTTTTCTAAATCTATGTACAGAAGAAAAATAAGTGTGGATGCCCCCAACAATAGATGGGATGTATAAGAGCGTAATGCCACGTGCATGTGCAAGAAAGTGAAGATGCGAAAATGCCACAGTGTTAGGTGGGAGTATTCAAAGGAAAACTCTTCATGTGTAAAGGCTGGATCAAGGCCAATATGGATAGTTTCAATCATGATGATGGACGTAAACCAATGATGTTTGGAAGGAGCAAGGGTTCCCATAGCGTAAGCTAGCCAAGAAACACATGATAAAAAGGAAGTAGAAGATTTTTTTTGCAATAAGGAACAAAGTTTCCATTAAACATAGTAAATAGGCTATCTTATACACATGGATGTTCTGAATGAAGCATAAGAAAAGTGTGAATTCTATGGAAGGTTATGGAAAATGTAGTTTGAAGCCTTGCAATTAAAATCTTATTAGCCCAAGGCACAAATCATGAGACAAGATAAGGACTAAAGTAAGAGTTTGAACAAGGTCCAAAAAAAGACACTTGGTAACATACTAATCTTGTTTTCTCATAGAGATCCAGTGTGTGCATGTAGAATTTTATTACTTCTTAGAGGGAAGACTTGATATACAGCAAGTGAAGAAACAATAGCCAATGTGTAGGAATGATTTATTTTGATTGGTGATTTATGAATAAAGCAGTGGAAGGATAGACGATGACATAGCCCCGCTTCCATCAATTTTATTTTCCATTTATCTTTTTTTGTGTGATTTGATTTTGTTTTTGTTTCTGAAAATGTATTTTAGATCTCTTGTTAGATAAGGGGTTAAGAACCACATAGGTCTTAATGTAAGGATATGGAAGTGATTATGATGATAGCATTGGCTAGTGTCAACAAATATGTCCAAAATTTCTTCGCAAGAATTTTATTAGATGTTGATTGTGATGGGATCTCTAATAGGTTAGTTATTCTTTAATTTACAAAGGTGATAAATGTCAAAAAATGTGCAAAAATAGGGTAACCAAAATATAACCAAAGGGATGAAAATGGTAGGAAGACTTACAAAAGAAGAACAAGAAAAGGAAGAAAGAACATCCATGTGTATGTAATACTTGATTGCAATGCATGTTCATTTACCTTTGATTTTTTATTTTTTAAATATTTTAATGTTTTCTCATTTTTTTGTATTTTATGTTTTAGGAAGGTTGGGATAAAAAGGTCACTCGCATGATAAGATATGACAAAAATTTCATAATTTCCTCTTTAAGGTAGATTAAGCGGGTAAGCTTATCAAGAACCATGTTATCTCTAATATCATGATCGTGGTGATCTCATATTCAACAAATGACTAAGATTTATCTTGAAATGTTGATTTTCTTATGTGGGGATTGAGTTCCCTATCCAGACGTTTATGCACTTTGTGCCATACTTGATGGTCAGCATTGATGTGAATTTTTGGATCACATTTGATTTTCAACATTATGTTGTTTGACTTGTTGGGAGATTTTGAGATCTTGGAATTTTTTATCTAAGCTTGATGAAGAAACCATTTGGGTTTCTTATAAGATAATGTGTGACTTTTATGATCTCGAGAATTAGGAGAAGAAAGTAGACATTTATGATTGATGTGAGGGAAATCATATGGTCCAAGAATCAAGAGTATGGGCTACCAGAGGTGAGCCTTATATAGAATATGGAAGGCTACTAGGATGTGATCTCGATAATATAAGATGATGAGTTACTCAATGGAAACCCATAGAGGGAACATGAAGGGATACTAGGATGTGGCCCGAGTATAGATGAAAATGAGCTTCTAGGATGTGGTCTAAGAATAGAAGATGATGGGCTACTCAACGGTGACCCACATATAGAAGAAGATGAAGGGCTACCCGGAGGTGACCCAATGAGAGGTTGTGATTGAGGAATTGTGATATGTAAAGAATGATTGAGTGATGAAAAGATAGGCCATGGATCGACACATGAACCAATTATGTTGTCATGCAATGAGGGATTTGAAGATGGATGAATAATATGAGGATCAAGTACAATGGTCTTAGGATTTAACTCTATTTTCTAACAAAAAAATTAATTTATTCCTCCCAATACGCGAGTGCATCAAAGTCAAAATTGAATTCTTGCTCATGATCCTCTAGGGGAATTTCATCATGTGACCCCGAACTCTTTGATCACTTCTTCATTCTGAAATGCATCAATCAAGATGGTTTATTGTTCTTCGACCATGGGAGGTTGATTAGAAGAAACGGGTCTAACAAGTGTGGAAGATTTAGACGATGTTTGATGTTGTAGATGAAGGGAAGATTTGACCTTATGGTGTCCACAAAGGAATCGATAGTGCATCAAAATTTATCTTAGCACATCATTTCTTACGAATGGTTCAACATGGACAAACATTGATCTTTAGAATATTGATGAATATAGAATAAGGAATGATCAAAATGACCCAAGGGCCAAAGAGGAATTGGATTTTGATTGATAGAAGAAGATGACTCAGAGACGAAGTAGAATTCAATTGATATGTCTCTTGCAAGTGGAAGAAGGTGGTATTGGATTATTTATAATACAAGATAGTGTTGGTAGACCAAGAGGATGAAGCATTCCACTGGTGGATTGCGATATAGAGTCACCTTAGATGATTGACTAGAAGTACTTTGATTTGAATGAATCCTTTAATCAGAATATTTCATGGGGAGATTGATGAAGAAGGTCCTACGAAGAAAGGAAGGACCGTGACTTAGGAGTCAAATTAGAAGAATGTGACTAGTAGTTGGGCTCGAACTCATCAAAGATGGAGAGGATTCAAGAATAGTTTGGATTAGAATATTCGAAATAATGTTTAGATTGGGCTCATCGAATCTATCCACCGGCCATGAGATGAAGGTGAGGAAATTGGTAATCGAATGATTTTTCCAACGTGAAGAGCCAATCGAGGTTTAGTCATGACGGGAATCATTTTATGTGAAATCCTAAACCTGGATTCCCTATTGTCGTGAGTGTGAGGAATCATGTGATCATTAATCATCAGACATTATTAGGTCCGAATGTTAGGACTTAGATAGTGTGATTGAAATCCTAAATAGAAGGAAGTTCCATGTTGATTAGGGAAGCATAATGGCGACCAACTAGACATTTCATGAACAAATAGGGGATGCTTGTGTGATTTTCCAAAGGGAACCTAAGGAAAATATACATCGTGATGACACAATTTCAATGATCCAATCAAGGTTTGGAAAAAAACTACGAGTGTAAATTTCAAGATGGAACAAAATGGTTTTCCTAGAGAGACAAGTCAATATAATAAATAATCTTAAGGAACAATCATGCAATTCTACGAGTAAACTAGTCAATCAACCAAAAATTTACACCTTATGTTTCTCAATGGTAGTTTGACGTATAAATGATCAACTTGATGTCAACACTAATGTTAAGTTCAAGATGAATTTGGCGTGAGTGCTAATAAGGGGTAGATGCGAGTCCTAATCAAACGATACTATGAAAAATTTAGAAATAAGCAAGACCTAAGTCCTAAAAGGTATCAATTACGCATGTAAGCAACATAACAATACTACTAAGGTATGTTAACCAAGTTTTAAGAGAAAGCAAGGTTTTAACACCAAAATAATATGGATACGATACACCAACAACATAACCACCACTTTTCAATATTTGAGGTAATGTTTTAAATAAAACTAAGTGCAAGTATGTTAAGGATTTGCTAAGATGTGGGCAACGTATGCCACAATGTGGACACTTAGATCACATTCATGAGGAACAAGACGTAAGTATCGTAATTGTGTCGATGCAATGTAGATTACACGAAAGAATAACATTTCTAATGGAGATGATAAGGTGAATCAAGCCTAACTACGTCGATAATGTGTCTCAATATGAGTTTGAGACATAGGGCCTACTAGAACATGATGACGTACCATTCACACTTTCAACACTTGCATTCCGGCAATGCAGCCTAGTCATACAAGTAGACTACAAAAGTGGTGGACATGATCATTTATAGTGGTATCCATGCATGTTGCTGCTCTTTTTCCCCAAATGGGCAACAAGATAACAAAGGTGTAGACCAAGTGACGATGAAACAAACTAAGTATAACTTTGGTAGAGTTTCACCTTACCTTAGGGTAAGTGAAGAACTATGACAAAGTGATACTTTTTTAATCTTTGTGATGAATGATGTTAGGATTAAACTTCGATGGAGTTTCCCATTTTTATTATAATAAGGTTTTGACTCCAAGAAATTTCTCACTTGTCGAGGGTTCTTTGATAACTCTTCACTTGATACAATAAATTAGGCTTCAATATGATATGGCTTTCCTAGGTGGTTCTCTCAACTAGGTACCACAAACACCCTTTGTGAGATTGATTTACCAAGAAATTTACACTGACTAGTCTTGAGTATCTTGGATTTACTTTACCCCCTTCAAATACGATGAGAAATGAATGTGTTCACATGTATCTTTCACTGGGGTCACAATGGAGAATGTTTTGGTGCTAAACTCACAAGTAAAATCTAGTCAAGTGGGTAAGTGGAGCACTTCCCATTTCATCCACAAGGTTCCCTCTTATATGGACTACTTTGGGGTTCCTAGGACCACCCCCTTTGTTGTAGCTTAAGGCTTATGCCAAGGGGGTTATGTCCTAGTTTAAAGCAGACGGGGTGTACCCTTATCTAAACCTACAAATCAAGTGTGTTGAATATGGTGTGTTTTTTATCTTTTGAGCTTAATGTGGTTTTTCAACACCGTTGAAACCGACAAAAAAAAAAAAGTTATATTTGGTTTAATTCCTAATTATTTTGTATGTGATATGGTCCTTCAAATAAAGATTAGTAATTTTCCAAGTGATCAAAACATCATATAAAAGAGATAGAATGTCATTTTTGATTTCCTAGATCATCCTAAGACG
This sequence comes from Taxus wallichiana var. yunnanensis, assembly GCA_018340775.1. Lineage (NCBI taxonomy): Eukaryota > Viridiplantae > Streptophyta > Pinopsida > Cupressales > Taxaceae > Taxus > Taxus wallichiana. The sequence continues at coordinate 760,974,988 of CM031234.1, forward strand.
TAAGGAAAGAGCATACACAACAAAATACCTCACTAATCTTATAGAAATTGAAAACACTCAATCAAATTGTGAAAGTAAGTTCATTCTTTAACCAACTTTGAAGTTAATTCCTTTAGAAAACTTATTGAAGTGTTCTGAAAGCATAGAAAATTTATCAAATCATTTTTTATTCCCAAGATCACCTAGAAGGTGTGAGGGAAGATCATATGTGTTTCAAAACCTTACAAGTAATAATGCAACATTCATCAACTCAACTAAGTAAAGTTAGCACAAAACTACAATATTATCAAGGTAACCTACAAAACCACTAATTAGTATAAAAAAACCTACAAAGTGTTTAGAAACTCTAAAGAATCAACCCCTACAAGTGTTAAAATAAATCTTGATTTTAAACAACAATGCCTGCGTGCCCTTTATGGAATGTGCATGCTCCTAGCAACATGTGCATGCATAAAAGATAAATGTGTGGCTCTGTGGAAAATATAAGGAACAATTACACTTACACAGATAGAATGATACCTGCACATTTTTTTATGCATTTTTGCACCTCAGAAAACATATGCACATGTAAGGTAAAAAAGTGAGTTGGCACATAGTTTAATAAATGACTCCATGTCCCGAGATACATATGCACGTGTACACAAGCATCCACATTGTTCAGGACATATGCATGGATCTGGTTAAATTTTTTTACAGGGGTCAAGAATACAGGGTAATATGTATGTGGCTAGGGAAACATGTGCAATCCCTATGAACATGTGTCCATGTTCTCAAACTAGTGCGCCCGATTTTTTACTTGTGCACGCCTTTTCGTAACACCTATGCGTGGGCCTGAAAAACCACAAAAAATGACAAGAAATAGAAATCTAAAATTGTAAACAGGTTAGATTATTTCCTTTTAATTCAATTTCTAACATAAACCCAATAAATTTGCATGCAAAAGGAAGTTTTACTACCTTTAAGATTATCAAAATATTAAAAATACACTAGTTAACCTTCAAAATGCATGAAAATGGTTAGAACTTGAAGTAAAAATCTTGAAAAACAACTTCTAGAGACCATGGAGTAAGGTCCCACCGGGTGTGCCATATGTGAACATGTATAAATTAGAAAATCTATAGAAATGAGGCTAGAACACTAAAGAAACCTCAAAGCTTTACCAACTCAACTATGAACCATCAAGATAAGAGATAAACAAGAGTTACTCCTATGCATGCATTATAACTTTGACAAAACATCAAACTAACATGTATATACTACTCTCTACTCTTTGAATGCTATAAAACATGAACCTATGAAGATCTTAGCAATCAAATTTGATTGTTTGATGCTCAAGGGTTTGAGAGTGAAGGCTCGCCATTAATGGCTACAAGACCATATGGTTCCCCTCATTTACTCAATATTGAGTTGGAATATGCAATGGAAGATAATAGCTCAATAACAATGGAAGAATACTCAATATCCTAGAAAAATACTATAATTATACTAAAGAAGGATAATTGTTCTTGGAAAAAGTGAGGGGGGTAGAGGTCTATTTATAGTTTTCTAATTTCAAGAAAGGGATGTTTTGGATGCATGTGGGACAAAAAGGCCCAAAAGGTAAAATCCAAATGAAATGGACTTTGGAAAGTGAAAGGGGATTAATTAACCCTAAGTGGCTTAATTAATAGGGATAGGCTTGTGGAATCTGTTTAGAGGGGTATTAGTATGATTTAGGGGATTAGAGAGAGTTAGGTGGGTTATTTAACTAGCATAGTGTAGTTAATTAACTAGGGATCATAGTAGTTCTGCAAGTTTCATAATAAAGGTTTTTTTATGAAACTATAGGTGTCTACATATTCCCCTCTTTGGGGTGGCATAATCTATGCCACTTTAACAAAAGTACACAAACAAGCATAAACAACTACAATTTTTTGAAGGAGTGGAAGAAAAATTAGTAGAGTGAAGGATGCCCCCTCGAGTGTCGATGGGGTGATGGAAGAGGTCGATTGACAATCAAAAAGAAGAAGGAAGAAAATAGAAGAATGAGGAGGGACAAGATGTCCCAAGTGAAATAGTATAATTGGGAGATAGGGAAGAAAGGAAATATAGAATAAAATAACAAGGAAGGGATATTGAGCTATCAGCAATCCAATACCATGTAAAACAATATTTATTTCATCATATTGCTAGAAATATTCATCATCGGTCCTTATTAAAAATATAAGCATACAACATGAAAATCCATAAGTACGAACAATTATCCATTGCTAAAATTCCAACTCCATGCAACATACAAAATGCAATGCAATACGAGAAGTAAACAAGCTGATCTAACAAGGAAATAAGTACAAACACACATACTCAAACCAACAACATTCAAGATAGTTGCATAAATGTTTTGTTATCGATATTTAGTTCCTAGATGTTTATGATAAATGACAAGGGTTAAAATTGGTACCCCAAGCAAGGATACATGCGAGGGGAATTGATGAAGGACACAAGGTCCAATGAGAAAGCATTGTGCACTATGAAACAATACCAAACAACTCGTTGTGCCCCAGAGTATAGACAAAGTAAGAAGTCTAGCTTTGTAAATGGTTGTAGATCCAGATGATCCATGATTCATTTGGTTCTAAAACACATGAAAATGCAAGCAAGATATGAGATGAATACCATGCGTGTGACACAAATTTCAGCTATGTATGAGCTTTTACCAAATTTTGTCAATTTTTTAATTTTTATGATTTTTTGGATTTTTAATAATTTTATAATTTTTTTTGGAAAATTATGATTTTTTAAATTTTTAGAGTTTTTTTAAACATATTTGAATATTTTTGTGATTTTGAAATTTTTATAAACTTATGTACATAGAGGCAAAGAAGCGTCGATGCCCCCAAAGTGATAGATTGGATGTATAAGGGTAGAATGCTACATGCATCCACAAGAAAGTGAAGATGTGAAAATTCCCAAACTTTAGGTGAGAGTATTCAAAGGAAAATTATTCATGCGCAGATGTTAGATCAAGATCAATACGGAAATTTTCAATCATGATGATGAACGTAAACCAATGATGTGTTAGGAAGGAGTAAGGATGCCCCCAATGTAAGCTGGCCAAGAAACACATTATAGAAAGGAAGTAGAATATTTTTTTGCAAGAAGGAACAAATTTTCCCTTAAACATAGTAAAAAGAAAATCTTATACACATGGATGTTCTGAACAAAGTAGAAGAAAAGTGTGAATGTTATGGAAGGGTATGGAAAATGTAGCTAGAAGCCTTACAATGAAAAGGTGATTAGCCCAAGGCACAAATCATGAGACAAGATAAGGACTAAAGTAATAGTTTGAACAAGGTCCAAAAAATACACTTGGTAACATACTAATCATGTTTTCTCATAGAGATCCAGTGTGTGCACGTAGAAGTTTATTACTTCTTGGAGGGAAGACTTGATAGAAAACAAGTGAAGAAACACTAGCCAATGTGTAGGAATGATTTATTTTTATAGGTGATTTATGAATGGATGGAGATCTGTACATTCCTCCGTTGTCACCAACCATCCACAAATGCCGACATAGATGTATTTGATTCTAATCACAACATTTATATACTTCCAAGAAGGCATCCATAGCCCCAAAGAGATATTATTGGAAATACCCCAAGAGAGAGTTATATATATATATATATATATATATATATATATATATATATATATATATATATATATTTTTTATTTTGCTTTTATCTTTTTCTTTTGATTTAATTTTGTTTTGCTTTCTAAAAATGTATTTCATCTCTCTTGTTGGAAAAGGGGTTAAGAACCACAGAGGGCTTAATGGAAGGATATGGAAGTGATTGTGATCAAGACATTGGTTAGTGTCAACATATATGTCCAAAATTTCTTTCAAACAATTTTATTAGATGTTGATTGTGATAGGATCTCTAAGAGGTTCGTCATTCTATAATTTACCAAGGTGATAAAATACTAATGTAAAGCAAATATCATAGAGATAAATGTTACAAAATGTGTGCGAATAGGCTAACTAAAATATCATTGAAGGGATGAAAATGGTAGGAATACTTGCGAGAAGAAGAACAAGAAAAGGAAGAAATATCATCCATGTGTATGTAATGTCCGTTCGTTTACCTTTGATTTTTATTTTTATATTTTAATGTTTTCTCATTTTTTTATCTTTTATGTTTTCTTAAATGTGGGTTCAACAAGGTCACTCGTGTGATAATATCTGACAACAATATTCATGATTTCCTTGATAAGGAGATTAATTGTGTTTCTTTATCAACATTCATGTTATCTCCAATATCGATGATCGTGGTGAGCTCATATTCAACAAATGACACAATTTATCTAGAAACGTGGATTTCATATGCGAGAGTTTGAGTTCCCTATCTAGGGGTTTATTAAATTTTGCAATACTTGATGGTTGCATTGATGTGCATTCTTGGATCGCATTTGACTTTCAACCTTATGGTTTTTTGACTTGTTGGGAGCTTTGGAGCTCGTGAAAGTTTTTATCTACACTTTATGAAGTAACCATTTGGGTTTCTTATAAGCTAATGTGTGACTTGTCTAATCCTGATAAGTAGGTAAAGAAAGTGGAGATTTACGATTGATATGAGGAAAAGGATATAGTCCAAAATTGAATAGGATGGGCTATTAGGAGGTGAACCACATATAGAAGATGGAAGGCTACTAGGATATGGCCCAAGAATAGAAGATGGCGAGTTACTCAGTGGAAACCCATAGAGGGGACATGAAGGGATACTAGGATGTGGCTCGAGTATATATGAAACAAAGATTTTAGGATGTGGTCTGAGAATAGAAGATGATGGGCTATGCAACGGTGAGCCACACATAGAATAATATGAAGGGCTATGTGGAGGTGAACCAATGAGAGGTTGTGATTGAGGAATTGTGATATGTAAAGAATGATTGAGTGATGAAAATATAGGTCGTGGACTCGACACTCCGAACTGTGTGTTTCATCATGTGATGAGGGATGAGAAGCTAGACGAGAAGATGGAAGAATAAGAGGAGGATAAAGTTCAATGGTCTTAGGATCTTCCTCTATTTTCTAACAAAAATAATCAATTTCTTCCTCCCAATATGTGAGTGCATCAAATTCAAAATTGAATTATTTCTCGTGATCTTCTAAGGGAATGTCATCGTGTGAACCCAGAATTATTTGATAGCTTATTCATTTTGAAATCAATCGATCGGTATGGGTTGTTGTTATTCACCATGGGAGGTTGATTAGAAGAAATGAGTCCAACAAGTGTTGAAGATTTAGACAATGTTTGATGCTTTTGATGAAGGGAAGGTTTGACCTTATGGTGTCCACAAAGGAATTGGAAATTTTATTGAAAATATATCTTAGCAAATCATTTCTTGTGAATGGTTCCACGTGGATGCAAACATTGATCTTTAGAAGATTGATGAATATAGAGTAAGGAATGATCAAAATGACCCAGGGGCCAAAGAGGAATTGGATTCTGATTGATAGAAGAAGATGACTCAGGAGACAAAGTAGAATTTGACTGAGACGTCTTGTGAGTGGAAGAAGGTGGTATGGGCTTATCTATAAGATCATATAGTTTTTTTTTACCAAGAGGATCAAACATCTAGTCACCAATTACAAAATGGGAGTTGTCTTAGATGATTGACTAGAAGGACTTTGAGTCACATGAATCCTTGAAGGAGGAATATTTCGTGGGGGAGATTAATGAAGGATGTCCTACGAAGAAAGGGATGACCAAGACTTAGGAGTAAAATTAGAGTAATTTGAATAGTAGTTGGGATCGACTCATCGAGACATGGAGAAGATTCACAGAATAGTTTGGATCAGAATCTTCAGAAAGAATGTTTGGATTGGGATCATCGAATCTATCCACCGACCATGAGATGAAGGTAGGGAAAGAGGTAATCAAACAATTTTTCCAACATGAATAGCCAATTGAGTTTGAATCATGATGGTAATCGTTTGATGTGAAGGCCTAAACCTAGATTCCCTATTGTCATGAGTGTGAGGAATCACGTGATCGTTAATCATTATAGGTATTGTTAGGTAAAGATGCTAGGACCTAGATAGTGTGATTGAAATCATTCAAAATATAAGAATTTTCCATGTTGATTAGGGAAACATAATGGTGACCAAATAGACATTTCATGAACAAATAGGGGATGCTTTTGTGATTTTCCAAAGGAACATAAGGAATATATACATCTTGATGACACAATTTCAATGATCCAATCAAGGTTTGGAAAATAAACTGTGAGTGTAAATGTCAAGATGGATCAAAAGGATTTTCCTAAAAATAAAAGTCAATACAATGAATAATCATAAGGGACAATAATGCAAGTTTATGAGTAAACTAATCAATCAACCAACAATTTACACCTTATGTTTCTCAATGGTAGTTTGACGTATAAATGATCAACTCGATGTCAAAACTTATGTTAAGTTCAAAATGAACATGGCATAAGTACTAATAAGGGGTAGATGTGACTCCTAATCAAAGGATACTATGACAAGTTTAGAAACAAGCAAGACCTAAGTCCTAAAAGGTAGAAATTATGCATGTAAGCAACGTAACAATACTACTAAGGTACATTAACCAAGTTTCAAATGAAAAAAAAAATAGTATCTTGAAATAATATGGATATGATATACCAACAACATAACCACCATTTTTCAATATTTGAGGTAATTTTTTAAATAAAAATAAGTGCAAGTATGTTAGGTATTTGCTAAGATTTAGGAAGCACAATGACACAATGTGGACACTAAGGTCACATTCATGAGAAACGAGACATAAGTATCATAATTATGTTGATGCAATGTAGACAAAGTCACACATATAAGGGAGATGAGAAGATGAATCATGCCTAACTATGTCAATAATGTTTCCCAATATCAGTTTGATACATAGGGCCTACTAGAACATGATGACGTATTGTTCACACTTTCAAAGACTTGCATTACGGTAGTGCAACCTAGTCATGCAAGTAGCCTATAAAAAGAGGTGGACACAATTATTTCTAGTGGTATCCACGTGTCTTTTTCATCTTTTTCCCAAATGGGCAACAAGATAACAAAGGTGTAGACCAAGTGATGATGAAACGAACTAATTATAACTTTGGCAGAGTTTCTCCTTACCTTAGGGTAAGTGAAGAACTATGATAAAGTGACACTTTCATAAGATTCATGATTAATGACGTTAGGATTAAAATTCGATGGAATTTCCCCTTTTTCATAAAATAAGGTTTTGACTTTGAGAAATTTCTCACTTTGCGAGGGTTATTTGAAAACTCGTTGGCTTGATACGGAAAAGTGGGCTCTAAGATGATATGGCTTTCCTAGGTGGTTCTCTCAACTAGGTACCACAAACACCCTTTACAAGAAATATTCACTAAGAAATTCATCTTGACTAGTCTTGGATTATCTTGGCTTTTCTTTACCCCTTTCAAATACGATGAGAAATGAATGCATTCATGTGTATCTTTCACTGTGGTCACAATGGAGAATTTTTGGTGCTAAACTCACAAGTAAAATCTAGTCAAGTGGGTAAGTGGAGCACTTCCCATTTCATCCACAAGGTTCCCTCTTGTGTGGACTACTTTGGGGTTCTTAGGACCACCCCATTTGTTGTAGGTTAAGGCTTATGTTAAGAGGGTTATGTCCTAGTTTAAAATGGATAGGGTGTACCCTTATCCGAACCTGTAAAAAAGTGTGTTGAATATGGTGTGTTTTTTTATCTTTTGAGCTTAGTGTGGTTTTTGAACACTGTTGGCAACCTATAACAAACACGTTAGATTTGGTTTAGATCTTGATTCTTTCATATGCAATATGGTCCTTCAAACAAAGATTAGTAATTTTCCAAGTGATCAAAACATCATATAAAGGAGATAGAATGTCATTTTTGATTTCCCAGATCATCCTAAGATGTAAGGAAAGAGCATACACAACAAAATACCTCACTAATCTTGTAGAAATGGAAAACACTCAATCAAATTGTGAAAATTAAGTTCTTTTTAACCAACTTTGAAGTTAATTCCTTTAGAAAACTTATTGAAGTGTTTTGAAAGCATAGAAAAGGTATTGAATCATTTTTATTCCCAAGATCACCTAGAAGGTGCAAGGGAAGAGCATACACATTTCAAAACCTTATAAATAACAATGCAACATTCATCAACTCAACTAAGTAAAGTTAGCACAAAACTACAATATTATCAAGGTAACCTACAAAACCACTGATTAGTACCGATAAAAACTTGTAAATTATTTAGAAACTCCAAATAATCAACCCCTGCAAGTGTTAGTATAAATATTAATTATAAACAACACCGTGCACACCTAAAATGATAAGTGTGTGGCCCTGTGGAAAAGACATGGAGCAATTACAACTACGTGGGTAGAATGAAACTTGTGTGTTCTTTTAAGCATGTGCGCACCTCGTAAAAACATATATGTGTGGAAGGTAAAAGGTAATTTGGAAAAGCGTTTAATAAACACATGTTTTTCCCAAGAGACATATGTGTGTGTGTATGCAAGTGTATGCACATTGTTCATGACATATGAATTGATTCTGTTAAATTTTTGACAGGGGTCAAAAATATAGATGGCATGTGGATGAAAAGGGTTAGTAATGATGAAATAAAATAAAATAAGAAGGCCAAAAGATAGGGGTTGATTAGTACTTTCTTCACTCAAGAACCTTATAAATACTAGTATGAGACTCGGGATAAATAATGTCTAAAGTTCATCATTTTGTGCCTACACCTTCAATGTTGAGTAGATCTCCTAGGCTTTGGATATTACGATAACTTTCATCTTTCTTGCTTTCCAATGTGAATTGCATGAGCTTAACATCCATTTTCATTAAAATACTTTTTCTATGGGTATGTGAATCAAAGAGGAGCTGAAAAATCCCATAAGAAGATTGTTGTAATGAAAAAAAAATGCGGGGGCTTAGCCATCGCTGTGTTTTCCTTAAACCTACCTTTTATTTTTTGCAACTCCTTCTACCATAACTAGCTCCACTTGTTCTAATGCCTTCACTTAAAGCATCTTAATAGCATGATGAATTCTCTCAATACTCTACGCACTTGTCAATATAATTGTAATTATAGGATGCAAATTCTTTCCCATTCTTCCAATCCAAAATGTGTCCTCGCGTTATTATATATATATATATATATATATATATATATATATATATATATATATGTAAGGAATGATGTGGCTGATTTGTAGTAACTTCTCCTTAACCATATTTTTAGAGGGAATAACAAGCTTCATATGCATCCACATAAGTTTTATCATATACTAAGAGTAAAAATGAAAAACTTAATAAAGGTGTTCAAAGATGTTTTTACTTTTCTACTCAAATTAATGCAGTGAAATAATAAAAACAAAACCGACCTCAGAAGACATGGGGTTTACCGATACCCATAGAGATGGATGTTGAAGTTGATGTTTGATAGAATTTGATCAATTCTAGATGTATGTGTAAGTCCTCATGTCCTATAAAGTAACCTGTGCTCAAAGACACTAAATAGAAAGGATTAGATAAATCGGTAGGAAAGCTTTTTGACAAAGACCGATTCCAAGAATCCAAAGGGACTTCCTTGAGGATTTCATCTCATTATTATCCATTTAAGTAGATTGAAAATGCAATAATATGGATGAAGGTAAAGATATATAATCAATATCGGTAAGTATAGAGAAGATGAGAATATCTATAACTCCGGATGAATGGGAGGTTTTGTGTAGCTCCAAAAGTGGTCCTAGTGAGGATAGATGTAATTTGGAAACATTCAAAGTAGTCATACCAGAAATCCTTAGTATTTTGTTCGATATCTTGAATGAATTCAAATTGATCTTCGATTTCTTGGTCATTGCTAGCAAATTGACTTGCGCAAGGTGTGATCTCATGCAGATATTGTATTGTTCTAAGAAAAATAGGTTTTAGACTAGAAAAAGGTTCTAAATGTTGGTAATTTCATGTGATTGACTAGGTATTTCCATCTAATAGAGATCCATTCTCAAAATACATGTTAGAAGCAACATATATGATGAAAATTAATAAATAAAGTTGATAAAAAGATGATAAATTTGATAAAAGACAGATGGTACAGAATTGTTGGTTATTAAACCAATCACTAGTGATTTTCGAAATTATAACAGATTTAATAAAAATGAGTGTTTGATGATGAAAATGATATTTCGTGATGATTTAAAAGCTAAATGTGATTTATAAAATATAAATGGGGATTTTAAGAATACCTTAAAAGTGTTGTGAAGCTAAAAATTCCTAAAACCTTGTTTGGGGTTTATCTAAGTTGACAGTGAATGTTCGATGTGATCTGCAACTTGGGTGATGAGGGATTGATCTCCATATTCTTGAAGATTATTGATGATAATCTTTAATAATACCTAATGATAGCCTTAATGTCTTTGTTCTGAATGATGAGATGTAGGGTACTAGTGATCGAGACAAAAATATGAGGCTTGAAGATTCAAAATTGAGGATCTTGGAGAAAGAGCGGAAAACTACTATCTATAATCATTGGCGATTCAAATGAATCATCGGCAGTCGGGTTTTTAGGATTTGGGGTTGTAAAGTGGTTAAAACCACTTCTAAACAAATTTATTTGTTTTTGGACTTCGGGTAAATGGTTGGGAAGATGTTTGAGGTCGAAGTGTAGGGGTTAGGATGGTTATAGATTTGTTTTTGGTTCTTAAGTGGTTTTGGGTGGTTAAGTATAGACTCTACAGCTGTAAGAAAGGTATTTACATGAAGTAAATATGATGAAAGTTTTTAGACTTAAGATAAGGTTTATATGGGTTTAAATGATGTATTTGATTAGTATATTGTGAGGGTAAATGTAAATGATAAAGAAAATGTGGAGTGCATATTTTGAGTGTTTATATTTGCCCCTTTTCTTCAAGTAGTTTGATGTAGGCAAAGTGCTCGAAAAAATGATGATATATTTATTTGTATGGGTAATCACCCTCAAAATGGGGTGACTCGCAACAAAGTTTAAGGAACACCAATTTGACAGATGGGTGGATAAGTTTGACATGCATTTCGTAAAAGTTACCCTGTGCCGGGTATCAAACAAGGGATACTACCATTGAATCAAGTGATAGGGGAACCAAAGGGTCCATTACCTATTGACATATAATCCATAAAGGTATACTATGATGATGGGAAGTCAAGTGATGGGACCAAAGGGTATGTATCCCATAGACATAGGACATATCTCGAGATGATTTGTTCGTCTCGATATTTAATATTTTTAGGGTTTGGATCCTTTTAAATGAGATAATGTGTTGAAGAATAAAATAATTTGACATGTATATATGGGAAATTGTTAAAGTATGGAGAATCACTATCGATTATGATGAATTATCGAGTGATTCAAGGAATCGCTTCGGCAATTGGTGAAAAGGGGTTTGGGGGCTATAAAATCCAAGGTCAATGATGAACAGGTCATTGTTGCACCGTATTTTTCCAATTGGGGAGAGAGAGTGTGCTAACAAAAAGTGATTGAGAGTGTGATTGAGGGAGAAAGTGGGATGGCATCTTCTTTGAGAAGACATAGGAGGCCCACACAGGTAGAGTTGAGTTTTCAATTCATTGATTCTTTGATAAATTTTGTTGGTTTTAAAAATAAAAAAATTGTACGAAGTTCGTGATTTGGGAATTGTAGGAATCGGCAAGTAATTCTCAATTATTTCCAAAGTGATTCACTGAATTATTGATGATTCAAGGAATCACTAGCGATTAGTTTGATTTAATTGTGTTTAAATATTTTGATATTGAAGTGGATGTTTTAGATAGAGTTTTGGGATGTTTTTTATAGTGGATTTTTATGTTGGGTTTTTTTTTGTTATACAGGTGGATGCGAAGTTGACCCTCCGAGATAGGATACCTATTATTTTAGAGGAGGTGTGGGAAGATATGACAGATGATGATTGGGCCCATGTAGAGGCAGTGGGATTTTTGGGGATGAGGGATTATAGGTGGATTCATAGATGTCAGGGGTTGTTGTTGGCATTGATGGAGAGGTGGAATCCTGCCACTTGTACTTTTTGGTTACCGACAGGAGATTATTATTAGTGGAGGATATTCATAGGATCATGAGATTACTAGTGCATGGAGAGGGCATCTATACTATTGATGAGTCTAAGAGAGATGGTGTTATGTAGAGGTTGTATGGGGATGAGGTAGATGATGTGAAGTACTCATCAAGAGCTTTTGGTTATCAGGATTTATATTTTCCATCAAGAGACAGGTGCACATAGATGACTATGATGATGATGGCTATTTCATGTTTTTCCCTCCCTGATTTTAGAGGAGGTAGGTTTCCATGGATGATGACAGGAGTAGTGGGGAGACGATGGAGAATCGATTTGTTTTTGAAGTAGGCACTAACATTATTAGCACATATTTATATGGATTGTTGGGCTTGGAAATTCCACAAGAGGTTTGATATTGATGTGGAATTTTTGTTGCATTGTTGGGCATACGAGCATATATCCATTACTCATCTACATGGTTTTCCATGGGGTGGTTTCATAGATATGCATGTTGATTTTATGAGATGGATAGTAGGTAAGTGTTAGGCAAAGACTACGAAGAAGGTGAGTTATTATAGAGATATTTTGACAGGATTGCAAGTAGGTGATGTGATATGGAGGCCTTATGTAGGGTTTCCTGAGTGGCCTGGATGTGAGGATGAGCTTGTTGGGACATAGTAGGACTTATGAATATAGGACGGAGATGAGGGAGTATGAGATGGTTAGATTTAGTCGTGTCATACAAAGTAGTTTGGTTTGATGTAGGATGTACCCGAGGAGCATGTTCTTTGACAGACAAGATGATGCGAGATAAAGAGACTCTAAAGGCGGTTATAGAGCGTCTATTTATGATAGTAGAGATCAAAGGGCTATGGATATTAGGATGGGGACTTGGTTCATATTGATGATGTTGAGGTGATCTGTTAACTAAACCCAATAGTGGACAAGAGTTTACCCCGAGTTTGAGAGGATTAGATTGATTCAAAGGGGGAGGAGGGTGTGTGCTTGGGTAGAGGGGAGAAAGAGGTAGTGAATGTTAGTGGTGATGAGGATTGGGAGGAGGATGAGGGGGCTTGGGGCTATAGTCACACATTTGATGGCCTAAGAGGCCACGATAAACACCGAGAGAGATAGTATGAGGTGAGAGTGAGATGATTTAGTTTTGGTGAGAGATAAATTGATAGGAGAGAGAGATAGAGTGGTACCTAAGGGGATAGACTCAAATTTCATTTGGCACGGAAGTAGTTGATCACGATCGGTATCATCAGCATCGGGATACTTTGATGAAGGCCTTAGGAATTACGGGTTCTTCTATATCCGTGCGAGTTGGCAGCTCATGCAAATGCTAGCAATCGGATGGGGGCACCAAGTATGATCAATGCATCTCACTATTAGTCCTTCGACGAAGAGTTGTCATATTATGAGGACATGGTTATACATATGTTGCATAATATTGTATTGTATGTAGATCACCAATCACATCGATGGGAAGTGCCCAAAGGTGCGATTATAAGGAGTGTAGGTCAACCACCTAGGGGCCAGATGGAGGAGTCGGTGGTGATGGGGTTGTTCACGGGGGTGGTGGATGTGATGGGAGTGTTATTTGTGTTAGTGATATCCGAGAGATGTAGGGATCACTAGAGAGTGATCATGTGTTTTGTAGATTGTAGATTTTGATATGTATATGGATCTTTATGAAGTGTTTGATATATGTGATGTATGTAGCCTCTTTGATGATGTATTTAGCACTTTTCTTTTTATATATATATATATATATATATATATATATATATATATGTATGTATGTATGTATGTATGTATGATGTGTTTTGTTTTGAATTATGTGTTTTATATGTGTTAATGATGATGTTTTAATGTTTGCTTTATGAGTTTTTAAATATGGAAATGTGAATTTATGATTAAATGTTAAAATGCAATGTGGGTGATGATGTGATGATGTGAGTTAATAACTCGATCAAAAATGTTAAATCAAAATGTGCTCTATCTTTTTGAAGTAGGAATAGAAAATGGAATGATGGGTACAAATATGTGAAATCACTTGCACTTGTAGCCTTTAATAATGTTAACACAATACTATCAGTGGGTAGTGATACATAAAACCTTAGTTATAGAGATGAAATGATTAGATGTACCTTCCTAGGACATGAAAGGGGGTTTTCTTGTGTAGGTCATGTGGGAAAGAGGGTTCTCCTTTTCAATAGTTTCATAGAGAAATGCCCCAACTTTACATATTTTTATTTTTGATGCAAATTGATCGATGCGGGAAGTTTGCTTTGATGGGAAATTTGATCGATGCAGAAGATTTCCTAGGATCCTTTGGATATTTTGAATTTTTGAAAGGTTGATCGATGAGGGAGAATTTTTACATGGGTAGCCATCCTTCGAGGGAGTGGTCTACAATTTTAATTTTTATTTATACAAATAGTCGTCCTTCAAGGGATCGATCTATGATTTGAATGGTACCTATGCTTCGAGGATCGGTCTACATTTTTCTTTGATTTTGGTATATTTTTAAATATTTGTCCTTCGAGGGATCACCTATTATTTCTTTTGATTTTTATATAGAGTATCCATAGATTTTTTTTTTTTTTATATGAGTTGAGGAAAAACCTTACTAGACTGTTTAAAGAAGGGGAAAGATGTGTACACGACCTACACATACGTGCCCCATGACATATTTTCAATTGGTACAAGGTTAGATGGATGTAATGATTACGAGGTTCCTAATGTTGAGGAACTTGTCCATGTGAAAGATGTGATGAAAAATTCGTGGTGTTCATCTTTAAGGTTTATGAGGATAGTGATGGAAAACCACATGCTTTTGAATAATTACGATGAGAAGATGACCGATTGCTAGTTGGATGAGATTTTAGATATAACTATTGTTATGATTGTCAAAAGTTAACAGTAGAAAGGCCGCAAGTGCAAGGCATTCAAAGGTTCCTTTTTAGGTTCACCATCAAGGGAGGCTAAGTGATACACTCCCGACCCATACTTGTGATTAATGATATATGGACCGATCTAATTAGGGGCAAACTTTCCACGTTTACTTCATTCTAAAGTAGTGACATTTTGATTTTGTTTATGAATGAAATCACCAATTTTGAATTCACGTTCTTTTACATGTTTATTGAGGTTCATTTGATGCTTTATTTATATACTTGATGATGTTCAAAGGCCATAAGGAATTTTTCTTCTACTAGTTCTAGTTGTGCAAGACAAATCTTATTGATATTATTCATCGAGGATAAAGTATTTAAGTGATGCACGGATTGTTGGTATTTGAACTTCAAGGGGTATAACTACCTCGAGCCATAGAATAATGAGAAAGGGTAGTGCCAATGGGGGTATGAATGCTTATCCGATAATCCCAAATAGAAAATGGGATTTGGAGATGTCAATTCCTTCCCCATCATCTAAATTTTTCATGAGAATTTTAGTAAGTGTTTTGTTAAAGGCTTATGCCTATCCCTTTTCCCGGGATAGCATGGTGATGAAAATATGAGTTTGATGTTGAGATCATCATAGAGTTTCTTAACATCCTTGTATTTGAAGTTTTTTCCATTATACTATAACAATTTTATGAGGAACGCCAAAACAAAGCATATGATTTATTGATAAATGAAATTGATGATTTGATTTTCTTTATTTGAGATCAAGGGAATATCCTCGACCCATTTTTTGAAATAGTCAGTGGATGTGATAATCAAATGGTTTTGTTGGCATGATTACGAATAACATTGACAATGAGATCTAATCCCCATTGTAACAAAGATCATGAGAGGATTGAAAATCCTAACTAGGGACATGGATAAGATCTAAGTGTTGTTGGAATTTGACTCATTTCTTGATGTAAGAACAAAAATCCGATTGATAGTAGGCCGAGTATCCAATTTTTAAGACACATTTAGGGATGGAATTACCATTGAAATGTCCACCACATATACCATCATGGAATTCTTGGATTGCTTTGATAGATTCATGAGATTGGAGACATCTTAATAGGAGGCCATCAAATCCATGTTTATATAATATATTATCTATGATGATGTAACAAGTGGCACATTTAAGAAATGGTCGTTTAGAATTGCGTGATAAATCAAAAGGTATTTTAGATTCAAAAAGATAGTTGAATGTTTGAGAATACCATAGATCAGTTGGATGATTGTCAACAATATCGATAGGAGGGAGTTCATTTTGATGTGAGGGGTGATCTAATCTTTGAATGACTATGGATAGTTGGGAGTTATCTGTTGATTCTTTAATTTGTAATGGGATGAGGGCTCCTAAAGAAGTCATAGTATCTACAAATTTATTAGAAGATCGTGGAATTTTTTTGGATAGTGTAATGATCGAAGGCTCCAAGGAGGAAATCAACGTTGGATTTATATTTTTGTAATATTTCATTTTTACATTGATATTCTCCTTTGACTTGATTGATAACAAGTTGTGAGTCTCTGTATATTTCTAAGATATGAACACCCAATAGGATAGCGGTGGTGAGACCCATGATTAAAGCTTCATATTTTTCCATGTTATTAGTACATTCGAAGTTAAGTTTAAATGATAGTGGAATAGGAATCCCCTAGGGTGGTATGATAACAACACCGGCTCCTCCCCCTTGCTGGCATTTAGATCCATCAAATAAGAGAGTCATTTTGATAGGAATGAATTCATGTTCATCGATAGTGTTGATGGATTCATCGGGAATTTTTGTGAGGAAGATGAGTATCAAGAAAGGGCACTTCAAAGAAGCTTGCATGTGATCGCTTAGCCTTTAATATACTTTTAGGATATGAATTCAAGGTCAAACTTGGTCATAAGCATGAGCCACCAAGTTATATGGTCATTGTGGTATGGTTTAGAGTGCATAGTTTTAAGTGGGTTAAAGCTGGTGATAATAAAAGTTTTGTGATTGAGAAGATAGTGTCGTAGTTTAGAGGTAGCGAAGTATAATGCACAACACAATTTTTCAGCTTCAGTATAGTGGGTTTTGTATTCATGGAGTGTACGACTTATGTAATAAATAACTTGTTCACGGTATTGTTTATCTCGATGAGTAATCATAGTACCTAAAGCATGATCTATGGAAGATATGTAGAGATAGAAGGGTTCCCCCTCACGAGGAGGTGTGAGCATAGGTGGTGATAGAAGATAGTGTTTGATTTCATCGAAAGCCTTTTGACAATTAATATCCCATCTAAAGTCGACATATTTACAAAGAAGGTGATCAAATGGTTGACAATGGTCGGATAATTGAGATATGAAAATTTAGATAGATTGTAGTTTACCTTGAAGGCTACGTATTTGTTTGATATTTTATAGAGGAGGTATTTCAATGATTTCTTTAATCATATTTGGATCCACTTGAATACCTCGGATAGAGATGATGAACCCTAAGATTTTACCAATGAGAATGACAAAAACACACTTAGTGGGGTTAAGATGAAGGAAAAATTGAATAATACAAATAAATATTGATTCAAGAACGGTGAGATGATCTTTGTGTTGTTTAGATTTTCCTAAGAGATCATCAACGTAATCCTCTACTGTTTTGTGGATAAGATCATGGAATACATATGTCATAACACGTTGATAAGTGGCTCTAGTATTTTAATTCCAAAAGGAATGGCATGGTAGTAGAAGGTCCCCCAAGGGTAATGAAGGATGTCTTGTGTTGATCGTCAGTGGCGATAAGGATTTGATTATAACCAAAAATCCATCCATAAGGGAGAGCATTTTGTAGTCGGTTATTAAGTTGACTAGTTGAATGATATTCATGAGAGATAAATCATCTTTAGGGTAGGAAAGATTGAGATCCTGGAAGTCGGTGCAGATGCATAACTTGCATGAGAATTTGGTTACAGGTACAATATTGGAGACCCATTGTGGATATTCAATGGGTATGATGAAATTGGCAGAAAGAAGATGTTGTAATTATTCTTTGATAAGGAAAGCCATGTGGGGAGGAATCCTACAAAGATTTTGTTTGATGAGTTTTGCATGAGGATAGGTGACGATGTTATGTATGATGATATTGGTGTCTATACCTAGCATATCACTATATGACTTGGAAAAAACTTGGCTATATTTGGATAAGAATTCGGTGAAATATTTTAATTCTTTTGGGTCTAATGATTGACTAACCTTAGCTATGCGAGGTTCTTGAGGGTTCTGTTATCCAAAATTCACCCCCCTAAGGTAATTTTGATAACATATTGTTTCAAGGAAAAAATCATGTTTCTAGGGTCCCCTCGGTTTCTTTTCTAACCCTCATGTCCAAGAAGAAAACCCAACGTTTTAAAAGTATGTGAAAAAGTTGCAAAAAGAGCCGGGCTTGAGGCGAAATACAGAGAAAATCAACTAAGGCAAAGACTAGGGACAGGTTGGGGCGTCGGGGCCCGAATCGGCCGAAAAGCCGCCAAGCAGTCCACACACAGAATTGGGACGGCGAGAAACGCGGACGCCATGGCCGAACCGGCTGAAAAAATGAAGAAAAATACCTAAGTCTTTGTTTCACATAGTTGGGACATCCGGCACAAAAGTATGTGAACCGGCGGTTTAGACGAAGCGAGGGAACTTTCGTTTGGGACATCCGGGCCAAAGGTATGTGAGGGATGCAAAAAGCTGAAGGAGCCGAGAGTGAATCAAATCTTGCCACGTGTCTTTGCCTCAAACAGGGACAAGGAAGCCCGAATCGAGCGGTTCAGAGAAATTTGTCCCAGGTAGTTTGGGACATCTGGGCAAAAAGTACGCAAGGGACGTGAAAGACCGAGAGAGCCACCAATGAATCACAAATGTGACACGTGTCACAAGGGGAAGCGCAATGGAAATTGGCTAAGTGTTTTTGGCCAAAAAATTTCAAAGGGCAAGGTTTGAAGGGTCGGCCCGAGCCAATAGACACAGGACACGTGTCCTATGGAGCAGGGAGTGCGGAGCTCAGGGAGGACTTAGAAAATTTAGCAAAAGTTTTGGCCAAAAAACTAAAAGGTAAAGGTTCTCCCCACGCCCCTGTCAACGAACCAATGCATGCCACGTGTCCCAAGTGGCGGGGTGTGGGGGGAAAATGAGAATTTTTCCAAAGTATGAAAAAGGTCGAAATTTCAAAGGAAAGCCCACGGAAAGGTGGAGGAGAGAGAATTGCTCATCCAATCAGTTCCCGACACGTGTCATCCAAGTGGCGAGCGGGGAAAAAATTCAAATGTTATCCCGCCAATCCGTTTTGGGCTTTTTTTTGCCCTAAATCTTCAAACGATCATATCTTTTGATCCAGAGCTCAGATTTGCACGTTCTTTATATCAATGGAAAGTTGGTCAAATTCTATGTACGATTCTAGGCTCAATATTGCATTTTGGTTCAGTTTGGAGTGATAAAATTGAGAAACGCCTCTGGCACGTAATAATAGACAGAAGTGACGTTTCAACAACCCGCTTTAATACAATGACATACTCAGGTTCGCACGTTCGCTGCAGAACATACCGTCATTTCACCAGATTCGTTGCTTCGCCATAATGAGATGAGTTAAATGCAACCTAGAAGTGGTTGGGGTAGATCTTGATTTCCTCTCTCTTCCCTCTCTCATTCTTCCTATAAATTGTAAGGAGGGGCTTCTTTCTGAAGGTCGAACATTCTTGTTTTGCTCCACCCTTCTTCTCTTTATCAGGTGAGTTTGTGGAGTTCGAACCTCCCATTTGAAATTGTAATGTGACTCTGCCTCTTGGCATTTTGTAGTGTATTGTATCAATCTTTGGAGCAAGTAATGCATGTCTGTGGATGATTCTCAACCCTCTCTGTGTTCATTTACATCCTCCTAGTCTTTCACTACAAATTTTGTTATCTGTGCATGATCTTGCATCACATTTGAATGGTCTGTGTTTATTGGCAAGATATATGTTCTTCATTCCTTGGTCCATCACCTCTGTTAGCTTAGGTTTAGTTTTACGCATCTTCTTACCCTATCTCCTTGGCAAGATTAGATTAGGTTTTGAGTAACCCTCTACATTTTTGTGTGCATCTGAATAGAGGAATAGGAACCAGCCTTCTCTGGAGATTCCTTTCTCATTTTTACAAGTCCCACACTTGGAGAAAGGATTCAATGTTATGCAATCACACTGGATGCTAGAGTGATCAACCTATAAATATGATCAACATCCAGGGGTGCTGTGATTTTGCACAAACAGTTTTGCCACGCCCGGTGGGACCAGAGGTCTCACTTTTATTGTAGAAAAGTTGATGTGCATCTGCTGCAATTTTCTTGCTTGAAAAGAGCTATTATTTGCATATCTAGAGACTCCAAGGGGAAGAATCAACTCGATTTCAGCAAAGGCAGAAAAATCATGAGAAGAGTCGCTACAAGGTCAAGAGTTAGAGAAGAAGAAGTGTTGTTTGAATACCCGCAAGTGTCTCCAAGAAGAAGGAAAAGGAAGAAAGATTCAAAGGTCTCCATCTCCACCAAATAGAACTCTCTCAACTCCTCCACCTCGTAGGCCTTTCATTCACCAACAAGGGTTTTAAGACCAATTAGAATGGCACAAAACAACCCCTATGTCAACTTCACAGCAGCAGACCCACTTGCCCTCAATGCACAACATCCAATTCCTATTGCAGCCTTGAAGAACATTCCGTACTTCACCGGAGAAAATCGAAACTACCCTAGGTGATCATGTTAAAGACATTGCCAACCTTTGTGCAATCCATGAAATCAATGAGATGCAAGTGGCTGTCAAGTTACTGGCATCTTCATTCAAGGGTAAAGCATTGCAATGGTTTAGGAGCCTTAGAGCTGGTTCTATCACAAATTGTAATCAGTTGTATATAGCACTTCATGAGCAATTTGGAGAGAAGGGAGACAACTTGTCTCTTTTGGAGCAGCTGACAACCATCAAGAGAGCTCCCAATGAGTAGCTGACTGATTTCAACTTCAGATTTCAAAAGACTTGGGAGAGAATTCCAGTGGCAGTCAGGCCAACAACAGAAGGTGCTTTTCTCTACTATCTCAAATCTCTAAATTCTAATATTTCTATGTTGATTCAGTCCATGGGAGGCATAACTATCCCTATGGCTTATAGCATTGCCATTAGGGCTGAAAATTGTTTGATCCAAGCTGGCAAACTTGCCCCTAGACCTCCCATGCCACTGTTTCCAAGCTTAGAGAGTCCAAACACCAATCAAGCACCTAATTTGGCTCCTTCTCCCACTCCTAGAAATTAGGGTTCAAATGAAACTTCCACTTCATCTCCAAGTTCCCAAATGAGCTTCAAGAAGTCATGAAGCAATTGAAACCTAGGCAATGAGTTGGTTACTCCCAAGAGGCAGCAAGCCCAAGGTTTTAGACCTTCTTATCAACCCCAAACTCAGCCTAACAGGTAGCCATACCAACCACAAAGGCCTCCTAATCCAGCTGCAAATATAAATCAAAGAAGGCCTCTTGCCAATAGACCATTTCAGCCCTATAATCCAAATGCCATATCTGCCTCTAAGGCACTGGTGCCAACACAAAACAACATTGCCCAGGAGTACGATTGGTGTTTTCCATGCAATGAGCCTCATAACCAATCCATGTGCTTCAATGGTGCTTTCAATCAAGCATTAATGGTGACAACTACTAGTGTGGAGGGTGAGGGCAGTCAAGGAAACAGCCAACAACAAGAAACATTCCAACAGCAATCAGCCCCAAATGACACCACATTGGTAAATTGGCAAGCAGAGGATTTTTGTGGCATGAACCAGGTAGTTTCTCAAGGTGTTGCAGCCAACACAAGGTCAAAAAGGAGGAATTTGGGTGAAGAACAACCATTAGCCCCAACCAATCCACAACCTTCCATGGCTCCACAAATGATTGGCAAGCAAAATCCAATTTCAAATGCACAAGGGCAGCCAAGAACAGCTCCTAGACCAACTCAAATACCAGTTATTGCTGCCCACGTGCAAGGAGTGAATGTACAAGCAAAGGGACAGCAAAAGGATACTTCATCCCCATTCAACATCATTGATCAGATGAAGAAGACAAATGTTAATATATCAATGTGGGAATCCCTATCTATCCCAGGCCAAAGAGATCTGCTACAAGCTGCCATGAAGGACTGGTCAACTTCAAATCAACAGGTCCAAAGGCAAGAGAAGGTACTTACAAATGCTGCCCAGCCTGAGGGAAATCATGGAGGACAACAAGGTAAAATGTTGAAACCCCCTCCTTTCTATGTTTCATTGATCATTGGAAATCAGCTAGTGCACAATTGCATGATAGACTCCGGGGCAAGTAGCTCAGTAATGCCTAAACAAATAGCTGATCAGCTAGGGCTCTAGTATGAAACAATATCCAAAGGGGTAGTGCAGCTAGATGGGACAGCAGTAGCAACAGTTGGAGTGATTAAAAACTTGAGTCTTACCTTGCATGCATGTCCAAATGTTGTTGTTTTACAAGATGTATCAGTCATAGACCTTCCACCACTCTTTGCCCTTTGCTTGTCAAGGGACTTCACAGCCAAGATTGGAGGATATTTGTCTGCTGATTGGTCACACATGCTATTCAGAATGAGGTATGGAACCAAAGCCACAATCAGGTCAGAACCTATTGCAAACTTCCATATTGAGCCTTACACTCCAAGTCAGATCAACGCCAATTGTTCAGCATTTGATCAAGAAGACCACCCAAGCACTGATGAGGCTGACACCAAGGTTGGAAGCATCCCGAGATCTAACTCTTGATGAATGGGAAAACAAGATACATGCATTTGATCCTTATCAAGAAGTGGAAGAATCTGAGCTAGGGTCTATTGCATACATGAAGAAAATCAGCCTATTCCTAGCATCACCAAGCCAAACCACAAAGATGACAATGAGGTATGGCAGCTGTTTTTTGATGGATCAAGGAGTAGACAAGGTGTAGGAGGTGGAGCTATGCTTGTTTCACCTCAAGGAATAAAGTACTATTCAGCTTTTAGATTTCAGTTTGCATGCTCCAATAACACTGTGAATATGAAGCCTTGGTGCAAGGGATGCATTGGGCAATCAAGAAGAAAATAAAGAACTTGCAAGTCTTTGGGGACAGTGAATTGATTGTAAATCAGGTTAGGGGATAGCATGCTGCCAAGAATGATCTACTCAAGTGCTACAAGAACAGGATGTGGGACCTCATGGAAGATATTGAAGGTTTTGGCATCAAATCCATTCCTAGAAAGGGAATCAAATCTGGCCGACAGGCTTGCAGCGGTAGGGGCAACCTTTGACATTGTGGAAAGTATTCAACAAGACAAGGTATAGCCAAACATCCACATGATTGTGAGGCCTTGATGCCGAGATAACAATGTCACTTGGCAAGTGTTTGAAAATAACCAACAAATCATCCATTTCTTGAAGAAGAAGCTGAGTTCTCACCAAGAATCAAGAAAGATTGAACAGCAGATGGTGACCAAGTGGTACAGCTAAGAACTAACAAGTTGCCTAAGGGACTTATCACTTTAGAGTCCATTTTTAACCCCAATGATCAGTTTAGAAAGGAGAAAGCAAACATTTAGTTCAAGAGAGAGGACTCAGATCCATCTTGGTAGAAGAGAACAAACCATTGCAAATTGGAAGGATGACAACTTAACAAGAAAGGTATGAGTTCATACAAACATGTCAAGAGTTCCCGACGTGTTTTCTTGGAGCTATGAAGACTTAAAGGTTTCAATCCCAACTTAGCTCAAAGCATACCATTGAATTCGATCCAAATACTAAGCCTCACAGAAGAAACAAAGACCAGTCAATCCACACCATGGAGCCTCTCATGAGGAAAGAATTCGACAAGCTGATTGAATCAAGGATCATATTCCCAATCAAGCATTCTAGTTGGGTTGCCAACTTAGTTCCAATCAAAAAAAAGAGTGGAGAGATCAGATTGTGTGTTGACTTCAGAGACTTGAATAGAGCCTCTCTCAAGGACCATTACCCACTCCCTTCCATGGAGCAAATCTTGCAAGTTGTGGCTGGCTCCGAGAGGTTTTCACTACTTGATGGCTACTCAGGCTACAATCAGATTATGGTGAAGGAAGAAGACCAGTTCAAGATGGCTTTCACCACCAAATGGGGCACATATGCCTACAAGAAGATGCCATTTGGCCTATCAAATGTTGGAGCCACTTTCCAAAGGGCAATGGATATGGCATTCAAGGGGTTGATCAATAAAATAGTTCTGATATATCTTGATGACATCACTATATTCTCTAAAAATGCAGTAGATCACCTCTTTCATCTGAGGTAGGTATTTCAGAGGTATAGAAGATTTGGGGTATCATTGAATCCCAAAAAATGCATATTCCCGGCTCATGAGGGGAAACTTCTAGGCCATATTGTTTCAAAGGAGGGATTTATGATTGACTCGAAAGAGTTGAAGAAATTCGAGCGTTACCATTGCAAGTCACAAGAAGGCTCTTCAAAGCTTCTTGGGAAGGATCAATTTTGTCCGCAGTTTGTTCCAAACTTTGCACTCTCGTAAAGCCAATAACACCGATGTTAAAAAAGAGCATGGAATTTAAATGGACATCTAAAGGCAAGGCAAGTTTTGAGGAAATAAAAGAGGCCATATCTCAAGCCCCCACTCTCGTCAATCCGAGACTTCTCCAAGGGTTTCATGCTATACGCCTTTCTTTGGTGGAGACACAATTTCGTAATCCTAGGCACAACAAAACAAAGAAGGATTATAACAACCAGCTTGCTTTCTTCATCAAGGCTTGGAGGAATATGAAACTAGGTACTCTTTCATTGAAAAGCATGTACTTGCAGTGATCAGGAGTTTAAAGAAATTCAAGCACCTAGTCTCGAACAACAAGATCCAATTATTGGTCTCTCATGTGGGAGTCAATGACTTCCTTCTAAACAATGATCTCGAATGAGAAACGTGCAGGATGGATAACCCGTGTCATGGAATATGACATCAAGATTAAGGTCACCAAACTAGTACGTGGAAGGGACTATGCGAACAACTAGCCTTGAGTCAAGCAAGTTGAATCAGGTAATGGAAAAGAGGCTGTCTTGGTACTACAGGATGGTCAAGAACAGGAAAATGATGATTTTCCCACTCCTGTTGGACTCGTAATATGATACACTTCCTACGAGGCAGACAGCCTATGCCCTCCAGAAATGAGCAAAGCAAAGAGGAGGTACTTTAGATTACAAGCCATTCCATATGTGCTTGTTGATGGTGTTTTGTTTAAGAAAGACATCAATGGAGTTCTACTGAGGTGCATTGGGACAAGTCAAATTGAGAGGGTGTTATGAGATTTTCATGATGGAGATTTCAAGGACATTTCACCCCACGAGTAACAATGTACTCTCAAGATAATGAAGGCAGGGTATTATTGGCCCACAAAGTGTTCAAAGGTGATCATATACATGGATAAGAAAGTGTAAGAAATGTGCACTCTTCACGGGAAAAGAAAGACTAGCAATGCTTCCATTGTACCCAATTTTGGTTGACCAACCATTTATGCAATGGGGATTGGACTTCGTTAGGGTCATCAACCCAAACTCAAGCCAAGGCCACAAGTGGATTCTCACGGTGACGAACTATTTCACCAAATGGACAGAAGCAGTAGCACTCAAAGAGGCAACTGAGTCTAGCATCTTAGACTTTTATGAGGGCATAACAACTAGATTTGGTATACCTGCTACAATAATCTCTGATAATGCATTGGCATTCATAGGTTCCAAGATTATAGAATGGGCTATCAAGAATGGAATCTATTTGAGCACCTCTTCAAATTATTACCCGCAGGGTAATGGACAGGCAGAGTCCACGAACAAAAATTTTCTAAGAATCATCAGGAGAACTCTAGATGAAAATCAAAGAACATGGCATACCAAGCTAAAATCAGCATTATGGGCTGATAGAATAACACCAAAGAGGTCTACAGGTAATTCCCCTTACAAGTTGGTCTATGGAAAAGAGGCAGTATTGCCTATATCATTAGAACTGCCACATTGGAGTTCATGAAGCAATTGGAGTTGGATGAGTTTGAACCAATGAAGGCCAGGTATGCAGAGTTGATGGAGCTGCAAGAGATCAAAAATTAGGCATCCCAAGTAATGGAAAAGGATCAAGCTTTGATCAAGAAGACCTTTGATAGGAAGGCCAAGGATAGATCCTTCCGAGTTGGAGATCTAGTGTTGAAATGGGATGTGGATAGAGCAAAGCCGGGAAGGCATTCAAAATTTGATGCCATTTGGAGTGGCCCATACATGGTCACGGGATGTAAGGATAGTAATGCCTTCCAATTGTCTACATTGGATGGAGAAGAACTCCCAATTCCAGTTAACGGAATCTATCTTAAACATTGCTACTAAAAAGGAAAAGGTTTACCCTTGTAAATATTAGCCTAGATTTCAGTTCCTCTAAGTGCGTATGCACATTGTCTTGTTGTAGTTAGGTTTCTTTTTCCCTAAGTGCTTTGGCATAGGTTTTGTCGCTCTCAGGTTGAATTTCTATAGTTCAGAGCGCTCTCGAAGAATGAGTTGCGGTATCAGGATCGGGATCAGAGATCAGGTTGGTTTCAGGTTATTACTCCATGCCCAATGGATTGTTAAAAGGCCACTGATCTTCTACCTAGCAGGCAGGTGACCCCGCTGAGTCGCCAAATTGTTATCCAAAATTCACCCCCAAGGTAATTTTGATAACATATTGATTCAAGGAAAAAATCATGTTTCTAGGGTCCCCTCGGTTTCTTTCTAACCCTCCTATCCAAGAAGAAAACCCAACGTATTAAAAGTATGTGAAAAATTTGCAAAGAGCCGTGATTGAGGCCGAAATACGAGAAAATCGACTAAGGCAAAGCACTAGGGGACATGATTGGGACATCGAGGCTGAATCGGCTGAAAATCGCCGCAAATCCACACAAGAATTGGGACGGCGGACGCACGGGCGCAAAAAGCTGAACCGGCCGAAAAAATGAAGAAAAATGCCTAAGTCTTTGTTTCACATAGTTGGGACATCCGGGACAAAAGTACGTGAACCAAATTGCCGGTTCGGGCGAGCGAGGAACTTTCGTTTGGGACATCCGGGCCAAAGGTACGCGAGGGATGCGAAAAGCCGAAGGAGCCGAGAGCGAATCAAATCTTGCCACGTGTCTTCACCTCAAACAGGGACAAGGAAGCCCGAATCGGGCGGTTCGGAGAAATTTGTCCCAGGCAGTTTGGGACATCTAGGCCAAAAGTACGTGAGGGACGCAAAAGACCGGGAGAGCCACCAACGAATCGCAGCGTGACATGTGTCACAAGGGGAAGCGCAATGGAAATTGGCTAAGTGTTTTTGGCCAAAAAATTTCAAAGGGCAAGGTTTGAAGGGTCGGCCCGAGCCAATAGACACAGGACACATGTCCTATGGAGCAGGGAGTGCAGAGCTCAGGGAGGACATACAAAATTTAGCAAAATTTTTGGCCAAAAAACTAAAAGGTAAAGGTTCTCCCCGCACCCTTGTCAACAAGCCAATGCATGCCACGTGTCCCAAGTGGCGGGGCGCGCGGGGAAAATGAGAATTTTTCCAAAGTATGAAAAAGGTCGAAATTTCAAAGGAAAGCCCACGGAAAGGTGGAGGAGAGAGAATTTCTCATCCAATCAGCACCCGACACGTGTCATCCAAGTGGCAGAGCGTGGGAAAAAAATTCAAATGTTTTCCCGCCGATCCGTTTTGGGCCATGTTTTTTGCCCTAAATCTTCAAACGATCATATCTTTTGATCTAGAGCTCGGATTTGCACGTTCTTTATATCAATAAAAGCTGGAAAAATTCTCTACACAATTACAGGGGTCAATATTCCATTTTGGTTCAGTTTAGAGTTAGAAAATTGAGAAAAACCTCTAGCATGTAATAATAGATGTAGTGACGTTTCAAAACCAGCATTAATACAACAGACGGTTCACCATTTCTACTAGACAGGATTGTCCCGCCATTTCACCAGGATTCACCATACTTCGCCATAATGAGATGAGTTAAATGTAACCTAGAAGTGGTTAGGGTAGATCTGGATTTATTCTCTCTTCCCTCTCTCGTAACACCCTGAACTGTTGTTACTTTCCCTAAGCATTCAAGTGTTGATATGTGATTTCTTGTAAAAGGATGTGTTCCTCGATTCAGAAATCATGCTTGCAATGTACTGAATTTCTGGCAGATTGCAGATCTCGACTGAGTCAAAATATGAATAGACTCTTTTATTTATTTCATTTTGTGTCTGAATATTAATCTGATCTTGGGAAATGAAATGGTTCCCGATATCAAAGTATATCTGGAAGGTCTCGATTGTAGACCAGGTAATAATTCGTTGACATACAATTCTGCATTAAGAACAGGAGCTAACTCCACTCTAGAAGGTATGATACAGGTCTTTCCGAGTTTTCGGACGAGGACCAAACGAAGTTATTAAGGGTTAGTAACCTAAAACTAAAACCTAACCTAGGGGTTAGATTATTGTTAGTCTAACCTAGACCTAGGCTATTTGTTAATATCCTAAGTTAGTATCTTTGTATAAATTTGTTAGTGTGGGCATTACCCTAAACTCTAACCTAAGATACTAACCTAACTTTGGAGGAGATTATGAAGGGGCCGATGAAGGGTGGCGAACCATGGCGGTGTTTTCTATGGCAATAAATGTAAGGGATAAGGATGAGGGACAGGTCATGGCGGAGGCTTAAGTGGCGGCTAATTTGTGCAGACTTGGCAATTGCTAAGTTTGGAAATGGACTTAAATTTTTAGTTGGACTGTCGCCAATTCTGGCGGTCGGTGGGAGTAGAGTTTAAGCGGGAAAATTGGTTAATGGCATTCAATACTCTCGGAAGTCGAGCTCGGAACTCGCGAGAAGGCATGCAAGCGGAAATTTGGGGGTTTGTTTGGCTTGTCGCGATTTTCGGTCTTCTCTCTCTCTCTCTCTGCTTGTTTACTGGTTCTTCGCACCAGTTCTCTTTGAGTTGCATGGCATGTATGAACTGCCATAGCTCTTTTCTCTGTCATGGAAGATATATATGCGATGAAGACAGCGAAATTTTGTTGGTTGCTTTATCGTGGAAAAAGAAAAGGGAGTTTGAGCTCTTCCTGTGGTCTGCTTCGGAAATTTGATCAACATACAGGCATGCTAGGCCCTAACCTTTAAATATCTTGCTGTTTTTCAAGTGCTTTCATTAAAACAACTCTGTTCAAATGTTTTGTGAAGATTGGATGAATTTTCTATGAGATCTAGTTTGATTTTCTGGCACTGTATCTCTTCTGGTTCGATTTTTCAATTTCCTCTTGATGGGTGTTTGTTGAAATCGAACTTCAACTCTATTTGTTTGAGTATTCATTCTGGCTTATGCATGTGAGGTATTTATTTATAAGGTTCGAGTGTTCGGCCTGTTTGGCGTGAGCCCTTAGAATATACCTATGTGTAGTATGAGACCACTGTATGTCTTTGATTCGTGGTCGCTTGTCTTGTTATTGAAACTGTATAAAATGATTTGGGTGATTACTGTAAGATTGATTGTACTATCGTTTCTTTGAAAACTCTGTCGTGGGATTTGTTGACAACGACTAATGATACTTTCGGGTTTCATTTGTTTTCAATTTTTAGCTTGGAACAGTAACTGTAGTGTTACCATAGTCTTTTCGACCTAGCGGAAGTTGTTTTCCTTGTTATTAGGTTAGCGGGATTACTTGCGCACTGTGTATAATATAAATACACCTGTACTTTGTTGTATCGACTCAGTGGAGTCGATGATTGAATCGTATTGCTATCTATTGCTGGAAATGTAGATTCATCCATAAGTTTTGTGAATGGATTTTTGTGAAAGCCTGATAAGATGAAACAGGGCTTTTGGCTACTGTTATTTGAAATAATTAAAGGATAAAGACTTCCTGTGTAGGCATTTTCTTTTCTATGAGAAAGCTGTTCGAAAGTTCGAAGCGGCTCAGTTGCTGTCCTTGCTTGAAATGGGTATTCGATTTGTTTCACTTATTCATTCTGAATGTTAGCCATGAGTGGTATATATGGATTTATCAACCAATTTCATAGTACGTTGCTGTAGGTACAGAGGTTATAAGTGCAAAACCTTTAACAGTTACATTGTGATTATATAGATTTAAACTATTGTGGCTTGGACGACTCTGAGGAGTCGATTGAATGATTCATTTTATTTTTGAGCCAAATAAAGTTAAGTGTTGGTATTTTAAGTGCCTGCGACTTAATGGAATAACATGTATTTCGATTTTGTTATTGCGATTGGAATTCCTTCGTGTTTTTGGGATTTTGAGGTACAGATTCTTAGGTGGACATGTATGTCTTCGACCTGAGCAAATTAGTGTAAAATGATTGGCAGAGAGTAATTTGTTGTCTGATTATTGTTATGCTTTGTTGATGAATGTCAGTATGAATTCTTATGCATTTGCTTGAATTGATACCTCCGTTTGAATCATTGGAATTCTGGAAAGGTAACTAGTACTTCTGTCTCCTTTTGAGCTTGACCTTGGACTGTCTTTGTTACTTTTTGAGGTCCTTGAGTATGGATGACCGTTTCGTGTTCTGACCTTGTTGGGTAAGTCGCGAATATCACTCCAAGACTTGTATGCAGCAAGGTAAGGATCGTTGGCTGAATTCCTTTCTTTTACTTCAGTCCGATTTTTGACTGAGCAAGAATATGTATGCTATGTTCTTTTCCAATTAATCTGTCCGATTTGACTGTGCATGATTTGGAAATACCGTGTGGGCAACATAGCATAGTCCATTGGAAACCTTCGATTGCTTGATACAATGAGGTTGTTGTTTTCAGCGATACGCTTGTATTTCTTGTTTTCAACTTGTGTCAATGCCTTACTGTGTAAAAGGAACTAGCATTAGGCTTAGGGTTGATACATGTTTTGTTGATGTGTTAGTTGCTGTACAAGAGTTTGCTGTGTTTCTGTTTCTTGATTAAACAGTGATCTTGGTTGCGGCTTGTCTAACTTGTTCATTTTTATACTGGTTGAATGTTTTCATATGTGAAGGCAGTACAGTGATGAACTTATGAGAAAGGAAGTATGAATGGTTTGGTTCTTTCTCTTCCTTTATTTAAAATTATTGATAATTGACTAGCAGTGGGAAATTGTTGTAACATATTGGTGGAATCCCGAATTGTTATGTTATTTCCTTTTTGGAGAATGAAACAATCTGACCAATGTTGTGATTTTGGATTTAATGATTGTTGTGTACATTCGTTCCTTGTTTCTTAATATTTGATGAAATATTAGAAAGTGATTAAGACTATTTGTAACAATGATAGAGTTACATATTTGTAATCATTTTGTGTTACAAGGGCATAGTCTGATTATGTTTACTTATGTGAATATCAGATCTCATTTAAACAGGGTGTTTAATGAAAACAATTGATGGATTGCAATTGTTTTAAAAGTTAGTGCTTATCATGCTCGGCCATTGAACCGACTCATGTTGACTATTTTTGCGAGATGTTTGCAGTAAGAGGTAAAAACAATGCAGATCTCGGTGATCGATAGTTTATTTGATTTATAAAGAATTACAAATTGATTTTATAGATGTACTATATGTGAAAAGATGTTTCTTTTCCGTTAGCATTATATTAAGCATCTTTGTTGCATAAAATGTAATTGTATGAGTTTCGAAAGGAATGAAAATAAGTGTTTGATACTTATGTGTTGTATTCTATTCTGAAAGATGAACTTCTTCGGTTTATGTAACGAAGGGGCATAGTTATCTTTGTATAATATGGATGCTTTTGTGATTGACAATGAAAGCTTGTAAGTAATTAGACTAAATTCTTATGAGTATTTAGTAGTTCTAATTTGTTCTAGCAAAAGCAATATTGTAATTTAATTATTGTCTCTCTAGAAGATAGGTTAAAATTGAGCCTAAAAGAGAACGCTAAACAAGTTGGATTGAATTACTAATCCCTAGTCCTAAGTATAACAGGACAATAGTAAATTGGATTCTTAATCATTTATATCTCTAAACTAAAAAGTATGATATAAATTCAGTTAAGAGAACTGATAGGCAATCAAAGGAGTTCAGATGGCAATCTCAAGTAAAGGTTATGAGATATTGTCCCATTCTGTTGCTTTAGAATCAGGTGTATTCTAATGACTCCTTGATGAGAGCGTGACCGTAATACCTCTACCAGTAATGAGTCTTTTAGAGGAGGGTCGTCTTAAGACAAAGAATCCAGGGATTTAAAAAGGCTAACCTTAGGGAAAAGTCTTTAAAAGTAATTTAATCTCAAGTGCGTAACGCTTGTTATTGGGTAGATCTTCTCGAGGCGGATTTAAAGGTTGACGACATAAAGTCGATGCCAGTGGTCTGTACCTCTCCGAGAAGATTAGGATCTTCTCGAAGTTACAACAATGCAGGTGACTTATGGCGACACCCTTTGCATTGATCGCTAAGATTTACACTTGATTTCGCACGAGTTACCCTGGGACCGATTAAGAACGTGGTCATGTTATAAGACTGCCTCGGAGATTTGGGGTATCATGACACACCGGGTTGAACCGCAAGGTTGAACCAAGATGTCATCATATCCCTAATCCTCGTGGGCATCCATATAACATTATCACCTTGTTAATCGCCTCCGAGTGATTCAGATTGTGAAAGGAAGGACTGACAGTAGTCATTATAAGACATTCTATATAACATATGAATGGGGTGAAGGACGTATTCTGTTTGACGAGTATGCCGTTAAGGAATACGAGACATGAACAGTATGTTTCAAATCTTTGGCCAAAGTATCGCAAGTTGCTGATTGCGTTGTCCTAATTCACCTAGTCTAAGGGATGAGATGCCGATGAATAATGGTAACAGTTATTCAGTTAGATTCCTTGACAGAGCATTCTCAATCCCAGTTAGGGAAGAGAACCGCCAGAGTGTTGTGTTAAATAAAAACACTAAATCTTTTTACTCATAAATAGATCGGTAGATTACCGAGTCATGGAATGAATAGATCGGAGGTATTCCGAGTCATTACAAAATGCATATGGTTGTCTCGTTATATAAATGGTTATTTGAATTGTGAGTTCTAAATTATGTATTTAGAACCAAAGTATGCAATTATCAAAAAAAAAAATTCGACTTGTTCTATCGTCTAAAATAAGGATGTTACACTCTCATTCTTCCTATAAATTGTAAGGAGGGGCTTCTTTACGAAGGTCAAACATTCCTGTTTTGCTCCTCCCTTCTTCTCTTTATCAGGTGAGTTTGTGGAGTTTGAACCTCCCATTTGAAACTGTAATGTGACTCTGCATCTTGGCATTTTGTAGTGTATTGTATCAATCTTTGGAGCAAGTAATGCATGTCTATGGATGATTCTCAACCCTCTCTGTGTTCATTTGCATCCTCCTAGTCTTTCACTGCAAATTTTGTTATCTGTGCATGATCTTGCATCACATTTGAATGGTCTGTGTTTATTAGCAAGATAGATGTTCTTCATTCCTCGGTGCATCACCTCTGTTAGCTTAGGTTTATTTTTATGCATCTTCTTACCCTATCTCCTTGGCAAGATTAGATTAGGTTTTGAGTAACCCTCTGCATTTTTCGTGTGCATCTGAACAGAGGAATAGGAACCAGCCTTCTCTGGAGATTCCTTTCTCATTTTTACAAGTCCCACACTTGGAGAAAGGATTCAATTTTATGCAATCACACTGGATGCTAGAGTGATCAACCTATAAATCGATCAACATCCAGGGGTGCTGTGATTTTACACTACTAACAGTTCCTAATTTTATCTAAATGGTATATTTGTTAAAAAGGGTTGATGTATCAGTGTGCAAGGCTTTTTTAAGGAAATGATCATCAACTCCCATATGGCATATGATTTCTTGATCATCATGGCATTGGAGGGTGTTTATGGTGGGAGAATCTTCTTGAATCATTTGGTAACGAGATCCGCATGAGGATACATCCTACGAAGCTTCTATTTAATGGGTTTGGTATTAGGATAGGTGACAATGTTATGTATGACAATATTAGGGTTGATTCTTGGCATATCACTATATGACTAGGAAAAATCTTGGCTATATTTGGATAAGAATTCGGTGAAATCTTTTAATTCTTGTGGATCTAATGATTGACCGACCTTAACTATGTGAGGTTCTTGAGGGGTTCCTAAGTTTACGTCGATGGTAGATTCGTTAAGAAGGGTTGATGTATCAGTGTGCAAGGATTTTTGAAGGAAATGGTCATCAACTCCCATATGGGATAGGATTTCTTGATCATCATGGCATTGGAGGGTGTTGATGGTGGGTGAATCTTCTTCAATCATTTCTAGCCAAATGAGAGGAAGTTGTTTGGTGACATGGTTGGATTGATAAGTTAAAGGACCTAAGGAAAAAACATTGACTAAAATAAAATTTAGGTGGAATAGAAATGGTTTCATCTATGTCCATAAGATCATCAAATTCTATGGATGGTGGTGGTTTAAGCTCGGTGATACGTACAAATGTGTTCGAGAAGATGAATAAATGGAGGGATTTTCATATCCAAGCCCATACTTTTCATGTGGTTTGAGAGAATGTTGGACAATCAAATCATGTATTCCTTTTTCATAGCATCCAAATCAAACCCTTCCACGTGTAGCAAAGAAGGTACATTTGAATGAAGGTGGGATTGTACAATGAATCAAAATCATATTTAAAGGGCATGGTGTGGTGTTGATGATTGTATTGTGAAGAGGAAAAATCAATCCCGATAAACAAGGTTGGTTTTTAGATAGGCGGGGCATAGGAAATAATGTCTCTAACATCAAGCTTTTACAACAGTTGTTTGTTTGGTATTTCATATATCTTAGGTGTAGGAAGTTATTTAAGCATGAGGAGACAAGTATTACCCTAGCAAATAGGTTCCATAACATCTTTGAGGGAGGAATCATCAGGTATTTTAGATAATGGAATGGATGTGTTGGTGGATGTTTCATCAAAGGATCCTAATTTCAGAGGAGGACGTCATTCGGACGGGATGCCATATTTCAATTGGTCTGTGGTGACCATGAATTTCTTACCTTCATATTCATATTTGAGACATCGGTGAAGCGTCAAAGGGACACAACATATGGTGTGTATCCAAGGTCTTCCTAACAACATATTATACTAGAATTCTCCTCTATAATATAGAAGAGTTCAGGAAGGGTTTTGACACCAACTTTAAGAGGTAAAATAACAGTACCTAACGTGGGCACAATGATATCATTGAAAGCTTGAAGGAGTACTAGTGTTTTAGAAATGACAAGACTCGGTAATTGGATCCGTTGAAGGTGATGGATGAGATGATCTTGATTGTGGTGCCCCCATTAATCATGGATCTCTTGACGAGGACATCATTGATTTGAGCGGTAATGAAGAGAGGTAAATCGTGATCCTCAAGTTAAAGTGATGGTATTTCAATAGAATCAAAGGAAATAGCTGAGGATGTTTTGAGAGCACCTACAAAATATGTGAAAGAGTGGGGATTGTCTACAGGTACTAGTATAAACTAGAGGTATTCGATCATTGCTTTTGTGTGAGGGTGATGTTTGAACCAACTCATAAAGTGAAATTTTAATAGGAGCCTGGTGTAATTGTTTAATGACTATTTTTTGTACTATAGTGGAGGATGGAGGTGCTACTAGAAATTAGAGGTCTCAGGGGCTAGAGGAATAGAAACCTTAGGTTTATCTTTGGATGAGGATGAGGTGAGCTCAAGATGGGGTGGGATAGCACCAAAGGTTTTCGGTTTGTTTTGTTATGAAGGATTGGATTCATGGGTACAAGCTCTAGTAGTAATGTGAACAGCGTTAACCTGATGGGGAAGGAGCTTACCCAAGGATTCTTTCATAATATAGGTTGATGACGATGTAGGTTTTGAGTTAGTTTTATTTGATGTTTGTAACTCTAAAGGGAGGAGGCCTTTTTCTTCAAGCTCTTTAATAGCTGCGTGAAATGCTTTACATTCTTCTACAGAGTGCCCATGTGCACGATGGTAGTCACGGAGGTTTTAGAATTATACCAAGATGGTTTCCATCCTTAAGTGTTGGATGGTTTAGGAGGAGGTAACACTACGAGTGATTATTGAAGTAGTTTTTCTAGAATATCTTCATAGTTTCCTCTTGATGCGAGAGGTTGAAGGCAATGATGTTTCCTTTAATTTAACTCGTCCTAGAAGGTGTTTATTTTGATGTGGTTTCTTTGGTTATTTGTCGATAAGTAGTTTTTGATTGCTTGATAGATGGTACAAATGAGGGGTGGGGCCCGAGAGTACAGGGATGATGTTTGATCCTTTGCATAGGCATAGTGGAACGGCTTATAACAATGACCTTTTATATGGGGGAGGAAGGAAACTCTAGGGTCACTTAGATGATACCAGGATTCAAAATCATCATAGAAACTTTTGATAATTTAGATGAATGGTTGTTTTTGAGGTGTTTGTGAAGGATTCTTAGAAGGGATAGGTGAAGGGGATGTAATTATGGATGTAGAGGGTTCATTTTGGACAGCAGATTATGGGGATATTTCTTATTGTTTGGATGTTTATTCGGGTGTGTTACTGGGGGTGAGTGTAGATGAGGATTTTGTAATAGGTGATGTTTTATTGATGGTGTTTATGGTATGATGGGATTGTACATTATTCGTTTGGGGTTGACTACTCGATGAGGGATGATTTGGAAATGGTTTTGAAGATGTCAAGGTTCTAATTATGAGGAGCATTAGGGTTGTCTAAATGTAGTTCTCCTTTGTCAATCAGATCCTAAAGGGTGTTGTGGAATGAATGACACATTTTGATGTCATGACCTTTGACCCTATGGTATTTGCAATAGTCATTATCTCTATACCAAGAGGGTTTAGAAACGGATGTGTCGATAGGATGGATGGGTGGAAGGGAGATCATATTAGCGGCGAGGATTTTTTCAAATGCCACATTGTAGGTATCTCTAATAGGGGTATAGTTACATTGGGGGCGGTAGAATTTGGTGGTCAAACATCCTTTTAGAGTAGATTTGATGACTACGACATTGGCTAATGATTTGGGTTTGTCTTGATTAGAAGATGATTTGGATGGGAAATCAAATTTTAGTTTCTTTGGTCTAAGTTTGAATCGCCCTCTTGAAGAGTTCGAAGTTCAATTTTACGAGCCATAACAATCATCAAACATTTGAAATGATTGGATTTGGAGTGTGGAATAAATATGTCTTGCGCATGAATCGGAAAAAAATTCTATTATTTTTGTATGTGGGATAGAGAATACCCTCCAATGGGATATAAAATTGGAAATGGATTCATCTTCAAATTGTTTAATAGAATATAGGTTTGTGATGGTTATTTTACTTACGAGTAATATTTATCAATAAATGTTCAATAAATAGTTGGGCAAGTTGCGCAAATGAAAAAGGGAATATATTGGGATGATATTATACCATTCTAAAGAAGACCCTCCGCTAAAGACATAGGGAATGTCCTTAACATAAGGTAATGGTCATGAGATAAGGGGTTGAGATGGTTGTGGTATAGCTTGGGAGGAAGCAAATGATTGTGACAACTGAGGTATGTGTTGTGATATAGGTGGGGTCAAAAGTTGTTACGAGTTTGGATGAGTAAAAATAGTGATAGTACTTATTAAAGGTACAAATGTGGGAATAGACATAGTAATGTTTTGAAGGGGTGGTATGGTTTGTTGAGATGGTAGTGGCTGAGGTATGCTAATAGAGATAGCGGTAGAACTCATATGAGGTATTTGAATGGTAGAGGAAGTTGGAGGGGTTTGTGTGGATGAAGAGGTGTTTGTATTATTTTGAGGGGGTGTAGAACCAGTTAAAGGATCAAGTTGTTGAATGGTCATGTCTTGTGAAGAAATCACATAAATTTCAAAGGTAATCATGGGAATCAAAGACACATAATTAGATCTTTCTGATCGACTACTAGTAGGATAAGAATATATTTTCTTGATGACATTTTTTTGGTTTAGATCGATGAGATGGGAAAAACCACATGAAGGATCAGGTGTATATGGCAATGGCTCAGGTAACAATGATTGAAGATGGAAACCCCTAGAAACAAGGTATGCATTAAGAGCCATAGGGTTTGAATCAAGGATCTCTAAGAAGATAGGATCTACATTGTTGATGAACCGTGGACTAAGGGGATCAGGTATTTTAGATGAAGCGAGATTGACTACTAGGAGAATGTGGTTGTTCTTAATCTTTAGGTGGGGGTGAAGTAGCATTTTTTCATCTCAGAAAGGAACATCGGATGTTCTAAAGGTGTTGTTGAGTGTTATCAATGGAATGTGCAATATCATCTATCATGTTTTCTATATTTTCAGATTAGGGTGTTGATAAAATTTCTTGGTGTTGATCAATGATTTGTTGGGCTTCATCTAGTTGAGTTTGGGCTTGTTGTAAAGTTTTATGGTATTGTGGTGTGGATTTTGGAATGGACTAGACATATTTTATAAGGTATGGATACGGGATTGTTGTCTTATAAGTACCATATTAAAAACACACAATCACTTAAAAAATGAAAAAATATCTAGATGGTTTGATTACAAACAATAAGAAAAATCACAAAAAACAAATTTAATTATCTTGATTAATTAAGAAAAAGTGGAATGTGTAAAACGATGTACAAGGTCCTAGGAAATGGTCATCTATGGATGGTTTTAGGAATGTTTAAGGATGAAGTCCTCAATATACCTAAAGGTACTTGAGGCCCAAATCTATGTTTGTGGAAATACGAGGCTGGTATTAGGGCCTACCCCCTCACTTCATGGTCCCATGGTGATAAGGGAATGGGGTTCGACCAATATCTTTGAAAACTAGTTGTTTATACTCAGCCTAGAACACCGAGTTGGTTTCCCTATTAGGTGATGAAATCCCAATATTTATCACCTGGATAGGAGTGTTTCAATGCAAATTTGATATTTGATGTGGTTTGGTTGTGTGTGGGGAAGAATTAAGTGAATGCAACAAATTAACCCTTCTAATTAATCTATGTGATCAGCGGGATGCAAGGTTCATTTTAAATCCAAAAGAAAAGATTGACTTCAATGAGAATAGACAACAAAATGAAATGTCGAAAAAAAAAAAAGAAAGGAAAAGTCTCGCCTCTAAAATGCTTCCTCTTTAATTTTCATATTTTTTTGATTTTCTTAGCAAAGCAATAAGCGACAAACAAAACCCTCCAAAAGCATAAACCTACAAAAAAGTTAGAAGAAGGTAGAAAATAGAAAAGAAAACATAATTAGAGATTGAATGGCTAGGTAATAAAAATCACTCATAGAGATTGTCGAAGATTGATAGAATCATTGGAGATTCACATAATTGTTAGTGTTTTGATTGGATCACTGGCGATTACAAAGTAGAAGGCCTAAAATGTAAGAAAAAATTATTTAAATGAAATAAACACAAATGAAGAAGGGACTAAGCGTCCCATTGGGCATGCTTAGAATGTTCGAGAGATGTTTTTACTTTTCTACTCAAATTAATGTAGTGAAATAATTAAAATCTGATCTCAGAAGACACGGGGTTTACCGATACCTATAGAGATGGATGTTGAATTTGATGTTCGATATAAGTTTATCAAGTTTGAATGTGTGTGTAATTCCTCATGTCTTGCAAATCAACATGCGCTCAAAGACACTAAACAAAAGGATTAGATAAATGGATAGGTGAGCTGCTCGATAAAGGTTGATTCCAAGAATCCAAAGGGACTTCCTTAGAGGATGTCATCTTGCTATTAGACAATTAAGTAGATTGAAAATGCAATAATATATATGAAGGTAAATATATACAATCAATATAGATAAGTAGATAGAAGATGAGAATCTCTAGAACTCTAGATGAATGGGGAGGTCATGTGCGGCTTCAAAAGTGTTCCCAAGAAAGGGTAGATGCAATATGGACACATTCAAAGTAGTCATACCAGAAATCCTCGGTCTCTTGTTTAATCTTGTGAAGGAATTCAAATTGATCTTCAATGTCTTGGTCGGTGTCAACAAATCGAATTGTGCAAAGTGTGAGCTCATGCATAATATTGTATTGTTTTGAGAAAATGGGGTGATAAACTATCAAAAGGCTATAAATGTGTGTAATTTCACGTGATTGACCAAGTATTTCCATCTAACATAGATACATTCTCAAAGAAATGTTAGAAGCAACAGATCTGATAAAAATGATAAAGAAAAATGATGAAAATATGTTAAATTTGATATAAAAATATATTACATAGAATCGTCATGATTAAACTAATCACCTTGACAATTGAGGCATCACTAACAATTTCAAATAATTGTAACAGTTTAATAAAAATGAGTGTTTGTGATGTAAAATGATGTTTCAAATTATTTAAAAGTTGAATTTGATTGATAAAAGGAAAATGGGGATTTTAGGAATACCTTTTAAGTGTTGTGAAGCTAAAATATGTAAACATGGACGGAAGCCTTTAAATTTTATTAATCTGAATCAACCAGTACAAATAGAATGATCTGCGATACTTATAGGTATTGTACATCCGAATCCAAACAAAGAGGAGTTACAACAATGTAACAACTAATACAAAAGCTTCCAATATTACATCTGGGAAGAACATAATTGTTATAACTACATAACAATTCTACCCATGAAAATAATAAGCCAAATATGGTTGATAAAACCATATAACAAAATACAACAATAATTAATCAATTATACAATGCATAAATAATATTAGGTGAATAATAATTAACCTAACATTCCCCCCTTAATTTTGCATTGCCTCAAGGGATGAGGAGAGGAAATCTCTGAACAACTTGAACTTGTCACGCATCTGAGTGACTTCATGAAGATATTTTCTTGTTGTTCAGATTGTTGGACAAAATTAAAGCTAGATGTTGTGCTTCAACACATGCTCACATATGAAATGAACATGTACCTCAATGTGCTTTTTTCTTTCATGAAACACTAGATTGTGAACAAGTTTGAGACAACTTCATTGTCAACATACATGGTGGTCGGTTTTTCCTGTGGTATTCCAAGTCCTTCCAGTATGCGATGTAGCCAAATCACTTCATAGACAGCTTCTCCTAGCGAACGATACTCAGATTCTTTGGAAGAATGAGAAACAAAGTGTTGTTTCTTGCTTCCCCATGATATTAGTCTAGATCCCATAAAAATACAAATCCTGAAGTGGATTTTCTATCATCAATATTTCTTGCATGATCTGAATCCAAATATCCAGTCAAGAAGAAGTTATCATTCTTCTTGTATTCTAGACCAAGATCCACTGATCCTTTGAGATATCTCAAGATCCACCTTTCTACTTTCCAATGAAAAACTTTAGGTTCTTGCATGAACCTAGATAGATAGCTTACTGCAAATCTAATATCTGGTCTAGTGTAGGTCAGGTAAATGAGACTCCCAATCAACTACCGATAGAGAGTGACACTTACCTCAGGAGATGGATTTGAATGAGATAATTGTAATCTGTTCTCCATAGGTGTAGCAATTGGTGTGCAATCCATCATCCTGAATTTCTTGAGCATTGTCTTGGTATATTTCATCTGAGAAACAAAGATTTAATTCTCTTTCTGCCATACTTCCAATCCAAGACAATAATGCATCAGCCTGAGATTGGTCATGTCAAATGATCAAATAAGATCTTTCTTCATTGCATCCATCATCCTCATTGAACTTCCAATGATGAATAGATCATCAACATAGACAACGACAATCACAATCTCCCCCTTTTTTTGAGGTAAATATTGGGATCGTATGGATTTCTAACAAATCCATGTTGTATGAGATGCTCATCAATCTTGATGTACCATGCTCGGGTGCTTGTTTGAGGCCATACAGAGATTTCTTGAGTTTGCATACCTTTGCTTCTTGACCAAGTACTACATATCCCTCAGGTTGAGTCATGTAGACTTCTTCTTGTAAATCTCCATTTAGGAAGGCACTTTTTATGTCCATCTGATGGACTTTCCAACCAAACTATGCAGCTAGAGAAAATATCATCCTGATCATTTTGATCTTAGCTATGGGAGAAAATGTCTCCTTGTAGTCAATGCCTTCTTTTTGTGCGTACCCCTTTTCTACTAGTCTTGCTTTATACTTGTCCACTATCCCATCTGCTTTATACTTTATTTTAAATATCCATCTAGCATCCAATGGGTTTCTTCCTGGTGGAAGATTGATAAGCTGCCAAGTGTTATTTTTCATCACTGATTGATATTCATAATCCATGACATCTTTCCAAGCTTTTGATTGTAGGGCTTCCTGGACTGTAGAGGGCTCATCAGATTCAATAACTCTACTCATCAAAGCAAAGTTAACTTCTTCTCTTGATTTATTGTGAGTCCGTGGTCTAGGGTGGATGTATCTCGGTGGAGCATCCATTTTTGCATCTCATAATGTGCTAGTACACCACTTGGGAATATGTTGAACTATTCCCATGGGTCGTGGTTCTATCTGATCAACACCATCATGTCCATCCTCACTTTCATTATATGAGGGAACATCAGCTTCAATTTTTACAACTAGTGAAAAATCTAGATCTCGGTGAGTCGAAGGAGACTCGCTCTTCCTTCTTCTCAAAAACTCAACATCTCTACTTGGTGTATACTTTTCTGGTCTTTGGATCCATCAATTTGTACCTAAGAGTCTCTTCACTATACCCAATGAAGATGAGTTTCTATGACTTCATGTCCAATTTCTTTCTATTTTTCTTGGGTATGTGCATACTTGCTTTGCACCCAAATACTCTAAGGTGTGCAATAGATGGTTTCCACTTTGACCATGCTTCTTGTGGTGTTACTCCTTCAAGAGAAATTGTGGGCACTCTGTTCAACAAATACATTGTTGTTTTTACTGCTTCTGCCTAGAATGTCTTTGCAAGTCCAGAATCATCGATCATGCATCACACCATTTCCATGATAGTACGATTTCTTCTCTCAACAACACCATTTTGTTGTGGTGTGTGTGGAGGAGGCATTTGTCGATGAATCCCGTGAGTTTGTAGGTAGTCTTTGAACTCATTATTGGTGAATTCCCCCTCAATCTGAGTAGAGAGTTATGATGTGATGACCAGTTTCATTCTCAATGGCTACTTTGAACCTCTTAAAGGTTTCAAAAGCTTCACTTTTCTTGTGAAGACAAAAATCCACATTTTCCTTGAATAGTCGTCAACACATAGCATGAAGTACTGAAATCCAAAATGACTCGGTTGCATCGGACCGCAAAGATTGGTATGAACCAGATCAAGCTTACCCTAAGCTCGATATGTACTCTTCTGGAATGACGCTCTGTGTTGTTTACCTATTAGGCAGTGAGGACACTTGTCTGTATCCTTCTGAAGAGATGGTATCCCATGTACCATATTACGCTAGCGAAGTGTCTCGAGATACTTAAAAATTACATGACCAAGTCTTCGATGACATAATGTCGTGCTAAGGTGGAGTTCTTAGCAACAAGTTCTTGATCGTCTCTATGAACAAAATCAAGTTGGAACATGCATCCCACATTGGAGGCTTTTGCAACTATTTTTGAGCCTCTTGATTTGTCTCAAATCAAACATGTTTTCTTGCTAGGAATGACTATCAAAGTCAATTTTTAGGTTGTGATCAAGGAGTTGACTAACTAAAATAAAATTCTTTGTCAACCCAAGGACATATAAGACATCTGATATTCTACGATTGCTTGAACCAAGGGGTAGAGAAATGTTCATATCCCCTAAACCGTATATGAAGAATCTCCTCCCAACGAAACATGATTTTTGATGGCATGTCCCTCATTGAAGTAAACCAGTCTCTATGGCTATTCATGTGTCGAGTCACCCCGAATCAACATACCAAACATCACTAGATGACGTGGATGGTTCACTTGATTGAGCAGTGAACAAGTAGTCTTCATTGTCTCAATGTTCTTATTGCTCAAAGAATATTTCCTTGATGATGGGGTCTTCTTTTCCAGCTCCCATTTTTCTGCCCTTGATTGTAGTTAGAATGTCCCTTGTGAGATTTTTGTGGAGGTCTAGAGTTGTTTGATGAACCTTTCTTGTAAGTATTTTACCAATAATTTCTTTATTCACAATTTTCTTTATTTCATTACCCAAGTGCGCATAGAGCTTAAGTGGATAAGTGTAAGTGGCTTAGTAGTGGCAGGTGCATGGTTTGAATCATGTCTAGTTTTTGCATGTCAATCCACATGGCTGAGATGGAGCTCCGGTGGATTTTGAGTTTGGAGGAGGGTGATTAGGGTTATCTGTAAGTAGAAAATGGATCGAAATGCCAACGCATGTGATTAAATGCCTTATTTTTTATTTCTCTCCTTGCACTTTTTGATTCATCCACCGTATTGTTTTTCTTTAGCCACTTCTTCCACTATTATTTTCTTGTTTCTACAAGTTTGATGGGAGCATTTCTACACTAAATTGATGTGAATGTAGGTAGCGTAGATATTGAATCGAATGTTTTGTTGTTTCAATAACCATTTATTGTTGTTTACACAGAATTGTTGGTGTGGGCTTGAACAGGGGTTCAACAAGAAGTTTGTACGGTGGCTCAGCATTGAGCAATCTCCATCTCCAAAGAAACTATACCAAATATCAATGTTGCAACATTCTTATTGATGCAGTCGCAGAGT
This sequence comes from Taxus wallichiana var. yunnanensis, assembly GCA_018340775.1. Lineage (NCBI taxonomy): Eukaryota > Viridiplantae > Streptophyta > Pinopsida > Cupressales > Taxaceae > Taxus > Taxus wallichiana. The sequence continues at coordinate 761,019,676 of CM031234.1, forward strand.
CTCCACATGTCATATGGAGGACATGCCAATGCAACTCGATGCTTGGCTCGACCCCAAACAAAGTAACCCACCCAATAGCTAGATCCAATGTAAAAAACAACTCGCATCAAATTTTGCATGCAGCTAGATGCATAGCTCTATATGAGCAAAATGGCTAACTCGGTTGAATAAGATCTTACCTTGGTGATAGCAGTACAATGGAACCTAACTTCTCCAGATTTAGTAGACTATTGAATGTAGCAATAACCATAAAACTCCTCTAATATTAGAGGTAAAACCCCTTATGGGGATAAATATAAATTTTAAAAAAAAATTAATATAATTGCTATAAACCAGAAAAATGCTCCAAAAGCAAATTTTCCTTGTGCAAAGAGCACCCAAGAAAAAAAAATGGTTTCCATTTACCTCGGAGAACGCACATGAGGTTATGGGACTACATGTAGTTCGGGAAGGCTGGAAGAGGCAACACCGGCTCTTTGATGAAGCAATTATCTTCTCCAAAACTTTTCCTTCCTCTGCACCCTTTCTCTAAGCTTTGTAGGAGTTTCAATTTTCTCTCGGTACCAAATGTAAATAGGGACGGAAGCCTGTAAATTGTATTAATCTGAATCAACTAGGTACAATAGAATGAGTTACAATACTTATAGGTATTATACAACTGAATACAAACAAAAGAGGAGTTGCAACAATGCAACAACCAATACAGTAGCTTCCAATATTACATCCGAGAAGCACATAATTGTTATAACTACATAACAATTATACCCGTGAAAATAATAAGCCAAATATGGTTGATAAAACCATATAACAAAATACAACAATAATTAATTAATTATACAATGCATAAATAATATTAGGTAAATAATAATTAACCTAACAAAATTTGCCTCAAACCTTATTTGGTGTTGTTTTGAGTTGATAGTGAATGTTCTAGTGCAATGTAGCTTGGGTGATGAAGGATTGATCTCTAGAGTCTTGAATATTCTTGATGATAATCTCTAATGATACTTGATGATAGCCTTGATGTATTTGTTTTGAATGATGAGATGTAGGGTGTCGGTGATTGAGACAAAAATTTGAGGCTTGAAGATTCAAAATTGAGGATCCTAGAGAAAGAGTAGAAAACTGTTATTTATAATCATTGGTGATTCAATTGAATCGTAGGCGATCTAGGTTTTATAGGATTTTGGGTTGTAAAGTGGTTAAAACCACTTCTAAATGAAGTTATTTTTTGGAGTTCGGGTAAATAGTTAGAAAGATTTTTATAGGTTGAAGTGTAGGGGTTATGATTGTTATAGATTTGTTTTTTATTGATTTTTTTATTTATTTTTGGTTATCAAGTGGTTTTGGGTGGTTAAGTACAAATTTTATAGTTGTAAGAGAGGTATTTACATGAAGTAAATATGATGAAAGTATTTTATACTTAGGATAAGGTGTATATGAGTTTAAATTATGTATTTGATTAATATATTGTGAAGGTAAATGTAAATGATAAATAAAATGAGGAGTGCAAATTTTGAGTGTCTACATTTACCCCTTTTTGTCTAGTAGTTTGATGTAGGTAAAGTTTTGGACAAAAATGATGATAGATTGATTTGTATGGGTGATCCCCCTCAAAATGGGGTGACTTAATGCAATGCGGTGTAGGGAACACACCAAGTTTGGCAGTTGGTTGGATAAGTTTGACATGCATTTTATAAAAAGTTTCCCTAGGTCGGCGAAATTGAGCTTCAAACTCCAATTTCGTTTACCAACTTACAGATCTTATTTTTCTTTCTTTTTTGGGTCAACCTCCATGATTTCTCCCTCTTAAAATTACATAGTGGATTCCTTTATGGGTTGTTTCTTATCCATTATTCACAACCCTAGGTTTTCTTCTTGTGTAGCTTACGTAAAACTAGGCTTTTATCTTAATCTTCCCTTTCTTACTCCCATGAACTCAAAAAATGACATGGCATCACAAATATTATCCGAAAGAGACCCATACTCTTCATAGCATGTAACAATTTTTTCCACTCTGGATGGTTGAATCTCAATCTCTGCTATGGATTCTTCCTAGGGAGGAAGGTAGACTTAAATGGCCTAGAAAAAAATCCAAAGCTTGACCCTAAGGGTTTCCTCACACTATGAATTCTTGAATAACTTCCTTCTCCATTGTGACTTTTCATTTCTGGATCAATTGTGTCATCTTATTCACCAATATTTATTACCCTATGGTAAACCTCTCATGTATGTTTTTCCTCTATGTACTCCTTTTGAATGAAACCCTCTAGGATGGGAAGGAAGTTCTAATAATGTTGTAATGTCCCTTTCCAGAGATGAATTGAAAAATAATGAAATAATACAAACCCCAAACTAAAGTATTCTAATTTTTATAACAATAAACTAAAAAATATAACATCGGTGAACAACCATATGATTTTTAGGACAATAGTAAGGAAAAATAATAATTCATCAAAATATCACCATTCACATCATCTAAAACATGTAGAGGAACTTTAGGAATATTTTAAGATAATTATCACCCAAGAAATTAACCTCTAAACACAACTAGAAATTAATTAAATGATAGCATAGGTACAACTACATTAAGGGCTAGAAATGATGTTTTCCAAACCCCAACAAATATTAATGAAGTGAGAAAATAACCTTATAAATTATAAGAAATTTATATATCAACATAAAATATCAATTTATGTCGTAGAAGGCACACAAACCTTATCCACCAAGTTACCACCCTAGGAGAGGATGCCAAATTAATGTATAATCCTAGATATCTCTTCCTTCTTCAAGCCCTACCTACAAACCAACAAGTGATTTACCAAAAAAGAATTATTTCTTAAATCTAATTTCAAATTCACTATTACGATAATATACAACAAAATAAAAATGATAGGCACTTTAAAGATGAAAATAGTGTAAGAAAATATGAGAGATATGACACTTATCTTATTTTTAATTATCCCGGAATATGTCTAAACTAGGAGAACCGATGACCAAAGGCTAGTAAGAGTGTCGGAAATGCTTGATATAAATTAGGAAGCTATGGACAAATATGGAAACATGTGCATCGTGGTAGGACGAGGATGCACAGGTACCCGAGACCACTCCTAGGCACTGGTGATTGCGTAAATTCTTGGAATATGATTTTTCATGTGTCACTAGGGTTTCACACTTATTTGTTATTGATCACTTGTATGTCACACTTGGATCACCAAGGTACCTGTAACCTGTAACACAAACCCTAGATACTTGCACAAGCTCAAAAACACATCAAATTGTAATATGTGAAGTTGGAATGACCCCGGTGGTCATCTGAAGGATGAAATTATGACTAAGCATTGCACTGCATTCTAGAATACATGTAGTTCTTTTTGCTTGTGTGTGAAATAGTGTCCTTAGGTTTCCCTTGTACCAATGACACCAAGATAGCGGGCTAAAGCTAGATAAAATGCAAATCTGTGAGATGGAATTCAACACTTCCCCTTCCTATGTCTCTTGTATGCAAAGTAATCAACCCAAAAATGCAATCCCTTTGATAGTATGTAGATATGATTACCCTTTAGAATTACCCACCCATATAATAGTATGTAGGTTGTATATATATAGGGATCTATTGTTTGAATTTTGACACTAATGACACAAAATTCTGACTATGACCTCGGGATAAGGGTAAGAAAATTGAAAAGGCCGACCACAAATGCCAAAATTATTGAGAAGAACAAAGAGGACATGAGTGCCTAGAATGGATAGGAGTGTCTAGGTGTTATAGTACATAATGGGTGGTAGTGTCCAAGGATAAATGACGACAAACGTGAAAATGCTTTGGCGAAATGTATCCCTTTGACCTAGCGAACTAGGTGTAGAAGCGACAGATGTGTTAGAGAAAAACAATATAAATCAATTCAAACAAGTGAATGGACTAGGGAATGTGTCACCAGTGAATATTTTTCTTTCTTAAGATCTGTGCATATAACAACATACTTGGCGATATAGTAAAATAGTAATATGTGCCTAATTTTTTTGTCTATAACAAGATAACCTTCTTTGATCCCTTAGAACCACCAATTGGATAATTTTTATCTATCCAACCTTGAAAAAGGAAGGGTTTCATCTTCCTTGATTTCCACACCTAAGGATTTTTTCCCTCTAGTGGAATGGAATAGAGAAATCAAACCCAAAACCAAGAAGAATAAAATTATAATATGGTAGCATGACCAAACGAAGCCTAAATGACCCCTTTTTATATCCATAAGGTGGCGCCAAAACCCCATGGAGGGAATTCCCCATGACTGACCTCATAAAGAAGCTTGCTTTATCTTTTAATTTACCTTTTAAGTCCTCCAACCTAGTTAGCCTTCTTCATAAATAAAATACTAAAGGAAAAATGTAAATGTTAATAAAGAAAGACTAAAACATCAAACAAAGACCTCCCTTATTCACCTACTTCTTTCCCATGGGAAGTGGAATGGGTAATAAATTTTTAAATGAATTAATTTGAAAAATGGGACATTACAAAAATCTTGACACACAGTCACTATAGGTCGCATGTCCTTCTATCTCTTCTTGACCACCTACATGTGCCACTCAAGAACTCTTGTCTCCATTGTGTACATGAAAAGGAGTTTGGTCTTATCGCTTTATTACCACTACAACACAACTAAATCCCTGGTCACTCACAAAATCTCTTTTTAATAAACTTAAAAATATATAACTCAAAACATAAGGAAATTATTATTTTTAGGTCTTACTCCTATGAAAACTAATAATAAAGGATGAAAAAAACTATGACCATGTATTCAATGAATGAAAAAATTAACACCTATGAGACCAATTAAAATTCTACAAGACCAAGCATTTGATATAGTCCCTTTCAAAAACTATTTGCCTTTAGTAAAAAAAAATCTATAAGACCAAGCGTTGTATAAAGGAATTTCATACCACCCATCACAAATGCTACCTTATTAGTCCAATTCTATTTAATTGTTGGATCTTCAACCACAAATCTTGATCAAATAAATTTGTAAATTTATCTCACCTTTACCTCTTAAATCATTTTTGTTAAATGTGGAAGTATCTTCATATTTAATAATCATTATAAAGAGTAGACACTATGATGTAGTCTTACATGATGAAGATGGACTTTGTAGAATAGTATTACACACAATGTTGATGGATTTTTTTCTCTATAAGATGAATTTTTCTCTAACCTATAGATAAAAGACGCTCAAATCCAAGGTGGCTTTGAAAATAATTACTCCAATAGGAGTTTCATAATGATGTTGTCTTTTTCGTGGGATTATTTTTGAGAAATGTTTATTTTCAACATATGTGGTATGACCATTTTCAAGTTATAATTTATCCCATGAAATCTACCAAGTGAAAGCCCCATGTTATAATTTATCTCGTGAAATATACCGAGTGAAAACCCCACTTTCCAATCAAAATATTAATTATTCTAAACATGTAATATATCTAATAAATACATTTAATTTTAAAAAATAGTTGGTTGATTTTGTATTCTACACCTCCATTTGAATATTTTAAGTAATATTATTATTGAGACCTATTATTGTTATGAAAAATTAGTCTTGGCTACACCTACACCCCGATTTAAGTATTATTAAATTGATATTGATTTTATATTCTACACCACATTTACACCTCAAATTAAAGTATTATCAATTTAAATAAAATAAACCTCAAAAGACAAATATTATCAACAAAATAACATTTATAATAATCCTCTAAATACCAAAAAAATCACAAATATGATTAATACAACGAATAAATGATAATATCTATAATAATCTTCTAAATATAAAATATTTAGATACCAATAAATCTTAGTCACACCTAGTATTATTAAATTAAAATTGAGGTTTATAGTATTATAAACCTCAAAACACAAGTATTATCAACAAAATAATATATATTATAATCCTCTAAATACAACATAAATATTGATCATATTTAACTACATTTACACTATAATTTAAGTATTATTAAATTAAGATTGATTTTACATTATACATTTAATTTAAATATCATTAAGCAAGATTATTAATGATATTTATTGAGACTTATTACGCTGAAGGTGTTCCCCCTATGGGAAAGGCCCTTCCGGACGTTTCTACGACTATGTTAAATTTGACGGTCATTTGGACGTTTTCATTTTTTCAGGGTATTTTTAACAATTGCTTTTTTGTTTTTAACTGTGTTTAGATTTACTTTTTCATGGAATGCGAGTTTTTTGTGTTTATATTTGCTTATTCATCTTTACATATAATGTTTTTTGTGGGGTTTCATTCACCCGATCACCATTCTCACGTTTTAAAGAAATCCATGTTTTTAAGGCCAACTCTTGTGAATGACTCATCGACAATATTCTCATTGGGAATCGTATTTTTATTATGACCAAAGCTCTATATTTGAAAACAAATACGCGGCAAGTGCAACGTCGGGAAAAGTGTTGCGAGGTTGAATTTGCGTTACACAAAAATTGTATTAATGGGATCACGCCATTTGTTTTTCATAACTATTTTTTATAAATTGGGGTTTTTTTTTTTACATGTTTTATTGTGATTTGTTTAAGGTAAACAAAGCACATCATGAGAGTTTGAGACCCATTGAATATTGTGTTTGTATCCATTTGTTTGATTAATATAAGTCAAATCCATAACTGTGATTCGAATAAATGAATATTATATCAAACATCAAATTAAATACCCCTAAGACATCCAATCACATGAGTCGTGTCTCAAACAGATTTTAAGTAACAAAGTAGACCCAATTAAATTCCTCTATTTTTGTTTTATGATTAGATTCGTCTATTTTTGTTTTCTATAAATTTAATTCAGATTTTTAAAACTTATTTTCGATAATAAGAAAATAGGTCTTATTCTTAATTTTAATTGAGATTTTAATATTTAGATTTATAAAAAAGTGGGGTTTGTTTTGGGAAACATTTTCTCACTTATCATATTCTTTTATTTGATATATTATCAAAACAACACACTAAATATATCATTGGTTCTTTAAGTAAAGAAACTAATGTAAGGTAATATGTTTGAAGTATGAATTTGATTACTTTAACAAATGTTTGATTTCTCTAGAATACTTTGTAAATGTTGAATAATTGTCTCCTCTAACTTCTTGAATGCCTTGATAATAATTAATACTTTCATGTACATATCATCATATGGTTGTAGATAATAGATTCCTTAAAGAGTTAGGATGTTTGTGTATTTATATAAAATTGAAATTTAAAATAAAATGTGTTGGCACCCAAAACAATTTCTAATAGTCATAAAAGTGAAAAGACAACATAACTTTTGAGACAAGGTAAATAAGGGAAAACTTATTACCACACCAAGTATAATGTCATTTACATATCATTGTAATGTAAGTGCCTAAACCTTATCTCTTACAATGACCCAATCAATTTTCTTAGAAATGAATGATAGATGAATCTTTCTAAATTCTTGAAAGCTTCTAAATGCTTGTGATCTCTTTTGCATGGGATGTTTCTCAATCACTCAATTTGATTTCATTCCTTTTTGTAAATTTTTGTAAGTGCATTGATGCACCTATGTGTGTGTGAGTGTGTGTATACTTCTTTAATTCACATCAAGACTTTATTAACACATATGTAATATACAACTATCATGAAAATCCAAAAAAGTAGGGCCAAAAACCTTGATGCACATGGAATAAGGGTCAAAGGTTCCACACAAACCATAACATAAATGTCGTATGATTATGGTCATGACCATTTGTGAGGTATAATTTTGTCAAGAAATTCAAAAAACAAGGAAAACATGGGAAGAGAAAGAAATATAAGGGAAAAATAAAACATACGAGGTGATAGGAGAATAGAGAAAAGGGGGGAATACTAGAGGGTGAGCCTAATTTGTACTACCTAATAATTGATAAAAACACAAATACATTAGAACAAGCCAAAATTATATAGCAAATAATTAATCACATACCAAAATGAGGTGTTTATTAATATAAACAAAAATGTTATTAGAATAATTGTTATTCATTATAGACACCTAAAAAATAAATTTTAGATATTTATTACTAGTTAAATTGCATAATTTTAGTTTTTGTGTATTTTTCTATTATAGATCTAAATTAAATACCATGTTTTCGAATTTTAATGGTTTTAAATCTTTTCCTACTTCCCCAGATGTACCTTTCTATGTCCTTCCTTGTTACACCCACATGGGTTCCTATGTGTAGAATGTTGTTAATGTTCTTGGGCTCATCATGAATGTTAATGTCATTCCTAAGCCCTTTGTGTGGTACCTTTTGGTTCGCAACAACAAAACACCCTTGTTTGGTCATTTTTTTACTTTTTATCATTTGATGTTGGTTTAGACTCTAATATATTCTTAATTTGAATTCAATTTGTTTATGAATGCAAATGAGCATTGTAATTTATTTTATATAAAAAAATGGAGAATTATAAACCATCCATGTTCACATGAATCTATTGAGTATTTGCAACATTCGGAGAAATTAAAAATCATTAGATTATTTCAATTTGAAGATCACAAGTTTATCTGTTAGAAAAATCATCAAAATCCACACACCACCTCACATTCATTATTGAGAAGTCAATCAAAAAATTATAATATCTTTGCCATATACTAGAGTTTGGAGTCCTTTTTTTTCTAATTCAATGCATTGGTACAACTAGATTGATGTCATTTGTCACTAATAAGTAATTTTCAGAGAAGGCTATAGAATTATTAATCAATGTCGTATACATAAAATCCTTAAAATTGATACACATTGACATTTTTCAATTAAATGTATTTAAGATATTTATACTAATCTACAATACACTTATATGAAAAATTTAAAAAGAAAAAAAAAATCTTCAAAAAGAAATCACTGAAATTAAATCATTTGGAATCACCAATGGGAAATTACATATAATGAATTAATTAATCAATTGCTTACCCCTATTTTTAAAAGTATTTTCTTACCCACGATGAAACATATTTGTATCTTTTTAGCATTAGCTTCGAGTTTTTCCATGATGATAAATATATTTGTGTAAACAATAGCATTACATTTATTGCGTCATATTATGATTTGAAAACAAAAAATATACACTCATCACCGTCAATAGACTCGAAATGAGTTGGATGATTTAATCATCATGTTTTCACCACCTTAAAATAAATTTAGGGACTTTCTAAAATTCATTATATAAGTTTTGTTTTCTCAATTTATTTATATTATAGACTTCTTAAACACACTTTAACAGTTGTTTTGAAATCCCCACTTTATTAATTTTGTTGACTTTTAACGCGTACTTTAATTATACTTAGTATACCACCCTTAAAAAGTAGCTTTATTTATATTCCTGTCTTATAAACTTTCTAAAATGAATTAATAATATATATTTTAAATTAGTTTTGTTTTTTTTTTAATGTAAAAGTCATGGCTTTCAACATCTCTGTCAATAAAATATAAGTGAGGTGATTTTTTCTTATAAAGGAAATTTGGTTGAGGTAGTCTTTTCATATGTATATTTAGAGGTCATCTTCTCTAAACCACGATTTAGCTTGACTCTAGATATAGAGTCCATACTAAATACATGGTTCACAATATTCATCATTCTTGGAAAACATTATTTTCGGCTCCAATGTCAAGTCATTCAAAATTGCTCATTTGTCTCTACCATTTTGTATGGGTGTGAGGTTTGGAGTGGGTTTGGGGACCATTGCTTTGAGTTGAAGATTGAAAATGAATAGAGAGAGTGGTAGTCATAATGTTATCCAAACATATTCATGCCAAGAGATCACTCCCTCATGTCATCATCCACGCAAAATTTGGCACAACATTGTTCATTACTTCAATAATTTTTTATATAGTAACTATGATTCAGAAACTAAGGCAATTGGGTAACTCCTAGAGGTCACCTTAGGTATTCATACCTTGCTTTCAATTCATCTATAAAGCAAGAAAAGCATGGGGTTAATTCATGTTGGTATGCAAGAGCCTCCTCATTATTTCACCTCATTGATCTTGATAATGACATGTCGCCCCCGCATAACTCTCTCGTGGACTTTGTTTCTCCATATTAACTCACTACATGGGACCCCTCTCTTTTTGAACTTCTTCATGACATCTCTATTGAATTGTTGTTCTTACTCTTATTTTCTACCTAATTTATCTTTTGTATTATTTTAAGTGTACCATTATGCTCTTTTTTCCTCACTTTTAATGGACATCAATATATAAATTATATTACAATATCTTTTATCAAATTAATATAATTATTTTTAAATAAGAAAGAAAAAATTTCTACAAGTTCTTAAACGAATTAATATAATTGTTTTTAAATAAGAAAGAAAAATTGTCTACAAGTTCTTAATTCATCAAATTTAAACTCAGGACTCTCCTAGTGCCTAGATTGAGAAAATGAGAATATCTTCCTTATAGTTAAACAATCTTTGGATAAAATTATATAGTTTCAGCTTTGATTAGGAGTCTGTGTAATTTACTTGTGAGTGCACTGTTAAAAGGGTGGGATTAAATCGATAGCAGTAGCACAAGAGGCCCTGCATGTGCATTAATTTTTATCCTCTCCACTTTGGTTTTGTGACTACTCTATGATGAACAAGTTATGGGAAAAAAGAAAACTCAAAAACAAACATTGGAATACAAATTGTAATATGGAGATAGTTACAAATACATTACAAGGTATCATGTGACTATTTATTATTGAGATGAACAATGAAAACATAGAAAATACCAACATTTGAATTGCTACAATGCATTACAACTTCATATCAGGTCAGGAATGCATTGCAACATTACATCAAGTCGAGATTGGAAGCCACTGCCCCTCCCCATATCAAGTTGGAAATGCAAACATCATATCAGGTCGGAGTTCAAATCCCATGCCCTTCCCCCTACACCTTCCCTTCCTCAAATACTAATTAATTTTGCATGTCCTGTCTTTGTTAGTTGATGTAATGCAATGTTGGTCACATTGATGAGTTGTTGTTGGTGTGTCGTCTCAGGCTTATAAATTTTGGTAAGTCTGAATGAAAACTTTAAACACTTTCTCTCTTCTAGAAATTGTTTATTTCCCTAGTCAGGCTTGCATGTACCTTAAATTTACTCATTATAATTCAAAATTGAAGACTATTTTCAGAAAATAACAAAAATAAAGAGTCATCCTTGAATGTTGGTAAGTGGTAACATAGCCATTTTCTTAATTTTAACATATTTGAATTTATCCTCTTGAATTTTCTTATGCAGTTTACAACATTAACACATTTTAATTCATTTCAGAGGTCAAAAATAAGATGCCATGAAATCTCTATTTGTTTTCAAGCTAACTTGTTTTTATTCTAAGATACACTACACTTAGAATATGAAGGTTGGAGGAGTTGAAATGTGTGTAAGAAGGGGAGAATACATGAGTTTGTGATATACGGTCATCGTAAAAATTACATGTTAGGACAACAAATTCTCAGTTGCAGACTCAAATGATGGATAATTTTTCTTAAATGTTCTTGACATTCAGTTAAATGTTCTTAAAGTTTATCAAACATGTTATTCAAGTCATTTAGTCACAATAATGTTTAGATGTGTATATATAATAGAAGAGGATGTAAAGAATGGTTGTGTTTGTTGTGTTATTTTTCTTTTGAGATTTTGTTTCTAATCTAATTTTACTTTTTATTGTTTATGACAACTCTTTAACTTCTACTCTTCCATTATATAGATGGATCTTCTTTGCTTGTAGATTAAATAACTAAAATACACACAACCACTTATTTATTGGATCTCTACATGAGTTTCATTATGTTATAAATAATTGTTGTGCAAATCCACCTCCTGCTTTGGCTTTTCTTTGGCTTTCTTCAACATAAGTTGCGGTGCACCTAGCTAGGCGAAATTTGGTATTTGTGTTCTCTGCAGTAAACAAGAGTATGTTGTCTCAAAAGGAACTTCAAGTGGGTTTTAGAAGGGCCACAATCTTGAGTTGAGATTTCAGAGTAGATTTACATTAACCCACAATCTGGAGGGTTGTTTTTTGCACACAACAAACAATTTGAATAAAAATTTCCTTTTTCAAAGGATTCTTCACTCCCCTCCTTCAATTATGTTTTTGGTTCTTCTAATTCCATAAACTATTTTGGTCTTTTAAAAGTTATTAAAATCTCTACAAGTTACTATAAAGAAAAAGAAAAATAAATAACTGTAAAATATATTTTTTTAAACCATCACAAACTTGCATGTATGACCGCAATAATGACAGTGTATACCCCAAGCTGAGCAAGAGTGACAAATTGATGTCGCGTAGGGAATGAAATGACGGTAGACTGAGAGAGCACCATGATAACCACAACTACTATTATTATAAAGTGGTTCAATCTGAGCCCTCCGTGTGGTGCCAAGTTTGAGTACATGATCTGTGCACATAAAATTATTTACATCCTGAAAAATAAAATACAAGAAAAAATCAGAAACACATGGTGAGTATTTACCTGTATACAATCAACACTGAGAAGAATGCATCCCATGCCCACTCCCATATTGATCGTGGTTTGGATCGACACCACCAGATAAAACATCCAACCGGACCCTGTGCAGATAATTACAACACATTTAAAAAGATTTGTTTTTGTTTAGATGTGGATGCGGAGATGAAAAGATATATTTTTTTTGATGATTGGATGCGAAGATGAAATGATCACCTACCGAGGATGTCATTATTGGTTCTTTGAATCGAATGTGGCGTGAACCCTACTTCTCGCAATTATCCAGCACTTTGGACATGAGGAAATAAGAGTAAAATGTGACTGCCGTTGCGGTGGAGAGGGAAAACATTCTGAGTGGCCATCTCATTCCACAAAAGGCGTAAGGCAATGCCAGAATAGTCAACCCTATTATTGCAGTCATCAACTACAAAAGTAATAACTATCCCTCTAAATCAAATAACATATACCATTCGGCATTCACATTACATTATACACATGTGATTACTACTTATTACTTGCCAAATTAGTTTTAGTCATACTTACACCCCAATTTAAATATTATTAAATTAAAATTAATTTTATTAAAATAATATTGATTTTATATTTTACACTTCAACGTAAATATTAATAATCAAGATTATTAATGAATCCTATTATTATTAGCAATCGGTTTTAACTACAAGTATAGCCCAATTTAAATATATTAAATTAACATTAATTTAATTTTATATTCTAAACCATGTATAGACTTATAAGACCTATTATTATTATGAATCACTTTTAACGACAACTATACCCCCAGTTTTAAATATTATTAAATTAACATTTATGTTATATTCTAAATCATATCTAGTTTATAAAGTCTCAAAAGAGAAGTATTATCAACAAAATAATATTTATAATAATTTATTAAAAAAATCATAAATATAATTACAATTAATGTATGATAATGTCTATAACAATCCTCTAAATACCAAAAATTCACAAATATAATTACAACTAATGTATAGATTAGCAAAGAAAATAAATAAATTAAATTGACTTCTAACTCATTGATAAATATCAACGGTCTTACTATACCCACATTTTAATTTAATAAATTTAGGTATTATAAAATTAAATATTGATTTTATATTTTATATCTCAATTTGAATATTGTTAATTAATAATATTATCGAGACCTATTATTATTAATGACCGTCTTAATTACACTTACACCCCAATTTATATATTTTTAAATCAATTTAATTTAGAAAATTTAAGTGTTATTAAATTAAATATTGATTTTATATTCTACATCTCAATTTTTATATTATTAAATAATATTATTAATGAAATGTTATTAAGTTAAATATTGAATGGGTTGTGGTCCAACAGTGCATATGAGGGTGTAAAAAGTGTTGCGTAGTCATCCTCTGTGGTTCCACTCTGGGGCTACCAATAAATAAGGGATGAGGTCAAGGTCATGCCCCTGGTGACTTTGGTGGAATGGAAACTCCTGGTATTTAGTAGTTAGTCTTTAGTAGTCAAAATATTGATTTTATATTTTGCACCTCAACTTAAATATCATTAAATAATAGTCAAATTAAATATACTACATCTCAATTTATATATTATGAAGTAATATTATTATTGAAATGTTATTAAGTTAAATATCGAATGGGTTATGGTCCAACAACATGTATGATGGTGTAAAAGGTGTTGTCATCCATCCACCAGGGTTCCATTCCCGGAGACACCAATAAATAAGGGATGAGATCGGGATCGTACCCCGGGTGACTTTGGTGGAATGGAAACCCCCCCTTAGTCCTTGACAGCTAAGCTTAAGAATTATGTGGAGCTAATCACAAAAATATATATATATTTAATATTCTCACCTCAACTTGAATATTATTAAATATTGATTTAATATTCGCACCTCAACTTAAATATTATTAAAACATGTCATTATTATGACCACTATTAACTACACCTACACCCCAATTTATGTATTATTAAATTAAGATTGATTGTATATTCTAAACCACATTTAAACTCTAACTTAAAATATTACTAAGTTAAGAAAAATAAGTCTCAATAGACAAATATTTTCAACAAAATAATATATATAATTACACCAATAGGAGTTTCTTAATTAGTTACAATTTCCCCTTACAACTTATAATAGTAAAATTAAATTGGAAATTAACCCCTCTACAATTTAAGTCTACCTGAATGGTGAAATGTTTGTTTTGGAATTTGAAGATAGCAACATCCTTAAAGCATGGAGAACTCCAAATCCTCGACCCGAGCATATGAATGCTTCCCAAGAGCATGGAAGGGTATTGATGAGAGGAATCGTGATACAAGAATATTTCGAGTTTGTTCATTTTTCCCTCAAATTCCACCTCTGATGTTTTACATGCTTGATATGGACATAACTTTACTTATGAGGGTTATATAATGATGGAAGCATTAGATGTGGTGACAACACTTGTTGCAGATACGGTGAGCTACTTGTGACATTTTTCACAGAGACGTTGGATTCCATGGAGGGGAAGGAGAAAATACACAAGAAAATCTTCCAAGAGGAGAAGTGGAGGGTGCAAAGAGGGAACATCAATGAATTTTTCATGGATGGCAGGCGGGGATTTCTTCTATTGGGGTTTGAATTTGGGCATGGTCGAAAAACCACAAGTAGTTTGGTAGTGGCGGAGAAGGGGCACATATTCCTCCTAGTTTTATTTTGAGACACCCCTAAAAGGTTGATGGCGGTGGAGGTGGCGGGGATGTAGCTAAAAATTAAGCCACCTAAAGATCTAAAAACACAAGGCCAATGGTTTTGTTTCCAATTTAATGACATAAGGAGGAAGATTCATGCAATATGATGATAGAGCATCATATACATGTCCATCCCATGGATTTTTTCCCATCAACTTGGCCCATCTACATATGGATACAAGAACAAGAAAATGTTCTAGTAAATAATTCTTTACTAAATATCCAAAATTATTAACTACGGGCATTTGTAAGTTTGAATTGTACATGTAACCAATATTAACATACTTATTTATTAATGAAGACAACATAAAATGAGTAGCGCTAACTATACTACTTGTAGAAACGTGAGCTTGTTCCAGAAGTTGTTTACTAAAATTGGACACAAAAAGGTCAGTAATCTTGGGATAGTGACTTAGCCATCTATGTAGCTCCAACCGATTTGATTTTTCCAAATTGCTAATGGATTTTTGTGTGGCATTGGGTATGAAATTTTAATTTTCGAACTACAAAATTTGAATTCCATCTATTCAACAATTTAATATCACATGCTTCTGATGAAAAATATATTTTGCAACCCCTGGATATGTCTGATAAACTTTCCCAACCAAAAAAATTCGGATGATCATCAAACTTAAAAAGAGGAATGCATTGAAACATCCTTGAAATTCTAGAAGAATATCGATGAGATGAATGGTTAGGGGAGTGAAAAGTATTATATCGTAATATCTAAAGAGAAAGAAAATAAATTTCACATATAAATTGTTGGACAAACCGCAATCCATGAGGTGCTCTAGATACAACTAGCATACCACTCATCCTTCGCAATTTTCACTCCTAGATAACATAGAAGATAAAAATTATCCATGCAAGATTGTACAATGAACACTCCACTAGAGAACTTGGAAAATATTAGCCACCTAAAGCCTAATCAAGAATCCACATTGGAAATGGGGATACTACATAATGAAGACATCCGGTCTGACTTCCAATTGCCATCGTAACACAATACTTTTTATGACATGAAAGGAAGACTCAAAATCCATCACCTCATTCTTATTTAGTGACATGAAAAATACAAAATAACAAGAAAATTCGCATTTCCTGTCTAGCTTCATGACTCAACATCATGATCACCAAGAAAGGCCCCAAAGATCAATTTTGTTATTATCTTGTACTCAAAGAGTTTTGTGCAAAATGTGGAAGCATCCACAAGGCATGTGAACTATTCAAAAAATGTTTGAACATGGTCTCATGGACTGTGATGATGGCAAGATATGCAGAAAAATGGATTTGTTGAAAAGGCCTTTCCAATTTCAAAAATATCAAGTAAATACAATTGTCAGTGCAAGTCCGAGGCTCCAAAACAGTTTTCATCACCCTCCTTCCCTATGGAAAAATGAGAGCTTTAGAACATGACATGGACATCCATCAAAGTATAATGGGGAGATTTATTTTGTTTGATCATTGTTGCATACACAAGGTAGGTGAAGCTGTTCGATAGAATGCCTCAAAGATTTTTGGTCTTATGGACTGTAATGATTGTAGGATATGCACAAATACTCTTCATAGAATATCATAGTTCCAAATTAACAAAAGATGTGGTGTTCTAAAAAATCATTAACACAGTTTCACCATATGTAACTAATAAAGAATCTAATTTGATCATATAACTATTTTCAGCATTCTAGGCCTTATGGTACGGGAAAAAAATCATCCTTTTTGTTTCACTGACTTTGAACTATTTTATGTATACAAAATCTAAAACCTTAAGGAAATTAGAAAGTGACTTTAGTTTTCCACTATGATTTTAATGGTGGAAAATATTTTTCGAGTTTTATAAACTTCCTAAACTTTCTATATTTCTATAAATTTCCTGTGATGTAATGAAAATGTACCCAAGAAGCCAATCAAGATTTTCAATCAAATTATCATTTCGTTAATTGTCTTGAATCTATTCTTTCTTGTAAGAATTCTCAAGGCTCTGTAGCATATAATTGATTGCAAATGGCTTCCAATTCCATGGGTATATTGTTAAGTCTGCTTATTCTGAGATGTTGATTTGGGGAATGCTCTTCTTGACATGTATGTTAAGTGGGATGATATAGATTTTGCATGCACAATCTTCAAACAAATATAAAGAAGGGTTACAGAGTATCATGGAATGTAATGATAAGAGGATATGTATAAAAGAAAATTTATGGCAGTTGTGTTTATCGAGGTTTGTACACTTGGTATTTTCCATAACCTCATTCTTTTTAGATGTCAAAGGTTCATAGGTTTTAACATATACATTTATGTAGATAATCTATTCTTTTTCATTAACGAAATAGAAAAAAATGTTGACATATATTTTGATACCTTTACTTTGGAATAGGGATGTTATGCCTCTAGATTGGTAAGTGGTTGGATCTAAATCATATGCAAGTGCAATTTTTCTACAAGGCAGAAGGATGTTAAAAAAAAAATTGGACCCTGGGTTTGCACCTGGAAATTGCATTTTCTTAAAAGTTTCCAAAATTTCCAAGGCCTTTCAAAAATATGTTTTCCGCATATCTTACCATCATCACAATCCATGAGACTACATTCAAACATTATTAACTCCAACCTCCTTTATTAACTCCCTGATACATTTTGACATTTCAAACTTCTTAATGTTTCTATCCATATTCATAGCCATCAAATGAAGAGAGATGCCTTATTTAATTTTTTAAAGAAATTTTCTATAAAATTCTCAAAGTATAAAGGAAAAAAAAGTAACAAACCTATTGGAGTATCTTTACAACAACTGGTATAAGCTGCTAGTTACGTCGATAGGCATTTACTTACGAGAAAATATTGAGTTGCCTTTGTGTATATCAACGGTTAGTGACATAACCATGTAGATGCAAGACCATGGAATTTTTTTGGTCATAGATTCTCCTTATCACTTTGTTTTAGCTACTATGGAGATGGGGTTTAATATTTTGAATCACATTCGACCACAACTATCTTTCTTACATTTCACGCCTACCTCAAATTGAATTAGTATGGCCTGTCACTAGTAAATTTGAATAGTTTATGTCCTGCTATGATAAGACCTCCATTCTTATCTTTTATCTTTTCTCCTTTGTCGGGTTCAGAAAACTGTCCACTTCTTAGCAGATAAAGCACAAATTGGGTTTTTTGAAGAGGCCTTAAAACCTTTCCATCATCATAGTAATGTGTGATCTAGGAGAGAGTGACAATTGACATGGTTGGACTATTTTCTAAGTAATTAGTTGGTGGTGTACTCCTTCTCCACATTGTGGTGAGAGGAATGGATAAATTAGATGGCTAAAGTTTGAGAAAAGGATAAGTGCGAAAATGTGGCAAGCAACTATAAATGATGATGACAATGATAAGGAAAATATAAAAGGGAGATGAAATGTAAATTTTTGGGTGAAAGTGTCTTAGGATCTACATATTATGGACTGATCTTGTTTGGTAAACATTAGCAACAAGGAATTCCATTACTTGCCTCTTCCCGACCAAATGAGTGAAATTCCTCTCTAAAATAGTTTATGCCTAAAGTCAATCTTGGTAATGGAGGATTCATCTCATTTGTCTTATGCTCTAGAGATTGTGGATCGAGCTTGGATTCACATGTTATAACTATTTTTACTTGTGTTAGAAGGTATCAGGTGGACATGTATGCAAAATCTGGATCATACATAATGCATGTGAAGCTGTTTGAAAAAATGCTAATAATAAATGTGATCTCATGGACCGTAAGGATTTCACAATATGCACAAACTAGTTTGGTTCAAACTACCTTGGACAAGCTGGACCCTTTCAAGAAAATATAAGCGGCATGTTTGAGTTCACACTACATAACCTATGTTGTTATCTACCCTACTTGTGTGAAAATGCGAGAATTATAACAACTCGTGAATATTCATCAAAGCATCTTTGGAAAGTTAATTTTTTTAGACATGTTGGAAGGTGCCCGAGTAGAAATAGGGCTTCATTCTCGATCATTTCACCTTCGATATCATGATAACAACATGTGCAACAAAATGAGATTTGTAATAGCGTTTTGCACCATTTGAATAGTTTTCTTTCCTTCGCAAATAGGATGTGAACTATTTGACAAAGTATCTCATATTTTCCTAGGTTTTTAACATTTGTGAATGTCATTTTCTTACCCCATCTGAAATCATTCTAGGACACTCAAAATCTCGGATAACCTCACACTATCACAAAAATCCTTCCTACAAAGACATTGAGCAGATAAAGTTTTGGATTCTTTTCCCATTCTTAATTATTTTCATTGTGATTTTGGCTCCATAGGAGACAATCACTTGTTATAACATATTTTCTATAAATGACAGATCATTAGATAAGATCTACAACATGATGATATTTGCATGCTACGAAAAGAAAAAAAAAAATCCAACAAGTGCATGAAATTCCATTTGTTAGCAATAACTCTAGAATTTCAAATCTTCATAATCCTTTGTATAAACTAATTACCATAACTATTAATGTATACATTCTTTGACCATTTGAACTTCACCTATGTGGTCTCTCTAAAGGTCAAACAAATACCAAATAGAAAATAATAACCTCTCCTATCCTAAATTAAGTCGGGTCGGGTCGGGTCGGGTTGGGACACCAATCCCATAAACCGGTGTTTTTCCAAATCAAAATCCCAAATACCAATACCAAGAGATAATTAAATGTGATAAAATATTCTTAAGATAGTTGTTGCTCTTGAATATCAGTTATCCTTAACCAAAAAATCAATTAACCCATTTTACATACTTCATTATGTCAACAGATCGAAGGAAACTACTCATAGCACAAACCATTGCTTCCACATTCAATTTCAACATTCAAATACATATCCCCTAGCCAAATTTGTTAAAATTTAGGTAATAAGAAACCCTCTAGCAAACTCTGCTTTGAATATTGATTTCTCCTAAAGGAGACTACGAACCAGAGGTAGGGTTATACTCCCTATTTGAGAGATTCCTCCGAAACCACACATAATTCTTTCCTACAACTTCCTCCCAAAAAATCGGGTACTAACGAAGGTTTTTCCATCACCAGTTATTTACATTATGTTTTCTTCAAGTTAACAATTCATCCTAAGAATAATTCCCATAAAAATATTCCATGTCGAATCCTCACTTGCAGTATTATTCCCATAGAATGCATTTTTATTCTTTCTCTACTTTATTTTTGTTTTTCTCCACACCTTTTTTTGGAGACCTCTTTGTCTAAGGTAATTTTTGGTTTAGTTTTATCAAATGCAAAAACACCTAAAACTTAAAATAAATAGGGTTTACGATACACGAGTTAAAAGTCACAATTTCGCGATGATGGAATGTAGACAATGTGATAATTATCCTCCACTCACCAAGTGAAGAGACTTGTAAGGAAAGACAACTAAACCAAAGATATCAAATAAATGGGATAATGAGTTACTCAAAGCATAGGCTAATCCTAGGAATCCAAAGGGACTTCAAAGGGTGTCAACTCATTGATGCAATTAAGTTGATTTGATAAATATAATATAGATGGAAAAAGACAAGGAAACTAGAACTCAAGATTGATAGGGACGTCATGTTCAACTTCCTAGGTGATCTAGGCTAGGGTTGTGGTGAGCTCAAAGTCTTCAAAGTAATTGTACCAGTACTCCTCGGTTTCTTCTTGTATTTCATTAAGGATATCAAATTATGCTTCAATGTCCTCGAAGCTTTGTGTAAATGTGATGACACATAAGGTGAGCTCGTGAAGGATGTCAAACTATTCCCACACGAATGGTTGTTGGAAAATCATAAGATTATAAATGTTGGTAATGGGATGAGAGATACCTGGAATATTTATCTATAGGAGACACATCTAAAAAATAGATTAAGTCCATGTGGATGGATAAAAGATGATAAAATGTAATGATTAATAAAAGTGACTATGTTGACAGTAATCACAGGTGATTCATATAAATCATGGGTGATTTGAGATAATCACTAGCGATTGAAGGGATCGTAGGAGATTTCGTGAAAAATTTGAAGTTAAATAAAATGTTATTTTATTAATGGAAAACAAAGACTAAACTTTTTTATTTGACCATGTTTTTATGCGTAGACAAAATGGAAACAATAATATATGGATGTGAGCTTACTTGTTGACATGAAAATGGACTAATATGGTTACAAATGATTACAGGGAACTTGTTGGTTTTTATTGATGTCTTCTTGAATGCCTGGTGGTGTGATAAAGGCCTTGGAGATGTTTGAATGCACGAAACAATGTGGTATAGCTTCCTATAAGAACGGAGCTTCACTAAAAAATATTTTGGGATCCTGAAATAGGAGCTTTAAGCTTCTATTTATAATCACTTTGGAAATTTTTAGGGTCGTTGGTGTTCCTAACATTATAGGGAAAGAAGCTTGGAAGTGTTTTTAACCACTTCCAACTTAGGATTTAACTATGGGGATGCGAGGTGTGCTCATGTTTTATTAACTAAGATACTACAAATTGAAGCTAAGCATCTACATAGCTCCAAAATCAAGTTAATATAACAATGAACCATCAAGATAAGAGCTTAAAGGAAATGCTTCTTTAATGCATAAATGAAACTACATGGCAAGTTATTTCCTATTCTTTAGATTTCTAAACTAAAAATGAACCTAGATATATCCATAGCAATCAAAGTTGATTGTTTTATCTCAAGGTTTGAGAATATAATCTTAGAAAGAATGGATCTGAGGAAATTTTGATTCTTCCCATATTACTCAAGCTTTCAGTGGTTAGATGCAAGATGAATATGCTAGCTCAATACTAATGGAGAATGCTCAAGATCAAAATGCATATAGTTTATGCTATATGCATGTAAGGTTTGTGTAGAAAGGTAAGGAGAGGGGTTTCTTATATAGCTTGTTAGTTGGAGTAAGGCTATGCATTTGGTAAATGTGGGATAAAGTGAAAAGTAACTTTACTTTAGTTTACCAAAGCTAGGTGAGTTAGTATGTGAGTTAATACTTTAGTTAACACTTTATGGGAGTTGGGGTGCATATAATTAATCAAATGTGATTAATTAATAGGAAGAATAATATTTTTAGGCTATTTAGAGGATAGTTAGAATTATTTGAGTGATGTAATAGAGGAATTTGATCTAATAAATGAATATTTATTGATTTAGACTAAGCGATCATAATTAATTAAGAATAATTAATTAACCTAGGTAGAAGTGGTCGCTAATTAACGAAAGGTCATTAATCGGCATCCTAAGTGATGGAAGGGTTAATCAATTAGCATAATGTAATTAATTAACATGGATTAAGGGGAAATGGTGTGTTATTGATGAAATGTCATCAATTTGCAGGAAAGGGGATAGTTAGTGCAATTTAAGTATTAAAATTGCTTGACCAAATTCTAGGTGTCTACATTTTCCCCTCTTTGGGGTGGTGTAAGTGATGCCACTTCAAAGATAGTAGACAAGTACAAACAAGTGAATTTTTAAGGGATAGAAGAAAAATTAGTAGAGTGAAGGATTCCCCCTCAAGTGTCGATGGGGTGATGAAAGAGGTCAATCAATGATCGAAAAGATGAAGGAAAATGGATAGAAGAATAAGGAGGGGCAAGATGCCCCAAGTTAGTTGGTAGAATAGTGTGGATAGAAGAAAATGATATAGAAGATAAAATGATGATGAAGGAGGGATTGAACTAGCATTCATCCAGTTTTCAATCAAAACAACTTTATTTCATCATATTGCTTATGATCTACATCATTGGTCCTTATTAAAATATGTGCATACAACAAAATTGTACCATAACATAAAAAGCTATAATACTAAAATTTGTTCATTGCTAAAAATTCTTAACTCCATGTAACATACAGAATGCAATACAATACGAGAAAGTAAACAAGCTAACCTAATAGGGAAACAAGTACAAACACACATACTCAAACAAACAACGTTTAAAACAGTTGCACACATGTTTTTGTTATCAAGCTTCAGTTCCCAAATGTTTAATTTAATGAGAAGGGTTAATGATGGTTCCCAAGCATGGATATATACGAGGAAAAATACGAGAGGACGAGAGGAGTCTTATGAAAATGTAATCATGCACTATGAAAGAGTACCCAAGAACTTGTTGTGCCAAAGGCGTACAAACATAGCAAGAAAACTAGCTTTGTTAATGGGAAAAATATAAATAATATGTGATTCATTTTGACAAGAGCAAGCAAGGACCTAATAAATATAATGGTTGAGTACCATGTCGTTTGACACGAGCTTGACTACATGCATGCTTTTTACAAATTTTGGAAAAAAAATGAATTTTACAAAAAAATGGGTTTTTTTGAAACATATTTGAATGTTTTTATTTTTCTGACTAACATATTCGAGTGTTTTAGGATTTTGAAATTTTATACGAATTTTTTTGTGTTTTTGAAAAAAATTCAAAGCTATGTATAGGAAAACAAAGAAACATGGATGTCCCAACGTTAAATGGGATGTACAAGGGTAGAATTTCATGTGTATGTTCAAGAAGGTGAAAATGCGAAGATGCCCCTAGCGTGAGATGGGAATATACAAATGAAAACCCCACACATATATACAAGAGGATAGGTTGGATCAAGGCCAAAATAGATATGTTTAACCTGATGATGAACATAAACCAATGAAGTGCCAAGAAGGAACAAGGATGCCCCAATGTAAGCTGGCCAAGAATCCACTGATAGAAAGAAGTAGAAGATTGTTTATTGAATGAAGGGACAAAATTTCCCTCAAACATAGTAAAAGGCAATCTTATACACATGGATGTTACGAACAAAGAAGAAGAACATAAATGCTATGAAAAGATATGGAAAATGTAGCTAGAAGGTGGATGATGAAAAATTGATTATCCAAAGGCACAAATCATGAGACAAGACATGCACTAAAGCAAGAGTTTGAAAAAGGTCCAAAAATAAGACACTTATCAACATACTAGTCTTGTTTGCTCATAGAGATATAGTGTGTGCATGTGGAACTGAATTACCTCTTGGAGGAAGATTTGACAGACAAGTGAAGACACCCAATCCAATGTGTAGGAATGATTGATTTTAAAAGTCTATTTGTGAATGAAAGGTGGAAGGAGAGTTGTACATTGCTCCGTTTTCAGTCAGTGTCCATAGGCCCAACGGAGATGTATTTGATTCTAATCGCAACATTTCTCTACTACCATTTAGCCATCCATAGCCCTAATAGAGATATTGGAAATACCCTAAGAGAGAGTTATATATTGATTTTCTTTTTTCTTTTTATTTTTATTGATTCTTTTTCTTTCTAAAAACTTATTTCAGCTCTCTCGATTGTTTTTACAAGGGGTTAAGAACCACTAATGGCTTGATGGAAGGATATGGAAGTGATTGCGATGATGAAATTGGCTAGTGTCAACAAATATGTCCAAAATTTCTTCACAACAAGTTTATTAGATGTAGATAGTGATAGGATCTCTAAGAGGTCAATCATTCTTTAATTTACCAAGGTGATGAAAGACCAAGGTCAAATGGATACCATAGAGATAAATGTCACAAAATGTGTGTGAATAAGCTAACCAAAATATCATCGAAGGGATGAAAATGGTGGATGAATTGCAAAGGAATGGAAATAAAGGGAAGAAATAACATCCATGTGTATGCATACCTGATTACAACATTTGATCTTTGTACCTTTGATTTTTAATGTTTTCTCATTTTTGTATTTTTGATTTTTTTAGATTTTGATGGTTTTGCAAAGGGAAACCCATAAAGGGAGAAGACGATGAAGATGAATGATTGGGAATTTGGGACCAACAATGTTACTCTATGTGATAGGATCCAACAAAAATCTTATATATTTCCTTGATAAAGGAGACTATAAGTTTTTTCTTATCCAGAGTGATATTATCTCCAATCTCGATGACCGTGGTGAGCTCATCTTCGATAAGTGACTGTGACTTATCTTTCAACATGGATTTTTTATGTGGGAGCTTGAGTTACTTATCCATAGCTTTTTGTGCTTTGTGCATTACTTGATGGTTTTGTTGGTGTACATTCTTGAATCACGTTTGATTTTTAACTTTATGATTGTTTGAGTTGTAGGGAGCTTTAGAGCTCATGGAATGTTTAACTTGAGCTTTATGAAGAAACCATTTAGGTTTCTTATAAGATGTTGTGTGACTTGTCTAATCTTGAGAAGTGGGAGAAGAAAGTGGATGTTTATGATTGATGATAGGAATGGTAGAGATGATGGTGGGCTTGCCACTATTATTTATAGAAGGATGATATGATGAACGAGGAGGATACGGTCCAAGAATTGAAGAGGATGGGCTACCAGGAGGTGAGCCACAAATAGAAGATGGAAGGATACTAGGATGTGGCCCCAAGATGGAAGAACAAGGGATACCTAGAGGTGAACCAAAAATAGAAGACAAAGGGGGCTATGAGGGCGTGGCCCAAGTATAGAAGATAATGGGCTACCAAGAGGTGTCCCATAGATAGAAGATGAAGGACTACCTGAAGGTGTCCCATAAACAGAAGATGGTAGAATAATAGGATGTGGTCCTAGAATAGGAGATAATGGATTACCAGGAGGTGACCCAAGTATAGAAGATGCTTGGCTACCAGGAGGAAACCCAAGAAAATAAGATGATGGGCTACTTAGTGGATACCCACACATAGAAGATGAAGGGCTACCAGAGGTGGCCCAAATGTGATGATGAAGGTGAAGGACTAGCGGAAACTTACCCAATGAGAGATTGTGATTGAGGAATTGTGATATGTAAAGAATGATTAGGTGATGAGAAGATAGGCCATGGAACAATGCAAGACCCTGGAATTTCATCACGTAATGAAGAATTCGAAGACAAAAGAATAATAGGAGGATAAAGTTTGATGATCATAGAGTATTCCTTTGTTTCTGACAAAAGAAATCAACATCTTCCCCATAATATGTGAATGCATTGATTTCTAAAGAGAATAATTTCTTGCAATCCTCTAGAATAATGTCATCATGTAGCCCCATGAATTATTTGATCACTTATTCATTTTGAAATAAATCGATTGGTATGGGTTGTTGTTCAAACATATTAGGTGGATTGGAAGAAAGAGGTACAACAAGTGTGGAAGATTTAGAAGATGTTTTATGATGTGGATGAGGATAAGGTTTGACCTTATTGTGTCCATAAATAGATTGGATAGTGCTTCAAAAATATATCTTAGCACATCATGTCTTATGACTAGGTTGACATGAATGCAAACATTGGTCTTTAGAAGAATGATAAGGGTGATAGTGAAAATAATAATTGGATGGGATTAAATTCCGAAGAAGGATTGGATTTTGTTTGATAGAAGAAGATGACCCAAGAGAAGAAATTGATTTATATTTGTATGAAAATGTGGATTTTTAAGAAGATATGGATTTGGAAGAAGATGTGGATTTATGATTGGTTGGTATAGGTTTCCCTATAAGATGACATCGTGGAGGATGAATAAGAGGATTGTGTGTCTAAAAGTTTGTATATTGGGATGTAGAAGTAGACTTGGAAGACTGATTAGAAGGAATTTGAGTCACATGAATCTTCAATGGAAGAAGAAGTTGTGGTGGTGGTGATATAGGAGGTCATGTGAAGAAAGGGAGGATCGCGATTTAGGAGTTGAATTAGAGGAATCAGAATAGTAATTGGGATCTAAATCTTCAGAAGAATGAGAGGAATCCGAATAGTAGTTTGGATCAGAAGAATTAGGATACTTGTGGGGAATCAGAAGAATATTTTGGATTATGATCACACCACCAATTATGAGAAGTTTGAGGAATCATGCGATAGTTAGTCATTGTTGGCATTGTTTAGGTACAAATTCCTAGACCTAGATAGTATGATCAAACTTCTTCAAAGTGAAGAGGGTTCCATGTCGATTCGGGAAGCATAATGACAACCAACTAGACATTTTGTAAACAAAGGGATGCTTGTGTGATTTTCCAAAGGGAATCTAAGGAAAATAGACATTGTGATTGACACAATTTTGATAATCCAACAAGGTTTGGACAACAAGTTTGGAAGCATAAGTGTCAAAATGATTGATCAACATTTAGCAACACAAAGGCTACAAAGGTTTCATTTAATGTGTTCAAGAATACAAAAACCTAAGTAAAATGTGTGATAATTTTCAAGGTTGTAAAATAATGTCAACAATGTTGAATCAATGGATCAAAGTTTTCATCCTAGAACAAAAACATTCAATATAGGTAATCACATGGAACAATGTTTTGATAAAATAATCACTACTCAAGGAACTACTTCCTATGCAAATGTTTTTAATGATTGTTTGACATAAAATGATCAACACAATGTCAATACTTATGTCAAGTTTAAGATAAACAAGGCGTAAGTATTAACAAGGGGTTGATGTGATTTCCAATCAAAGTATATTATAACTCATTTAGATACAAACAAGGCCTAAATCTCAAAAAGTGGAAGTTACAAGTGCGAGCAATGCAACAATACCAATTAGATATATTAACCAAACATTGTGAAAATTTAAGGTATTAGTATCGAAATAATATTGATACGACGCAAACAATGTAACAACACTTTTTAAGGTTGAGATAATGTTTGAAAAGAAACAAAGCCAAAGTATACCAAGGAATTGTTAAGATGCAAGTAGTGTAATGGTACAATCTAGACACTTAGATCAAGTTTACAAGAAACAAGACATAAGTATCAAATTTAAGTGTACCACCACTATTTCAGACACACAAGACAACATAGCAAAATACAAGATAATTTTTTTGACTTGTTTGAAACATAGCATGACACAATAGGTGGTCATAATGGCTACAACTAGCTCCTTGAACAACTTGACACAACGATGACCACAAGGGCAGCAAGGAAACACTCAACACCCATCAAGGATAGTTCACTTTTCTCTTTGACAAGACACCACAAAAAGACCAACCCATAATACCTAGTTATAGTTCAAGACACTCCACGACAAAATCCTTTAAGGTTATGTATTCACTAATACAATATTTCAAAACCTAACTTTGTGGTCTAGAAGATTCATGTTATGATTCATACAATTCTTCTTATAGGGCTATATTTCTTTTCTTTTATACTAGAGACATAAGGCTTAGATATAAATTACCGAAAGAGGATCATATTTACTTTGAAAAATGTTTGTTTAATTAATTATTATATTAACGCTACAATGGGTGGGATGAAAAAAATCCCACAAGGTTATCTAAACAACCACAAGCTACAAAATCCTTGTTTCAACCTCTATTGCAAAAGGATATGAGTGTAAGCTCCAATTGATGGAGGTACCATTTTAGGTTTGGAATGACAAACCCCTTTGAGAAAGGATCAAAATTTTATCATTTCTTAAAAAAAAGTTACAAAGCACTAAGGCAATGGTTAGAGAGAGAAGGTCAATTTATTTCATTATGATCTATTTAGTTATTAACCGGCCTTTTAACGAGACTAAAGAGTTCAACTGGATTTGGGTAAAAGCTTCATTTAGCAATCTCTTGATTAAGTACGACAAAGGAAACACATGGGGTCCCCAAAAAGAACATAAGTCTTAGAGTGTCCTTAATCAAACTCCCCTACTAACTAAGATCTAACTATGTCCTCAAAAGGCAACCAAGAAAAAAATGCTTTTAGAAATAATTAACGTTTCACAACAAAGAGAATAAAGTTTAATCCATAGTTAAGGTTAACAAGGGTAGGTTTCTTTACCTGGTAGAAAAATCATTTCTTTCCAATTTAAGATTCTTAAATTTATCAACAAGAAACCCAATTTCATTGTTATTTTATTTATTGATTCATCTATGAATTCATTTTATTTTATTTTTGTTTAACTTTAGAAGAAGGATTTCCACTCACTAAAATATACAAAGAATTGCACTAGTGCCAAGACCATATAGGGGGTTATTAAACATGAAATTTTTATGAAATGAGAGAAGAAGCCACCATTTCTAAGATTCAAAAGAATCGTAGTTTGAGAACATAAAGGTAACAATTTGGTCAAGCCATGCTACAACATTGTTATGACTGAAATAATATCATAAGGAAAATACATGAACAAGGTGATGATCAAGTTCTATTCCTCACAAAGATAATTACAAGTTTCACTACAAAAGGAAAAGACAACTTTATTTCACAATTACCGATAATCCAAGGCAAGAGGCCTTCTAAACTCCTTTACAAGAACCATTACAATATTTACAACACATTTGACATTTGAACAAGAAACTTCATAAATCAACTCGATGAAACCTTCACAAATCTTTCCTTTATCAACATGCACAAGCCATCTGCACAAGTATTAACTTGAGTCAGTTCGTGAGAACTGAGCATGATAAGACTACCCATTGCAACAGTAAGCTAACATTTAACAATATCATGAAAGGAATTGTTAGAGTAGGTGTTTACCTTAGCTCATGTTCACCTAGGTACTTTATTTACCTTTATTGTATTTATCCTCACCCACTTATGTGTGTGGATATTTCTTTTATCTTATTTAGATATTAGGAGATATTATCTAGTTGTTAGGTATAGTTCTTTCCTTGATCTATGGTATTGACTAGATTCTTGATGTCTAGTTCTATCCTAAATCTATGGTCTTGACTAGTTCTTTGATGACTAGTTAGTTCCTTGATTTATGGCTTGATCTACGACCTTATTGTTCTTAGATTTTTATTCCTTGCCTATTTAAGCAAGGCCCATTTTCAATGTATTGTATTGAGTTCCATAATAATATATGATATTGCTTCTCATTTATTCCATTAAATTCCTTAGCCTTTGGTCATATGAGGGCTTAAAGCTTGTGATTCCTACTAGTAGGTGCTTAAATTTAGCCCCTTTAATTTTATTTGTGTGGTGAAGGCAACAAAAATTTATTTTGTTTTAGTGGCAACTAAAATAAATAACAGAGCAAAATATTAAAAAGCTTGTAACTTTTGATCGGTAACTCGGTTTTGAGTGTCGTTTTTGCAAAAGTGCTTGTTTTTTCATGCTCTTTCCATTGGAAATATTTATTTTAACACTTGAACTATAATTATAAAGTGCCAAATATGGAGGAGTGTTATAATCAATTGTGGACGCAATTTCGGCTGAGCCCAACGTCCTAAATTTTTAGAGTTACACTTTGTACCTATAATGGATTCTGAGAATGATATGCTTTTCTATAAAGTATGTGGACTTCAAGAGGATATTGTAAGATTTGTGGAAGAAAATAGATCGCTCAAAGTGAAATTCTCTTCTACAATCATCCATTCATGATAAGGATACAATAATACACTTCATGCGAGAAGAAACTTACTAGCCTACAACATCACCATCATATTGTGGACAACCATATCCATGGTCCTAGTCCACTTGCAATTGTTGCTCTTGTACCCACTGACATTGATCTACTAGTCTTTGAGCTTTGAACACCGCTTTTGATGCTTTTAAACCTATGAGGCTTATTCTTGCATGCTCTTCCACATCTCGTGCCTATTACGGTACCACATGTTGTGTATCCTACTACTCAGCTACATGGGTTTTTTAAGAAGCATACCACTTCATTCAATTCTCTCATGCTCTGTTCTATGGGTCTCACTAGAGGACTCATTAGCATACATACACGGGTATTGTTTCCTCTATTCCACATGTTAAGTGGAATTATCGTCATGACATTGGTTTTCGAGCGAGATACTTCATTGGGATCACACATTGTGAGTTCCTTTTTTGTTCACTCGACTCTTTACGAGGATCATGAGCAACACATGAGTTACGCATGTTCGATCAAGATTGAGAAACTTGAGATTTCAGTTATCAGACATGATCAACCTAACACACATTCTGATGTTCTTTTACATGCACCCATTATACATTTTACACCAAGCCATATGCAAGCATCTTCTTCATCCATCTGTGTTGATTTGGGGTGGATATCTTATCACTCGTGGAGGTGATATAGGTATTCATTGAGAGGACTCTACAGGCATGGCTTCTCCACCATTCAGCATCTTGCTCCACTTTCTATACCTTACGCATTGTGATGCTTCTTGTTTTGAGAATTTTTTTAGCGGTGTAGTGTATCTCTCTTATTTGTTGAGAGATTTTGTATCTCTATTTTTTCCACTTTTGGCATGTTAATAGTATCTCTTGTGGGGGATCTATTCTGGTGAATTCCAGTGTTATTTTTTCAGTGTTTGAGTAGTTTATTTTGGACAACTCATATAGATTTGTAGTGTCACTCCACCCATTCAGCAGTATGGGAGGGTGTGGTGTTGATCCTACTTCTTCGGTTTCATGTCCTTGCCTTGTTACCTTGGCTTTTCTTGGATCGTGACACTCTAGATTTTGTGTCCTTGCCTTGTTGCTTTGGTTTTGTTCTTGGATCGTGACACACCTATTTGCAGCAGTTGATCAAATTATGTTTGGTGTTTTTTTACACTTTCGACATCACTCCATTGACAGTCTCCTTGTATGGAGCTATTCTGGTGAAACCCAGTGTCAATTATTTTTGAGTTTTTGATCGAGCAATGGATTCAAACCACAGTGCACACAAAACTTCTTCAGCATTGTATAATTTTTTTGAGCCGAGCTTCTTGGGATGCCTTGGAGCGGGTCTTTACTCTCTTTACTTTGTTATTACTGGTTTTGGGTACCTTGCGGTGTCTCTTTTTTTTCAGTTATTGTACATGAGTACCTCATCAAGCCTAGTTGTCGGGACTCATATTGTGGACATGCCACTTTTATTTTGGCCCCTAGCTTCACTTGAGGGGGGGTGTTAGAGTAGGTATTTACCTTAGCTCATGTTCACCTAGGTACTTTATTTACCTTTATTGTATTTATCCTCACCCACTTATGTGTGTGGATATTTCTTTTATCTTATTTATATATTAGGAGATATTATCTAGTTGTTAGGTATAGTTCTTTCCTTGATCTATGGTATTAACTAGATCCTTTATGTCTAGTTCTATCCTAAATCTATGGTCTTGACTAGTTCTTTGATGACTAGTTATTTCCTTAATTTATGTCTTGATCTACGACCTTGGTACCGGTTCTTAGATTATTATTCATTTCCTATTTAAGCAAGGCCCATTCTCAATGTATTGTATTGAGTTCCATAATAATATATGATGTTTCTTCTCATTTATTTGAAAAGGTTTTATGTAAAGTTATTACGGCAAATTGCTTTCATCTTATAGATCGTGGTGTTTGATTAGCATCTGTGTTCTTGGCTTGAATGCGAT
Organism: Taxus wallichiana var. yunnanensis; assembly: GCA_018340775.1. Taxonomy (NCBI): domain Eukaryota; kingdom Viridiplantae; phylum Streptophyta; class Pinopsida; order Cupressales; family Taxaceae; genus Taxus; species Taxus wallichiana. The sequence continues at coordinate 761,052,191 of CM031234.1, forward strand.
CTGGTTATCATTACTTTCGGGAATGATCTATTTCAAGAATGGATCAAAGAAAAAACCACTTATCAACCAGGATTTTATTGAAGCTTGAGAATTTATCCAAAATTATTTAAGGTTTCACTTAGGCTTCACTATGGATGAGTTTTACAAAAGAAGACAATTTACCTTGCAAACGGCTGAGAGATAGATTGCATGATTTCTAAAATATTTTCTCCTACTCATTAAATAGTGTTATCTTCTAAAATATCACCATTGATTTCACCTCATGATTGCTTAAAAATAATTCACCCAAAAAAATAATGTTCATTAGTTTAGCTAAGGGTAGCTCGGTATATAATTTTACTTTACAAGAAATAATTCCCTCTTTGATCACTTATCGAATTAATTTTTATAAAGTAGGTCACATCTATATTAATTCACTCATTAAAAACTTTTAAAAGGATTACCCACCCTTCTTAAAAAAATTTAAAATTGCATTATTCTTGTGTCGAAGAAGGGTTCACAACACAACATTTTTACATCATGAGAAAAGCTTACTATTACTCCTTTTTTTTTTAAACTATACATAGTTAGATCATTGGTATTCGACACGGCATATGAACCCAAGAGACAAAACAATTTTAGGGAACCATGACTAGGGAAAAAAGTAACATCATTGACCAAGAAACACTAAACTATTCTTAGAATTCCTATAATCCATTAAGGTCACTCAACAAATTGGTAATCCAATTTTCTTATATGTTCCACTAATTAACAACCCCAACAATAACCTTAAGGTCTAGTCACTCTATATTAGAACAGATAATATGTTAACTACCACTATATTTATTTTTCACTTTTACTCTTTATATGTGTGTGTGTGTGTGTGCGTGGGTGCATGCAAATTAATCATACAACATCGAGATATGTACAACACATCCATGCAAACAGATAGTATTCAAGTTACTCACAAACAATACTTAAGGGGAACATATTTATACGGCTTCATCAATAAGACTAAATTTTCCTCCACATGTTCCCAAAATTTTGATAAAGCTTTTACTTATGAAATCAACATCTTCAGGACACTCAACTCAGATTGAGTTCAAAAAGGAGATCATTAATACCTCTTATCAAACAAGTCTTAATCATCTAATAGAAGAACAATGAATAAAATGCTCTGTATCAGTTGTACTATTCTTCTCATGGGAAGGCAAGTTGAATCATAGGGTTCCAAATTAAAAAGGGAATTCAAGTATAATTTAACATCCAAGACTTAATGCCATACAATATTACTTTTAGGCACCTCGTTCCAGCAACTAAAGGTGAGAAGGGTTCGATTCAAACACTCCTTCATCCACTAGTGGCAACTCAAATGTCACAGCTTATAGCAGAGGAAAACATTATTTAGCAACCAAAACCACACAGAAATCCATATCAAGCAAGCACCAAATTTGACACTAGATCCACAATTTCGGCATTTACCCAAAACCCCAAAAAAATATAGATTATTTCATGCAAGATTCAAACCCACATAGTCGATTTCAAAGGAATGTTTTTATTAATTGCAATAGATTACCAATAAAACTCAGAAGTCTTTAAATCATAAAATAAATCTAACAAATAAGTGATCATCCCTCAAAGGATTTACTCAAAGAAAATACCCAAATTACTGTGAAATGAAATAACCAGAATGAGAGAAAAGTAAACCATGCTTGATAAGGAGATCTCAGTGACTTTTTCCTTTTACTTCCTTCACAAAAACTTCAAGATTTTCAGCCAAAGACAACCAGAAAACGTTTCCTTTCAAATTTCCCAAAAGAAAACAATAACTAACCACAAACCAAACCACTCCTAGATGTCTTTAAGGAAGAGAACATATATTTCATGGGATTATAGAAATGGTAGCAGAAAATTGCAGAGTTTAGGCTTAACATGCCTGCAATAAGCTTCCACGATGCATCCACGAGCTTGTTATGATAGGAATCATCTCCTTTTCTCTGCTAGCAAAATTTCCATGCTCTAAACACTCACGCTTGGCATAGGTAGGGAAAATGTTGTTGCATTCATATTGGATGGCCTTGCTCTTTCCCCACGCACTTTCCTGAATGTGCACACCAAAACAACAACCCTCCAAAATAATTCCCCCTGAGGCGATTCACACGGCATGACATGGTGCACCCTACCGGTTAGAGAAAAAAGGGAATAAAAATGACCCACACAAATCAAGCGGCCCGGCTGACCAAATGGCATAAAGACCACACGAGAAAATAAACAAGCACATTTGGCGAGGAAGTGAGTAAGCAGCGGGACGGAGGCTCTAAACCAATCCAACACATTCCCAGCAAGTTCAATGCCCCTTCATAACAAGGAAACTAGTCTATAAAAATCATAGCAAAAATAGTCCACGTGACCACATTCTCTCAAGATTTAAGTTGGTGGGAGATAATCCAATGCATGAGTCTTCATCAATATCATTTAATGAATAGTAGGAGGCCACCAAACACCATCCCCTCACCAGCACTTACCCAAGATCCTTTGCAAAAGGAAACAAGCCAACGTCCAAACAACAATAAATTTCACTTGATGATAGCCACGTGACCAGGCTAGGTCACTACTAGAGTGGTAAGGGGGGTGGTAGGTGGTAGTTGGAAAGATTAAGTTGATCATTAAAAAAATAGCATCCCCCACCAAAGCTTGTGCCACACACACACAACCTCCCTATGCATGCACACGATGGAAACCAAAGAAGATGGGAACCCAACACCCATGCCAACCAAGCAGGTTAAAAAACATACACACTGGCATGATGGAGAGAGCAGAAAAAAATCATATTTTCCTTTAATTAAATGATTAAAACCACACGCGAGCAGGCCTAATCATCCCAGGGAAGAAGACAAGGGGTTGATGTTCGAATGCGAACATGGTTCAATCATCGTCCATGGTGCCATGATGTGGTGAGCCCCTCGTGCCACCTATGGGAGCAACCAGAATGATACAACAACACGACATAGAGATAATTAATGTTAATAACGATTACAAAGACCATGAAATATAATAATAATAATATGAAATAATGGTGATCGATACATAACTTAATAATATCATTATTATCATTATTTTATTTTATTTTATTTTTATTAAAACTTACAACTAAAAATTAATTATTATTATAATTCATAATAATAATGACAGAACAATCTAGATCGACAATCCAAGAACATAATTTTCCTTTAATAGGGACATCGTAAAGGGCGTTGCGGGGTTAATAACGAGAAAACATTGACCATGACACAAGCAAAGCGATGTAGAGGGGGAAATCTAATTATTCTCGTGACAAAGGAGAAGCCAACCAATGATTGTGCGGAAGCACAACGATGCTCCACACTTAGAAACACATCATTGAAGAATGAACAGTGTAACAATGAAGCGAGGCATTACATTCTCCTCCCCTTAAGAAAGCATTGTCCTTGATATAACATAACACGAAGGAAAGAAAATGGTAGGCAAAAAGGAGCAGGATGAGGGCGAAGGTACACTCTATGGTTAAGATTTTAGACACTAAAGCATGGCCACGGGGTGGCCTTGGGAACATTTGGTAGAAATTTTAACTTTCAAGGTTCTGTGAAGATTGGCAGTTCCCTCTTATTCATTATTTCATTAGTCTCTTTCCATTAACATTATTCCTAATTCCAGTTTCTTTTAAAAAAATCATTGTTGTAGAGTCTTGGTTTATTCCTTCTTGTGGGTGCCCAACATGAACTGCTATCACAACACCCTACTGGGGTCATACAAAACAATACAATTTCACAAGCATACTACTACATAATTTCATAATGGTACCACACCACAAGAGATTAATCAAATTACGGAAGGGAATAGGCACAGTCCACATAACATGGTACTTTTCACACATCTATGACTGACGTATAATACTTGAACAAAAGTGTACTACAATGACTAGACATTTCCTCAACTCCACAGTGAAGACTTTACATAGCTCAAAAAAAATAGCTACAGGTACATAGTGTCAACAAGGAATCAAATCCATATCCACAACATCACACAACATACCCAACTAACATGAGTAACACATATATCATAATACCACAACCAAAACATCATAACAAATCTGCATACCTCCTGAAGCATCAATCACACACACACACACACACACACACACACACACACACAAATCTCTTATGCCTCCCTCAAGTCTCTTATGCCTCCCTTAAGTCTCTTATGCCTCCCTCAAGTCTCTTATGCCTCCCTCAAGGAGGTCGGTTTCCCTATGGCCCTAGGCACATAGAGTCCGGACACCCCTAACCCAAGTGACATAATAACTTGTGGTTTAACAACCCGCTAGTTATCTGTAACTCCTTGGGGCATACCCCATCTGATGAAGCGGGTCCATGGGTTCAATCATTCCATGGTTCTTTGCATGACCCTATCCACACATCATAACAATAGAACCAAAGCATAGAAATCTGATCCAAATGCCAAGTGGCAAAGTACAAGCCTTGGGCAAGGTGGTAAAATCTTAAAATTGAAAAGAAGATCCAAAACCAAGTGAAACAAATGTCAAAATAGCCATAGTTAGTGTCAAAATATGCATGTTAGTGCCACAAACCAAGGAAATTCCCAAAAATGTAAAACATGGCAATCAAGAAAATTATTGGTCCTTGTAAAATAAAGTAAAAAGTTCAATTTATGAATAAAATACACATATAATAATATCACATTACGATAACTGTGTGGCCTTATCTGGCCACCAAGGGGGTACTCAACAAGTTATTGGCATTGAACATCAAGCCTCGGCTCATACAAAATAATAACATAACAATAGTACAACTGCCATCATCTCTATTTGAATCATCCCACCACCACTTCAACAAGGCTAAACACAGTCATAGCTATACTTAGGTTGTGTCCATACAACAACCACAAGGAGAGAGAGAGAGGGGGCACGGGTCATCATCTATTGAGCCTAAGGTCAGCCCGAGTTACTGCCCATGATACACATCCCCTCACTCCAAACATACTCTTCTTGAGTTCCCTCGGGTCGAGATAACATAAGGTTCACAACATAACATGTAACTACATCACTACACAATGGTGGTTCACACACATTAATCATAGCACCTTCATAAGGTACATATACAGGGTATATCACATACATTACATTCATAGTTACAACATACCACATCACCACATGTTGCACCCAAAGTGCAATCACCATACAATAGGGATCATATACTCACCATATGTCCCAAATTTACGACGTTATTCATTACATATCACATGAATTACAATTATGATGAGCACCATTACAACATCCAGTCAACTTCCATTTAGCATGGAAATACACATATTTCTACAAAAATGGTGATGACATCCTTAAGGAAGCCAATTCACTACAACCAACCTAGTTACACAACATATCAGCACACCCACACATCACAAATGTCAAAAGGATCCAACACTCTTGTTATCCCATAAAATTGGCAAGGGCTATTTTATGGGTAACCATACCAAAATTTTGTTCTGGTCCCCTCTCGGAGACCCCTTTGCATTCGGAACGTTGCTAAGTCCTTTCCCCAAGAAATCTAGTTTTCCGAACTCATCCATTTTTGTCCTTTTTGGTTGGGTTCACCTTTTATCTGTCAATGCACAAAGTGTATCTATGTTCCCCCTTCTTTTCTTTTGGTGCACCCTTCGAAGTGTCGACACGCATTTTGGTGCACCATACCGTGTTGTGCCTTTCTTGCATGCGCCAAGGTGCATGCGCCTTCATGTCAAAAATACTTTTGTTGTGCCACATTTTGGTGCACCAAGGGTGCACGTAATTCCGTGTTGATTGCACTTTTGGTGCGCTAAAGGTGCACATAACCGTGTTACCATGCGTCTGAGTGCGCCTGAGAGGCACAATTTTTGTAATGTTGTGGTGTTTTGATGTGCCACTTCAAAATTAGTTGGCACATTTATTGCGCCTTTGCCTATATATAGGCACATCCGCCTATCATTATCACCAATTGAAACACGTGATTGATCTTTATTCTTACGCACTGTCATACGCTCGTGCATGCGTCCTCGTGTCGCGTTCGTGGACCCCGCTTCGCTTCTCACGATATATATTCCGGGTAGGTGGTATTTTCCTCTATATTTTTGCTGGTTATTTGTTGCTTGTGTAGTAGGTTGTGTAGTAGGTTGTGTTGTTTTGTCAAGTATTTTGCTGCCCTGGTTGTCTCTCCCATGCTCTCCCTCCTCTTTCCAGATCTGCTGGTAAAGAGATTTTTCCTCAAAACACTTGGATCTTTTTGTTGCACCCCCTTCTCTATCCACGGAACCCTGCGAAGAGGCTTAACACCCATTCAAACCCCATGGAGAAAGAGGAGGCTTAAAAATTGATAAACTACATTTTTTCCCTTTGGCGCAAATGTCGCCCTTGCAACATGAAGTACAGTCGCGCCAACGGTGCATCCGCCATGCTTGCTACATAAAAAACTAGTTGCGCCCTCAAGGCGCACTTCCCTAGCTTGTAACACCTACTAACCTTGCACCCTCTTGGTGCACCTAATGCATGTGTAACATTACAAAAGATTGCACCATTGGTGCACCCTGCATCCATGCAACATCAACCATGCTTGCGCCAAGTATAAAACTATTAGCGGCGCAGGCACATCCCCTGTTACAGAAACATCATGTTATGTAGACCTCCCATGCGCCGCGCCAAGTTCCCTTTAGCGCACATAAAGCATATGTTACACACACCATATATGCACCCTTTGGCACACCAAAGTTCCATGTAACATAAAAATTATATGCGCCCTTTAGCGCATCCTGTCCCCGTGCAACATGAAAAATACATGCACCCAGTATAAAACACATATAAATGGTGCCGGCGCACTCCCGCTTGCAACAAAAAAGAATTTCATGTGCAGTATCCATGCACCTTGCTCCCTTTGGCGCTGATTTTTCCCTTATAACACCATTTTCCTGTGCGCCACTCTATTTAGCCTTGCGGTGCAATATCCATGCGCCTACGCCCTAATGCCTTAAAATTACTAACTCTTCCTTCTGTCAATATTTCAATGGGAGATCAAATAGCTAACATGACTCTCCTGCGTTGGGTTTCACTCCTTCTTCTTGTAGATCAACAACTAAGTTCAGAACTACATATGTCTACATCAAGCAAGAAACCTACCAAGTCTAAGGGCAAAGCCAAGCTCACAGAGGAAGAAATGAAGTACAAATATCAGAGGGTCAGGATGCCCGAATCCTAGGCAGAGTGTGACCTGGATATAAGAGACTCAGAACTTGGTCATATCGACATGGAAGACTTCTGGGCCAGAACCAGAAGGGTCACAGGAAGTCCGTGGATGGACAAGGCTGGTGGCGATGGCCTACATTTTGTTGGAGGATCTGGTCGAGTCTTTGTGAACAACGAGTTCATGATGGTAGTAGCCCGCTGCTACAACAAAGACACCAGGTGTGTCCAGAATGAGAAAGGCGAGGTCGTGATCAACCTCACTACCCGACACTTTGAAATAATGTTTGGCATTCCTCACCACCGGCACTTTGTGGCCGTAAGCCAAGAGGATTGCACCAAGGCTTGGGAAGACAATGAGGATCAGTGTATGCAATTAATGAATGAGGTATACCTAAAAATAAGAAGGTAGTGACCAGATGGCCACAAGTCATTCATCGCAGCGATTTCTCAGAGGAACTCAGTGATACCATCACATTCCTAAGTAGAGTATTTGGGCTTCCTGATGCCCACTACTTTCATAAATGGATGCTTAGATACCTGGAGACAATGAACAAGAATGTGCCAGATCAACACTTCGAGTGGGCGGAGATCATAAGCAGCACTATATCTGAGCAGCTCCAACAACTTACCACAACGGGGAGGTTCTATATGAACTCCTACGTAGTTTATGTTGTGGCCTCGGAAAGAGATTATCCAGCATTGATGCGGTGCGGGGTTTGGCCCCAAGTAAAAATATATGAATACTATCTAGAGCTGAAGCTGGAAAACAGTATTTCTCAGTTTACAAAGATTAACGATGCCTTCTTCTATGGCGGCATCTCGCCTTTTGAGGCCAAACATGACTCATGGTCGTACGACCAAGAGCATTGTTGCAGCAACGGAGAAATGGGGGGCCTTGTTCACTCAATTCCCCACCTTCACTTATCTAAGGGCAGCCAACTTCTTGGGGAACCAACCAAATTGCCAAGATATGCCGGCCCCAAACTGATCCTGTTGGAGCTGTCAAGATAGCTCGTAACCTATCACGAGAAGTGCTTGAAGAGAAAGAAGGGTGGAACTCCTTTCCCCCTCACAGTGGGTAGGTACACTTGTCTTTCTCACCACAAAGCCCGGGAGATGTTGGCAGAGCTGGAGCTGCTAAATCTAAAGCACAACTTCTGGCAAGGCCCACTTTTGACCCTAGGAATTACCTTCCCAGGGCCAAACTCGATCCAATCCACATTCCACAGATCGAGGATATTTATATCGACCTATATCATGAGGTCGAGCTCAGAAGGAAAGATCATTCCCGCTTGGCCTTGGCTGAAATCATCCAGTATGGCATAGCCATCATCCCAAAAGGTTATCAAACTGCTGATCAAGAAGTTGATCAGGTATATCTTGACATGGATGGGGATGACTGGCCGTTTGCTGTGATCGACAGAACTAAAGCACCTCAAACGATAGAAGAAAGGGTCAAAGAAACTCTGTGGAGAACAGAGCACTGGTGCAGGATGAATGGTCTCATCTACCTCGGAGTTGATTTCACCACATCTCCATTGGGCAACACACCTTCTACACCAAAACATCTGCCAAAGGGAAAAGGTAAAGACAAGGAGGGCGAGTCAAGCTCTACCCAAGAGGAAACTCCTGAAAGTCCCCCTTCCGCTGCACATGAACAAGTTATAACTTTGGCTTCTCCAAAGAAAGAAGCGTAGAAGATGTTTGAGGGCACATCCATTCAGGATGTTGCCACTACTACAACCATTGAGGTCCCTTCTATCTCTTCTCCTTCCCCTCCTCAAGTGACCCAAGCGACCATTCCTTTGGTCGTGTCCTCTCCCCATCTTCTACTGTTCCCCCTTCCTCATCGTCCATCTTCTCTTCTCTCGCGGAGCTGTCCCCACCATTTCTTCCCTCATCTCTGAGCTCCCTTCCATTCCCATGTCTACTTCCCCTACGCTTTCTCTTCCCCGTGGCACTTCCTCGGCCTCCCTCTTAATGCCTCCAGTGTCTCCATGTATTTTCCTTCTACTACTGCAGCTACTCCCTTTTCTATTTCCGGCCCCTCTCCCATAAGTCTAGCATGGATCTCTCAGCACCTGAGCCAACAAAAGAGGAAAGTTCCCATCACACCGATGGACTTCTCCATCATCCCATCAAAGGGGACCAAGAAGCAAAATCCTATAACCCGCTTCTCTCAGAGTGCGTCAGGAGAGAGAGTAATGGAGATAGCTTACCCCAATCCTTTAAAGGATAAAAAGGATCTGTCTTCAACAGATTATACAGTGACCCAAGTCACAATGGGGACATCTTCAGAAAGCCTTCAAGGAGAGGCCCTATCTGCAGTTGACACCCTTTGCAAGAAGCTCCAGGAAGCAAAGGAAGAAAAGAGGCTGTTAAAGGAGAAAAATAAACATCTTCTCCACGCCTTGTAGAAAATGGGCAGTGCACCTCATCAATGGCAAGCTTACCGAAGCTCCCGAGCCTCCGAGCCGGGGCAGAGGATTAATGAATATGCCAAAATCGGCGAGCAGGGTATGGCAGTTTCCACCTGGAGGAGCCAAATCCTCAAAGAAAGTGAGGGAGTGATCGCCAAGTTCACCGGATTATATCAGAATATCAATCGGGTGAACAAAGAGCTCCAGGCTATAGCAGGACCCATCTCCGAAGAGCTGGACCATGCCAGGATGTAGCATGAGACCTTTCAGAAAATGCTCGACTGTTCAGTCGAAGATCTGGTCAAGTTCGGCGTCTTTGGGCACCCTAGAGCCCTCAACAAAATCCTTTCTACTCTGGATTATCAGGTCGATCAGCTGGAGTTCGTCCTAGAGAAGATTGACAAGATCAAGGAGGAAGCCCTGGATGCAATGCATCAAATGGAGCAAATTGTCCTGAGAATGTCTCCGGGCTTGCTCACTCCTTCTTTCGCCTTAAGAAAGGTTGATGAAACTATTCGGATCTTCAAGGAGATCGTTTCACAAGGGCTGGGACCAGAAGTCACTTTCGACGCCGAATCCATCAACAACCTGTTGGCTTGTCGTGACTTCATTGGGTACCTGATAGACGCGGAAAATGAATATTCCAAACTCCTAGAAAAGCTCACAGACGAGCGGGAGACTTGCAAGGCTATCAGTGATCGACACAAGGATCCTTCCCAGGATCAACTTCAACCCATGATCACCAAGTTCATGGAATACCATGCCCAGTTCCACATCTCGTCTCCTGAGCAGCAGCAAAAGCAGGATACCCCCTTTCACCACGATGCGAGAATGAATAGTTTCATTCTCCTCGACTTTCATTTTTGTAAAATATCTAAGAGTATGTTGGCACAAATGATGACATCATCCATGTTGCACCATGGGATGATGTCATCCACCAAGTTGTCAAAAGTCAACAAGTGACTTTGAGATATTTTGTAAGATATTTTGTAATTAAGTGGTTGGTTTGTTTTTTCCTTCTTTTCTTCTCTTCTTCTATAAATACTTGAATACTTGTTGTATTCAAGTGTGGATACTTTTCAGATGAGAAATAGAAGTAAGAAGAAAAGACTTTGAGCTTTTTGTAACAGAAGGAAATATTAATACAATATTTAGACTTTGTCTGAATACCTATGTTATACATCAGAGCTTTCTCATGTTAGATCTGTATGTTTGTTCTGTTGAATCTACTCCTGTTTTATCGTCATTTATTCATCAGTATTGCTTTGTTCGTCTATGTGAGTAAGTTTGGCTCTGTTTACTACCATTAAAACATAGATCATCTAACCTTTCTACTTTGGAATTCATTTCTTTTCTCCCTTCATATCTTTTCCATCTCCTCACCTCGTTCCTTTTCCTTCTTTTACGATTGGAAATACTCCCTCTTGGGATGAGATCCCAACCCATGAAGGCGAGAATATTGTGAGAATTACACAAGATTCCTGTTGCAGTAGATTAGCAATAAACCAGTTTCACTTTCTTGACTCAAAGAGGGGCTATGCCCTACACACTATTGGCTCATCTATCCATAGATCTGCTCTCACGATAGATTTTTGGACCAACAACTCAAAATCAATAATCACATTTCTTCCACACACACACAAAATAGTGTTTCACACTCAAATTCACATAGAATTCTTGAAAAGGAGAGAGAATACTCTCATCTTTAACACATCAACATGCCATCAATTACACACTAAGTGACATACACAACATGTGCGCTAACAATATCACAATTACGACATAGTTCACATCACACTTAAATCACATTACTCTTCCAATATCAACCACCATCATGCAACACCATCACCATCATGCAACACCATCATGTAATATCATCACAACTCCAAACTGGCCCAAAGGTTCAAGAGCATGAACCTCCACTTTGATACCAAGTGTAACACCACTATTTCAGACACACAAGACAACATAGAAAAATACAGGATAATTTTTTTTGACTTGTTTGGAACATAGCATGACACAACAAGTGGTCACAATGGCTACAACTAGCTCCTTGAAAAACTTGACACAATGATGACCACAAGGGACAGCAAGGAAACACTCAACACCCATCAAGGATAGTTCACTTTTCTCTTAGACAAGACACCGAAAAAGACCAACCCGTAATACCTAGTTATAGTTCAGGACACTCCACGGAAAAATCCTTTAAGGTTATGTATTCACTAAAATAGTCTTTCAAGACCTAATTTGTGGTCTAGAAGATTCATGTTATGATTCATACAATTCTTCTTATAGGGCTAGATTTCTTTTCTTTTATACTAGAGACATAAGGCTTAGATAAAAATTACCGAAAGAGGATCATCTTTACTTTGACAAATGTTTGTTTAATTAGTTATTAGATTAATGCTACAAGGGGTGGGGTGAAACAAATCCCACAAGGTTATCTAAACAACCATAAGCTACAAAATCCTCGTTTTAACCTTCATTTGCAAAAAGGAGATGAGTGAAAGCTCCAATTGATGGAGGTACCATTTTTAGGTTCGGATGAAAAACCCCTTTGAGAAAGGATCAAAATTTTATCATTACTTTAAAAAATGGTTACAAAGTACTAAGGAAATGGTTAGAGAGAGAAGGTCAATTTATTTCATTATGATCTATTTAGTTATTAACCGGCCTTTTAACGAGACTTAAGAGTTCAACTAGATTTGGGTAAAAGCTTCATTTAGCAATCTCTTGATTAAGTATGACAAAGGAAACACATGGGGTCCCCAAAGAAGAGCATAAGTCTTAGAGTATCCTTAATCAAATTCCCCTACTAACTAAGATATGACTATGTCCCCAAAAGACAACAAGGAAAAATACTTTTAGAAATAATTAACGTTTCACGACAAAGAGGATAAAGTTTAATCCGTAGTTAGGGTTAACGAGGGTAGGTTTCTTTACACTGGTAGAAAAAAACTCATTTCTTTCCAATTTAAGATTCTTAAATTTATTAACAAGAAACCCAATTTCATTGTTATTTTATTTATTTATTCATCTATGAATTCATTTTATTTTATTTTTGATTAACTTAGAAGAAGGATTTCCACTCACTAAAATATAAAAAGAATTGCACTAGTGCCAAGACCATGGGGGGGGTTATTAAACATGAAAGTTTTATTAAATGAGAGAAGAAACCACCATTGTTAAATGAGAGGGCTAAACACGGTTATAACATTTCTATTCAACATGGCACACAAACCAAAGGTATCACAAGATTCAAAATAACTTTAGCTGAGAACAAAAAGATAACAATTTGGTCAAGCCATGTTACAACATTGTTATGACTGAAATAATATCATAAGGAAAGTACACGAACAAGGGGATGATCGAGTTCCTTTTCCTCACAAATATAATTACAAGTTTCACTACAAAAGGACAAGACAACTTTATTTCACAATTATCCAATAATCCAAGGCAAGAGGCCTTCTAAACTCCTTTACAAGCACCATTACAAGATTTACAACACATTTGACATTTGAACAAGAAACTTCATAAATCAACCCAATGAAACCTTCACAAATCTTTCCTTTATCAACATGCACAAGCCATCTACACAAGTATTAACTTTAGTCAGTTTGCGAGAACTGAGCATGCTAAGACTACCCATTACAACAGTAAGATAACATTTAACAATATCATGAAAGGAATGCTCTATTTCAAGAATGGATCAAAGCAAAACCACTTATCAACCAGGATTTTATTGAAGCTTGAGAATTTATCTAGAATGATTAAAGGTTTCACTTAGGCTTCACTGGATGAGTTTTACAAAGAAGACAATTTACCTTACAAATGAATGAGAGATAGATTGCATGGTTTATAAACTATTTCCTCCTACTTATTAAATCTTATTATCTTCTAAAATCTCTCCATTGATTTCACCTCATGATCGTTTAAGAATTCACCCAAAAAAATAATGTTCATTAGTTTAGCTAGGGATAACAAGGTATATAATTTTACTTTACAAGGATAATTCCCTCTTTGATCACTTATATAATTGATTTTTATCAAGTAGGTCACATCTATATTAATTCACTCATAAAGAACTTTTAAAAGGATTACCCACCCTTCTTAAAAAAATTTTTAAAAAATTACATTGTTACTATATCGAAGAAGGGTTCACAACACAACATTTTTACCTCATGAGAAAAGCTTACCATTACTCCTTTTTTTTTTAAAACTATACATAGTTACATCATTGGTATTCGACATGGCATATGAACCCAAGAGACAAAACAATTCTAGGGAACCATGACTAGGGAACAAAAAGTAACAACATTGACCAAGAAACACTAAACTATTCTTAGAATTCCTATAATCCATTAAGGTCACTCAACAAAGTGGTAATCCAATTTTCTTATATTTTCCACTAATTAACAGAACCCCTAACAATAACCTTAAGGTCTAGTCACTCCGTACAAGCAATAATAAATACCAACCTTAAATTTTTCCAAAGAGAGAGAGGTATTTGAATCACTTCTTATTGAGTCTGTATTAGAACAGGTAATATGTTAACTATCACTATATTTATTTTCCACTTTTCCTCTTTATATGTGTGTGTGTGCACACATGCATGAAAATTAATCACACAACATCGGATATGTATAACACATCCATGCAAACAGATAGTATTCAAGTTCTGTTAGAACAATACTTAAGGAGGAACATATTTATACAACTTCATCAATAAGACTAAATTGTCCTCCACATGTTTCCCAAAATTTTTGATAAAGCTTTTACTTATGAAATAAACATCTTCAGGACACTCAACTTGGATTGAGTTCAAAAAAGGAGATCATTAATACCTCTTATCAAACAAGTCTCAATCATCTAATAGAAGAACAACGAATAAAATGCTCTGTATCAGTTGTACTAGTCTTCTCATGGGAAGGCAAGTTGAATCATAGGGTTCCAAATTAAAAAGGGAATTCAAGTATAATTTAACATCAAGACTTAATGCCATACAATATTACTTTTAGGCACCTCGTTCCTGTAACTAAAGGTAAGAAGGGTTCGATTCAAACACTCCTTCATCCACTAATGGCAACTCAAATGTCGCAGCTTATAAAAGAGGAAAACATTATTTAGCAACCAAAACCACACAGAAATCCATAAGATGATCTCATCTTACTCTCCTTTTATTAAGTTTTATTACATTGTGTGACTTTTAGTTGATCGATATGAGTTAGGATGTAATTATCTGTCTTTTGATTGATTGTGATTCTAATGATAAAAAGCTCTAGAATTATTTAAAGGAAATGAATCAGGAAGCGTTCAGTATGTTTTTAGCAACATCTGTTCCCACATAGCTTAGTTCCAGAACTTCCAAGCTAGTTCCAGAACTCCATCACACAGTCATCATTTAGTTCCGGAACTTTCGGACTTAGTTCTGGAACTTTCAAGCTAGTTCTAGAACTCCATCACACAGTCATCATTTAGTTTCAAAACTTTCGGACTTAGTTCCGAACTCTAGTATTTAGTTCCAAACTTTTTATACTTAGTTCTGTAACTCCTAGGGATAGCTGACGGGACTCTCATGGTTTTGATCCTTAACAAATTCCTATGGTTATGGAACTTCTCCAAAGTTTTGGAACTGATGGGAGTTATCTATTGTAAACCACATCTAGATATTTTGCATCTATGACCCTTTCAATCGGGAGCGACAAGCATATTTCTAAATGTAAATCCGAGGAGAGTTATCCTACAATTATCGATCAACCGTAATCGACTAAGTTATCTATGCAGGCATGAATTAATTTCATCGAAATCATTGAGGCAGTATGATTATAAAATGTATATAAAAGCAGACACAATAGATAGAAATATATAGAAGATATAGAATATGATATGAGATATAAATAGAAACGAGAGAGAAATAGACTAAGTACTCGGATCCAGTATGTTTGTAATATCAAATTTTTATCAATAAAATAGCCATTCTTATTTGAGAGAATTTTGAGTTGTTAAATCCTGATTTAAGGAGGAGCGAGGGCCCACTCCCTTAAGGACAAGGATATTCGTTTATTTGGTATTTATATTTCTTGACAAATAGCTTAGATCTATTAATTACGTATTGTTTTAATTCTTTTAATTAAGCTATGTTGTGTACTTGTCCTCTATAGGTGTTTAGATAGATTCTTATATTTCTTGCAATCATTTTCAAGCATTCCAAATTGAGTGTGTTTCTTTCCAAAATCAAGTGTGTTTACTTTGAAGCAAGTGTGTTTATTTTCCAATAGTGTCTTTCCATTACGCACGGTGTGTTTCCTTTCAACAAAGCTTTCGGTGTGTTTACTTTCAACAAGTTTTCATAGTTTCATTTAAATAAGGTTTCACCAAGAAGTCCTTAAGACATTGAAGAGATCCCTAGAAAATAAAACAATAACAATATTTAATTACTAGATCGATTAAAGTACTCTTGTTTCATATAGCTTTAGACACACCCCTAGTTTGATATGACATTAACAAGAATTTGATTAAATGAAGGGAATAATGGAACCCATCATTTTTGGCATTGTTGTTAGGGATTACTAGTTATAACGTTCTAATTAAGTGTTAGCAAGAGCAACAAAACATACATCTAGTAATTGAAGGATCTTCCTTGCTATATCACAAAATATATAAGTAGACCAAGAGACTCACGGGGTAGATTTCTCCCAAAAACATCTTCACAATAATTCATAACATCCTCTAGTCAAAGTAAGGAAATTGATCAAGAATTGGAGGCATCATCATCCCCTGTTAGATAAGAAACAGAATTGCCACCTATGGAATTCTTAGATCGGACACACAAGGAAGTGGAACTTCTAGGAGAAGGCTTATTACTCAAGATCCATTTAGGGTGAGTTTTCATTCTCAATTGAGTAGTTAACCTCCTAATCCTAGTTTTTTTCCTTCCCAAGGCATACCGCTTACCATATTGATTGGGAGGAAAATTCAGAAAATATTTTAAAATGGCACGAGAAGTGAGAGAATACCTGATAGGACCTTTACCTATCCAATCCAATTGGGAGATGATGATACATAAATGAAAAATATATCACTTGCACATTTACCCACATTTAGAGGGATGTCATATGAAGATCCTGACCAATTTCTGTTTGAGTTCAAGGTACTATGTCAGACCTATGATTATAAGACAAATAATCAAAAACTCAAGTTGTTTCCATCCACTTTGAAGGATGCATTAATGAGGTGGTTCATGGGATTACCATCCAACTCTATTAGCACTTGGGCACAAATGGAGACTACCTTCCTAGATAAATACCAAGATTATTGTAGAGGGAGAAATAGGAAGGAATAATTCTTCAAAATCAAGCAGGAGGATGATGAAAACATAGAAGACTATTTAGACAAATTCCTCTTTGTTAGCAAAAGATGTGGATTTGTGCTTTCAGAGGAGTTAAGTAAAACTATTTTTCTTAAAGGCTTGGATGACGAATATAGGAAGCCCTCAACTTGATAGGAGGTGGAGACATTCATCAATTAATAATGACTGAAATTAAGGAGATTTGTAGAAGTTATTCTAGAACAAGAGGTGGACCTAGAAAAGGAAATTCGGTGAAAAGTCCGAATCTAGATATGAACAAACTAATGGATGAGTTAGCAAACTTTAAACTAGAAATTTTAGTACAATTAACCTCTAATATGGATGGATTACAAGCTAAAGCAAATTCTAAAAATGAACCATTGGCTATGTATTGTCCTAGATGTAGGAAGAAACATGCACTTTGAGACTGTCCTTTGGATAAAAGCGAGTAAATGTGTCTATCTGTGAATCTAAAGAACATAATACTGATTTTTTTCTTTACTTGCGTTACTAAGAATCATCTTAAACAAACCAATGCCTCATCTACAACGAAAGAATTGAATTTTGTTAAGAGATAACCTAACCAAGGGCAATTTATGCCAAGATCAGCTCCTAATCCTTGAGCGGTGCCATGGGTTGCTCGGTCGATACCAAAAAAATTGGGTACAACCTCCTTAAGTACTTTACGTACCCAAAATTGTAGGGTATTGCACCACCGGAAAGATGTTACACATACCCCAGTGATGATATAGGTCTCCTCGCAAGGTGTTCGGGATCCAGAAAAGCTTGCCAAGTATACATTTGTATCCCGTATACCTCACCCGACCTCCGCATGCTTTGTTCTGCCCTCTGCCCCCTTTTTCCTTGCATTTTGGTCTTAAGTGATGAGACCACCACCACCGGCCAGGCAGCGGTCCCGACCACCGCCACAGACGGGGGTGGCGGTCTGTGTGCATTTTTGAAAAGTTCCAATGATCGTGTCAAACGTAAAATTTCAATTTCTATCCACATTTTTCAGCTACTTTGCTTTGCATTTATGTTTTGGCCACCCTGTGAATAGTGTTTTCACTTTGTTTAATGGTACAAGAGTTCCATTCCAAGATACCTTCTAGTGAATGCATTTGTTATAAATAGCCGAGTTGTTTTCAAACAAATGGCCCCTCTCCTTCTCTCGTTTAATCATTCGAGTCTTTTGAATTTCTTGATTAGAATTCCAATAGTTTCATGTTTTGCATCCATTGTTAGTGTTCCTTATTTGTTTATAGGTCATTTGATCTTCTTGTTTCAATCTTGCTTCATTGTTTTTCCATTATGGAGAAGTACGAACTTGAGCCTTTTGAAAATGTTCCTTCTCTTTCTATGCATGTTTTAAATGGTGAATGTTTTATGTGTATGTTGGCTGGTTGGGTAGACTGCTTAGGACATGGTGTAGGAGAAGGCTATGGGGAATCCATGTGGGGGGGCATAAAGAATGCCAATGGCATCAGTTTTATTATGGAGGAAGTTTGGGATTGGGATCCACCATGGAAAAGAAATAGCTTGAATTTCTAACTTTGTGGGGGGCATAAGGAAATGTGTGTGTGATGAATTAATTGGTGGTTTATTTTTGGTGGATGCACAATTCCCAATTGGGAGGCATAAGTAGCTTCCCCCATAGATCCTTGCTCTTGTTGGATTTTTTGATGAAGCCTCAATTTTGTTTGCACTTGTTTAATGTAGTTGTGAATTACATTCTTCTTGAAATGTGTTTTGAATGTGATAATGCTACATGTTTGTTATGGAAGCCTTTGTTTCCCTGTGTTGTATTGCATCTCTTATTTCAATATGGTTGGGGCTTGAGGGCCAATGAGGAAGGATGGCTTCTCCCTTCTCATTGGATATCTTGGTTGGGTGGAGAGTGTTGTCTTTTCCCCTTCCTTGTTGTGATTAAGATGAAAAGATGAAGAAACTAGCATGTTGTTGTTTTTGAGCAAGAGGAATATATAGTTTGACAGTCCCTTCTTTGAGCAAGTTCATTGTAATCCTTCCCACTTTGGAGTGGATGAATTGTATAGAAATTTGTAATGTGAAGATATTTGTATTGATAATGGAAGATTGAAATTGGAATGTGAAATGTAAAGAAGTTATATTCTACTCTCTGTTTTGAAAGGAAATGTGAAAGGATGTTACATGCATTGCATTTTGTATTTAGAAATCAAATGGAAAAGAGATAAATTGTAAAGTTGTTGTTGGAAATAAATAAAGGAATGCTCTACCGTCTCATACTTGCATGATTGTGTTAGAATTGAATTGCTGTTGTGAATCAAATCTCTGTTGGAATGAAGAATGCATATGAAGGAAAAGATAGTGTTTTATTCTCTAGAAATGAGTTGAATTTGGAAATCAGGCTTTGTATAATTGCTATTGAATGGTTGACTGAATCAATTGAATGCATTAGACTAGAAAGGAAATGAATTCTCACACTTGGAGGATGGAAAAATGTTTAAGAACCTTTAATGTTGATCTCTGTTTTAATTTCCAAACTTGGCAATCAAATTTATCAAAGAAATGAGCAGTTCAAACTTACACTAAGTAATAAGATATGAAACATTGAAATTTAGATGTAACAAGTCCTAAGGAACTCAAATTGACCTTAACACTTAAGAAAGGACCCTCATAATTTTATAAAAATCCAATTTGAACTTGCACAGCTTTGTTTTGTTGTCAAAAGATGGAAAATTATCAATTGTAACTCAATCAACTAAATTTAATCTTGAAACCTCTCTTAAATCCATCCAAGAATAAGTCTCCATGTCTTATTGACATGTTGAGAAAGTAAGAATTCAAAATTGAATGAAATTTTATAAGTTAAAGATTACTAGTTTGCTTTGTAAAACCTAGTAGATTGTTTTCATCAAATTGACCACATAAACTTCATCAAATTTCAAAATTGATGACTCTTGTGTAAAGAGGGCTTCGAGATATTTCCATAAAGCCCTTGTTTTCCCAATGCTGAGCTTCCTATCAAAAGTTATGGCCATTTTAAGTTTTACTTCAAATTGGCATTCAAAAATAAAATAAATCTAACTGTTAACTTTTAACTTTTGACTTTGGAAAAATTTCCACAAAAATTCCACGGCCCTGCCATCCCATAACCAATCGGGACCTACCACATGGCACCTTGGAGGGGCGGACTAGTTTTAAACTTGTCTTTTTGAAAATTTTACCTTGGGAAAAAATTCCCACTTTTCCCCGCATCCCCGCGCCCCCCGACCCAATCACGTGCTTTGACACGTGGCATGGTAGAGAGACATACCCCTTTTGAACTTAAACCCTTTAAGTTTTGGGCCTCACAAAAATTTCCAAATTTTTCCTACATCCTCACTAACCCGTGACCAATCGCATGCCGACACGTGTCTAGGCGGAAGCATAGGAGGTTTTTGGACTTAGCGTCCTTTGTTCCCCTTTGGCAAAAAATTCATTTTGCCTCTGTGGCCCCGCACCAGTGCCCTGCCTTGGAAATTCCTCCTTCGCGCACGTGCGGGCCCACGTAAGTTTTTTTAGACTTTTCTCCCTTTTGGCACAATGCCTTAGGTTTTTCCACCGCCTCGTCTCCTACGCCAATCAACACGTGACATGTGGCATTTCGGCGGCGATAAGCACGGACCACCCGGTCCCCTTGCAATTTTGGTGAAAGAGACTTAAAGTCTCAACTTGCTCCATCAACCCATCATTTCTCCCAACCAACCAAGAGGTGAAACATGTCTCCCTCACCGTTTGCGGCGCGTGAAGACGATTTGCACTTTTGTGCCAAAGGAGGGAAAAATGCATTAAGTTTTCCCCGCCACGCCGACCAAAGTGCATGGGGAAAATTTCTCCGCTAAAGTCCATCGGGTCATATCTTACCAAATGTAAGGAGTGAGGAGGACTTATTTATATCACCGAGAAAGGTAAGAAAATTTCCTATCCAATGGGAATGATTTAGGAAATTTTAGAAGTGTTAAGTATGAGAAAAATCCTGTTAAAACTCTTAGGCTGCTAGAGAAGCGAGGCATGGGGGTAAATTACTCCTTAAACCTAACTAAAACATATAACCCTAAAATTTGAACCTTGTGAACTTGTTATTAGTTAGTGAAGGGAACATATGTAGTGGTACATTGGTCTTGTTCTAGAGCCTATTAGTGAAAATTGATGTCTTACTGACAACCCGGTTTGTAGACACTTCAAATCAAAAAAAATTATCCCATAATTTTCTAGCTAACCCTAGGTTGTTTCTTGGGTCTCAAGTGGTTGTTTAAATGGGAACTACACCATCATGGGATCTCCTACAAAAATTCATAAACGAGAATGTAGTCTAAATGCAAATGCCAACACAATGAGTGAAAGAAACCCCAACAACAAACAAACAAATCTTGTTTATGGAGCAGAACTTAAAAATCAGTTGATTTACATGCTATGGATTGTAAAGATATTCAAACTAGATCTAGGAAAATGATTAACAGTCCACCCTTTATAATCATTGAAATGACAGAAGAAAATGAAATCCTAATCTTTGTTGTTCCAAAATAAGATATAGAAAGAAAAGAAAAGGAGCCGTATTGAAACACTACTGAGACTCCATTTCCAAAAATATTTAAAGAAGCTATAGAAATCAAGGAGTCTGAATTGGTACAGGAACTAAGGAAATTGAATATTGAAATACCACTATTACAAGCAATTAAAGACATTCTAGAATTGAACAAATTAATCAAAATGTTATGTATGAAAAATCCTGGAAGGAAGAAATAGTACCCCAAGACTATCAAAGTAGATGGAAAACTTGTTGATTTATTAGTAGGAAAAATTTTACTTCACAAATATGGAGATCCTAGAAGTCCTATTATTTCTATTTCTATAGGAAATAAGGATGTACATAATTTTTTGGTAGATTTGGGAGCGGCTATCAATGTAATGATAGTGGATACTCTAAAAACATTACCATTAATGGGTATACAACCTACTAATACCATATTACAGATGGCAGACCAGTCTGTAGAAAAACTAGAAGGAATTATTGAAGATGTGGTAGTTATGGTGGAGTCATGGGAATATCTAGTTGACTTCCTTATACTACAGCCAAAAGGTAAAACATTGGGTTATCCCATTATTTTGGGTAGACCATGGTTAGCTATAGTTGTTGCTTTAATAGATTACAGGTCAGGTGATATGACAATCTTGAATGGTAAGAACTCTAAAAAAATTTCCTTATATCCTACTTGCATGACCTTTTACTGACAATCATGAACAATTATGGGTTGATTCTCTTGAAACTGATAAGAAAAATTTGTCTTCTTTGGCTATGATCACATTGCAAGATCATGTAAGAGAAGTAGAAGAGATGATTAATCCACCATTAGATGAGAACTGTTATCCTCGAAGCAATCAGAAATAGTTTTGGAACCTACGAACTTAGTTCCGGAACTGCCGCAAACTTAGTTCTAGAACCTACGGCTATAGTTCTAGAACCATCACATTTAGTTCTGGAACCATGACAATAGTAGTTCTCTTTGATTGAAAATGATTTCACTCCGGAGGAATGAGATTTCTCGTGGGGAGAGGATGAATCAATAGCTTCAGTTTTAATTACATCAGGAAGTGGTGAAGAATTTCTGGAAAGTAGCAAAGTGTGAAAGAATTTGGCCCGCAAAGAGATAAGTATCACAATTCTCATTCTTTGTCCTTTTCTAGTATTCTGTCTCGAGGAACTTTTAGATATGTTGCTACATACCATATGTTGTTACCACATGCATGTCCATTAAATACTTTAATGAAACCCTTCCCACAAATTAGTTCATCACATATTGGAACCAAGCATGTTGAAATTCAACCATGGGAAAAACTTTAAACATTAACAATTGGTTGAAGGAGGATGAAGAAGCTAAATCATTTGATGTTCTAAAAAATCATACTAAAGATTTTGCTTGGGATTACAAAGACATGAAGGGGATTCATCCAAGTATCTGCACTCATCACATATATACTAAAAACATTAAACCAGTTAGGCAGCCTCAAAGAAGGATTAACCCAACTTTAAGGGATATAGTCAAATAAGAAATTGAAAAACTATTACAAGTAGGTTTCATCTACCCTATCTCGAGATAGCCAGTGGGTATCTCCTCTTGTAATTGTTCCCAAAAAGAATGAAAAATGGAGAATATGTGTTGACTATAGGGAATTGAACAAAGCCACATGAGAAATTATTTTTCCTTGTCATTCATAGATCAAGTCCTAGATAACCTTTCAGGTAAATAGTATTTTTCTTTCTTGGATGGCTTTAGTGGGTACAATTAGATCAGAGTTGTTGTTGAAGATTAGGACAAATCTATATTTACATGCCCATGGGGAACCTTTGCCTATAGGGTGTTACCATTTAGTTTATGCAATGCTCCTGCAACTTTTTAAAGAGTTGTACTTGCAATCTTTGTTGATCTAACAAATGATTGTGTTGAGGTATATATGGATGAATTCACTGTATACATGGAGATACATTTGAAGATGCTTTGAGAAATCTGGACAGAGTGTTAACAAGATGTGAACAACACAACCTGTCTCTTAGTGATGAAAAGTGTTTGATGATGGTGGATGAGGGGATTATATTAGGACACCATATTTCAAAAAAAGGAATTCAGGTGGATCAAAACAAAATTAGAATCATTTCAGATCTACCTATTCCTTAGACTCCCACAGATATCAAATCATTTCTTGGGCATGATAGGTACTATATGAACTTTATAAAATATTTCAGTAAAATTGTTGCCCCCATGTTTAATTTGCTAACCAAGGACTATGTGATTTTCTTTGGGATGAAAATTGTCGAGCATACTTTTAAGAAATTAAATACAAATTAATCAATGCCCCAATATTGAGAGGACCTAATTGGGAAAAACCATTTCATATCCAAATAGATGCCTCAAATTATTCCATTGGTGTATTATTG
Organism: Taxus wallichiana var. yunnanensis; assembly: GCA_018340775.1. NCBI lineage: Eukaryota > Viridiplantae > Streptophyta > Pinopsida > Cupressales > Taxaceae > Taxus > Taxus wallichiana. Next base: position 761,076,160 of record CM031234.1, read on the forward strand.
GTACAGAAAGATGAGGAAGGAAAGATGTATGCCATTTATTATCTTAGCAAGAATCTTACTCCCACTGAAAATAATTACACCACCACTAAAAAGGAATTTCTTGTTGTGATTTATGCAATCAATAAATTCAGACATTACATTATAGGGTACAAGATATTTGTACACACAGATCATTCAGCAATTAAGTATTTAATGAACAAACCAGTGGTTGGTGGAAGAATAATTAGATGGTTATTGCTTTTGCAATAATTGTATATTACCATTGTGGACAATCCAGGTAAATCTAATGTGGTAGCTGATTTTTTGTCAAGACTAACCACCACAAGGGAGCAAGATCTAGTCAAGGATAACTTTCCAAATGAACAACTATTTGCAATCTCAGCAAGTACACCATGGTTTGCTGATATGGCAAATTATCTTACAATAGGAAGTTCCTTCTTCTTTCACTAAGAAACAAATAAAGAAGTTAATTAAAACTAGTGCACAATTCAAATGGTTAAATGGAATGCTATTTAAGTGTGGTCTTGATTTTTTCTTGCACATGTGTGTAAGAGAGGATGAAATCTTTGACATCCTTAGAGCATGTCATGATGAACCAAGTGGAGGACACTATTCAGTAAAAAGAACAACTCATAAGATACTTAGCACTGGTTATTATTGGCCATATATATACAAGGATGTGAAGATATATATCAAGAGGTGTGATCCTTGTCAAAGGATGGGACAGCCAACTTTCACCAATGAAATGCCTCTTCACCTCAAGTTGCGGTTAAACCGGTTGAAAAATGGGGAATGGATTTTTTGGTCCCTTTAATCCTCCTTCACAAGGAAGGAATATATTCTTGTGTGTCTTGACTATGTGACAAAATGGGCGAAGTGCGGGCATTAACAAATGCCACTTTGAGGAAGTAGTTGTTGATTTCCTTTGGAGCAGAATTATGATAACATTTGGAGCACTAAGGAGCATATTTTCATATCGGGGACCACAATTCATGTCTAATATGATCCATCCTTTCATAAGGTATTACCAAATCAATCATAGGAAGTCATCTCCTTACCACCCACAATCAAATGGACAAGTGAAGTAATAAATAGAGAATGGAGAACATCCTTACCAAAACAATTGAAGGCGGGAGAAAATATTGGGTAAAGAGACTACTGAAGTTGTCTAGACTTATAACACAACTTGGAAAATACAATAGAGTTTTCACCGTATGAATTAGTCTATGGGAAAAATCCCTTGTTTCCTATAGAGTTTGCACTTGAGACATTGAGGACAACAATGAAGGTGGGAATTGAGTTGAATGTAGCTCGGATCGAAAGAATCCTTCAACTCAATCAGTTGGATAAATTAAGTTTGGAAGCACTTGAAAAAAGATAATTCAAGAGCAAAGGAAATAATGGCATGACACACATATCAAGAAAAGGAAATTCAAAGTAGGAGACTAAGCATTGTTGTTTGATTCTAAGTACCAACAATTTAAGCGTAAATTGACAACCGGATGGTTGGGACCTATCATATTGAGTAGATATTTGAAAATGGTTCTATTCAATTACTTCCCATTAATGGTAGTAGCAGAACACTCTTGGTTAATAGACATAGGTTGAAACTCTATAGGAAGCCTCCCACTTTAAGGATGAATTTTTTAGGAAGATTGAAGTAGACAAAGAATTTGATCATATGGAAGAACCAAGTTCTTCCAAAATGATCAAATAATCAGATGATAGATCCAGAATAAAGGGAAGAAGATGAAAACCAGTAAATGGCATTTTCTTCCCCAAAAATATAAAAAAATAAATATATATATATATATAAAGAAATTCTCTCAAAGGTCAATTGAAAACTAGCAAATGGCGGTTGACCTCTTTTTGGCTAGTTCAAATAAAGAAATTCTTTTGAATTTCGGATGTCTTATCCAATCATTTTTGTTCCACTTGTAGGAATGGTGAGTCATCATAGTAAAGGATTACATCATCAAGGATGGTAATTATGTCTTTTAACTCATTTAGGGTTAATTAAATGTTTGCATGTGTGATGTGACTTAATTTAAAAGTAGGTATGATGAGTCATTTATTTATACATTATGATTACAAATGTGTAATCATGAAGATGATTTGGATGGAATAAGCGGCGGCATGGTTATCATTAGTAATCATTATTACAAAAATCAAGTGAAATAAGTTGCAGAGATATTTTGAGGAAGGAGCATCGAATTAAGTTTTTATTCCACAATGAAAGAACAAATAATTTAGAAGTTCCACAACCAAGAACTGAAATTCCGTAGCTAAGAATAGAGTTACGTGGCCAAAGTCGTTTAGTTCCATGCAGCTAAGAAAAATTGTTGTAACCAATTCACACAAAATCAAAAGGACGAAACTTAAGCTGATATGGGGATTAAGAAGAAATCGAACTAGAGGACGACTCACGCTTGCTCATGAGATGAAGAAGTGGCATCCATCTTTGAGCATGCAGGATGGCTTGAGTTCCTGAAGAAATTTTCAAGGCATAATGACGAATTGGTAAGAGAATTCTTCATAAACCTAGAACAATCTAGAATAAAGGTTAGAAATGTCTTTATTCCTTTTTCTGTAAATACTGTAAGTAATGTGTGCGGAGTGCCAATTATGCATGTTCCAAAACCTATCAAGGGGACTCTGAAAGAACTGGTTGAATTATTACTACAAGATGGAGAAACGATCCTAGTGCATCTATAATGTAAAGAAAATCATAAAAGGGGTCGAAGGACCAATTTGCCCAAACCCTTTGATAGGGTAGCATTTTGGATAGTAAAATATTTAACTGTGACGGTCAATTTGGGTCTCAGGAAAAAGAAGTCCTAAAAATGCCCATATATCTAGAGTACAGAGCCACCAAACCTAGTACATAATAAACCTTCCAAATTTTCTTTTTATTCTATCCGGACCATAGCTCGGAGGTATTCTGGGGTGTTGGGACAATTAGGAATCATGTTCTAATTCATTTAATATGCTAGTACCATTTTCTATCAAAGAAGAATGGAGAAGAAATTTGGGACAAGTTTCTTGGCAAGTTCAAGAAAAACCCTAATATTATCAAAAGGACAATTCTAGCCCCATTCTCTCCTTCAACTAATCTGAAAATCGATGCCCCAACTGTAGAAGAACAGGAGGGCAATGGAAAGAGAAAATATACCAAAAAAGAAGGTCGATGAGAAAGATCAAAACAGTAGAGCCTTCATACTGTGAAGGAAATTCCTTCTTCTACAACAGCTTTAGAGGAGCCAATATCTATCTCTGATGGTGATAGATCTCCCATGTAAGAGTGAGAAAGAAAAGTGAGAAGAAGCTCTAGAAGGAAATCCACTGCTGGGCATGATGAACTTCCCCAGAGAAGAAAAATTCATAAGAGGTCAAAGGAAACCCCAGAGGGAAGGAGTGAGTAGGAAAGGATGGAAGAGGAAGCTGCTGATATTTTGGGCAGCATGGCCATGACTCCTCCTGAGCCAAGTCAAGCTAAAATGGACATAGGAGAGGAGAGATTTGAAGAGTAGGATTTTCAAGAGTTGGCTAAACCATCAGCATTTCCACATGAAGAAGAAGAGTTGGCATCCAGGAGAAGAAAAGGAAAATTTCCTTTGATAGAGGAAGAATGCCCAACTCCTCAAGTAATTTCAGAGGAAAAATAAAGACACCAAGTTAAACAGGCTCTGTTCTTGTCTAGAGTAGAGCTCATTATCAAATAAAAAGATGAGGAATTGGATTTCCTTAAGCTCAAATTGGAACAAAGGGAAATGCTCATTGGAGAGCTAACAACCCAGCTTGCAGCTAGGACTAAGGAATTATCGCTGACCAAGAAATAGTTGATAGAAAAGAGGAGGAATTTCAAACTTCCGAAAAAGCAGTGGTGTATCCACAGTCTCTGCATAGACTGAGTTAACCTATTTTCCACTTAAACAACTATGGAATGACACTTACAGGGAACTCAAAGAAGCCAAAACATCAAATGAGGAATTGAAGACCAAAATGGAAGAAGAAATGAAGGCAAGGAAAGAATGGGAAGAAAATTTTTATAAGGAGGAAGGAAATAAATATAAATGCCTTGCAAAAATTCATATGGTCTATATTATGAGTGAGAAATTTCTTACCTGCAAGAGGCCTCTTACGCATATAGTGTTTTTTTAGAAGACCACTCATTCATTCAGCGCATTGTTCAAAATTGCATGTGGGCTTCCACATGAACTACAAGATGAATCTGAATTCATGGCAACTTACTCTCTATCTAATCCTGAGTAGAAAAATCTTTTGTGTGAATTTTATCTTTGCAATTTTATGCTAGAGAAAAACACAGGATTTATGATCAACTTGTATGTAGGGGAGAGCCAACTCAATGCATTTGTCTCTGTTTTGCAAAACCAAATTGCATGGAAGGAAAGGGAATCTAAATTTTTATTGAAAGCTAGCTCAACATGTCTTTGTATGAGAGCTCATTATGGTAAACCCTTTTCCTTCCTCTCACATTTTAGAACTCATGCCTTTGATGAGAGATTCAAGACACGATATCTTGCCATTCTGCAAAAGAGTATTGATGCCTTCACCTTGTATGAGGAGGAAAATTTTGAAGATATTTATGAAGGATGCTCAAAGAGGTGGGAACTCCTTACTGTTTCCTTGAGAATAAGGGAAGTAATTTCCCCAAAAATTTGATCTAGAGTCTATAAAGGGCAAAAGCATTATGCACAATAATTCCCCAAGTCAATGAAACCTACGGGAAAATATGGATGGGAATGCGAACAAGGCCCCCTCTACTTCTCACCCCCATGTCTCCTTGGAAAAAGAGAACCTCAAGACCCTACTGAATTTGAATAATGGGAGAGGAAAATAGAAGTAGGAGCAAGGTACAGTACATCCAAGTTTAAACATTGGAAAATCCAGTTTCATCCATTTGATCTAAGCAATCAAATGGAATGCAAAACTTATAACCCCACTTTTAAAGAATGAAATTTTTAAAGGGACTTACAAACAAGTAAGTTTGGGGGAAATGATGAGGCTAGAATATGTCCAATTAATGTATAATAGATTATCTCATCTTACTCTCCTTTTGATTAAGTTTTATTACATTGTGTGACCTTTAGTTGATCTCGATATGATTTAGGATGTAATTGTCTGTCTTTTTATTGACTATGATTCTAATGATAAAAAGCTCTAGAATTCCTGAAAAGTGTGTGTTTGAATTCAGTTTTGTAATAAAGTAGGTCTAAACAGTCGAGGAAATGAATCAGGAAGCGTTCAGTATGTTTTTAGCAACATCTATTCCCACATAGCTTAGTTCTGAAACTTCCAAGCTAGTTTTAGAAATCCATCACACAGTCATCATTTAGTTCCGAAGTTTTGGACTTAGTTCTATAACTCCAGTTTTACTTCAGGAATTTTTAGACTTAGTTCTCTAACTCCCGGGGATAACTTCGAGACTCTCATGGTTTTGATCCTTAACAAATTCCTATGGTTATGGAACTTCTCCGAAGTTCCAAACCGATGGGAGTTATCTATTTTAAACCACATCCAAAGATTTTGCATCTACAACCCTTTCAATCAGGAAGGATGAGAAGATTTCTGAACGTAGATCTAGGGAGAGTTATCCTACAGCTATCTGATCAACCACAATCCGACTCAACATCTATTCTGGGCATGATTCGATTTCATCAGAATCATTGAGACAATTGTGATTGTAAAATGTATATAAAAGCAGACATGTAGTAGATAGAAATATATAGAAGATATAGAATATGATATGAGATAGAAATAGAACAGAAGAGAAATAGACTAAGTACTCAAATCCAAAGCATGCGTTAGTAATATTGAATGTTTTATCAATAAAATAGCCATTCTTATTTGAGAGAATTCTAGTTGTTAAATCCTATTTCAAGAGGAGCAAGGCCCACTCCCCAAGGACAAGGATATTCATTTATTTGGTATTTATATTTCTTCAACAAATAGCTTAGATCTGTTAATTCTATATTGTTTTAATTCTTTCAATTAAACTCTGTTGTGTACTTTTCCCTGCAGGTGTTTAGATAGATTCTTATATTTCTTGCAATCATTTTCAAGCATTCCAAATTGAGTGTGTTTATTTCCAAAAGCAAGTGTGTTTACTTTCATAAGAAAGTGTGTTTATTTTCCAATAGCAAGTGTGTTTCCATTCTACATAGTGTGTTTCCTTTCAGCAAAGCTTTCAGTGTGTTTACTTTCAGCAAGTTTTCATAGTTTCATTTAAATAAGGTTTTACCAAGAAGTCCTTAAGACATTGAAGAGATCCCCCAGAAAATACAAAAATAACTACAGTCAACTACTAGATCAATTAAAGTACTCTTGTTGCATATAGCTTTAGACACACCCCTGGTTTCATATGACATCAACAAGAAGTTGATTAAATGAAGGGATTAATGAACCCATCACCAAATTTGACACCAGATCCACCATTTCAGATTTACCCAAAACCCAAAAAAATATAGATTATTTCATGCAAGATTCAAACCCACATAGTTGATTTCAAAGGAATGTTTTTTTATTTGCATAGATTACCAATAAAACTCAGAAGTCTTTAAATCATAAAATAAATCTAACAAATAAGTGATCATCCCTCAAAGGATTTACTCAAAGAAAATACCCAAATTACTATGAAATGAAATAACCATAATGAGAGAAAAGTAAACCATGCTTGATAAGGAGATCTCAATGACTTTTTCCTTTTACTTCCTTCACAAAAACTTCAAGATTTTCAGCCAAAGACAACCGAGAAAATGTTTCCTTTCAAATTTCCCAAAAGAAAACAATAACTAACCACAAACCAAACCACTCCTAGATGCCATTTAGGAAGAGAACATACATTTCATGGGATTATAGAAATGGTAGTAGAAAATTGCAGAGTTTAGGCTTAACATGCATACAATAAGCTTCCACGATGCAACCACGAGCTTGCTATGATAGGAATCATCTTCTTTTCTCTACTAGCAAAATGTTCATGCTCCAAATAGTCACACTTGGCATAGGTAGGGGAAAAATCTTGTTGTTGTCATGGTGGGTGGCCTTGATCTTTCCCCACGCACTTTCCTAAATGTGCACACCAAAACAACAACCCTCCAAAATACTTCCCCAAAGCGTTTCACACGGCCCGACATGGCGCACCCTACCGGATCGGAGAAAAAAAAGGGATAAAAATGACTCGCACAAATCAAGCACCAACACCCAAATGGCATAAGGACCACATGGAAAAGAAACAAGCATGTTTGGCAGAGGAAGTGAGTAAGTGGTAGGGTAGGAGGCTCTAAATCAATCCAACACATTCCCAACAAGTTTAACGCCCCTTCAAAACATGGACAATCCATGTGACCACATTCTCTCAAGGTTTAAGTCGGTGGGAGATAATCCAATGTGTGATTCTTCATCAATATGATTTAATGAATGGCGAGGAGACCACCAAACACCATCCCCTCGCCAACACTTACCCAAGATCCTTTGCAGAAGGAAACAATCCAACGTCCAAACAAAAATAAATTTCAATTGATGATAGTCACGTAACCAAGCCAGTCACATGCTAAGTTGGTAAGGGGGGTGGTAGGTGGTAATTAGAAAGATTAAGTTGATCATTGAAAAACAAATAGCAGCCCCCCACCAAAGCTTGTGCCACACACACACAACCTCCCTATGCATGCACACAATGGAAACAAAAGAAGACGGGAACACAACACCCACGCCAACCAAGAAGGTTAAAAAAACACACTGGTATGATGGAGAGAGCAAAAAAAGTTATATTTTCCTTTAATTAAATGATTAAAACCACACGCGAGTAGGCCTAATCATCCCAGGGAAGAAGACAAGGGGTTGACATTCAAATGCAAACATGGGTCAACGACCGTCCATGGCGCCATGACGTGGTGAGCCCTCTTCCGCTTACAGGAGCAACCAAGTGATGTACAACAACACGAAATAGAGATAATTAATGTTAATAAAAATTAGAAATGACCATGAAATATAATAATAATAATATGAAATAATGGCTGATCAGCACATAGCTTAATAATATCATTATTTTATTTTATTTTATTTTATATTTTTTAAACTTATAACTAAATTATTATTATTATTATTATTATTCATAATAATAATGACCGACAATCAAGATTGACAATCCGAGAACATGATTTTCCTTTAATAGGGAGATCATAAAGGGCGTTACGCTGCAGAGGTCGAATGTAAAACATTGACCATGACACAAGCAAACACGACGCGTAGGGGTAAAGCTGATTATTCTTTCGCGCAAAGGCAAAGCCCACCAATGATCGAAAAAGCACAATGGCGTTCCATGTTTAGCAACATGGTCACCGAAGAATGAACAGGTGTAACGAAGAATGGGGCATTAGAGTATCAAAGTGATGAGAGAAACATAACACTTCAAAGGAAGGTCAATGATGATCAATCCTAACTACATAATGAAGATCTTGACATGGGTATCAAGATCAAATGGCTATCAAGATGAGAAGATGTACCAACACACTTTCAACATTTACCATCCAGTCTCAAGCAAGGATGAATGTAAATGGGTGCAAAAGTGGTGGACACAATCAATCAATAACACACGTAGGTTTCTCCTCTTTTGATAAAAAAATATCAATAAGAGAGAAAAGGAGTAGATCGGTGGGGTTGAAAAATACTTGGCCTCACTTTGGCAGAGTTTCACCTTGCCTTAAGGAGATTAAAAAAATTAAGACAAAGTAATGCTTCACAAATTTCATGATGAATGATGCTTAGTTCAAACTTTGATGGACTCTCCCCTTGTTCAAAAAACAAATTTTTGACTCCAAAAATTTATTACTTCACGAAAGCTCTATGAAACATGACAGCTTTGATTTGGTCAAGTTGGCTCCAAGACAAAATGGCTTCCTATTTGTTTCTCTCAACTAGGTGTCACAAACAATCTCTACGAGCTTGATTTTCCAAGGAAGTTGAACTTATTAAACCTTAGAGTATCCTGAATTTACTTTACCCCCTTCGATACAATGAGAAATAAGTGCATTCAGTTGTATTTTCACTGGGGTTGCGTTACGGATAATTTTGACTCTAAATCTCACAAGTGTATACTAGAAAAGTAGGTAAGCGATAGCTTCCCGTTTCATCCACAAGGTTCTCTCTTGCATGGACTACTTTGGGGTTCCTAGGAGCATCCCTCTTATTATCTTAAGGCTTATGCCAATGGGAGTTTCTCCTAGTTCAAAGTGTACGAGCCATATCTCTTAACCAAAACCTACATAAACAGTGTTTTTGAATGTGGTGTTTTTTTCTTATCTTATGAACTCAATGTGGTTTTGTTGTATATCATTTGAAAACCTACATCAAACTATATTAGTATTTTTTAGATCATGATTCTTTGACAAGCATATTTAGGTCTTGCATGCAAAATTTAGTAGTTTTCCAAAAGATCAAAACATCATAAAAAGAGTATAAAACGTTGTTTATGATTTTCAATATTGTCCTAAGATGCAAGAGAAGATCATACACAACAAGAAATCCAACTAGTTATAAAATAATGGAAAATCTTAACTCAAATGCACAAATCATTCATTTTAGCCAAATTGAAGTTCGTTCCCTTAACAAAAAGTTTAATGAAATTTCTTTGAAAGCATGAAAAAGGTGTAGAATTGTTTCTGATTCCCAAGATCACCTAAAAGGTGTGAGGGAAGAGCATACATGATCCTAGCCTCATAAATAAAATGTGACATTCATTAACTTAACCAATAAAATTAACACAAAGCATGATCAAATATACCCTGCAACTCAGTAGTTAGCCTCAAGAAAACCTTGCAAGGTGTTAGAAAATATGGGAAACAAGAGTTTGTAATTTTAAAAAGGTTCAAATTTATACTACAATGCATATGTGACCCTTAGAGCATATGTGTGCCCCTAGTAATGTATGCACGCCTCAAATAGAAAGTGTGTGGATTTGTCAAAAAACACAGTGAACCCGGTGTATGCATAGACGCAGAGAAGCATATACGTGGGTCTAGCATAAGTGCACACATATTTTAAATAAAGTAAATCGGAGGTATATAAGTGTATGCAGGCCTCGGGAAGCACCTACGCTCCCCTGACAACATATGTGTGGACTAGTAAAATGCAACATAGAGGGAAAAAACATAGTATGACAAGTATGTGAATAGAGAAGCATATGCACGCCCTTTCAAGCATATGCATGGGCCTAACTAAATATGACACAAACATCGGAAAAATGCATGACCCTAAGGGTGTATGTGTGCCCTTTATAACACTTGCATTTGAGTTATAGTGTATGTGTGCCTGCCAAACACCTACGCGTGTACCTAGAGATGATGTCAAAATATGGAAATCTGACCTCAACAATCTCAAAAAGGTTAAAACTTTGATCCCTTAGCCCAAATTTAGCAACAACCCATCTAAATTAAACCCCTAAGCAAGACTCAACACATGCAAAGTTAGTAAAATACCATAAGGAATTCAATATTTTTCACATGTGCACAATCAAGGGTTAGCAAAAATGAGATAAGATCAACAAATTTCAAGATCAACTTTTATGGACCATGGAATAAGCTCCCACCGAGCGTGCCATATGTGCTCATGTTTTATTAAATAAGCTACTACAAATTGAAACTAATCAGATCTACATAGCTCTAAAAGCAAGTTAATATAAAAATGAACCATCAAGATAAGATCTTAAAGGAAATGTTTCTTTAATGCATAAATGAAACTACATGTTAAGTTATTTCCTACTCTTTAGATTGCTAAACTACAAATGAACCTAGATAGATCCATAGCAATCACAGTTGATTGTTTGATCTCAAGGTTTGAGAATGGAATCTCATCAAGAATGGCTACAAGCACATTTTGATTCTTCCCATATTACTCAAGCTTTCAGTGATTAGATGCAAGATGAAGATGCTAGCTCAATACTGCTAGAGAATGCTCAAGATCAAAATGCATATATTTTATGCTATATGCATGTAAAGTGTGTGTGTGTAGAAAGGTAAGGAGAGGGGTTTCTTATATAGCTTGCCAGTTGGAATAAGGCTATGGATTTGGTAAATGTGGGATAAAGGGAAAATTAACTTTAGTTTAGTTTACCAAAGCTAGGTGAGTTAGTATGTGAGCTAACACTTTAGTTAGCACTTTATGAGAGTTGGGGTGCATATATTTAATCAAAGATGATTAATTAATAGGAAGAATAAGATTTTTAGGATATTTAGAGGAGAATTAACATGATTTGAGTGATGTAATAGAGGAATTTGATCCAATAAATGGATATTTATTGATTTAGACTAGCGGTCGTAATTAATTAAGAATAATTAATTGACCTAGGTAGAAGTGGTCGTTAATTAATGAAAGCTTATTAATCGGCATCCTGAGTGATGGAAGGGTTAATCAATTAGCGTAATGTAATTAATTAACAAGGATTGAGGGGAAATGGTGCATTATTGACGAAATGTTGTCAATTTATGGGAAAGGGGATAGTTAGTGCAATTTAAGTATTAAAATTGTTTGACAAAATTATAGATGTCTACACAAGGCGAGGAGGTTAGGAGGTTGGTTAATGGGAATAAAAATGGGTTAAGATGGGTTAAGGATGGTTAAAGAGGTTAAATGACATTTAAGGAGGGTAAAAGTATGATTTGCGGGAGTGAGGAGAGTGACTTAGTATATGATTTTAGAATGCTCGAGTTAATGTCTTAATGTGCATAGGGTGTAGGCGACACGCAGGTGATGAAACCCAGTGTCTACATTTGCCTCTTTTTGTTAAGTGGTTTGTAATGGACAAACTCACTGGATAAAAATGAGCAATGTGGTCTAAATTGTTCTTGGATAGGTGGTCCCCCTCAAACTAGGGGTGATTGCGATAGAGTGCAATAATCACCAGTTTGAAAGATTTTGTTGAATGAGATAGATTTATATGACATTTTTGTTTCTCTTTGAGCTGTCCCAAGACTAGGCATGAAAAAAAGATTACCCCAAAGGTCAATTTACGCTACCATGGAGTCAAATGATGGGTAGAATAAATGGCTCATAACCCATGAATGTATGACTCACAGAAGTAAGGAAGGGGATACGATCCTTATTGGGCATGTTATCCATAATGGTGTTACCACAAAGGTGGGATTTTAAAACCATAAATTCAAGTGATTGGGGAATAAATGGGTTCGTCTCCTATAGACATATGACTTAACGGTGGTAAGGGAAAATGTTTTCTGATAGTTTGTGAAATCCGATATGGATTTGATAAAGGCGGGTGCTTTGTAGATTGATGTTGCCACAAAGGTGGGATTATGCAACCAAAATTCAAATGATAGGGAATTGTATGCACCCAAATTTGCACATGCTACATTGTCAGAAAATGGATACAAAAGGTCCCCAATGATGATTCATGTCTTTCCAAAAGGTGTTCGAGCTCCTAAACCCCCTTACAAATTATATTTGTAGCCTAGTTTTCCTTACTTAGACATCCACACATTTCCACATTGTTTATCTCGGTAGGACCTTGGGATGTTGAGTATGATTGAAGGTCACGTGTCAATTTTCTTTAATAAAAATTGGTGAACCCGACGTGAAGGATTAATTCCTTCATATTTCCTTTCTTTCATTGTAATTACCTCACCTTTCCATTTCTTCCCCTATTTTTTAGGTATTTTATACCTCCTAAAATATGTCTGGTAGAGATATTGGTGGGCCATTTGGCTCGATAAATATTACACCAACATTCAACCGCAACAATCCCCTTCCCTTTCTGGATGGGCTAACAATTACACAAATAATGTGTAAACCTCCTCTAGTTACACTTCAAACCCCATTAGCTATGTGATAACATAAGAGGTTGATTAGCCTTTAAACATGTAGTACGTTTAACCCAATACAAACCACATGACTATTACAAGCGGAATAGGTCCTTACCCTATAATCTTGTCAAAACCTCACATTTCCATGTAATCAATAGAAGATGACATCTTTGCACGGATATCTAATCCTCTTCGCCAAATAGATGAGTCCTTAGATAGGATGAAGGTTCACACCTCGAGATATGTTCAATAATAGTGTATCGACAACTTATCCTAAGATCCCTACTTCTTAGGAGGACAAGAATTACAACATTGAACAATTCATGACATGGTATCATGTATCTTATCAACCAAACCCTACGCCGCAGGCACCCCAACAAGGGACTAAATCCTCTCCCAATGATTTCATTTCTACTTTAGTGGGGAGAATCAGAGAACTAGAGAGTTTCCAACTTTCACAATCAACTCATGCAAAGTAAAGTAGAACCACGGGATATTCAATGTGAAAGAAAGGATACATCCCTACTAATGAACAACCAATGCAACATCCTGTACAACAAGGTTATCCAATTTAGACAAATCTAGGTGATATTCTCCCAGGATCTCGACACACCAGGGATGAGTCCTCATCCCGCTCAAGCTTATCGTGTGTAAGGGATGGCGGAAGTGTGTTCTCGAATGCCGCTCCATCAGTCAATGTAATATTACCTGGTTTTGTGCCCACTAGCCCATATCCTGATATCATCCCACCTTACTTACATATGTATTCAAAGTCCCCCAAAATGGAACCATATATCATACCTACTCCTTATACTCATATCAAGGAGCTCCATACATTCCGGTCAATGCCTATAATCTTGCTTATCTAGCTCCTCCTCCTCCACCTCCTCATCAAGGATCTTCAATGGTGGAATCTTACGTAATGGGTACTTACGCTGAATATTTAAAGGAACCTCTTGACTTCACTATACATGGTGTCATGCTTCCACACCCATTTCTTGATCTTCCTAAATTTAAGGGGGAGGGAGATCCAAATGCTCACATCAATGTCTATGCTACTACTCTCAGGGAATTTCTTCCTTGGTACGTTGTAGTCACAAAATCTTCCCGAAGACTCTTGAGGGAATTTTACTAGATCGGTACTATAGGATTCCATAAACTTCCATACAATCTTTAAACAACTTGTTTTGGATTTTATTAAATCATTTGACATGAACAAATTACTACAAAAAGGGATTAGGGATTTTTTGCATATTAGATAGGAGAAAAATGAATTTTCCACCCATTTCATCCAGAGATGGCATTAAGTTCTTTACTCCTTTGCAAGTGCACCCAACATGGACCAGATGGAACTTTGTAATCTATTTCTTCACTCGCTCAATCAAGAGACTAAAGAAGAAGTCCAGAATTTTCCTTTCTCGTAGTTATGAGGAAGTATTGGAAGGTGTGCTTCAAATCGACTAAGCTACAATCAATAGTGGGCATAAGACCTACGGTCTCAATGAGAAATTGGTATCCATTAACCAAAACAATGTAAATTATCAAAACAATGGGGCCAACAACCAAGGACCTAAGGGTGTGAATCACAATCATGGTGCTACCACGAATGGTGTTGTTGATCAAACCAAGAATGTTAGTTTCACAAACAACAATAACACTAACAACCATAACAATAAAAACAACACGGGAAATCAAAAAGACCCTAATATTGTTTCTTCGTCAATATAGTTGATGTGAACCATCCCACTCCTTAGAAAAATCAAACCCAAGGCTTGAACCAAAACCAAAACTCTAGCCAAGGGGAAACAAATCATGGTTATAACAATCAATTTCAAAACTACAATCGAGGTTATAATCAACAACAACAAGATGCTTATCAAAGGCCAAGAAATTATGATCCTAACCTATATTATGGTTTCCATAAGGTTTGAGGTCATGATGATAGAACTTATAATGATTACAAAAAAATTCTGCAAATACTTCCCAAAACCAAAGGCAACTCTTTGTAGACATGTTCTTAGCAAATCCTAAAACAAATCCGCAGCTGATTATACGGGACTTATAGCACCTCAGAATGCAAACCTAAGAATATTTTCAAATCTATTCCCTAAACATCCCAAGGATTCTAAAGTGAATCCCCAACACATAAACAAGGTAATTCCTATAGGGAATAACAACCACGAGGCCTCAACTTCTGATAACTCTCAAGTTGTTCCTAACCTTGGCTCAAACAATGATATGAAGATATTGGGGTTAGTAGAGTTAGAAGTTGAATCATAAATTAATGCAACAACTTGGATAAGGGAATACATTTCGCAACCCCTACCCACTCATTTATTCTCACAGGATGATGTTCCTATAATCTCAAAACTTGTAGGAGCCTATGATTTGATATCATATTTGAACAAGACATTTTCTCACATCTCGTTCCTAGATTTATTGAAGAATTCCCTATGCATTGTTTTGCATTTCTCAATGCACTAGGTCTTGGTCATCTAATCCATGTTACGCCACCTCCTAATGCTCAAATAAATCATATTGACTTCAAAATACATCCACCAAGATAGAGTGATAGGGATACTGGGTTTTTTTATGATATAGACAAGATGTCATCTAACGCTAAAATAGCCCGAATAGGTGATCCTGACTTATATTTATAGTTCTGGGTTTACAATAATTGCATTTATAGAGCCATGATCAATGATGGGACTCATGTAAATGTGGTTCCCTTGTCTTTCTTACATAATTTAGGATATGAAGAGACTAATTGCTCCTCTATAAGAAAAACATTGTGAGGATATGACAGTCTTAAGGCTACTTCGATCGGAACCATAATTCTTCCTATCACCCTTGGGCCAAAAACCATCTTGACGATTTTTACATCATCGACAGGGAAACAAATTATAACATGATCCTTGGGAGACCTTGGATTCATCAAATGAAGGCTATTCCTTCTACCTTATTCTAGGAAGTTAGATTCCTCCATTTGGGAAAAGTCTTCATTACCCAAGGGATCCTAAGCCCTTCAATATACACTTAGAGAATCTCAAGAAGAAAAGAGGAGTCGATTCGAAATATGAGCTCCCAGCGAACCAACTAAATAAACCACCTCCATCAACAACAACGGTGACAACCACCCCGAGCATTCCAAAGGCTGAGGTCAATGACTCGAAAACATTCGAGGTTACTAAAACTGATAAGGGTAAATCAATATCTATGGAAACCATGTCCACTAAAACAACGAAGGAGATCATAAAACTCTTAGAGAGTGATGAGTCGATCTTCCTCCCATTTAAACCACAAGGAATGGATAGCCTTCTTAGAATGGCCTTCCTTCCCTTCGATGGTTTTCACCTAGGTGTAAACATGATAGAATTAATGATGGGAGAAGAGAGCGTTGAAATCAAGGTGATTCTCATCAAATCCATCCCTAGGGCTTGTTCTATCTCGAACCTTGGTATTGATACAAATATATCAGAACCAAGTATGTCATCTCCACGGGATGTGATCCCATAGCACAATATAAATCACGTGAAATCACTAGGCTTCATGCAAAAGTAAAAGTTGAACAATGTATTCATGTTCGCATGAATATAATATGTCAAGAACATGAAAATGAGGTTCACAAAGACCTATTTCAAACAAACAGATTTACGCTAATGTTATTTATACATACAATGTCGAAAATAATTGTGAGTCCAAACCCAAGGTAGTAAGCCCTTGTCAAGAAAATGGAAATTTCAAATATTGTGTTTCTTCATTGTGTACTCTTGGGGTGAGGATTTTTACATCCATTTACTCCATTCTCCCTAGACTTTACTACATATAGTTCATCTACATTTCCATATGTATACTATTGCATCTTCATTGCATTATCATCTGCTAGCTCATTCTAGTAAAATTTGTAATCAAGGAACTTATTTTCAAGTAACTTTCAAAACTTTTGAAAACATTGGCAATCATTCAAATCACATCTCTTCAAACATCCATAACATTATCATCAACATTTATTATCACTTCATCAGTTCAACATCACTAGATGAAATTTTGACACTAATATTACCAAGGCCTGCATACTTGGTTCTTCCTATAGCTTTCTTCTAGCATAGTTGTAGTTGCCCATAGTCTTTTCTAGAAGCTTCATGATGTCACATCTTTCCCAAAAATACCTCTTTAGTAGTAAAGAATTCTAAAACATTTTCACCTAGGACACTTTTTCACCTAACTCATCTTTCAGTGTTGAGCCCTTGCATCTTACTGGTTGTGTGGGGCTGAGGTTAGGGGAAATCTCTCCTTCCCAAAAGCACAACTTATAAACTTAAAACAAAAACAAAAAAAAGGTATGTGTCTCAAATCAAAATCAAAATTTTCATTTACACACTTCTTTGCCCTACCAACCTTTGGTGTTGAGCCTATGCCTCTTACAAGTGGTGTGAGGTTGGGAAAGGAGGGAAGTTCCCTTACTCACCTATGCCTTGTCCTTGGTGATGAGCCCATACTTCCTATTGGTAGCATGGGGCAAGGTGTAGGGGGTCTCTGCAAATAAATTAATAAGTTAAAGCAATTTCATTCAATAAAATTTATTTGAAAATCTTAAAATCCCAAGAAAAGAGAATTAGGTGTGTATGTTCCAAGAGATTTAAAACATTAAAACCAAATTTTTTCAATCAAGAGGCCATTTATGGATCTAAGTATAGATAAAATTTCAATCAATCGCATTCTAGGCTGTGTAGTAAACTGTATGCAAAGATAAGTTGTAGGTTCCTAATTGGGTTTATGTCAAAATCTTATGTTTCTCTCACCATTTTCATCTCTATCAAAACCATACAATTTGCATCCCTCCTAGCTCTCGGTGTTGATCCCTTGCATCTTACTATTATTGTGGGGTTAGGAGTGGAGTGGGTTCATTTTATTATCATATCATTGTTCATCACACATTTCCAAAACAAAAAGAAGTACCAAACATTACTTGAAAAGCTAAAGTTCAACATTACAATGTGTCTACATAATCATCACATATCAAAGATCGCAAAAAAAAAGAATCATTTTGTTAGCATACATTCCAAAAGCATACAAAATCAGAAATTCTAAACATCTAGAGTACACATGCGAAGCAAACCACAAATGAAGTCAACTCTAATGCAAAGGATAGCCAAACCAAAAGAGGTATATTTATATATATCATAATAAGTCAAGTTTGTGTATAATGCCATCACACGTTAGGTGTGGTCAAAATGCTCACAATAAGCACAAAAATACAAAAACATCATATATGCCTCAAAAAATGGCAACAAAGCAATAAAGGCTCAATGGCCTAACCCTCTCTTCGAGAACCACGAAGATGGTACATGACTACGGTTGGGGCTCCCTTGCGGCTACGGTGGCTTGAATTCACTGAGTGGTGTGAGTGTCCATGATAAAGTCCACTATTCGTGACTGTACATACCCAAAATTGTAAGGTACTGTACTGCAGAACGGTGTAATAAATGCCCCAATGATGATACAGGTCTCCTCACAAGGTGTTCGGGATCCGGAAAAGCCTTCGGAGTATGCGTTAACATCCCACATGCCCCGCTTAGCCCCCGCACCCTTTGTTTTCCCCTTTTTTCCCTCTTTCCTTGGCCTCTTAACCTTCGGATGGCAAAACCGCCGCCAAACCGCCACCCCTACAAGGTGGCGGTCTCGTAACCGCCGCCCTGCTCAGAGCGGCGGTCCTATGCGCATTTTCCAGAACACTCTTTTGACGCGACCCGCGTGAAATATCACATTTCACCAGCTTTTCTTTGCCGACTTGAGCATGCATTTATGTTTTTGGTCCCCTGGAATAGTGTTTTTCCTTTGTTTATTGTTTAGGAGTTCAATTTGGTTTTGGTTCTTGGATGTTTGAATTCCTATAAATGCATGGTTTGTGCACATGCAAATGGTCTGGAGTTTTGGTCTGAAGCTTGGCTGGATTTTGAAGTTTGATCTTTGCTCTCATTCCCTCATTTTAGTGCTTTAGTTAGTTAGCTTGTTTAGAAGCCATAGCTTGAATTCACTTGCATCTTTTGTTAAATTGCTCAGCTGTTGGTAAGCCACAGACCCATCTTGTGCAGGCAGTGCTGTCATTTCATCCAATCCAGTTAGAAGCTTGCCTCTGAATTTCTCTTTCTTTATAGATTTACTTTCGTTGTGTCTTGGAGTTCTTAGTTTAATTCATTATTTTCCTGGTTAGTTTTTATTCAGCTGTTGGTAAGCCACATATCCAACTTGTGCAAACAGTGTTGTTGTTTTATCCAAACCATTGGAACAGGATAGCTTAGGAAGCCATTAAAGTTGCAGGTTTTGCTCTTCGTATAGGATAGTTACAGGTTCTGGTCGCTTCATGTTGCATGACTTGCAGTAAAATCCCGCTAGGAATCGCATAAGCCAAGCTCTGTACTCTTGCGCTATCCCTCTCCTACTCGCATTCTCGGTCTGCATTCTGAGCTGTCCTTATCCCAAAATCTACTCCTATCGGTGCTAGCATCACACGCTTTTCTGGATCCACGTGAACATGAAAGAACGAAGAGACCATACTGAGGGGACGAGATCACACACACACCATCGGATTCGCCACTGTTCTGCGGAATCCAGGTTTTAAATTTCAAAGTTCTAGTCAAAATCATATCAAATAGAGTAGTTAATCGCTTTATTTCATTTCATTCTATTCTCGATATTGCCAGGGAAGCTATGGGGATTGATAGTTTCTGAGAAACTGTGATTCACTCCTCACTTCTGAGGTAGGATCGAGAATCTTGCAGATAGATTAGACGAGCTATTTTACTTATTTAGAATTCTACCAAATCACACAGGCAAATAACTACACTCGGTTATCTTGTCTGTTTTAATTACTATTTAGTTATTATTTCTAGATACGTTTAAAATAGTTTGCTTTCCTTAAAATTATTAAATATTTCATAGAAAAATAAAAGTTATATGTAGTTAGATTTATTTCACTTAGTTAGAATTTGTTTCATCACAGTTAGATTGCATTTTGTTTCGTATGACAATCACGGGACCTCAAGAGCCTAGGGAATATATATTTGAGCCAATCGTGCCTCAACCAAACCTAGTCACAACAATAGTTGACATAGACCAAAATCTCAGGATACAAGTATTCCGAACAACCACAGATTTACAACTGATCAGTTCACAGTTAAGAGGATTAAACATAGAAGATGACCAAGCACATGCATTTTGGTCAAGTCAGCCAAACTACAGATTACTCTAGAAAACATCCACATGACTGTAGAGGGGCTCGAAAGAGAACAAACATTCGGGTGCGATCCTCTAGTTCCACAGCCAGACGCTGGAGACACCCTCGTAGATATAGATACCAGCTTAAGAATCCAGGTTGCGAGAACGTCTGTAAGGTATTCTGAGAAGATTGCACAACTATTGGTTCTAAACATAGAAGCTGAGAAAGCATATGATTACTGGATACTAGGGATTAGAACTTGATTTCGCGTATGACCATAACAGGACCACAACAACCGAGAGTCTACGGTTGTGATCCACAGATCCCACAGCCCAATGAGTCCATAGGTCAATCCGATATAGACGCTAGCCTACGTACTTTGGTATTCAGGTCCACTCCACTTCCACCTATCATCATCGAACAACTGTCCTTACTAGATATAGCGGCTAACGAAGCTAGGGAATTCTGGACTAGGCCAGAAAATCATCCATAGAGTCAATTATATTCATCATCCACTATATGACCTTATTAGGAGATATACACGAAACAATCCCAGGTCATTTTCCACGTATTCCGCAACCCATAGATCGAATCATGCCAGAGCTCGATATTGATTGGAGCCTTCGAGCAGTCATCCTCGCTGATCGATCTGTCACACCAGTCCAAGTTAGAAGGGCCTTCTTTGCCTTAGATTTGCAAATTCCACTAGTGCGTGTTGAAGACATTAGACTACCTAACTAGTTTGTCTGCATATTCTACCCCCACCGGCTGTCTCGGCACGACCTCGAGAGGTCGGGTACGTGGAAGAGTCACTTGTAGATTCTCACGCTCGCCTGTCACTTTTCCGGCGTACAAAATTGGTGAACCCGACGTGAAACAAACAAGATTAGTAAAACTGACATAAACTGCCTACTTTCTTGACTGGAGTCATAGTATTACACTTTCACTTTAGTACGCCTTCTTAGAACCGCTTCATTAAGTTTTCATAAATCACCTTCGCTTCTTCCCATTATTCTGCGGGTATTCATATACCCCCCGAATATGTCGGGATTCGATGCATACGGCAGACCCCTCCTGGGTCTTGAGGCATACTATGCCCAACAAAATAGGCAATCATCACCCTCGCTCTCAGTATGGGGTGACAACTATTCAACTAATCAGTTGTCAACACAAACCCCAAGAATCAGATATAGTTCGTCTTTTCAAACTGAGGAGTTAGATCAACCCCCTCGAACCCAACAAACAGAACCTTCAGGTTCCAACAATATGACGTTTACCGGAGAATCTGGTTCATCTCCTCAAATGTTACTCAGACCACAAATTGGTAGGCAATCAGATCCATACCTGGTCTTAGATGATGGACAGTCAACACGTTATCCTAGGAGTGAACAACACTCCCGGGGAATGTACCCATCTATAGGAGGTTTATAAATACAACCCGAAATCTCTTTTCAAGAAAATACCTCTATGCCACTGCATACAGGAAATATTCTGGGAGAAACTTGGCAAGATAGTGATCAGTTTATGACAGGATATCATGTACCTTTACAACACCAAGGTATACAAAAATGCCGCTCAGGCAAAGTACCGTGACTTCACCAAATGAAGTCATTTCAACGTTAGTAGAAAGAGTGAGAGGGTTAGAACTGGCTCAAGCAAGTCAAAATTCTCCGTTCATACAAACAGGAAGTTTCAATCCTCCATACCACTGCGTCGTAGAGATATCCTTACGGGAGTAGGCACGTTAGGCATGCCTCCTCAATATCCACAGCAAACGCCAACAAGGCCTATCATCTCTAACACTATTCCTCCCGGTCTAGTGTCGAACAGTCCGTTCCTCGATAATACCCCGTCCTACTTAAACATATACTCTAAATCACCACAAGGAGATATGTTCTCCTCTCCCGGCATGTTTGCTCAAATGCAGGGACCTCCCTATGCCCCTGCCAATGCGCGTACGCTGCACCGTATCAACAACCCATCCCACCACCACTCCCTCACCAAACACCATCAATGGTCGAAAGCTATGCAATAGGGACGTATTCAGAATATCTAAAGGAACCCTTAGATTTCACCATACGAAGCGTCATGCTTCCAAGACCTCTCCCTGATTTTCCTAAGTTCAAGGGTGAGGGAGATCCAAACGCACATATCAAAGCTTACGCTACAGCCATACGAGAATTACTCCCTTGGGATGGGGTTGTTGCTAAAATATTCCCCAAAACACTGGAGGGCATTGCTCTCGATTGGTATTATAGAATACCTGAGGCTTCCATACATTCATTTAAACAACTCGTGTCAGAGTTCATCAAAGCCTTCGACATGAACAAACTACTGAGAACAGGAATCAGGGAATTCTTGCATATCAAACAAGAACACAATGAATCTGTCGCTCATTTCATCCAGAGGTGGCGTACAGTTCTTTATTCATCAGCAAGTGCTCCAAACATGGATCAGATGGAACTATGTGATTTATTCCTTCATTCTCTCAGCAGAGAAGTGAAGGAAGAAGTCCAGAAGTTCCCACTAAGGACTTATGATGAAGTACTTGAGAGCGCTCTACGAATAGACCAGGCAGCAATAGATAGTGGTCGTAAGACGTATGGAGCAAACGGGAGGTTAATCACCTCCACTCAAAATACTACAACTACCACAAACGTCAATCAAGGACCCAAAATCCTTAACAAAAATCATGGGGTAACAACGGATGGGGTAACCGACCAGCCCAAGAGGGTAAATGTTGTTAATACTCCGTCACAAACAAACAACCAGCGAAACAACAACTTTACCCCAATGGTCAATACAGTGGATTTTAACCATCCACACAACAACAACAACAACAACGGCAAAATCCCATACAAGGGCCAAGCCAAAACTCATTTGGTTACCAAAACCAAAGTCAAAACCAAAAACAACAATTCCAAAACTTTGGTCCTAATAGCAACATGATTTGATCAAATTTTTAGGCCACAATACACACCAAACCAACAAAACGGGAATTATAATCCCAATTCTTATTGTGGTTTCCATAAAATTCATGGTCACGACACTAGAACGTGTCGTGACTACAATAAATTTATGCAACGTTTTCCAGAAGAACAAAGACAGTTCTTCACAGACTTGTTTTTGGCAGATCCCGTCTCATCATCACCAAATACTCTCGCAGGGGCAGTTTCTCCTCAGAATGCTCCCCTCAAGATCTTTAATGATCCGCTCCCAAATCATGACAGCAATAGGCTGAATCCAACTGGAACAAACAAAGGTGCAGTGGCGGAAACAATGACCATGAAGCCTCGACTTCATTAAATCCGTCAGTCGCGCCATAGTTGGGAGCTCAACCGAGACCTAAGATAGTCAGTTTGGTAGAATTAGATGCTGAACTACCTATCGAAGCTATAATGAGAACACGAGAGTATTTCTCTCAACCAAGCCCAAGTCATCTGCCAGAGGCAGATAAGAGTCAGCAAATAGTTGAAAAACCCATCGGTGCATATGATTTAATTAGTGACCTAACAAAGACCTTCTCACACATTTCATTTTTAGACTTACTAAAGAACTCTCCCCCTCACAGAGCTGCTCTTTTAGAATCATTAGGTCTAGGCCATCTAATTAACATCACTCCACCTCCCGAAACACAAGTAAATCACGTAGATTTTGATATCCACCCTTCGGGGCAGCCGAACAAGGATGTTGAATTCATCTTCGAAATAAGTAAAATGCCCACAGATGCTGAGATCGCACGCCGAGGTGACCCAGCCTTACACTTGCAAGTGTGGGTTTATAATAACTATGTAAAACGGGCAATGGTTGACGATGGGGCTGCAGTTAACATAGTCCCTTTCTCTTTCCTCCAAAAACTTGGATATGGAGAAACAAACTGTTCCACTACACGAAATACCTTGAGAGGCTATGATAGCCTTAAAGCCACTTCGATAGGAACTATAATACTGCCAGTCACCTTAGGGCCCAAAACCATCTTGACTGAGTTTTACATTATAGATCGGGAAACTAACTATAATATGATCCTCGGCCGACCTTGGATACATCGAATGAAGGCAATCCCTTCCACGCTATTTCAAGAAGTAAGATTCTTGCATCTGGGAAAGGTATTTGTAGCCAAAGGCGATCCAAAACCTTTCGATTTGCACCTAGCTGATTTAAAGAAAAGACCAGGGGTGCACTCAGAATTTGAGCTGCCAACAAACCAACTTAATAAACCCTCTGACCCAAAGCCAGAGGAAAAGTTGATACCTACAACGGATCTTGAAACTACCAGCATAGCCAAAACAACTCCAACCCCTAAAGGTAAAACTAAAGAAACAGTATCATTAGGGACTACTGCGAAAATCATTGAATTGATAGAACAAGATTCACCAATGTTCTTACCATTCGATTCAGTAGGCATAGGATTTTCCCTAGGTGTTGGTTCCTTACCGGCAGAGGATCTCTGTATGATAGAAGTAGAGTGTGCAAATGCGGTAGATGCCCCAACATCTACACTCCCGGCTAAGTATTGGACTCTCCATTTTGATGGAGCTAAATGTCGTTATGGAGCGGGGGCAGGTATAATTCTTACTTCACCCGAGGAGAAGGTCCTCCCATTCTCATTTAAGTTAAACTTTGAATGCACAAACAATGGCACTGAGTACGAAGCCCTCCTCCTTGGCCTCACCTTAGCCAGAAGAATTGGTATTAATAACATCAGAGTCTTGGGAGACTCACAATTAGTAACAAACCAAGTTTCTGAAGTATATGAAACTAAAGCCGAACATTTACAACTCTACAAAAACGCTGTATTAGATTTAAGCAAGGCGTTTAACTTCATATCCATTGAAGCGATCCCGTGAGAGAAAAATCTTCTCGCCGATTCAATAGCAACCTCGGCATCACGTTTTACTCCAAGCAATGAGCTAGAAGATACTCACTTCACAAGTATCCATTCGTGACGAGCCATTAATAAAAACAATGACAAATCCTCTTTTAAGCGGAAGTGAATCTACCATCCTAGACCATGTTGGAAATGATGCGGCTACTTTGGATTATTTAAATGCCTATGCAACATTACATCTCTCCTATCACATGCTAGATTTATCCCTGATCCCACATTCGTCCTCCTACTTCGGAAATCCCGTAACGGATCTTCCGTCACAAAGGGAACCTAACATATACGCAATAGAAAATGGGGATGATTTAGATTTACCTCCAAAGACCACCTCGAGTTTGAATAGGGTAACGCCTCTTTAATCGAAGAAACAATCGATGTCAACATTGGGACAGAAGATGAACCAAGAATATTGAAACTAGGTTCTTTGTTGACACCAGAAGAAGTGGAAATACATACTCAGGTTCTCAAAGAACATCAGAAGGCGTTTGCATTTAATTACAAGGAGATGACGGGAGTCGCACCCCACATTGCGGTACACAACCTCGTCACTAGATCGGATGCAAAGCCAATTAAACAAAAATCAAGGCCCATGAAACCCAAAGTAGCTCTCATGGTAAAAGAGGAAGTAATAAAACTCCTTCAGGTAGGATTTATCAAGCCAGTTGACTACTCCCAATGGGTATCTAATATCGTTCCCGTTCTCAAGAAGAACGGAAAGATACGCATTTGCATAGATTTCCGAGACATCAACAAAGCGTGTCCTAAAGACGATTTCCCATTACCATCCATAGACGTTATTGTTGATGCAACAGCTGGTTTTGAACTTTTGTCTCTCATGGATGGATTCTCGGGATACAATCAAATCAGAATATCCGAGCAAGATCAAGCTAAAACCACGTTTATAACTCCTTGGGGAACCTATTGCTACGCTGTTATGCCATTCGGTCTTAAGAACGCCGGTGCTACGTACCAGCGGGCCATGACATACATATTTCACGATCTAATTCATAAAATCATGGAATCTTACGTAGACGACTTATTGGCTAAGGCCAAAAAGTGTTGTGACCATCCCGAAGTACTCCGCATCATTCTTTCACGCCTAATAGAATACGGAGTCACGCTAAACCCAGAGAAATGTGTCTTTGGTGTAACAGGAGGAAAGCTCCTAGGTTACATCATATCATCACGAGGGATCGACGTTGATCCAACCAAAATTTGGGCTGTCCTCGAAATGGTCCCACCTTCGAGTGAATCTGGAATCAGATCATTTCTCGGGAAGCTGGGTGCAATCCGGAGATTCATCCCGGACTTAAGCTTCGCTATTCATCCAATCAACAATTTACTCAAGAAAGACTATAGCATTGATTGGACCGAAGACTGCAACGAAGCTTTCAACGCAGTTAAACGTTTCTTGCTGTCACCACCTACGCTAATGCCACCTAAGCTGGATCGCCCGTTAATCCTATATTCGCGAGCTACCAATGTCTCGCTGGCCTGTATGTTGGCCCAAGAAGACGATGACAAGAGAGAACGTGTGATTTATTTCATTAGCCGAACACTGCTCGACTATGAAACACGCTATACACAAGCAGAGCGAGAATGTCTTGCCATAGTCTTTGCTACTAAACGTCTAAGACATTACATGCTGAATCAAGAAACAAAGGTCATGGTAAAGACGGACCATTTACGGACTTTTCTCACACAAGGTTCCTTATCCAAAAAGGCTGGACGTTTTATAACCTTAATGGGAGAGTTCGAATTAACATTTGTAAATCAGAAGTCAGTTAAAGGACAAATCATCGTGGATTGGTTAGCTGACAACCCATTAGACGGAGGCGATCTAGTAGATTTGGATTTTCCAGATGAATGCGTATACTACATCGAAACTCGACCTGCTATTTCTGAGTGCCCTTGGTACACTGATATCATTAATTATATCATGGACCATACGTACCCGGATGCAGTGACACCGCAACAAAGAAGGCGATTACGCATAATCGTAGCCAAATATGTCATTATAGAGCAGGTGCTCTATCGAAAAGCATTCGATGGAATGCTCTTAAGGTGTGTCGACACAGAAGAGTCCAAGAGGATTCTCCATGAATCCCACAGTGGTATATGTGGAGGCCACTTCGGTGGCCATGCCACTGCTCGAAAAATACATCGAATGGGCTATTTCTGGCCCACTCTAGAACATGACGCGATAGAGTTTACACGCAGGTGTCA
Source organism: Taxus wallichiana var. yunnanensis (assembly GCA_018340775.1). NCBI lineage: Eukaryota > Viridiplantae > Streptophyta > Pinopsida > Cupressales > Taxaceae > Taxus > Taxus wallichiana. The sequence continues at coordinate 761,103,320 of CM031234.1, forward strand.
TAAGTGCCAAGAATTCTCTCATGAGATCCACATGCCAGCACAAGCTCTGCAACCAATCGCTACTCCATGGCCCTTTTCCACATGGGGCTTAGACTTAATAGGGAAATTCTCTCCCTCATCCACAGACGGCCACAATTTTATAATTACGGCCACTGAATATTTTACCAAATGGGTGGAGGCCATGCCTCTTACTACCGTACCTGGTTCTGTAATCGCTAAGTTCATTTTAAATCAAATCATTTACAGGTACGGTATCCCACAAATCATTATCTCAGATAATGGAACTTCTTTCAAGAATGAAGAAGTTTGTGAACTATGCAACAAATTTAAAATAAGCCATCATACGGCTTCCTTGTATTATCCCCAAGCCAATGGGTAGGCTGAAGCAACAAACAAAACGCTGAAAGCCATTCTCCTTAAAACAGTGAAAGAAAACAAGTGAGATTGGCATTTGAAGTTATATCCGGCCTTGTGGGCCCACCGAACCTCAATAAGAACACCAACAGGAGCAACTCCTTTCTCGCTAGTATTTGGGGCAGAAGCAGTTCTCCCGCTTGAGGTCGAAATACCCAGTCTCCGCATTTCACTACAAGGGATTCTGGATGAAGACGCTTACAGAGAAGTACGTCTTTCCCAATTAGAAAGCCTAGATGAAATTAGGTTAGATGCTGAACAACGGCATAGAGCTTATGCTGACCGAATGTGCCGGTAGTATAACAAGAAGGTTTATGAACGCGATATATACGAAGGTGATCTAGTTCTAAGACTAGACAGCCGGATCGACAAGAAGACCGGCGAAGGAAGGAAATTCCGGCCCAAATGGTTGGGCCCATACCGAGTCACGAAGGACTATGGAAATGGTGCATACCTCTTATGCACGCTAGAAGGTGAGGAATTTGGTGAAACAGTCAATTCCCTGCACCTCAAGCGTTTCTACGCATAAGCAGCTAGCACTACCTATATAACTATCTACATTGCATCTTCATATAGATTTAGATCATTTTGTCCACTTGTTCTTACACAAATTGTGATCAAGGAATCTATTCTCAAAGTAATTCATTACAAACTCATGATGTTGTTGGCACAAAACTTTCTAATCATATCTCTCCATTTTCACGATATCATCAATCACTTCAGAATCTTTTATCAAATAAAATCAAACATGACGAAGTCTTAACGGTAACCATACCAAGATCTGCAAGTTTGTTCTCGCTTTGATTTCTTCTTAGGATTGGTGTCTTGCCTATGGTCTGTTCTAGAAGCTTCATGGTGTCACATCTATCCCATATATACATCTCTTTGGAAACAAGCATATACTGACATTTTACTCAAAAAGACAAGTCAAAAAGTGATTAAACAAAAAATTTTATTTTTACACATTTCCTTGCCCTACCAACCTTTGGTGATGAGCTTGCGTCTCTTACTAGTGACGTAGGGTTGGGAAAGGATGGAAATGCCCTTACTCACCTATGCCTTGCCCACGGTGATAAACCCACGCTTCTTACTAGTAGCATGGGGCAAAGTGTAGGGGGTCCTCTAGACAATGCAAACATTAAAAGGTCATAAACAAACTATTCAAACTTTGAGTCAAAAACGAATGAATCAGATGTTCAAAATTCCAAGAGAGTTAAAAATCCTAAAAACCAGATTTTGTCTACTATGTGGCCATCTACGGGTCTAAGTCTGGATAAACCGCAAAGCAAGTTGCACCCAAAACTATGAAGTCATTCGGGTGGAGTAAGCTTGTAGTTTTCAATTTGGTTCCACCAAAGCTTCGTCTGTCTTTCATCACTATCGTTTCACCATATTTCATAAACTTGCGCCCTTCTTGGCTCTTGGTGATGAGCCCTCGCATCTTACTAGTTGCGTGGAGTTAGGAGTGGGGCAAGTTAATCTGTTCATCATACTAGTTATTTTCATCACTTTGCCAAAACAAACATGAGGTATCCAAATTGCTCACAGAAGCTAAGATTTAAGATCACAATATATCTACAATATCATGTATCAGCATCATGAAACACAAAAAGAAAGCAAGCATTTGCATCATCTGTTCTCCATTGCATACATTCTAGAAAGCATATAAAACATACATCGTAGTATACACAAAGCAGTTGGAAATAGAAAGGACAAACGTGAGTGACAAGCTTTTGATCTAAAATCAATGCATATATATAAATAATCAATGTTTGTATACAATGCCATCATGCACCAGGCATGGTCAAAACGCTCAAAGAGCCCGTGATATACAAAAGAATCCATGATACAAAATATACAAGGGCCAAGTCGCCTCTCAACCCCTACGCGACCCCTCCGAGGGTGCGCGCCCTCGCCTAGGACTCCGGCTATGCCGGCGCTCTGAATGCATGGAGGGCTCAGGGTCTCGAGGAGCAGCCATGGTCTCACCATGAGAATGGCTCCTCATAAGATGCTCGGCTGTCCTATAGCCCGCCAACTCTGTACGGAGAGTCGACACCATCCTAGCCACGTGCCAAACGGGAGCAAAGACGTCAGTATGCCTACCGGCTGCTGAAGGCTCCCCGGCATCTACAGATAGCTCCGCACGGGTCTTATCCATAGGGATCATCAAAGAATCAGTGCATACCCTACGGATTAGATCCCACCACTCATCAACAGTCTCTGCAAAACAAAGAAGAAAAACGAATTAGAAGCTAGGCAAGAGACTAAAAGATACAATATCAAAACATAAGGAGAGATAGCAATTAAAAATCCTAAATTAAACAAACATTGAAAAGATGAGAGGATAACTTACTCGGATCACCGGGCCTCCAAGATGGGTCGCTAGGGCCAGCACCCGCCGCAGATGCCGCTGCCGACTGAGGGGCTGCTCCTGTAGTAGGAGCAACATGACGCCCCGCAACTGACTCATCCTCTCCACCATGGCCCTGGGAGAGTGGCTCCTCTGAAGCTAGAGTCTCTCTCTCTGCACTCTACTCGGCCCTCTCTGCCTGTAAAATATCCTGAGTGTCATGCCACTCAGGATCGCTATCATCCATCTGCTCCTCCGACCCTCCCTCTGTAAGCTCCTCAGAATCGGAGTCGATATCTATAGGGTCATCGCTGCTATGAGCAGGACCCGCAGCAATCTGAAGCAAAGGTGCCCGAGGCGCACCAGCTCTCCCTCTGCCCGAACAATCCCCCTGGCTACAATAGGAATACCAGGAGTGACCACTGTCCAACCACGGCCTCTAGGCCCCCCTCTAGCCTCGCGGACTGATCTATAAACCGGTGCCACTGGAGGAAGCATGCCCACATATGGAAGGCCGAACTGCTGAGGAACTCTGCCAAAAGGGTGTACCTCCACCCGTCCCACGCGGTCGATAAGCTGCCCTGTGGTGGAACAGGAGATCAATGTAAGGGTCTCCTCGCCCCATATATACCCATAAGCCATAAGCCGGTGCGGCGTCGCCTCCATATCTCTGCTTTATGGTAAGGAGGTAATCGGGCGGTGAGGTGCTCTAAGCACTAACATATCGACCATCTAGCCGCCCTCACACCCCCAGGTCTCGCCACCTCCACCCTCTCTGCCATAAGGAATAAAATGCTCGTACACCCAACTCATGACCAGAGTTAGGTGACTCAAAGATTGTCCCTGTAGACGGACCACCCTGTATAAGTCATGGTAGGTGGTCCCCAGAATATCTGCGCCCCAGGCATATATCCGGCCATGCCCCTCTATCTGTGCAATGATGGGGGCCCAGCAGTATAGTAAGGTATCCCCTCCCTTGTCCCCGATCAGCCTCAAGCAAGGATCCCCATGATAGCCTGTCGAAATATGGGGATGGGCAAAGAAGGAATGGATCTAACTCTCACTCCCTTCTTCGGCCCCGTGGAGATGGCTGCATCCCCCATGTAACCTGCCCACTGTGCAATCTGTGCTCGGGACCCTGCTGTCTCCAGTGTGAGTCTCCTCCCGATGATCGGGACCCCCAGGATACGGTAAACATCCTCCAAAGTAATCGTCCACTCACCGCGGACCCCTGGCAGTCGGAAAGTGTTCCGATCTGCATCCCAATAAGAAAACAAGTCACAAAGGATGTGACTAGATGGTGCGACATGAGGCACGCGTGATATACGCAGTATGCCGGCCCTCTGCAATGTGTCCTCCTCATCTGGTGAGAGGGCATCCAATACCCCGGGCAACCAATCACACTCCCTCTCTCGACTCCATCTGATGTACTCCTCTCACCCGCATACACCCAAAAACACACAAAACAGAGCAAGTTAGTATCTAATCAATGCCGAGAGAGTCGTAAAAACATATAGAAATGATAAAAATACAAGTGCAATGTCTAAAGCAAGCTCCTTTTGCTTTCTATGCAAAACCACCGCCCTGAGCCAGGGGCGGCGGTTGTAACCGCCGCCTTTAAGGCGGCGGTCACGTAACCGCCACCCTGGTCAGGGTGGCGGTCGTGTAACCGCCGCCCTGGCCAGGGCGGCGGTCGCGGTCCGAAAACCCGCGCGGTTTTTAAACCTAAAAAGCCCAAAATGAGCAAAAATAGACCATTTAAACTAAAAACAAAGCCTACCCAGTAGGCGCCCCCCCTAGGTGGACCTTTTGAACCTAACATTTTCAAAAATAACCCCCCCATTACAAAGAATTTTCCATTTCAAATTTGAAGGGGGAAAAATGCAAAATTAAAGAAAACCGACCTGTGATCTCGCGGGGTGGCGTTCCGCACGTGGGGGCATGGTCGCTATCTCGCTCCGGATGTTTTGACTCTATTCACGCAAGAAACCGTCACCGTGGGTCCCAGAGCTCAAAATCAATCGAATCAACTCGCGCAAATGAATAGGAAAATGGGCCCACTTTCATATATATATCGTTCTGTTTCGTTTTAAAATGGCTTTTTCGCAGGTTCGGAGCGCTGTTGGAGGTAAGTTTCTATCCCCGCACAAATGGTACGTTCTCTTTCCCTATTATTTTAGTGTTTGTTTTCCAAATTATTGTATCTATCTGCACTTGAGTTCTCTTTTCATTTTGCAGGTAGCGGGAATTTTGGAATGGCGTCATTTCAACACACGGACGTGTAAGGTATAACTTCTAACTCCCCATTTCGGGATGGCCATACTCGGACCCACCGTTTTATGCCTCTTCATGGCTAAAACGCTTCTCCGAGGGGGCAATATGTACGTACCCAAAATTGTAAGGTACTGTACTGCGGAACGGTGTAATAAATGCCCCAATGATGATACAGGTCTCCTCGCAAGGTGTTCGGGATCCGGAAAAGCCTTCGAGTATGCGTTAACATCCCGCATGCCCCGCTTAGCCCCCGCGCCCTTTGTTTTCCCTTTTTTTCCTCTTTCCTTGGCCTCTTAACCTTCAGTGACGAAACCGCCGCCTGGCGACAAGAAGCAACCCTGGCGGCGGTCTGCTGTGCCGCCGCGGTCCGGTCTGTGCGCATTTTTCCATAACACTCTTTTGACGCGACCCATGTGAAATATCACATTTCACCAGCTTTTCTTTGCCGACTTGAGCATGCATTTATGTTTTTGGTCCCCTGGAATAGTGTTTTTCCTTTGTTTATTGTTTAGGAGTTCAATTTGGTTTTGGTTCTTGGATGTTTGAATTCCTATAAATGCATGGTTTGTGCACATGCAAATGGTCTGGAGTTTTTGGTCTGAAGCTTGGCTAGATTTTGAAGTTTGATCTTTGCTCTCATTCCCTCATTTTAGTGCTTTAGTTAGTTAGCTTGTTTAGAAGCCATAGCTTGAATTCACTTGCATCTTTTGTTAAATTGCTCAGCTGTTGGTAAGCCACAGACCCATCTTGTGCAGGCAGTGTTGTCATTTCATCCAATCCAGTTAGAAGCTTGCCTCTGAATTTCTCTTTGCTGTAGATTTACTTTCGTTGTGTCTTGGAGTTCTTAGTTTAATTCATTATTTTCCTGGTTAGTTTTTATTCAGCTGTTGGTAAGCCACATATCCAACTTGTGCAAACAGTGTTGTTGTTTTATCCAAACCATTGGAACAGGATAGCTTAGGAAGCCATTAAAGTTGCAGGTTTTTCTCTTCGTATAGGATAGTTACAGGTTCTGGTCGCTTCATGTTGCATGACTTGCAGTAAAATCCCGCTAGGAATCGCATAAGCCAAGCTCTGTACTCTTGCGCTATCCCTCTCCTACTCGCATTCTCGGTCTGCATTCTGAGCTGTCCTTATCCCAAAATCTACTCCTATCGGTGCTAGCATCACACGCTTTTCTGGATCCACGTGAACACGAAAGAACGAAGAGACCATACTGAGGGGACGAGATCACACACACACCATCGGATTCGCCACTGTTCTGCGGAATCCAGGTTTTAAATTTCAAATTTCTAGTCAGAATCATATCAAATAGAGTAGTTAATCGCTTTATTTCATTTAATTCTATTCTCGATATGCCGGAAGTCATGGGGATTGATAGTTTCGAGAAACTGTGATTCACTCCTCACTTCTGAGGTAGGATCGAGAATCTTGCAGATAGATTAGACGAGCTATTTTACTTATTTAGAATTCTACCAAATCGCACAGGCAAATAACTACACTCGGTTATCTTGTCTGTTTTAATTACTGTTTAGTTATTATTTCTAGATACGTTTAAAATAGTTTGCTTTCCTTAAAATTATTAAATATTTCATAGAAAAATAAAAGTTATATGTAGTTAGATTTATTTCACTTAGTTAGAATTTGTTTCATCACAGTTAGATTGCATTTTGTTTCGTATGACAATCACGGGACCTCAAGAGCCCAGGGAATATATATTTGAGCCAATCGTGCCTCAACCAAACCTAGTCACAACAATAGTTGACATAGACCAAAATCTCAGGATACAAGTATTCCAAACAACCACAGATTTACAACTGATCAGTTCACAGTTAAGAGGATTAAACATAGAAGACGACCAAGCACATGCGTTTTGGTCAAGTCAGCCAAACTACAGATTACTCTAGAAAACATCCACATGACTGTAGAAGGGCTCGAAAGAGAACAAACATTCGGGTGCGATCCTCTAGTTCCACAGCCAGACGCTGGAGACACCCTCGTAGATATAGATACCAGCTTAAGAATCCAGGTTGCGAGAACGTCTGTAAGGTATTCTGAGAAGATTGCACAACTATTGGTTCTAAACATAGAAGCTGAGAAAGCATACGATTACTGGATACTAGGGATTAGAACTTGATTTCACGTATGACCATAACAGGACCGCAACAACCGAGAGTCTACGGTTGTGATCCACAGACCCCACAGCCCAACGAGTCCACAGGTCAATCCGATATAGACGCTAGCCTACGTACTTTGGTATTCAGGTCCACTCCACTTCCACCTATCATCATCGAACAACTGTCCTTACTAGATATAGTGGCTAACGAAGCTAGGGAATTCTGGACTAGGCCAGAAAATCGTCCATAGAGTCAATTATATTCATCATCCACTATATGACCTTATCAGGAGATATACACGAAACAATCCCAGGTCATTTTCCACGTATTCTGCAACCCATAGATCGAATCATGCCAGAGCTCGATATTGATTGGAGCCTTCGAGCAGTCATCCTCACTGATCGATCTATCACACCAGTCCAAGTTAGAAGGGCCTTCTTTGCCTTAGATTCACAAATTCCACTAGTGCGTGTTGAATACATTAGACTGCCTAACTAGTTTTTCTGCATATTCTACCCCCCACCAGCCTATCTCGGCATGACCTCGAGAGGTCGGGTACGCGGAAGAGTCACTTGTAGATTCTCACGCTGCTTTGTCACTTTTCTCGGCGTACGGTGACCTCATTACGTGAATGGCTCCATCACATCAATCTCTCACCATCTCATATGTGGTGATCAATGTGTTTTGAGTAGCCATGATCTCCTCCACTCTCCAAGAAGGCACAAAAATGTCGGTTTGGTGGCCACCCTACAAAGGCTCTCCCCAATCCTCGACGACTCTACTTTGTTCTTCCCCATAGGGAGCAACAAGGTATAAACATAAATCCATCAAATACGATTGCATCATCTCATTAGAATGGCTACAAAATAAAGAAAACAATGACGAGTTAAAAAAACATTAAATCTAAATAAATAAGTTACACAAAGCATAGATTACTAATAATTATAGCTAACAGACAAGAGAATAGTATCTACATACTCGATCTCTCGAGAATCCATGTAGGCTTGGCTAGTGCATCTGGTGGTGGTTCTGCTGTTGTGGGCACCCGGTGTGCCTCCCCACTCCTGAAGCAACATGTTTGCCCATGACAGACTCCTCATCCCCACCTCTCTTGGGAAAATTGGCTCCTCGTAAACCAAACTCACCTTCTCTGCCTTCATTTCCTCTCTCTCTCTGCCATTGAGATCTCATTAGTGACCCTCCACTCTGGGTCACTCTCCTCCTCACTAGTCTCCTCCCCTATCTCTACCTTAGTCTCGGTATCCACATTAATGGGTATTTCCTACCCCTCCTCCCTGTTATGAGCGTGTTTGGCCTTAATCAAGGAGGGGTGTGGGCATGGGTTCTCATCAAGCATGAACAATTCGTATCACTATGATGGGGACCCTTAGAGTCACAATAGTCCAACCATGGTCACCCATAGGGCCACCTCGAGACTCCCTAATACTCATGTATACAACTGCCATGAGAGGAAGAACATCAATATAGGGAAATCCGAACTACTTGCATACTCTATTAAATGGGTGAATCTCCACCCTCCCTGATCTATCCACTAATTTTCCAAAGAGTAGTAGTACAAGCGGTCTAAGAAGTGCCATCCTAGCCCCATACTCCAACCATATCCTAGTAGGGTGTAACAATAAAATCAACTATAGTTAAGGTGGCCACTGGCTGATGTGGTCCTCTAAGAACTAACATGCTAGTCCATCTCATGGCCCTGATGGCCCCTAGGTCCTATATCTTAACTCCCCTTTGATAGGGGATGATCCTCTCATATACCCAACTCATCACTAGTGTGGGATGGCTCAATGATTGTCCCTGTAACCTCACCACCTGGTACAAATCATGGTATGTGGTCCCTAAGATATCTTCCCCCAAGCATAAGTCCTCCCATACTTCTTAATCTACATAATAGTTGAGGCCTAGTAATACAATAACTTATCCCCACCCTTATCTCTTATCAACCACGAAGCTAAAATACCCATGATGGCCTTGTGAAGTGTAGGGATAGGAGTGGTGGATATAGAAAGGAGCCTCATACCCTGCTTGGTTCTTGGTGACACCCCATCATCCCCCATATAAGTGGCCCAATGCCTAGCTCGGTTGTAGATCCTACAATCTCAAGAGTCAAATGTCTCCCAAGTATAGGAACTCCAAGTATCATGTACACATCCTTGAGAGTGATGGTCCACTCTCCTCTAACACCTGGAAACCGAAAAATTTTCCAGTCAACATCCTAATAAGAAAAGAGGTCACACAAGTATATGGCTAGCAGGTGAAATGTGTGGCACCCGTGCGATCCTTCATATCTCAGCTCAATGCAATAAGTTTGTCTCAACCTAAGTCATCATATCAAGGATATGTGGTAGTTACTCACTCTCTCTCTCTCTCTCTCTTTCAACTCTAGTGAATGTATTCCTCCTTCGCATTCATAAAACAACAAAAAAAAAGAGTGAGTCGGAACATGTTTCAATTGATTCCCTATACGAGCGGTGATTTGTAATCGCCTCCTGGTAGAGCGGCGATCATGTCCATAACGGACACAATGCCCCTTTACCCTAAAAACTTGAAAAAGACAAAAATAGCTCATTTTTAACAAAATAAAAGGCTAACCCACTTACATTACCCCTAGGGATCATTCTAAAATAAGAAATTTCAAAAATTCCCCCTAGGTGAATATTTTCAATATTTTACATATTTAGGTTTCAAACAAACAACTATAAAATACTAACCTTTGTTCACGCCGCTGGATCTCTTGGTCATGGAGCCTTGATCAACTCGTCTCACCAATCGCTTTGACTACACTCTCATTTAAAATGGTCACTTTGTGGGCCAAAGCTCAAAAATCACCAATAGGATATGTGCAAATGAATTGGAAAATGAGTTTATATATATATATATATATAGGATTTTTTAACCGTTTTGAGTGTATGTTCCCACGGGTGGTTGGAGTGTTAGGCGCAGTATACTTGTATTCCCACACAAATGGTAATTCCTCTTATCATTTTAATTTAGTGTTTATTTTTTGATATCATATCTATTTGAACTTGACTCTTGCTTTCGTCTTGTAGGTAACGGGAACTTGGATGGTGACATGTCGACACACGGGCGTGTTAAGTACGACTTATAACTTCCCGGTTGGGGAACACATTACTTGGACTCTACGTTTTACACCTCTTCATGGCTAAAACGCTTCTCTAAGGGGGTAATATGTATGCAACCAAATTTGTAGGTGCTACATTGTCATAAAATAGATACAAAAGGTCCCAAATGATGATTCATGTCTTTTCCAAAGGTGTTCGGGCTCCTAAACCCCCTTGCAGCTTATATTTGTAGGCTAGTTTTTCTTACTTAGCCATCCTCTTATTTCCACATCGATTGTTTCAGCATGACCTTGGGAGCTCAAGAGCAATTGAAGTTCACGTGTTGATTTTATTTCATACAGAACCAATGTGTTATTGACCTATAGAAGTATGACTTGTAGGAGGCGATGAAAAAAAGGTTTTGAGGGACTACAAAGTCTAGGATTGATAAATACGGGATTTGTAAGATGAATCTAGATAGGGTATCATTGTTGGAGACTATCATAGCTCGTTTGGAGGCCAAGAAGGCCACATTCGTAGTTGAGAGAGATGGACGAGGTCAACATCTTGCCACCGTACAAACAAAGATTTTTCAAACTATAGGATTGTGATTGGTGTCAAAAGTAGTGAGAGGTCTTGCAAAAGGCCCTTGGGATTACTAGTCCTTCAATTTTAGGAGCTGAGCTATAGGAATGAGAGCTTAGGATAGTGGTCATATGGGGCCACCTGGTGGTGTTAGTTTGGCTAACTACCATTCATTATGCAATGAGCTCACTATTATGAGAAGATAATATAAAGCGGAGGCTACCCGATGAGCTTTGTTACATGGTGTATCGTACAAAGGTAGGTGGCACCAACAGGTAGTGTTGTGAGTGTTGGTAAAGTGCCAATAGGTCTAAATAGAGGACATGATAGAGGTCCTTGTGGTGAGTAGGGAAGCAATGCCCAAGGAGCATCTAGTTGATGGATGTCTAATTTACTCGGTGGATATGATGTTTTTGATCAATGCGGCTCTCTTAAGGCCTATATTTGATGTATATTTTTGGTATACAAAAGTTTTGAGACTCATGATGATGTATATTGATATATCCATGTGTGTGTGTGTGTGTGTGTGTTTGTGTGTGTGTGATTTTGAATCATGTTTTGTTGGCTTATTTTTATGTTTGATGTTTATAATGTAATGTTGGCATAGTTTTGATGTGACATTTTAGATGTGATTTAGATATATAGTTGTTGATCATGACGTTTGATGTGATGTTGAGATAGTTTCAATGTTATGTTTAGATATGATGTTGACATGTTGATCTTGATATATTTGATGTGATTTCAGAGGTAATATTGAGATTATGTATGGGTGTTGATTTGATATATGATATGTTAATTTTGTTTTTGATGTGATGTGACTTCAAATATAATGGTTTTGATGTTTATCAAAATGTATTTTAATCATGGTTGGGAATAAAATTTTAATTGCTTTCTTTTAGACTAGATTTGATGTATATGTGACACGATGGTAAATTGTATAATGAAGGCATTGCACTTTGCGGCCTTGTGACAAAATTTAACACATAATTAACAATAAATAATAACATGCAAGATCTTGGATACAGATGGAAGTGAATTTTTATACCTTATTAGAACACGGAAGGGTTGACATATGTATCCCGTATGGGAGAGTATGTTCTCATTTTGATTATTTTATAGGCTCATGCCCCTACTATATTTTATTGACGCAAATTGATCAATGCAGGAAGTTTGCTTTGAATGCGGGAAGCTTTCCTAGGATGTTTTTGATATTTTGATTTTTTTAAGGCTGGTTTATGTAGGTATCCTTTATATAATGAGATGGGCAGCCATGCTTCGAGGGAGTGGTCTACAATTTTGATTTTTATTTTGAATAGCCGTCCTTTGAGGGATATATCTATATTTTTATAGGCAGTTGTCCTTCGATGAATCAATTTGTTTTTGAAAATATGATTAATATATGTTCTTCAAGAAATCATTATATATTATGTGCATCCGTAGATATTCTTGATTTTTTATTTTTTTGCTAAGGGTAGGCCTAGTAGACCATTTTAAGGAGGGGAAAGGATGTTTTCACATACTACACATGTGTATCTCTTTAACTTGTTTTCAGCCGACATATAAAAGGTAAATGGATGAATGATTGTAGGGTTCCTCCCATCCGAGGAACTTATCCATGTGAAAGATGCGATGAATAAATCTATGGTGCTCATCTTTAAGGTTTTAGTTATAAGTCAATGACAAGATACCACATGCTTCAAATCATTAGGATGGTGAATAATAGGCTAGCTATGGAATAATATATTTATGTGACTAATGTCATGACGGTAGATGTGTATGGAACTCAAATAAGGAAACATCTAGTCTCAAGGCCCCAAAGTCTCAACAATGCCTTTTCCCCGAAACACCTAACAAAGAGGACTTGGAAAATCTTGTGAAGGTATCCATCGTGGTGAACGAGCAAGAAGGCTCTATGAAGATTAATATAGTCCCTATTGAGCAATTTCAGAGCAGTAAGGAAGTCGAGATAGATAATTAGCTGTGCATCATTAAGGAAACTTTGAACAAGGATTGTATGGTTAAAATCACTCCTTGGGGAGATGGTAATTCATTTGCAGATATACCTCCTTGCTCCAGCAACATATCAGCTGTTTCACCTACTTGCTTCAGCACCAAAACAGCTGATACACACACATCTGACAGGATTTAGAAAGAACATGAAAAGGGAGAAGTTACGCCTATCAAGGATGAGGAGGATCCAGATTCTGGATTCACAAAGGTCATTTCAAAAAAGAAAAAAAGAATGAAAGGATTTGAAATGATCCTAGAATCACTCTATAGTGATAAGAAAAAGAAAAAAGATAACTGGGACACCTCAACATCCAGAACAACTAGATCTTCTACTAGACGATTAGTTGACTTTGGAGGAAGCACAAAAAGAGGAAGACCCTCTAAAAAGGCTCTTAGATCTAAGAGAACGGAGAGGGACATTGCAGATGGCGTTCGGCGTCACACTAACCATCGAAATTCCAACCACCAATCATTCCAAATGAAGATTATTTCTTGGAACATCCGAGGCCTAAATGGAAACTCCAAGCAGAGAATCATCAAGGAATTATGAGATTCTAGTAATCCTAGTATTTTGATTCTGCAAGAAACTAAGATGAAAGCTAAGACCCTAGAAACTAATAAAAGAGTTTCTCGAGATAACTCTACGAAATGGTGACTGTTGAATCCCAAGGAGCTTCGGAGGGTCACAATCTTTGGGATAAAAGGCACTGTAATGGTATGCTTCTCAATGCTAGTATTAATCATCTTGCAATCAAATTTGTTGCTATTGAGAATAATGGTGAATGGATCCTTTCTAACATTTATGCCCCTAATACGGTCAGTGGTAGAAAGAAGCTTTGGGCTGACCTTAAAACATTTAGAAACCAGCATTGTTCTGCTAACTGGCTTATTATGGGGGATTTCAATTCCCCATTAAACCCAGGTGAAAAGTATGGTGGTATCTCCAAATTTTCTACTTGGTATGGAGGATTTTGCTGATTTTATTGTTGAACATAACCTCTTAGATGTGGATATTCATGGGAATAAATACACTTGGAATAATAGAAGGTTGGGAAAGGAGTTTATCCAGGTGGGATTGGATAGGGCACTAATTTCAGTGAGTGGATTCTCAGTCGAGACTTCCACCTCTCTTCCTTGCCCGAGTTGGATCGGATCACAATCCGATTGCTTTAAATTTTCTTAATTGGACTAGACCCACCAGAAGCTCATTCAAATTTGAAAATATGTGGATGGAGCATGACAATATCTATGACAAGATAAAAGAATGGTGGGGATGGAATGGTGAAGGCACTGCTCAATTTAGATTGGTTCAAAAGCTCAAAAATGTCAAAAAGCAAGTCAAAATCTGGAATAAAAGCATTTTTGGCAATGTGTTTGATAATAAAAAAAAGTTAAAACAAAAACTTCAGGATCTGGAAATAAAAATGGATACTATGGGGAGATCGGCTGAAGACGAAGTTAATGAAAAGAATATTCTTTCAGAGTTGCATACGATCTGCAGCAGAGAGGAATCTTTATGGAGACTTAAATCTAGAGCTATTTGGCTTAAAGAGGGAGACAGGAATACGAAGTTCTTTCATATGACCACTTTGAAGCACAGAGCCTGTAATAGGATCTTAGAAGTTTCTAAAAACAACGGAAATATCATAAAAGATCCCAATAGCATCAAGAAAGAAGCACTTGATTTCTATAAAAAACTTCTTGAGGAGAGGAATATCATCAACTCTGAAGCTATTTCTTTTATGTTGGAGGCCATTCCCCAAGATAAAATTAAGGAACAAAAATTTAGAAGTATCACCAAAGCGGTCATGCTTGAAGAGCTGCAAAACGTCAGATTGCTTTAGAGGGTGACAAGGCTCCTGGTCCGTATGGGTTCTCCATAAAATTTTTCCAAAAATTTTGGGAAATCTATTCGGAGGATCTTCTCAGAGCGGTGAATGAATTCTATAGAACGGGAAATATTTTGAAAGAGCTTAATAACACTCACATTGTGTTGGCCCCAAAAAAATGGATGCTAAAGATTTCAAAGACTTCAGACCTATCAGCCTTGTGAATGCCATATACAGAATTTTTACCAAAATTATTACTACTAGGCTTCAGCTCATTATGAATGAACTCATCTCAAGGCAGCAGAGTGGCTTCATCAAAGGTAGGATTATACAAGATGGAGTGATTATGGTTCACGAGACCATACATTCTATGGAAAATAATAAAAAGGCAAATATGGTCCTCAAGCTTGATATGAATAAAGCTTTTGACAAGGTCTCTTGGGTTTTCCTTGACAAAGTCTTAACAAAATTTGGGTTTCCAAAAAATTTAGAAGAATTATTAAGGCTTGTATCTCTACGGCCAAATTCTCAGTGGTAGTTAATGGTGAGCCTGTGAGTTTTTTCACTAGCAGCGAAAGGACTTAGGCAAGGGGACCCTATCTCCCCCTTGCTCTTCATTCTTTTGGCTGACAGCCTTAGTAGAAAAATTGGCAAAGCAGTTAATGACGGGCTTTTAAATGGCTCTAAGCCCACTTCCATCAGTCAAGTTGTCTCCCATCAGAAATTTGCGGACGACACTATCCTTCTTCTTCTGGCATCAGTCATTGAAGCCAAGGCTACCAAGGCTTTACTGCGGCTCTACGAATCTACTTCTGGGCAAGAGATCAATTATGATAAAAGCTCCATCTTCTTTTTCAACACTCCTGAGGAAAGGCAACTTAAAATTGCTAAAATTATGGGTTGTAAAATAAGTGCGCTTCCAGCCACTTACTTGGGCCTTCCTCTCGGCACTAGGAAAGTCTCTTGCAAGGTGTGGGATGATTTATTGGAGAGATTCCAAAAAAAAATGGCTGGTTGGAAAGGAGCCATTTTATCTAGTGCTGGTAAGTGCCTGCTCATTAAAAGTACTCTTCAAAATCTGCCCATTTATGTCATGTCGCTCTACAAGATCCCCTCTTCCTTCAGAGATAAGATTGAAAGGATTCAGAAAAAAAATTTATGGCAAGGCATGGAAGAGAAGTTCAAATTTCACTTAGTGGCTTGGGATAAGGTTTGCACCCCGAAGTTTATGGGAGGTCTGGGTATAAAAGATATTGAGAAAATGAATGAGGCCCTCATTGCTAAAATGGGCTAGAGAATGTTGTCTAAGAAACAACCCTAGATTGATTTAATCAAAGCAAAATACCTAAATCATCAAAATGTGTACTCTTTCCTACAAGATGAGCACCTCCCCTATGGTTCCATTTTTTGGAATAATCTGGTTAAAAGTAGAAATTTCATAAAGCAGGGCAGTAAATGGAAAGTGGGGGATGGTAGGGACATAAACTTCTGGGAGGATAATTGGTTTAATGGCAATCTCATGGATAGATTTGGGATTGTTAAGGACAGTCTTATAAGCAAGTATGGCATTAAAATCAAGGACTATATTGAGGGAAATGGTACCAGCAAGAATTGGAAAAAACTTACTGTGGAGAGAAATGATCTGATGTAAATTACTTCCTCCCTTCAAGATCAATTAGATCTTATTCCATTAAGTCAGCTGGATTCCAAGGATGAGCTGGTATGGAATAATTCCAATGATGGGAATTACTCTGTCAAAACTGGATATAATAATTTCTTCCACAGTAGTCAAACAGAGTTCAATTGGAATAAGATTTGGATGACTGAATTAACTCCTAAAATAAAAATTTTCCTTTGGTTGGCTATCAGAGGCAGGATTCTTACCACTAACAACCTGATGAGAAGAGGATTTATAATCCCTAATAGGTGTCATCTTTGTAAGAAAGATTCTGAGGATATCAGCCACCTGTTCATACATTGTGAGTATGCTACCAAAATATGGAGTTTTTCCCTCTCTAAATTTGAAGCTCTCTGGGTGGTGCCGAAGGATCTTAATCAGCTATGGACTCAATGGAACCCACCCTTTAGGCATTGTGTTGTCAAAAGGATCTGGAAACTGGTTATCCCTCATTTAATCTGGAGGATATGGAAGGATAGAAATGATATTATCTTCATAAATAAGAAGCAAAACTATAAAATTAGTATTGGTAAAATTTCTAATGGTATCAAAGAGAACATTGCTAGATTTAATCCCCCCAAGAACATGAGATATCTAGAGAATGAAGAACACATCTTATCCAATTGGCAGATTGGAAATGTCAATAGTCAGAGCAACCCCGGGAATAGCATTGATAGATCTTTGATTAAATGGCATCCTCCTGATTTTAATTGGTATAAGTTGAACTTTGATGGGGCCTCTAAGGGGAATCCCGGGATTACGGCAGGGGGAGGAGCGATACGGGATCATAAAGGTAATCTGATTGCTTGCGTATGCTGGGAAAATGGGAATTCAAACTAATCATTTTTCTGAAGCATTATCTGCTCTATGGGGCTTGAGAATTGCCCAGACTCAAAATATCCAGAACCTCATTATTGAAGGGGACTCCCTGAATATCATTAATCTCCTTAAACAGTGCTCATCTCCAAGTTGGAGCATCAAGGATTTTATCTCAGAGTCCATAAGTATTTGTCAAACATTCAATAACATCAGGATCATGCATACTTACCGGGAGGGTAATAAATTGGCAGATGCGCTAGCTAATTATGGCATTAATGTTAACCACACTATTTGGGATAATAATAGCATCCCTAAGCAACTTCAAAATAGCATTCATGCAGATTTCTATACGCACGCAATATCTTGAGCTGAGTTATGATTATTGGGTGTGGATCAGCATCAATAAAACTCCCACACGTGTTGACTTAAAAAATATGATTATGCAAATCATGTCAAATAATCAAGATAGTGTGAAGTATATGGGGAATTCCAAGTGGAGTTACATTGATTTGAAAATCGTGCATGCGGGCTGCACTAAGTCTGCTAAAAGTTAGATACAAGGCTCCACGGAAACCGAAGACAGTAGTAATGTGATTGATGACAGGGAGCGGGCTTTCAAAAAGACCGTTATTCCCACATGTGATTTTCCACAAGCTCAGATCAGTAGGCACACAGCCGTTAGTGGGATAAGCAACGGCTCTCATTTCCAACATTGTGTGGATTACAACAGTAAAAAGCAGATTGGCTTCAGCGCTCAAAAGGATTTGGGAATTTGTTGCAAAACAAATCAAGCACAATAAAGATGGGGGTCCCCTTGCCAAATTGAGCCTAGTGTGGACTCGGATCGGAAGGATAATATTGAGCTTTGGAGGATTCTCGGCAAGGGTGGCATCATCAACTTCATTGAGAAGATTCAGGGGGCATGATCAAAGCATCTCGGTGCATTTTGTGAAGGATTGGAAGGAGCGGACTATGGAATATGGGGGACGAAGATCTTGGTCAACGAGGAACTTATTGCTTTGAAGCGACCGGCCTTGGCTTAGAAATTACCATTTTTTAACAAAAGGGTCAACAGAGATGTTGAAGTGAGGAGATTTATGGAGGGATCCGAGAAGCGATCTACGTTACGGCGAACTGCTTGTTTGCTCGATCCCTCCGCCTTATGATGAGGTTACTCACATGATGATTCGGTTCATTTCCTTGGAAGGAAGGTTTATCACTTGTACCTACTAAGCACCTTTTCTTTCTTAACCACTTTCGTAGGAATCGCATGGTGGTTTGTTTCCCCATTACTTGCCGAACTCTCTTGAGCACTTCATTTTGGAGTTTCAAAAGCATACCTGTGTGGTTCCTTTGCACTGTGGGTTTATTTTATCTGCTGCATAAATGTTGTCTTCTTAAGTATCTTGGTCTCCCTTCCTCTCCTAGCTCGGTTCCTCCTCTGCCGGGTTGTCTTTGCTGCTAGCCCCGTTTCTCCATTCTCTGTCCCCACCACCGCATTGTCACCCCCGCCCCGGCCATCCAGATTCTTCTTCCATTCCCCTACTCGCTTCTCCCACCCCCACTTCACCTCCACCTCAACCAGACCACTGAGTCACCAAGGCTTCTAGAAAGCTTAACCTTGAGACTCTTCTTTGTGGGTAAGGGCCCTCATGAAATTGAAATTACACATGACCTACTAAATATAAGCGTGCCGAGTCCACGAGATGTGTATATGGAAAGCTCTCTAAAAGGGCCGGAAGCCTTAGAGGCTGATATGAAACTGTTGAAGGATGAGGTTAAGAACTTGGCAAAACAGAAAGGTAAGAGGAAGAAGGAGGAGGAGGTGGATATTGATAACAGCCAGATTGATGATATCTACAAGAAGCTGAACTCCTTAGACTCCCATTTAGGGAAGGCCAAAACTCATCATGATTACAATATGGCCATCTTTAGAGTGATTGAGGAGTTCATTGAGCAACATGTCAAAAGTGTCTCCAATCTCAGTGGAGTTCCGGAAACTCTTTGGGGCAATGATAAGGAAAGCAAAAGGACCATTGATCAGCTGGATAAGACTGACGCTGCCCACATGACAACTTTGGGTATGTTCAAATCCTAGAAGAATATCAAGACCAGCATCGACAAAGCTGCCAAGAAGTAGTTGTAGATGCTTTAGTTGTTCTTGTCTGTTTTTATGCTATTTTTTTGCGGTCTCTCTACTGCTTTTTTGCAGTGTTTTTGTTGTTTTGTCTTGTTTGGGTAGCTATTTTTTGGCTACTTTGGGCTTCATTGTCACATTTGGATTCTGATCCTTTTTATCTAGTTTTCATTCCTATTCTGGCTCCTAGGCCATCTTTTGTACTCAAGGGTATAGTCCCTTTCAAAAAACTATTTGCCAATAATAATAAAAATGATGGTTGATGTGTTAATATTAGAAAGGTCATAAGCAAAAGGAATTTAAAGGTTCCTTTTCAAGTGTATCGTTAAGGAGGCTAGACAATAGGCTCCCACCCATATTTGTGAGTAATGACATGTGGACCAATCTAGTTAGGGAAAACTTTCCAAACTTACTCCTTTCCGGAGTAGTGACATGTTTATTTTATTTTAGGATGATCACCAATGTTTAAGTCACACTCTTTGACATGTTTTTATATGCTCATTTGATGTGTTCTAGATACAAGCGATGATGTTTGAGAGCTCCTAGGTGACATTTATCTAGCAACTCAAGTTTTGTTAAGCGTTATCATCGATAAACCTCATTAAAAATGAAGTTTCGAGGGATATGTGAAGTGATGGGATCTAGATTTTGAGGGTAGAACCACCTTAGATTTGTAGAATAAAGAAAAGGGTGTAGCGCTGTAAGTGTATGGATGCTAGTTTAATAGGCCCAGAGGGAAAATGGGATTTGGAGATGTCAATTCTTTCCTACTTGGATGAAGGTTTTCATAAGGATTTTATTGAGTGTTTTGTTCAAGCTCCGGCTTGTCATTTACGTGTGGATAATAAGGTAATGAAAATATCACTTTATTTTTATTATGTCACATAATTTCTTAACTTCCTTATTCTTAAAAGATTTTCCATTATCAATGATATATTGATAGATAAAGTCGATAATTTTGTTTGCTTTAGTAAAGACCATGGGAATAGCATTTACCCATTTAGTGAAGTATTCAGTAGCTGTGATGATAGATTGATGTTGTTGTGATGAACGAGGGTTAATGAGACCAATGAGGTCAAGCCCCCATTGTGAAAAGGGCCACGAGATCTTGAGCGGACTACAAATCTGACTAGGTATGTGGATGAGATTGAAAAGTTGTTGACATTTAACGCATTTCTTGATGTATGTGCAACAATCTTGATTGAGAGTAAGCTAGTAATATCCCATCCACAGAATGTGTTTAGCGATAACCATGCGTTAAAGTGTCCCCCACATATGTCAATGTGGACTTCTAGGATATCTTTAGTGGATTCATGAGACTTGAGACATCGTAGAAAAAAGTCATTGAATCAGAATTTGTAGAGAACACCACCTACGATGACATATTAGGTAGTGCATTAGAGAAAAAAATCAATTATAATTATTTGATAGGACGAGAGAGTTTTAGAATCTAGGAATAGTCAAAATTTTGAGTATAGCAGAGAGGCCTATATGATTGTCTTCAATGAGATTGATAGAGGGATGTTCATTGGTGTGGGATATTTGATCCTATTTGTGCACAACAAATAACAATTTAGAGTCCTCCGTAGATAGGGGGTGAATGATGTGAGATAAGCCATGGTGTCCACAAATTTATTAGAAGATCATGGGACTGTTTGGATGGTGTAACGATCAAAAGCTTCCAAGAGGAATTTGACAATGGTTTTATTTTTTTGTAAAAAAATTGCATTGATAAATTCCTTTGAATTGGTTGATAATGAGTTGAGACTCTCCATAGATATCCAAAATTTGAACACCAAACATGATATCTTCTTGAAGACCCATGATAAGAGCTTCATATTTTTCATGTTATTATTACTTTAATTTTAATTTTAAGGATAGAGGGATAGGAGTCCCCCATGGAGGTATGATAATGATATTGGCACCTCCCCATTGTTGACACTTAGATTTATTGAAGAAAAGTTTCATTTTGATAGGAGTGTATTCTTGATCGATGGTGTTGATGGATTTATCTAGGGAATTATTTGTGAGGTAATTGATTGTTATGAAGAGCAGATTTGACAAGCTAATTAGTGATAGCTTGTCCCTTAATAGATTCTTGTGAGATGAATTCTAGATCAAACTTAGTCATGAGCATAAGACATCGTGTGATGTGGTCACTTTGTAATATGGTTTGGAATGAATGACTCTAAGGGGATTAAACTGGTGACAATGTAAGTCTTTTGATTAAGTAAAGGAGAATTTTGGAAGTTGTAAAGTACAAGGTACAATAAAACAAATTCTTCATTGTAATAGGTTTCATAATAGTGAAGATGTGGATTATATGATAAACGGAATGTTCATGACCTTTCTTGTCTCAATGAGTAATTATAACACCCAAGGCATGATCAATAGTGGATATGTATAGGTAGAATGGCTCCCCCTCACATGGATGTGTAAGTGTAAGTGGTGATAAAATATATTTCTTGCAGTATTCATAAGCCTTTTGACAATTGTTATTACATTTGAATTGCACATCCTTTCGAAGGAGATGGTGGAAATGTTGAAAACCATCTAAAAGTTGTGAAATGAAATAGTGTACTAATTGGATTCGGCCTTAAAGGCTACGAAGTTGTTTGAGGTTGATAGAGGAGGCATCTTAATGATGGATTTGATCTTGGAGTGGTCTACTTCAATGCCCCTAATAGAAATGATGAACCCTAGGAGCTTTCCGATGAGAACACCAAATACACACTTAGTAGGGTTAAGGCGAAAAAAATATTGGATGAGATGGGAAAAGATAATGTCCAAGACAATGAGATGGTCCCTAAGTTGTCTACATTTTTTGAGGATGCCATCAATGTATTCTTCCACGGTTTTATGGATGAGGTCATGGAATATATATGTCATTGCATGTTGATAAGTGGCCCCGTCATTTTTTATTCCAAAGGGCATAATGCGGTAGCATAAAGTCTGTCAAGGACTAATGAAGGATGTTTTATGTTGAATGTCGGTAAGAATGAGGATTTTATTATAGCCAAAGAATCCATCCATTAGGGATAACATTTCATGAATAGTGGTGAGGTCAATGAGTTGTTCGATGTTCAGAAGAGGAAAGTCATCTTTGGGGAAATCGAGGTTGAGGTCTCAATCATTTGTGTAAATGTGTAACTTTTCGAAGGTTTTGGTTACGGTATGATATTGAAATCCCATTGTGGATAATCAATGGGCGAAAGATGAAATTGGCGAGAAGGAGACGTTGTAACTCCTCTTTAATAAGGAGGGATACGCGAGGGTGAATCCTACGTAGCTTTTGTTTGAAAATCTTAGCGTTAGTAACAGTGATAATGTTTTGAAGGACAATTTTAGGTTCTATACCTATCATGCCATTATATGACCATGCAAAGGCTTGAATATGTTTAGAGAGGAAAGCAGTGAAATCCTGTAATTTTTCTTAATCTAAGGATTGGCCTACTTTAACTATGTGAGGGTCATGCGAGTTCCTATATTAATATCGATAGTGGATTCGTTAAGGATTCTTGAGGTGTTAGGTGGTAGAATCTTTTGAAGATAATGTTCCTCTCGATCCCATACGGAAAGGATAGAGGTTTAGTGATCATGGCATTGAAAGATGTCGATGGTAGAGGAGTCCTTATATCATTTCAAGTAATACAAGTGGGAGGATTTTAGTACCGTTGTTATTTTGATAAGTGGCCCTAAGGTAATAGTATTGACTAAAAAAATTATGACAGATGGAAATGGTGGCATCCATGTCCATGGGGTCATCTTGCGAAGGTGGAGAAGATGGTTCTACTTATATCACGAGATCTAGATGCAATGCTTGCGGAGGATTCCGAGGCCGGTTTTGAAACCTAATTCAGATTTTTCATGATACTTGTAAGAATGATGGAGGATTAGGTCATGAATACTATGTTCATAGCATCCAGGGCCAAATCCCTTCTAGACGCATTGATGGAGGTACATTTTTGCAAAGTCTTGATTATATAAAAGGAGAAATCTGATATGAACGAATTAATGTGACTTTGATTATTAGGACATGGGGAAGGATGATCGATCCCTCCATAGATGAGATTAGTTTTGAGATGTGGAGGGCTAAAGGAGATGACATCTCTAATGTTAGGTTCATACATGGGATGTTTATCAAATCTTTTGTACATCTTGGGTGTAGGAAGATAATTAAGGGTAAAGAGGTAATAGTACCTAGTGAAAAATGTTGCATGACATCATCGAAGGATTTTTCATCTGGTAATTTTGATGTGGCGATGGATGAACTGGTAGAGGTGTCATTAGAGGATCCTAAGTTTTTTTAGGACAAGCATTTCATTAGGTTGATACGTTATGTGAAATGATTTGAAAGGTTTTAGGTTGGTTGGAATAGTGAAGCTATTACCTTCATGTTCGTATTTTAGATAGTGATGGAGGGTAGATGGGATACAATGCATATTTTGTATCTCGGGTCATCCTAATAACATGTTGTATCAAAACTCTCCTTATACCGGATAGAAGAGATCATGGAGGGCCTTGACGCCAAATTTGATTGGTAGTATAAATGTGCCCAATATAGGAGCGACGATGTCGTTAAAGGCTCGCATCTGATGTAGGAAACCCGATTGATGATTGTGTTGGGTAATTTAATTTGATCAAAGACATGTGATGATATAATATTGATGTTGGCACCATTTTTGATCATAAATATATTAATGAGAGTATCATCAATTTGGGTGGTGATGAATAATAGAAGATCGTGATCTTCGAGTTACAAAGACAGATTTTGAAACTATCAAAATAAATATTTGTGGATAATTTGAGGGTACCATGCACTAGATTTGTGAACAGTGGGGATCATTTGAAGTTATTGATATGGATTGAAGTGCTTCAATCATGGATTGTTGATGTTGTGGTGAGGTTTAGACAAAATCGTAGAGGGACATCTTTACTGGAGCTTGATGGAGTTGTTTAATGATGGTATTTGATAAATAAGTTGTGGATTGGGTATATGAAGTGGTAAGGATGGATATATTGGCTTTAGAAGGTGTTAGATTATGTAATTTATGAGCGAGAGAGGGATGGATACCTTGGAATTGTTTTGATCTGAATATTTAGGTTCTTGTGCACAAGCTCTAGTAGTTATATGCACTACATCAATTTGATGAAGCGGGGATTTTCTAGAAGAGGCCTCGCCTTTGTTAGATGTAGATGTAAGATCGAGTGATAGTTTGGGTGTTCGGTTTTGAATGTTTCTTGGATTGTTTTGATTTGATTTGATTTCTCTAGATCTTCTAAGAGAAGCCTTTTGTTAGAAAAACTAAAAATGATAGCGTAGAGGGCTTTACAATCCACGATTGGAATGTCCTAGTGTTCGATGATAATCAAAATATGCTTAAAAATTTTACCATGAGGGCTTCCACCCCTGAGAGCCAGATGGCTTGAGAGGAGGAAGTTTTATGATAGATTGTTGGATGATTCTTTCAAGGGTTGAGGTTGAGATTGAGGGGATTTATGCTTTGTTTGATGGTATAGAGGTCAATGTTGAAGGGATCATTTATTATGTGACATATTTAGGTGTCGATTAGGGAATGGTCTTGGATTTTGTAATAGTGACAAAAAAATTGGATGAGGGTGTGGCCTGGAATAAAAGGCAATGACTTTAGATCTTGTACTTGATGTTGTCTAATGATTTATGTTTTTGGAAGGATGGATGGGAGTTCACGTAGTGGATTTTTTAATATTTTAGACGTAATGTTTGGTAACATGATTTTAGGAAGAGCTCTTCATGATTTGTATGATGGGTTATTTTTCTAAGGGTCTTGAAGAGGCCAGAGCTAAGTCTAAAGTAGATGTGATGGATGTGGATGGATTCATGGTCTTTTCAAAGGTAATATAATGGAGGTAATGTGATTTAGTGGGTGTTTTATGGCATAAACACTAAGTGTTGATGATGTTGATAATTTAAATGGCGTTTCTATACTAGAAATAATAGATGTTGACAGTGATGGATGGTTCGGATGATGCTTTTGTGGTAGGAGTGTTTCATGATGAAGGTGTGGATGATTGATCTTTGATATTGTTAATAGTGTGGTGAGAGTGGACGACGTTAGATTGGGGTTGACTAGTGGATGGGGCATGGTTTGGAAAGGGTTGTTTGAAGACATAAGTTTTTATTCGGAGGTGCATTTGGGTTATCTAGTTACAACTCACCTTTGTCGATAAGGTCTTGAAGGACATTTCTAAATGAACAACACCTTTTGATGTTGTGACCCTTGACCCAATGGTATTTATAGTAATCATTATTTCAATCTTGAGAAGTCTTTAAGAAAAAATGTATCAATGGGGCATATAGGAGGAAGGGTGATCATACATGCAACTAATATTTTATCGAAAACCATGTTGTAGGATTCACTAATGGGTGTATAATTACATTGAGGATGTCTATGTTCATATTTGAGCATTCCTTGGAAGTGGATTTTACGAAACCATGTTTTCTAAATTTTTAGATTTATCATGACTAGAAGATGGTTTGAACGAGGACTCCAGTTTAGGCTTCTTTGATCTGATTTTTACCCTACCATCCTCGAGAGCGTGGAGTTCTAGTTTTCAATCCATGGTAAATACTTTCTAAAATGTTTGGAAAGATTGAATTTGGAGTGTTGATGATATATGTTTAGCACGATCGAGAAAAATAGTTCGATTAATTATTTTTGTTGGAGGAAGAAGGGTAATCAATTAATAATACCCCTACAATGAGAGACAAAATATACAATAGATTCATCTTTGAATTGTTTGATGGTGTAAAGATCGGTAATGGTGACTTTATGGGTGATGTTAATTGAGAAATGTTCTAAAAAAGTTGTGCAAGTTATGCAAAGGAGAAGAGTGAGTATTGCATGGATACTATTATACCAATCTAATGTAGGTCCAACTAAGGACATATGGAATTTCCTTAGCATGAGGTCTTGGTTGAGTGTGATAAGATAACAAGAATGATGAAAGGCTTGAATGGTTTGTTGAGGGTCATCTTTACTATAGAATTTAAGGAACTTTGGTAGTTCCCAGTGTGGAGGGTACACTTTGTATGATATGAAGGCATAGATGGATTCGTTGCAAATTTGTTCATAAGATAGCATGTTGTTAGGACCCATAGAAGTAGCTTCTAGAATTGAGATTGTATTCATGAGCACTTGTAAAGGATCACTTTTTGGTGGTTATTGGGGTTGAACGACAATGAGTTTGGTTGATTATATGTGTGCATATTTTTGTTGATATGGATGATATAGTAAAGGGATATTATGCTGAAGTGGAGCACTCATGGGAATGTTGTGTGTCAATCGTGAAACTAAAGGTTGTGACTGTTGGATATATTGATACAGGATAGGCATTGAAGTGTTTATAAGGGGATACGACTACTAAGGTATATATTGGGATGGGTTGGAAGTATGGAAAAAGGGTTGAGACTTGTTGGGTATATGCTAAAAGGGGATGGAAGTATAGATGAAGGATTAAGATTTTTGTGATATGTATTGAGGTGAGACAGAGGTGTTAATGAATGTATGGGATAGTTGAGGTATGTAATGAGAGGGGATTTGTGAAACAAGGGCGGTTGATATCTATTGTGAAGAAGGGTGAATGTTAGAGATAGAACTTGTATTGATGAGGGGTATCGATGTTGGGATGGACATGACCACGTTTTGAATGGATGACATGGATTTTTGTGAATAATTAGGTTCATACACACTAATTGGATGGCTATCAAGCTTATAGGAGGTGTTTGGAGAGTACTAGAGACTATAGGACCATAGGTGGAAGAAGATGTGTTGATGTTATTTTGTGAGGATGAGGAGCCAAATGAGATATCTGGTGAGGATGATGGTTGTTGGTTGGTTGTATCTTGTGACAAAACAACATTAAGATCAAAAGTAATGATGGGGGCGATGATGTGGTATTTGATGTTCTGACCCACCAACAGTAGTGGAATAAGCTGGATTTTTTTAATAATTGGCTTGTGATTAGGGTTGAAAAGTTGGGAAAGGTAACAAGTGAGATTAGAAATGGGAGATCATTGATCGTTGTGGGTTGTTAGAGCAAAAGTTTTGGGAAGCAAGATATGCATTCAAGGCCACATAATCCAAAATCTCTGTGAATATTGGATCATCGTTATTGAAGAAATAGGGAATAGGTGGATCGGGGATTTCGATGTGCCCAATTGGTTGTTATGAGAGTGTGGAGATTTGTTCTTGCTTGTTGGTGGTGATGAAGATGATTGATATTGATCAATTAAGTGTGGAATGTCATCAAGGAGAGACTAGACATTTTTAAGGATTGTTAGAAGCATTCGGTCATGTTTTTGGAGTTTTGTAGATGAGATTGTTATCTAAATAGGACCATGAAATAAACAAACAACTACTGAAAATAAAAAGGAACAAGATGGTTCATTACAATCACACAAAAAATTCACAAAAGAATTTTTTTAATTATCTTGATTAAATTAAGAAAAGATGAAATGTGAAAAAATGGTTGAGAGGGTACTAGGAAATGACAATCTAAGGTTGGTTTCAGGTGATGTTAAAAGATGAATTCCTCAATATACCCAAAGGTACGTGAAGCCCAACTATGTTGGTGTCGATGAGCATTGTATTGGGGCCTACCCCCTCACTTCATGGTCTTGCTGTGATAAGGGTTTTGGGTGCTTAGACAATATACCACTCACCAACTTATTTATACTTGGCCAAAACACTGAGTCGACTTATCCCCTTGGTGATGAAATCCAAGTAGGTCCTCCTAGGAAGGAGTATTTAAATGTGAGTTATGTTTGATGTGGTTTGGTTGTGTGTGAAGGGAGTTTAATGGATGTAATTCTATAAACCCATAATTAATTTCTATATGATAAAACAAATTTGAGTGTTCATTTTAAATACCAAAGGAAATTTTGACTCAATGAGAACAAACACGTAAATGTAATGTTGAAAGAAAATGATGAAAGAAAAGAGTGTACTGTGATCACTTTTCCTTTTTAATTTTATTTTTGATTTTTAATTTTTAAGTAGCAACATCAACAATAACTTTCTCCAAGCTTAAAATTTAGATGGAATAGACAAGAAAAGAAATGGAAACTAAAATGAAAATCTAAATGAAAAGGGGACTAGCAGTCCCATCAGTGTGTCGGTATGTTTAAGGTAGTTTTCATTTTAGTACTATCAAATATAGAAAGTACCTAAAATGCAAAATAAACAGGGTTTACTTATACCTGCATTGGATTGCAATATCGGGATGATGGAATGTAGACGATGTGAGAATTATCCTTCTTTCGTTAAGTGAAGAGACTTGCAAGAAAATACAGATAAACAAAATATATCTAATAAATGGGATAACTATTTACTTGGTATAGGCTGATCTCAATAATCCAAAGGGACTTCCTTGAAGAGTGTCAACTCATTGATGCAATTAATTTGATTTGATAAACATAATATAAATGTAAAAAAACAAGGAAGATAGAACTTGAGATGGATATGGAGGTCCTATTCAGCTTCGTAGGTAGCCTAGACTAGGGCTGTGGCGAGCTCGAAGTCTTTGAAGTAATTTTACTAATAATCCTTAGTTTATTCTTGTATTTCTTTAAGGATCTCAAATATTGCTTCCATGTCCTTGAATCTTGGTGAAAATGCTGGTACATAAGGTGAGCTCATGGAGGATGTCAAATTGTTCCCACACGAATGATTTCTCGATGATCGAAAGATTGTAAATGTTGGTAATGGGATGAGAAATACTTAGCACAATCATCTATAGGAGAAACATCTTGAAAACAGACAGATTAAAACCAAATGGATAGATAAAAGATGATAAAATGTAATGACTAATAAAAGTGACTATATTGACAGTAATCACAGGTGATTCATAAAAATCATGGATGATTTGGGATAATTGTTGGTGATTAAAGGGATCATAGGTGAAGTCTTTCAAAACATTGATGTTTGAAAAAATGCTAAATCAAAGAAAAAAGAGACTAAAATTCTTGATTTGACCTTGTTTTTTATGCGTAAATAAAACGAAAATAAGAATAGATGGATGTGAGCTTACCATTGACATGAAAATGGACTGATATGGTTGTAAATGCTTATAGGAACTTGAGTTTTTAGTGGTGTCTTATTTAATTGTGGTGTGACAAGGGCCTTGGAGATGTCTGAATGCATGAAACAATGTGGTCTAGCTTCCTGGAGAAATAAAGCTTTGCTACAAATATTTTGGGATCCTGAAACAAGAGCTTTAAGCTTCTATTTATAATCATTGGCGATTTGTTAGGGTCATTGACGATCTTGAAATTATGGGGAAAACAACTTGGAAGTGGTTTTAACCACTTCCAACTTAGGCTTTCACATGTGAGGATATGAGGTGAGAAGGTTAAGATGTTAGGAGGTTGGGTAATGGGGATAAAAATGGGTTTATATGGGTTAGGGATGGTTAAAGAGGTTAAATGAGATTTATGGAGGGTAAAAGTATGATTTTATAGGAGTGAGGATAGTGACTTAGGTTATGCTTTTAGAATGATTGGTTTAATGTCTTAATGTGCATGGGGTGTAGGTGGGTTACACATGGTGACGAAAACTCGATGTCTACACCTACATGTAGCTTCACGAAGGAAATAAGAGTCAAATACAATATAGCATAGGGTAAACACACAACGGTTGTACATTTAGTTATAGTACCACTGCAACCGAACCAAACTTTCATATTCTATGATCCTTCATTAGAAAGGGTTGGTTGTGTGCATTCTTTAGCTTTTGAACTCAAATCCTCAACTATAGCTACTAAATAAAAATGAGATTAGATGATCATGCGACATACTTTTGCATATGTTATGTTGTATAGGTATCTATCCTATCAAAGTGTATTTAATAATTTATAAGATTGTATTTGTATTGTTTTTATGGTATATAGTTATAAATACTCTTCTTTTTATTCAAATCTTTAAAATGTTGCAACTTATGCAACTCTTTTATTTTTATTTATATCTTCAACATAATGGTGGGGGTGAGACTCGAATGGTAAGGAGATCAATGAAGGGTAGAGGAATTACCATGGTACTTGGATGTATTTGGATTCTATCCCATAACCTAGTGCATGCTTGTTTGTGGAGGAGACAAATCACACCCACATATATAGGAGATCTATGAAAAGTCATAGAAACTATCTTGGAGATGAATGTGGTAGGATATTTTGAAAATTCAGAACATGTATTAAGTGAGGTGGATAAAGAGGAGAAATAATTATTCCTTTACCACCATAGTGAAAATTTTGTAGTGGAATTTGGACTATTAAACATGTTCCCCTTGGAAATTGTTGGATTTATGGAGAACCCTCATGTTTGTGTTGATTCCCACACTTTGTAACAAAGATTATCTCCAAGATTGTTGAAGCCAAAATGGTGTGAGAGATGCAAATAGGCTCCATCATTTTTAAAAATCTCATTATTATTGTAGATATTATTAGTAATGCTATGTAAAGCAATATGTAGACATATGTTAGCATTATAACAAGGTGCATTTTGTCACACCTTAAGTGATAAATAAGGGACCATGTTTTATTTCCAATTTTTGAAAATAGTTTTTTCAAAGTGTTTCGATATCTAGACCATGTTGTTGACTTCATACAAGAGACCATATAGTCCACAATGTCCATTATATTTCATGACATTGAACTCTTTCCAATTAACTTGTGCATTATCTAAGCAAAAAAATGTTGACACATGTATTACAAAATTGTCATGTCAAAATGAAATTACAAAATAACTTTAAATTAACATCTATTCGACATAGTTTGCAACTCATGTGCAAACGTTGGTACTATTATTTGATTTCTGTAGGATTTTTGGTGTGGGTTGTCCATCTGCTATGCTTGGAGGGATGTGCATAACCTATTTAAACCTCTATAACACAAGCTGGAATTATGGTGGAAAAGGTGAAATGATCGGCCATTAAGAATTTTCCTATATATTTTTCTTTCTAGGCCATTGACTGCATTGATATGGATTTTTATGCACATACATTGTTCACTTTGAAAAGCTCATGTTTTTGCATAGGCCTTTGAAATGGAAGAGTATGATGTGTGCTATTGAGA
Organism: Taxus wallichiana var. yunnanensis; assembly: GCA_018340775.1. NCBI lineage: Eukaryota > Viridiplantae > Streptophyta > Pinopsida > Cupressales > Taxaceae > Taxus > Taxus wallichiana. Next base: position 761,134,727 of record CM031234.1, read on the forward strand.
GGTATATAAAGTGATGGGAGAAAGTGTCAAAAAGAGTTGTCTGAGCATCCAAATTTGGAGATTGCATCATGTTGGGAACCACTAGGATGGGAAAGGATGAAGCAACCTTCCTTTTGAGCCATATGATGGGCACTTAAGTGTAATGTCCCCTTTTTCAAATAAAAATTAAAATAAGGGAAATTTGATTTGCACATATGGATTTAAAAATCAAAATATATTTTATTTGTGCAAATCAAAATAAGAGAGAGAAATCAATTTACCTTGGGATAATTAATAATGTTTGGAGGTAAATAAATTAATAAATAAAGTTATATTTTTTGGAGGATGGTTTACTATCTCTTTGGGCACATTTATCTATATTTTTGGCATGGGTCGATTCCTTTTGGGCATCAAGTTTAAATATTAAATTCTACTTTGTGTTTTATTTCTAAATATCGCATTGGGAATTAACTTTCACATTGGAGTTTGTCTTTCAGGTTATTTAAAATTAAAGGCTCTCATCTCTAGACTATGGCACCAAAATGGAGAAGGAACCTTGGAGATTGAACAAGGAATATCTATAAAAGAAGATGAGGGGCAACCCTTTTCACATGTTGACGGTTATTATAACTTATCTTCATGCTTGAAGAGGGATGAATGCCCACTAGTGATAAAAAAAAAAAGGTGTTCATCAATACCACCAATTGTGAAGTGTGTGTGCCCTTTGAGAGATTTGAATTGATGAGTTATTTGCATTTATATTCCATATATGTGAGTCACCATTTTTAGAGAGTGCATGAGCTTGTTTGGTGAGGGTTTTGTGAGTTTTGTGTGAAGATTTCAATCTGATTTTAGTAGCTGGTTATTGTGCATCAAGTCGACTTGTTTGGGAGGTATTTGTGGTGCAAATTGGTGGTATTTGAAGCAAGTTTAAATCTGATATTTTCCAGCATACTTTTCTAATTGATATGGCCATGATTTGATCAATTTTTAGCTTGCATATGTTGTTGGAAATTACCTTTGTTGAATCGACTTGTGTAGAGGTATTTTGGCAATCATTGGAAGGGTTTTCTAATAGTTTATGAGTTGTTGTCATAAATCATTTATTGCAGATATGAAAATAACATTTTTGGGCTAGAAAGTGAAGGGGAAGAGCTAGAATTAATTTAAATATTTTTCCCTAACCCTAGCAACTTGATTTGCAGATTTGGGGGCAGATTTGAGTGGGTTTCAGTGGGTTAAAAATTTAGATTGTTAGTTCATTTGAAAGCTCATAATTTTATCTTCCTTCTGCAATTTATTTCATTCAAAAAGATTAAATATTGAGGGAGATTAATTTTTGAAGTTTGCAGTCATTTTCAACATATTTTAATTTATTTTACTACTTTTGCAATTTAATTGGTTAAAGAAGTGTTAATTCTGACTAGTTAGCCCATCTAAACCCTTACCTTGGCTCACTCTAACCCCATTTGGGTTGTATTGAAGCCGACACTAGGTTAGTTGAGGTGAACCTAGAAGGGTTTCTCTTCTAAGTTTACTTCCATTACAAGTAGTTTAGTAGAATTTAATTAATATCCCAAAAGGGGATATTACAGTGGTATCAGAGTTTTCCTTCCTCTTTTCATGTGGGTGATTTTTGAATGCAGGGTGATAAGGAGTTCAAGTATTATAAGAGGAGAAATAAGGGAAACATGGATGAAGGGGCATTCACGTTGGATCAAGTAAGATTCCTACAAGAGTTGATGCAAGGGTGTGGTTTGGAGCTTCAAAAACCATGAGTGAACAAATGACCAAGCTCATCACGAAGCTTTGGGAAATGGAAAATCGCCAAACTCCAATGGAGAAGGGAGTTCCCATAGTGGGGAAAAGAATTCAACACAACCCCCACCTAAGTTCTTCAAGGGCACCTTCCTTCCTAAGTAAAATCATAGGGCAATTGAAGAGCCATCAATGGTAGAGACCATTGAGGCATGTAACAAGGAATATGGTACTTTACATCTGGCTCAATGGATGTACTTATTTTTGATGAGTTTTGTGCCTTGTAAATGGGGAACAAGACCAAGAGAACCCACAAGCAACCCCATATGGATGTTCAACAAAGGTTGGGTAAGGTTTCACTCCCTAACTTTGATGGCTCTAGTACTATTATAGTAAGAGCTTGGCTGCAAAAGATGGAGACCTACTTCTCCCTCAACCCCATGCAAGAAGAATAGGCCCTCAAATTTGTTACTCTTCACTTAGAAGGCATGGCACATGAGTGGTGGTTTCATGGTATGCACACACAAGGCCATGACATGATCCACACAATGGAATAATTTAGTCAAAGGATCATGGAGAGATTTGATAGAAGGGATCTGGAACTTCATTTTAGAGAATTGGCACAACTAAAACAAGTGGGAAGTGTTGATGAGTATGTGATGGAATTTTAGATAATTGTAGTCATGGTTTCCAATGTCAGTGAAAAAAGGTTGGTTGTCCTCTTTACATAAGGCTTGATGGAGCCCTTAAAAGGTTTGGTAAGAGTTTTTAACCCCACTACTTTGCAAGATTGTATTACTAAATCTCTAGATTTAGAATGTGCAACTTATAGAGGGGATTATGGGCCTAAAGGGCAGCGTTCTAATGTTCCACAACCACTGTCCAAAAGTGGATTTAGAGGGCAGCCAATGTATGATTTACAACAGCCCACAAAGGTGCTAGGAGGGCAGCCCCTTGGGTCATCAAAAGAGGCCCCAAAAAGGCCAAATCAGCCCTATGTACTGCACGTTGGAAAAGTGACAGTGAGCTTGAGAATCAACAAGTAACTCTTCTGCGTACCCGACCTCCCGAGGTCGTGCCGAGACAGCCGGTGTGGGTAGAATGTGCAGGCAAACTAGTTAGGCAGTCTAATGTCTTCGACACGCACTAATGGTATTTGCGAATCTAAGGCAAAGAAGGCCCTTCTAACTTGGACTGGTGTGATAGATCGATCAGCGAGGATGACTGCTCGAAGGCTCCAATCAATATCGAGCTCTGGCGTGATTCGATCTATGGGTTGTGGGATGCGTGGAAAATGACCCGGGATGGTTTCGTGTATTTCTCCTGATAGGGTCATATGGTGAATATAGTCAACTCTATGGACGATTCTCTGGCCTAGTCCAAAATTCTCTAGCTTCGTTGGCTATTGTGTCTAGTAGGGATAACTGTTGAATGATGAGAGGTGGAATCGGAGTAGACTGAAATACTAATTTACGTAGGCCAGTGTCTATGTCTAATTCTCTTATGGATTCGTTAGGCTGTGGGATCTGTGGATCACAACCATAGACTCTTGGTTGTTGCGGTCCCGTTATGGTCATACGGGAGATCAAGTTCTGATTCCTAGTATCCAGTAGTCGTAAGCTTTTTCAGCTTCTATGTTTAGAACCAACAGTTGTGCGATCTTCTCGAATACCTTACAGGGCGTTATCGCAACTTGGAATTTTAAGCTGTATCTATATCTACTAGGGTGTCTCCAGCGTACTTGGTGGGAACTTAAGGATCACACCCGAATGTTTGTTCTCTTTCGAGCCCTTCTACTGATCATGTGGGTATTTTCTAGGGTAATCTGTAGTTTGGCTGATTTGACCAAAACAGATATGTTTGGTCGTCTTCGATGTTTAACCCTCTCAATCGTGTCCCGATCTGGTTGGAAGTCCATTTGTTGTTTGGAAGACTTGTATCCTAAGGTTTTGGTCAATGTCAGTTATTACCACTACGGTATTGGGCTGGGGCACAATTGGCTCGAAAATGTATTCCCTGGGCTCCCTAGGTCCCGTAATTGTCATGCAAAAGCAGTAATGAAACAAACTATAATAAAGTAAAATCTAAGTGCACTTCTAGCATATATAATTTCTTTTTGTATTTTCTGGCAATTTATAAGAAAGCAGCTATTTAAAAATATTTAGAATTGACAACTAAACTAACAACGTAAAACAAACAAAATAGCCGAGTGTAGCTATTTGTCTGTGCGATTTCGTATATCTATTCTAAACAACGAAATAACTAATCTATCTGCAAGATTCTCGATCCTACCTCAGAAGTGAGGAATGAATCATAGTTTCTCAGAAACTATCAATCCCCACAACCTCCCTGGCAATATCGAGAATGGAAATAACTGAAATAAAGTGATTAACTACTTTATTTGATAAGTTCTAACTAAAACTTTGAAAGATGGAACCTGGATTTCGCAGCAGGTGGCGAATCGACGGTGTGTGTGTTCTTGTTCCCTCGGTATGATCTCTTCGTTCTTTATGCTCACGTGAATCCAGAAAAGCGTGGAATGCTTGCATCAACAGGAATAGATATTTGGATCAATGGACAGCCTTCAGAATGCAGACAGAATAGAATGCGGATAGGAGAGGGATAGCGCAAGAGTACAGAGCTTGGCCTATGCAATTCCTAGCGGGGTCTACTGCAAATCATGCAACAAAAGCGTCCAGAACCTGAAACTAGTCTGTATGAAGAGCAAAACCTGCAACTTTAATGGCTGCCTAGACTATTCTACTCCAAAACAATAATACTGTTTGCACAAGTTGGATCTGTGGCTTACCAACAGCAACACAAAGCTAAAACAAACCTGCAACAAACTATGCTACCAATCCTAAGCAAACTAAAAGGACCACAGCACTGAAAACATGAAAGTTGGAGTGAAAATGGTGGCCCAAATAATGTTTGCACTTGCACAAGTTGGATATGTGGCTTACCAGCTGCAACACAATACTAACCAAAGCACTCAATGAGAAAACTAAGAATCCTAAGCAAAGGAAAACTAAAACTGCTGTAACAAGAAATTCAAAAGCAAACTTTGGAGCAAAATTCAGAGGCCATTTGCATGTGCACAAACCATGCATTTATAGGAATCCAAACATCCAAAAATCAAATCCAAACTGAACTCCTAAACATTAAACAAAAGAAAAACACTATTCCAGGGGACCAAAAACATTAATGCATGCTCAAGTCGGCAAGAAAAGCTGGTGAGTCGTGATATTTCACGCGGGTCGCGTCAAAAGAGCGTTCTGGAAAATGCGCACAGGACCGCCGCCCTACTCGGGCGCGATTCTGAGACCGCCGCCCTGTTCAGGGCGGCGGTTTCGTCACTGAAGACCAAAAAGCCAAGAAAAGAGGGAAAAATAGGGAAAACAAAGCACGCGGGGGCTAAGCGGGGCATGCGGGATGTTAACGCATATCTGTAAAGCTTCTCTGGATCCCGAACACCTTGCGAAGAGACCTGTATCATCATTGGGGCACTTATTACACCGTTCCGCAGTACAGTACCTTACAATTTTGGGTACGTACATATTGCCCCCTCGGAGAAGCGTTTTAGCCATGAAGAGGCATAAAACGGTGGGTCCGAGTATGGCAGTCCCGAAATGGGAAGTTAGAAGTTATACCTTACACGTCCGTGTGTCGAAATGACGCCATCCAAAATTCCCGCCACCTGCAAAATGAAAAGAGAACTCAAGTGCAGATAGATACAATAATTTGGAAAATAAACGCTAAAACAATAGGGGAAGAGGACGTACCATTAGTGCGAGGATAGAAACTTACCTCCGTCAGCGCTCCGAACCTGCGAAAAAGCCATTTTAAAACGAAACAGAAGGATATATATATGAAAGTGGGCCCATTTTCCTATTCATTTGCGCGAGTCGATTTGATAGATTTTGAGCTCTGGGGCCCACGGTAACGGTTTCTCACGCGAGTAGCGTCAAAACGTCCACAGCGAGATAGTGATCATGCCTCCACGTGCGGAACGCCACCCCGCGAGATCACAGGTTGGTTTTTCTTCAATTTTGTGCTTTTCCCTCTTCAATTTTAAAATGCTAAATTTGTTGTAATGGGGGGGTCATTTTTGAAAATGTTAGGTTTAAAAGGTCCGTCTAGGGGGGGCGCCTACTGGGTAGGCTTTGTTTTTAGCTAAAACGGTCGTTTTTTGCGTTTTTTGGACTTTTTAGGGTTAAAAACCCGCGCGGGTTTTCGGACCGCGACCGCCGCCCTGGCCAGGGCGGCGGTTACATGACCGCCCCCGATCGGGCGGCGGCATTCTGAGACCACCACCTTTAAGGCGGCGGTTACAAAACCGCCCCCCTGCTCAGGGCGGCGGTTTTGCACAGAATGCAACAGAGCTTGTTTTGGAGACTTATACTTATATTTTCTTGCATTTCTGTATGTTTTTGCGATTCTCCCGATATCGTTTAGATACTAACTTACTCTGTTTTGTGTGTTTTTGGGTGTACGCAGGCGAAGGAGGAGTATATTAGATGGAGCCGGGAGAGAGAGTGTGACTGGCTGCCCGGGGTATTGGATGCCCTTTCAGCAGATGAGGAGGACACATTGCAGAGGGCCGGCATATTGCGGATATCGCGTGTGCCTCACGTTGCTCCGTCTAGTCACATACTCTGTGACTTATTCTCATACTGGGATGCAGATCGGAACACTTTCCGATTGCCAGGGGTCCGTGGTGAGTGGACCATTACATTAGAGGACGTCTACCGCATTCTGGGGGTCCCGATCATTGGGAGGAGACTCACACTAGAGACAGCAGGCTCACGGGCACAGATTGCACAGTGGGCGACATATATGGGAGATGCAGCTATTTCCACGGGGCCGAAGAAGGGAGTGAGAGTTAGATCCATTCCTTCTTTGCCCATCCCCGTATTTCGACAGGCCATCATGGGGATCCTTGCCTCGAGACTGATCGGGGACAAGGGAGGTGACACTTTGTTATATTGTTGGGCCCCCATCATTGCACAGATAGAGGGGCATGGCCGGATATACGCCTGGGGGGCAGACATCTTGGGGACCACCTATCACGACTTATACAGGGTGGTCCGTTTACAGGGACAGTCTTTGAGTCACCCTACTCTAGTTATGAGTTGGGTGTATGAGCGCTTCATTCCCTATGGCAGAGGCGTGGAGGTGGCAGATCCTGGGGCTGTGAGGGCAGCCAGGTGGTCAGATATGTCGGTGCTTAGAGCACCTCATCAGCCAGTAGCTTCCCTTACTATAGCAGACATGGAGGCCACACCGTACCAGCTTATGGCCGGCGTATGGGGAGAGGAGGCCATGACATTGGTCTCCTGCTCCATCACAGGGCAGCTTATTGACCGTGTGGGACGGGTAGAGGTACATCCTTTCAGCAGAGTTCCTCAGCAGTTCGGCCTCCCATATGTGGGCATGCTTCCTCCAGTAGCACCAGTTTACAGATCAGTTCGGGAGGCTAGAGGGGGGCCTAGAGGCCGTGGTTGGACAGTGGTTACCCCTGGCATTCCTATTGCAGCCAGGGGGATAGTTCGGGCCAGAGGGAGAGCTGGTGCGCCTCGGGCACCTTTACTTCGGATTACCGCGGGTCCTGCTCATAGTAGTGATGACCCTATAGATATTGACTCCGATTCTGAGGAGTCCACAGAGGGAGGGTCGGAGGAGCAGACGGATGAGAGTGATCCTGAGTGGCATGACACTCAGGATATCATGCAGGCGGAGAGGGCGGAGCAGAGCGCAGAGAGAGAGACTCTGGTTTCCGAGGAGCCACTCTCCCGGGGCCATGGTGGAGATGATGAGTCCGTTGCGGGGCGTCATGTTGCCCCAACTACAGGAGCAGCTCCTCAGTCGGCAGCGGCATCTGCAGCGGGTCCTGGCCCTAGTGACCCATCTTGGAGGCTCGGTGATCCGAGTAAGTTATCTTCTCCTCCTTTGCAGTGTTAATTTGATTTAGGACTTGTTTTAACTGCTATCTCTCCTTATATTGGTATCCTGTATATTTTAGCCTCTTGCCTAATTTCTAATTCGTCTTTCCTCTTTGTTTTGCAGAGACCGTTGACGAGTGGCGGGATCTAATCCGTAGGGTATGTACTGATTCTCTGATGATCCCTATGGATAAGACCCGTGCGGAGCTATCTGTAGATGCCGGGGAGCCCTCAGCAGCCGGCAGGCACACCGACGTCTTCGCTCCCGTTTGGCATGTGGCCAAGATGGTGTCGACTCTCCGTACAGAGTTGGCAGGCTATAGGACAGCCGAGCGCCTTATGAGGAGCCGTTCTCATGGCGAGACCACGACCGCTCCTCGGGACCCTGAGCCCTCCGTCCATTCAGAGCGCCAGCGTAGCCGGAGTCCTAGGCGAGGGCGCGCACCTTCAGCGGGATCGCGTAGGGGTTGAGAGGCCACTTGGCCCCTATGCATCTTTTGTGTTATAGATTCTTTTGTGTATTACGGGCTCTTTGAGCGTTTTGACCATGCCTAGTGCATGATGGCATTGTATACAAATATTGACTATTTATATATATGCGCCGATTTTGGATCAAAACTTTGTCACTTGGGTCTTCCCTTTCTGTTTCCAGCTTATTCGTGTATACTACGATGTATGTTTTATATGCTTTCTAGAATGTATGCAATGGAAAACAGATGATGCAAATGTTTGCTTTCTTTTTGTGTTTCATGATGCTGATACATGATATTGTAGATATATTGTGATCTTGAATCTTAACTTTTGTTTAGCAATTTGGATACCTCATGATTTGTTTTGGCAAAGTGATGAGAACAACCAGTATGATGAACAGATTAATTTGCCCCACTCCTAACTCCACGCAACTAGTAAGATGCGAGGGCTCATCACCAAGAGCCAAGAAGGGCGCAAGTTATGAAATGTGATGAAGTGATAGTGATGAAAGACAGACGAAGTTTTGGTGGAACCAAATGAAAACTACAAGTTTATTCTACCTGAATGACTTCATAGTTTTGGATGCAACTTGCTTTGCGGTTTATCCAGACTTAGACCCGTAGATGGCCACATAGCAGACAAAATCTGGGTTTTTAGGATTTTTAACTCTTTTTGGAATTTTGAATATCTGATTCATTCGTTATTGACTCAAAGTTTGAATTGATTGTTTATGACCTTTCAACATTTACTTTGTTTAGAGGACCCCCTACACTTTGCCCCGTGCTACCTGTAAGAAGCATGGGCTTATCACCGTGGGCAAGGCATAGGCGAGTAAGGGCATTTCCATCCTTTCCCAACCCTACGTCACTAGTAAGAGACGCAAGCTCATCACCGAAGGTTGGTGGGGCAAGGAAATGTGTAAAATAAAATTTTCTGTTTAATCACTTCTTGACTTGTCTATTTGAGTAAAATGTCAGTATATGCTTATTTTCCAAAGAGATGTGTATATGGGATAGATGTGACACCATGAAGCTTCTAGAACAGACCATAGGCAAGACACCTATCCTAAGAAGAAATCAAAGCGAGAACGAACTTGCAGATCTTGGTATGGTTACCGTTAGGACTTCGTCATGTCTGATTTTGTTGATAAAAGATTCTGAGTTGATTGATGATATCGAAGACGGAGAAGTATGATTAAAGAGCTTTATGCCAAAAACATCACGAGTTTGTAATGAATTGCTTTGAGGATAGATTCCTTGATCACAATTTATGTAAGAAACAAGTGGACAAAATGATCTAAATCTATATGAAGATGCAATGTAGATAGTTATATAGGTAGCGTTAGCTGCTTACGCGTAGAAACGCTTGAGGTGGAGAGAATTGACTGTTTCGCCAAACTCCTCACCTTCTAGCGTGCATAAGAGGTATGCACCATTTCCGTAGTCCTTTGTGACTCGGTACGGGCCCAACCATTTGGGCCGGAATTTCCTTCCTTCGCCGGTCTTCTTGTCGATCCATTTGTACTAACCTATAGAACTAGGTCACCTTCGTATATGTCACGTTCATAGACCTTCTTGTTGTACTGCTGGCACATCCGGTCGGCATAGACTCTATGTCGTTGTTCAGCATCTAACCTAGCTTCATCCAGGCTTTCTAATTGAGAAAGACGTGCTTCTCTGTAAGCGTCTTCATCCATGGATGGTAATGGGAAGTCGTCCTTAGGACACGCTTTGTTGATGTCTCGGAAGTCTATGCAAATGCGTATCTTTCCATTCTTCTTGAGAATGGGAACGATGTTAGATACCCATTGGGAGTAGTCAACTGGCTTGATGAATCCTACCTGAAGGAGTTTTATTACCTCCTCTTTTACCATAAGGGCTACCTTGGGCTTCATAGGTCTTGATTTTTGCTTAATTGGCTTCGCATCTGATCTAGTGACGAGGTTGTGTACCGCAATGTGGGGTGCGACTCCTGTCATCTCTTTGTAATTAAATGCAAATGCCTTTTGATGTTCTTTGAGAACCTGAGTATGTATTTCCACTTCCTCTGGGGTTAACGAAGAACCTAGCTTTAAAATTCTTGGTTCATCTTCCGTTCCGATATTGACATCGATTGTTTCTTCAATTAAAGAGGCATTACCCTCTTCGAACTCAGGTGGTGCCGGAGGTAGATCTATATCATCCCCGTTTTCCACCGCGTATATATTAGGTTCTTTTTGTGAGGGAAGATTCATTACGGGATTTCCGAAGTAGGAAGATGAATGCGGGATCAGAGATAAATCTAGCGTGTGATAGGAGAGATGTAGTGCTGCATAGGCATTTAAGTAATCCAAAGTAGCCGCATCATTTCCAACATGGTCTAGGACGGTAGATTCACTTCCGTTTGAAAGAGGATCTATCATTGTTTTTATCAATGGTTCGTTTCGAATGGATATTGTGAAGTGAGTGTCTTCTAGCTCATTGTTTGGAGTAAAACGTGATGCTGAGGTTGCTATTGAATCGGCGAGAAGATTTTTTTCTCGCGGGATTGCTTCAATGGATATGAAGTTGAACGCCTTGCTTAAATCTAATACAGCGTTTTTGTAAAGTTGCAAGTGTTCGGCTTTAGTTTCATATACCTCTGAAACTTGGTTTGCCACTAATTGCGAGTCTCCTAAAACTCTGATATTATCAATACCAATTCTTTTGGCTAAGGTAAGGCCAAGGAGGAGGGCTTCGTACTCAGCGCTGTTGTTTGTGCATTCAAAGTTTAATTTAAAAGAAAATGGGAGGACCTTCTCTTCGGGCGAGGTAAGAATTATACCTGCCCCCGCTCCATAACGGCATTTAGCTCCATCGAAATGGAGAGTCCAATACTTAGCCGGGAGTATGGATGTAGGTGTATCTGCTGTGTTTGCACACTCTACTTCTACCATACAGAGATCTTCTGCTGGCAAGGAACCAACACCTAGGGAAAATCCGATACCTACTGAATCGAATGGTAAGAACATTGGTGAATCTTGTTCTATCAACTCAACGATCTTCGCAGTAGTCCCTAATGATACTATTTCTTTAGTTTTGCCTTTAGGGGTTGGAATTGTTTGGGCTATGTTGGTAGTTTCAAGATCCGTCGTAGGTATCAACTTTTCCTCTGGCTTTGGGTCAGAGGGTTTGTTAAGTTGGTTTGTTGGAAGTTCGAATTCTGAGTGTATACCTGGTCTTTTCTTTAAATCAGCTAGGTGTACGTCAAACGGCTTTGGATCACCTTTGGCTACAAATACCTTTCCCAGATGCAGGAATCTTACTTCTTGAAATAGCGTGGAAGGGATTGCCTTCATTCGATGTATCCAGGGCCGGCCGAGGATCATATTATAGTTAGTTTCCCGATCTATAATATAAAACTCAGTCAGGATTGTTTTAGGTCCTAAGGTGACCGGTAGTATTATAGTTCCTATCGATGTGGCTTTAAGGCTATCGTAGCCTCTCAAGGTATTTCGTGTAGTAGAACAGTTTGTTTCTCCATATCCCAATTTTTGGAGAAAAGAGAAAGGGACTATGTTAACCGCAGCTCCATCGTCAACCATTGCCCGTTTTACATAGTTATTATAAACTTGTACTTGCAAGTGTAGGGCTGGATCGCCTCGGCGTGCGATCTCAGCATCTGTAGGCATTTTACTTATTTCGAATATGAATTCAACATCCCTATCTGCCTGTCCCGGAGGATAAACATCAAAGTCTATATGATTTACTTGTGCTTCTGGTGGTGGAGTGATACTAATTAAATGACCCAAACCTAACGCCTCTAAAGAAGCAGCCACAGTGAGCGGGGAATTCTTTAGTAAATCAAGGAATGAAATATGCGAGAAGGTTTTTGTTAGATCATTAATTAGATCGTAAGCACCCATAGGTTTTGCTACGGTTTGCTGGATGTTATCTGTTTCCGGCAGGTGGCTTGGACTTGGTTGAGAGAAATACTCTCGTGTTCTCGTAATTGCTTCAACGGGTAATTCGGAGTCTAACTCTACTAATCCAACTACCTTAGGTCGTGGTTGACTTCCTAGTTGTGGCGCGACTAACGGATTTAGTGAGGTTGAGGCCTCGTGATCGTTGTTTCCTGTTATTGCACCTTTGTTTGTTCCAGTTGGTTTCAACCTATCGCTATCATGATTTGGGAGTGGATCATTAAAGATCTTGAGAGGGGCATTCTGAGGGGAAACTGCCCCTGCGAAGGTACTTGCCGTTGGTGACGTAGGATCTGCTAAGAACATATCCATAAAAAATTGTTTTTGTTCATTTGGCAAGCGTTGCATGAATTTGTTGTAATCACGACACGTTCTAGTGTCATGACCCCGAATTTTATGGAAACCACAATAAGAATTGGGGTTGTAATTCCCGTTTTGTTGGTTTGGTGTGTATTGTGGCCTAAAATTCTGATCAAACTGTTGCCTATTAGGACTAAAGTTTTGTTGTTTCTGGTTTTGACTTTGGTTTTGATAACCAAAGGAGTTTTGGCTTGGTCCTTGTATGGGATTTCGCCGTTGTTGTTGTTGTGGATTATTAAAATCCACCGTATTGATCGTCGGGGTAAAATTGTTGTTTCTTTGGTTGTTTGTTTGTGACGGAGTATTAACGACATTTACCCTCTTGGGCTGGTCAGTTACCCCATCTGTTGTTACCCCACGATTTTTGTTAAGGATTTTGGGTCCTTGATTGACGCTTGTGGTGGTTGTAGTATTTTGAGTAGAGGTGATTAACCTCCCGTTTGCTCCATACGTCTTACGGCCACTATCTATTCTCTGCTTGATCAATTCGCAGAGCGCTCTCAAGTACCTCGTCATAAGTCCTTAGTGGGAACTTCTGGACTTCTTCCTTCACTTCTCTGCTAAGAGAATGAAGGAATAAATCGCATAGCTCCATCTGATCCATGTTTGGAGCGCTTGCCGAGGAATAAAGGACTGTGCGCCACCTTTGGATGAAATGGGCGACAGACTCGTTATGTTCTTGCTTGATGTGCAAGAACTCCCTGATTCCTGTCCTTAATAGTTTGTTCATGTCGAAGGCTTTGATGAACTCAGACACGAGTTGTTTGAATGAATGTATGGAAGCTTCGGGTATTCTGTAATACCAATCGAGGGCAATGCCTTCCAGCGTTTTGGGGAATATTTTAGCAACAACCCCATCCCATGGGAGTAGTTCACGAATGGCTGTAGCGTAAGCTTTGATATGCGCATTCGGATCTCCTTCTCCTTTGTATTTGGGCAAATCGGGAAGAGGCCTTGGAAGCATAACGCTTCGTATGGCGAAATCTAAGGGCTCCTTTAAATATTCTGAATAAGTCCCTATCGCATACGTCTCAACCATTGATGGTGCCTGTTGAGGAGGCGGTGGTGGAACGGGTTGTTGATATGGCGTAATGTACGCGTTAGCAGGGGCATAAGGCAATCCCTGTATTTGAGTAAACACGCCAGGGGATGAGTACATATCCCCTTGTGGTGATTTGGAGTACATGTTTAAGTACGAAGGTGTACTATCCAGGAATGGATTGCTCTGTACTGGACCAGGAGGAACAGTGCTAGCGATGGTGGGTCTAGTTGGCACTTGTTGTGAATATTGAGGAGTCATACCTAACGTGCCTACTCCTGTGAGGAGATCTACTTGGCTAGGATGGTGCGGAGGATTGGAACTCCCTGTTTGTATGAATCTCAAATTTTGACTTGCTTGGGCAAGTTCTAATCCTCTAACCTTTTCTATTAGAGTTGAAATGACTTCGTTCGGTGAAGCCACGATATCGTGCCTTGGTGGCGTTTGTTGTATAACATGGCTTTGCGGAGGTGTGTGATATCCTGCTATGAACTGATCACTATCCTGCCAAGCATCTCTGAGAGTATTTTCCATACGTGATGGCATAGGGGAATTTTCTTGAGGAGAGAACTCGGGCTGTATCTGCAGAGTTCCTACAGGTGGGTACATGCCTTGAGAGCGTTGTTCACTCCTAGGATAACGTATTGAGTACTCGTCATCTAGAACTGAGTATGGATCTGATTGTCTACTAATAGGCGGTCTGAGTAATACCTGAGGAGATGAAGCAGACTCTCCAGTTAATGTCATATTGTTCGAGCCTGAAGGCTCTGTTTGTGTTTGAGCAAGTTGCTCCAACCCCTCTGTTTGGAAGGACGAGTTATATCTAGTCCTTGGTGTTTGTGTTGACAACTGATTAGTTGAATAGTTGTCGCCCCACATTGAGAGTGAGGGTGATGGCCGCTATTCATTGGGCGTAGTATGCCTCAAGACCCAGAGAGGTCTGCCGTATGCATCGAATCCCGACATATTCGGGGGGTATATGAATACCCGCAGAATAATGGGAAGGAGCGAAGGTGATTTGGAGAAGATGAAACTTCTCAAAGAGAAGGTGAAAGAATTGTTTGGTTCACGTCGGTTCACCAATTTTGTACGTTGGAAAAGTGACAGGCGAGCTTGAGAATCAACAAGTAACTCTTACTGCACTGACCTCCCGAGTCGTGCTTGGAGATGACCGGTGTGGGTAGAATGTGCAGGCAAACTAGTTAGGCAATCTAATGTCTTCGACACGCACTAATGGTATTTGCGAATCTAAGGCAAAGAAGGCCCTTCTAACTTGGTGGTGTAATAGATCGATCGGCGAGGATGGCTGCTCGAAGGCTCCAATCAATATCGAGCTCTGGCGTGATTCGATCTATGGGTTGTGGGATGCGTGGAAAATGACCCGGGATGGTTTCGTGTATTTCTCCTGATAGGGTCATATGGTGAATATAGTCAACTCTATGGACGATTCTCTGGCCTAGTCCAAAATTCTCTAGCTTCGTTGGCTATTGTGTCTAGTAGGGATAACTGTTGAATGATGAGAGGTGGAATCGGAGTAGACTGAAATACTAATTTACGTAGGCCAGTGTCTATGTCTAATTCTCTTATGGATTCGTTGGGTGTGGGATCATGGATCACAACCATAGACTCTTGGTTGTTGCGGTCCCGTTATGGTCATACGGGAGATCAAGTTCTGATTCCTAGTATCCAGTAGTCGTAAGCTTTTTCAGCTTCTATGTTTAGAACCAACAGTTGTGCGATCTTCTCAGAATACCTTACAGGCGTTATCGCAACTTGGATTCTTAAGCTGGTATCTATATCTACTAGGGTGTCTCCGGCGTCACATTTGTGGAACTAAAGGATCACACTTGAATGTTTGTTCTCTTTCGAGCCCTTCTACGATCATGTGGGTATTTTCTAGGGTAATCTGTAGTTTGGCTGATTTGACAAAAACAGATATGCTTGGTCGTCTTCGATGTTTAACCCTCTCAACCGTGTCTGATCATTGGAAGTATGTTGTTGTTTGGAAGACTTGTATCCTAAGGTTTTGGTCAATGTCGATTATTACCACTACGGTATTGGGGTGAGGCACAATTGGCTCAAAATGTATTCCACTGGGCTCCTAGGTCCCGTAATTGTCATCAAAAGCGATAATGAAACAAACTATAATAAAGTAAAATCTAAGTGCACTTCTAGCATATATAATTTCTTTTTGTATTTTACGGCAATTTATAAGAAAGCAGCTATTTAAAAATATTTAGAATTGACAACTAAACTAACAACGTAAAACAAACAAAATAGCCGAGTGTAGCTTTATTTATGCGTGCGATTTCGTATATCTATTCTAAACAATGAAATAACTAATCTATCTGCAAGATTCTCGATCCTACCTCAGAAGTGAGGAATGAATCATAGTTTCTTAGAAACTATCAATCCCCATAACCTCCCTGGCAATATCGAGAATGGAAATAAGCCGAAATAAAGTGATTAACTACTTTATTTGATAAGTTCTAACTAAAACTTTGAAAGATGGAACCTGGATTTCGCAGAACAGTGGCGAATCCGACGGTGTGTGTGTTCTTGTCCCCTCAGTATGATCTCTTCATTCTTTGTGCTCACGTGAATCCAGAAAAGCGTGGAATGCTTGCATCAACAGGAATAGATATTTGGATCAATGGACAGCCTTCAGAATGCAGACAGAATAGAATGCGGATAGGAGAGGGATAGCGCAAGAGTACAGAGCTTGGCCTATGCAATTCCTAGCGGGGTCTACTGCAAATCATGCAACAAAAGTGTCCAGAACCTGAAACTAGTCTGTATGAAGAGCAAAACCTGCAACTTTAATGGCTGCCTAGACTATTCTACTCCAAAACAATAATATTGTTTGCACAAGTTGGATCTGTGGCTTACCAACAGCAACACAAAGCTAAAACAAACCTGCAACAAACTATGCTACCAATCCTAAGCAAACTAAAAGGACCACAGCACTGAAAACATGAAAGTTGGAGTGAAAATGGTGGCCCAAATAATGTTTGCACTTGCACAAGTTGGATATGTGGCTTACCAAATTATGACACACAATACTAACAAAGCACTCAATGAGAAAACTAAGAATCCTAAGCAAAGGAAAACTAAAGCTATTTGTAAAAAAAATTCAAAAGCAAACTTTAGAGAAAAATTCGAGAGGCCATTTGCATGTGCACAAACCATGCATTTATAGGAATCCAAACATCCAAAAATCAAATCCAAACCGAACTCCTAAACATTAAACAAAAGAAAAACACTATTCAGGGGACCAAAAACATTAATGCATGCTCAAGTCGGCAAGAAAAGGCTGGTGAGTCGTGATATTTCACGCGGGTCGCGTCAAAAGAGCGTTACGGAAAATGCGCACGCAGGACCGCCGCCTGCTCAGGCGGCATTCTGGTGACCGCCGCCCTTCGGGCGGCGGTTTAAATCCTTGAAGACCAAAAAGCCAAGAAAAGAGGGGAAATAGGAAAACAAAGCACACGGGGCTAAGCGGGGCATGCGGGATGTTAACGCATATCTCGTAAAGCTTCTCTGGATCCCGAACACCTTGCGAAGAGACTGTATCATCATTGGGGCACTTATTACACTTTTCCGCAATGACAAGTACCTTACAATTTTGGGTACATACAAGGTACCACCACATAAGAAGACTCCAAAATAGTGTAAAAAATATCAATGAGATGAGTTAAGAAGAAGAGGATTGTGTTTTGATTGTAAGGCCCCATGGGTAAGAGGTCATAATTGCAAAGGTAAAGGAAAAATCTATTTCATTGAAGTGGTAGATTCAAATTTTGATTTAATTTCAGATTCTAATGATACTAATGAAGTGGTAAATGAGGTGGATGATGAGCATGTGCAAGAAGAAGATGAGGAAGAAGTTGAAGGAACATTGGCAGCCCTTTCAGGCACTCCTAAGTATCTCCCTTTTCGAGTGGAAGGTATGCTATGCAAACAAAAGGTAATCATCCTCATTGATAGTGGAGCCACTCATAATTTTATTAGTGAAAGATTGGTAACAAGGCTTGGCCTATGTAATGAAGTTTTTCAAGGTTTCAATGTTACCATAGCTGATGGATATATTTTATCATGCTCTAGATGGATTTCCAAACTTTCTATCACCATAGAGGATTATGAGCTTGTTGATGATTTTTACATGATTAATATGGATGACATGGATCTTGTGTTAGGAGTACAATGGTTGCATTCCTTGGGGGATTTCACCCTCAATTATAAGGATTTGTTGCTTAAATTCATGGTGGGAGGTAAGAGCATTATTTTCCAAGGTATGACAAGAAATTCCACTCTTTGTGATCATTCTCCAAGGGAAGTAGAAAATCTTTTGTATCTTTTATATCAGCTGATTGGAAAGATTTAATCACCCTTGAGTATGTAAAACATCGCTTTTCTACCGATGTGATTGAAGGGGAAATTTTTATTAAAGGTAGAAGGTGGTAGATGGCCTCATACTCTATAAAGGGAGGGTGTATTTGACCCCAAAATCAAAAGTAAAAAAACTGATTTTAAAATATGCACATGATGCTCCTACAAGTGGACACCAAGGGTACTTCAAGACCTACAAGTTGGTAAGGAAAAAATATACTTAGAAACGTATGCAAAAATATGTTCTTAAGCATGTTAGGGAATGTGTTATTTGCCAAAGAAATAAAAATGAACATACTTTTCCAGCTGGTCTTTTGTAGCCCCTACCCATTCCCTCTCAAAAATGGGAAAGTGTGTCCATGGATTTTGTTACCGGATTGCCAAATGTTAATGGTAAGACTTGCATGTATGTAGTAGTGGATAGACTTACCAAGTATGCTCATTTTCATCCACTTCCTACTAAATTTGATGGCCCTATGATTGTTGATTTGTATTTCAAAGAAATTTTTAAATTACATGGTGTGCCTAAGAATATTGTGAGTGATAGGGACGACGATTTGAGTCACTTTTGGCAAGAATTGTTACGATTAGTTGGGACTAAACTCACTCCAAGTACTAGTTATCACCCACAAATAGATGGGAAAACTGAAATAGTGGATAAATGGGCTTAGGGATATTTGAGATATTATGTTTCAAGACAACAATTTGCTTGGGTAAAATGGTTCCATCTAGTTGAGTTTTTCTATAACACTACACATCATATATCCATTGGAATGTCTCATTTTAAGGATTTGTATGGTTATGATGTTAATTATTTCATGGATGTAATGATGACATATAGTAGAGTGCCTAGTGTAAAAATTTGGTGCAACAAAGTGTGGACATTATGAAGGCTCTCAAAGAAAACTTGCACCAAGCCCAAAATAGACAAAAATTGTATGCAGATAAGCATAGGAGTGAGAGATCTTTTAAGTGGATGATTGGGTGTTTCTTAGATTGCAGCCTTATAGGAAATGTTAGTGAAAAATCACAGGCACCCCGAATGGCATCGATCTGAGTGGGGCATTCGGTGTAATCTGCATAACATGGGACCATCTCTCAAGCTATGGGACTTGTGAACTTGAGATGGACCTTCGAGAGAAATTTGGCTTCTTCTTCCTAATCCTAATGCTAAACTACTTCTAAGGAAGGAAATGCAATTATCTACTCCTAATCTAACAATGCCAAGGAGACAGGAGAGAGAGAGAGCATGAAATAAAGGAATCCTACACTACATAGGTGATAGCACCAAGAAAAGGGGGTTGTTGATCACAATCTCAACTGCCTGAAGTGGAGAGAGGTGAGCAATGGAGAGGATGGATAGATGCATCATAGACCAAAGATAGAGTTCACACAGAACACCACTTCAAACCCATTAAACACAGCTCTCAAAACCTGCAATAGACATCAAAAGTATGCACAGTATACCTTACAATGATGAGAGGCAAGAAGAGATAATAAAATAAGGAAGGATGGAAAAAATGCATCACAAAACAGATTTTATTGCTCCATGAGTTCACACAGTACATCATCAGTGGGCAAGAGGCAAGAAAACACCATTACAAAGCCATGAGAGGAGGCTTAAGCTCCACATTCAACTTGAGGGGAGAAAGAGAGAGGGGAAGGAGAGAAACAATGACCAACCTTTAGAAAAATTCCCCTCCTTTACAATATATAGAAGAATGAGAGAAGGAGAGAGGAAAATTTGAATCCTGCCTCAACCACCCTAGCGATGCATTGAATTCACCTACTCCAACCACCCTAGAAAGAATTGAAATTTCACCTGCAACAATGATGGTTCCCTGACAGAGCCCATGCCTCCACGCGTTGTTCCTTGCTGGCCAAGAAAGGAGGCTCATTCTTCATCATGGTGGTAGGTGGGAGACTTGACAGCCTCAAAAATGGCAAACCGAATTTACCATTCTTCATTAATGGTGGCAGGTGAGTAACAAGCACCGAGAGCTTTCCGAAAGTCCCCTCTCACTCGAATCCGAGTTTCTAGTCGAAAGATATGGTCGTCTGAAGGTCAGGGTTTGGGGTCTATTCGCATGCAAGGTCCACGTGGTAGCCCCACGTGTGTTAAGATTTTGGCCACTTTTTTACTCCTAAAGTTGTGCCAAACTAACACATGGCATCATCTACAAGCCTTCTCTTTTCCTTTGTATTCTTCCTAAGCCCCTCTTGTTGGCAGAGACACTATGCTTGACCCGAGACACGTGGAGGCTCAGCGCACATTTGGGACCTACCTCTGATTTTGCCTTTGAAGTTGTGTAGACGAGGCACATGGAGGCTTCCACTGACCCTATTGTACTTAGTTGATTTGGGCTCGCTTTGCCTTTCTCGGTCCCTAACTACGTGGTGGGTTAGTGCTCGTCTAGGAGTCTGCCTCTGGATTTTATCTTTGGAGTTGCACTGCCGACGCATGGAGGCTTCCACGCTCTTTTATACTTAGTTGATTCAACGGTGGCTCTGCCCCTTTTTGACTCTAACCACGTGGCGAGCCTGCGCTTGTTTGGGGACTTGCTTTGTATTTCTCCTTTGAAGTTACGCCGAACCGACACATGGGGCTTCCACTGGCCCTTTTATACTTAGTCGATTTGGGCCCAAGTGAACACTTCCTTCCACTACCATTGTTGAGCCTACCTATAACTCGATTATTAGATTTAAAAAGTGGACTTGCATGACTGAACCGACCCTTTGATTTTCTCCTGTGCAGGGTCGTGTTTGATCAATTTTGCCCGAGGGGAAAAATTGGATAACAAACAATCTACACTCAAGAAAAGTGGTAAAGAAAAGTTGAAGCCACGTTTTTATGGACCCTACAAGGTCACTAGAAGGATTGGTAAGATGGCCTATGAATTGGACCTACCTGGAAATGGTAAGATTCATAATGTTTTTCATGTTTCTTGCATAAAAAGGGCACTTGGACAAAATGTTGTTCCTTCTTTAGAGTTACCCCCTTTAGATGAAGAAGGAAAATTGATTTTAATTCCAGAAACCATTATTGAAACAAGGGAAAGGAATTTAAGGAGACATGTTATCAAAGAGTATTTGGTGAAGTGGAAAGATTTACCAATAGAGGATGCTACATGGGAAAATGTTTCAATTTTAGAGCATCCAAATTTACAATTGTTTTAAGCGCAGATAATTTTAGGAAGAGAGGATCAGTAATGTCCCCTTTTTCAAATAAAAATTAAAATAAGGGAAATTCGATTTGCACATATGGATTTAAAAATCAAAATATATTTTATTTGTGCAAATAAAAAATAAGAGAGAAATCGATTTACCTTGGGATAATTAATAATTTTTGGAG
Source organism: Taxus wallichiana var. yunnanensis (assembly GCA_018340775.1). Taxonomy (NCBI): domain Eukaryota; kingdom Viridiplantae; phylum Streptophyta; class Pinopsida; order Cupressales; family Taxaceae; genus Taxus; species Taxus wallichiana. The sequence continues at coordinate 761,155,957 of CM031234.1, forward strand.
GTAAATAAATTAATAAAGCAAGTCACATTTTTTGGAGGATGGTTTATTATCTCTTTAGGCACATTTATTTCTATTTTTGGCATGGGTCGATTCCTTTTGGGCATCAAGTTTAAATATTAAATTCTCCTTTGTGTTTTATTTTTAAATCTTGCCTTAGGGAATTAACTTTCACATTGGAGTTTGACTTTCAGGTTATTTCAAATTAAAGGCTCTCATCTCTAGACTATGGCACCAAAACGGAGAAGGAACCTTGGATATGAAGCAAGGAATATCTATAAAATAATATGAGGGGCACCCATTTTCGTATGTTGACAGATTATTATAACTTATCTTCATGCTTGAAGAGGGATGAATGCCCACTAGTGATAAAAAACAAAAGGTGTTCATTAACACCACCAATTGTGAAGTGTGTGTGCCCTTTGAGAGCTTTAAATTGATGAGTTATTTGCATTTATATTCCATATATGTGAGTCGCCATTTTTGGAGAGTGCATGAGCTTGTTTGGTGAGGGTTTTGTGAGTTTTGTGTGAAGATTTCAATCTGATTTTAGCAGCTGGTTATTGTGCATCAAGTCGACTTGTTTGGGAGGTATTTGTGGTGCAAATTGGTGGTATTTGAAGCAAGTTTAAATTTGATATTTTTCAGCATACTTTTCTAATTGATATGGCCATGATTTGATCAATTTTTAGCTTGCATATGTTGCTGGAAATTACCTTTGTTGAATCGACTTGTGTAGAGGTATTTTAGCAATCATTGGAAGGGTTTTCTAATAGTTTATGAGCTATTGTCATAAATCATTTATTGCAGATCTGAAAATAACATTTTTGGGCTGGAAAGTGAAGGGGAAGAGCTGGAATTAATTTAAATATTTTCCCTAACCCTAACGACTTGATTTGCAGATTTGGGGGCAGATTTGAGTGGGTTTCAGTGGGTTAAAAATTCAGATTGTTAGTTCATTTGAAAGCTCATAATTTTATCTTCCTTCTGCAATTTATTTCATTCAAAAAGAGTAAATATTGAGGGAGATATTAATTTTCAAAGTTTGCAGTCATTTTCAACATATTTTAATTTATTTTACTACTGCTGCAATTTAACTGGTTAAAGAAGTGTTTATTCCAACTAGTTAGCCCATCTAAACCCTTACCTTGGCTCACTCCAACCCCATTTGGGTTGTATTGAAGCCGACACTGGGTTAGTTGAGGTGAACCTAGAAGGGTTTCTCTTCTAAGTTTACTTCCATTGCAAGTAGTTTAGTAGAATTTAATTAATATCCCAAAAGGGGATATTACATTAAACCACCGGGATGGGAACTTAAGCCTTAGGAACCATGTGCATTGGACACACTCATTTTTATTTTTTTATTTTGTTTAAGTTAGAATATGCCAAAAAGGTGAGTCGAGTATGTTTCAAAATTATTTTTATTTTTAACCAACATTAGTCAGACATGATTTAAGTGGTTTATGGGAGTGGATTGGCTCTAAAATTGAATATCATGTGCATGCGGGGGCTATCTTGTACTGAGAAGTTGGATCTCCTTTTAGAACAAACCCTCCTTGCGTAGTGCTATGAAATTGAAATTACTATTGTTAATGGATATCTTACGCGCCTAAAAATTTAATTTCCTTGGTGACGTCTCCCTAATCTATATCTTTCGTCATTATATGCCTACCTTCCTTCTCTTTATAGTTTGTTATTTTCTTTATGGGTAGACCTCCAAGCTTAGGTAATTTCGGGGTTTGTTTTCTTTTGATAGGATCCCATGAATGAGGATTTTGTAAAGCCTTTTTAATTAGGAAGCTTTGGATGTGAGTGGCGAAAATCCAAATAATATGTATTGTGGGATTTATTTTTTTATTATATTTAATTATAACCTATACTTTGTTTTTGGGGTGCAGTTCAAATTTATTTTAATATGTGTTGGTAATGGACAATATCAAGTTATAAATATCTGTTTTGGCATAGCTTGTGATGGAGGCAAATGGTAGTTTGTAAAATTATAGAGGGCATTATTTTGAGTTGAGCCTTTCACATTGCAACATTGTTATAGAAGAAGCTAACAACATTTCACGTTCAAATTCATTTAGACTATAAAATTTAAAAGTAACTTACTCCAATAATTTAGACTAAAAACTTTAAAAGTAGCGTACTCAGGTAATTTATAGATCACCAATCGTAGCCTTTCATTGTGACCTATATATCAACATATTATTTCTTATAATTTTTTTGTCACAATGAAGTGTCTTAATTGAAAAATTAGTGGCACATCAATGTGTAAAGATTTTTTTGGCATAGCTTGCGGTAAAAGTTGCACAATAGTTTGAAAAATAATAGAAGGCATCGTAATGAGGTTATCCTTTCATTGTGCAACACACATATAGAGGAAGCTAGCAGTATTTCATATCTTTTCGAGAATGACATGTGTCTCTTGGAAAATTGATTATTTATAATAGTTCATTTTCCATCTCTACTCTCAAACAAAAGCTTTACCTGGAACCAAAACGTCGGTATTAATCCTCCCTACAAATTTTATCTAGAAAATTCCATTTCACCTCGACTTGCAAGATGCATCTTAAATCTTTAGCTAACAATATTTTGGGTTCAACGATAGCCACAAGAAACTAGTTAATGCACACATTTTTAATATAAACATTAACAATATTGCACCAATCTATTAGGAATTCATTGGCACCAGTAAACCAATATATTGGATATTCCTTCTATAATGACAACCAGGGGTGGGATGCAATGGTATGATCGTGCAAGTTTTTATTTTCTATATTAAATTTGACGTCCACTTGACCATCACAAAGTAATTTTGACGATAATTTTACATATATTTGAATGTCGATTAAAATATTTTTTCTCTTTTTTTTAACATTGAAAATTCAATGAAAAAATAATAATATCTTGGTCTATAAACTTTAAAGGTAACTTACTCCATAATTTAGACTATAAACTTTAAAAGTAGCGTACTCAGGTAATTTATAGATCACCAATCGTAGCCTTTCATTGTGACCTATATATCAACATATTATTTCTTATAATTTTTTTGTCACAATGAAGTGTCTTAATCGAAAAATTAGTGGCACATCAATGTGTAAAGATTTTTTTGGCATAGCTTGTGGTAAAAGTTGCACAATAGTTTGAAAAATAATAGAAGGCATCGTAATTAGGTTATCTTTTCACTATGTAACACACGTATAGAGGAAGCTAGCAATATTTCATATCTTTTTTAGAATGACATGTGTCTCTTGGAAAATTGATTATTTATAATAGTTCATTTTCCATCTCTACTCTCAAACAAAAGCTTTACCGAACCGAAACGTCGGTATTAATCCTCCCTACAAAGTGTATCTAGAAAATTACATTTCACCTCCGACTTGCAGATGCATCTTAAATCTTTAGCTAACAATATTTTGGGTTCAACGATAGCCACAAGAAACTAGTTAATGCACACATTTTTAATATAAACATTGGAAATATTGCACCAATCTATTGGGAATTCATTGGCACCATATACCAATATATGGATATTCCTTTTGGGATGTGATGGTATGATCGTGCAAGGTTTTATTTTCTATATTAAATTTGACGTCCATTTGACCATCACAAGGTAATTTTGATGATAATTTTACATCTATTTGAATGTCGGTTAAAATCTTTTTTTTTTTTTTTTAACATTGAAAATTCAATGAAAAATAATAATATCTTGGTCATACCATGGAGATTGATTTTTGTTTCCTATAATATTTTTTCCCATCATTAATAGAATTATTAATCAATGTGATATGTTTACAATCTAAAATAAAACCTTTAAAATCAATATCAATAAACTCTTGCAAACAAGATGGATGGATGAACACACCTTTATATGGGAAGTGAATTTCCTATTAAATTAGTTGATTAGGGGTGTGATTGATTTTGTAAGTGTAGAAATATAGATGGGCCACTTAATTTGAAGGTTGTTTCTACATTTCAAACTTGTTAAAAATTCATACATGAATACATTTGATACCGTTTTTGATAGTTAATTTATTTTATAGTTGATGTTGTATGTATTTAATTTGTGTTTATTATGTTAGTTGTGCATCGGTTGTTCGGTTGGTGTTTTGTTGGAAAAACATTTATTGTACAGTTGATAATGTGTGTGATTGATAGTTGTAGTGTAGGAATTTAGTTGAAACATTACATTGAAATGTTGTATGTGTACATTTAATTATGTTACAGATTCATACATTTAAAGTTACATATCATATTTCAAAACATCAAATAAATGTAGATCTGTGTGCACATAATGAGACATGTATACATTTGCATTTTTTATATCATGAATGGTAGCCTTTAGTGGGAAATTTTAGTTTGAATAAACATGATTACATTTGATACCCCTTGAACAACAGTGTCATTTTTGGATAGAAGAAGTGTTGAGTATAGTAGTAGTGGAGGTGTTATCAAAGCAGAGGGTAGTATTTACGATGGGTTGAGTGATAGTAGTCTTGCTTCCTCCTTTCTTCTTGCTCCAGTGTTGGTACGTGCACCATATTTGAGTATCTCTCGAATGAAAAAGCAGGTGAAATGCAGATTTGCAAGTGAGGGAACTCTGGAGAAAGTTGTGAATGTCAGACCCTACCTTTCAGTGGTTCCAATGTCGATGGTTGCTCTGTGCAAAGTAAGTCCCTGTGACTTGTGGATAGTTAATCCCCAGGCCATTTTAATCGGAAATTGTCTTTGATTCCCTCTCGAAATAGGGGTATGGGAATATGTAATGGGTTGGAGGGATCCCAACATGGGCCATTGTATCTATCAAATTTGACAACAACAAATAAAGGTAATGTTGGTGGTTGCATTGATGTGTCGTAGACAATGTCGGTGATTGTTCCTGTGGCACCATTCACGAGGCCTGCGTCAACCCATAGATTTGCAATAAGCATGATTTTTGTTGTTTGCACAATGAAAACTTTGTGTTCCAACTAATCATCATCAATTTCTGGTCCATCCACTGTTACTTTCAACATGGATTGGGCGATCGGAATGTTCAATGCCTTCAACATCTGTAGGTTGTGGGAGTCCACCTAGATCATTTTTGCAAACAAATGTGGTGCATCCTTAAAAATGTTGAGCTCTTGTTGAGTTAGGTGTGTGTCTATGCGAGACATTAAGATTTCCCAATCCTCAATTAGAGGGGTTGAATCTCGCATGTGGAGTAGTAAATTCCAGAATGAAACTTGTGCATTGGTTGTTCCTTGTTGCTGAAATATTGTTTGCAATGTAATGGAAGTCTGAAATCCCTTCCAAAGGGTTGCTCCGTAGGAATTACTTGCATAAAGAGGACTATCCAAAACCGGTGGTAATTGGCGAGGTCACCGAGGAGGATGACTGATTTGTTCCCAAATTCAGATGTTCTTGAGTGTGGGAAAGCTTTACGGAGCCTACTATCAATTTTTCTTAGTAACTTTGGGCCGATGAAACTCATTTCATCAATAAGAACATATTCTATATGTTTCAGTGACTCTTGAAAAGATGATAATGCACTACCTTCAAGGGGTTTGAGTTCTTTGATTGGAATACGTATGGTTGCGTGGATTGTGGATGCGGAGATGTTGAATGTTGAAACACTCGGTAGGGGTGAGCACAAGTAGAGGTGAGGGATATGTGGTTGGTGATGTGAATGAATTCCATAGATTTTATTTATCAGAAATGATTTTCCTGTGCCATCGTTCCTTGAATTATCAATCTTAGTGGAGGTAGAAGGGTTTTGTTTGTTGAATGGTGTAGTATGGTATCAAGAGCTATTTTTTTTTAGAGACAAAGGAAGTGTGGAAGATGGTGGTGTGGCCTGCATGTTGTTGTTAATTGTGTTTGCCTTCTCTCTCGATGAATGATGAACCAATTATCTGCAAATCATGTGGAACGTCATGTATGTTCCAATTATTGTGTATGTCAAAATCTCGTTTCCCCAACATGTCAAGACTGTCTAGACCCATGTTGTTTCCCGGTGAAGTTGTGCGAAGACCTGCCATTCTTGCAATGGTTCGTGTTGAATACTGCATTTAGGCTCTAGAGTCAAAACTAACATCTGTAATAGTCTTATGTCTGCGGTAGTAGTGCGTAAAACATGCCACGGTTTGTAGTTGTGCTTGAACATGTCCCAAGTGTCGTTGATGTCATGTGGGGTTGAGCCAAATTTGGATGTAATATTTATGAAAGGCTTGTATAAAAGGAGTTCTGACCAACAAAAAAGGTCATATGACGTTGAATCTAAGTAGGACATCCACAAATCTCGGGTGGACCCGAACAATTGCTTGTGTCGGTCACTTTTTCCATTTATCACCTTTATAGTTCTTGTTGTAGCTCCAATCTCGAAGCAACTTGAATAAGTGGTAGGTGTTCCATGGTTGTTGGATGAACTTTATATGCATCCAAGAAAGTGGTTGTTTGTTGTGCATCGACGTCACTTTCAATGACACGTCTCAAAATTTTTTTCCAACATTTAATGATACAAATGGACGGTTGCACATAACAAGTGGCAATTTTTGCAGCATGTGGCATGTTTCTTGTGTGCTTATGTCATGTTCAACAACACTTTCTGTGAGCATTTTATGGATCACGATATGTGCTGGAGAATCTGTATCTGCGTCTCTTGAAAATCTTGGATAGCATTTGGTGATATGTTTTTGAATGTTGCTCGACTTTTGAAGCATATTTTGTAATATACTTAAGAATGACATGGCGGGAAAGTATCGGTTGGAATCGACATTTTCTCTCCATATGTATATCATTGTTTGATTGTGGATGTTCAATTTGTCATCATTTCTGGAAGGGAGGTACTTAATTTTCCCATCACTTTCAATGTGCAAGGAAGAAGTAGGTTGCGTGGCCCAGGGGTTGTACCTACACTATGCAGCTGTGATTGCTTTCTACGTAGACATGTCTACTCTAAACATTTAGTGTGGCGTTGAACTTGATTAAGCAGTTCTTCAAGGTCTGCACATGCGGGGAGGAGGATAGAATTTGTGTTGTATCTAGCAAGCAAGGGTCATCTAGGAGTGACCTGCGAACAAAATCCAAGTGGTTGCAATCGGGTGGGGGTTCCAGGCAGACACAAACTTATCAAAGTATTGTTTTGTGGCCTCAATAATTGTTGTATCCTCCCAGTCCATTTCGTCAACTTTAGGCACATTCTCGAGCCACAATAAACCATGGACATGTGCGGAGCCTCTATGTTTCCATTCATACCTGTGAGATGAGGGAACATAAATATTAGCTATGTAGTTTGGAAAAAACTTTGAAATAAGTAGATTTGATTACATGTACCAAAATTCTACTGCTCCAAGTTCCTTCTGCAATATTTCTTCACGAAATATTGTGAATATATGATGTAGGTATGTTGATACTCGATGAGGGTTAGAGACAATGTTAAGTGTTCTCCAACGTTGTGCGGCTCGAGGATCATTGGGCATTCACCCGACATAATATTGTGGAGATCTGGCCATTTAGTGTCTGCAACACTTAGAGTGAAGAATAAGGTTGGTGTCCCCAATTGTTCCACCATATCTGAAAGCTCGCTTCTACTTTTTGCCCAAAATGAACGTGTGTCCCTCGAAGGCTCGATCCAAAGTGCATTAAGTTGTCTGGGAGGTTGTCTTTGGGGCATTCTAGTAGTTGTCTTCACAGATCTCTAATTGTCGGAGGGATTCCAGATTCGATGTTTTGTTTCATAAAAATTTTGTTGTGGACTAGCTTTGTGTCGCATTATGAGGTTTAGAAGGAAGTAACAAAATCTTGGGTGGGAACAAAGTACCCATCATGGTAACACATCAAATGAAGTGTGTATTCATGCATTGGAACTTCTTTTATGTGGGGTTGTTGCCACATTGCTTTTCCTGTCGGAAATAAAGTTGGGAAAGCCATTGAGAACAGGCCCTCCGTATTGTATTCATTTATTGGCGAGAGCCAAGCTCTGGCCATGGCATGGTAAATGGAGTGTTACCATCATGTGGTTGAGAAGAACTATTTGATTTCCTCTTCTTCTGTTCCTGTATTGTGAGGTGTTGGCACGAAAGACAATGAGTGTTCATACATTTCATCAAAGTGAGTGGGAACATCAATACCATGAGTTGTAGAGGCACTTTGCATTTGGGGCAATTCCACTGTGGCTTGTGTTAAGAGAGGAGGAAACATTTGATGACTCGGATGGTAGAGAGGAAAGGGCGTCATCGTTGATTAAGACATCTTTGTAATAGGGATCGTGTTGGATTTTATATTGCAAGGTTACCCAAACACGAGATCTATTGACATATAAATCATAATTTTTTAAATTAGATCCTTCCCTTTGTATGAGAACTATGTCCAAATCTCCAAGGTGGTGGGGTAGGGTCTTTGTTATTGAAGTAATGTTTTGCGGGAAACTTATGGTGTGTCTTGAGTATTTGTATTTCCTACCACGTACTTGGGTGACTTGCAAGAATGGATTAACTCATGCGATAAGCATCTCCTCGATTTGGGTTAAAGACACAAGAATGGTAGGCTGATTTTCAAGGTCCATGTTGTTCCATGAAGAGAAGCGGTGGCCTTGTTTTTTAGTTTTGCATTTGTTACAGGAGGGAAAACCTTCAAAGGAAATTGTTTTAATTCCAGGGTAATTTTCCAAATAGATTGAGCAAGTTTGGATGTTCGCCAACAAATCTATTCTTTTGCGAAACTAACGTTGGGCTTCTAAAGTCAGCGAAGAGGGTGCGGGAATATGGGAAATCTCTATGTATTGGAAGGGGTGGGGTGTTCTGTTTCAGTCGTTTGTGGATTGCAAGGTTGAAAGCAGTCTGAAGGAGAGGAGAAATTGGTTGTATATGTGCGATGAACTGAAGAAAGGTCAGTACTTGAGATAGTTTCATGTGGCATCCCAGACATTTGGGGGAAAGTGGCAGTTGTTAGCGAAGATGGGTTCATACGAAAGGAATTGGTATGCTCGTGAAAGTTTGTTTCCATGGAAGTTACATGCGGAATGTTGGTTGGCAATTCTTCAGTAGTTGTATTTGATGGCAAGATTGGAATGTTAGGGAATCGTAGGTTGTTGGTCGATGTAAGTTGAAAGATATTAGAGATTTTTGTTGTTTTATGCTCTAATTTACGATGTCATTTCTCAATAGTTAAGTGTACTTTATTTTTTATGTAGTTCTCTCTTCGTTGGGCTCATTTTGTAGGAGTCGACATGATTGCAAAGTCACAGGCTTATGGAGTACCACTTGTTGGATAAAGATCATGCGGGTTAGCAAGGAATGATACATTGTTTGATGACATACAAATGCAGAAATAAGTCAAAATATAAAACTAAATACAATTGTAATGCATGTGGAGTTCCAATGGGAAATAAGCGTAAGAGGTAACAATTTGAGTATCGAGAAACTGCATTTTTTCTTAAGGAAAAGAGTATTAGATATATAGAAACATACAGTGCATTCACATAGTACACAAGGATGCAAATACTTACCTAACAAAAGTGCATGTATTTTTTTTATTTTCTTAAAAGTACTAACAATCCACATAGTAGTAGGAGACAATAGTATGTCAGTGTATAAGGGAATACAACAATTTTCTTTTGAAGTAGGAAAAAAAAATGTAAACATAGATATGAAATAAGAAACATAGCGGTGATAGTTCAAAGTATAGAATGGGATGGGTGAGGGTGTAATGTTTGAAGGGACGGGTGGGTTAGAAATCCTTGCATAAAGGTTATGGAGGAGTTGCACTATTTTCCATTTTTTGAACTTGAGGATGACACATTTCAATCTGTTGTTTCCGCAATATGTCTCTTTTTCAGTGAAAGTGTGAAGTAGTATTCGTTGCCGATGACATTACTTATAATTTCACTAGTCGCATCTTTGTCTATAGACAATATATGGAGGTCACTAGCTACAACACCCATGATTAACTCAATTGTCTCATCAAAAGCGGTAACTAATTGAAGTTCTCTTGTTGGGTCCTTTAGATCGATCCTCAGTGCATATCTATAATCATAGTTTTGAACTTGTCTGTTGCAACTCGAACATAACCATGAACCATTACCATTCTCTCTCACCTTTTTCCTGCATTGTTTGTCACCTTTTTGAAGAGGACATGCCTTGTAAAAAAAGTTGTCCATGTTGATATTCGTGATTTCTACAGTAACCATGGCCCATTCATTTCTCTCAGTGTTCCCCATATTTAGTACCTCCGAAATCATTGTTACAGAGGTCAAGATTTTTGGAGGGCCCATAAATTGGCTTGTGATAGAGGGCATCGGAAGGTAGTAGTCATCAAAATCTACCCAACTATGAAGTGTATTGGTTTCTGAAATTTGAGGGTTGACATAACATTTGGTACTTGAAACAGTGTCGACTGAGCTCCCATTGAAATTGGAGACACGAGCAACTTTCAAGGCAAGGACCGGGAGAGGTGGTATAGAAAGCATGTCTTCAATTTCTTTGCTTATCTCATCTAAGTGATGTCCCCACAATGTGACACTTACACTGAATCCCGACATGTCCTTTAATTGTAGAGTTCTCCTCTTAGTCTCTGACTTGTCATGCCTACGAATCGTTGAGCATGGTGACATCGTAAGAACAATGCCAATCAAATCAACTTTAGAACGGTCATCGGTTGCAGGTATGTCCTTAATTTTTGTGAAATGAAAGTGATGGGAAGGTATTGTATCCTCATTTGCTATGAGTGGAGTTATGGTTGAGGACGCTTGCAGGAAAATCTCCAAAGCATTGTTCAAATGGTTGTAACATAGCTTTGCATCAGGAATCCTCACAATCCTCCCATTGGAAATTGTATATAGCTTCCCATTTTCAATATGCTCATAGAATGCTTCGGTGGCCTCATTGAAACAGGTGACGTGAATTTCCCCTCTTTCCTGATCTACAAAATCAAACCCAAACATGAAACCATCTCCCCTTGCATTGTGATATTCATGAAGGGTTGTTTTTGCTAGGGCACGACCCTCTACGGACCACATGCGCATAGATGTATTCAAAGCACTTATTTTCGTTGGTGTTCTCATAAAATATTTGTTAACCTGGTTTGCACTTGCATCTTTTCATGACAATTGACTGTGTTCGAGAGAATTTGTTGGTAGTCGGATTGGAGCACCGATTACCAAATGTGTTTTGACAACAACATCCATTTCAATGATAAGAATAGTCCTGCAATGGAAAAGGAAATCGGGATAGAATTAGAATTGAGCAACGGATCGAAAAAACAAACAAAAAGAAATTATAATTAATATAGGGAGTTTATGTACATTGGTAATCGAGCAGGAGATGAAGCTTACAGTTCACTTTTGATCATTCTAATGAGGGATTTGTGTAAGCACACAATGGAGCCTTCTTGTATTGATTTTTTAGTTACATGACTTACAAATTTGGAGGGTAGAAGTGTTGTCTGAAAATGTATCCCATCTGAAAGGTCAACACAATGTTGGGCACCCGTGTTGAGAATGGACCTTAGGGAGGACAAGTGCAGTATCTGAAATGTGGGGTCAACATTGGAACCACCCTCAATCAATTGAGAAATTCCTTCATGTGTCAAATTTATTTCCATGGCAACTAAAAGATGCTCGAGATAGTGGGAATTCTGCAAATATATGGTGGAAAATGTAAACTTGTAGGGCATTCAAACATGAAATGAAGGATGTGTTCAGGAAAGCATGCATTTGTAAAGAATGAGAACCTTTAAAGTTGAATTCCTTATTATTTTATATTTTCTAAAAATCCCAAACATGAAGTCTAACCCTTTAACAATTCAATATGCAAAAAAGTGATATAATGTACAAAGCTTTGGTTGAAAACAACTAAAATTTGCATTGTTATTTCTCGAATTTTAAAACTATATGTATTTGTGTGAAGATATTATGAAGAACACATTAAAAATGTGTTTTTGATTTACATAAAGAAGCGAGCAATTGTATAAAGGAATAATTGAACACGTATGTTGAAAAGTTAGATTTTGTGATCCATATGTTTCGCCGCAATATATACATGTATTTATTTGAAACGAATTACAAATTATTATGTTAAGAAAATAGGATGGAAAATAATAACAACAATATGTACACTTGAAGTAAGAAAACTATAGGTATTTATATGGAGATATAATGATAAAGAAATTTGAAATCCATAGTTGTTGGATTACAAAATTTGAACATGTGTTTAAAAATTTGATTATCTGTCTGATATATATTGCCACAATGCATACATGGAATTATTTGGTACGAGTTACAGTTTGTTTCAAAAACACTTATAAACAAACACTTATAAACTAACCACTACAAGCTATTTCTTTAAATCAAATTTCTTGCTTTTTGCTTGTGCAATTTTCTTAGCATGTTTCTTGTATTTTTGTCCATTTATAGATGCCTTGATTAGTATTCCCATTCTCCTCAATTTGTGGGGTGGTTCATATTTCAGTGCATCTTTGTTAGAATCATAAATCAAACAGAAGCCTCGTGAATGATCTCCAATTGTTCGGATTTTGGAGAGAAAAATTGGGGATGTTGGCATCAGGTGGAGGCAATCTCTGATCATTTTGGCTATCACTATTTTAGGTGGTTTCGGTTGCCTGCAATGCAAAACATTAACAACACATTGAATACACTTAAAATCTTCCTCCCTCTGCAAGTGAGGCGTAGTTAATGTCAATCCCGTTGTGGGGAGGGGAATTGTGTTTCTAGTTTGCATCATATTAAACTGGAGAGGGAAAATAAGTATGTTAGTCCACCAAGATGTTCTTAGGTATGATGGGCAGATTTAAAAGCCTTGTTGTTGATCAGTCTAACATCCAACTTGGGATGCTTCAAAATGGCCTCATTGGGGAATGAGCCCTCAGCACATAACGAATCCTATCATTGACAAAGGCACGTGCCCCCACATGTCACTTCGGAAAAAGGATTGGAGCCAACTACAAATATAAATGGAACAATCCACACCAAATAACATGAAAACTCTCTACAATAATTTTTTAGTCCATAACATGCAATAAACAAAACAATTGAATAAATACTTCAATCAGTATTGAAACCCACTTGAAGTTCATCTAGAGACAACACTCTTTTCTTTACCGCCAAAGAAAGAGAATCACAAATATCCTGCAAAAAATGAAATAGGAAGTTAATAAAACTAAATGTATCTCGAAAAAATATTTCCCCATTTAGTTTTTGAGATTTAGTTTACATCCATAAACTTGAAATTCACCTAATTAACACAATATCATCTCGAAAATAAGAATAACAAAACATAACCAGCCATATCTATTTTTTATTCTTTCTAATTTACCCAAATAATGTAAATATTTATAGTGAGTACCCATGAATTTATGTTATACTCTTTGGCTTGCCTGTTGTACTGAAGTTATGTGTTGAATTCGAACAAAAAAATGAAGACTTGTTTCATAATGAGGGCACCGACCCTACTCATTTCACTAATGAAGTCACTCTGTTCTTCATTGTTGAGCTCTTCTCTTTTGTATTAACTTGTCTTGGAACTTAACTTTTTGTCTCTGAATCCTATTAATATGAAAACTAATAGGAGATGACATCTGTTGATCGTCTTGTGATATAGATAGGAACGCTACAGCTGAGACTCCGCCATCTCAACCACCTGTTCCTCCAACCAGCTTACCTCCAAGTCAAGGTAATTATTCTTTGTTAACTTTACAAACTATTTTCAAAAATTAGATTTAAAAATCATTATCCCCCAATTTGATCCCCGTCATGTTAAAGATTGGGTACAAATTATAATTTGAAAACTTATGAGAATAGTCTCTTGAACAATTAAACATAGTTCAAGGTGACAAAAACCTAAACTTATTAAGGCTTCGAGCAGAATTATTTACATAAGTGCACAAAATTTCTCTAAACCAAGTGAAAAAATATTTAAGAAAATATTAGCCAGATATTCATCAAAAATTCACATAATGTATTAGGACGTCAAAATAACATGTATTTATACTAAATCTTATGTTTTCCATAGAATTAGCCTACTTAAAAAATATTTTCCATTCCTTCCAATTTTCGATTTCTATTTTAAGAAGAGAAATGGCATGAACATCTTCCATTGTGTGCCTTCACAAACCTTACATGTGATCAGGTAATTCAAATAAAAATCTATTGTAACCGTGTTACGAAATCGGGCAAGGAAGCTTTGGAAGAGTGTATCAGGGTAATTTGAAAGATAAAGATGTGGCTATAAAGAAACTAAAAGGTAGAGGCAAAGACAACAAGAAATTAGTTAAGAATGAAGTCAACACGATGTTGGGCACCAGTGTTGAGAATGGACCTTAGGGAGGACAAGTGCAGTATTTGAAATGTGGGATCCTCCCACTGAATCAATTACGTGCTGCAACAAGTTCTTGTAGCTTGGTGAGGTTGAAGCCAATTTAGGTCGGAATAGAGCCCACAAACTGGTTGAATTCCAACCCAATGGTTTGCAACTTTGTACAGTTCAAGAGAATGGAAAAAACATCTCCCTTCAAATTGTTATTGCTAAACATCAGTTGTTGTAGGCATCCCAACATTCCTAATTCCTGGGGTACCACTCTTAATTGGTTGTCTTATATTTGAAGAAAATTAAGCACCGAAATATTTCCTATGGATTTTGGGATGTTATCATTTGAAAGGAACAATAAGAATATTGTTCCAAGCCGCAATCTCATATGATAATAGCACACCACATTAGATTTGCAAAGCATAAGAGCTAAAACACCATATATGAAAATCCATCATAATCCATAATGCTCAATACATTACAATAGAATGACTTGAATTATTCAATAAGAAAGATGTACATATAGGAGGAGGGAAGTGCAACTACTACCTAAATTAGTGGTGAAGAACTCCCACTAATTGATACTGGTAGTTAAGTTAACTCCAAAAGACTAGTAAGCTAACTCCACACAACTAGTACACCTAAGCAAGCTAACCCAACAAGTGTAGGGCTAACACAAGTGTAAGAATTATCCTGATAAATAAATAAAAGGATAAATAATAACCTACACTAATACCCTCCCATAAGCATAGCTTAGGTGGGCGAAAAAGAAGGTGGGTCCCGGCAACAAGGCCTGATGAGGTACCCACATACAACAACTGGGAAAAATGGACACCGCAAGGTACCCAAAACCAGTAATAACAAAGTAGAGAGCAAAATCTTGCTGCAAGATATCCTCAGAAGCTCGACTCCAAAAACTTGTACAATGCTGAAGAAGTGTGGTGCACACTATGGTCTGAATCCACTGCTCGATCATATAACTCAAAAACAACTGACACTGGGCTTCACCAGAATAGCTCCATGCAAGGAGATTGTTAATGGAGTGATGTTGAAAAGTGAAAAACAAACACCAAACATAATTTGATCAATTGCTACAAATAGGTGTGCCACGATCCAAGAAAAACCAAGGCAACAAGGCAAGGACATGAGATCCAAATAAATAGGAGTGCCACGATCCAAGAAAAACCAAGGTAACAAGGCAAGGGCACGAAACCCGAAGAAGCAGTATCAACACCACACCCTCCCATACTTAAAATGGGTAGAGTGACACCACAGATCTGTATGAGTTGTCAAAATCAACTACTCGAACACTAACAAACTAACACTGGGCTCCACCAGAATAGCTCCCCCACAAGAGAGACTGTCAACATGCCAAAAAAGTGTCGAAAATACATATCCAAAATATCTCAACAAACAAGAGAGATATAAATGTATACACCCATAGATATAAGAATGCAATACCCAAAATTTTAGGATGTCGGGCTCAATCGAAAATGCATCCACAAGTGATCACAACACCCTCCCGAATTTGGCACTTTATAATTGAGTGCATGTAAATATTACAATGAGTAACAATACCTTTTACATTTGAAATATGTGTATAAAAATGTCACCAATGCGTAGATCTCAAAAAAATACACAATTTCAAAAAAAGATCACCTTAATCCGAGCTATGAATCAAAATTTATGAGCTCTACAAGGTTTTGCTATTAAAATAATATTTTAATGTTGATATTTTTAAAAGGTACACGTGACACCCAAATGTCCAAAGGGTAAAAGAGTGCATCCACATGATACATGCTTGCGACCAAAGGATAAAAGCCTATACCCAAAACCTAAAATGTCCAGAGGGTAAATCATTGCATCCAGAGGGTACACACTTATATCTAATGGATAAAAGAATGCACCTAGAGGGTGCAGATCTACGTCCAATGGATAAAAGATCGCATCCAAAACCAAATACCCGTGAGGGTAAAAGAATGTATCCTAAGGCACACGATTTTATCCAATGGATAAAATAATGCACCAATAGGGTACAAATTTGCGTCCAGTGGATAAAAGACTACATCCAAAACTGAAATACCCAGAGGGTAAAAGAAAACATCCTGAAGGTACACGCTTATATCCAATGGATAAAAGAATGCACCCAGAGGATACAAATCTGCGTCCGTTGGATAAAATACTGCATCCAAAATTGAAATATACAGAGGGTAAAAGAATGCAACCGGAAGGTACACGCTTATATCCAATGGATAAAATAACGCACCCAAAAACTAAAATGTCTAGATTTGATTGTCTCAAAACATAGTCAAGTTTACATCGATCTTAGGGTTTTGGCACCTTTCAAATCCAATGTCGCACTTCGTTTTGCATAAAAATGCATACTGCAAAAAATGCTAAATTTTTCTAAATACATGAAAATAATAAACCCTTACTTGCAAAGAAAAATTACGAGATGGATGTCTACATCATCTATAGCTCGATACCATGAAAGTAACGATAAGAATATTGTGCCAAGCAAATGATCTTAGATGATAATAGCACACCACATTAGATTTGCAAAGCGTGAAGAGCTAAAATACCATATATGGAAATCCATCATAACCCATAATGCTTAATACATTACAATAGAATGACATGAATTATTCAATAAGAAAGATGTACATATATGAGGAGGGAAGTGCAACTACTTCCTAAATCGGTGGTGAAGAACCCCTACTAACTGATACTAGCAGTTAAGTTAACTCCAAAAGACTAGTAAGCTAACTCCACACAACTAGTACACCTAAGCAAGCTAATCCAACAAGTGTAGGGCTAACACAAGTGCAAGAATTATCCTAATGAATAAATAAAAGGATAAATAATAACCTACACTAATATCATTTTGCCGATTGATGGACATGTCCACCAGTTGCAATTTGGCTAGCTTATGGCCTACATCCTCTGGAATTGTCCCCATAAACTTGTTGTGATATAGGTTCAACTTTTTCAATTTTGTACAGTTCATGAGAGAATATAGAATGGATCCTCCTAGGTTGTTATTATCCAACTGACAGTTCTCATAGTTGGGAAAGTGAACCCAATTCTTGTGGAATATAGCCATACAAGGAATTAGAAGATATATTTAACTCCTCCATGAAAGAACAGTTTCCTAGCCTTGGGAATGCCACTTGTAAGGATATTGTTCTTCAACTTGAGCTCTCTCAGTTTCCATAATTGACCAATCTCTTTTAGGATACTACCATTGAGTTTGTTGGAATTTAGAAGCAGATGTTCTAATCTTGTCAATGTTGTTAATATCTCAGATAGAATTGGTCAATGTTCTAACTTGAGCTCTGCTACCAATTGTTATGTTTGTGGAGCATATTTTCATGTTAGAGTGTGGTACACCTTCTATGTGTTACACTAGGGTATTTTTACGGCAACAAATTTTCATGGGTGGTTTATTAACCCATGGGTAATGGGTAACTATTATGTGTTGTTTTTGGGCCCATGGTTTTTCAAGACCCATTGTTTTGATACCCACGGTTTTTGGCCCATGGTTTTGATACCCACGGTTTTGTAAAACTACTTAAGCAATTGTCTATTTATATGGTTTTATGCATATGATAGATATATAAAAAACATTGCAGATGTGCTTTGAATTCAGCTGTGAATTCTATAGAGTTTGTTGAGCATAGCTCCAAACGGATCTGGGTATTGTATTGAGAGAGCGATGGCTTGTAATAAATGAGCAAGTGATTCTTGGTGGACGTAGCCCAAACCGGGTGAACCACGTTAAATATTGTCTCTTTATGTTGTGTTATTTTATTCTATAATTTTATTTGAGATCTGTAATAATTTATGCATATTAGTTTCTATTATTGCGATTCTGTGAGGGATTATTCCACATATTTTATTTCTTATTTCCTAACAATTGGTATCAGAGCCTGTTTTGGTTTGCTGAAATGTTGAATCACAGGGAAAGTTTTATCTTGAGTGGGAGTTATGGTAGATGATGGAAGATCTAGGGTTGATAAATTCAACAGCAAATTTCACTTTGGAAGATGCATATGGAAGATTACCTTTATCAGAAGGATCTTTATACTCCACTATCTCGAGAAGGTGAACAAACCCTCGAGTATGACAGACAGATGCGGAATGGGATTTGTTGGATCGGAAGGCATTTGGAATGATTCGGTTGTGTCTTCTTGCATCTTTGGTAGTATTTAATGTTTCAAAGGAAAAGACTACAAAAAAATCTAATGGATGCATTAGGGAAGTTGTATAAAAACACTCGCCTCTAACAAGATATTTTTAATGAAAAAGTTGTTTAATATGAAGATGTCCGAGAATACTTGATAGTAGATCATTTAAATGATTTCAATACGGTTGTGATTATACTAGCTTGATTCTGATAGAATTTGATGAAGAAGTTAAGGCTTTATTAATTCTGTGCTCTTTACTTGAAAGTTGGAATAGCCTGGTAATGGCGGTAAGCAACTCGGTTCCAGCTAACTCGAAGCTAAAGTTTGAGGATGTTGTAGGGGTGATTCTAAGCGAGGAAATGCAAAGAAAAATCTCTGGGGAATTTTCTACTTCAGGGAATGCTTTGACAGTGGAAACTAGAGGGAGATAGAAGAATAGAGGAAACCATGGAAAATCGAAAGATCGGGCAAGGTCAAAATCCAAGAACAAGATTGTATGTTGGAACTGTGGAAAGTCTGGGCATGCAAAGAAGGACTGTTGGGAGCTTCGAGACAAGAAGAAAACAAGGAGGCAAATGTGGCATCGTAATGTATGTAAGGATGCTTTGATTCTTTCTTTACATAATATTACTAAATCTTGGGTTTTAGATTCAGGGGCTTCTTTTCATGCTACTCCATAGGCATTATTTTGTTGATTATGTTCAAGGGGACTTTGGACATGTTTTTCTTGGTGATGATGAGCCTTGCAGTATAGTTGGAAAAGGTTCTGTTCAGGTTAAGATGTAGAATGAGAATACATGCCTATTGAAGGATGTCAGACATGTGCCTACATTAAGGAGAAATTTGATATCGGTGGGGCAATTGGGAAGTGATAGTTGTACTATGATATTTACAGATGACTCTTGGACGGTTACTGGGTGCTCTTGTGGTGGCAAGAGGTAAGAAGGTTGGAACTTTGTATTTATCCACCGATAGTACTAATGATTGTAATCTTGTGGCTTCAGATGCGTATACAACATTATGGCACTATAGGCTCGGTCATATGAGCCATGAGGGCATGGACATCATAAAGAAGAATTTGTCTGGATATACGAAAACAGTTTGGATTTCGTGAGAATCGCATATATGGGAAACCGGCGAGTAAGGTTTCTCAAGGTTGACTTATGAAAAAGATAGTAAGTTAGAGCCGGTACATTCTCGATGTGTGGGGGCTAGCTCAGGTATCATCTCTTGGGGGTTCAAGTTATTATGTTACTTTTATTGATGATGCAACAAGAAAAGTTTGGGTTTATTGTATTAGAAACAAATATGATGTATTTGATACTTTTGTTAAATGGAAAGCCTTGGTAGAGAATGAAATAGGTCTTAAGTTAAAATGTCTCAGGTCAGATAATGGAGGGGAGTATTGCAACAATGAATTTGATGATTATTGTTCTAAGAATGGAATCTGTGGGCAAAATATGGTTCTAGAACCCCGCAAATGAGAATGGGGTGTCGAAAGGATGGATAAAACAATAATGGAACGTCTTTAGAGCATGAGGATATATGCAGGATCGCCTCTTTATTTTTGGGCGTCATGAGCACAGCTATGTACTTAATAAACAGAGGACCCTCAACTTCCTTGGATGGAGGCATACCGAGGAGGCTTGGTACGGTAAGAAAGTCGATTACTCATTTCTTAGAATCTTTGGATGTGAGGTGTTTGTTCATATTGACAAGGATGATAAGACCAAGCTAGAGGCTAAATCGAAAAAATGCACTTTTATTGGTTATGGTGGTGATGACTTTGGATTTAAATGTTGGAGTATTAAGGACAAGAAAATCAATTGGTCTAGGGATGTGATCTTTAATGAAAAAGTCATGTATAAGCAATATGTGCGGGAAAACAGGGAAGAATCCAAGAAAGAATACGTAGCGGTAGAGGATCTTCCGGATGGGAAAGTGACACATGAATCAGTTCAGAAACCCCCTCAATAGGAACCCCAAACTCCTATATTGAGGAGGTCTTCTAGGGTAAGAAGAGAACCTGGACATTTTTCTCCTTCTCTTTGTTATTTATTACTCACCGATAGTGGAGAGAACCGAGAGCTTTGATGAACCAATGCAGTAAATGCTAGGAAGAAGTGGAAGCAAGCCATGGATAAGGAGTATAAGTCTCTCATGGAGAACCGGACTTGGGATTTGGTGAAGCTATCGGAAGGCAAAAGAGCATTGCGAACAAGTGGGTGTACGAGTTAAAGATGAAGAAGGAGGAAAGAAAAGATATAAGGCCCTAAGTAGTGGTCAAGGGTTTTGCATAGAAATAAGGTATAGATTTTGATGAAATCTTTTCTCCTATAGTAAAAATGACTTCTATTAGAACTGTTCTTGGAATAGTGGCAAGAGAAGACTTGCACTTAGAATAGTTAGATGTAAAGACTGCATTTCTCCATGGTGATTTGGAGGAGGAGCTATATATGCAAAGCAGCCAGAAGGATATGAAGTCAAAGGTAAAGAGGAGATGGTGTGCAAATTGAAGAAGAGCTTGTATGGCCTGAAACAAGCTCCACGTCAATGGTATAAGAAGTTTGATAGCTTCATGATGGAGCAAGGTTATATCGAGATGTCATTCGACCATTACGTGTACACAAAGAAATTTGAAGATGGAAGTTATATTATCCCGTGTTTGTATGTTGATGACATGTCATTGGTTGCAGAGATAAAAACATGGAGGAAATAAAAGTACTCAAGAAACAAATAAGTGAATCCTTTGATATGAAGGATTTGGGAGCCGCTGCAGACAAATCCTTGGTATGAGGGTAACTTGGGATAGGAAGGAACGGAAACCGACTTTATCTCGTAGGGAAGAGTCTTTAAGAAGGTATTGGATAGGTTTAACATGCAGGATGCTAAACCGGTTGGGACTCCTTTGGCAGGCCATTTTAAGTTATCAAAGGAGCAGTGTCCCAAGATAGAGCAGGAAAGAAACCATATGTCCAAGGTACCTTACTCATCAGCGGTTGGCAGTTTGATGTATGCTATGGTATGCACTAGGCCTGATATTGCCCATGCAGTAGGAGCTGTGAGTAGATTTATGAGTGATCCAGGTAAAGAGCATTGGCAAGCAGTAAAGTGGATCCTTCGGTATTTGAGAGGGACCATGGGGATAGTTTTATGCTACAGTGGATCAGACACCACTTTACGTGGTTATGTAGATTCGACATGGTGGAGATGTAGACACAGAGGAGCACAACAGTTATATTTACACTATAGGTGGGACAGCATGGTGGATTTCACGACTACGAAGTTGGTGGCTTTGTCAACCACTTGAGCCGAGTATGTTGCTGCCACATAGGTAAGCAAAGAGATGATTTGGTTACAACAATTGCTTGAGGAGTTGGGGCATAAACAAGAGGAATGTAAGCTGCATAGTGATAGTCAGAGTGCTATATACCTAGCTAAGAACTCTGCTTTCCACTCTAGAACAAAGCATATACAGTTGAGATATCACTTCATCAGGACAACTTTGGAGGAAGATAAGTTGAAGTTGGAGAAGATTCATACCAATCAGAATCCTGCAGACATGATGACCAAGGTGGTCACAAGGGATAAACTAAAGCTATGTTCAACTTTGGTTGGCCTTCGCGGATGACAGTGAAGGGTTGAGAAGCTTGCTCAGTGGAAATTAGTCTCCAAGTGGGAGATTGTTATGTTTGTGGAGCCTATTTTCATGTTAGAGTGTGGTACACCTTCTATGTGTTACACTCGGGTATTTTTACGGTGGTCCCACTCGCTAGTGAGTGGGTCAGGAGGAGTTCGGGGCGAAGCCCCCGAAGCAAATTTTCATGGGTGGTTTATTAACCCATGGGTAATGGGTAACCGTTATGGGCTATTTTGGGCCCATGGTTTTTCGGTACCCATTGTTTTGATACCCACAATTTTTTGCCCATGGTTTTGATACCCATGGTTTTGTAAAACTACTTAAGCAGTTGTCTATTTATATGGTTTTATGCATATGATAGATATATGAAAAACATCAGCAGATGTGCTTTGAATTCGGGTGTGGTAGAGTTTGTTGAGCATAGCTCCAAACGGATCTGGTATTGTATTGAAAGAGTGGTGGCTTGTAATAAAATCCGAGCAAGTGATTCTTGGTGGATGTAGCCCAAATTGGGAGAACCATGTTAAATCACTGTCTCTTTGTGTTGTGTTATTTTATTCTCGCAATTTTATTTGAGATCTATAATAATTTCGCATATTAGTTTCTCTTTATTGCGATTCTCGTGAGGGATTATTCCACATATTTTATCTCTTATTTCCTAACATATGTTCTAATTTGGTCAATGTTGTTAATATCTCGTATAGAATTGGTCCCTCAAGCGTATTATTAGACAACGACAAGTGATGCAATTTTGTGCGCTTATTCGAGAGAATTGGGAATTTGTCCAGAAAGCAAGTTATATTTTAGATTGAGCACTATTAAACGCCTGAGAGCACCTAGTAAATAGAAATAATAAGATAAGCTAATTATTCCCTATAAAATAGAAATAATTGAGATAAGCTAATTCACGTCCATATTTGTTGTATAACCAATTTCATCAACTGCATCAGTCCGCAAATCAGCCATTTGTTTGTTTATGAGTTGATTATCATAATTTTCATTTACTTATTTAATTTTAAACCAGAGATATTTGGGATGGAAACACAACTTTGCTTATAGGCAATCATTCAGATCACAGGAGAGAGTATCATTGATAAGATATGTGGTGATTGTCTCATGCAAAATTCAAGCAACTTTACATATGAAACACCAAGTCACAACTGAAGTTTGGCGAAACATGCTCTCATGAATGTTGATAATACAACTCGATTCATGTCTCACATTAAATGAATACACTACGAGATACGATATGGCGCTAGACCAAAGGTGCATACAAAAAAAATTATTTTAAACAACAAAGATTAAACCCTAACAATATCATCTGCAAATTCTTAAAGGAACTGTGTAAAGGCGTCTGGAGCATAACTTACCAATCCAGAAGAAGTGTCTGAAACATCAATCTGACTTCTCATGCTTCCATTGTTGTTTTCTTTTATTTCTTGTGTCTGTATATTCTCTGTGTCACTCTAAATTCCTGAATCTCCTTTTGATCTCCCTTTTTCTGTGTGCGTATACTTTCTTTTCTACCTCCCCTAAGCCTTATACAATGTTCTGGTCGTCAAACCGTCAAATTTAACACACGTAGAAACGTCCGCAAGGGCCGTTCCCATAGGGAGAACGCCTTCGACGTAATTAATCAATAATTACATAAGTAGTTTAAGAAATGGATATAGTATACAATTGTAGTGATATTTTAATGTATTATTGTTATATTTGGTTTTTTTTTTAAATGCCCTATATATTATACTCATTTCTATTTCTATTGTAAGATTGGGTTGATACTTGTAAATACTTTCTATAATATTTTATGAAATCTTACTGGATTATGTGGTATGTCAAATGTTATTTTTAAAATAAGAATGATATCTTGTTAAAAAATGCATTCACTATATCATATATAAAATGGAGTAGAAGTCACTTGGGATGAGTGGTCTTATTTCATAAAAATAGTATAGTCATAGAAATAATGCAAGGCATGTTAATCACTTCTATTAAAGGGTGGTCCCATGTTGGTGGCTACTGCTCCTATTTGTATGGGAAATGTGGTCCCATGTTGAAAAAAATTATTGCTAATTTGTAAAAATTTCAAGAGCGATATTTTAGGGGGAACCTATTAATGACACATGTAAAGGGAAATCTAATTTTTTTGAGTTGGTGAGGGAGAGAAAAAATAGGACATGTTAACATTGATAAGTCCCGAATAAATTATTAGAAGGAAAAATTGAGAGGGAAGCTTAAATTGAAATGTCAAGTGTCACAAAGGCTCGTTAAAATTAATAAGCAGCTGCGTTTTTTCTGCCCCTAAAATATAGGTGAGAAATTTTAAGAATTTTGTTTAATTTTAACAACAACAATAATTTTTTTAAACATAGGACCACGTGCACCTCTAACGAATTCTGTTGTTAAAAATGTGTCACCGACGCGGTCCGAATAATTCGGCCGAGTGCCCATGCTCTTCAACGGTCCAGGAAGTGGCAATAATATCTTAAAAAGGGTTTTACCGACACTTTTTCCCGGATCTATCCATCTTAATTAACTATGATACAAACAATAAAATAGGGGAAAACAAAAACATTCCATAAATAAGTTTAAAGAGTTTCAATCGCAGGGCTCTACTGTAAAAGGAGGGAAATTACAAGCCAATTAGTGCCAGCTCGACATGTCGATGGGCTGGGGATTTCGGCTTTCTTGGACGGTTGTTTTCATCCTCAATAAACTATTTGACATAGGGGAATAGTATGTATAAAATGCAACATTGAGGCCTTCATTGCATTGGGGAATACTCCGAAGCCCAAGGTGTAGTACAAGACCTCCCTGTTGTTGCAATGGAGGTTGTTGGGCTGAGAAAATCTAAGATGGGTGTGAGGGATGATGCAGAAACTGTTTGTTGCAGTGATTTCAAGACGGTGAAGAAAATGGATGATGGTGGTTCAAAGAAGAATAGCAACAATGAGAGTGGCAATGCCACCAGTGGGAATTCAAAGCTGTTGGCATCTGATGCCCTGTTTCTCCCTCTGGGACTCACCAACAAGTTCTTCTTTGTGCTTTTCTTCGCTGCATCATATTTCCTGATGAGGAGATGGAGGGATAAGATCAGAAACTCAATACCCCTCCATGCTGTGAGCTTTTGGGAGCTTGTTGCCATTGTGGCACAACTGGCTTCCTTCATATACTTGTTGGGATTCTTTGGCATTGATTATGTGCAAAACTTCATCAGCAAGAACAATGATGGCCCCTGGGATGATTTTGTAGAGGAAGATCTGAACACAACTCCAACACCCAATAGAGAAATTACAGTCAAGAAGCTGGAGGCACATCTCAAGGGGATCGCCCTAGGCGAGAACGAGGATGGAGACATTGCAGCTGCTGTGTGTGATGGCACAGTAACATCCCATTCTCTTGAATCCTCACTTGGTGACTGCAAGAGAGCCGCCTCTGTGAGGAGGAATGCTTTGGAGCTCATGACTGGGAGATCTCTTGATGGGCTGCCCTTGGAGGGATTTGATTATCAATCCATTCTTGGGCAGTGCTGTGAGATGCCTGTGGGATATGTACAAATCCCTGTGGGTGTTGCAGGGCCTTTGCTACTCAATGGGTTTGAGTACATGGTGCCCATGGCAACCACAGAAGGGTGCCTGGTGGCCAGCACCAACAGAGGTTGCAAGGCCATCCATATGTGTGGTGGTGCTACAAGCATTCTTCTCAGAGATGGCATGACTAGGGCTCCTGTTGTTAGGTTTCAGAGTGCCAAAAGGGCTGCAGATCTTAAGTACTATATTGAGGATCTCACAAACGCTGAGAATCTGTCGGACATCTTCAACAGGTCGGTGTTTATAGTTTTTATTTTAATGGCATTCCTTATCTTGCATGCATCATGGGTCATACAGTTTTATGGGTGTGCTGTGGTTATTAAGCCGTGCTGTGGTTATTAAGCCATGCTGTTGGTTGGTTGATAAGTTCTTGGGTGCCCGCTATTTCAACAGGACAAGCAGATTTGCCAGGCTGCAAGGTATACAATGTGCAATTGCAGGAAAAATTTGTACATGAGATTCTGCTGTTTCACTGGAGATGCCATGGGGATGAATATGGTCTCGAAGGGTGTTCAGAATGTCTTAGATTATCTTCAGACCGTGTTCCCTGACATGGATGTAATCAGTGTTTCTGGTAATTTAATCCATCTCTGATTATCCACCATTTTTCAGGATTTTCCTTTTGTGGGTAGGGCTAATTTTGTGTGGGTTTCTGTTTGCAGGCAATTTCTGTGCAGACAAGAAGCCAACAGCAGTGAACTGGATTGAGGGGCGTGGGAAATCAATAGTTTGTGAGGCCGTCATAACCAAGGAAGTTGTTAAGAAGGTGTTGAAGACAACAGTTCCAGCATTGTTGGAGCTGAACATGCTGAAGAACTTGACGGGATCTGCAATGGCAGGTGCCATGGGTGGATTCAACGCCCACGCTGCCAACATTGTGTCTGCTGTGTTCATTGCAACAGGCCAAGATCCTGCCCAAAATGTTGAGAGCTCCCACTGTATTACTATGATGGAGGCTGCAAACGGTGGCAAGGATCTGCATGTCTCTGTCACCATGCCATGCATTGAGGTAAACAAGAAAAAAGCAAATAGTAAAGTTCAATTTACATTCATTGCATCTTCTTTTTCTTTTTCTTTTAACTAAAAGTCAATGACTGAGGATTGCATTAAATCGAACCTAATCCAACGTGATTGGGATAATTCTGCACCGCTCATGTGACTGCAAATTTTCCCTGAACAATTTGTTGAGATTTAGGTTAACTGAGAGTTTGGGGAAGAGAACTCTTTCTTACAAACTAGGATTTCTTCAAATAAATGTAAATAAAAACATTTTCAACCGAATATTTATAATTAAAAACAAATATAAACTATATAATAATTACTCTTCCTCATAATTTGTAGAAAGAAATAGAAACTTTTATTTAAAATTGACTGTTGGCTCGTTGAATGAAGAGAATCAAACATGTAGTCGTCCCATTTTTTTGAAATAAACCCCACCTTAGAAATAAATATCACCTTCTAGGTAAGGGATTTTTGAGGGGTTTGCAAGTTTCCTGTACCTGATCCTTTTTAGGAAGTAACGTTGTGAATTATAAATTATTTAATTTTACTTAATTAAAATAAATATAATTTTCTACAAAGTCACCCTTCTCAAAAAATTTAATGGTAGGTAGTCACTTCTGCCATTTTAAGATTTATGGGCAAAATTCAATGAAATTATAAGGGCACTGTGTATGAACTCTCAAAATACGGTTATTTAATTTTAATTATAATTTATATTGTCATTATTTAATTTGAATAATTTTAATATAATCAAATTGTTGCTGACTTTAAGATTTTTTAAAATCATAGAAACATGTCTGTCAATTACTCCTAAAAATATTATACCACTCTGCTAAATTCCCAGCCCACAAGACAAAAAAACATATAAATTGAATTTCAACTTTTGATCAATGCGTATGTGTGTATAATGTTAAAGGAAGAGTATAGAATATCAATCATGTCTTTGTATAATGTTGAAGAAAGAGTATTGAACATCAATCATATTTGCGTATAATGTTGAAGGAAGATCAATTATATATCTGTATAAGGTTGAAGGAATTGTATTGAACATCAATCACTGTATAATGTTGAAGGAAGAGTATAGAACATCAATCACATCTCTACACGTGCAGTAAAAATGTACTGGGAAAAAATGTATTTCTGTTTAAGGTTGAAGGAAGAGTATAGAACATCAATCACATTCCTATCCGTGCAATAAAAATGCACAGGAAAGAAAAATGTATCATTCACATTTATATAAAGACATGTGAACACTCGAAAGAAAAGTGTATCTGGAAACATGTGAACAGGGTATAGAACATTAACATTTATGTAGAGACATGTACAGACATCTGAACAGCGTATAGAACACCAGTCACATGTGAACATGATGTTGAGAACTAAATAAAAATTGGTTCACAGATCTAGATTACGAAATAATTAACGAGGAAAATGCAATACTCTGCCTGTACATGGAATATATCTAAAAAGATACATCAGCCATTCCTCCACAGCCAGAGTAGTTGGGTTACATATATGTGTGATTTTTAGCGCTAGATAGTGTTAAATTTGATTGCTGTAAGTAATTGTTGTATTGTAAGTATTAACCAGTGGTTTACAAACACCTATTTCTTAGGAAATGGTTCCATTGGGGGTCCTAATTGTTCTTAGCTGCTATTGTAGAGCAATTTTAGGATTTTCTTTTTAGCAAAAGTATAAAAAGTTTTGAGACTGTTTGAAAAAAATTAAAGTAAAAATGGATTTCTTTTCACATCTCTTCTAAGTTTCAAAGATCGTAAAATTTCCATAGCTAAATGAATAGGCCATTAAAGTCTCTCTGTAAATCTTGTGCAGGTGGGAACAGTGGGAGGTGGCACCCACTTGGCTTCACAGGCAGCGTGCCTGAACATGCTTGGAGTGAAAGGGGCAAATGCAGCATCACCTGGTGCCAATGCTCAGAACTTGGCCAGAATAGTGGCAGGTGCAGTTTTGGCAGGAGAGCTCTCTCTCATGTCTGCCCTTGCTGCCGGCCAACTTGTAAAGAGTCACATGAAATACAACAGGTCCAGCAAGGATATCAAAGCAGCAGGAGAAGCAGCAGCATTATCACCCTAATGAAACAGAATATTTTAGCCTGCTACAAACAAGATTTAAGGACCATTAATCATTATTAATCGCGAAGAGGAATCTTAGCTCCCAGAAGTTTCCCAGTTTTTTTTTTTTTAACAAGTTTGAAAATAGTGTTTTGTATTTGAATTTAGTTGTAGTAGTAGGAGGACATGTGCCCTCTTGGCCTTTCCCTATATATGAAGACAATCTGGTTGTAATTTTCGAAAAGACGCAGTGGAAAGTGTATAAATTTTTGCCGCGAATCTAGCGGGTTTGCCAGCCTACTTTTTCTTTTCCTTTTCTAAAGCAAAGAATTCGGTGCCAAAACTAATTAGAGATCTTTTGCCGTTTATGGTTAGATTTTTGGATGCCACGTGGCTGTTCATATGGAATATATGATTTTTTTAACCGTCCCACTTTTTAGCTGGGAATGGATCCAAACACGTATACGTGTTTGCCAATTTTATTTTATTTTTTTAAATGTGTTTAAGGAATGTCACATGTCGGCATGCGCACAAAACAAAAGTAAAGGGCGAGGTAAAATAATGGCCTATTAAATTTGCACAGCAATGCATTTCACTTTGTCTCCAATTTAGCAAAAGTTAACATATATAAAGATTTAAATAACTATGAGACCAAAAGAGTTTATGAGACTCGAACAACCAAAGGCATAAATTAAGGGAGTGAAGAAGTTACAAAAAAGGAGAAGAACAAAGCGGTCCGATATTAATATGAAGGTTTATTCGCCTATTATGGATGTTGGCAAAAAAAAAAAAAAGTTTTTTTATTATATTTTCTATTTTAAAGATATTTTACATAGATATTATTTGTAGGCCGTTTAAGTATCTAGCTCAAATGTAATTGTATGCGAAGCACTTTCTGATATAATGTTGTTTTGTCTTGACTTTTTTGAAGTGCCAAAAGACATCCTTTCTTCCCCTTCATGTTTTGTAGGGAAATTGGTGTGATCCGATTTTTAATTGAACTAATGAGCATCTTCACTTTGTATTTGATTTTTGCCTTTCCTTTATGTAAGTTTTTGGTGGTGCTTGTGTGGTTGAATTCAAACACAATATTTCTATTTTTCTCACTATTTGTCTTGTTCACATGCATTACTTAAATTTTTCCTCACATAATTATTTATCTCTTGGCTAGTTGGTGGGCATTCGTGTATGTTAATTTCTCACTTATTCATCCATATTTTGTTTTGTTTCATCCACAACCTCTTTCTTTTGTTGAACTCTTCTTGCATTGTTGTCTTTGGCCACCTATCCTCACCCACACCCTCTATTTTTTTATATAACTTGTAGGCGAATCATAACAAGCTACTTCTATTGGGAAAATACATGTTTCTACAAGATTATCTTGTGTGGAATTGATGTTTTGATCTTGAAAGTATTTATAATTAAATGTTTCTAGATTCTCTCAATTTGCCTCTACTTTTATCGCAACATAGTGTTAGCCCAAACTTCACCCTTATATAGCACCATTGGAACTAGTAGTAGCCCAAACAAGACCCACGTGTTCTTCCAATCCCACAAATTAGCATCCTTGCATTTTGTTTTGAAGATTGTACAACGCTCTCCACCACTTCTTAGATTCTCTTTGATGTGCATGTTTCTCAACTAAATTTGTTAGTGAAAAGTGAACATGGGTTTTAGAAGCAAGTGTAAAATAAAATTGAAGATCATAGTTTTACCATACCTATTGGGCAAAACCATGATTGCTTTAGAATACACAACGAATATTACACCAAATCACGGGCTTTTATTGCTTTCAAGCCTTTTGACATCTACAACATTTGTTCGCTCTATTGAGCAATTACTAAAAAGACAATGAGCTTCTTGAACTACTACAATGATGATGTGTTCTTCAAGGACTACTTGTAGGTTCTTTCTCTTCCTATGGCTTGGCTCTCATTTGCTTTGGCTCAAAGTCCTCTAACTTGTGGATTAATTTCCCTAATGTGCACTAGAGTCCTCCAAAAATTCCCTAAATTGATGAACTCGACTTTCCTTTATACTTGCTTATTCATGTTCTTCCTTCTATTTGAAAATATGTTCATGACGGGATAGTTCCTTCTTGTGGCTTCCTCATTTCCCACTCTATCCAAATTCAAATTGGATCATTAAATGCTCAGAGCTAACATGTTGTCTAGATGTTTCCTTTCATGTGTCATGTCAAACCTAGTTGTTGAGGGTGATATTTCCTCACAATCTTTGTCGATGATCCGTCGCATTTTTGTTGGACATGCCCATGTGTCGGCTTGCTTTTGCGACAAGCACGTGTCCCCGGTCGTTAATCATCATTCATTCCTTTTATCACTTCTATCATGTCCTTTGTGCAAACTATTTTTTTGCGCACTTCTACCACGCTCAAAATCCATGCACACACTTTTCTCTATCATGTGATCTCCATGCTCAACACTCATTGCACCCCTTTCCAAAACTTCTACACATGCTTTGTTTTCCCAAAATTTGTGGACCTCCGCACTCCCCTCATCATGCAATCCTATACGCGCTTCACATTACTCCTTACTCCACTCACTTAACATGTGCACACACCCATACTTAGCCAAAATTTCAAACTTGTAAAGGATAGCCCAATTTCCCGTGATGTTCCTATATCAAACACCATGAGTAGGAAGAAAGCAAGCTTCGTCTCATGAGTTAGGGTCCTCAAGAGTATCACCTAGTCAACTAAGTTCTATTGAGAACTCATCTATGTTGCATCCCATGTTGCGCAATCTTCCACATCACCAAATATTCTTTATTCCTTTATATGCATTCTCTTTACCGTCATTGAGTCTAATATGACCTCAACTTCTTCTCTTTCCTTTTCTCGGTATTTTCCTTCTTTAGTCAATTACTTCTAACTTTAATGATCCTTATGTACTATCATCCACAACTTCCTTTACACACCCTTGTTCTTCTTACGCGCTACAATATTCTTCATGGTACTTACATAAGTCAAAAACATTTAATATTAGTGATATATCCAATCCTTTTGGTAATTCAATTTTATAGTAATTACAACACATTTTCCACAAAACATTACATGGCCTAATCTTCTTCAACTCAAGCTTATTATAGGTTCCTCATGGAAATATTTCCTTGCGCAAATGCACCAAAACTTGATCTCTAGCTTCAAATTCCTTAGTTCTATGCTTCTCATCAACTTGCTCCTGCAATGAGAGTTACTTTTCTCCATCCTTTTGCACACATCCTCATATAACTCGTGCATATATTTTGTGTATATTTTTTTGTTTTTGCTCCTATTTTCTACCCCCTCTCGTAATTCGGTGACTCCTCTTGGAATTCTCCCATATACAATATGAAATGGAGTATTTATCATACTTTTATTGACAAAATCAGCATAGGAAAAATCTACTTGCATGCTAACACCATATCCCATTGCTCCGACATGTCCCCGACTCCCTAACCAAGCTATGAAATAAATTGTCCACACTCTAGTTCACCACCTCTATTTGTTCATCTCGTATGTGGGTTATATGTTGAACTAAAAGTCAACTTGTTCCCATCTTCCTCCGTAAGGCCCTTCCAAAAATGACCTAGGAAATTTGTATCCCTATCATATACCATGCTCAATGACAACCCATGCAATCGTACAATCTCTTTGAAGAGAAAATGTGCAATGCTTGACACAACATTGGTCTTCTTGCATGCAATAAAAGGCACCATCTTCAAAATATTTATCGATTACCACAAATATGGAGTTGTTCCCTCACTTTGTTCTTGACAATCCAAACACAAAATTCATGTTGATATTCTTTTGTGGTCTCTTTGGCACTAGTAATGGCTCATACAAGCCCATGTTTTATTGATGCCCTTTGGCTAACTCAAAACTCTACACTCCCTTACATATTTTCACACATATGTGCCCATCCTTGGCCAAAAATAACACTTCTATAATTGCGATAATCTTTTGTCACCTCCAAAATGACCTCCGAAGACTCTGTTATGCTTCTCTCTAATCAACTTCTCGATGCATTTGATCCCGTCACTATGCATAATTCCACCCCTCTAAACAACATTCCATCTTGAATGAAATAATCTAACCATGGCATTCTCCTACACGTGTCGATTGCATGTATGTGGCCCATGCATCCTTGAAATCATCATCTTGTGCGAATAACTCCTTCATTACGTTAAACCCCATGACTTTGTTGCACATCTCATTTAGCTTGGATGAAATAATCTAACCATGGCATTCTGTCTACACGTGTCGATTGCGTGTATATGGCCCATATAACCTTGAAATCCTCATCTTGCGCGAACAACTCCTTCATTACATCGAACCCTTTGACTTTGTTGCATATCTCATTTAGCAACATAATTATTCTCAGCCGTACTCCAACCTTGTTTGACTTCTTGCTTCAATGCTTCAACACAAAATAATAACTATTCCCATTTGGTATGCCTCTAGTTTATATTTACTCAAGCGATTGATGAATTATAATGTATGGTGATTTGTGGATAGGAAAAAGTCACTTGAAACAAATAATGCCTCCACTTCTTTCAAGCTTGTGTCATACCATAAAATTCATATCCATATATCCGAATATCTTTCTTGGCATTTCTTAACTTCTCATTGAAGTAGGTTATGGGTTTGTCATATCATTTCACCTATGGTTGCACCACTTGCATCGCAATGTACTTGAAATGGTTTGTCAAAACCTAAAGCAACGCTAACACTCGTTGCACTATGATCCTCCGCTTTAACTCTTGGAAGTTGTACTTTGCTTCTTCTTTCATACAAATTCTTTCTAATGTGCTCTCATTGTTTACGTGATCGGTGCACACTCCACTAAAAATACTTGATAAAATTCCTATAAAAACTTGTGTTCGTGAAAATTTCTTGCCTTAGTCACATTCCTTAGTGAAGACCATTATACTATTGTGTGCACCTTCTTTGGGTCCATCCATAGGCCTTCCTGGGATATCAAAAAATCCACCTATACCAACTCTTTGCACCTAAAGTTACACTTCTTAATGTTTATCAATAATTTTTTTCTTGTGAACACTCCCTCACCTTGCACATGTTATCTAGGTGGTCTTCCTTTGTTTTACTAAACACCAATATGTCATCCAACTTCACAATCACAAATTTTCGAATAAATGGTTTCAATAGTTCATTCATCAAGCTCATAAAGGTACCGAGGAATTAGTCAACTTTGAATGACATAATCAACCATTCATACAACCCTTCCTTGGTCTTGAATTCCATTTTCAACTCGTCTCCTTCCCCAATGCATATTTGGTGATAACTACGCTTCAAATTGATCTTATACAAGTATCACACACCACTAAGACAATCCATTAATTTGTCCATTCTTGAAAATGGGAATATATTCTTGATCATTATCTTGTTTATGGATCTTGAGTCCATATTCAAGACACCACCATAGTTTTAGTAAAGGTGTCAAATGAAGTGGCATTTGAAATCCAAGAAAATGAGGGTAAAGGATAAAAGTGCCCAAATGGGACAATAGCACATCTCGCACTCCTATCCCTAATGGGTGGTAAATCTGTCATGAATGCTCTCTGAGACTATAATGGTAAATAAAGATCTAGGTCTTATGTTGTTCAATGTCCAAAAGTAAAGTGGTCAATCCCGAAAGGCAAATAAGAAGAGTGTGTAAAAGATAAAACAATGTAAGAGTAAAACAAGTGTTGTTAATGTCTATTTTTCTTACTTAGGAATCATGCATATAATAACATACTTAGAGGTGTGCTATAAGTAGTAATTACGTGATTTCGTGACTACAATAGTCTATACTCTGCAACGAGTTGTAAGACTTGAATACAAATATAATGAACACATAAAGCTATATAATCAATGCATGGCATAATTTATACATTATCCCTTGTCCAATACAAATAAGTCATAATATATCATCGATTACGAAGTTCATATTATCTACTAGTGTAGTGTTAGAAAATGTTCCTACAATATGTTCATTACCAACATAATTGATGGTATCTTTGTATACTAATAATTTTTATTTTCTTGGATTACCATTAGTGGTACTAATTGATATTCATCGACCGGATACTAAGTTTTTATTGAATATTAAGGAAAATATGTCAACATAATGTATGGCTAGGGTATACACTAGAACTTTGCTTCATCTTACTTGATCAAATTATGGAAGTGACTAATTATGTCTTCTTCTAAAATTTAGGCATATAATGTATTTAACTAGGTTATGTTATATATCACCGTAGATCATCTTGCTTGCATTTCTTGTACATATTTTCCTCAAGAAATATCTCTACATGTTTCTAGTACTTCTTTGTCCAAATTATAATTATGGCACAAGCCTAACATAATTATTAGTGTCTACTAGTCACAATGTACTCCTAAATAATATAATATGCATATTATCTTCCACACCATGTAGTTCATAAAACACTTGAGAGAAACATAAAAATTAAGTTGAGTTAGACACTCGCATCAATAACCTTTCGTAGTAGACTACACTATAAGATGGGATTCGAGTCTAATAAAAATCATCTCATAGGAAAATTTTGTTAATGATCATCAAATTTGATCAATACCTAAGACTCGGAAATCTATCCGACATATATTCATCAGGTAGTTATCAAAACAAATTATAACATAGAAAAACAACTACCGTCATGACAACATTTGACCATTGTTGAAGTGAAAATAAGCCAAAACTTATAGGTATTTGAGATAAATATCCAATTACATTAAAATTTATCACACATCTCTTTAAGGACTGGTATTCTTGATTTGAATGGTTCACTACATTTACCAATAACTATCGACCAAAATCTTAAGCATGTATTCAAGACATCAACCATAATTTTCAACCAATAAATAAAGAATATGGAAACTAACTAGGTCAAAAGAGGATAAACATTAATATATAAGGAGAAGTTGTGTCACCCGATTATCAATTTTTATTTCCTTATGGTATAGTCTTCACCTCTTTAGTGTTACAATGAACCAATTCTATTAGTAAAAATTGAATGCCTATAGATAATTCAAAATATAGGACATAAAGAAAGATATATAATAACATAGGGTACCATAAAACCTAGTGCCATCATCTTCATGTCCTACTACAATTAGGATACACTATTAATAATGAATGATCAAGGATTCATTATCTAATAGCTAAGAAAATACAAACCATTATTCAAGTATGCAAACCGAATCGGTAGTGATGAGTACTACTAGGGTGAGCAAAGCTTTAAGGTTATAATTATATTTTACACGATTCATAATTATCTATGAATTTATTGACTATATTTGCGATTATGGGTCCACTAAGTCCCTAAAATTAATATCCACTTCAAGTAAGTAAGGACCTAGTTGTTGGGAATTTAGGACTACGAATAGTGCTATGATTTAATAACAAAACAAATCATGCACACATGATCTAACAATTCCCAAAATCTATAGCAATGGAAGTATAAACTAGAATAATCCAAATCAAGACAAAGTACACACACATAACACAACATGTACCGTGGTTCACCCAATGTGGGCTACATCCACCAAAGATAGAGATCTCATATATATAATACAACAAGAGTACAAACCAACTCTTCAATACAAGAGTACAATGCATCTCTCCAAGAGTATCTCCTCTCCTCTAGATCTCTAAACGGATCTCCATGAGTGCACTATAACTGTGCCTCCAAACACCACCGAAGATCTCACATAACCCAAAACTACTGCATCTCTGAACTACTACCAAGTTCTCTATGGATTTGTAACAAGACCTCTTGCATGGGTCTACCAATGTGCAACCATGACTATGCACCAAGAAGTAAGTATGTCTCTCCATCACTACATAACTTGTGCAAACATGAAGACAACCTCCTCTACAATATCTAGATCTACATGGATAAAAAATACAATATGATTTCATGGATCTACAATACAAGACTAGATCTACATAGATCTATAATACAAGATCTCACCAACATGTGGATCTACAAGAAGAAACTCTATGTGCTTTGCATACTATGCAAGCCATTACAATGAGACAATAACTATACAAAGGAAATATAGTAGAAGATGTTACCCTCTTCTCACCATTCAAATGTACCTACTATTTCCTTCTGTCTAGCTCCTTTCCATGGAGACTTTGTCTTCATGTAACATGTTCTTTCTTTCTCTTCTTCTTCATCCTCTCAATCTAGGAGAATTAAGGATATAATTCAATCCTTCTCTTAATTCTACTTCTAAACCCTAGCTTTCATGCTTATATAGGCGTATATAAACTTAGGGCACTTAGCCATGTAATTATAATCAATAGATTTGCTTTAATGCTAAAAATAGATCTAATTCCCAAGAGTTAAATAAAACACTCCCGCACATGTAACCGATGTCGGTTATCCTTAACCAATGCCTATTCCTCCTTGATTGATCGATGTCGGTCTCCCGAGTGACCCGATGTCGGTTCCCCCCAACCGATGACAGTTACTATGTTTTCTAGTCACTTTGTAATGCATGATCCAATGAAGCTATTTAGCTCCACAACCTAACAATCTCCCACTTGGAGATAAATTGTTGAACCTCTGTACATGTACCTATACATCACTGTCCTCTACACACTGTGAAGACCATCTATTCTTTCCTTCAACAATTCTCTCAAAAATAAAACCAAGAAGATCAAACCATCTTCTAAAAATGAAGATAACAAACTTGTGACTTACTATAGACCTGCACAAAGCTACTACTGATCCGTGATAACCGAGCTATCCATACATCAAGCTCTCACTAAATCATAACACCAAGCCTCTCGACAACTAAACCATCATGAGTAACACACCTGTAAGAGCTCCCACTCAAACTAAAGTACTGAGCTTCAAATGCAACCATAGCCATACCTGTAAAACCAACCATGTTCTCCATCCATCTATCCATGTCTCCATGTAACCACCAATGCAACTATCCAAAGACAAGTCAAATTGGAATATGCAAAAGAAAAACAAGATCCCGGGTAAAAATAACCCTAAATGAGTTCTAGATGCAACAGTGGGTGATCAATCCACAAACACCTGCATAACTCAAAGAAATCCAAACACTGCAATCTGCATGTCCAAGACATTCATCTGTAGATAACATATCTATCAAGGAGTAACATAGTAATCAAGAGGAAATACAAACATCCCCTACTCATGCTCAAGGCATCTAAACTGTGCTCATAGGCATCCATGTGCAAATCAAACATCTGCATCATCATAGACTCACAAAATTGAATCTATCCACATGTATAAACTCACATATACATCCATCCATATCATCAGGCTCTCTAGAAGTGCCAAGTCTCTCACCGACTAACTCCAAAGCCATATATGAATCATGTGCTCATCAATGTCAATAACAAACAACCATGCTAAACCATGCTACTAATAAATAGTGCAAATACCAAAGAAACATGTCATCAACATACTCGCACAAACCAACCAAGATGAAAGCAAAACAAGGGCACCATCTAAAAATGGTAAATAAACACTTGTTGTCAAACATGTGACCAAACTGACCACGGTTTCCTAACCGACCTCGGTCACTGCCTGACCAACCATAGTTACCAGATGACCGACCATGGTTAATCCTAACCAACACCGGTCTTTGTAACTAGCATATTTTCTCCTTTAACCCTTAAAACTTTGAAAATTGCTCTATCATCTTCACCCAACTGAATCTAACCATCAACTGTAATCCCATAGGGATATATAGGAACCATAAAATAAACCAGAAGTGACATCACAAAGTAATAAACTCAATATACCTACAAATCCGTGACTACCCTCCAAAACCAACTAGTGCCTCTAGCCACTCTGAATAGTAGCAATCTCCCCTCACTTTGCATGTGCATCATGTATCTAATTTTGTAATGCCAACAACCATGGCTTGCTCCCACTGAACATAAAATTCCCTGCACTACCTCTAACACCAAGCTCAAAAGCTAATATGTCAGTGAGAAATAAAACCAGATGAAAGAAAATATAAAATGATTCCCTTCTTATCAAAGAATACTCCTACATCACATAAGTTTGGACTTCTTGTGAAGTAGGTGAATCAAATTCTTTTCATCATGTGTACTCAACATCTTTCATTACCTGCAACTGTGTCTAACCATGAATTTTCATTGAGGATCTCATCCTTAGACTAGATATCCTTGTCCTCAAGATTCCACACAACCGGAAATAAAGTCAAACAACACCAAAAACATGGTGTAAATCTGTGCACACTATCCAAACATTATATCAGTTGCTTCAAATGAAAGAAATAAAATATGAACCATATAGAGATACTTGACCCAAAGTCTCACTGGACTAACCAAGCTAACTCCGTCCTCTTTCTGATCCAAACATTGAAGTGATCAACATTTTTTCTTCATGTACACACTGTGCCAGAAACCTTTGATCCTCCAAAATAGGACACTGAACCATCCATGCCCTCTTCTATTGTAAGAAACCATGTGCAAACTCGTTGTCACAAATACCGACCACGGTTCGCTGATTGGTACCGGTTACCCTCTGTGACGAATGTCGATTCTCTGACCGACGTTGATGTTGCTGGAACTAACACAACGCCACAAATTGGCATAGGTCACCAAACTAGGTGCCTACTTCGACCAAAGCCGATAGTTGTGTTGAGCCAGTCATTTCAAGAAGCACCCAACTTGCACAAAAAACTTAACATAAATCATACATACAATAAAACTACACCAAGATGAAATACATCACCTTACCAACACCAAGATACTCAACCGCATCTTCAACTAAAGAACATGTTTCTCTGATGGAAACCCCGTCTTCATTCTATGCTACTATATTCAACTTCTCTAACAAATCCCATGCATCTAACTACACCAAGGATGCATAACTGCTCCTCTATCTCATTCTTGGAACTAAATATATAATCCCAAACATGATTATGTAACCAAAATAATATAACCACCGCAATACAAAGATAAAACCATACCTCAATAATCAGATTTGCAATCCGACGACCAACATGCTTGTGCCTCTAAGAACCAGGGACACACTCAAAGTGAACAAGATACACTCCATGCATCTTTCCATTTTTTCGGATATGTGATTTTCTGTTTAAAACTAAATTTCCCAAGAACTAACCACAATCACCCCGAATCGACCATGGTTACCCCGCCGATGC
Organism: Taxus wallichiana var. yunnanensis; assembly: GCA_018340775.1. Lineage (NCBI taxonomy): Eukaryota > Viridiplantae > Streptophyta > Pinopsida > Cupressales > Taxaceae > Taxus > Taxus wallichiana. The sequence goes on from CM031234.1 coordinate 761,195,951, forward strand.
AAGTTGCCACTTAACCGATCTTTAGCATCTTGTAATTTCCAATAACCCTACTCTTCCAGCTCCCAATTGAGATTGAATCTCTTCCAAAGATCTTATCATCGGGAAAACAAACCCTACTCTCATACACCTATCATTAAACCACTAACAATATATTGAAGTAAAACCTTATTCGAAATAACCAAGCACTGATACCAGTTGTTGGGAATTCGGGACTACGGAATAGTGCTATGATTTAATAACAAATAAAATCATGCACACATGATCTAACAATTCCCCAAAATCTACATCAGTGGAAGTATAAACTAGAATAATCCAAATCAAGACAAAGTACACACATAACACAACATGTACCGTGGTTCACCCAATGTGGGCTACATCCACCAAAGATAGAGATCTCATATATATAATATAACAAGAGTACAAACCAACTCTTCAATACAAGAGTACAATGCATCTCTCCAAGAGTATCTCCTCTCCTCTAGATCTCTAAACGGATCTCCATGAGTGCACTACAATTGTGCCTCCAAACACCACTAGAAGATCTCACATAACCCGGAACTATTGCATCTCTGAATCTGCTACCAAGTTCTATGTGGATCTATAACAAGACCTCTCACATGGGTCTACCAATGTGCAACCATGATCGCACCAAGAAGTAAGTCTATCTCTCCATCACTGCATAACTTGTGCAAACATGAAGACAACCTCATCTACAATACTTATATCTACATGGATCAACAATACAAGACTAGATCTACATAGATCTATAATATAAGATCTCACCAACATGTGGATCTATAAGAAGAAACTCTATGTGCTTTACATACTATGCAAGCCATTACAATGATACAATAACTATACAAAGGAAATATAATAGAATATGTTACCCTCTTCTCACCATTCACTTGTACCTGCTATTTCCTTCCTGTCCAACTCCTTTCCATGGAGGCTCTGTCTTTCATGTAAGATTTTCTTTCTTTCTCTTCTTCTTCATCCTCTCAATCTAGGAGAATCAAGGATCTAATTCAATCCTTCTCTTAATTCTACTTCTAAACCCTAGATTTCATGCTTATATAGGTGTATATAAACTTAGGGCACTTATCCATGCAATTACAATCAATAGATCTACTTTAATGCTAAAAATAGATCTAATTCCCGAGATTTAAATAAAACACTCTTGCACAGGTAACCAATGTCGGTTATCCTTAACCGATGTCTGGTTTCTCCTTGACCGACGATGCCGGTCTTGGGTGACCAATGCCGGTTCCCCTAACCGATGATGGTTACTGTGTTTTCAGTCACTTTGTAATGCATGCTCCAGTGAAGCTATTTAGCTCCACAACCTAACACTAGTCACAAGTACGTACTCTTCGTGCACATTACTATTTGTGACAACTAATATGATTCCAGTTTATTATATTGTCTTAAGCATAAGATAAGGGATAAACAACTTCATTTATTTCATATAGTTTTACATCACATGAATATTTATAACAATCATAATTAGCCTAACTCTCAAAATACACAACATCCATTATTATTGGCAATGACAAGGACAAAACTAATTTTTCTACAAAAATTCCTACTAAACTATTGAGTAATCAATCCTAGAAGAAATCAAATAGTGCTAGTGAATTCATCATGCATCCTATAGAAGACAAAATCCTTTGTGAGAAAATCCCTATAAGAGAAAAAAAGAGCATCATACTTAAAGCTTTAAGCCCCTTTCAAATAAGATCAAGATAAGTACAATTTCCTTTTTGACAATTATTGCATTCAAAACTCAAACCATAATATTTCTTTCTATTAAATTCCCATGATCCAACTCGATAAAAAATAATGTTAGCTAAGATGACATATTTCACTTACCCTTTAAGATAGGTTATAACTACTATATCCTTCTATGAAAAGCTAACTCAATGTAATCATAAAAAACTATTAAATATAATTCCACTTTTATAACCATAGGACAAAACAACTCATTATATAATCATATTTTTAATTATAACCCTAAAAGTCAATACAACACCTATGCATTTATAAAAGCATATATTTTCACAAATAGATAAACCAATCCTTGTTTAAAAGGTGCACTCTAAATAAGTGCATAAGATTCAAAAAGAACTTATTTTACAAGAATATTTGTAGGGGTATAACCCCCTATGCTTTCCTTATTCATAAAGATACATGAACATACCCATGCAAATAAAATACCGATACTTAAAAAATAAATAGCAACAACCATTCCAACATGTCTATGGTCCTTTCTTTGTGAGTTTTATAAGGTAAAATATAAAAGATCATAACTAAGATAAGTCATGAGAGTGGAAAGACATGTTTGAAATAGAAGAGGTAGGGTTGGACATGACTACATTTTAATTTTCCTATGTGTTACAAAGACTTAAATTCCTTCCACGTGTTTTCGATGGATGTATGCACTTACTCTAATGCTCCTCTTTTGATGTAAGATGAGATAATGTTAAGGAAGGTTTTGGAGTGAGTGTCTACATTTTCTAATCTCGTTTGCTTGAAGGTTTCAAGGAGATTTCTATAAACCCATATTGTGCATAACTTGAACTATGTGGTCTATGAGACTATGTTGGTTTCAATTATTTTATCAAATGGTACACACACCTTGTGTATGTGTCCATATTTTTCATGTAGGTCGACCAGGACTATTGCCGCCACAACATATGACGTATAAACAAAAAACCCTTTTGATTATACTATAATAGATGTCTATAAAGAGTTATAAAGTTCTCGTATTGGCACAACTCCAAGGATGTTATCACAAGTTATGGATTCTAGTAGCACATTTGCCAAGTGTGTTGCTTGAAATTTTCAAATCCCTTTTCCAAAACCCGTTGGTTGGATGTGGGAAACAAAATAATATGAAAACCCCCTAACTCGCCAACCTATACACAAGAATAGATAACTCTCGTTTAGTTACACAACTAGTACACTCACCAACATGCCCACTAGAAGGAAGAAATTGAGTACAAATGCCAATTTATTGTTTGACACAAAGCACAAAAGTAAGGAAGGAATATAGAAAGGCGGTCAATTTTAAAATATATTAGCCAAATCTAAGTCTACACTCCTTGTAGACTATTTTAGTGACCACAATGTGGATTTTCAATGGAAATATTTGCCTAAGGATAACATTTCCCCTATTATAATAAGTGAAAATGACCCATGACATGTCGATAAGTGACTAGTCGAAGACCACATACATTTTTTCAAACTAGAAAGCTCTTCACACAACTCATTTTTGAACTACAAGGTGAGTTGCACTCACCCACATCCCCTTAGGGAGGTAAAACCAATCTAAAAGCCAATATTTTGTTTCACATAACACAAGATTATGGAAGAACATACAAAGACACAACAATTTTGAAATGTAATAACCCAATTCCAAACTTGAGCACCTTGTTAGCTATAATGATGACTACAACAATAGACTACCAAAAGGAAGAGTTATCTAAAGGGTAACTTCCATGCATAAAATTTATGAGGGTAGAGGCCTACATTAGTTTTGAGTCCATTGAGTAAGTGACATTGGAGGAGAAAATAGTCACCCATTCCCTAAAAACTCGTGTAGCTTTTTAACAAACCACTTTGGTTAAATTTCACATTAAAGACATATATTTTGTGATGACAAGTAATAGTATGGTCACCACATGGATTTAAATTTTAATTGTATGTCAAACGTCTACATGTGAATTTGTTCTTTCTTTCATCACCAAGGGGGCATGGGAGGAGTGCCAAGAACTCATATTTATAACACATCCATCCACACATATGTCATATGTGGAGTTGTGGATGCTCGTAAAGAGTTGAATGAAGTATTGAACTCATTGTAGTCTATCAAAGATTTGGGTATTCCCACTAGGCATTGCAATATATTTTCAAACACAACGAACATGTGTTTAATCCGTTCAATTCATCCATATCTATACAAGACATATAGAGTCACAAGTACAACTCATATAAATCAACACTATAAATTATGGTCATATAATCACATAAGACTACATGGTTCTTATTATAATTTTTGATAATTTATATAGTAGTATTGGCTTCCCAACCCAATGACCTATCCACATGGTCTCTGTGAATCGACCTATTGGTGGTCCCCCAACCGCCAATTTTAGGAATGACAAGGGTAGGTGTGAATTTTCATAGTAATATAATAGTAATAAGGAAAACACCAATCCATTAAAGAAGTTTAAGAATGATTGAATCATGCTTGCAAATATACATACTAATATAAATAAGTATACCCTAAGCCATTTTTGCTTTCTATTGAGGTAAACAAAAACAACCAAAACAAGTAAAGTCTATGTGGTTGCATTTTTATACTTTTATGCTAAACTAAGAGTCAAGGATGAGAGGATTGCATCAAATTGATGGTTCAAATCCATTCCAACATGATTGGAATGGGTTTGAAGCACTAATGCGACTTCAATTTCTCCTTTTAATGTTATGAAGAGAGATAAACTAACACTTTGATGGACAAAACTCTTTCTTCTATATTATAATTTGTTGAAATAGAAAATAATTGTTATCCAAAATCCACCCCTCAAGGTAATTTTGATAACGTGCATCAAATTCTTTAGTCCCGAGCCATGGAGATTGATTCAAGGCCCACAATCATGTTTTGGGGGTCCCTTTGGTTCCTCTCTAACTTCCCCATCCAAGGAAAAAATCTAAAAAGTTAGAAAAAATCTAAAAAATGAAGTCGTGGGCTTGTTTTAATGCATTACGGGTCTGGAGGCTGCAAATCATACCAAGGTTCATCGTACCAGGTTTGGAGCTGAAATACAAAGGAATCAGCTAAATCGGCTTTATGTGTCCTAGACCACACAAGTTCAATAGGGACAAAAGGATGCGCATTTACAAAATGGCGAGGAAAAGAGAAATCAACAAAGTCGAACTTTTTGGCCCATGCGGTCCGGGGCGGTTGGGACAAAAGTACGCGTGGGACGTGTAAAGGTGAAAAGGCTGCAAAAGGAAACATGGGATGCGGCGAATGCGGAAGTGAACGACCCTCGTGGCCCGGGCCAATGATAGGCGCGGGGGACAAGAAAGTCTCAATCGTGGTGATGTAGAGATTTTTGTCCGGATACAATGGGGCGCGGACCCGATTTTTCCGAAATAGATGCGAAAAGAGAAAAAGTCAATGTTTGACCCCGAACTTCAAATGGCCATAACTTTTGACTCCGAGCTCCGATTTTCATAAAATTAGACTTTCGGAACAAGCATGACATCCTCTCGCATCACAAAAAGGAGGATTTCTTAATTTTGATGAGGGTATATATATTTAAATAAAAGAATTATATTCAGCTCTAGTCAATTAATGCTCATTCCCGTCAAATGATAGAAAAATGCTTGACAGACCCAAAATAGCTGCTCACACTCAGAAGGCCATAAATTTTTATTTCTAAATGAAATCACACAAAATTGGTACCGTTAGAATCATGTTTCCGAGATCGACGCACAACAATCAAGAAATTTTGGATTTGATGAAGGATAGATAGATATTTTGTAGAAAACGTGACCAAGTTCGAATAGTGTTTTATTTGGTGGTTGGACGCATTGATGAAGCATGGGATGACATATTTCACTGCTGTAAGTCATGGGGCAATATGGGGAGCCTTTAACAAGCAACATAGCATCATTTCACTTCATTTGATATCTCTTACAAGTGGTTGAAGGACAAATTTTGGGATTTCTATTTTCCCCTCCTCTCTCTCTTCTTCTTTTGCTATAAATTGGAGTGTTGGGCTTATTGTAAAGGGGGTAGTTTTGTTGTAGGAAAGTTCTATCAAAATTTATTTGTGAAGCCAATGTGTTGTAGGCCCTTGTAGTGGACTCCTTGCATGGTGATCTAGGCCCTTATCTTGTAATAGATAGATTGAACTGCATATCATGAAGCAATAAAATACAAGTTTATGGATGGATCTTCCCCTGCTTTGTGTTTGTTTGCACTCTTCTTGCCCTTTCAACCTTCATTACAAGAATATTGTGTCTATTTTTGCAAGAACTCATTATTATTGTGCATGTATGAAATATTGTTGTGAATGCATTTTGCTAGATTGTGGAGAACTGTTATCACCCCTTCTAGTGTGCACTTTGCTTCTGTATCTCACACATTGGAAGACTACTCTCACACCCCTCCTTTTCTGGTGTATCACCGTTGTAGTGTAGGATTTCATTTTTATGCATTCTCTCTCCTTGGTCCCTTGGAAAGTTAGATTAGGATAGTTAGTTTTGCTTGCATTAGAGTAGATTGTGGCAGGTAGTTTAGGAGCAAGAACTAGCTTTCTCTGGAGGTCTATCTCAAGTAGCAAGTCCCACAACTTGGAGATAATACCCATGTTATCCAATCACACCGTGAGCTCAAGTATATGCACTTGTGTAAATATAAGGGTGCTATGATTCGGTGATAAAAATAATAAATAATAACGTTTTTACATAATCTCTATATTATTACAAAATAAATATAAATTATATAATAAATTACACTTACTCATAATTTTGTTAGGGAATTTTTATGGAAAGAGATATTAAATTTTAAAGTTACGTTTTTAATTAAAAAATCACCGTTGGCTTCAACCTTTTTAGTCGCATTTTTGAGGGGTTTCCAAGTTTCCTATACCTAATTCTTTATAGGAATGAACATTGTCAATTATAAATAATCTAATTTAATTTATAAAATTTAAAATAAATATATTTCCTACAAAATTAATATTTTCAAAAATAATTAATTATTAATCCTTTTGAGTATGTTTTTAAATTTATGGGCAATATTTAATAAATTTATTGTTAGAGTAGGTATATACCTTAGCTCATGTTCACCTAGGTACTTTATTCACCTTTATTGTATTTATTCTCACACACTTATGTGTGTGAATATTTCTTTTATCTTATTTAGATATTAGAAGATATTATTTAGTTGTTAGGTATAGTTCTTTCCTTAATCTATGATATTGACTAGTTCTTTCCTTGATCTATGGTATTGACTAGATCTTTGATGTCTAGTTCCCTCCTAAATCTATGGTCTTGATTAGTTCTTTGATGACTAGTTATTTCTTTGATTTATGGCTTGATCTATGACCTTGATCGGCTTAGATTGTTATTCCTTGCCTATTTAAGCAAGGCCCATTCTCATTGTATTACATTGAGTTCCATAATAATATATGATATTGTTGCTCATTTGTTTGCAAAGGTTTTATGTAAAGTTATTTTGGCGAATTGCTTTCATCTTATTGATCGTGGTGTTTGATTAGCATTTGTGTTCTTGGCTTGGTATGATCTGGTTATCGTTTCTTTTATTTATAATGGCATTGTGTATTAATCTTAATTAGTAAACTCTCAAATTAAAATTATTCAACCTTATAAAAATTATAATGTAATTCTTGCTTTAACTTAAAAAATTAATATTATAAAATCACTTTCCTCTAAATTACTCCTAAAAATATTACACCACCCATACGACTAAAAATAGATGAATAACATTTCAATTATTAAAAAAAGAAGTTATGGAAGATTATGGAACATCAATCATATCTCTCTACAAAGTTGAAGGAAGAGTATAGAACATCAATCACATCTTTGTACACGTAATAAAAATACAATGAAAAGAAAAATGTATGTGTGCTATTAATATAGAAAGCAAAGTGTTCATAATATCAATCACATTGAACAACGTTTAGAACGGTAGTCACACTTGAATATAGAGAACTTAATAAAGCATGAAATAAGTAAAGAAAATTCTATATTCTTTTTGTATAGGGAGGATTTATAAAATGACATTAAACTTAATATTTAAGTTTATTTGTCAAGTAGGGAAAGATTTCTATTCCATCAGAGTCACTCGCTCTCATCCCTTATTACTCGATATATCTTACACACCCTAAAACTACAACCCATTTTGTTTTTAGCCTTAACTTTTCCCTATATAGAAAAAGAATAAAATATTTTAACATCCACGAGGCTATCAAAACAACACATGGGAGAAAAAACACGTGGATTAAAGCAACGGCGTATAATTTTTCGCTGTGGGTTTGCCAACTCTTTTTGGCAATTTTCTATTATGAAGAAATGGGGTTACTTAAACCTAACTAGTTTTTGTTTGGTATGTATTATAGTAAGCTTTTTAAATACCAGCGTCCACGTGGAAAAACCGTGTTGTTATCATATACGTCATGTTTTTTGGTTTTGACTTCAAGATGGGTATGGATCCTGATGAATCCTAACGTTTGCCGCTTTGTTATGGAATGTCACGTCTGATGTCAGTACACATCACTAAGTGTGGCAGCAATCCACACCCAAGTTCGGGAAGCCCGACATTAATTTTTTTCTCTGGATATATATATATATATATATATAGTGGTCTATTGTATTTGTTGAATTATTGTTTTAGTTTCATGGAAGATTTTGAAATTAAATAAGTATGTTTTTTTAATTAGTGAAATAGAGATTCGTGTGACAAAAAAATTATTGTGGTTTGTGGTTTTTTTCGTAATTGGAAATGCCATTTACTTTCTATTGTTAACCGTGCTTCTAGTGTGGGAAGAGTGATAATCATTGTCTTGCTCTATAAGGTGGTTGTTTTACTTTGCAAGGTATTAGGTGGTCCTCTTGTTCTCGCATGGTGGTCATCTCGTCTTGCTCTGCAATGTGGGTTTCAATGGTAATTCAAAGCATTTGTTTATTTCTTTCTTTTCTAAGGAGAGATCTTTTGCGGTGGTTGAAACGAGTTTTTAGTGGATTCTATTTGTGAGTGCATATTTGAAGTCTTTGTTGGTGTTTTTGTACTTGTTATAGAAAGTACACAAATATGGATTTGATTTTCTTGTTTTTTTACATGCATGTTACAAACCGTGCATGCTTAATGTTTGTGTTTTTGGTTATCAACACGGGGTGTGGGGTTTGGTTTGCTATATTTTTCTCTAAAAATATGGTTGTAGGGGATATACTCATTACATATGTCCATTGAGCATGGGTAAATTCTGGTACATATTACAAGGTAGACATGTTTCACTATTTATATCTTGTACATTCTCTCGTGTATATAATTTAAAAATTGTAAATTCCAATCATTTTGTTCATGATGGTCGTTTCTGATTGAAAAGAATTTTGTTCCCGAGAATGGGAAAATTGTGATTTTATTTTATTTATTTTCCTTGTTTGCAAGAATATGGGGAGTATATTTGTTGTGGATTTCAATGTCTTTTCTTGTCGTTGTGAGTCATACTTTTCAAGATCTTCGCTTATAATTGTTTTTGTCTGTTAAAAAAATAATTTATCGATCGTGTATGCTACATAACGAACGCAAAAGCCAATGTAGGGTTCATGTTATGGAATGCCCAACCATGATGGCTTCGTAATACACAAAAATATTGCACCAAATTCCAAGCTTTTATTGCTTTCAAGACTTACGACATCTAAACATTTCTTCCTCTCTTGGAGTAATTACAAAAAGACAATGAGCTTCTTGAATTACTACAATGATGATGTGTTCTTCAAAGACTACTTCTAGGCTCTTTCTCGTCCTTTGGCTTGGCTCTCATTTTCTTTGGCTCAAAGTCCTCTAACTTGTGGATTAATTTCCCTAGCGCTATACTAGAGTCCTCCAAAAGTCCCTAAAATGATGAATTCGACTTGCCTTTATACTTGCTTATTCATGTTCTTCCTTCTATTTGAAAATATGTTCATGACATGATAGTTCCTTCTAGTGGCTTCCTCATTTCCCGCTCTATCCAAATTCAAATTGGATCATTAAATGCTTACTGACTAGTATGTCGCCTAGATGTTTCCTTTCATGTGTCATGTCAAACCCGGTTGTTGAGGGTGATATTTCCTCACGATCTTCGTCGATGACCCGTCGCACTTCATTAGACATGCCCATCAGTCGGCTTGCTTTCACGACATACACGTGTCCCCTGGTATCCCCATTAAACACTTTTTCACTTTTTCATGTCCTGTTTGCAAACTAATTTTATTGTGAGCTTCTACTTTTGTGATCAAGACCCGTGCACACACTTTACTCTATAATGTGATCTTCATCTAAACACTCATTGTGCCCCTTTCCAAAAACTTTTGCGCATACTTTTCTTTCCCAAACCTTTGTGCACTTCCGCATTCCCCTCAACATGCAACCATGTACGCGCTTCACATTACTCCTTACTCCACTCACTTAACATGTGCGCACATCCATACTTAGCCAAAAATTCAAACTCGTGCATGATAGCCTAATTGCTCGTAATGCTCATACATCAAACACCATGAGTAGGAAGAAAGTGAGCTTCGTCTCACGAGTTAGGGTCCTCAAGAGTATCACCTAATCAACTAAGCTCTATCAAAGTCATCTATGTTGTATCCCATACTTGCAAAATATTACACATCAAAAAATATTATTTATATTCCTTTCTATACATTCTCTTTATTGTCATTGAGTCTAATACATCCTCAACCTCTTCTCTTTCCTTTTCGGTATTTTCCTTCTTGATCAATTACTTCTAAGTTTAACGATCCTCGTGCATTATCATCCACGACTTCCACCGCACACTCTTGTTCTTCTTGCGCATAATAGCTTCTTCATGGTACTTATATAAGTAAAAATATTGAATATTAGCGAGATATCCAATCCTTTTGGTAATTCAATTTTATAGGAATTACATCCTATTTTCCACAAAACATTACATGGTCCAATCTTCTTGAACTAAAGAACATGTTTATCTCGATGGAAACCCCGTCTTCACTCTATGCTACTATATTCAACTTCTCTAACAAATCCTTGCATCTAACTACACCAAGGATGCATAGCTGCTCCTCTATCTCATTCTCGGAACTATATCTATAATCCCAAACATGATTATGTAACCAAAATAATATAACCACCGCTAATACCAAGATAAAACCATACCTCAATAATCGATTTGCAATCGACCAACATGCTTGTGCCTCCAAGAACCAGGGACACCTTAGCAAACAAGATACACTCCATTCATCTTTCCATTTTTTCAGATATGTGATTTTCTGCTTTAAAACTAAATTTCCCAAGAACAACCACAATCACCTCAGAATCGACCATGGTTACCCTACCGATGCGAGTTGCCACTTAACCGATGTTGCACTCACAGTAATTTCCAACAACCATACTCTTCCAGCTCCCACTTGAGATTGAATCTCTTCCAGTGATCTTATCATCAGGAAAAACAAACCCTACTCTCATACACCTGTCATTAAAACACTAACAATATATTGAAGTAAAACCTTATTCGAAATAACCAAGCTCGATACCGCTTGTTGTGAATTCGGGACCACGGAATAGTGCTATGATTTAATAACAAACAAAATCATGCACACATGATCTAACAATTCCCAAAATCTACAGCAGTGGAAGTATAAACTAGAATAATCCAAATCAAGACAAAGTACACACACATAACACAACATGTACCGTGGTTCACCCAATGCGGGCTACATCCACCAAAGATAGAGATCTCATATATATAATATAACAAGAGTACAAACCAACTCTTCAATACAAGAGTACAATGCATCTCTCCAAGAGTATCTCCTCTCCTCTAGATCTCTAAACGGATCTCCATGAGTGCACTACAATTGTGCCTCCAAACACCACTAGAAGATCTCACATAACCAGAACTACTGCATCTCTGAACTGCTACCAAGTTCTATGTGGATCTATAACAAGACCTCTTACATGGGTCTACCAATGTGCAACCATGATTGTGCACCAAGAAGTAAGTCTATCTCTCCATCACTGCATAACTTGTGCAAACATGAAGACAACCTCATCTACAATACTTATATCTACATGGATCACAATACAAGACTAGATCTACATAGATCTATAATATAAGATCTCACCAACATGTGGATCTATAAGAAGAAACTCTATGTGCTTTACATACTACGCAAGAAGCCATTACAATGATACAATAACTATACAAAGGAAATATAATAGAATATGTTACCCTCTTCTCACCATTCACTTGTACTGCTATTTCCTTCTCATCCAACTCCTTTCCACGGAGGCTCTGTCTTCATGTAAGATTTTCTTTCTTTCTCTTCTTCTTCATCCTCTCAATCTAGGAGAATCAAGGATCTAATTCAATCCTTCATTAATTCTACTTCTAAACCCTAGATTTCATGCTTATATAGGTGTATATAAACTTAGGGCACTTATCCATGCAATTCAATCAATAGATCTACTTTAATGCTAAAAATAGATCTAATTCTGAGATTTAAATAAAACACTCTTGCACGGAGTAACCAATGTCGGTTATCCTTAACCGATCTTTGTTTCTCCTTGATCGACCGATGCCGGTCTTGGGTGACCAATGCCGGTTCCCCCTAACCGATGATGGTTACTGTGTTTTCCAGTCACTTTGTAATGCATGCTCCAATGAAGCTATTTAGCTCCACAACCTAACACTAGTTACAAGTACGTACTCTTCGTGCACATTACTATTTGTGACAACTAATATGATTCCAGTTTATTATATGGTCTTAAGCATAAGATAAGGGATAAACAACTTCATTTATTTCATATAGTTTTACATCACATGAATATTTCTAACAATCATAATTAGCCTAACTCTCAAAATACACAACATCCATTATTATTGGCAATACAAGGACAAAACTAATTTTTCTACAAAAATTCCTACTAAACTATTGTAGCAATCAATCCCGAAGAAATCAAATAGTGCTAGTGAATTCATCATGCATCCTATAGAAGACAAAATCCTTTGTGAGAAAATCCCTATAAGAGAAAAAAAGAGCATCATACTTAAAGCTTTAAGCCCCCTTTCAAATAAGATCAAGATAAGTACAATTTCCTTTTTGACAATTATTGCATTCAAAACTCAAAACCATAATATTTCTTTCTATTAAATTCCCATGATCAACTCGATAAAAATAATGTTAGCTAAGATGACATATTTCACTTACCCTTTAAGATAGGTTATAACTACTATATCCTTCTATGAAAAGCTAACTGAATGTAATCATAAAAACTATTAAATATAATTCCACTTTTATAACCATAGGACAAAACAACTCATTATATAATCATATTTTTAATTATAACCCTAAAAGTCAATACAACACCTATGCATTTATAAAAGCATATATTTTCACAAATAGATAAACCAATCCTTGTTCAAAAGGTGCACTCTAAATAAGTGCATAAGATTCAAAAAGAACTTATTTTACAAGAATATTTGTAGGGGTATAACCCCTATGCTTTCCTTATTCATAAAGATACATGAACATACCCATGCAAATAAAATACCGATACTTAAAAATAAATAGCAACAACCATTCCAACATGTCTATGGTCCTTTCTTTGTGAGTTTTATAAGGTAAAATATAAAAGATCATAACTAAGATAAGTCATGAGAGTGGAAAGACATGTTTGAAATAGAAGAGGTAGGGTTGGACATGACTACATTTTAATTTTCCTATGTGTTACAAAGACTTAAATTCCTTCCACGTGTTTTCGATGGATGTATGCACTTACTCTAATGCTCCTCTTTTGATGTAAGATGAGATAATGTTAAGGAAGGTTTTGGAGTGAGTGTCTACATTTTCTAATCTCGTTTGCTTGAAGGTTTCAAGGAGATTTCTATAAACCCATATTGTGCATAACTTGAACTATGTGGTCTATGAGACTATGTTGGTTTCAATTATTTTATCAAATGGTACACACACCTTGTGTATGTGTCCATATTTTTCATGTAGGTCGACCTGGACTATTGCCGCCATTAACATATGACGTATAAACAAAAACCCTTTTGATTATACTATAATAGATGTCTATAAAGAGTTATAAAGTTCTCGTATTGGCACAACTCCAAGGATGTTATCACAAGTTATGGATTCTAGTAGCACATTTGCCAAGTGTGTTGCTTGAAATTTTCAAATCCCTTTTCCAAAACCCGTTGGTTGGATGTGGGAAACAAAATAATATGAAAACCCCTAACTCGCCAACCTATACACAAGAATAGATAACTCTCGTTTAGTTACACAACTAGTACACTCACCAACATGCCCACTAGAAGGAAGAAATTGAGTACAAATGCCAATTTATTGTTTGACACAAAGCACAAAAGTAAGGAAGGAATATAGAAAGGCGGTCAATTTTAAAATATATTAGCCAAATCTAAGTCTACACTCCTTGTAGACTATTTTAGTGACCACAATGTGGATTTTCAATGGAAATATTTGCCTAAGGATAACATTTCCCCTATTATAATAAGTGAAAATGACCCATGACATGTCTGATAAGTGACTAGTCGAAGACCACATACATTTTTTCAAACTAGAAAGCTCTTCACACAACTCATTTTTGAACTACAAGGTGAGTTGCACTCACCCACATCCCCTTAGGGAGGTAAAACCAATCTAAAAAGCCAATATTTTGTTTCACATAACACAAGATTATGGAAGAACATACAAAGACACAACAATTTTGAAATGTAATAACCCAATTCCAAACTTGAGCACCTTGTTAGCTATAATGATGACTACAACAATAGACTACCAAAAGGAAGAGTTATCTAAAGGGTAACTTCCATGCATAAAATTTATGAGGGTAGAGGCCTACATTAGTTTTGAGTCCATTGAGTAAGTGACATTGGAGGAGAAAATAGTCACCCATTCCCTAAAAACTCGTGTAGCTTTTTAACAAACCACTTTGGTTAAATTTCACATTAAAGACATATATTTTGTGATGACAAGTAATAGTATGGTCACCACATGGATTTAAATTTTAATTGTATGTCAAACGTCTACATGTGAATTTGTTCTTTCTTTCATCACCAAGGGGGCATGGGAGGAGTGCCAAGAACTCATATTTATAACACATCCATCCACACATATGTCATATGTGGAGTTGTGGATGCTCGTAAAGAGTTGAATGAAGTATTGAACTCATTGTAGTCTATCAAAGATTTGGGTATTCCCACTAGGCATTCAGATATATTTTCAAACACAACGAACATGTGTTTAATCCATTCAATTCATCCATATCTATACAAGACATATAGAGTCACAAGTACAACTCATATAAATCAACACTATAAATTATGGTCATATAATCACATAAGACTACATGGTTCTTATTATAATTTTTGATAATTTATATAGTAGTATTGGCTTCCCAACCCAATGACCTATCCACATGGTCTCTGTAACTGACCTATTGGTGGTCCCCCAACCGTCAATTTTAGGAATGACAAGGGTAGGCTGTGAATTTTCATAGTAATATAATAGTAATAAGGAAAACACCAATCCATTAAAGAAGTTTAAGAATGATTGAATCATGCTTGCAAATATACATACTAATATAAATAAGTATACCCTAAGCCATTTTTGCCCTCTATTGAGGTAAACATAAAACAACCAAAACAAGTAAAGTCTATGTGGTTGCATTTTATATACTTTTATGCTAAACTAAGAGTCAAGGATGAGAGGATTGCATCAAATTGATGGTTCAAATCCATTCCAACATGATTGGAATGGGTTTGAAGCACTAATGCGACTTCAATTTCTCCTTTTAATGTTATGAAGAGAGATAAACTAACAACATGGACAAAACTCTTTATTCTATATTATAATTTGTTGAAATAGAAAATAAATGTTATCCAAAATCCACCCCTCAAGGTAATGTTGATAACGTGCATCAAATTCTTTAGTCCCGAGCTGGTAGATTGATTCAAGGCCCAAAATCATGTTTTGGGGTCCATTTGGTTCCTCTCTAACTTCCCCATTCAAGGAAAAAATCCAAAAAGTTAGAAAAAATCTAAAAATGAAGTCGCGGGCTTGTTTTAATGCATTATGGGTCTGGAGGCTGCGAATCATACCAAGGTTCATCGTACCAGGTTTGGAGCTGAAATACAAAGGAATCGGCTAAATCGGCTTTATGTGTCCCAGGACCACAAGTTCAATAGTGGACAAAAGGATGCGCATTTCTGAAAATGCCGAGGAAAAAGGGAAATCAACAAAGTCGAACTTTTTGGCCCATGTGGTCCAGGGCGGTTGGGACAAAAGTACGCGTGGGACGTGTAAAGGTGAAAAGGCCGCAAAGGAAACATGGGATGCGGCGAATGCGGAAGTCAACGACCCTCATGGCCCGGTCAATGACAGAGGCGCGGGGACAAGAAAGTCCGAATCAGGTGATGTAGAGATTTTTGTCCAGACGGTTGGGATGCGCGGACCTGATTTTTCTCGAAATAGATGCGATAAGAGAAAAAAGTCAATGTTTGACCCCCGAACTTCAAATGGCCATAACTTTTGACTCCGAGCTCCGATTTTCATAAAATTAGACTTTCTGGAACAAGCATGACGTCCTCTGCATCACAAAAAGGAGGATTTCTTAATTTTGATGAGGGTATATATATTTAAATAAAAGAATCATATTCAGCTCTAGTCAATTAATGCTCATTCTCGTCAAATGATAGAAAAATGCTTGACAGACCCAAAATAGCTGCTCACACTTAGAAGGCCATAAGTTTTTTATTTCTAAATGAAATCACACAAAATTGGTACCATTAGAATCATGTTTCCGAGATCGACGCACAACAATCAAGAAATTTTGGATTTGATGAAGGATAGATAGATATTTTGTAGAAAACGTGACCAAGTTCGAATAGTGTTTTATTTTGTAGTTGGACGCAATGATGAAGCATGGGATGACATATTTCACTCCTGTAAGTCATGCGGCAAGATATGGGAGCCTTTAACAAGCAACATAACATCATTTCACTTCATTTGATATCTCTTACAAGTGGTTGAAGGACAAATTTTGGGATTTCTATTTTCCCCTCCTCTCTCTCTTCTTATTTTTCTATAAATTGGAGTGTTGGGCTTATTGTAAAGGGGGTAGTTTTGTTGTAGCAAAGTTCTATCAAAATTTATTTGTGAAGCCAATGTGTTGTAGGCCCTTGTAGTGGACTCCTTGCATGGTGATCTAGGCCCTTATCTTGTAATAGATTGAACTGTGCATATCATGAAGCAATAAAATACAAGTTTATGGATGGATCTTCCCCTGCTGTGTTTGTTTGCACTCTTCTTGCCCTTTCAACCTTCATTACAAGAATATTGTGTCTATTTTTGCAAGAACTCATTATTATTGTGCATGTATGAAATATTATTGTGAATGCATTTTGCTAGATTGTGGAGAACTGTTATCACCCCTTCTAGTGTGCACTTTGCTTCTGTATCTCACACATTGGAAGAATACTCTCACACCCCTCCTTTTCTGGTGTATCACCGTTGTAATGTAGGATTTCAATTTTATGCATTCTCTCTCCTTGGTCCCTTGGAAAGTTAGATTAGGGTAGTTAGTTTTGCTTGCATTAGAGTAGATTGTGGCAGGTAGTTTAGGATCAAGAACTAGCTTTCTCCGGAGGTCTATCTCAAGTAGCAAATCCTGAACTTGGAGATAGTGCCCATGTTATCCAATCACACCGTGAGCTCAAGTATATGCACTTGTGTAAATATAAGGGTGCTATGATTCAGTGATAAAAATAATAAATGATAACGTTTTTACATAATCTCTATAATATTACAAAATAAATATAAATTATATAATAAATTACACTTACTCATAATTTTGTTAGGGAATTTTTATGGAAAGAAATATTAAATTTTAAAGTTACTTTTTTAATAAAAAAATCACCGTTGGCTTCAACCTTTTTAGTCGCATTTTTGAGGGGTTTCCAAGTTTCCTATACCTAATTCTTTATAGGAATGAACATTGTCAATTATAAATAATCTAATTTAATTTATAAAATTTAAAATAAATATATTTCCTACAAAATTAATATTTTCAAAAATAATTAATTATTAATCCTTTTGAGTATCTTTTTAAATTTATGGGCAATATTTAATAAATTTATTGTTAGAGTAGGTATATACCTTAGCTCATGTTCACCTAGGTACTTTATTCACCTTTATTGTGTTTACCTCACACACTTATGTGTGTGAATATTTCTTTTATCTTATTTAGATATTAGAATATATTATCTAGTTGTTAGGTATAGTTCTTTCCTTAATCTATGATATTGACTAGTTCTTTCCTTGATCTATGGTATTGACTAGATCTTTGATGTCTAGTTCCCTCCTAAATCTATGGTCTTGATTAGTTCTTTGATGACTAGTTATTTCTTTGATTTATGGCTTGATCTATGACCTTGACTGGTGCTTAGATTGTTATTCCTTGCCTATTTAAGCAAGGCCCATTCTCATTGTATTACATTGAGTTCCATAATAATATATGATATTGTTGCTCATTTGTTTGCAAAGGTTTTATGTAAAGTTATTTTGGCGAATTGCTTTCAACTTATTGATCGTGGTGTTTGATTAGCATTTGTGTTCTTGGCTTGGTATGATCTCGGTTATCGCTTTCTTTTATTTATAATGGCATTGTGTATTAATCTTAATTAGTAAACTCTCAAATTAAAATTATTCAACCTTATAAAAATTATAATGTAATTCTTGCTTTAACTTAAAAAATTAAACCGTATAATTTTTCATTTTGTGGGTTTGCCAACTCTTTTTGGCAATTTTCTATTATGAAGAAATGGGGTTACTTAAACCTAACTAGTTTTTGTTTGGTATGTATTATAGTAAGCGTTTTAAATACCAATATCCACGTGGAAAAACCGTGTTGTTATCATATACGTCATGTTTTTTTGGTTTTGACTTCAAGATGGGTATGGATCCCGATGAATCCTAACGCTTTGCACGCTTTGTTATGGAATGTCACGTCGATGTCAAGACATCACTAAGTGTGGCAGCAATCCACACCCAAGTTCGGGAAGCCCGACATTAATTTTTTCTCTGGATATATATATATATATATATATATAGTGGTCTATTGTATTTGTTGAATTATTGTTTTAGTTTCATGGAAGATTTTGAAATTAAATAAGTATGTTTTTTTAATTAGTGAAATAGAGATTCGTGTGACAAAAAAATTATTGTGGTTTGTGGTTTTTTTCGTAATTGGAAATGACATTTACTTTCTATTGTTAATCGTGTTTCTAGTGTGGAAAGAGTGATAATCATTGTCTTGCTCTATAAGGTGGTTGTTTTACTTTGCAAGGTATTAGGTGGTCCTCTTGTTCTGCGCATGGTGGTCATCTCGCCTTGTTCTACATGGTGGTCATCTCGTCTTGCTCTGCAATGTGGCTTTCAATGGTAATTCAAAGCATTTGTTTATTTCTTTCTTTTCTAAGGAGAGATCTTTTCATGCGGTGGTTGAAACGATTTTTAGTGGATTCTATTTGCGAGTGCATATTCGAAGTCTTTGTTGGTGTTTTTGTACTTGTTATAGAAAGTACACAAATATGGATTTGATTTTCTTGTTTTTTTACATGCATGTTACAAACCGTGCATGCTTAATGTTTGTGTGCTTTGGTTATCAACACGGGGTGTGGGGTTTGGTTTGCTATATTTTTCTCTAAAAATATGGTTGTAGGGGATATACTCATTACATATGTCCATTGAGCATGGGTAAATTCTGGTACATATTACAAGGTAGACATGTTTCACTATTTATATCTTGTACATTCTCTGTGTATATAATTTAAAAATTGTAAATTCAAATCATTTTGTTCATGATGGTCGTTTACAATCGAAAAGAATTTTTGTTCCCAGAATGGGAAAATTGTGATTTTAATTTATTTATTTTCCTTGTTTGCAAGAATATGGGGAGTATATTTGTTGTGGATTTCAATGTCTTTTCTTGTCGTTGTGAGTCATACTTTTCAAGATCTTCGCTTATAATTGTTTTTGTCTGTTAAAAAAATAATTTACCGATCGTGTATCTATTACATAACAAACGCAAAGCCATTCTTAGGGTTCATGTTATGGAATGCCCAACCATGATGGCTTCAGAATACACAAAAAAATATTGCACCAAATTCCAAGCTTTTATTGCTTTCAAGACTTACGACATCTAAACATTTGCTACCTTTACTGGAGTAATTACAAAAAGACAATGAGCTTCTTGAATTACTACAATGATGATGTGTTCTTCAAAGACTACTTCTAGGCTCTTTCTCTTCCTTTGGCTTGGCTCTCATTTTCTTTGGCTCAAAGTCCTCTAACTTGTGGATTAATTTCCTAGCGCGTATACTAGAGTCCTCCAAAACGTCCCTAAAATGATGAATTCGACTTGCCTTTATACTTGCTTATTCATGTTCTTCCTTCTATTTGAAAATATGTTCATGACATGATAGTTCCTTCTAGTGGCTTCCTCATTTCCCGCTCTATCCAAATTCAAATTGGATCATTAAATGCTTAGAGCTAGCATGTGGTCTAGATGTTTCCTTTCATGTGTCATGTCAAACCTGGTTGTTGAGGGTGATATTTCCTCATGATCTTCGTCAAATGACCCGTCACAAGACTTCATTAGACATGCCCATCTGTCGGCTTGCTTTCACGACATACACGTGTCCCTGTTATCCCCATTAAATACTTTTTTCACTTTTTCATGTCCTTTTTGCAAACTAATTTTATTGTGAGCTTCTACCGTGATCAAGACCCATGCACACACTTTACTCTATCATGTGATCTTCATGCTAAACACTCATTGTGCCCCTTTCCAAAACTTTTGCGCATACTTTTCTTTCCCAAACCTTTGTGCACTTCCGCATTCCCCTCAACATGCAACCATGTACACACTTCACATTACTCCTTACTCCACTCACTTAACATGTGCGCACATCCATACTTAGCCAAAAATTCAAACTCGTGCATGATAGCCTAATTGCCTCGTAATGCTCATACATCAAACACCATGAGTAGGAAGAAAGTGAGCTTCGTCTAACGAGTTAGGGTCCTCAAGAGTATCACCTAATCAACTAAGCTCTATCAAAGTCATCTATGTTGTATCCCATACCGCAAAATATTACACATCAACAAATATTATTTATATTCCTTTCTATGCATTCTCTTTATTGTCATTGAGTCTAATACATCCTCAACCTCTTCTCTTTCCTTTTCTCGGTATTTTCCTTCTTCATCCAATTACTTCTAAGTTTAGCGATCCTCGTGCATTATCATCCACGACTTCCACCTCACACTCTTGTTCTTCTTACGCAATACTAGCTTCTTCATGGTACTTATATAAGTAAAAATATTGAATATTAGCGAGATATCCAATCCTTTTGGTAATTCAATTTTATAGGAATTACATCCTATTTTCCACAAAACATTACATGGTCCAAACTTCTTGAACTAAAGCCTATTGTAGGCTCCTCGTGGAAATATTTCCTTGCGCAAATGCACCAACACTTGATCTCCAGCCTCAAACTCCTCGCTTATGCACTTCTCATCTACTTTCTCTTACAACAAGAGTTACTTTTCTCCATCCTTTTGCACACATCCTCATGCAACTCGGGCATATATTTTGTGTATTTTTTTCTATTTTTCTCCTATTGTCTACCCTCCCACAATTTGGTGACTCCTCTTGGACTTCTCCCATAGAAAATCTGAAATGGAGTCTTTCCCATACTCCTATTGAATAAATAATTGTTGGAAAAATCTACTTGTGCTCACACCATATCCCATTTCTTTGGCATGTCCCTAAACAAGCTTTGAAATAAAATTCCCACACTCTAGCTCACCACCTCTATTTGTACATTTGTATGTGGGTTATATGTTGAACTAAAATTCAACTTGTTCCCATATTCTTCCATAAGGTCCTCCAAAAATGACCTAGGAACTTTGTATCCCTACCATATACTATGCTCAATGGTAACCCATGCACCGTCGTAAAATATCTCTCAAGAACAAATGTGTAATGCTTGACACAACATTGGTCTTCTTGCATGCAATAAAGGGAACCATCTTTAAAAATATTTATCGACTACCACAAATATGGAGTTGTTCCCTCACCGTATTCTTGACAATCCAAACACAAAATTCATGTTGATATTCTTCTATGGTCTCTTTGCACTAGTAATGGCTGATACAACTCCATGTTTTTTTATGTCATTTCGCTAACCAAAAACTCTGCGCCCTTACATATTTGCACACATCTCTTCCCATCATTGGCCAAACATAACACTTCTCTAATTGTGTTAATCTTTTGTCACCTCTAAAATTACCTCCTAAGCCTTTGTCATGCTTCCTCTAATCAAATTCTAATGCATTGATACTCTTTCTATGCATAATTCCACCCTCTAAACAACATTCCATCTTAGATGAAATAATCTAACGATAACGTTCTATCTACACATGTCAGCTTGCACGCATGCAACCCATACATCCTTAAAATCCTCATCTTGCATGTACAACTCCTTCATTACGTCACATCCCATGAATTTGATGCACATCTCATTTAAAAACATAATTATTCTCAATGTGTCCCCAACTTTGTTTGACTTCCCACTTCGATGCTTCAACATAAAATAATAACTCTGCAGAAACTCTACCCATTTCATATGCCTCTAGTTTAGATTTACCTGACTATTCATGAACTATAATGTATGGTGATTTCTGTATAGGAAAAATTAATTTGGAAATAAATAATGCCTCCCCTTCTTTCATGATTGTTTCATAGCATAAAATTCATAACCATATACCGAATATATTTTTTGGTGTCGTTTAACTTCTCATTGAAGTAGGTTATGGGTGTGGCATAAAGACGCACCCATGGTTTCACTACTTACATCACAATGTAATTGAAATAGTTTTGCAAAACCTAGCAATGCTAACACTTGTTGCACTATGATGATCTGCTTTAACTCTTAGAAGTTGCACTCGCTTCTTTCATAAAAATTCCTTCCAATCTCTTCTCATCGTTTATGTGATCGATGCACACTCCACTAAAACTATTGATAAACTTCCTATAAAAACTTGTGAGTCCATGAAAATTTCTCGCCTCTCACCAAATTCCTTGGCAAATACCATTCTACTATTGTGAGCACGTTCTTTGGGTCCATCAATAGGCCTTCCTGAGATATCAAAAATACATGTATACCAACTCTTCAGCCTAAAATTACACTTATTAATGTTTATCAATAATGTTTCCTCTTGTAAGGAATCCCTCACCTCATGTAAGTGTTCTAGGTGCTCTTCCTTTGTTTTACTAAACACCAATGTCATCCAACTTCACAATCACAAATTTTCCAATTTATGGTTTGAGTACTTCATTCATTAAGCTCATAAAGGTACTTGAGGCATTATTCAGCCCGAATGGCATAACCAACCATTCATACAAGCATTCCTTGGTCTTAAATTCCATTTTAAACTCTTCTTCTTACCCAATGCGAGATATGGTGATAACTACTTTTCAATTTGATCTCGCACACGTATCACACACCACTAAGACCATCCATTCTCAAAAATGGGAATCTATACTTGATCATTATCTTGTTTATGGATCTTGAGTACATAATCAAGACATCAACCATAGTTTTAGTAAAGGTACCAAATGATGTGGAATTTTAAATCCTATAAAAGGAGGGAGAATAATATAAGTGCCTAAAAGGGATAAGTAGCACACTGGCGGTCCTATCCATGGGGGTTCATTTAGTAAAAGTATGGTATAACACGTGTGTTTGAAGAGTATTAAAGAATACCCTTAATTCTAGTTTTTACCTCTAATTATTCAATTTATAATACCCCCTCCCATTATATTATTAGAATGAAAATACCCCTATTTTTTCCATGTACCTTACTTACCCATTTTTCCATGACAATTTTATTTACCCCTTTTTATTTCTACCCTAATATATTAAATAGAAAATATATCATGTTTCTCACTCAATTTCTTTTTAATATGCATTTCTCTCGAAAGATAGTTTGAAGCCATTCAAGACCTATTACTAATTACCTTATAAATGTTAAGATTTAATCATTTATCAATAGTTCTTCAAATAATTAAGATGGTGAAATAATATCACTTGTGTTGAAAAGCATACTCAATCCTAGTTTTCTACCATCTTATTATTTCTTGGTTAAGAATCTCTTAATTGAGATTTATTTATTCAAAAGATATTATAATTTAACTTTATGACCACACTTCTTAAATTGTAATTTTAAGGTATTTAGTTTTAAAAACTAGGGTTCAAATGTTTTAGTTTTATATTAAAATTAAACCTCCCTTTTTTTGGCCCACCTCTCTAACCTACCCCCAATACCTGATTCAAAATATAAATAAATTAAACCCTTTCACCCCTATTGTCTACCGGTATATTGAATTTACTTTTATTAATTTTAATTACCTCAATATGAACTCACATGCTAGGATATTACCTAGCTAATGAACCCCCGTGCTCCTATCCCTAATGGGTGGTACTGTCCTAATGCTCAGAGACTATAAAGGTAAATAAAGAGTTGGGTTTCATGTTGTTCAATGTCCAAAAGTAAAGTGGTCAATCCCAAAAGTAAAATAAGAAGAGAGTGTAAAAGATAAAATAGTGTAAGAGTAAAACAAGTGTTGTTAATGTCTATTTTTTTTACTTAGGAATCATGCATATAGTAACATACATAAAGGCATGATGTAAGTAGTAATTACGTGATTTCGTGAATACAATAATACATACTCCACAAGGAGTTGTAAGACTTGAATGTAAATACATTGAACACATAAAACTATATAATCAATTCATGGCATAATTTATACATTATCCCTTGTCCAATACAAAGAAGTCATAATATATCCTCGATTACTAAGTTTGTATTATCTACGAGTGTAGTGCTAGAAAATGTTCCTACAATATGTTCATCAACAACATAATTGATGGTAAGTTGTATACTAATAATTCTTATCTCCTTAGATTACCATTATTGGTACTAATTGATATTCATCGACCATATATTAAGTTTTTATTTAATATTAAGGAAAATATGTCAACATAATATATGGCTAGTGTATACACTAGAATTTTGCTTCATGTTACTTGATCAAATTATGGAAGTGACTAATTATGTCTTATTCCAAAATTTAGGCATATAATGTATTTAATTAGGTTATGTAAGTCGACTTTACTATTGCAGCCACAACATATGACATAAAAACATAAAACACTTTCTATTATACTATAATGGATGTCTATAATGAGTTATAAAGTTCTCGTATTGACACAACTAGAAGGATGTTATCACAAGCTATGGATTCTAGTAACACATTTGCCAAGTGTGTTGCTTGAAATTTTCAAAGCCCATTTCCAAAACCCATTGGTTGGATGTGGGAAACAAAATAATATGAAAAATTGAGTAGAGATGCCAATCTATTGTTTGGCACAAAGCACAAAAGTAAGGAAGGAACATATAGAGGCGGTAATTTCAAAATGTATTAGCCAAATCTAAGTCTACACTCCTTGTAGACTATTTTAAAAACCACAATGTGGATTTTCAATGGGAATATTTTCCCAAGGATAACATTTTCCCTATTATTATAAGTGAAAATGACCCATGACATGTCCGATAAGTGACTAGATGAAGACCACATACATTTTTCGAACTAGAAAGCTCTTCACACAGCTTCATTTGTGAACTTCAAGGTGAGTTTCACTCATCCATATCCCCTTAGGGAGGTAAAATCAATCTAAAAACTCAATCTTTTGTTCCACATAACACAAGGTTATGGAGGAACATGCAAAGACACAAAAATTTTGAAATGTAAAACCCAATTCCAAACTTGAGCACCTTCTTGCTACAGAATAATAACTACAACAATGGACTACCAAAGGGAAGATTTATCTAAAGGGTAAATACCATGCATAAAATTTATGAGGGTAGAGGCCTACATTAGTTTCGAGTCCATTGGGTAGGTGGCAATGATTTTTGGTGATAGACAAGAAAGGAATATATTCACCCATTCATGCGGGTTCAATTAATTAATTCATATTGCAATAAGGGTAGATTGAATGAGAATCCACATTCCCTTATTTTAATAATCATTATTTAATGTTAATGTTTTCCACCTCCAATCTCAATCTGACAACATTATGACAAGAGTTGAAGTTTAAAATGTGTAAAATTTCATTTGTATATGTACATACAAAAACACACAATTCACGCTTGTCTTATATGGTCTCGAGTGTGGCCTCATGCTTCTCAAATAGCATTTTCCCGCTTCCTAACCACTCATGTAGATTGTTAACAAGCCACCTTGGTTAAATTTCACATTAAATCATGTGACACATATATTTTGTGATGACAAGTAATAGTATGGCCACCACATGGATTCAAATTTAAATTGTATGCCAAATGCCTACATGTGAATTTATTCTTTCATCATGAAGGGGGCATGGGAGGAGTGCTAAGAAATCACATTTATAACACATCTATCCATACATATGTCATATGTGGAGTTTAGTGGATGCTCATAAAGAGTTAAATGACATAAAAGAACTTGACAAAGTACTTAAATCAGAGTAGCTATCAAAGATTTGGGCATTGCAATATATTATCAATCATAATGAACATGTGTTCAATCCGCTCAATTCATCCATATATATGCAAGACATATAGAGTCGCAAGTTCAACTCAAATAAATCAACACTATAAATTATGGTCATATAATCACGTAAGACTACATGGTCCTTATCATAATTTTTGATAATCTATATAGCACTATTGGCTTCCAAACCCGATGACCTATCCACATGGTCTCTGTAGTGACCTATATATGGCTCCTCAATGGTCAATTTCAGGAATGACAAGGGTGGGGTGTCACTTTTCATAGTTATATAATAGTGATAAGGAAAACATAAATCCATTAAAGAAGCTCAAGAATGATTGAATCATGCTTGCGAATATACATACTAATAAATAATTATAACCTAGGCCATTTTTGCCCTCTATTGAGTCAACAAAAACCAAAACACCAACTAAAGTCTATGCATTTACATTTTATATACTTCTATGCTCAACTAAGAGTCAAGGATAGGAGGATTGCATCAAATCGACAGTTCCAATTCATTCCAACATGGTTGGAATGGGTTTTAAGCACTAATGTGACTTCAATTTTTCCTTTTAATGTTGTGGAGAGATAGATAAATTGAGAGTTTCATGGACAAAACTCTTTCTTCTATACTATAATTTGTTGAAAATAATAATAATAAATGATAACGTTTTTTACATAATCTCTATAATATTATAAAATAAATATAAATTATATTATAAATCAAAATTCCTCATAAATTTGTTAGGGAATTTTTATGGAAAGAAATTAAATTTCAATGTTACTTTAAAAAAACAAAATTGACTATCGGATTCAACTTTCTAGTTGCATTTTTAGGGGTTTCCAAGTTTCCTACACCTAATCCTTTATGGGAAGGAACATTGTCAATTATAAATAATCTAATTTAATTTATAAAATTTAAAATAAATATAATTTCCTACAAACTTACTCTTTAAAAAAAAAAATTATTAGTCCCGCTTTCGGTACCATCTTAAGATTTATGGGAAAGATTTAATAAATTTATAATGGTATTGTGTATTAATCTTAATTAGTAAACTCTCAAAATAAAAATATTCAACCTTGTAAAAATTATAATGTAATTCTTGCTTTAAATTAAAAAAATTAATATTATAAAATCATTTTCGTGTAAATTATTCTTTAAAATATTACACCACTCATACCATTAAAAATAGATGAATAGAATTTCAATTGCTTTATTAAAAAGAAGTTAAATGAAGATTATGAAACATCAATCACATCTTTGTACATGTAATAAAAAGACAATGAAAAAAATGTATATGTGAATTTAGATGGAAAAGAAAGGGTTTAGAGTATCAGTCACATCGAACAAGGTTTAGAACATTAATCACACCTTAATAGAATATTGCGAACTTAATAAATTATGAAATAAGTAAGTAACAAAGAAAATGCTATATTCTTTTTGTCAATGGATTTATAAAAGTGACATTAACCTTAATATATAAATTTAGTTGTCAAGGACTAAAGGATTTCTATTCCATCACATGCATTTGTTCTCATTCCTTTAGCGTTAAGGTTTATGGAACATCAATCATATCTATGTACAAAGTTGAAGGAAGAGTATATAACACCAATCACATCTTTGTACATGTAATAAAAATACAATGAAAAAAATGTGTGTGATATTCATATAGAAAACAAAAGGTTCAATTTCAGTTATGAACAAGGTTTAGAACATTAGTCACACCTCGGTAGATATTTTTATAGAAAACAAAAGGGTTTAGAATTTCAATTACATCGAATAGAGTTTAGAACATTAGTCACATCTCAATAAAGTATTGAGAACTTAATAAAGTATGAAATAAGTAACAAAGGAAATGTGATACTCTTTTTCGCACAAAGGATTTATAAAAGTGACATTAACCTTAATATATAAATTCAGCTGTCAATGACTAAAGGGTTTCTATTCCATCACATGCATTCGCTCTCGCTCCTTTAGCGTTAAGGTTTATGGAACATCAATCATATCTATGCACAAAGATGACGGAAGAGTATAGAATATCAATCACTTCTTTGTACATGTAATAAAAATACAATGAAAAAAAAATGTGTTTGTGATAATTATATAAAAAACAAAGGGTTTAGAATTTCAGTACATCGAGAAAGTTTTAGAACACACACCTCAATAGCTATTTATATAGAAAACAAAGAGTTTAGAATTTCAATCGCATCGAACAAGGTTCATAACATTATTCACACTTCAATAGAATATTGAAAACTTAATAAAATATGAAATAAGTAACAAAAAAATGTTATACTCTTTTTATACAGTAAAGATTTATTAAAATGACATTAACTTTAATATTTAAGTTTAATTGTCAAACAAGGAAAGATTTCTATTCTATCAAATTCATTCCCTCTCATCCCTTAGTACATCTTGAATGCCCATACACTACAACACCATTTTGTTTTTAACCTTTTGACTTTTTCCTATATATGAAAACGATCTTCTAATTTTTCAAAAACACGTGGATTAAAAGCAACGGTGTATAATTTTCCCTTGGTAATGATTATTGTAAGCTTTTTAAATGCCACCGTCCACGTGGCACAGCCGCTGTTGTGGTCATATTAGATACTTCAAACGTGGTCATATTGTATACCAACGTTTTGCCGCTTTGTTATGGAATGTCACGTGTCTGATATGACTTTGGGTCTCAAGGATGATCATTCATCGTGCTCCCCACGGAACCTAACTACACATCACTCTCACTGTGGCGGCAATCCACACCCAAGTTGAGGAAGCCCGGCATTACTCTCTCTCTCTCTCACACACACATATATTAGTGTATGTGGTCTATTGTATTTGTTGAATTATTGTTTTAGTTTGATGGAAGGTTTTTAAATTAAATCAATATGTTTTTTATTAGTGAAATATAGACTCGTGTGACAAAAATATCATTGGGGTTATGTAGTCCGTGATTTTTAGCAATCGGAAATGACATTTACTTTCTATTTTTATCGGTGCTTCTAGTGTGGGAAGAGGGATAATCATTATCTTGCTCTCTGAAGGTGGTTGTTTTGCTCTGCTAGGTGGTCGTCTTGTTCTACATGGTGGTCGTCTTGTTCTACATGGTGGTCGTCTTTTTTTGCATGGTGGTCATCTTGTCTTGCTTTGCAATGTGGCTTTCAATTGCAATTCGAGCATTTGTTTTATTGTTTTCTTTTCTAAGGAGAGATCTTCCACCGTGGTTGCGATGAGTTTTCGATGGATTCTATTTCGGGTGCGTGTTCGAGGTCTTTGTTGATGTTTTTGTACTTGTTATAGAAAGTACACAAATATGGATTTGATTTTCTTGTTTTTTGTACATGCATGTTACAAACCGTACATGCTTAATGTCTTTGTGTGCTCTGTCATCAACATGGGGTGTGGGTTTGGTTTGCTATATTTTTCTCTAAAAATATGGTTGTAGGGATATACTCATTACATTTGTGCATTGAGCATGGGTAAATTCTCGCTACATGTTACAAGGTAGACATGTTTCACTATTTATATCTTGTACATTCTCTGTGTATATAATTTAAAAATTGTAAATTCAAATCATTTTGTTCATGATGGTCGTTTCTGATCGAATTTTTTTGTTCCCTGAATGGAAAAATTGTGATTTTATTTTATTTATTTTCCTTGTTTGCAAGAATGTGGGGAGTCCATTCTTTGTGGATTTCAATATATTTTCTTGTCGTTATGAGTCATACTTTTCGAGATCTTCGCTTATAAATGTTTTTGTTCGTTAAAAAAATAATTTACTTGATATGTTATTTTTTTGAATTGTAGATGGGTTGTGTGGATTAGACATAACCCTCATTATTTGCTGCTAAAAGAACCTCCATTTCTAATTGAAGTTTCAATCTCATGGTAAAATCAAACATTTTCTCGAGTTTCTATTGTAATGACATCCTCTTTCTCCACTTCAATCATCATCATTGCTTCAAATAATTCATTTACCTCACTTTGAATTATCTTTGTTGTTGATTGTTAAAATAAGATACTATGTTGACCGACTTACAAATGTTTCCTTCCTCTTTCAACATCTTGCTTTATTCTTTAAAGAAGAAAAAGTTCATTCTCATTCCCATAGTTATTGTTGGGGATTAGGACTGTGGAAATGGAAACAATTCCCCAAAATCTACAGAAGTGTAAGTGTAAACTAGATAAATCCAAATCAAAACAAAATACACACACATAACACAACATGTACCGTGATTCACTCAATGTGGCTACATCCACCAAAGATAAAGATCTCATATATATAATATAACAAGAGTACAAACCAACTCTTCAATACAAGAGTATCTCCTATCCTCCAGATCTCTAAACGGATCTCCATGAGTGCACTACAACCATGCCTCCAAACACCACCAGATCTCACATACCGAACTACTGCATCTCCCACATGCGGCAACCAAGCTCTCCGTGAATCTCGCAAACAAGACCTTTCACATGGGTTTGCCAATGTGTAACCCTATATGTGCACCAAGAAGTAAGTCTCTCCTCCATCTCACTGCATCTGCCACTGCAAACAAGAAGACAACCTCCTCTACAATATCTGGATACTATTTGTATCCACAAGCTCTCCAACGAGCTACAATACTAGATTCCTATGGATCAACAATACAATATGATCTCATGGATCTACAATACAAGATCTCACAACAACATGTGGATCTACAATACAAGATCTCACAACAACATGTGGATCTACAAGATGAAAGACTATGTGCTTTGCATACTATGCAAGCCATTACATTTAGACAAGACAATACAAAGGAAATACGAAGAAGACATAACCACCTTCTCACCATTCAGATGTACTTGCTATTTCCTTTTGTCTAGCTTCTCTCCATTGAAGCTCTGTCTTCATGCAACCTTTTTCTTCTTCTTCATCTTCAACCAAGGAGAATTAACATTCTTCCTCTATCCTTATGTTCTAACCCTAGTTTTCTAGCTTATATAAGCTTAGACAAACTTAGGGCACCTTAGCTATGCATTTACAACCTTTAGATCAACTTTATAACAAAGTTAGATCTAATTCCCATGAGTTAAATATAAAATTTCACGCACATGTAATCGATGTTGGTTACCCTGATGCTAACCGATGCCGGTTACCCCGACCGCCACCGGTTACCCTCGTACGATGACATCGATTCATCGAGTAAACCAGTAAGGTGTAAATCATGCTAATTGTGAAGCAATTCACCTCCACAATCCTAACATTATGAAGTGCCAATTTGTATTCTTTTTCCATCACATTTGGTCCTTTGGACTTCACATTATGGTTTTCTAAAGATGTTGGAAATACATTTTCTATCTCCCTTTCCTCTTCACCATCAAACCTAATTGCAACATGATTTGAAAATGACCATTTCCTTTTCTCTTTTTCTAGAACTGTCATCTTTCATTTATCAAAGAGAAAATATTGTTTTCCTTAGTAATTTCACTCTCTTAATATAATGGAATTGGTCTTCACCTAGTCTTCCCATTATTTTCAACTAAATTTACATTTTATTCACCATTATGCCTAGA
Source organism: Taxus wallichiana var. yunnanensis (assembly GCA_018340775.1). Taxonomy (NCBI): domain Eukaryota; kingdom Viridiplantae; phylum Streptophyta; class Pinopsida; order Cupressales; family Taxaceae; genus Taxus; species Taxus wallichiana. Next base: position 761,227,975 of record CM031234.1, read on the forward strand.
TTTTCATCGAATTTCCATAGCCCTCTTAATGATATATAACATGCACCTATTAGAAGCACATCACACAAAACTAATTCTTGATAGGAAATTGTCTTCTCATCTATTTCACATGTTTCCTTACTTGTGATTTCATGCCACTATTAAGCAAGACACCCCTCGTGGTTATGAATGTCATTTACAAATTTAAATTTATGTCTCATTTATGCCTTTCATGGATATTAGACTATCATTAATTTCATTATCAACTACAATATTGTAATACTTAACTCTCATCTTGCACTTGATTTTCAAGACATTCTTTGAAATGGATCCTCTTTCTCTTTTGTTGTCTTCGTGACCTCCTTTCAATAATGGGTTCACTTTTAATATCTTAGATGTACTTGAACCTTTAGAAAACAATAGATCATCCTCTCCCACTTATTTATTGTTGATTGGTGAGTGTGGGTAGAAAATTGTAGCAAGCATCTTCCAACAATGTAATTTTTGAGCGGAAGGTGCAGGGAAGTGATACAATAAGATTTTTTTCTTTCCACAATGTATATTGTGGGCATAAGGTCGTTGTGGACATCTTCCAATAGGCAAATTTTGGGTAGAAGGCATGAATATTATGGAACAAGAATTAGTGATTTACCAATTTAAGAAATGTGGGTATAAAATCGTTGTGAGCATCTTCATACAAGGGAATTGATAAGTAGAAGTTGTATAGAATTATAGAGGTTATCGATCTCACTTAATAGAAAACATAATGAAACATTAGAGGATTATAAATGTTGGACACCAAAACTAGGGCACAAGGGTTGAAGATACGATAGAATTGATGATAAATATGTAACATCCCTTGTAAACAATTACGGCCACACAATGACGAGGTGCTATTGTGGAAAATGTGAGTGATAATGAAGTGGAGTCCCTTTGATCAAGAGTGGAGATTGTGAATGCAAATGAAATTACAAATGAGGAAGAGGAGGAAGTGTAAGATGCTCATGAAGATATGATGCTTTATGTAATCAATAGATGGGGAGTAATCCATAATCGACACACCTTTTTAAAGCATGGTAGTTTGAAACTAACAAAGTTCATCAATTGGATTATAGAGCTCTTAAAATATTTTGATTATGAAGATATGAAAGATCCTAGGAAATTCAACTTTTATTGTACAAATATGAAGGTTTATAAATCTCTTTGGTGGGAACATATCCAGGAATGTCAAGTGCCAAAAGGTTTTAAAATATGATCAAAACATGGGATAGGATGGTGGTGAATCTCAAATTTTTTTCCCCCTCGGATTACCAACCTAGTTTGTTAAAGAAGTTGCTAAACCTATAATAAGGAGAGCTCAATGTAAAAATGTACATTGAAGATTTTTACTTAATCACAATTAGAATAGTATATATCGAGGACACTTTGGAAAATATCTCTAGGTATATGAATGGGTTGCGCATAGTGATTCATGATGAATTTAGAGTGATCCGAGTGAGGTTGGTTGAGGATCATATCAATACATAGTGAAGGAAGAAGAAAAATTATCATGTGAAAAATAATGTTTAGTCAGTAAAAGGGGAAAGGATGCACGAAGGTATAGATAGGGTGGTGGTACAAAGAACTATACATAATACAAAGGTAAGGAAATTTCGACACTACACAATGAGGGAAAAATTAGAGGAGGAAATGCGTCTTGAGGAAGAGGTCACATATTCATTGGCACATGTTATGAGTGTGGAAAAGAAGGGTATAAAGCATATGAGTACCCACATGTGCCGAATGAAGGGAAGTGAAGCTCACACATTACAAAAGGAGGAGATAAAATTTCAATCCACGAGGAAGAAGCAAAAGTGGGGAAGGATTAATATCCTAGTGCGTATTGTTGAAGCCAACCAAATAAAAAGTTGGTTCGAGCAGAGAAAGAGTTTGTTAAGAATGAGATATATGTATGGTGGTAAGGTATGTAAGTTGATTGTAAACAATATAAACATCAATAATTTGGCTACATAAGATATGGTTGATAAATTGGGTTTGAAGGGGATTGAGAATTTGAATCCTTATAAAGTTTCTTGGTTGTATAAGGGACAATAGATTTTTGTGACAAAGAAATGTATGGTCAAGTTCTAGATAGGGAGACATCAATATAAATTATTGTGTGACATCATGTCCATGGATTCATGTCATGTGCTTCTTGGGATGCAATGGTAGTTCAACCATAAGGCACAACATGATGACCGAGGAAACACGTACACTATGGAGAAGGATGTAAATAAGTATACTCTAAAGCCATCATGGGAAAAGAGTGAAGAAATAAGTCTAGAAGTGTTGTTTCTTTCGGAAAGCAATTTTTGAATGAGTTGAAAAATATAGTGCATTTTTGTGCTAATAGTGCGAACCACATAGAAAGAAGGTGTGACATAAGTGACTAAGATTTAAGAAACAAAGTTGTGAGAAGTGTGTTGAGTGATTTTGCAAAGGTTGTGTCAAGCGAGTTACTTAAATGGTTATCGTATACAAGAGATTGATTCAATACGTGGGCCTAATTCTAGGTTCATTTTTTCCAAATAAGGTGGCTTATGAAATGACACAACAAGAGAATGAGGAGATACAGGAAAACTATAGGAATTATTAGATAGAGGACTCATCAAAGAGAGTCTCAATTCATGTGTAGTGGTGAAATTTTTAACATTAAAGAAGGGTGGTGAGTGGCATATGTGTATAGATTCAAGAGTCATTAACAAAATTGACATCAAGTATATGTTTCTATTACCACACATGAATGGCGTTATGTATCTCTTAAGTATAAAAAAGTATTTCATCAAAATGTATTTAAAGAGTGGATTACATCATATTTGAATAAGAGAAGAGGCCAAATAGAAGACAATGTTTTGGACTCAATAAGGGTTGTATGAATGGTTTGTGATATCATTTTGATTAGGAAATACACAAATTATTTTCATGAGGTTGAAGAATGAAATCTTGACATTTTTTAAGGCAAGTTTGTGATCATTTACCTAGCTAATATAATGATTTTTTAATAAGATGCATGATGAGCATTTGTTACATATCATGAAAGTGTTATAAATATTATGAGAAGAAAAGTTGAAGATTATTTTGAAGAAATGTAGTTTTATGTAGGAGGAACTAGTATATTTACGATTTGTGATTTTGGAGAAGGATTAAAGATGGACCTAGAAAAGGTTTGTGTAATTTTGGATCAACCCTCACCAAAAAGTGTTATTTAGGCATGAAGTTTCCATAGGTTGGATAGTTTTTACTACAAAATTTTCAAGAATTTTATTGGTTTTTGTACACCTATTATAAAGGAAATACAAGGAGATGATAAGAGTTTTATTCAAGAACAAACAAAAAGAATACTTTTATTGAATTGAAGAAATACGTGATTGAACAAACATTTTTTGTGTTACTAGATTTTTCAAATATATTGTAGGTCAATTCACTACAAGAATATCACACATTTAACACCGAGACATCAAAATGTTTGGTGTTCGTATCTATTTTCTATAATATAACATCAATTAGGTATCATCCTAAAAGTTTTGTTGTTCGTATTTATTTTTTGTAATATAACACCAATTTGGTATCATCCTATAATTTAACACTAATATAATAGTGTTTATTTGTAAGATGATACAAAATTGGTGTTATATTTTGGTGGTCAAATTTGCTTCTTATAATTTAACACCGAATTTGTAGTATCCTAACATTAACACTAATATATGGTAGTGTTTTTCTCTACAATGAGAGAAAACACTAATAGTAGTTAGTGTTTTTCATTTTTCCATCAAAAACTAATTTTAATATACATTAATAGTAGTTTAGGTAATCATTATTATCATCCAAATGTGCTTGTGAAAGGCTGATAAGGACTTTTTGAATAGGTTATTCATTTGGTGTTAAATGTGTGAAATTATTGTTGTGTTAATTGAACATTAATATGGGGTTTTTATTTAAGTTTTCATGTCTTTCTACTAAGGTATATTTCTTGAATTATTTTATCATGCCTTTAATAAAGGATACCATTTATCTTCATTAGGTACCAAGTAGGTTACTAGTATCGATTATCATCATGCAGCTCCATATATATGTATTACACTTTTACAAGTCAAACCACAGGGGTTAAATTCGATGGGCACCTATATGGTCTATCACATAAGTTTAAGGCGACAACAATTTTCAAATATTTCTCTTCAAAAATGCTAAGCTTCATTTTTTTAAAGATTTAATTTTTTTCTAACCCCATATTAAACATACACTTTCATGTTAATTAACCTATGTTAGAATTACAATTTAGATTAAATCCATATTTCCTTAAAGGCATCTATCCAATCTATTATAATTAGAAGAATTTCAATTTTAAAAACATAAAAATAGAATGAACTCTCTCTCTCTCTCTCTCTCTCTCTCTCTCTCTCTCTATATATATATATATATATATATATATATATATATATATATAAGGAAATTTAATTGACGTATCACTATAACATCATTAATATTTGTAAGAATGTCTCACACAATAATTGGATATGCCTCCAAATACAAGATTTTCACTAAAAGGTGGGTATGCCTCTTTAGTGCATCTTGGAATTGCTTCTACGACTCTAAAAATATCATTAAAATAAAAATTAATCCCACATTGGTTGATTATCTTGATTTGTGGTAACACATAAACCCAAATATATCATGATTTTTATGCCAATAACGATAACGCCATAATGGAAGTGACTCTCTTACTAACATAATGATTGATTGATTGTGGGATGAATATGTTTTTTTGCTCGACCTTCCCCTCTCCTCCTTTATGGCTTCAAATAATCCATAAAAATACTCCAAATACAAGCTTATCACACAAATTCATATATGTTTGATAATTGCATCTTGTAATTTCTTCTACAAATATAAAAATGATCATTAAAGGAAGAAATATATGCACCCATGACTTCTATTATCTAATCACATGCTTAGTATTATAGGTAACAAATATATCTTTTCTCGAATTTATAGTTTCTTAATAATAAAAATATTACACAATCATTTAATATAGTATTTGGAAAATGACAACTAAAATAGATAGATACCCTTTTAAAACCCAACTAAAAACTAAAAATCGCTTAACCCATTTAAGATACATTTAAACCAAAAGTCTTGAAAATACACTAAAATTATAATGTAGAAAATAAATAATTCTTTAGTATTAAGGTTTATTCTTTAATTTTTTTGAAGTCATCAATAAGTATGCTAAAAGTTTCATCCATATACATTCAATTTAGTTTCTCAAAATTTTATCCATTGTTGGACTAGAAGAAATGGATAAGTATGGAGAGTGTGCGGAGAAGTGAGGCACGTAAGTGGGGTGCATGTGTGTGCATAAATGTATAGTTAAAGTGGTGCGCGCCAAGAAGTTAAGACTTAAGAATTAGAAGATTTTGTAGTTACAGGCTTAAAATAGAGAAAGGACGTTGGAATGCATATCACACAAAGGATAAAAGAAGGATGACTTGAGGGCTGAGGAAAGTCTATTTTGGGATAAATCAAATGTAAGCGAAGATGAAAGGTTATGCACATATTGAGCTATTATTAGGATTAAAGAAAGTTCTATTTATAGGATAATCTATCATTAGCTCCATTGAAAAAACATGCAATTGTTAACACATGGCTATTTTAGCATGTAGTATATTTTTGAGAGTGCATAGGGAAAAAGGGAAAGTCCCCACCCCTATATATATCTATTGTATGTCTTTTTTTGGGACCACATCTTGTTGCTCATGTCTGAGTGTTGAGAGTATGTTGTAAGGTTATGGATTAGGGTTTGATGCTCACACATGCTCCAACGCCTAGTTATGGTTATGTATTAAACTTCTGTTATGTAAGACTTATTTATGATGGAATATGGAGGATGGATTCTAGTAATTGATGTGTCTGAATATGGTGACTACATGGTGTAATTGATCTTAATTTTTATATGATCTCGTATGTTTATTTATTATGTGTGTTTATAATTGAATACATGACATGGTTAGTGTGATTGAATGAGTAATTATTGATATATCATCATGTATCTGCATGCTAACATCTTGAAAAACATCACAAAGGAGGAACCTAGTAGCTTTCCATGCTTCAAGTGAGCATTCTTATCTATCTAAATGAGGTGTCAATGCACATAGCCATTAGGTGAAATAAGAGACTACATTTTGGGTCTCATTGCCAGGACCTCTTTTTAAGATTTGTTGCTTTGCACAGATGGTGTATCGATTGAATGGAGAGTATTGAAATATGGGTACAAAACGGTAAGGATCAATTTGCACAAAGATATAACACTAGACCTGATTTCAATGCACGTCGTTGGGTAGAAGATAACCTTTATCATGAGATCTATGAGATGATTTTCAGTTTCTTTCTAATAGGATTGTATGAGTGGTTGGTAGCATATGCATTAGGAATGTGTTGGGGATATAGACCAATAATTTGATGCAAAAGGATTACCAAACTCTTGTTAATGTTGATGTGGAGTGGACTAGAGTTGTAGATCGTTGGTGGGTTAGAGTGTTGCACAATTACACATTGGAGTACGCTATTTCTACTTATTTGTGTCCTAGAGGAAGTTGAGTTCAGATTCTTACACGAGCCCGCAGGAACGTACTTGTGTGTTATACCATTATTGATCAAGATTTTAATAGTAGAACTAGATTTAGAGCACCTACCCATGGCTAGCTAAAATCCCACCACGTGTAGGGGCAGGAGAAGGTGTGGAGAAAGATGGTGAACATAAGCAAGAGAAAAGAAGAAAGAGGAAAGATGCATCAAGTTTAATGAAGCAAAAAAAGGCCATGACATGCGAATGGGAGATTTAGGAGGTGCTAGAGTTGAGGAGGATGATGGATCATGAAGGTTTTGAAGCTCTCATGGAAGATGAGGAGCCGCATCATCAAGATCTCCCAACTTTAGGAAAATGTGGTAGAGAATACCCTTTGGATTCATATGAGAGTGCATCAGAGGAGAGAATGAGGACCGCAGGCGCACATCTAGAACCCACCTAGCCACCTAGCCCTTGCACATGGTGTTCTAGATCCAGAGGTAGTCATTGAGAAGTAAGCTAGTGCAAGTAAAAAAGTAGAGATGAGTAGATATCACTTTGTGTTAAATTTAGGAGATAAAGTTAGTAGTGCGCCCATGGCAACACAATCTGCACCGTTGTTTGGAAGTTCAATTACAAGGTTGTTTTTAAGGTGTGTCATCAAGACAAAATGCTTTGACATGTAGACCATTGTAAGTACTATAGTAATAGCTGTGACCACACATACCATTAGTGTCTAGTCTAGTACCACCATTGGGACACAAGTACGTCAACCGGCTCATAGCCCACTAAGGAAGGATCGAGAAAATCAAGTGGATTATATGGAGGAAATAATGATGGAGGTTTTGGTTCTGGATCTAGTGGATAGGGACCACAACCACCACATAAGCAACCATTCTATCCGACACCTCAAGTTTACTATGAGACATCTCTCCATTTACCACATTATAGAGGTATTGAGGATGCAATAGAGCATGTAGATAAGTGTGAAATACTATGGAACGCTAAGGGCATTATAGCCTTAGATAGGAAGGATAATCAATTTGCTTATACGCTACAATGAAGTGCACATAGTTGGTACATGAAGTATGACCCACATCAGACTATGGTGGATTACAATGTTTTACATTCTATGTTTATGGAAGAGTATCCAATTCCGTAGTTTGAGTAGCAGAGCATCATCATGCTCAAGGATATCAAACAGGTTTAGCTGAAAGTGAGAGGGAGTATAATGCACACTTTAAGAATTTTTTGTCTAAGTTATCTTATGACATTCATCCTAGTTAGCATGCATAGTGGTTTATTGGAGGATTGTTGACTCATATCTCAAGAGAAATATATCAAAAGACATATGTGGATCCACGTGAAGCTTTGGAAGTAACTTTGCATGTTGATATAGTTGGAAGTGTTGATACCAAGCAGAGCCCATTATTACAAGTGCAGATTGCAGCCATGGAAAAATAGTTGGAGAAGCACTATGCCAACTCAACACATGAGACGCGTACTAGAATATGGTGTATATATTGTGAAGTGGAAGGACAGACTAAGGATAATTTCCCATGAAATTCAAAGGTGTGTGTTATTACTATATTGTGAAGTATGTCGCTTGAACCATGATGTTCAATATTTCCTTACTTTACAGTAAACAAGACAATCAAGAAGAAGGTGTCCCTTTACAATAAGGTTTATAAGTCCCACACTCACGACACTACCGACTACTGATTGATTGATCATATCTGGCTGAACCCTACAAGATGCTAAGTACAAGAAGCGTGAAGGAAGTATGCGCAAAAAGGAACACACAAGATTATTATAGACAATGCATGAGGGTTCTCCTCGAGCCAAACATGTTCAAAGACTTAGCCATATTTTTATAGAACTGGTAGATGCATTGTCATAGCAGTGGCGGTACCAAACAAGGTTTTGGATATAAAAATAGAACATGAAGAATTGTAATTCAAGAAAAGTCTATTTTGGGATAGATCTCATGCGAAGGAAGACCAAGTGACATGCATAGTTCTAGAGCTAATAATAGGATCTGAACTAGGAGTTAACTAAATAAAATCTATTATTAGGAAAGCTTGCATGATTTTGTGATTATCTTGTAGTGACACATGGATATTCTTAGCATGTAACCTATTTTGAGGATGCATAGGTGGTGAAGGGAAAGTTCCCACCCCTATATATATGTATTGATTTGCACGGTTTGGACATCGGCGAATATTTTGTAAGGTTATGTTGTTGGTTCATGAGCACGCGTAACCTATGGTGATATTGCTATGTATGTATGCAACTTATGTGTTTTATAGTAAATAATATAATGAATCTTTGTGGTTGGATATGGATTATTAACACATATATGATTGGCTCTTGCATGGTGAATTTAATCTTAATTCTTGTATGAGTTAATATTACATATGGTTAAGATCTAGATCTAATTCATATTGTGGTTTATTCATGAATGTGTATTATGGATTTGGAATATTTGTATGATCATGATAACTCCTTGAACAAGCTGCCATAAAAGAGGGACTTAGTACCCTTGCGTGCTTTGGGTGAGTGCTCAGCTTTGGTTGAGTGATGTGCTAATGTGCCTTGGGCTATTGGTGAAATAATAAGACTACATTTTGGTTCCATTACGGACCTCTTTTTTAGTTGTTTTCTAGGATGTTGCATGATGAAGACATATCAGGTTGACCTTGGCTAGTATTGAAGAGTGGTTAGACAATTTAGAGGAAGAGTATGCTCACAAATTTAGCACTGGACCTGAATTTAATGCACACACATGGGTTGAAAAAATATGTATCATGAGCTATATGAGACGTTCTTCTACATTTTCCCTATATAGAGTTGTATGAGTGGCTAGTTGCTTATGCATCGAAGAGAAATTGGAGGTTTCAACACATGTTTGGACGTAGGAATAATTTCAAGCTTTGCATGATGCTGATATGACTTGGAATCACATTGTAGATCATTAGTGGAGTGGTGTTCTGAATAACTATATTTTGGAGTACGTAGTTTATACTTATTCTTTTCCAAAGGTTACTGAGTTCTAGTTCTTACATGAACCCGAGGGATCATGTTCTGCATGGTATCCCTTTAACGATTAAGATCTTGATCATGACCATGGATTTGGAACAATGTCCTATGGCTAGCTAAACCCCACCACACGTGGGGGTAGGTGTGGTGAAATAAGGCATACATGGTGGTAGAAAGGTAGAGATAATAAATGCATCTTAAATTTAGTGAGGCACATGAGAGGGATTTGTAGAAGTAGCGTGAAGTTTCGAATGAATGGTGTTGTGGAGAGAGATGGCTCATGAAGGATTTGGAGCTCATGTAGAGGAAATGGAGAGCAGAGCATCCAAAAACTTCCTATTTGGGTAAACATGGTAGAGAACCCTCTTTGACCTCAAACGAGAGAGTGCACGCTGGTGGAACTAGTAGGGACCATATGTGCACATTTGATCTCTCTTGGAAACCTAGCCCTTGTGCTTGGTTTTCTAGTTTCTACGATAGTCATTAGTAAGTAAACTAACATGGGAATTAGAGAGTAGCAACAATATATTTATTTTCTATCAAGTTCGGAGTTAATTAGGTAGCTTATTCATTTATGGTGGCGTAATCGTTGTTTGTGTTATTTAGAGGTCCAGTTGGAGGTATATTTTTTGGAACGTCATTAGCACGTAAATGGGGGCGTGCGTAACATTGGTATCACTTCTAGAAGTAGTATAACTTCATAGACCATGGGAGTTCAGTTTATCAACAATTATTGGGACACAAGGAAATGCATCTTTTGGTCCATTTCCTACTATAAGAGGGGGATCAGGAGGATCATGTGGCTCGGGATCTAGTGGATTTGGTGGTTCTGGGGCGGAGGAAACACAGGAGGTAATACATGTTCTAGATCTGGTGGGCACGGTCCACACCAACCCCAAAAGTATATTTGGAGATGTCTCTTCATCTCCCATAATATAAAGGAATTGAAGATGCAGCTAAGCACGTACATATGTGTGAAATACTATGACACGCTAAGGGGATTACAACTCCAGAGTGTAAGGCAAGCCAATTTGTAACTACATTACAAGGGCACACACATATTTGGTATAGGAAATATGATCCAAACCAGACTTGTGTAGATTATATTGCATTACACGATGCTTCTTAGAAGAGTTTCATATACCCGAGTTTGAGCATAAAAGAAATAATTAGAGATGAAAGATATCAAGTAGGGCATGGTTAAGAGTGTAAGGGAGTATGATGCCCGCTTTAAAACTTTATTGTCAAAGTTTTCTTATGACATCCACCCAATTCAACATGCTCAATGGTTCATTGGAGGTTGATCACACCCTTTAGAAGGGCACTTTCACATAAGACTCATACAAATCCTCACGAGGAACTTGAGATAACTTTGTGTGCTAAGGAAGTTGGGAGTGTAGAAACTACTGTTAGCCCATTTTTGGAGGCCTAGATAGCAGATATGGCCAAATAGTTGGGAAATTTGTCACTAATTAAGCTCATGAGATGGGCAAGTGGTATTTGGTGCACATACGATTGTGAAGTAGAAGGACATACTAAGGATAGTTATCCTCGTAAATCAGTGCATCATGTTTCTGAACTGTGAGATTTATCACTTGGATTATGATTCAAGTAGGTTCCCATTGATTCAACACGCGATAAAGAAGAACATGTCCTGTTATTCAAAGATTTTTTGTTCTACCACTCATGATACACAAAATTGTAAGTGATTGATCATATTCATAATGCCATTGATACTAGTGTACGTCAGACTAGTGTTGCAAATAATTCTAAAGAACAAGGTGAGCATCATGATCATAATCACAATGAAGGGCACTCTAATGGATGGTAGAGGTAAAGGTCGCGGTTATCGTGGAGGATTCGAGAGGCCAAGGTCATGGCGGTGGAAGAAGTGAATATCTATGAGGAACATATTATACATGTGGATCCCCTGATCATTATAGACATGAATACCCTCGAATATTATTTATTCTTTTTGCAGAAATAACAATTATGAAGAATGCCCATATTTTTATGAGCATCCGAGAAAGAAGCACAAGCAGGATCGGGCGCAGGAATGGTTAGAGTACAACACGCACGTGAAGATTAGTGGATGTCGGTTAGCGCCGATCCCGAGATGATACCCGTGTTGGTCACTACACATGCACCGAGGTTGCTGCGCGTGCTGGGAAGTTCCAAAGTAGTATCCTATTATTACAAAAGAGGAGGTATTACATGTAAATTATCCAAACCCTACTCATTAGAAGGAATTATATCAAGAAACAATGAAGGTTATTAGAAAGTTAAAGGGTGAGATATAATGCTTAAAAGAGTATTCATGGAAGTTGAGTAGGAAAACACAGTTGATCTTCCTCGAAAAGGATGTTGATGACTTAAAGGAGGTTTGTAAGATGTGGCAAGAGAACATCATTCCTTTATTAGGGGAATGGTTAAGGGGGAAGATGCTGCATTGGAGTTGAGTGTGAGAGATAAATTTTACATGTTGACTTACCTCCTCACAGCTTTGATTATGATAAGAGATCACTCTAATGTAGTTGTTGAATTATGAATGTTAAGTAATAATTTAATTGATATAGTGTAGAAGTAAATGTAATAACTTTGGATGTGTGGAATCGAGATGGGAGACCACCATTACAACCATCTTCAAATGTGTTATTTATGGCAAATAGACAAAAGTCACACCCATTGGAGTCTTGAAATATGCTACTATTAATGTACAAGGGGCCAAGTTTACTAGGGGCTTTGGGGTCTTGCACTTCGAGAGGCATACAATTTTCCAACATTGCTTGGGTACCCTTGGTGTTATGTGAAAAACATTGATTTGCAATTTAATAAAGGACATATTAGTTTTGAGAATAAGGAAGAGCGTATCATCATTCCTTTTAAGGATGGAAAAGATGCACCTTATGTAGAACCTTTGAGTTAATAGAATTTATGTACTGCGCCATTCAGATCCGGAAGTACTTGAGCCATCAAAGGAAGGAGTTAATCAATGGGATGATGCACATCTATAAGTGATACTACAAGTATTTCATGTGACAACTAGGCACATGGGCTTATGAAATGATTAGGCACAAGATGAAAAGTGTAGTCATGTGTAAGTAGGCCGTGTTGTGTTAGGCATTTGGGCAAGAACTGTGTACCAAGTTACACTTTGGTGACGGAAATCTCAAGTATTTTTGTGTGCTATGGAAGCCCAATGGAAAAACCAAGTGGAAAGAAGGAATATGATAGTATATACCCTACGTGGGACAGCCCATTACCGGTGGATGGTACACAAATGTTATTTTAGAGTGGTGAGAAGTGAGAATCACCTTGTCTCCAAGATTTCTCAAGCAATGCGCCTAACAAAACATGTGAATTCCATGGGAAGGATTCTTCTTCGCATCATGTTCAACAATTTGAGAGACTCTAGAAAAGGGGCAGGAGGCCTTACCACCTTCACTATGGGTGCACAAGTTCTACTTCACCTTGCAAGGCTACACATGCGCATGGTATGTTTATGTAGAGTTGAATAGAGAAACAAGAAAATGGCAAGAATTGACTGCAAGTATGATTCAAACCTTTGACTATTTTTCCACTAAACCTCTAGTAAATGAGGCATTACAGTTATGAAATGCTTGATGATGGGAGATAGTGTAAAGGATAAGGAACTTATTTAGGAGTTACTAGGTGAGTCGATCTAGAGGGGCATTTTGAAGAAGAAGAGATATGTAAAATAGGTTGGGCATGCCTACCTAGAAAAATAAAAAAGGTAAGATGGTCTACATAATTGATGATGAAGAAGTCGAGAATCTAGATGTGCAACATACTGAGGGTACACACGAGGTCTTAGATAGTGTGGATGAGAAGGCATGCACGTATCATGATCCTATGAAAACTAAGAAGTTCAACATTGGATAGATGATGAACCTAAGGAGGACATCATTGGTGATTACAGGTCTAAATCAGATGTTGCAAATATAATTGAGCTATTGTGCATGACTTCCAAGACTTATTTCAAGAGGCTATCACGAGTTGAAAGAAGTACATCACTCATTTAGGTGAGATGTGGATCAAGTTAAAGGAAGGTTTGCACCCGGTTAGGAAGAGGATTTACAGGAGGAATCCTAATATACACGTCAAGGTTAAGAAAGAAATTAATAAAATGTTGAATCTGGGATCATTGAGCCTATTGAGGATTCAGAGGGTTATCCCTATGATGATAAGTATAAAGAAAGATGGAAGAATAAGAATTTGTGTGGATTATATGGAGTTGAATGCTGCATGTATAATATATCCATTTCCCACACCTTTTACTGAAGAGATTCTGGAAGGCATTGTAGGAGTGATATCTACTCCTTCATTGATGGATTTTCTGGATATCATCAGTGAGGATTGCTAAAGAGGATCAAGAGAAGAAAACTTTCACCAATGAGTAGGGAAGTTTTGCATACATAGTTATGCCTTTTGGATTGAAGAATGCGCATGAAGTCTTTTTTTGCATTTTTGTGCAAGCATTCAAGGATTTCATTCACAAGTTTTTTCAGGTTTACTTAGATGATTGGACAGTTTATGGGCTAGTGAAAGATCACTATGATAATTTGAGACTTATGTTTGAGAGGTGTCGAAAGTTGAGCATCTCTTTAAACATTAAGAAGTGTATTTTTGCTACACCTTTTGGAACTTTGCTAGGAAATATTATTTGTAAAGGAGGCTTGTTGATAGATCCTGCTAAGGTTGTTGTTATTTTGGGCTTAGAGGAACCTACTAAACAAAGCGAGGTTCACGGATTCTTGGGTCACACAGATATTATTACCAATTTTATTAAAGGTTATGCTCAGATTTCCATGCCCTTGGAGGAATTATTGAAGAGTAAGGGAAATTTCCATTGGGGTGAAGTGCAATAACACATGTTTGAGACATTGAAGGAAAGGCTTACTACAACGCCTATTCTATGATTTCCTTCATGGACCAAACCTTTTCATGTGTATGTGGATGCCTCTGGCATGGCCATTGGTGTGGTATTAGCCCAACCTAGAAGGTATTCTTGATCATCCTATTTTTTTACAAGTAGGAAGTTGACCCCATGTGAACAAAATATACAACTACAGAGCACGAAGCCTTGTTTATGATTTACGCGTTGTATATGTTTAGACAATACTTGTTGGAAACACCCTTTATATTCTATACATATCACATGACACTTAAGTATTTGGTGAATAAGCCCATTTTGCAGGGGTACATATGCCATTGGATTTTGTTGTTTTAGGAATTTGATTTTATAGTGGTGGTTAAGCTAGGAAAGAGCAATTCTGGACCAGATCATTTATCAAGGATTAATTTAGGTGAGGACACACATAACATTGAGGAAATGATGTTAGATGCACATTTATTTAGATTAAACCACGCCCCCCCTAACTTAGAAGATATTTCTATATTTTTACATATGGGCATGGCGTCAAGGGATGAAGTGCCTGTTTGAGAAGAAATAACTTGCCATACACGCCACGCATCTTATATGTTGATAAGTGGAGATTTATACAAATTAAATCTCGAATGAAGTATTACGCTGATGTGTACTTGAGCATGAGTGTGAAGATATTATGGAGGAATCTCATGGTGGGATTGCAGGTGGACATTATGTTAGAGATGCTACCATGCACAAGATTTTATTGATTGGCCTATGGTGGGAAACATTGTATAAGGATTGTAAAGAATATTGTAAGGTTGTGATCATTTTAAACACCTTAGAAAGCCTGGGCATAGAGATGAAATGACTTTAAGGCCTATTATGAGTGCAGAACCTTTTGAAAAGTGAGAAATTGAATTTGTGGGATCTATTTCCCCATCCGCGTGTAGGACTAGATCACACTACATTATAACTTGTACAAATTATCTTACAAGATGTGGGTGAAAGCATCACTTATAAAGGATTGCAACTATGACATCAAGGTTTCTATGGGAAAACATTATCAACAGGTATGGATGCCCATTAAGTTTGAAAAGTGATAGGGGCACACACTTTTTGAATGAGACTATCAAGATATTATTGGTGAGTTTATGGTGGCATATCACAAGATAACTACCTTTCATCCATAGGCTAATGGGACTACCGAGGATTTCAATAAGATATTGGGGCATACATTGACTAATATTTGTGATGTTGGAAGAAATACTGGGATGATAAAGTCTCTATTGTACTTTGGGCATATATGATAACTTATAAAATATTGAACAAAGTCACACACTTTCAGTTGGTGTTTGGTGCAGAGGCTATTTTTCTTGTGGAATTCATGTTACCTTCTTTGCGTATTATATGTGCAGAAGGTTTGGCTAATGAGAAAGCACTTGAAGAGTGTATTGATAAACTGATATAGTTAGATGAAAGGCACGCCATTTCTAGATGGAGACAAAGAAAAAAATTCTAGGAAGAAGGCATGATATGATAGGCATATTAAGGATAAGAAGCTTGATGTTGGACAAATGGTTCTTATTTATGATTCAAAGTTCTTACGCCACCCAGAAATCTCAAAGTGCATTGGTTGGGACCGTATGTTGTGATTTACATACTTGATTCAGGAACTTGTCAATTATAGGCACTTTGGATGGGACACAGTATCCCAATTACTTCAACGGGAGTAGGCTAAAGAATTACTATAAATAAGTCTTCTTGGTATTTATAATAAGGAAATATTTCCATTTAGATTAGGTTTCCTTTAATGCATTTACTTTATATGTGTTTCCTTTCATTGATGTTATGCTTTGTCAATTTAGTTCAATGTTTTGTGTAATAAGTGTGCTTGCACACTAGAAGCTGATTACTTTCTAGTGATTTCATGTGCAGAGGACCATGCACATGCCCTTAGTGTGGGGTAGATTGAAGTGTAGAGATAAAATTTTAATGACGCATTTATTAGTAACATGTTTTCTTGGTTGAAGGTTCTCTTTGAATGCAAGTGGAAGAGATAAGTGTTTTGTGATAAGGTATTCTCGAGGAAGGTTGAGATGAAGACCACGATGATCATCACAATGTAATACTACTGGGATACTGGGTATGCCGAGGTTTTATACTTTGGCACAATGAGGCATACAGAGAGGAGGTCCGTGGTAGAGAGAATTAGTATTATCATGCCATAACGTTATGAATGCAACGCGTAAGGTGAAGTCACAAAAGTTGTTATAAAGGGAAAAGGAACTTTATGGAAAAAGTAACTTAAAAGTGTGGGTCAGAAGTAAAATTTGACCATTGGAGGGTCATGAAAAAGTATAAATAGGGGGTTAGGGTAGTCATTTGGCTACCTTTATTTTAAAGAAATCAAAGAGTTACTACAAAGTAGTTTTGATAATGATAAAGGGTTTAAAAGCAACGTGAAATGTTTACAAACCAGGATTGCTTGTGAGTTGTGCAGAGATCCTTACGAGAGAGTGAGTTGAATTGGCAGTGGAGCAATGAAGGGTTACATATATTTGTAGTAGTTGAAAGTTACCGGGCTTGGGTAGAGAAGATTCGAGTACATAAAACCTAAGGCACACAAAGAGAATCAAATGACACCAAAACCAAGAAAGTTGTGCACAAAGAGGCCCGAGGTTGTGGTGCAGAGGAGCCCTTAGAAGAAATATATTCTAAAATGCAATACCCTCTGGGTGTGGTACGGGTGGAGTTGTGGAAATCAAAGCTCACTCATGTAAAATTAGTGAGTTTAACCACCGCACGGAGGAGAATGAAAAGAAGATGAGGGAATACTTGACGAAGACACTCCCAGGGGTAGACGAGGTTGGAAACCCTCGAATTGATGACTCTTCCCAAAGAGATTTGGTAAAAAACTGGTGTTTTATAGTTATGGGAGCTTCCATTCTTTGCAAAACCCACACATTTGTTTCATGGTTGATGTTACGGTACACAAATACTTATTCTACTTTACATGGAGAAGGATGCACCTCATAGACCAATTGATTGAATGGGTTATAGGGCTAAGAAGCACAGGGGAGGATGTATCCTTGGATTTAAAGGCCACAACTAAAATTGAGGAGCTTTCCAAGAAACTAAACTATGAGAAGGGAGGTAGGGCAAAACCATTGCAGATTTGAATGATCTGAACTTAGGGTCACTTCCCAACTCGTGAGCTTCAAGTTGGTGTGTCAAAGCATTAGACAGATATAAACAAGAGGTTTATGTACGTAGCTTACAAAATCTCAAAGAGGGTGAATTACATCCTAGCATAATATTTTGTAGACAACATCATAGAGGAGGCTTGTTTGCAAAATGAAGAAGGGGAAAAAAATAACATGGGGTTCCATCCTTATTTTGATTGTATTTTGGGAGGTAGGTGTCCCAGATGGACTTGATGGGAATGTGTGGGTTTACCCACCAGTAGATCCATCACCTGCCGTATAATTTGTAGGATTCACTTACGATGGAAGAATTTGAAATGCATACAAGGTGCACATTGATAAATGGTATGAAAGACTACATGAGGCCTTTGAGAATGAATGACACATTCCATGTGAGCTCCCTATAGTGGTTGGGACCAAGTGAAGTTTTTAGTAATGCAACACTTCATTCTTGCAAGATTTAAATAGGAAAATGGAGAGATGGGGCCATGGTGCAAAATCTCATTTGCATTCACCACAAATTATCTGAAGTGCTCCATCAATATGCTAAAGGATGCACAAAAATTGACTTATGATGTGGATAAGGTAGATTCTGATGTACACACTCTTCGTGCCACTTACAGGTATGACTCCATGCCTACATACCTCAAAGTATGGAGCTTGAGTTCTTGGATCTGCACCCACAAATCAATGTGACTATTAAGGGATTTATCCATAAAGTTTTTTTACAGCCATGCCCTAAGACACAAGGGGAGTTGAGTTGGAAGTCACAGATTCCACTTTCCATAAGCCTAGAGAAGCACTGATACCTCCCATAAAGGTGGTGTAGGTGGAGGAAGAAAATGAAGGGGAGGCTTAAGAAAGTAAATGGAAATTGGATACTTCTAAGTTCTCAATAGAAAGTATTACATGTGAAGAGGTAGTAGTGAAGTCATGGAAGCTTTGCAACAAGGTGAGCGTTCAGAGAACAACATGAAAAACACCCTAATGTGTAGGAAGTATCTAACATAGAGAAAAAGGTCAGACTAAAGAGGAAGAGGACTATGTTGCATTTAGGAATAACTTTAACAAGAATTAGAAGAACAAGATAAAAAAGGAGTAGAAGATAAAGGAAGGGGATAGGTCAAGGTGCATGAGAAAGGTAAAGCATGGGTCTTGATGAGGTAAAACAAAATCCAAAGACAAAGTTCACTAGTGCATTCTGTAGAGCTAGGTGAGAAGGACAAGGGATATTCCTTCATGATTAAGAAAGACAAAATACTAGGGATAAGTACCAAGATCCTACCTACTGAATAAGTAACGATCAAAGATGAAGGCACAGAGAAAATGGTGCACCCCATAGTCACCACATATGAATTTTTTATGACCCAATGAAAGTGTTGCACACATGTTTCTAGAGTACCTTACCTCCGGAGAAATTACATGCTTGGGAGCTACTAGACCCAGAGGGAGGAGTGTCCAGGAAAAAGAAGATGTTGAGTTGGAATCTACATTCACATGCAGAGGAGCCAGAGTTTGAAGTAAGTGAGCATGTGATCGAGACAATGATTTTACAGAAAAATCCTGACACAAGTATAAGGCCATCGATCCTAACCACTTGACAGATGAGAAGGCATGCAACACCTTGAAAAATTTACTTCAAAAGTGGTGAAAGAGGAATTTGGACTCAAGTGCCATGGTACACACCCTTGTGGCTGACAAGAAAGAGAAGGAACAAGAAATAGATTGATTGCACAAAGGGTTGTGAGGTGAACATGGCCAAACTAAGGAGGCATATGATAGGGTCATTGCACTAGTAAAGAAAATATTGGGACAATGCCCTTCATTAGTGAGCCATGCCAGGACAAACTATGGGGATGAAATGGAATACCTAGAGGACTTGGTTGGCATGCTCTTGGTCAACATAAAACACACGGGGCCTACAGAGGAGAATATTACGAGAAGAAGAATAACAAAATTGTAGTAGAGGCCAAGATCACTGATCTATGGACCTGATCACCCAACTCAAGGAAGCGGATACAAAAGTGGATGTTGGCTTTAATAGGTTCGTGGAAGTGTGAGTCATATATTGATGTGAGGTTTGTGGATGAGGAAGCAAATCTGAATTATATATAGGAAAAGACACCAAAAATAAAATAGAGTGCACTCAGCTAGTATTGGATACCACGGTGTAGAAAGATAAGGTTAAGGTAAAGTACATGAAGCTTGAGTAGAGAATTGGTGAGTTCCAAACTATATACTTGGAACACATGGATAATATTGATGGTGCTTGCATGGAAATAAAGGTGGTGATGAAGGAGCTAAAAAGTAGGGTAGATGAACTAACACCTGACCAAGTTCCAGGGATTATGGAGGCTGCACCAGAAAGGCCTTGAAGGAATTGGAAGAATGGAAGAAGCTAGTAAGTGAAGTAGATGCATAATTTCTGAGGTTTCCAAGAACCTTAGTTCTTCCTGGTATACTACTCATTTTGCAATTTTGCCATTTTGAACTTTATTCTTCTTCTTGGATTTTTTAGACTTGATAAATGAAGAGTTGCCAAGGGCATAAATCCAGCTAGTGTGGGGTAATGTTGGACCCCTACAAGATGCTAAGTACAGGAGATGTGAAGGATTTTTTGAGCGGGAGTTAGGCACAAAGGCACACACAAGATTATTATAGACAACACACAAGAGGTTCGTGCAGGGCCAAACATGTTCAAAGAATTAGCCACATTTTGATAGAACTAGGAGATGAGCAGTTGGAGTGGAAGCCAAACAAGGTTTTGGAGATAAGAATAGAATGTGAAGACTTGTAGTTCAATAAAATTCTATTTTGGGATAGATCTTATGCAAAGGAAGACCAAGCGACATGCATAGTTCTAGAGCTAATAATAAGATTTGACTAGGAGTTAGCTAAAGAAGATCTATTATTGGGAAAGATTGTATACTTTTGATATTATCTTGTAGTGGTGCATGGATATTCTTAACATGTAGCCTATTTTGAGGATGTATAGGTAGTGAAGGGAAAGTCCCCACCCCTATATATATGTATTGATTTGCATGGTTTGGACATCGGTGAATATTTTGTAAGGTTATGTTGTTGTTTCATGAGAATGCATAACCTATGGTGATATTGCTATGTATGTATACAACTTCTGTTTTTACAACAAATAATATAATGGATATTTTTGGTTGGATATTGGTTATTGACACATCCGTGACTGATTAATGCATGGTGAATTTAATCTCAATTCTTGTATGAGTTAATCTTGCATATGGTTAAAATTTAGATCTAGTTCATATTGTGCTTTATTCTTGAATGGGTATTATGGATATGGAATATTTGTATGATCATGCTAACTCCTTGAACATGATTCTATATAAGAGGGACCTGGTACCTTTGTGTGCTTTGGGTGAGCACTCGGTTCTAGGCCGAGTGGTGTTCCAGCACCTTGGGTTGTTGGTAAAATAATAAGACTATAATATCCACGGAGCCATTGAGATAGGAGTGAACCAAAGTAGTGTGGCAAACATATCTAAGGAGTAAAAAGGAAAACATAATAAAGGGCACAACCATGGAAATAATAAGAATGGAGGATTCTGGGAAGGATATCATGGCCTTGATTATGGTGGTGGTAGAGGCAGGTTTGCTCGAGGAACATGTTACACTTATGAGTCATCTACTCATTACCAACGGATTCCCCTATGAATGTAGCTTATTCATGGTGTGGGAAGGCTCATAAGCTAGAGGATTTCTTGGATTTATATGAATGCATGAGTAATAATAAGAAGAAATACTAGGGCATCGTGGATGATCAAGGTGTAATGTGTAAATGTTGATCAATGGAAGCCTAAGAAGACCGACTAGATTTATAGCCCATGATAGTTACAAAGCACATCGAGGCAACATGTGTGTGTGAGATTCTTAAAGCCAAGCCATTTATAATAAGATAAAAAATGATACATGTTAAGTATCGGACTCGACACATCGAATCAAGCTTACCAAAAAAATGGGAGTCATTATAGATTTGCATGTTGAAATATAGTGCTTAAAGAAACAGGCATGGGTAAGAGAGCATACAAAGAGTGTTGAGATTCTACGAAAGGACGTGGATGATCTAAAGGATATGTGTAAGATGCTATTCTAGGAGAATATCATCCCAAGATCTTAGGGAATGGATTCGATAAAGGTACCATGCCTTTGGGGGTAGAGCGCAAGAGACATATAATTCATGCAAATATACCACCTCATGACCATGAATTTGATAAAGAAATCACACTTGATGTAGTTATTGATGGTTGTTTAGTGAGAAATATTTTGAATGACAAAAGCTCGAAGGTAAATGTGTTGACTCTTAAAGCATTGAATCGATACATCCTCAATGTGTTGTACATGGAAAAAAAAACTAAGGCAATTCCTATTGGGGTAATAAAGGATGCATTTATTATAATTCGGGGGCGAAGTTTCTTGGGAATTTGAGGTGTTAGAGATGATTTAATAAAATTTGAATATTTTATTTAAATATAAATGTAAATATCTACCCAAAGTTGATCTCGACTAGAGAAGATGATGGAAAAAATGTACTTACGATCGCAATCAAATACAAAAAAATTCATAAATACTCAAAATGGCAAGATAAGGGCACTTGGGCAGGGATAGGGGCATCTACAAAGCGCTTGGGTCCTCTTTGTGGGCACCCAGGTTTATAGAAAAGGTCATGATATGGCTATGATAGTGTCGCTAGGGCTTCACACTTATTTTCCTTTTTCACTATGTGGTTGCACAATAATCACCGGAGCTACTAAAAACCTACAATGAAATAATGACATGTAAAACCCTCAAATAAACATCAAATCCTAAAAAGAAAAGATGCAAAATGAGGGGTCAAATTTTCCTCATCTACCACAATGGTGGACTTACAACTAAGCATTGTACTACATCTTAGGCCTAATGTAGTTCTATTTTATTTTGTGTGCAATAGTGCTCCTAGGTCACTCTCATGCCAATGACACAAAGATAACAAAAATAGTTAGATAAAATGTAAATGTCTAGATGGAACCGATTGAACTTCCCTTCCTAGGTAGTGTGTATGCAGAGTAATGTGCCTAAATGCAGTCCCTTGCTCTATGTAGATAGCTATCCCTTTATAATAATTATCTCGTGCATATAATGGTAAGTATGTTGTGTTTATATAGGGATCTTTGTTCGAATTTCAACACTAATGACTCGACATGCCGACTAGTACCTCGGGAGATGAGAGGAAAAATTGAAAAGATCAACCTTGAATGTTAAAAATAAGATCAAACAAAAGAGGACACGGACGCCCGGATGGACAGAGCACCAA
Source organism: Taxus wallichiana var. yunnanensis (assembly GCA_018340775.1). NCBI lineage: Eukaryota > Viridiplantae > Streptophyta > Pinopsida > Cupressales > Taxaceae > Taxus > Taxus wallichiana. The sequence continues at coordinate 761,251,014 of CM031234.1, forward strand.
GTGTTTATGTCGATTCTTGGGTGCTAGTGTCTAGAGACAAGTGCCGACAAATGAGTAAAGACCATGACAAGGCTCCCTGTGACTTGACCAAAAATGTGTGTATGATTGAAAAGTGTGAAAGATAAAAGAAAATAAAGACCAATAAGACATGTGAATGGACTATGGAATGGGTCATCAGTGATTTTTTTTTTACACAAGATCCCTATATAAAATAACATACTTGGTGGTATAATAATAGTAGTGAGTGCATGATTTTGTGTCTACATTTTCCATCATTTTATGTTGGTGAGCGAAAGATCGATAATATAAAGTAGATAGAGATGCATACTTGAGAATTCCATGTCACTTAAGTATGCAAAGAGTGTAGTAGAATTACGTTTTGAGTGATAACATATAACATGGTGAACCATGGATCAATGTGTTGATTCATGCAACATAACGAGAGACGTGGGACCGTTAAAAGGAATGCTAAGAGATATTGATGATTGTGGTGTTGAGTGATTGGAGACTTTGATGATTTTTGTCGATGATGGAGATGTGATGGGGTAGGGAGTGATCAATCCCAAATCGATTGTACATGTGTGAGAAACTAAGGATTTGGGTGTCTTGTTGCTAGAGGAAAAGTTTACGGAAAGAAGTCTAGTGTTACCATCCAACTTTAACTACATCCCTAAAATATCTAGTCATTGTAGATGGACAAAGACCTGATTTTTTTGATTTGGATCCATTTCAATTTTTTCAAATGTGATAAGCCATATAGAGCAAAGATAGGAAAGGAAATGACATCTCATTTCCCCCACTCCATGAGTGTTACCAAAATGTATTTCCTCTATGTTAGGTCATCTAGAAGCAGTCACAAAATGTAAAGTAATTTCCCATGTTAGGTCATTTGGGAATGATCTGATGTAACTCCCAAGTTAGGTCATCTGGGAGGATAAATATGTTGTGTTGTGTCGATTTAATGAATGTGTTAGTAAAATTTGTATTTTTGTGATTTGAATGTGTGTGATTTATTGATTGGTTACTCATGGAGGGATTTTATGTTTCTTTTCCCCAAGTTATGTCATCTCGACTAGAAAGTGATGTGAGATTTCACATGGTGTACGAGTCAATGTTTGATAATAATGGGTTAGAAATGTAGATTTATCGTGTGATGGTATAAGGGGAATTATAGGATGACCCCAATTGTATGCCCCCTTTTAGTGAAATGGGGAGTGATGATGAGAATGAACGTTGAGCCAAAAGTAAGTGTGTAATGATGCAATAGTGGATATATGATAGATATCGCAAAAGTGTGTGTATATTAAATGAAAATATTGTTAAGGAGAAGTGTAACATGTGTTATATTTATGTGATACAAGATTAGGAGGAATTCTCAAGAGGATTCCATAACGAGAGAAGAATCGAGTAAGTATGCTCAAGATATGATGGAAACCATATGAGGTGTATTGGTGTGAAGAATAAGTGTGAATAATGAAGTAATGAAGATTTACTATAAATAGTAAATAGAAAAAGTGAATAGGTATTTCATTTGGTAATTGTGCGAGTGTGATTTTGAGCTCTAGGTGTGTGAAGATGCCTCAAATGAGAGCACCACAATTAAGTCACTTCGAGATGATCGCGCAATCAGTGGCGTCACGTACTACAACAGAGCTAGTAAGTGTGATTTTTTCAAAAAATGTGTTGAAATTGGTTGTTTTTGGTGAATGCTTGAAAAAAAATTGTTTTTGATTTTCATGGCGTTTTAGAACTAGAAAAGAAAGGTGAAGCTACTAACAATCTTTCGGACACAAGTGCCTAAGCATGGGTGTTAGTGACCTACTCCCGGGCACCGACATCCCAAAAAGCTTGGGTTAAGTCAAGATTATTATAGATGTGAATATTGGTGTTTTTTTATGTTATAGGTAGGTGTATTTGTATTTGTATGGTGTTCTAAAATCATGGTTGTTGTCATTTTGTGTCGTGCAGAGGAACATCAATTCGAGAGATTTTTGTGGTGGTCACTTTGTTTGAGTACATTACTAGATTGGGGTTGTTAAATGAGGAGTGGGATGTACTAGACTATGCCATTTTTCAACATATAGCAAGGATGTGAGATGTGCCCCATAATATTCCTATGATCACAAATTTTTATGAGCTTGTACCTTTTGGTTACCTACAGGGGAGATGAAAATTACTCTAGAGAATGTGTATCACATACTGCGATTAATGATTATTGGTGAGAGGGTTCAAATTATGACTATGGATTATGCACATAGATAGATGAGGGACACTAGGTAGTACTTTACATGGTGCCGAGTACATACAGAGAGGTCCATACTAGCTTGGACATTATATTGAGGTCGGGGGTTCCATGAAGAGAGTGGGAGAGACCAGACATATTTATCGGGAGATGGGTAGGTATTTGTGGTAGGAAGATGGATACGAGACACCTACGGATCAATGATAGATCAGTATGGGGCTAGATCCCGTGACATGGAGGCCATATCGAGACTACGAGAGGATGGCTAGAGGATGCAGTAGAGCTACAATGTATATGAAAGAATATGTGGTTGGAGGATCGCCACTACGAATGAACAAGTTATTTCAGGGTGCACATGTATCACAATAGTTTTGTATGGCCCAAGATGTGCCCCCAGATCCATATGTATGGTTGAGGTATATTAGGGTTCTAAGGAGGGATGGAGCTAGGGCGGCGGGGCCCATAGGAGCACAACTAGTACTTCCAGGGGATATACAAGGTTGATGTGGTGATAGAGTGGTAGATAGGGATGATGCGGGATGTACGAAGGCCTACTTTGCATGGTGGGTGTCACATTGATGGGTGTTTTTGTTTCGCTTTTTCCAATTTGGAGGGATTACCGGGGTGGAGCAAAGAGAGGGAAATCACATGCCTCGATAATGTAGAAGTAGTGGTAACATAACGTGAGTATTTATCTAGTGATGTTTAATGACTTGTTATTTGGTTGATTGATTATTGTGGCTGTTTTGTAATTTTTTTCTCTATGGGTGTAGGTGATGCATTATGGTCACCGATTGTGACACGCTCAATCCGCACATTAACAAAAAATGTTCCCACCAATGCACTTATGGGTGGAGGGATGTTGGAGCGTGTAGATGATATTGTGAGGGAGCATGCCCATTTTTTTGATCTAGTAGTGATAACAACAATGACATGTACCATGCTATTGAGTGAGAGGGATGAGGCACGCGAGGAGACATGATGAGCTAGAGAGGCTACAGGTGGTGGTCCCCTAGCATAGGATGTATTTGTGTGGTATGTGGAGTTATAGGGTTGCATTGTGGAGCAATCAATGGAGAATACACTATTGTGTAGGATGATAAAGAGATATAGGGCCTGCAATCACATGGCGTAGGGTGAGAAATGAAGATTCTAGTTCTAGAGATCTTTTGGTACCAGATAGTGATAATGATGAAGAGATATGATATGTATAGATGTATTGATGTAGGGAGTTTCCCTAGTGATGATATGTTTTGTAATTATGATTGTGAATGAGACACACACACCCACACACGTATATATATATATATAGATATATATATATATATATATATATATAAATTATTGCGTATGATCATTGTATTTGATGTTTATTGATGTGATAATTTGATGATGATGTATGAATCATTGATTATTGTTGCTATATGCAATGCATGATGTGGTGAATATTGTTTGTATTTGTTGAGTTGAATTGTGATGGGTAGTTGTTGAGATTAAGTAATGTAATTATAGATAGATAAATGATGATATAGTGTATGTGATGATAGATGATGTATGTAATGTGATTGTATGTATAAATAAAGTTGTGATGAATGATAAAGTAAAAATGAATAATTCGTAAAAGTATGAGATGGTCACAATAGTGTAATGAAGCGCATGTTAGTATGATGAAGATGGGGAAATAAGAGTGATGCCTCTAGTGGATAAATGATAAGGTTAATTTATATAAGGTTCCTCAACATTAAAGAATGAACCATAAAGAAAGAGGGAATCATCGGGAAGTGATATGATAATGTGCACAAGATAAATTGATTGATAAGGCATGTAGCATAAGAGTGAAGAGAGGTTCTTATTATAACAGATACCTCAAAATTCATGTAAGAACTATAAGAACACAAGTGCATCATTGGGGGGTAAGGTGATAGAAATCACCTACTAGAGATCAAGCCGATGTGGAGCAAAGTGGAAGCATGTGGAATAAAAGAAGCATGAGTGTATGAGACAAATTGAATGTCATGTGGAATGGTGCCAACAATGGGTGATGTAGCGGTGGGAAGTGAAGATGCTAAAGGATGTGGAAGCCAATGTGTAGTAGTAACAATATGACATGGTGGATGAGATGGTGCAACAATGGATGGATGAGATGGAGACTACGTATGGATAACAACTTGTGGTAGCAGATAAAATAACGACCTTAGCAATAGATGAAGAAGAAAAATAAACTGAATTAACCACATGCTTACGTGGGAGGAGAGATAGACCTCTCATGAGATTGAGATCCAAAATAAATGACATCTTTATCTTCTAATTGTTGTATGAAATCATGAAGGATACAATGCATACCATTATCTCTATGACCATTGATATGATGAAAGTTACAGTAAGGTCTATCATGTTGGTGTTTTAAGTGATGAGGAGGATGATGTTGAGTAGAAGGTAAGTGAATCATATGGTTGTTAATAAAGACACACAACACATCATGAGGTCTAGCGTGATGAGAAAAATTTAAAGGATCCTGTGAAGGAGATGCAAAAGTCTCGAGGTAGCGCTTGATGCGATGGAGGAGATAAAAGGTGCTTATGCAATGAAGAAGATTGTTTATGACCCGCATCTCATTTCGTAACCTAACCTCATCACCTAAACCTTACACAATTATTTATTAATTACCTTGTAATTGATAAATCCACATCACCTTACCTGCCACCTCATTTTGCCACCTCATCATGACCTAGTCCTAACCCTAAACTAACCTAATTAAGACCTATAACTTGGTCCACACCTACACCCATGACTAATGACCCCTTTCTCGCACCCAAAACCGACCTTCTAGTCACTTGACCAAGCCCGCAACTAATCTCTCGGGAGAAAAGCAGGGAAAGTGGGTGATTTTACTAAAAATAGCCTACTTTTTCCTAACCGATACCGGTTCCTACTCGACCGCCGCTTACGTAACCGCCATCGGTTCCCTGTAAATGGGCTCCCCAAACCAAAAACAAAGGTGGAAGGATTTTTGGATCAACAGAGATCAGCAGGAGCGATCAAGAGAATCCGGATCTTTACTTGGCCGAGCAGAGACGAGTGAAGAAACCAGAAGAGTTTGCAGCAAAGGAGATCAAGCCCAAAACTGCAACGGAATAGCCAGAAACCTGTGATACTCAGCTGATCATCGGGAGGGAGATCTCTCATCTTCTGTGTGTCAAGCCATCTTACCTAAGTTCTACCTTTGTCATCGAGTTCCCGACTCGCATCTTCACAATAACCAAGAAGTTACATCTTATGTCCTCTTTAATAACATTTCTTAGACTTTTTGAATCACAAATCCCCATAAATCCATTCCTAGATCCACTACCCAACGTGTCATTGCATCTAACTATCATTCATTTACCTCTCACCATCTCATTACCTAATATCACTCATATACCAGCCTTACCAACAACACCGTTACCCTACGACACAACCACCCCATAAAACAACCAACCTACAGATCCTAGACCATACCGATATCGGTTATCAGCAACCGGTATCGGTTATTGTGACTCAAAACCAGAAATCAGCCTTTCCCCTACCCGTCTCAACGAAGCAATTTAATTGATATTTTACAGTTTTTGGTGTTAATTCATATTAGCAGGGGAACTGACCACCTTCGAAAGGAAGTTTTATATTTCCTGGGCCCAAGGCAGTTCCCTCATTTATCGTCTAATCAAAATCTTGTGGTCTTGTGTTCTTATTTGGCAGTAGTCCTTCCAAGACAAAAAGGAGTTCTTCGCAATAACCCGATCTTTCTCTACGGTACGCGCACACCATCTCGACATTCAATGTATTCCTCCTAGCCCTAACCTTATCTCTTTCTAAAAGGAATGAAAGGATAGAAGTAACTCTATTCCCGTGTTTAAACATTCCGAGTGAAACATTTTGGCACGACACTTGGGGGGACCCATTTTGGGTTTCTTTTCTTTCTTGCTTGCTTTCATATAGGGAGCATACTTGCTGTTTTATTCTTCTAAAGATATTCACAAGGCTTTTTATTATTTTGTAAAAGAATTTGCTTTGTTTTTCATCTTGCATTAGTGAAAGTCATCTCTTTTGCTTCATCGAATATCATTTTCGATTTGGGTTTAAAACACGTGCATCGCATTCCCGCTTTTGCTTTTCAATTCTAGTGAACATAGATTAAGTAACAGGTCGTACACGTGGGGGTGATATCCATGGTATTGACAAGAAATTAATCTTACTTTCACTGCACAACACATACCGAATCACTTCACAATTAACACAACAGCTCAAACATCCCCCCTTTTTTCCGCGGTATTCCTCCGCCCGATTGAGGTAACCTTATGAGCCAAAACAACTTGACATTTCCCCTAAGTCCTTTATTTAGGATTGACATCATTCCGCGTCTAAAGGCATAAGCCCACAATAATTAAAATTAACCCTAGGGTTAGTCTCTGGATTTACGTGTGCATCTTGCTTGTTTTTAGTTCTGTTTTCTTTCTCATACTCTGTCTTCTGTGATCAATAATTGGACAAGTATACTAAACGTTGTTAAAAATCAAATTAGCAGCCTTTTATATCTTGTTAGCCTGATTTCTTACACCGACATCGCTACTCGACCGACGCCGGCTATAGTATAACCGACATCGGTTATTAGACCGATATCGGTTACCATCGTTTTTCCAATTCCCGACAAACCAAAGAACCTACCAATTTTACCACCTGAGTTTGTTTCTGCTCTCCCGGCTATGATTAAAACCCTACCGTGAACTCCTTTCCATGGTTGTTATCACTCAAAGCAAGCCGCCGCCATGGTTTCACATGCTTGCTCTTTTTTTTGCTCGAATCACCCCCTTCACATTCTCGTGGGAATCTACTGATACCAAATGAGGTTCCTAAAATTCCTGTGGGAGATAAAGAATTTGCCAAGTTTCTGGATGCTAATCCTAGTGCTGTACAATACTATTTGTCTCATACCCCTGACCGTACGCCCGATGGTCAGCTCCTTGTTGGTATGCCTATTAGTATAGCTGCTCATTTAGCTCCCACTCCGCCTGATGATACCGCCTTGCTTCCCGCATCTTTAGCCCCGTCTCCCAATCCGATGGCTTCAGAGGTTCATACGACATAGATTAGCTTTCCTTTGGTTAATCTTGGACCCCACATATCACTACCACCGACTGCCCCTACCTCATCTCTCTTGCATCCGCCTCCGTTCATGACTTGCTCTCTCGCCACCTATCCACACGAGCTTCCTTCTCAAGCTCCGCCTACCTTTTCATTCCCATACACGTATCCAAAGTGACCTCAACATCCTATATGGGACATCCCTATTCGGTCGCCTCAACATATTCATCCTCCATACCTTATCAACACTTAACCCCACCATTGTTAAATGCGGAGGCCCTTGGCCCAATTTGCCTCCGCTTTACCACAACCGCACCATCATCTCATCCAACCACAGATTTCATCAAACAAATGATGGACAAAATGCAAAACTGAGGCTTCTGCTTCGTGAAGTCGTAGCGCCTTGACATACGAGCAAGTTTGTCGGGAGCCTATTCACCCTTCTCGTCCCCTTCATTCATATCCTCCTCAATGGGAATTACCAAAATTTACCCGCTTTAACAAAGTAAGGAGGACCTCAACAACACTTCACGATCATTTAGACATGCTTGTTATTTGATTGCTCATGATGATGCCTCATTACTCCGCACCTTTCCCATGTCCTTATCAGACCCGCCTGAGTGGTACAAAGCTTTAACCCAACACTCAATCTTCTCTTTTAACCAACTAGCCCAATCTTTCTTGGATCATTTCTCCATTAACATTGCCAAGAAAGTATCTATCACCGACCTTTATGCCATCCGACAATTCGAAGACGAATCTATCGCAGATTTCGTTGGACGATGGCGTGGCCTTATCAACCAACTTACATATGCCTTGCCTCAGGCTGAACTTATCGAACTTTTTACGCGGGCCTGCGCTAAGCACATCTCTCCTACCCTCCAAATTCAAACTTTCCGTACATTTGATGAGGCCTTTACCATGGCTCGAAATTAGAAATTCGAGCCTTAGAAGAAGAGAAATTGCGGTTACGCAACAAAACCCCAATTTCCGAACTCCAGATTCTACCAATAAGCCAAACACCACCCCTCCTCACACATCCACTTCTTCGAAATCAAAAGGAGCTGTCCACGCGGTGATGGTCAAATCTCAAACACCGTCTAATACCCCACCAAAAACCACCTATAAGTACAAAGCCGAGCCCATCAATTACACTCCCTTGGGAGAAACTTATGGTGTCATCTTGGAAAAATTGCTCAAAGCCGGAGCTATCACCTTGCCTCCTGTTAAACCCCACTCCGGGTTTGATTCTACCCGCGCTATACCTTCCTGGTACAAAGAAAATGACTTCTGTAACTTTCACCGCGTAAAAGGACATAGTCATGAAAACTGCAAAATGTTGAAAAACATAGTGCAGGAAATGGTTGACGCAGGTGATATAACCCTCGATAACCCTAATGCCCCTGCCAACCGAAATCTGAAAATATTCAACAAACCATTCCCAAATCACTCTTCTAACAGTAATGTAAACCAGGATATCTTAGCCGAGGAAAGTGTTCATGAGATCCATGCAGTCTTCGACTCCCAGCCAAAAGCCTCTATCGAGAAAATTTTGAATCAAGCCTCTTCACTAACGCAGGGGCCCGAACCTCCTTCACCACCATCAAACCAAGGCGAAATCATTCCTTTACCCATAAAGGAGTTAACTACCCAGACTTTTCTTCTCATCGATGAGTCTTCTTATACCACATCCCTACAAGACTGCGAACGGATGTTATCTAACTTATCTATTTCCCAAACGTCTCCTCCTCCCGCTCTTGCTGCACAAGAGGAAGGCTCGCCACTCCTTTTGTCATCCTTAGACGAGCAATCTCTCGCACCGACATCACCGAATTCTTTAACCATAATGCACTCCTCTCAAACATGCCCTCCTACCTATTAGTTCTTCATCGCCTAAATCTTTTCAACGACTAAATGATCTCTTAACATCTATTGATACAGTGCCTCATCTACCCCCTGTATCACACCCACAGTGGACTGGAATCACAACCCGTCTTTCTTCCGTACCAAATTTACAATTCACGCCTGAAGATTGTCATTCTCCGTAAGATGACGAGTCCTATGGGAACGCTTTGAGTACCCCTATTCTACTCAAATGCAGTGACCGATCCACACACTCTCTACCATATACCCTAAGTGTTTACGTAAACTCAAAATCCCTATGTCCTCATCTCCATCCCCCGCATCTATACCAAGTATCTCATCCACCTCTATTAACCTAACCAAATCTTCCCCTACACTTGGGACCTCACCAATACCCAGCCTAACACACCCGCCTAAGCGACTAGATTTATCCAAAAATAAAGCCGCCCCGCCACTTAGGAGACAAACTCCATCCGTGCCTCTATCACAATCAAAACCATCATCGTCACACCTACCTTCCATATTGGGACCTCATCCCTCCACCTTGCATCAATATATCATACCTCCTGCGTTTTCTTCAAAACGACCTACGCCTCCTACACCCATACAGAGATCAAAGGATATATCAACGTTGTCACCCCACGTATCCGGTCCACCCATCAACCCTAAACGAACTCCATCATCAAAGGATTTATTTTCTGTCACTCCCCTTTCGCCGTGGTTGTTCCCCGCTACCACGTCATCTGTAGCCTCATCATCTAACCAGCTGAACGTAGCTCCTGCGCCAAAGAAACCACGTTTAGTGAAAACCACGTGTCAACACCCCTTGGCTAAACCACCGCCCGTACGAACCAACCACGCCCAAACATTACCAAAACCCGCACAACCAATACCCTCATCCTCCTCCGATTTTGACCCACTCAAAGGATCTTACGCCAAAATCCTTGCTATGTTGGTAGAGAATGCGACCATTTCCCTACCCCCACTTAGACCTTATGACCCATCTAAACCTCGACCTATAGGTTATGATGAGTCTAAAATCTGCGCCTATCACCGCACACCAGGACATGATGTGGAGGGATGCAAAGCTTTAAAACCATCCTTCGTCAAATCACCTCTCCCAGATAGAAAGGTTAAGAAAGACAACTTACGAAGGGAGAGACCTTTAGCTTCACCTCTCCTATACCATCTCGTCCCCGCCTCACCAAGATCTATCATTATTACAACCCCACCTCTCGAAGACCATGATTTATCCCAACCATCTTCCTCATCTCAGGTCTACGAGATTAATATGATTAGTGTTGCTACTCGAGCGCAGAAAAACAACGAGAAAGCGAAAGATAGCACACCTGCGTCCTCTCTTTCTCCGTCCACCATCCCGATTGCACCACCACCCAAAGTGGTTATTCGTGGACCCGCTTACCCCGTCTCCAATGGAGTTGCCCATCGAGCCATGATCAAACAGCTTCACCAATCACCCGTAAAAATGACACTATATGATCTCATTCAGACTTCTGAATCTCATCGACAAGCTCTCGTGGAAATTCTTCAAGGGATCGAGGTCTTACCTAATGAAACCCTACCTGTTACCTCCATTCTTACACCCAATCACATTGCTTCTCTCACCAAACAACCCACTGCCCCAACCACTTCTATCTCTGTACAACAAGTCATTGCACATGCTTTCTCCCGAAGACGAAATTGTTGACTTTGGTACATGTAAGATCCCGACTCGCTTTTTTCATCTCACCCTTACGTCCGAGACATTCAGGTACGTCGTGTTATGATTGACGGGGGCGCTAGCCTAAACATCATCTCTTCAAAAGCCTTCCAACAAATGAATATCCCTTCTAGCTACATGTGTGCCAATCCCATCATGTTGCGGTCATTCAATGACGCTATTACCTCTACCTTAGGCACCGTGATTCTTAACATTCGTGTAGGACCACGTACTTTACCCGAACTCTTCTATGTCCTTGAGGGAGAGTTTCAATACAATATATTGCTAGGTCGCCCTTGGATCCGGGCTATGGGATGCGTTCCCTCAACCTTACATAGATGCATAAAATTTGAATACGAGGGGAAGTCCTACACCGTAAAAGCTGATCCTCCCCCCTTTAAAACCTGCAATATGATATACCGCCCTAATGATGTGCTTGTACCAATCAAGACACCCATTCATTCAACCCAACCATCCTCTTCAAATGTGCCTCAACCATCCACCTCAACCGCACCTACACCTTCAAATGAAACCACTGTCGCAAAAACCACTTCCCTTCCTGCAGCTAATATCCCAACCGCAGACCCCTTAGTAGATGTTTTTCAACGCCTTACGCTGGGGGAGTATCGCCTATATAACGTTAGTTCTTTCCATACCCCACAGGAGTACGGACAGGTACATGCACATCCTACCTATGACCGTCGTGTGGGGGAAGTAATCCCCTACGGACCACCTCACTGCCGCACTAACCTAACATATGGGGGTGTCGACGCATCTTCCGTTGCCCCTGAGCCCCCTCTTGGTGTGGTTCCTTTCCAATCTGATTTTCAATACCTGACAAATCGTCGTTTCGCCCTCACCTTCTTGACTCGCTGTGCTTGGAAAGGCTTTGGTTTTGGTCTTTATGAACAAGGCCGACATACAATCATCCCCGTAACTACACGTAAGCACAATGATCGTAGTGGCCTCGGATTTCCGGGAACACTTACACCGAAGGAACCTCGTGTCAGTTGTCTTCTAGAAGACAACGACGTCACCCCTACCGAACCATCATCACCCATTTTGCCTTCGTCACCCACAGAGTCGATAGATCCCGAATCTATCCCTCCTAACTTTTTTTTTTCATAAATGCTATCTTCCTAGGTCCTCTCACTTATCAACGCGATAATGAGGACCCCTCTTCTATCCCCCTTCGTATCCGCATGATCAAGAGGACTCACCTTCAATTAACGTTGTTGAGTGTCGATGATGACTCCATCCTCACTTACCTCGCGCGATGACTCTTATATTCAACGCGCCTTACCATCTGAAACTCAAACCATGCTGAATGAATCTACTATAGAAATCAACATCCACACGGAGGAGGATCCTCACATTGTGAAGATCGGACAATCCCTTAACGCATCAGAACAAGTCGCCTTTACTACCTTTCTCCATGCTCGCAACCAAGCTTTCGCTTGGTCCTACGCTGACATGCCAGGAATTGATCCTGACATTGCCGTCCATAACATTACACTGAAACCCGATTCCAAGCCAATTAAACAGAAATTGAGAAAAATGCATCCACGCATTGCCCTCTTGGTCAAAGAGGAGCTTCAACGACTTCTTTCTGTTTCCTTCATCCTGCCTATTGACTATCCTCAATGGATTTCTAACATCGTACCTGTCACTAAAGCGACGGGGGACTTCGGATATGCACGGATTTCCGAGATCTCAACCTCGCTTGCCCTAAGGATGACTTCCCCCTACCTAGTATTGACCAACTTGTTGATCTCACTGCAGGCCATGAGATGCTCTCTCTCATGGATGGCTTTTCAGGATACAACCAAATTTTGGTTGCACCCGCCGATCAACATAAAACTGCCTTCATAACTCCTCGGGAACCTTCACATACCGTAATGCCATTTGGCCTTAAGAATGCTTGGTGCAACCTATCGCCGGCTATGACCTACATTTTTCATGACATTATGCACACTATCCTTGAAGATTACGTCGATGATCTTCTTGGCAAATCTAAACATCGCAGTGAACATCTCGATGTTTTAACCATTATTTTTGATCACCTGTTACAATATTCTGTCCGTCTTCAACCAAAGAAATGTGTCTTTGGTGTCCTTTCGGGAAAACTTCTCGGCTTTATTGTCTCTCTGCGTGGCATTGAGGTCGACCCATCTAAAGTCAAAGCTATTCTAGAAATGCCCCCACCTACCAATCTTAAACAATTGCGTAGTTTACAAGGTAAGCTCCAATCTATCCGACGTTTCATCTCCCAACTCTCGGATCGATGTCAACCTTTCCATCACCTCCTTAAAAAAGACATTGACTTTCAATGGAGTGACGAATGCCACCAAGCCTTTGAGGCTCTTAAAGCTTATCTCTTGCAGCCACCCGTGCTTATCCCACCCCAGGACGACCGCCCTTTCTACCTTTATCTTTCCGCCACCGACCACGCTGTAGGGGCCATGCTTGCACATCGTGACTCTGAGAATCGAGAACAAGCCGTTTATTATATAAGTCGTACTTTGGTGGACTATGAGACTAGGTATACACATGTAGAAAAGTTGTGCCTAGCCCTATCATTCGTGGCCACCAAACTCCGACACTACCTTCTGAATCACAAAACTTTCGTCATCACCAACACGGACCCCATCCATTACATGTATGCCAAACCTCATCTAAACCAACGCATCGCCAGATGGCTCATGCTCCTCGCCGACCTCGACCTTGAGTTTGTCCACCAGAAATCAATCAAAGGACAAACCATCGCAGATCAACTTGCGGAAGCCCCTTTACCAGGGGAACAATTTACCAATTTTACATTCCCCGACGAACTCATCGCCACTCTTTCACTCAGGGAGGAGTCGTATCCAATGACCCTCTTCTTCGATGGATCCAAATGCCAGCGCGGCGGAGGAGCCGGCGTTGTTCTCATTCCTCTCGACGCTGAGCCTATGCCTCTCTCATTCCGACTCGATTTCCCTTGCACTAATAATACAGCGGAATACGAGGCCCTTGTTCTGGGTCTCCAAGTTGCGTTACACTTAGGTATCAAATCTATCAATATTTTTGGCGACTCTCAATTGGTAGTCAATCAAGTTATGGGCATCTACCAATGCAAAAATGAGGAACTTCAAAAGTACAAACACTACGTGGATTCACTTCTAGCCTTATTTACTCGCTATTCTATCCAAACCATTCCCCGCTCCACTAACAAATTTGGATACTATGGCTTGCTTAGCCTCGCAAATTCCAGCTTCATCAACTCGACTCGACATTTTCGCCTTGGTCCAACAACTCTTTGCCCCATCTTATTCAAATTTCGGTTGTTTGTATGATAAATAATGTGTCTCAAATTCGCAGGATACCTGGTATCACCAATTTCACGACTACCTTACAACCTCTGTTCTCCCATCTGACCTTACTAGTACCGGAAAACGCATTTCTTAAACGCGTTTCTCGTTATGTTGTTATGGGGGGACTCCTTTATAAACGTGGCTTTGATGGCATCCTCCTTCGATGTCTCACCGGTGCGGAGGTCACCCATACCATCCAACAAGTCCATGACGGTATTTGTGGCGGACATTTTAGCGGCCTTGCCGTGGCCAAACGAATCCTCCGCCTAGGTTATTATTGGCCTACTCTCAATAACGATTGCTATGAATATGTTAAGCGTTGTGTTATGTGTCAACAACATGCCAACCTTCAACATACTCCTAGCCACCCGCTACAGGTCGCCCGAGATCTTTGGCCTTTCTCACAATGGGGTTTAGACCTTATTGGTGAGATTCATCCGTCCTCTTCGCAACGTCACCGATGGATTATCACAGCAACCGAATATTACACAAAATGGGTGGAGGCTATTCCACTCATTTCAACTAAAAAAGAAAAAATTGTAGAGTTCATTAACCACCACATTATCTATCGTTTTGGTGTTCCTCATCGCCTGATAACAGATAATGGAAAATCTTTCAAAAACAAGTTGTTACAGACCTCATGACAACTTTGGTATCAAACTCAGCTTCTCATCACCCTACTATCCACAAGCAAATGGACAAGCTGAATCCTCTAATAAAACCCTAACCAAAATCCTCATGAAAGTTGTCAATGAATCCGGAAGAAATTGGCACGATCACATCCCCTTTGCCCTTTGGGCTTATCGTACTAGCATTCGTACCTCCACTAATGCCACACCTTTTTCTTTGGTATATGGTACCGAGGCTGTCCTGCCTCTCGAAGTACAAATACCCTCCCTTAGAATATCTCTTCAGGATATTCTCACCAACGATGATTTCCGCCAAGAGCGGTTAGCCCAATTGGAGCTTCTTGACGAGCGTCGTCTTACAGCTCTTGATCACCTCCAAATCTATCAAAAACGTATCAAGCGTGCTTATGATAAGCGACTTCATGAGCGTACCTTTAAGGTTGGTGATCTTGTCCTCAAAGAGAATCAACATGTAACCAAACTAGAAAAGAGCAAACGTGGAAAATTTTCTCCTAATTGGATTGGGCCTTATATAATCACTCACACTTATGGATCAGGCACTTATCGTTTAGCTTCGCTTAATGGTAAACCTGAGCCTGAACCCCTTAATGCCTTGCATCTTCGACCATTCTACTGTTGAATTTAGTGTTATATCACTTCTTATCTACCTGCCGCTCGTCCCTTGAGCCCACTTACCACCACATACACTTTGTTCCCTACACCTCATAATAAAAATCAAGCTCACATAGTTTGATTCTCACTTCACCTCAGCAATGCCTTCCCTTTTTAGTCTAGTCCATGACTTCAAAGTATTAAAATAAGCCGTATTCTTATGGGATTTTCTTGAGTCAAACTTCCTACAAAAACTAGATGCTTCACGTCAAAAGGACATCTAGCTATCTACCTTATATATAGACTGCTCCCTCGAAGGACAGCTATAGGCCAAACTATTGCTACTATTATATATAGACTGCTCCCCCGAAGGACAGCTATGCACTAAAATCATATCTGCTACTATATAAATAGATCGCTCCTCAAGGACAACTATACACAGTCAGCCTTTATCAGAAGCTTCTCGCATTGATCAGCTTTGTGAAGACCTCAAGAATAGTACAATCAATATCCCTTGTAGACTTCCCGCATCGATCAGTCTATATTCAGTAAAATAAAAGCCTCATTCAAAAGAACTTTTGAGTCATGGACTTGTCTATTTAGGGTAGGTTCTCTTTCGTCAGAACACTCGCTTTGTAACAAGTTCTCTGTACCTCCGTTATATCATCCACCTCACCTCACCATTTGTTTCAACTCAAGGGACGTGACGTACACCCGATATATTGTGATCATACAACTCTTTTCACCTATTGACTTCTCGTCTATGCACGGTACCTAGGGCTTCAAGCTCGTTCTACGTTGTGTGGTTTGTTTAGCTCTTTTCACCTACGGAGCACTCTTTCCTCTTTGCCTCGCATCTAGGATTGTGTGTTGATCTTAATCAGGACATGGTTCCCTTCTACTTGGGTAGGCTAACTTTCGCTTCCCTTATACCTTTTACAACATTACCAATTCGTTACCAACACCCTCAACCTTACCTTACCAATATTAATATCAATATTTTTACCAACCAACCAATTGCCTAACCGTACCAAATTGCCTAAATTCACCTCTCCCTGGTCCTAAGGGAGAACTACATCGGTCTGAGGCCCCTCCTTGCTTTGTGCAATGGGCTATGTAGGCAGCACTTCGGAGACATGGGGTCTCCCAAGGTTAGCTCGACCATCCCCTACCATAACCTATCATGTGTGGTAAATATAAATATTTTTGTGTATTTCTATTTAATCACATTCCTCTTTATCCTTTTTCAAAACACCAAAAATCACAACGCAAACATTCTTATTATTATCATAACTCAAATCAACATACATATTCAGTCTTATTTAGATGTTAAACAAATACATCTTCTCTATCATCGACACGCAGGTCGGCATCCTTATTTATTCTTATACCTCTATAACATTTACTTAGACCCTCACGATTCATCCCGACCCAGGAGATGATCGTGATCGTCGACGCCTCTCGCCGGGCCTCTCCATCCTCAAAGGTACCATGGCTATTGGTACCGCCCACTGATCTGCCAATCTCTCCTGTAACATATGAATACGCCCTCTCGCATGGAGGAATCCAGCCTCTAGTCTCTCTGCTCGTGACTCCGCAACCGCTAACAATCCTCTTGTCTCATTCATCTGCGTTTGGAGCTGATGAACTAAACTCTGCAGACGATCTCTCTCCGCTATAATCACAGCTATGTCAGGGTGATCACGTACACCTCGCAGCTCTGCTACCCACCATAACCTATAGGCCTCTGTCGTTCCTGCATCCATTACCCTGCGATCGGCTGCTATCTCCTCTGGCCCTTCTGGAGGTGTTGGCCGGGGAGGTGAGAATGCTGCCTCGGCGTCGATCCTCATATATGGTCTATAAGCCAGGGGTATATCCTGCACAAATCTGAATTGTCGCCGCACGCGATCTAGAGGAATCCTCTCATACTCACCTGGCCTGTGCCCCGCGATCCACCTCAATCGCTCTACACCCCTCAACTCCTCAGCTATGTTCTCTGTTACCATATAGTTCCCGTAAGGCCTCCAACAGATATCCGCAATCGTCACCCTCTCCCATACCTGCCTGTAATACTCAATGTCACCCGTCACGGCGGGATCTTGCCTCTTGTTCTGTCTGGACCCATCGTCTGAATCCCAACCTCTGTACTCCGGTCTCTCCTGACTGGATGGGTCGGCCTATTGGTCGCACACAAACAATGTGCTCATAGGCCCAACAGTGTAATAAGTATGAACAATCCAGTGTCGTCCTGTGATTTCACCTACAAGCCCATAAACCCCTGTATAACTCCGCCAAATATGCAGGTGCCCATGCAAAAGTCACGTTCCTTTCTATCATCTCCCAAATAACACACATCAATGCCTTTGGAAATCTTCCCCCATCCACCCTCGGTAATGCATAATACCCTACCGCTATCATTAATATCACTGCTAACCTTGTCTCCTCAGGGTGTGCTGCATACATTATCCCATATGTGAATGACAAACCTCGCTGTATCAAATCTCGTGCGTATGGACCAAATACTGCTGTTATCGCTCCCACGCTGCGCTAGGTAATGCCTGATATACTGGTTTTCCTGTAATAGGAAGTCTCAAAATACGGAACACATCTTCCAATGTTACTGTCATCTCCCCTGTTGGCAGATAGAAGGTATTCTTCTCTGGATTCCATCTTTCAATCAACGCCTGCAACATAGCATGGTTATGTGCGATTCGTGAATAATAGCGGATTCCACTTAACCCCAAACGATTTATCAATGTCCATTCAGCTGGTGTTACATCTGCTTGGATTCGTGACAACAGCACTGGTACACTATCATTCATCCTCGGCCCTGCCTCTGCCTGCATACGTCACAACAACAAATAACCATTCAATCCATCGAATCCCTAAAGGTTTTTTTTTCACATTCTGGAAATTCCTCCAGTAACCGGTATCGGTTATAAATAACCGGTACCGGTTCAGTAACCGATACCGGTTATCCCTAACCGCTATCGGTCACTGTCAATTACATACACCTTGCCTAAACAACCACCTACGACAATAAATTGATCGTTTATTCCTCTCTGTATACACAGACATACCCGAAACCCCTGATTACCTACCCCATAACACTCACCTCACCTATAACCCTTGCTATCACGTTTTCTTTCTCATATCTACCCACTTAATCTCCCTCCTCCTATTCACAAAACATGCAAACACCAAATTACAACCAAATCGTTTACCTCTTGGGCTGCAGCAGCTTGCGGTGGAACTTGTCTTCCCTCTCGTCCATGCCTGCTGGATGCTTCTCCTCGTTCAGCCATGCTCACCACCCTCTTCAAATATAGCTTGGATTTCTGTCTTCTTGATCTCAGCCCACAATCACGTTACCTGTCTCTTTCCTCCTTATCACTCAAATCTCTCATGCAATTACTTGTCTCAGTCGTTAAAATAGCGTCGCATTCGCATATTTAACATCTTGCATGCCTCTCAAAATAAGAACTTCAGTTGCCACCTACGCTTTTCTATTTTTAGAAAAATCTCATTTTGGAATAACCGGTATCGGTTACCTAACCGATATCGGTCTATACTATACCGACATCGGTTAGCTAACCGACGTCGGTCACATACCCACCTTTTTCAAAACATAGTCCTTTTCTTTATTTTTTATCTAATTTTTGGAGGCGCCCGCCTCTTTTTCCTGCATACCAACACCGATAGCTATAATCTTTTCATCAAATCCACATCTCATTACGATTTCATCCATATCATCTATCTACATTACCAAAACAAACAAATCATCAACAAACGATATCAAAAACCATTAATCTATATACCATTTGGATCCAACTTAACAGCTACATACATACATTTTCATAAAATCAGCGACAAAACATACAACATTTCATAATACAACATGTCAATTAAACTCATCATTTATATCTACATACATCCCATCCACAAAAGACATCAACATCATTAATATATAACACCATGTAAATCCAACTCATCATACATCAAATATCACAAACCATCGACAAAACATTTAACGCATTTTTAAACACAGCATGTGGATCAAAATCATATATATATATATATATACAAGGTTTCAAATATACAATGTGCCCTGCATCGGGGCCTCTGTGATCTCATAATACAACAAAGCCGGCGCGCAGGCCGCAATAACCATCAAAAACCTCAACACGGCTCGCAGGCCGGTCTCTCATATCAAAAACAGACTCGGCTCGCAGGCCGGTATCAACTGTACAACCCGTACTCGGCTCGCAGGCCGGTATAATAAATAAATGAATGAATAAATGAATAATATGTAGGCACGCAGGCCTCTATCAACACAACCGGTTCGCAGACCGGTGCCCATGTCTAATATACAAAAAGTGCAGGGACCCCTCAGCTCTCTCCACCTCCCTCTGCCTGTCTGCCTGCTGGTCCCTGTCCTGCCTCTCGCCTCCTGCCTGTGACGGACCCACCAGCTGTGGCTGCACCTCCCTGAGACCTCTGGCTCCGAGAGGTCTCTGCTCTATAGGCTGCATATGGCTGATACTCAGCTCCGGTACCATCAAGCACATCCTGATAGTACCGGGCCTCCGCTCTCACCTCCATATACCGGTCCCGTGCCACCATCGCTGCTGGGGCTGGTCCCCTAACTCCTACTACCAAGGTGCCCCCATGTGCTGTCTTTGGTGCTGTGGTGGTGCACATGGCCGGGTGGTACTGCACGTGGCTGGGGTGGTACAGCACTGTGCATGCACGTGCTGGGGCTATGGTGGTGCACTTTGCTCGCCTTTGCCGTGGTCTTTGCCGTGCTCGTACTGCCGAGCTTGGGCTACTTTGCCTGTAAAACACCTATTCGTGCTGTGCTGCAAGAGAGCAGCCCCCGTAATAATAGCTTTGCACTGACCCGAGCTGATCTCGCTCTGCTATCACCACGCCGCCAAGTCTGCAAGGTTGTGTGTAATGTGCTACCCTCGCTGCTCTCTGACCAGCCCACCAAACCATATATGCTCCCGTACAGCCAGCATCATCTACAGTGTCATCTGCCGGCCTCTCCGCAACCCAATCTGGATCCACGGGCTGTGGTGCAGGTAGTGGGGCCTCTACATCATCCCTCCGAGTCTGCGGGGAAGTGAGGGGCTCATCCTGTCGTAGCCCCATCTGCCTGCGTACCCTCTCCAGGGGTATCCTCTCATACTCTCCCGGCCTCCGTCCCGCTATCCAGAATGTGTACTGGATCCACTGCAACTGTCCTCGGGCTCCTCCACGGGGGTGATGACCTCTATACGGTCTCCATACAATATCTGCCGCTGTCAGGCCCTCTAATAAATGCCTGTAATAAGCGATGTCCCGTCCTGCAAGCACTGCTCGTGGCTGGCCCACGACCCCCAACCACCTCTGAAAGCCATATCTATATATGACCTGTGGCCCTGGCTGCTGGGGTAATCCTACTGGTCTAATGCATATGATGTGCTCATATGCCCAACAGTGAAGCAAAAATGTCGAACAAATCCCAAATCGCCTCATCCGGCGATAGCCCCACAGCTCTCTATATAACTGCACCAGGTATACTGGTGCCCAAGCATAACATGTGTGCTCCTCCACCATCTCATGTAGCACCCCCATCAGCGCCCATGGAAAGCGGCCTCCCTCTGAGTCTGGGAGGGCGAAGCAGGTGATCCCGATCATCATCAACATGGCAAGCCGTGTCTCATGTCGGTGCGCACGGTACATATCCCCATACCCGATACTCGCGCTGTGATATGTCAATAGCGCGGCTGCATCCCCAAAAACCTGTAGGATGCTGTCCATGGCTGTCTCTGCATCCACCTGAAAGACGGCCTCTCCATCGATAGGTAATCGAAGGATGCGATACACATCCTCCAATGTGATGGTCATCTCTCCAGTCGGGAGATGGAACACATTGGTCGCCGGATCCCATCTCTCGATGAGGGCAACCATCAAACTATGATCTCTGTCGATCGCTCTGTATCGCTGGACTCCGCCGAGTCCCACCTCGCGCATGATAGCCCAGTGTGCTGCGGACACATGTGGTCGCATCCGGCTCAACAGTGGGGGCATCCTGTCCCGCATCGTCAGCTGCTGACGTGCCTGCAAAACCAACCCACTACATTAGCCCTACTCTTTATCACAACATCTACTTTACCCTCTATACCCCCTTTTATCCCCCCGACCACACCCCGACTCTCTAACACACCCCTCTACCCACCTACCTTCTCCACACCCCGACTCCCTAACACACCCCTCTACCCACCTATCTTCTCCAATATCCCACTCCCTCTTCACACCCAAACAAACAACCCCCACCATACTACCACACAACCAAAACGATACCCAAACAACCAAATCCAACAACCGACACAACCTAAATCATATCAAAACATCCCTATCCCACCCCAATCATACCAAAACACCAACTCAACTCAACCACACAACCCAAACTACGCCCACACACCCAAACTATACCCAAAAACTTAACTCCACCACACAACCCAAACCACGCCCACACACCCAAACCACATAAACAAAAAAACAAAAAAAAAACAAAAAAAAACCAAACCACAAAAACAAAAACACAAAAACAAAAACAACCAAACCACAAAAACAAAACAAAAAACAAAAACAACCACAACATAAACACACAACACCCACCGACGCCGGCCGATATACGACCGACGCCGGTCAAACACAAAGCACCGTGACCTGAAAATTTGCGACCGATGCAGGTCATTGGTCGTCGTATTTACCCGCGAGCCGAACCCCCGCGCGGCCCCCAACCTACATTTTTTCATTTTTCTCCCTCTCTACCCACCCAAACACCCTAAAAACCTACCCACCCAGCCGCCTCGGCTTATTTCACCTATCTACCCTCTCCCTTTTTCAAATTATTTCCATTTTCTAATTATTTCCTAAAAACATGTACATTCCTACCCAAACCCCAAATCTAGCTTAATAACATCAAATGAACACAATGCAAGGTTTCGAACTTACCGGTACGACGACACGTCGTCGTGGTGGGATGGGTGGTGGTGGTCCAGCTGGTCCAGCTCCTCCTGCTCCTCCTGGCTGTGCCATGGCTCCAAATGTCCTCTTCTGGGTCCTCAACCAATCAACTACTGCCTCCTCCTCACTCGGGCCCGCCAATCACCTCACTTCTCCACTCAACTAGTGCCACCTCAGCCAACAAATACACCAATATCAATATTCCACCTCAGACAACTTAATTTGGTTTCCAAATTGACAAAGTGACAATGACCGGCCGTATTTTTCTTTTTATAGGTTTTTAACATAGAACCGATACCGGTCAAATCGTGCCCTAAGGAACCGGCGTCGGTTATCTAACCGGTACCGGTCATAGATAACCGATATCGGTTTTGTCCTTTTTACCCAACTTTTTGCCCTTATTCACTACTTTCCCTTTCCCACCACATTGCCTCTTTACCACATCGCCTATATGCTCCATTGCTCTTTAGCCATTTTTGACTTCACCGGCCCGACCCAAGGCCGCAACCAACCACTCCGGCCCGACCCAAGGCCGCACCCCAACCATTTGGCCCGACCCAAGGCCTCACCCTAACCATTTGGCCCGACCCAAGGCCCCGCCACCCACCCATTTGGCCCGACCCAAGGCCCCACCCTACCCATCCGGCCCGACCCAAGGCCTCACCCTACCCATTTGGCCCGACCCAAGGCCTCACCCTTCCCATCCGGCCCGACCCAAGGCCGCCACCCAACAATTTGGCCCGAACCACGGCCGTACCACTTCAATACCTTACCCAACATCAGCAACATACACTTTTATCCACCCATCATATAGTTTTTTGTTCAATCGAGCTCACCTGTTCGTGTTTTAGCCTGATTAGGGTCCTTGACTTGATCTGTCGACCAACTTTGCCTAGACCTAGACCGTGACGTTTATCTCAACCAAACCAACCATTTGGTACTGCCGAACATGCCTAAACATTCCTGTACCTTACCTGTTATATACCCTGGAGCTACTTCCTATGCCTTGGATACCAGGATTATATCACCCTTGTTTGGATAAACTATCGACCTTTGCCTATGCATTGTTGGTTTGCTCGTCAAATCATGTACCCTAGTCGCACTATTGCATTTCAACGTGCGTCTGCTTCCTTGGACTTACCCCACCTTTTCCCCATCATCTCTACACCATTTACCCTTTATCAACCCTATCCCTGATTTCAAGTTCTCTCAATCTGTGATAGATTTGAGGGGGATTACCTATACCCTTAACAGGAAACCACTTCATATTATTGTCCGTGCAGCTTTACAAAACAAGCTACATGACAATAAGGGGCTAATGTAGACACCAAATTTGTGTCTTACGACCCCTTGTGACCCGCATCTCATTTCGCAACCTAACCTCATCACCTAAACCTTACACAATTATTTATTAATTACCTTGTAATTGATAAATCCACATCACCTTACCTGCCACCTCATTTTGCCACCTCATCATGACCTAGTCCTAACCCTAAACTAACCTAATTAAGACCTATAACTTGGTCCACACCTACACCCATGACTAATGACCCCTTTCTCGCACCCAAAACCGACCTTCTAGTCACTTGACCAAGCCCGCAACTAATCTCTCGGGAGAAAAGCAGGGAAAGTGGGTGATTTTACTAAAAATAGCCTGCTTTTTCCTAACCGATACCGGTTCCTACTCGACCGCCGTCGGTTACGTAACCGCCATCGGTTCCCTGTAAATGGGCTCCCCAAACCAAAAACAAAGGTGGAAGGATTTTTGGATCAACAGAGATCAGCAGGAGCGATCAAGAGAATCCGGATCTTTACTTGGCCGAGCAGAGACGAGTGAAGAAACCAGAAGAGTTTGCAGCAAAGGAGATCAAGCCCAAAACTGCAACGGAATAGCCAGAAACCTGTGATACTCAGCTGATCATCGGGAGGGAGATCTCTCATCTTCTGTGTGTCAAGCCATCTTACCTAAGTTCTGCCTTTGTCATCAGAGTTCCTGGACCTGCATCTTCGTCAATAACCAGTAAGTTACATCTTGCATGTCCTCTTTAATAACATTTCTTAGACTTTTTGAATCACAGTCCCCATAAATCCATTCCTAGATCCACTACCCAACGTGTCATTGCATCTAACTATCATTCATTTACCTCTCACCATCTCATTACCTAATATCACTCATATACCAGCCTTACCAACAACACCGTTACCCTACGACACAACCACCCCATAAAACAACCAACCTACAGATCCTAGACCATACCGATCTCGGTTATCAGCAACCGGTATCGGTTATTGTGACTCAAAACCAGAAATCAGCCTTTCCCCTACCCGTCTCAACGAAGCAATTTAATTGATATTTTACAGTTTTTGGTGTTAATTCATATTAGCAGGAGAACTGACCACCTTCAAAGGAAGTTTTATATTTCCTCGGCCCAGGCGGTTCCCTTATTTATCGTCTAATCAAAATCTTGTGGTCTTGTGTTCTTATTTGCAGTAGTCCTTCCAAGACAAAAAGGAGTTCTTCGCATCAACCTTTGATCTTTCTCTATGGTACGCGCACACCATCTCGACATTCAACGGGTATTCCTCCGCCCTAACCTTATCTTTTCTAAAAGGAATTAAAGGATAGAAGTAACTCTATTCCCAGGCTTGAAACATTCCGAGTGAAACAGTGTAATCCAGGTAGATTATCATATATGAATTTAGGGCTATTGTTAAGTATAAAGTGTTACAAAAAGGCTTCTTCCATCTCACAATATGTACTAATATATCTAAAAGGTAAGTGATTGTACCATTGGAGAGCGTTAATAGTAAGGATATGGAAAAAGGCTTTGAGAAATAGTTGATCGAGTAGAATATGAAACCATAGCCAAATAATAATTTTTGAGATGCAAATATGGATTTCTAGTACCATCAAAGCATGTAAATGTAGGCGTAATGAAATCATGAGGAAATGCTGAATTGTGAATATTTTTCGAATAGGGTTTCCATGCAATGAATTGTTATCGATGGAAGCACAATATATCTTTCTTTCTAATGTGAGAGATTGGACTTGATATTGCAGTGGCTAACAACATGCATGAGTGAAAAATATGTTGTGGAGGGATGGTAGAAGATGCAAATAATGTATCTAGTGGTTTTAATTCTCCATTATGAGTGATAATGGGAATGTCAAGATGATACATAAAAGATGTCAATGCTAAGGAAACACTAGATATGGGTTCCAAAGAAGTAATAGGTGGTGAAGAACAAGGAGTGTCAATAGAAGTGGTAGGAATAACATCATAAATATCATTAGGAGATGAAGCGATAGAAGTAGATGAATTAGACATGATATTAGAGATAATCTCATAAAAAGATGAAAAGAGCGGGGATTCACATTCAACAATATTCGAGAGAAGAATCATGACTATCGGTGTCTCATCAAGATCAAATAAAGAGTTAGATGCGAGGATTTATTTAAGCGTATCATCAACATAGAATGAAGGAGAACTAGTATGTGATGCGTCATGCGAAACATTTTCAGAAATGGAAAGAGTATGAGATGCAACTATAGAATCATTTGAACTAATAGGAGTAAAAGAATCATGCACATGTTTATTTTCATCAAGATTAATCATGAAAATAATAAGATCATCATCTAGGTTCTTATTAGAAATAACAAAAGGTGGAGCATGACTAAATGAATAACAAGGTGTAAAAGGAGTAAATCTTGCCAAATCATCAACAATGTTAATGGTGCAATTATTGAAGCTAGTAGGCACATTGCATTCACCAGCTAAGAGTTTTCTTTGAGTATCATCTAGAAAAGTGACATTGCAATATAGAGTGCTAAGTTCGAGTTATGATAGCCTTATCATAAACAATATTAATTCTCACATGAGGAATGACTATCCTAGGAGGAAAAGAGCTATCCTTCGCCATTAGGGTTTTAGTGGATCTTAGGAAAATATTTCTAGGCTATAGGTTCATCAAAATGATTTAATAAACTCGAATATTTTATTTAAATCTAAATGCAAATATCTACTATAAATGATATATAATGAAATATAAATGCTAAAAAATTATTTAATATTAACTATAAAAGGAAATGAGAAGGGAAAGGTATGTATATGAATTTTTCTTATCCCAAAGTTGATATAGGATGGAGAATATGATGAAATATATGTACAAACAATCCACAATCATGTACAAAAAAATGAAGAGATGCTTGAAATGGCCATACGGGGCGCTGGGTAGGGATAGGGACACTTGTGGGCACCTAGGTCCTCTTTGTGGGCACATGGGTTTGCATAAAGGTACCAATCTCATTCGATAGTGTATTTAGGATTCACACTTATTTTCCTTTTGTCTCTATGTGGTTGCCTAATAATCACTTGAAGCCGCTACAAACCTCGCAATGAAATAATGACCTGTAAAACCCTTAAATAGACATCAAATCCTAAAAATAAAAGATGAAAAATGAGGCATCAAACTATCCTTAGCCACCACAATGGTGTACTTACAATTGAGCATTGCACTACATCTCAAACCCAATGTAGTTCTGTGTGTTTGTGTGTAAACTTGTGCTCTAGGTCACCCTTGTACACTTGATTCCAAGATAATGGGAAATAGCTAGATAAAATGCAAATGTGTGGATGGAATAGAATGAACTCTCCTTCCTATGCAGTGTGTATGTAGAGTAATGTGCCCAAATGCAGTCCCTAATCTATGTAGATAGCTAGCCCTTGATAAGAATTATCTACGCATATAATGGTATGTATGTTTTTTTTTATTAAGGGCAAATAGTTTTGAAGGGACTATACCACCAATATACAAAAGGGCTCAAAAGCCAAAAAGCAAAGGTGAAAGAAACAACCCAGAGAAGGGAAAAACTACCAACCAAAGAGGGCTCAACAGCCAAATATGACAATACAAGTGAAGAAAGGATCCAAACGTACAATGATCCAAAAAGAAGCAGAAAAGATCAAAAAGTAACCAAAAGAGAAACAACATATAGAACTCCACCAAAAAGTAGCGCCAGAACCGCCAGATAATAAGAACTTCGCAGCCAAAAACAACATCATCACAAACCCATTACTTTAAAGCCCTCACAATCCTTGTCTTGATAGCTTTGTAGCGACATGAAGACGGCAATGTCGGTGGCTTGAGAGGAGTCTTTCATATCTGCCTGAGCAATTTCAATATCCCTTTTCTATTTAGGGCCCCAAATGTCCTCATTAACCCCACTTAAATCGCAGACACTATGAACATGTTGTTCAATGAAATTATAAATTCTTTTGAGGGCAGACAATATGCAATCATTGCGACTTTTAGCATTCCCCATTCTGCCATCCAAGGACTGTAACTTCTTGAAGACTTCAGCAATAACCCCCTCTTCCTCATCACTTTGAAGAATTCCTTTTCCCTTAGCTCTTTCCATATTTTTTATAGTCCCTTTGAGCTCTTGTATCTCCTTTTCTAATCTGTCCACTCTGTCCATCAATTCCTCCTCCTTGGGCTCCTCCACCGGTTTACTGATATGCAGGAGGTTCTCAGCAAGTTCCAGGTCTTTGTGGCTCCTTAGGACCCATTGGGAAGCAGGGATTTTAGCTTTGATGCTCTTGCTTTTCTTGTTGGAAGCAACAGCTTCAATCTTTCTTTTCAACAGGGGGAGTGGAAGCGGTGCGAGCAGGTGGAGGTATGGAGGAAGAAGGTGGGGTAGGATTCATGGGGGGGCAGCTAGAACAGTGGCGATGGATCAGGAGGATAAGTCCTCAGTGCGGAGGGACATCCCTAGTGTGGCTCTGAACTTCCCTAATTTATTTCTCTAGCGAGTTTATCTAATATTGAGGAAAGATGATGATGATATTTCTACGAAAGTGATTTAGAAATATCAAATGTTTTTGAGGTATAGTCACAAATGTTTTTGAGGTATAATGGTATGTATGTTATGTTTATATAGGGATCTCTTATTCAAATTTTAACACTAATGATCTGACATGCCAACTAGTACCTCGGGAGATGAGAGGAAAAACTGAAAATACTAACCTCAAATGTCAAAAATAAGATCAAACATAAAGAGGACACAGGCACCCAAGATGGATTGGAGTGTTAGGTGCTAATGTCCATCCTAGGCACTAGTGTCCAGAGACAAGTGATGAAAAATGAGTGAGAAATGATAGACAGGGATCCTTGTGACTTGACCAAAACTATGTGTATGAGTGACAAGTGTGAAAGATAAAAGAAAAAAATACCAACAAGACAAGTGAATGGACTATGGAATGGGTCATCAGTGAATACTTTTCTTATGTAAGATCCATATATAAAACAACATACTTTACGGTATAATAATAGTAGTAAGTGTGTGATTTTGTGTCTACAAGAGCTTACTAAAAGAGAAAATTTCTAGGATTACTTGGGTGGCCCTAGTGCTATGCAAACAATACTTATTTTCACTTTAATAAGAGATACATCAATTTTGAAAAAAATTATGAGCACGTAATTATAAATCTATTTGAAAAAAGGCGAGCCTTATGTTGACCCTTTGAGTGAAGAAGAGCCTAATCAAATTTATACTTAGACGGTGCACGATCTAAAGAATCTAGAACCATCAAAAGAAAGTGTTTTTCAGTGGGAGGATGCACAATATGTAAGTGACACTACTAGTGTTGGTTATGATAACTAGGCTCATGAGACATATAAAATGGTTAGGTGCAAAGTTAAGGGAGAGTAATAAGGATGATCAGGCCGCATATGGTGAGGCACTTAGGTTAAGCTCAGTACCAAGATATACTTGATAAGGTAATCCCGATACATTCCCGCACACTATGGAGACTCAATGGTTGAATGAAGGAGATAGGAGAAATATTCTGGTCTATACCTTGCATGGGAAAACATCATGCTAGTGGGAAACACATAGAGATAATATATTGGAGTGGCGATAAGTGAGAATCACCTTTTCCACCAGGTTTACTCCGAGAAATGTGCCTACTCACATTTGTGAATTTCATTGTAAGGATTCAACTTCACATCATGTCCATGAGTGAGAGGTCATGGGAATAGGGACGAGGAGGCCTTAGTGCCATCACTATGAGTGCATAAGTTCTACTCTACACTATGTGGATGCATGCACACCTATTATGCCCATTATACTGAGTTAAAAATAGAAACAACAAATTGAGAAGAGATGACTGCAAGTATGATTCAAAATTTTTATTACTTTTTGCTAAACCTCTAGTCCATGAAGCATTATAAATAATGAAGTAGTTCACATTGGGAATAAAAAAGGTAGTAGAGATCATGCTAGAGATTTTTAGAGAACTGATCTCGAGGCACGCCTTGATCTTGAGGAGATAGAAGAAGTATAGATGAGTCACACCTGGAAAGAAAAAGAAAAGGGTAAACTGGTATATATGATTGATGATGAGGAAGTTGAAAATTTGGATGTTAGCCACACTAAAGGTGTGCACAAGGTAATGGATTACTGTAGATGAGAAGGAGTGTGCATATGAACTCTCATGAAGACAAAAAAGGTTAACATTGGTACTAAAGATGAGCCCAAGGAAGCCATTATTGGTGATTATTGGTTAGAGAAATAAGTAGCAAAGATTATTAAAATTTTGTGTGACTTCCAGGACTTATTCCCATGGGGCTATCATGAGTTAAAATGAGTACATCCCTCTTTAGGTGAGATGAAGATCAAGCTGAAAGAAGGTGCACACCTGGTTAGGAAGAGGCCTTATAGGATGAATCCTAATATGCACGTGAAGGTGAAGGAAGAAATTGATAAAATGCTCAAGTCTGGAATAATTGAGCCTATTGAAGAATATGAATGGGTTAGCCCCATGGTCATAAGCATTAATAAGGATGGGAGGATAAGGATTTGTGTAGATTACAAATAACTCAATGCTTCTTGTGTTATTGATCCCTTTCCAACCCCTTTCACAAAAAAATTCTTGAAGGAGTCACTTGGCATGACATATATTCTTTTACAGATGGATTTTCAAGTTATCACCATGTGGGCATCGTGAAACAAGATCAAGAGAAGAACATTTTCGTTACTGAGTGGGGCATTTTTACATATATAATCATGCCTTTTGGATTGAAAAATGTGCCAGTAGTGTTCTCGCACATTGTGGTTGTTGGTCTGAAAAGTCAGCGTCGCTTGGGCGAGATCTATGGATAAACGAGCCAACAGCAGTGTGCGGGGCATAGCCCCTCTTTGAGTCAACAAACCGAAATCGCTGGTTTATTGCTATTCTACCAAAGCGGAATGCATGCAAGTCTTACAAATTCTGCCTTGAGGGTTTGGGATCTCATCCCAGGTAGGGGTGTTCCATTGCAAAAGAAAGGAAAGGAAGAGGGGATGAAGAAAGAGCAGGTCCGAAGGAGAAAAGAAATGAATTCAAAGCGAAAGGTAAGAAGGTTTATGTTTTGGGATTGGTAGTAATGAGCCAAACGCGTGCTTGCATGTATAAACGAGCAAAGCAATACGATGATAAATAAATGACAATAAAAAGAGAAGCATATCCGAGAATAAACACAATGATCGCGTAAGAAAGATCTAATGCACATAACACATGTATTCAAAGCACAAAGTCTAAATATTATATTAATATTTTCCTTACATTCACAAAAAGCTCAAAGTCTTTTCTCCTCACTTCTATTTTTCATCTGAAAGATATTCATCCATTCATCCCAATACAACAAGTATTGGGGTATTTATAGAAGAAGGAGAGAAAAGAAGGCAAAAAGGAGCCAACAACTTATTTACAAAATATCTAAAAGTCATGTTGACTTTTGACAACTTGATGGATGACATCATCCCATGATGCAACATGGATGATGTTATCATTTGTGTCAACATACTCCAGATATTCCCAAAAAGAAAGTCGAAGAAGAGAGAGAGAGAAGAAGAAGAAGAAGAAGAAGCTACTCGTCGTCGTCATCCTGCGGCCGAAAGGGGGTGGACTACTTTTGTTGTTGCTCAGGTGACGAGATATGGAATTGAGAGCGGTATTCCATAAACTTGTTGATCATGGGCCCTAGTTGATCCTGGGAAGGATCCTTGTGCCGCTCACTGATCGCCTCACAAGTCTCCCACTCATCTATGAGCTTCTCGGGGAGTTTGGAATAGTCTTTTTCCACTTCAATGAGTAACCCAATGAAGTCCCGACAGGCCAGCAGGTTATTGATAGACTCTGCGTCAAAAGTGACCTCTGGCCCCATCCCTTGAGAAATGATCTCCTTGAAGATCTGGATGGTTTCATCAGCTTTTCTTAAAGTGAAGGAAGGAGTACGCAACCCTGGCAACATGTTGAGAATGATCCGTTCCATTTGGTGCATCGCATCTAGGGCTTCTTCCTTCACCTTGTCAATCTTTTCTAGGACAAATTCCAGCTGATCCACTCGGTAATCCAGAGTGGACATGATTTTGTTGAGGGCCCTGCGATGGCGAAGATCTTGAACTTGACCCGAGATCTTGGCCGAGCAGTCGAACATTTGTTGAAAGGTCTCGTGCTGCAGTCTAGCATGTTCCAGCTCTTCTGATATGGGTCCCGCTAACGCTTGGAGCTCTTTGTTCACCTTGTTGATGTTCAAATACAAGTCAGAGAGCTTGGCGATTACTTTTTTGCTGTCTTTGAGGATCTGGCTCCTCCAAGCGGAAACGGCCATACCCTACTCACCGATCTTTGCATATTCATTAATTTTCTCCTGGCTTAGAAGCTCAGAAGTCTCGGCGGCAGTTGTGGGAGGTGCACTGCCCATTTTCTGTAAGGCTTGGAGCAGATATTTATTTTGCTCTTTCAGTTGCCTTTTCTCCTCTTTTGTTTCCTGAAGCTTCTTGCAGAGGGTGTCAACTGCAGAAAGGGCCTCCCCCTGAAGACTTTCAGAAGACGTCCCCATTGTGACTTGGGTCACAGTATAATCTGTCGGAGACAGATCCTTTTTCTCCTTGAGAGGATTGGGGTACGCGATCTCCATAACCCTCTCTCCCGCAGCACTTTGAGAGAAGCATGTGACGGGCTTCTGCTTCTTTGCCCCCTTAGATGGGATTACAGAAAAGTCCATCGGAGCGATGGGAACTTTCCTTTTTGCTGACTTAAGCTTCTTTGAGAGATCCAGTGGGACTTATGGGAGAAGGGCCGGAAATGGAAAAGGGCGATTGCAGTAGTAGAGGGGGAAAACATGGAGACACGTGGAGGCGCATGGAGAGAATAGCCGAAGAAGTGCCCACGGGAGGAAGGGATATTGCAGTGAGGAAGACATAGGAAGTCAAGGGAGCTTAGAGATGAGGGAAGAAATGGAGAGGGAAAGATCCGCGAGGGAAGAGAAGATGGACGAAAGAAGCGGAGGAATAGTAGAAGAAGGGGGAAAGGACATGACCAAAGGGATGGTCGCTTGAGTCACTCAAGAGAGGAAGGAAGAGAACAAGGGACAGAAAGGACCTCGGTTTTTGTAGCAATGCCGACATCCTGAGTGGATGGGCCTATTGGAATATTCTCTTCTACTTCTTTCTCTGGCGTAACCAGAGTTATTACCTGTTCGGGTGCCGCGGAAGGAGGACTCTCAGGGGCTTCTTCTCGAATGGTGCTGGATTCACCTTCTACGCCTTTGCCCTTGCCTTTAGGCTGCTGTTTAGATCGGGGAGGTGCGTTACCCAATGGGGAGGTTGTGAAATCAACCCCGAGGTAGATTAACCCGTTCATCCGGCACCAATGCTCTGTTCTGCGCAGAGTTTCCTTGACCCTCTCCTCAATCGTCTGAGGTGCCTTGGTTCGATCAATGGCTGGAAAAGGCCAATTGTCCCCATCCGTGTTAGTATATACTTGGTCTACTTCATCCTCCGTAGTTTGGAAGCCTTTGGGAACAATTGCTACCCCGTATTGGATGATTTCTGCCAAGGCTAAGCGAGAATGGTCCTTTCTCCTGAGCTCAACCTCATGGATGACGTCGATGTAGATGTCCTCGATCTGAGGGACGTGGATTGGATCGAGTTTCACCCTTGGCAGACAACTTCTTGGGTCAAAGGTAGGTCTGGTGGGAAATCATGTTTTAAATTAAGCAGCTCCAACTCTGCAAACATGTCCTTTGCCTTATGATGGGTAAGGCATGTATATCTGCCCACTGTGAGGGGGAAAGGAGTTCCACCCTTCTTTCTTTTGAGGCACTTCTCATGATAGGTGATCCCTTGATAGTTCCAGCAGAATCAGTTTGGGTCCAGCATACCTCGGCAGTCTGGTTGGTTCTCCCAGGAAGTTAGCTGCCCTTAGATAGGTGAATGTGGGAAATTGGGTGAACAGGGCCCCCCATTTCTCAGTAGCTGCCACTATGCTCTTGGTCGTGCGACCGTAAGTCATATTTGGCCTCAACAGGCAGATGATGTGGTAGAAAAACACATCGTTGATTTTTGTGAATTGAGGGATGCTATTCTCCAACCTCAACTCTGGGTAGTATTCATATATTTTGACCTGAGGCCAAACCCCACTCCACATCAGGCCTGGGTAGTCTCTTTCTGATGCTGCAGCGTAAACAACATAGGAATTCATGTAGAATCTCCCTGTTGTATTGAATTGTTGAAGCTGTTCGGAGATTGTGCTGCTTATAATCTCTGCCCATTCGAAGCGCTGATCGGGCATATTCTTATTCATGGTCTCTAAGTACCGCAGCATCCATTTATGGAAAAAGTGGGCGTCAGGAAGCCCAAAGACCTGCTTCAGGAAAGTGATGGTGTCACTGAGCTCCTCCAAAAATCACTTCGGTGAATGATTTGTGGCCATCGGGTCACTACCTTTTTGTTTTTCATGGTCGTCCCAGTGCCTTAATCTGATCCTCTCGGTGATGGCCACAAAGTGCGATGATGGGGAATGCTTTGAGTATTATTTCGAAGTGGCGGGCAGTGAGGTTAATGACGACCTCGCCCTTGTCATTTACGACACACCTTGTGTCCTTGTTGTAGCACCGAGCAACTACCATCATGAATTCATTGTTGACAATAGTGATGGGATTCCTCCAGCAAAGTGTAGGGCACTGCCCATTAGTTTGTCCATCCATGGACTTCTTGTTACCTTCTGAGTCCTGACCCAGAATTCCTCCATATCAATGTGACCCAACTCTGAGTCTCTGATGTCTAGGTCGCATTTGGCCTGGGAGTCAGGCATTCTGACCCTCTGATATTTATATTTCATCTCTTCTTCTGTAAGTTTGGCCTTGCCTTTGGATTTGGTAGGTCTCTTGCTTGATGTAGACATATGTTCTTCCGAGCTTAGTTGCTGATCTGCATGAAGAAGAAGCGAGACCCAATGCAAAAAGGTTGTATTAGCCATTTGATCTTCCATTGAAGTGTTGACAGAAGAAAGAGTTAGTGATTTTGAGGCTCAGGGTGCAGGGCGCATGAAAGCTGCAGCTTACAGGGCCAAAATGGTAAGGCACACAGGAAAAAGGTGTTGCAGGGGCTAAATCAGTGCCAAAGGTGCATGGCGCATAGATACTGCAGGGTACATTTTGCAAAGGGCGCATGGAGATTTGGTGTTACATAGGGACAGGATGCGCCAAAGGCGCATGTATTTTTCATGTTGCGTGGAAAATTGGTGCACCAAAGGCGCATGTATTGTTTGTGTAACATGAAATTTTTGTGCGCCAAAGGTAACTTGGCGCGGCGCACAGAGGGTCTACACAACATGATGTTGTTGTAATGGGGAATGCGCCCGCGCCTTCGATAGCTTTGTACTTAGCGCGTATGAAAGGGGTGTTACATGGATGCTAGGGTGTGCGCCAAAGGCACACAAATATTTTGTGTTGCATCCAAATTTGATGCGCTTAAGGGGCGCACGGGAAGCGGTTGCAGCATACGAGAGGAATGCACCATGAGGGCACATCCTTTTAGGATGTAACAGAGGCGACAGATGCGCCAAAGGCGCAACTATTTTTCATGTTGCATAGCAAGTTTATGCGCCACAAGTGAAAACGGTTTTAAGGTTTGTTCTTTCTCTCAAAGGGGTTTCAACATATGGTTTAAGCTTTCTCAAGGTTCATACCATGAATTCAGAACAACTTCCTCTACCAGCAGATCTGGAAAGAGGGGGAGGAAAATGTGGAAAAACAGCAGGGGGGAGCTAGTCCAATATTTCATTCTTTTCAATCCAAAACCAGACCCACAAGCAAACAAAGAACCAAAAACGCTAAACACACGAAAGAGATAAGAACCTCTTACCCGGATAAATAGCGAAGAACGTGCAAACGGGTCCACTACGTGTTTGAAAACGACAGGGCAGGTGTGCTGACAGGCTCAGAGAATATAATAAGAAAAACGTGATTGCTCTGGTGATAATGACATTTGCAGTGCATAAATATATATATAGGTGAGTCAGTAATAAATGCACCACCAACTTTGTAAAGGGCGCATGAAAATTACTGTCGACATAGGAAAGCATGCGCCCTTTGGCGCACCAAAGCACTTGCCAGCATGGAGTTAAGTGCACCTTTGGCGCACCAAAAGTGGTGTCAACATGAGATTATGTGCACCTTTGGCGCACCAAAAAGTGATGTCGACATGAGATTATGTGCACCTTTGGCGCACCAAAAAGTGGCGCAACAAAAGGGTTGCTAACACGAAGGCACATGTGCCATGGCACACGCAGGAAAGACTCAACAAATCAAGGCGCACCAAAAGGTTCTTTCACATAGGAAAATATGCGCCAAAGGATTTAAAGGGGGCACCAAAAGTTGGTGTTACATAGTAATTCCATGCGCCCAGCCAAAAGACCAAAAATGACTAAGTTCGGAAAACCAGATTTCCCGGAAAAGGGATTTTGCAACGTTCCGAATGTAAGGGATCCCTGATGAGGGATCGGAACAAAATTTTTGGTACGGTTATCGGTAAAATTTCCCTTGTCAATTTTACGGGAACAAAGTGGTACATGCTTTTTCAAGTTTTTATTCACAAGTTCTTACAAGTGTATCTGGATGACTGAATTTTTATGGGTTAGTCAAGGATCATTGTGATAATCTAAGGATTATGTTTAAGAGGTGCAAGCAGCTTGAGCATTTATTCTAACATTAAGAATTGAATCTTTGCTACACCTTTTGGCACTTTAGTTGGACACATTATTTACAAAGGATTGTTGGTATACCCAACCAAGATAGCTGTAATCTTGGGCTTAGAAGAACCTACCAATCAAAGTGAGGTGCACGGATTTTGGAACATACAAGATACTACAAGAAATTTAGAAAAGACTATGCAAATATTTCTGCGCCCTTGGAAGAATTGTTTAATGCTAAAGGAAATTTTTATTGAGGAGACACAAAAATAGGCATTTGAGACACTAAAGGAAAGGTTGACTACTGCACCCATTTTACGCTTTCCTTCATGGGACAAACCATTTCATGTTCATGTTGACACCTCTGGTATGACGATTAGTGTAGTATTAGCATAACTAGAAGAAGGAATTATGGACCATCCTATTTGTTTTACAAGTAGGAATTTGACACCCACGGAAGAGAATTACATAAATTCCGAGTGTGAGGCTTTATTTATGATCTACATGATACATAAGTTCGAGACAGGTACTTGTTGGCTACCCCGTTTAGTTTCCATATAGATCATATGGTGCTCAAGTACTTGGGAAACAAGCATGTCTTGTAGGAACAAATTTATAGATGGATACTTCTTTTCAAGATTTTGATTTCACAGATTGTTAAAATATGTAAGAGTAATTGAGCCTGATCATTTATCAAAGATTAATGCGATGAGGACACGTAAAATATTGAAGACACTATGTCATATGCATAATTATTTAGATTGAATCGAGTTCCCATAGAATTGGATCATATTTTAGTGTTTTTATGCACCCAGGACATGTCTTGGAAGGAATGAATACATTGGAGAAGAAGAAACTTGAAATACGCATAATACCTTATCGAGTTGATTGGTCGATATCTATACAAGTTAGGCCATGATGAAGTCTTGCATTGTTGTGCTTTGGAACATGAGCAAAATGCTATTATGGAAAAGGATCTTAATGGAATAGCAGGAGGACATTACACCGGTGATGATACCGCATGCAAGATCCTTATGGATTGAATTTGGTGGGAGACCTTATACAAGGATAATAAGGAGTATGTAAAAGCATGTGATCATTGTCAGTGCCTTGGAAAACCTAGACATAGGTATGAGATACCACTTTGACCAATTATAAGTGCAAAACCTTTTGAGAAGTTGGATATTGACTTTGTAGGTCCTATTTCACCACCCATGCATAGGAATGACATGTACTACATTATTACTCGTACAAAATATATTACAAGGTGGGAAGAAGCAATACCTATGAAGGAATGTCTTTGCAGCTACAACATCAAGGTTTCTTTGGGAAAATACTATTAGTAGGTACAACTACCCTTAAAGCTTTAAAAGTGATAGAGGAACTCATTTCTTGAATGAGACTATCATAGTTTTACTGGTCAATTTTATGTTAGAACACCATAAGACTACTCCTTATCACCCACAAACTAATGACAATGCAGTGGCTTTCAACAAGATCTTGGGACAAAGCTTGACAAAAATTGTGATGTTGGAAGAAAATATGGGGATGATAAAGTATCAACTATACTAAGGTTGAACAAGGCCACAAATTTTAAGTTGGTGTTTAGCACGAAAGTCTGTACTACTAGTTGAATTTTGGTTACCATCCCTATATATTAGGTGCACAGTGAGGACTGATGATGAACAAGATGTGGAATAGCGCATTGACAAACTAATATAGTTAGATAATCGGTGTGTCATTGCGCATTGGATTCATAATAATGAGAAGGAAAGACAAAAGGCATGACATGATAGGAACATTAAGAATAAAACATTTGAGGTTGGAAAGATGGTACTTCTCTATGACTCAAAGTTTGAATACCACTAAGGGAAACTGAAGGTGCATTGGTTGGGACATTTTGTAGTAACCAAGATACTTGAATCAAGTGCATGTCAGTTGTAGGCATTGGATGGCACCATGTTTCCTAGTTACTTCAATGGGAGTAGGATGAAGCCCTACTATAAATAAGTCTTATTGGTGTTTGTAATAAGTCAATATTGCTATTTAGATTATATTTCCCTTTCACATGTTTCTTTCTAGTCGTTATTATGCTTGTTTTGAATTTTCTTGTTTTGTTGTAATAAGTGTGCTTGCACACAAGAAGCTGATTACTATCTATTGAGTTCATGTGTAAAGAATCACACATACTTTTAGTGTGGGTTGAACTAGAAGTAGGTGGAATTATGTGAAAAGGATATCGTGTGGGTGCTTACAGGTGAATTGAAATAGACATAGACATGTGCGTATTGGTATGATGTCGTGGTTGCAAAGTGCAAGTGTATGGAAAAATGTGTCATGTGAAATAAGAAGGATGGTGATAATAAGGAAATTTCTTAGATGAAGACCACACATAAGAAAATGGTTACGTAGAGTAATGTAAGGTAGGTAACAGGACATGGTGAACTACTTGGTATGAGGCACAAAGTATTATGTACTTCAGCGCATGAATTCAGGTGTAAGGAGGTCTGTGGTCCGAGAACTAGTGGGGCATGCCAAAAGGTTATGGATAAAGTGCGAGAAAAAGCAATGAAAAGTTTAGAAAAATAAAAACAAAGCATAATTAAAGATGGATACGGTGATAGGTGAGGAGTAATTAATGCATGAAAATTTGGAAAAATCTATAAAAGAGTGCAAGTGAATTCATTCACACCTTTCATGTTTTGAGTATTTGAGCCTTGGAGAGCGAATTGAAGTGTGAAAAAACACAAAGAGCAATTTTAGATGAGAATTAAATCAAACTAGTTGAATTTGTTCATGGCCATAGTGGAGCTCCTTCATGGGAAGTGTGAGAGCAAGTAAAAGGCGTGAAGAGTAGGGTTCATGGAGCTATGGTTTGGAAAAAAAGAAATTACAGCTAGGGCATGTGAGTTTAGGGTG
Organism: Taxus wallichiana var. yunnanensis; assembly: GCA_018340775.1. Taxonomy (NCBI): domain Eukaryota; kingdom Viridiplantae; phylum Streptophyta; class Pinopsida; order Cupressales; family Taxaceae; genus Taxus; species Taxus wallichiana. The sequence continues at coordinate 761,290,508 of CM031234.1, forward strand.
ATATAGGAAGAATAAGGTAGAAAAATGCAAGGATAAATTGCGGAATTTAGTAATGAAACCAAAAAGAGCATCTCCAACAGCTACAAGGAGCAAAATGAAGAATGAACCAAAGGTGGAAGTGGAGGAAGCACCAAGAGAGATTCTCTCAAATGAAATATTATGAGGTTGTTATCATGGGACATGTTTACGATTCCCATCTTTACAAAAGCAAGGTGAGTGATTATAACAATCACACCAGTCCAAAAAGGACTAGATAGAGAAGGAGCTGGCGAAAAATACCAACTTACAAATTGAAGATGGTAAACCAATTTACGATGACGAAGGGTACAATACCTTGGAGAAATATGGAGTCTTATAGATTTATGAGTTGACATATTTTGGAAAACCAAAAAGAATTTATCAATGGCTGATGCCAAGATTCCATGAGAAATTCTTCTACTTAGCAGGAAAGGCGAGTACAAATCACTGTGCCACTCATTGTGAGACTTATAATATTACAGAGCCAAGGTGTGGAAATTTCCATTGAAATAAATGATGAGATTGGTGTGGAGGACACTTTGCAGATTGAGATGGCTTATCATAAAGGAGGGCATGTGATGGACATCTCTCGAGTAACTGAATTTTTTTGAAGATTGCCACACATATCTTAAATAAATTCAATAACTAGGAGAGATGGAGCAAAGTAAACAAGAAATGGCTTTGCATCATGAAGAAGATGGAAGAAGCGACAATATACAATCTGTTGCATTCATTATAGAAGGGATTATCAAGGAAGTATGCATGGAAGATAATATTTCATGGGGTGCAACCCTCTCATCGATCGTATTTGCAGAGATTGGGGTTCCAGATGGATGTAAGGACAAAATGTGGCATTACGTGCTCGAGAAGAAGTCACTGGTTGAAAGATTTGAAAATTATACTTGTGATGGAGCCACAAGAAGCACTTACAAAATCAAGCTGGAGATGTGGTATAGAAGAAATCGAGAGGCTTTTGAGCGTGTATGGTGCATACCGAGAAACTATCCTATAATGGTGGATGGGAAGTAAGAGTTTACGGTTTACTATGTACTACTACATCGAGAGGTTTTACATGAAGACTAGTAAGTGGAGCCCATGGTGCAAGTTTCCTTATGCATTTACAATGTTTTACTTTCAAGCCTCGGTGAAAAAAATTTAGATGCACAAAAGCTTAGGTTTGATGCATACAAGGTAGACTATGACTACCATACACTCCATAAAACTTATGTGTATCTAGGTAAGTATGCTTACATGGATAATATGACATCAGATGATATCATTATAAATTATATGACTTTGGCAGTAGGGAAGATTGATGCGGATAAGGTATACATCTACCTTAAGCCTAGATTGGTGAATGAGAAGTATATTAAAGATGAATTTAAAATCTTGGAGCTTCCAAAGGAAAGAATACATTGGTACCGAGAAAGGATTGTTAACCTACCCCTCCAAGGATAGAGGAGGAAGAACAACCCAAGGATGAGGAGGAGGAGATGGAAGATAGCTGCACACTAGATCATGGCGCTAGAAAGGAAGCCAACTACATTATTAAGAGGATGCGTGAATATATTCCTCTAAGGCAGGAATAAGAAGAGGTGAGAATTGATCCCGATGCCAAGAAAATAGGAAAAGAAGAAGAGGTGCGATTGAACAGGGGTTTATGAGAAGGATGAGGAGAAAGACCAAAACATAGAGCACTCGACATGAGACCCTCTAATCCATTGAGGAGGTTGTTGAGAATATATCTTGTCAAGCCAAGCCTAGAGAAGAAGACAAAGAGAAGGCACAAGCTCATGCCACATAATGACAATGAGGAAGAAGAACTCATTAGAAAAGGATATGGGTAGTAAGGAGTCATCACCGTTATCAATGTGGAAGGTGAAGAGGAGAATAAAGATGAGGAGACCGAACATGACATAGAATTCCTCGGTGAGCATGAGGAAGAAGGTCCCACTAGAGGAGATGAAGAAAGGAGAAAAGCAGGGGAACCATCAAGGGATTATAGGGGCACGGGGAAGGTCTAGTATTAGGCACAAAGATACATATTCCTAAAGGTAAAGCGATCGATAGGAAAAAGGGAGAAGAAGTTTTGAAAACACCCTGGACCTTGGGTTTGTGAATGACCCGACTAAAATCATCCACATGAGGTTATAGAGTACCCTCTCTAATGATCAATTGTATAGGTGGGAGATGATAGAACTAAAGGGTAAAAATGTGTGTACAAAAAAAATACTAAGCTTGGGTAATACAAACGCATCTGGATGAACAATATAGGATGACGAAGGCACATCAAACAACCCACATCACAGTGAAGCCTACGAGTTCACGGACGAAAGGAAAGTAATTACTTGAAAAGATGGAAGTAGAGGTGGCTAGAAGAAATTTGGATAAGGAAGCCACGTTGAGGACATTAGTGGAGGATAATAAGAATAAGGAAAAGGAAATCCAACAATTAATCAAGCATGTGACAAGGCGGAGAGGTGGAAGAAGGCTATTCTTTAGTTTGTTATAGATATTGGAAGTGACATTTTGGAGGCATCTCTAGAATTTGATGTGTGCATGTAGAAGACATACCTTTTGGCCTTACACTTTATGTAATATTTAGTTCACTGTTATTTCGGAAAGGCTAGCTTCATAAGGGGAAACTCGAGGTAAACACTACGATAGAGAAGGAGAAGAATAAGAGAATTATAGTGCACTAGATTGCGGAGTATGATGCCATGTTGCAGATATATTGAAATATGAACCGAAGATAACAAGATGAGAACTAGACAAATATGAGGATCTAGAGAATATCCTTAAGGCATACAAAAGGTAGGAAGAGAATGAAGTGCTTGTGGCTAAGAAAGATGAAGCACTTGGATGAGAAGAGAAGATAGTCATGATTGTGAAGAAGCATAACATGCTTAATGTTGATCAGAGAATACTTGTTAGGGATCACACAAGAATTTTACATGGGAGAGAAGGCCAAGATCAAGGGCGCGGAGGGACAAGAAGAACCCGTGCGCGGAGGGCAAGTTTAGATTTTAAGACTTATCCAATTTTGAGCATGGAGACCTATTTTTAGAAGATGGCATGCGGAACACACCAATGATGCAGAGACATGCATGACATGCATTGTCTATCTTTAGAGGATCAGATCAAAGCATTTTGCATGGAGACGAGCTAAGAATAGGATTGTCACTTTAGTTAACTATAAGAGGTCTATAGTGCATGTGTGGCTATGCACAGAAACGGCGTGGCTATTAATAGCATGCAACCTATTTTTGGAATAGATAAGTGGTGAAGGGACGTTCCCACCATATATATATGATGTGAATCACATAGTAGTTAAGATATACAAAGAAAGAGAAGAGAGATATAAAGTTATATGCAGAGCGTAAGAGGTAAGCATAAAGAGATATGTGCATATGACTGGATTACTATATCAGATCCGTGACCGCATCGGTATAGAATTCAATTATTGTAAGGAGCTTTTGTGTTTATTAATAGATGGAAGTTATTGACTGAATCTAAGTGATATTCCTATGTGTAATTGAGTAGTGCACATTCTTGATTTAATCATGATTATTGTTTATGCTTGTTCTTTCATAGATTTGACTATGGCATGCATTGTAGAATGATGGATTAGTCATGGATCTATATGTTTCTTCCTTCATCATGCTAACATAATACTACAACAAACCTAAAGAGGGACACAGGTACCTTTGCACACTTCGGGTGAGTGTTCGATCTAGGTGAGTGATGTGCCAACACAACTAGGGTGTTATCGATAAATTCTAGGCTACATCATTGGTTCCATTTTGGGACCTCTTTTTCAGTTGTTTTTAGGATGGTTCATGATGAAGATGTACCGGTTAACTCTAGCAAGTATTGAGGAGTGGATACATGATCTAGAGGAAGAATATGCACAACGGTTCAACATTGGATCTGAGTTTAACACACGCACTTGGGTAGAACAAAATCTATATGATAGCTTATATGAGAGATTTTCACCATCTTTCTAGTAGAATTATACGAGTGGCTAATTTCTTATACATCTAAGAGGAATTGGAGGTATTGCACACTTGTTCTGGACATAGGAAGAATTTCAGGCCCTTTATGATGCTGATTTGATTTGGACTCGCATTGTGGATACATGGTTTCGTGGTGTTCTAAACAATTATATTCTAGAATATTCAATTTTGACGTATTCTTGCCCGAAGGTAGCTGAATTCTAGTTCTTACGATATCCAAGAGGAGCATATCTTCAAGGTATTCCACTGGAAATCAAGATCTTGATGGTAACTTTAAAACTAGAGAGTAAACTGATAGCTAACTAAACCTCACCATGCGTGAGGGAAAAAATAGGCTTCGTGAAGGATGACATACCTAGCGGCGAAAGGAAGAGAGAGGAAAGGTAGATTAAGTATAATGAGGCACATGAGAGGAGATAGAGAAGCAACGCTCCGTTGCAGAAAGTATGGAGTTGAGGAGAGAGATGGTTCGTGAAGGATTTGAAGCTCATGTATAAGACGTGGAGCCAAAGCATCAGGAACTCCCCCATCTTAGAAAGCATGAAAAAGATCCCCCTTGGCCTCACATAGAAGTGTGCCAATAGAGACTACCTGGGCCATGGGCATGCATCTTAATTCACCTGGTGACCTAGCCCTTGTGCTTGGTTTTCCAATATCTAATATGACAAGTAACCAACAAGCTAACTCAAGAAACAGGAGAACCGGAGTATGTCAAGGAGAAAGTACATCAATGGTAGGACAAACAACTTCAATGTTATTTGGAGGAACATTCTTAGGTGCATCATCCACACAGAATGTGAGCATGCAGAATGTTGGATTCACCTCTGGAAGTGGAACTACCACACAGACTATAGGGGTTCAGTATAGTACTATTGTCAGAGCACAAGGGATTACATCTACAGGTCTTATTCTAGCTATAGGTGGAGGATCAGGAGGTATAGGTGGTTCTAGTTCCAATGGATCTGGTGGTTCTAGAGGCAGAGGAAACACAAGAGGTTTTGGATTAGGTGGTCAAGGCCCACACCAACCACAGAATATTTATATGGAGATGTCTCTTCATCTTCCAGAGTATAGAGGCATAAAGGATGCTGCTGAGCATGTGCACATGTGTGAAATCTTATGGTGTGCAAAAGGGATTATAGATTTCTGAGTGGAAGGTAAGTCAATTTGCTACTACATCATAGGGACGTGCACACAAATGGTATAGGAAGTTTGACCACACGATCAAACTTGCGTGGATTTTGCAGCAGCTTGAAGGATGCTTTCTTGAAAGAGTTATATATCCCAGAGTTTGAGCAGAAGAGGATCAATGCACTCAAGGATATCAAGCAAGGAACTACTGAGAGTGTATGTGAGTATGATGCCCATTTTAAAACACTCCTATCTAAGCTTTCTTATGATATTCATGCCAGCCAGCATGCACAATGGTTCGTTGGAGGATTGATTACACCATTCAGAAGAGCATTGTCACATAAGACATACACTAATCCGCGTGAAGCAATGGAAGAAATTTTTGTGTTGAGGTAGTTGGGAGTATTGACACTAGCATTAGTCCATTCTTAGAGGCATAGATTGCAGCTATGGAAAAACAGATTAGAGAATCTATCAACAAATTGGACCATGAAACATGCTCGGGAATTTGGTGTATGGATTGTGAAGTAGAAGGTCACACAAAGGATAGTTGTCCTCGTAGAACAATATGCGCAATCTTTGTTGGACTATGAGATTTGTCATTTGAATCATGATGCTAGTCATTTTCCTTTATTACAACATGCGATAAGGAATAATGTATCTTGTTACTATAAAATTTTCTGGTCCACGACCCATGATACTAAGAATTGTCGATTGATTGGTCAGATCCATGATGCTATAGACATTGGGGTATGACAGAAAAGTGTAATAGATAAATCTAAGGACAAGAATGAGCACCAGGATCAGGATCCTAATCAACCACGCTATGACAAGAATGAGGTCTGTTTTGAAGGAGGTCGTGGAAGAGGACGTGGATATCAAGGTGGATATGGAAGATGAGGCTGTGATGGAGGAAGAGGTGGATTCCATCATGGAACATGTTATACATGCGAGATCTCCTAACCACTATAGGTGCGAATGTCCTCAGAATATTGCATGTTATTTTTGTGGAAAGAACCATAGCTATGAAGAGTTCCAAGACTTATATGAACATCTGAGTAAGCAACATAGGAAATAAAAAAGGCACCGGGATGTTTAGAATCTAGCATGTGGTAGAAAATCAGTGGATTCCCAAGATAGCACCAAAGATGGACCTGAGGCATTAATAGTGAAGATTACTACACGAGCTGAAGTGACACGCACAAGAGAGGCATTATAATAGAAACCTACCATCACTAAGGATGACATCCTTCATGCCCGGTACCCAGATCCCACCTATCAAAAGGAGGTTTATCAGGATACCATGGAAGTGCTAAGGAATCTTTAGGGTGAGATACAATACTTAAAGGAGCAAAAGAAAGCATTAAAGATAGTCCAAATTGATATTGATGATCTGAGAGAAGTGTGTAAAATGTTACGCCAGGAGAACATCATTCCACTATTAGGAAGTTGGTTAAAAGGGAACACTCGGCGCAGTATTGAGATTGAGCAGCGACAGATCCTACACGTAAATCTTCCCCTATAGCATTGAATATGAAAAGGAAATTAATCCCCAGATGTTGTTGTGGATGGATGGCTTACGAGCAACATATTGATTGATACATATGCGGAAGTGAATGTGCTTACTTTAGATGTATGGGTACAAATGGGGAGACCTCCATTACAGCCATAATCTAATGTGTTCTTTATGGAAAATAGGACTAAGGCCACTCCCAAAGGAGTTTTTCAGGATGCATCTATAACCATACAAGGGACCAAATTCACTAGGGATTTTAAGGTATTAGCACTTCAAAAGTAGACAGTTTTCCAGCCTTGCTTGGATGCCCTTGGTGTTATGTGAATAATGCTAACTTGAAATTCAATAAGGGATACATCAGCTTTGAGAATAAGGAGGAAAGGGTTATGATACCTTTGACATATGGAAAGTCTACACCATATGTCGAGCCACTAAGTGAGGAGGACTTAAACAAAATATATGTATGCGCTATTCGGGACCCAGAGGTCAATGAGCCATCAAAGGAAGGCATCCTACAGTGGGAAGATTCTCATTCTATTAGTGATACTAAAAGTATTGCTTGTGATAATTGGGCTCATGGTACATATGAATTAGTAGGACATGCGGTGAAAATCATGGTTGCATGTAAAAATAGACTTTGTTACATTCGATGTGTTGGTGCTCAATCTAATCTCACCTTGTTTGTTCAAAAATGTCTCGATCTACATGGTTCGAAAGTATTTTGTCTCCTGTATGGATCTGTGGAAGCTTTCTCCTTCGTTTGGTTACCATGGTTAGTCCTGTTCTTTGGTCAAGGATAACATTTAGTCCAGATATTGTTTACAATTTCTCTATCCATGAGAAATAATTTGTAATTTGGGTGTGAATTCGGGGTCTCCCCTTCTTATTTTCCACAGTCATGTTTTCCATGTCAAATTTTGTCCCAACATCCATGGGAACATGGTCCTTTTTGATTGGATGCGTCCCGTGGGTCTTTTTGGTGAAACTTGTCATCTTTTCACATTTGTAAAAAATACCAAATTGGCCCCATGACCCCAATTGTATCTAATTGGTTATTCAACAAACATGAAGCAACAGGGAAAAAGTCTTACTTTGACCCCGAAGAAGAACACGTGGCCATTTTCAAGATAAAGGTGGGGAAGCCGGTTGGTGGAGCATTTTGAATTTTTGGCCCATCTCGTCTCAAAATATTTTCCACGTGGAGGGTTTGTGCTCATTTGAAAATTCACCCCTCGGGGTGACCTTTGGAGTGTGCCAGGAGACACATGGAGGTTTCCACTGCCTTACCTATACTTATACTTTTCTTGGCGTCGTCAGTGTAGCTTTATTAGACCATGGAAACATGGAGGGCACATGCTTACTTAAGGATTTGCTTCTGGGTCCTACCTTCGTAGTTGTAGCAAGGAGACACATGGAGGCTTTCGTTGGCTACTCTTTATACTTAGACTTTTTCAGTGTCCGGTGCAACTTTTTCAGACCTAGGACACGTGGAAGGCCCGTGCTCATTTGGGGTCTCCGCTTTTGGGATCCATACCAAAAGAGCACCGAAGGGACATGTAGAGTCTCTTCTCACTCTCCCATACTTTGAAGTTTTCGGTGTGGATGCACTCTGCCGAGTTCGGACACGTTGGGGGCTGCTCTTATTTGAGGATCCACCTTTGGGTCCCACCTTCCGGTTGTGCCAGGATACATGTGAAGGCTTCCACCGCTCTATCTATACTTAGAATTCTCAAGCAAATTTACGAGGCTTGGGACATGTGGAGGGCTGCGCTTGTTTGGGGACTTGCCCTTGAATTTTCATTTTGACAGAGTGCTAGGGAGACATGTGGAAGTTTTCACTCACTCTACCCTTTTTTAGAATTTTCAAAAGCCAAGGAAAATTTCTCTGACCTTAGGCACGTGACACCTTCCGCCGGTCCCTAAATTCTTTCATTAATTTTTCTAGGCTGAGACACGTGGTGAGCCCGCACTTGTTTGGGATCTCCACTTTTGGGCTCCATATCAAAAGTGTGCTAAAGAGACACATGGAGGTTTCCACTCACTCTATCCATACTTAGAATTTTTCGGTGGCATATATAACTCTACCAGGTTATGGACACGTAGGGGGCCCACACTTATTTGAGGATCCGCCTCTGTGTCCCACCTTTTTAGTTGCACCAAGGAGACACGTGGAGGCTTCCACTGACTCCTATTTGTACTAATAATTTTTCAAAGGCCGAGGTAAACTTTCTTAGGCCTAGGGCATGTGGTGAGACTACTCTCATTTGAAGCCCCACCTCTAAACTTCATCTTTGAAGTTGCGATGAAAAGACGTGTGGGCGCTTCCTCTGGGCCTTTCTATACTATGAATTTTTAGAAGATGGTGCGACTCCCTATGATTCTAAACATGTGGAAGGCCAACGCACATTTAGAAACCTGCCTCCATATTTCACCTTTGCGGTTGTGTCGAGGAAACACATGGAGGCTTTCACCGGCTCCTTTTTGTGCTTGCTAACTCGACTCACAACGTGGACATATGATATAATCCATGTGGGTGCACTCATTTTTGAGAGGCACAAATGTAGGTATCCATGTAGGGCACTCATTTATCAAGGTGTATTCTCGAGGTGAAAATGATTTCTTGTTGTTAGGAAATAAGGGATAAAATACGTGGAATAATCCCTCACGAGAATATGCAGAGTAGAAACTAATATGCAGAAATTATTACAGATCTCAAATAAAATTACAGAATAAAATAACACAACACAAAGACACAGTATTTAACGTGGTTCACCCAATTTGGGCTACATCCACCAAGAATCACTTGCTCGGATTTTATTACATTACGAGCCACCGCTCTCTCAATACAATACCCAGATCCGTTTGGAGCTATGCTTAACAAACTCTACAGAATTCATAGCCGAATTCAAAACACATCTGCAATACATTTGCTTTACATCTATCATATGCATAAGACCATATAAATAGACAACTGCTTAAGCGAGTTTACAAAACCGTGGGTATCAAAACCATGGGCAATACCGTCCCATAAACCTATGGGTCAAAAACTTCCCATATGAGAAAAGCATGTTTCCCGATATGTTGGGTGCATTTTTGAGGCCAAAAATTTTACGCCTAAATTTTTTTTTGAAATTTGCTGCGCCCGAACCCAAGCATTCTTGGGCTGCCACCCCAGACCCACTCGGGGCTGGCCCGGCCTCGAACCCGGTGAGGATACATGAAAAGCGTACGATACTCTTAGTGTATGCAGTCTTGAACACTTTCACACATGAAAACAGGCTCCTGACCTAACACTTGTCAAATCTAGCCATATAGAGCCACTGAAAATGATCAAAAGGGATTTTTGGCATGACATAATGAAAATATGATTAAGAATATTGTCCAAGTATCATGATATGGCATCTCGAGTCATAGTTGAGGTCCGAGAAACATCACCAATTCATAATTTATCCACCTAGCAGCTTTGGTTGTGAATTTGTTAAACATCACTTTCTAGGACAAAATTATAACAAGTAAAGGATTCCTTGAATATTCTTATTTTTTGGGGGAAAATTTGGGACGAGTGAGCAAGTGAATTGTATAAATGCAATGAGAATACTCTTGCATAGGGTCAGAAGTTTAATTTTAAGAAAGTCCGAGAGAAACTATTTTCTGAGAGGCCTTCGAGAGACCAATTCATTTCCTATCTTATTTAGATTCAATTGCGTCAAGGTGGTTACAAGTGTAAAACCATTGACAGGCTTTATGATTGTTTGAGAAACTTTCCCTTGGATGAATCGATGAACTTTAAATGACTCTATTTTGTTCATGTGCATTATTGTGTCTGCTTTTCTTTGAATGTTTTCAAATAGTTCTTCTTATTCCTATTGCAATCTTGTGTTAAAATCTCTTTGAGTCACACAAGATCTCATCATTGTGAGAATAGCCTTCATCCGTAATGAAATAAACAAGTTAAAATCACTTTACTCTCACTTTGTTGATAAAAATTGTTTGTAAGCCTATGAGTGTATCTTAGGCGTGACGAACCAAGGGTTGTTAATGTTTAATTGAGTCTTTAGCTCAAGCCTTCGTGTTAAATTCTTAAATATTGTGTGAAACTGTGTAAATCTGGGCCTCCATTGATGCACACCTTCAGTTGAAGGAATATTTTGGCTATTCTAAAGCATTCTATCATTTGGTTTTCCAATTGTTGTAAAGGTTCTCAAAGATTTGGTATAATCAACTTTATCTGCTTAATTTCCCACCAATAAATTTCACATAACCATGAATCCTACTTGAAGTACCCCTATTTGTCTTTGTGTATCTAAAAATGAACAAATTCTACTACCAAAATATATAGAAGCAAAGCGGGTTTAAGTGTCTTTAGTAACCTGAACCTTGTTTCAGAAAATATATCCATTCTTTAGAAGTGACAACTCGTGAGAGTTAAATTGTGGTGTATTGATCATATTTTCTCAAGGTTCCCTAAAAATTGTGCAAAGAAGGATCTCTTCATGTCCTTCACCAATAGAGGTTACAAAACGGGTCATCTAACCCTGGTTGAAAGGCACGACCTAAAGTAGTGAGGATATATCAAATCCTTAATGAAGGTGTTATCCATTTCTCCAATGCTCGAGTAACAAAGAGTGAAACAAATCCCATTCCCAGCTACAAAATGACTCATATCATGGTCTGTCATCTGTCTAAGCATTACGCCACTATCATGATGCTACTTGGCCCTCTACGGGAGAATCAATTTGGATACCAACATCGAAGTTGCGCCATTTTCGGGGATTATTTGAGCTCTGGGACCTATTTGTGCGAAACAACACTAGAGTGGTTCCGTTGCTAGGGATCATTTGAGATCCAAGACCTATTTGTGTGGCAAGAACACCAAATTGGTGCCGTTATCTGGGAATCATCAAAGTCATTCTTATATTTTTCCCTGATAATGTTTCCTACATGATCTAAGTGTAAATATGTTGTTTAAACGTCATCTTGTGTTGAGATTTGTAAGAATTGTGTGAAGTTACAAATTTTGTGTGTAATATTTCTAGTTTCTAGTGGTTATTGCACTAAATTTATATCATCAGTGATAAATACTGGTAAAGCAAGTTCAGATTTGCTAAGCTTTATAGGAATTAAGCGTTGATAGATATTTGACAAGTCATTTATAGTGCATTTACACAACTAAGGTGAAAATACTTAGTGGTGACTCCGTGTTGATTTAAATTTTGATAAATACCAGTGCCTTAACCTATATTAAGTGAAATATGTCACTAATCTTTGCAAAGATGGAAGGAATAAGATCTTTCTTCACTAAAGACCCTACTAGAAAGTTGTTTCTAGAACTGGAAAGACAAATTTAGAAGGAAAAAGAGTATGGAAAATAATTGGAGATCAGGAATCAAGAAAAGAGTTATCCATTATGAAAAGTGATCAACTTGTGGTTGAGGATTACCATTCTTCTTCAAGTGATTCTGAATCAGGTAATTTTCATATAGATTTGAATTCTCCAACTAGAGAGGGGCCTTCATTTGTGTCTGATAAGTGTGCTTCTCAATCTGTCCTTGTATTTTCCAAAGTTGATAGGGTTTTCCACGAAATAGAGTCTTTAGAGGACATTCATTTTGAAAATTATACTCATGTGTTCCAAAGACCCCTTGTCCCTCATCATTTTGTATCTCCTATAAGATCACCCCCTCAAGGCAATATGGCCCAACCTCCACCTATACCTCCATTTGTTGTCAACACTTTTGGACCTATAAATTTTAGAGGTATGGTTGGATATCCAAATATAGTTCCACAAGATGTTAGAAATACATTTCCTAAATTTCAAGGGAATAATGTTATCAATGGAAATTGACATTTAAAACTTTTTGTTAATATGATGGAAGACTTTGAGATTGAATTTGAGGATGTGTATATAAAATTGTTTATTCATACTCTTGAGGAGGATGCATGTGACTAGTATAAGTATTTTCTAGATAAATCAATAGATTCATGGACATAAATGAAAAATTATTTTAGATTGCAATATGGGGATAAGACAGATCCTAGGTTTCTTTTGTCTAAATTTGAAAATATAAAGAAAAATCCAAATGAATCATTCATGATTTAAATACTATGCTCAATAAGATCTTGAATAGGTTACCTATAATCCACGAGGCCAAGTGATGTTTCTTGTTTAATAAAATATCCTGATGCTTTTGAAAAAAACGCTACCTATTATTTAAGGGACAAAAACCTAGGAACTTTGAGGCAGGCCTTCACCATGGCCTTACAAATATAGAATAATATCAAAGAAGTTGGAAAGCCTCCTAAGAGGGAAGGTATCAAGCTGATCAATCCGGAGAAGCCTCAATCAAGTAAGTATGTGGATCTAGAAAAGGTTGAAAAAATATTGGTTGTACTTGTTAAGGAAATATCCTATAAACTGGCCAAAGAAGAGAAGGGGATTGGACAAGGTTCTCAAGGTCAACACAAGCCACATGGTGGAAGAGTCTGGAACTCATCCTAGAGGTGATCACAAACCGGATGACGGAGGAAAGGACTCGTGGGATTAGGAAATGACAACCCCAATCCGAGGAAAGCAGATTAGTGCACGATCCTTTAGTATCGAGTTGCTACTGTGGAAGAGGTCCATGATATGGAGTGGTGTGATATATGTTTCTTTCCCCATTCCCCATGTGATGAAGACAAAGAAGTTGAGGAAGCTGATGATGATGAGATAGATGATGATGCATGCATGATGGATTGCTCTGCAAGTTCACAACAGGAGAAACCTCAACTGAACTAATAAGTGCCAGAACTGCTATTGATTTTTGGGATTGCATTCACCGGTATTACCTCTTCCTCCCACTCATACTTTTGAAATTGATATGGTACAATATTTTGAGTTGCCTAATAATTATTTTGAGTACTTAAGGGCATTAATGATTAAAAAGTATGATGGAGGAATTCCTTCAGAAGAGGACAGACAATTGTTAATGAATGCAATAGTTGCCCAAGAAAAAGAATATAATACAAGAAGCAAAGTTGTCAAAGGGGCAGGGCCTCAAGCCAAACAAAAAATTCTAGTGCTTACCAATATCCCTAAGGAAACCTCTAAAAAGAATGCATCTTACAAAGGATTTGTCACCCCAAATAAAACTTGTGTTCCTCCCCATGCTCAGACTATGAAAAATCCTGTGTCGTCAGATGAACTCGTAAACCTTCCTCCTAATATTGCCTTACCCAAATATGTTCCTTGTGACATAGCCCAAATATTGTGTCATATCAAGATTACTATTCCTATTTTTGAATTGCTTAGAATCCCTGAGCATAAGAAGAGGGCGTTTGAGTATTTGGGGCTTAAGAAGAAAAGGTCACCCAGGCTAAAAATGTGAACAATGTAGAGGTTCCTCCTACCATTGTAGAATTAGAAAAACCACAAGCATTGGAGGAATTGGGGAAACACCTGAGGTTTATTTGGGAACTTCTTTGGTTGAGTCTCAACTGAATGTGGATCCATTTTTCACTACTCTGATTATTAAAGATAGGTTGTTACATAACTGCATGTTTGACTCAGGAGCTTCATGTAATGTAATGCCTCTTGAGGTCATGAATGAGTTGAATATCAAAGTAACAAAAACTTATGGGAAATGTAATGCCATGGATTCAAGAGAGGTGTCAGTAGTTGGATGTGTCAAAGGCTTAGTAGTGTAATTGGTAGCTTATCCAGAAAGTACTTAACTTTGAATGTAGTAATTGTGGATTGTCCTGCTAAGTGGGGAATGTTGTTATCCAAAAATGGACAGCTAGTGTGGGTGGAAGTGTGAAAATGGACATGTCTTATGCCACCATACCAATTGAGGGCAGCCTTGTGAAGTTATATGGTGAGAAGAAAATGTTACATCTCATTGAGGACCCTAACAATGCTTCTTATGAAGTATTGTACATAGATGTTGATGTTGATAACTTTGTGGGATATGCTGATTGTAAGGATCATAAAATTGATGACTGCCAACATCATGAGAAGGTTGGTTCTCCATGGACCCTGATGTTTGATGGAGCATGTTCTAGATCTGGTAATGGTGCTGGTATTGTCTTGATATCTCCAAGCCAAGATGAGTTTAATTTTTCTTTTAAACTCAATTTTGAGTGCACAAACAATATTGCTGAGTATGAAGCACTACTCTTGGGTCTAAGGATTACATGGAAATATGATATTAAAGACATTGTTGTTAAAGGATATTTAGACTTGATAGTCAAACAAGTCAGAAAGTTGTATGCTACAAAGAATCAAAGAATGAAACAACATAAGCATACGGTTATAATACTACAAAGAATCATGATAGGAGTTATAATACTATAGTAGAAAAATTGGTAGTATTGGGATCAAAGTTTGAAAATTATAAAATGTCTCCCTATTGTGAATATGATGTTGAAATATTGACCAGGCCATTTGTCCCTGACAATATCAAGCACTAGTAGGTATTTGAAGATGATGCTCAGGTCTAAAGTTTTTTGCAAAATAAAGGAGAATTTTCCAATCAAAGTATAGAATGGGAACCAATGGTTTGTTTCTCTAAAGGAAATGAAACTTTATTTGGTAAGGAAATTATTCATTTGAAGAATAATACTATTCCCAGAGGGTTGGTTGCACTGGAATCAAATTTTGATAATGTTGACTACATTTTCAATAGACACATATCAGCCTCGAGAGATGTTGAAGAATATGACCTGGGAACAAAGGATAAACCTAGGATAATATGGCTAGGCAACAACTTGAATAGATAATAAAATAAGTCATATGTCCAATTCTTTAAAAAATACCAGGATCGCTTGGCTTAGTCATATTTAGAACCGAAAGCATATAGGAAGACCTATTTCAACATGAAATACCCACAGCAAGCTAACGCCAAACCTTTTAGGCAAAAATAGAGACCAATTAATCCCCTCTTTCCTAAAAAATGCAAGAAGAGTTGAAGAAGTTAAGGGATGGAGGAATTATACAACCTACAAGATACTTCTCATGGGTAGAAAACCTGGTACCTATTAGAAAGAAGAATGGGGACATAAGGTTATGTGTGGAATTTAGAAACTTAAATAAGGCATCAATCAAGGATAACTATCCCTTGCCAAATAAGGATAAGATGTTGTAGTTAGTTACAGGTTCAAAATTTTTATCTACTTTGGATGGTTTTTTTGGGTATAACCAGGTAGTTGTGAAGCAATCAGAAAGAATCAAAACTACTTTCACTACCCCATGGGGTACTTATGTGTATGTAAGGATGTCGTTTTTCCTGCAAAGAACAATGGATGTAGCATTCTCAGGATATATAAATGACTTCATTGCTATGTATCAGAATGATGTGATAGTTTTCTCCAGGAAGAGAAGTGATCACCTGCAACATTTAGAAAAAATGTTGATAAGATGCAGGGAATATGGTATCTCACTGAACCCTAAGAAATGTCATTTTGGGGTTCAAAAGGAAAAGCTTCTTGGACACATTGTGTCAAAAGGAGTCATGATTGATCCCAAGAGAGTGGAAGCCATTAGTAAAGTTCCTATTCCAAGAACCAAAAATGGAATTCAATCTTTTTGGGCAAATAAATTTTAATAGGAGGTTTATTTCCAAATTTATTGAATTGACTATCCCAATCACTAATATGTTGAAGAAGGATCAGAGTATCAAATGGGAAGAAGCAACTATTAAAGAATTTACTGGGATTAAGGAATCATTGAAGAATTCCCCTATTTTAGCAACTCCTGATTATAAGAAGGCTTTCCAAATGTTTTCCTTTGCTTCAGATAGTACCATTGCATCTTTACTATTACAAAAGGATGATGAAGGCGCTGAAAGGCCAATTGCTTTCTTTAGTAAAGAACTACAAGGGGAAGAACTAAAGTATACTATCATGGAGAAACAAGCTTTTGCTTTGGTGAGCCACACAAATCTTCGGGACCTATATTTTGAGCTCTAAAGTCATTTCTTATGTTCCCCATATCATGGTTAAAGGTATCCTGTCAGAAATGGACACTTCAAGTAAAAGATGCCGATGGGTAAATAAGTTGCAAGAATATGACATGGATATCAAAAAAACAAAATTGGTTAGAGGTTTGGGCCTAACAAAGCTTATGGCAGAGAGAAACCTACAAACAATTGAGGTAAATGAAGTTGAAGAAGAAAGGTTTAATATCCTTGAAAAATTGATAAATTCTGAATGGTACAAGGATATTATTTTTTATCTCAAACATCTACAGTGCCTTGAGTATTTAAGTAAGAATAAAAAAGAGCACTTAAGTTAGCCTCCCAAAAATACATCATCACTGATTATGGGTTAGCTTGGAAGAACCCTGAGGGAGTTATTTTGAGATGTATCACTGAAGATGAAGCCCCAAAAATAATTGATGATTTCCATGGAGGAGTTTGTGGGGGCATTTTGCAGGAAGAGTCACAACTCATAAAATATTAAGGGCTGGTTACTGGTGGCCAACTCTTTTTAAAGACACAACTCTACTGGTAAGAAGGTGTGAGAGTTGTCAACATTTTTCAGGAAGACTGAAAGCTTCAAGCTCCCTCCCTTTACATCCTGTATCAATTGAAGCCCCATTTAAGTAGTGGGGAATGAAATTCATTGGTGAGATTTTAGATCCTTCAAGTGTAGGTCACAAGTGGATACTAGTGGCCACTGATTACTTCACCAAGTGGGTGGAGGCAATCCCTACCAAGAAATAAACTCACCAAATTGTCATGGACTTCATTTTAAATCATATAATCTGTAGGTTTGGAGTACCTACTAAGATAGTTGTTGACAATGCTATGAGCTTTCGAGCTAAACCTTTGGTAGCCATGTGTCATGAATATGGGATCAATTTAGCATATGCTTCCAATTACAATCCCTAAGGCAATGGACAAGCAGAATCAAGTAATAAGAATTTGTTGAAGATAATCAAGAGAACCTTGGAGTTAAACAAATGAAAGTGGGGTGAGCAATTGAAATTTGCTGTTTGGGATGATAGAATCACTGTTAAGAGGGTTCTTTGGAAAAATCCTATTTGAACTGGTATATAGAACTCAAGCTCTACTTCCTCTACATATGAAATTATCTTCTTACCAATTTATCGATCAATTAGAGGACCAGGAGGTCAATCCCTATGATGCTCGTATAAATCAAATTGTGGAATTGGATGAGAAGAGAAGAGAGTCCCACCAAAGACATGTGAAGTTCAAGGAGAAATTGAAGAAGCTATTTGATAAAAAGGTGAATCCAAGACCCTTCAGTGTGGGATATCTGGTGCTACTATGGGATAACATACATGAGGATAAGGGAAAGCATGGAAAGTTTGATGCATTATGGATGGGCCCTTATTCTATTGACATTCAAATTGGAGAGAACACCTTTTTTTTTAAAGGAATTAGATGGGGAATTACTTGAGTTTCTTATTAATGGAAGGCATTTGAAATATTTCCCTGACTGATTTCTCAGAATCAAGACACACACCATTGTACAGAGTAAAGTATTTTGTTTTTGTTATGTTTTCATGTTTTTAAGTTCAGTTTTCCTAGTCCCCAGGTGACCGATTTTTGTTGGTTTCTCGGTTGGTCTTGGGGGATTTGGTTATTGTCTTTATGCTCTACAAGATTTTTTTACTCTATTTCCCAATGGATTTTTGGCACATGGTCTAGTCTGTTGTTCTTATGGAACTCGCAGGGAATGCCCATCCTTGAGTCGAGCCGATGTTGGTGCTCAATCTAATCTCACCCTGTTTGTTCAAAAATGTCTTAGTCCGCATGGTTTGAAAGTATTTTCTGTCTCCATGTATGGATTCATGGAATATTTCTCCTTCATTTGGTTGCCATGGTTAGTCTTGTCCTTTGGTCGAGGATCACATTGAATCTAGATATTGTTTCTTTTTCTATGTTCATGAGAAAGAATTTGTAACTTGGGTGTGAATTCGAGGTCTTCCCTTTCTTCTTATTTTTCCACGTCATGTTTTCCTGTCAATTTTTTTAAAAAATCCATGGGAACATGGTCCTTTCGATTGGATGTGGCTTGACGGTCTTTTTGGTGAAACTTTTCATATTCGCCGCATTTGTAAAAATAAAAAAATTGGCCCGTGGCCCCAATTGTATCTAATTGGTTATTCAAATAACATGAAGCAACAAGGAAATATTCTTACTTTGACCAAGAAGAAGGATACGTGGCTGTTTTTCAAGACAAAGGTGGGGAAGTGGGTCGATGGATCATTTTGAAGTTTTGGCCCATCTCGTCTCAAAATATTTTCCACGTGGATGGTTTGCACTCATTTGAAAATTCACCCCTCGGTTTGACCTTTGGAATTGCGCCAAGGAGACACGTGGAGGTTTCTACTAGCCTTGCCTATACTTAGACTTTTCTTCAAGCGATCGAGTAGCTTTGTCGGACCTAGGACACGTGGAAGGCTGCGCTCATTTGGGGTCTCCACTTTTTGGGTCCATACCAAAAGAATGTCAAAGGGACATGTGGAGGTCTCTGCTCACTCTGTCCATACTTCAAATTTTTCGTGGCAAATGAAACTCTACCGAGTTTTGGACACGTGGGGGGCTGTGCTTATTTGAGGATCCACCTCTGGGTCCCACCTTTACATTTGTGCCAAGGAGACATGTGGAGGATTTTGTTGGATCCTCTTTGTCTTGAGACTTTTCGAAGGTGAGGCTAATTTTTTTGGGCCCGGGGATGTGGTGAGCTTGCGCTCGTTTGAAGCCCCACCTCTAATATTCATCTTTGAAGTTGCACCAAACATACAGTGGAAGCTTCCACTGGGCCTTCCGATACTTTGACATTTCAGTAGATAGTGTGACTACCTATGATTCTTAACATGTGGAAGGCCGCGCTCATTTGGAAACTGCCTCTAGATTTCACCTTTGCGGTTGTGCTAAGGAAACATGTGGAGGTTTCCCACTGGCTCCTTTTGTGCTTGGCCAACTCGACTCACAATGCATATATATGATATAATCCATATGGGGCACTCATTTCGAGAGGCACAAATACGGAGTATCGATGTGGGGGCACTCATTTCTCAAGGTATATTCACGAGGGTGAAAAGGATTGCTTATTAGATCCAGCCATATGGAGCCACCTAAAAATGATCAAAAGGGGATTTCGACACGACATAATGAAAAAATGGATTAAGAATACTATTAAAGAATCATGAACGTGATCGGTTCATAATTTATCCACCTAGCAACTTTGAGTGTGAATTTGTTAAACATCACTTTCTAGGACAAAATTGTAACAAGTAAAGGATTCCTCGAATATTCTTATTTTTATGGGGAAAATTTGGGATGAGTGAGTGAGTGAATTGTATAAATGCAATGAGAATACTCTTGCATAGGGTCGAGGTTAAATTTTCTGAGAAAGTCTAAGAGAAACCATTTTCCCGAGAGGCCTTCTGAGAGACCAATTCATTTCCCTGTGTTGTTTAGATTCAATCATGTCAAGGTGGTTGAAAGTGTACAACCATTGACAAGCTCTAAGATTGTTTGAGAAAATTTCCCCTACTGATGAATCTGATGAACTTTGAATGACTCTGTGTTGATCATGTGCATTATTGTGTCTGCTTTTCTTTCAGAATGTTTTCAAATAGTTTTTCTTGTTCCTATTACAATCTTATGTTAAAATCTCTCTGAGTCACACAAGATCTCATCCATGTGTTAGTATTGTGGAATTTGCAATTTCATTATGAGAAGAGCCTTCATCTAGTAATGAAATAAATAATTTAAAATCACTTTACTCTCACTATGTTGATAAAGATTGTTTGTAAGCCTATGAGTGTATCTTAGGCATGACAAACTAGGGGTTGTTAATGTTTTATTGAGTCTTTAGCTCGAGCCTTCGTGTTGAATTCTTAAATATTGTGTGAAACGCATATCTGGGCCTCCATTGACACACACCTTCTGGTTGAAGGAATATTTTGGCTATTCTGAAGCATTCTATGTATTAGTTTTCCAATTGTTGTAAAGGTTCTCAAAGATTTGGTATAATCAACTTTATCATGCTTAATTTCCCACCAATAAATTTCAAATAACCATGAATCCTACTTGAAGTACCCTGTTTTGCACTTTGTGTATCCACAAATGAATAAATTCTACTGCCAAAATATATAGAAGTAAGTAGATTTTAAGTGTCTTTAGTAACTTGAACCTTGTTTTAGAAAATATCTCCATTCTTTAGAAGTGATAACTCGTGAGAGTTAAATTGTGGTGTATTGATCATATTTTCTCAAGGTTCCCCTAAAAATTGTGCAAAGAAGGATCTCTTCATGTCCTTCACCAACAGAGGTTACAAAATGGGTCCTCTCACCCTGGTTGAAAGGCATGACCTAAAGTAGTGAGGATAGATCAAATCCTTAATGAAGGTGCTATCCATTTCTCCAACGCCCGAGTGACAAAGAGTCAGACGAATCCCATCCCGGCTAAAAATGAATCATATCATGGTATGTATTTCCCTAAGCATTCCGCTTGATCTCGTGATGTTGCTTGGCCCCCATGGGAGAATCAATTTGGATACCAACACGATGGATAGGTAGCATAGTACCTTGGTATACAGGAGTAGAATATCTTCCTGTATTCTTATAAGCCATGGAGGCACAGTGGATAGACCAGGTCAGGAGAAGAGACATGTTAGCATATGTCTTGCACGGGACAACAACACGTTGGTGGGTAGTTCATAGAGATAATCTTATGGAGTGGAAGGAGATCAGAATTTCCCTATCTACCAAGTTTGTAAGAAGCAATGCACCTACACATATTTGCACTTATAATGGTGATCAACCTGTTCAACACCACATTCAGCAGTGTGAGAGACTCTAGAAAACAGGATAGGAAGCATTACCACCTTCACTTTGGGTGCATAAATTTTATTCCACTCTACAAGGATGTGCATGTGCTTGGTATGTATATGCAAAACTACATCGAGAGAATGGAAACTGGAAAAATTTGACTGCAAGAATGATCCAGACCTTTGACTACTTTTCTTCCCAACTTCCAATAGAAGAGGCATTAAAATTTGTCAAGTGGTTAACCATGGGAGATAATAAAGGTGGAGGATTTCATACGGGAAATTATTTGACGAGACAGAATCGGGCACGTGTTTTGAAGAAGAAGAAGGATAAGACTCCATATTGCTTGAATGTTCTTACCTTGAGAAAGAAAAAGGAAAGATGGTTTACATCGTGGATGATGAGGAAGTTGAAAACCTGGATATTTACCATTCACGGGGGCACGAGAGGTCTTAGATAGTGCATATAAGGATACACATGCATACCATGAACCGATGAAGATAAATAAGGTCAATATAGGATCGGAGGTTGAACCTAAGGAGGTCATAATTGGAGACTACTAGTCAAACTTACAGGTGGAAAAGATTATTGAGTTACTATAGGATTACTAGGAATTACTCCCTCGAGGGTATCATGAACTTAAAGGCTTGCATGCATCACTTGGGAAATGAAGATAAAACTTAAGGAAGGTGCACACCCAGTTAGGAAGAGACTTTACAGAATGAATCCTAATTTGCATGAAAAGGTAAAAGAAGAAATTGATAAAATGTTGAAATCTAGAATTATCAAGCCCCTTGATGAGTCAAAATGGGTTAGTCCAATGGTGATCAGTATCAAGAAGGATGGTAGAATTTGAATATGTGTGGACTATAGGGAACTAAATCCTGCATCGTAATATGCCCATTCCCTATTCCATTTATTGAGGAAATACTAGGAGTTGTAGGGCGTGAAATATATTCCTTCACAGATGGGTTTTCCGGTATCATCAGGTTATGATTGCTTAGGAGGATCAAGAAAAGACTACATTTACTACTAAATGGAGTAGCTTTTCCTATCTTTGTGATGACTTTAGGACTAAAAACATGCCTGCTTGTATTCTCATGGATAGTTGTTTAGGCATTCAAAGATTTTATTTTCAAATTTTTGCAGCGTATCTAGATGATTGGACAATATATGGGCTTATGAAAGATCATTGTGACAATCTACACTTAATTTTTAACTGTGTAGATAATTAGGTATCTCTTTGAATATTAAGAAGTGCTTATTTGTGACACCTTTTGGAATACTTTTGGGACACATAATCTGTAAGGAGGGATTACTTGTTGATCCAAATAAGGTTGCGATCATTCTAGGCACAAGCGCCTACCGGTCAAAGTAAGGTGCACAAACTATTAGGTCACACATGATATTATAGAAAATTCATCAAAGGGTATGCCAAATTTGTTGCACCCTTGGAAGAGTTACTAAAAGGGAAAGGTACATTTTATTGGGGAGAACCACAACAACGGTGTGTTTGAGATATTAAAGGAGAAACTTACTACCACACCCATTCTACATTTTCCCTCATGGGATAAACCATTTCATGTGCATGTGGATGCCTCTGGCATGGCCATTGGTGTTGTGTTAGCTCAACTTGGCAAAGGTATTGTAGATCATCCAATTTGTTTTGCTAGTAGGAAGCTGACTCCTGCTGAAAATAATTATACAACTACAAAGCACGAAGCTTTGTCAATGATCTATGCATTGCACAAGTTTTGACAGTACTTGTTAGAAAAACCATTTGTATTTTATATGGATCACATGTCATTAAATTATTTGGTGAAAAAACCAGATCTTGTAAGGGCACATATGCGAGATGGGTACTCCTATTTCAAGAGTTTGACTTCACAGTTGTGGTGAAGCCAGGGAAAAGTAACTCTGGACCAGATCACTTGTATAGAATTCAATCAGAAAAGACACACAACCAATTAAGGAAATGATGCCGGATGCATAGTTATATAGGTTATAACGCAAGCCCTAAGAACTAGAAGACATTGATGTCTTTCTGACAATCGGTTTAGCACGGAAGGAATACATGCATTAGAAAAGAAACAACTTGTTATATGCGTGAAATTTTTATGTTAATCAATGGTGACCTCGACAAGTTATGCGAGAGATGAAGTATTATGCCGTTGTGTATTAGAGAATGAGCACAAGGATTTATGGAAGAAGCCCATGGTGGTATTGTAGGAGGCCACTATGCAGGTGATGTGACTGCCTGAAAGATCCTACTTGTTGGATTATGGTGGGAGACACTGTATAAAGATTGTAAAGCATATTGTAAAGCGTGTGACCATTGTCAGTGTCTAGGTAAACTAGGGAAAAGAGATGAGATGCCTTTGAGACCAATTACTAGTGCTAAACCATTTGAGAAATGGGCCATTGACTTTGTAGGACCTATTTCGCCCGACCCATTGTAGCAGACGAGATCGTGCTATATCATTACTTGCACATATTATCTCACACGATGGGTAGAAGTAGCACCTACAAAGGACTGTACAATAGCTACAACAACTAGGTTTATATGGGAGAATGTTCTTATAAGATATGGATGTCCTTTAAGCTTGACAAGTGATAGGGATACACACTTTTTGAATGAGACAATCAGGATCCTATTAGATGAGTTTATGGTTACACACCATAAAACTACACCCTATCATCCTCAGGAAAATGGAATTGTTGAGGCTTTCAACAAGATTTTGAGCCAAAATTTGACAAAAAATTGTGATGTTGGAAGAAAGGATTGGGATGATAAAGTGTCAACTATTCTTTGGGCATATAGAACAAATTATAAGAGATTGAACAAAGCCACACCATTTCAGTTGGTGTTTGGTGTAGAATCCATTCTCCCTATAGAATTTATGTTACCTTCTTTGTGCATTGTGTGCGTTGGAGGTATAGCTGATGAGAAGGATTTAGAAGAGCATATTGAGAAGATGATTCAACTAGATGAGTGATGAGAAATAGCATGACGGAGTCGAAGAAGGAAAAGGCCGGGCATAAAGCATGGCATGATAGAAATATAAAGGATAAGAAGTTGGCATTGGATAAATGGTAGTTCTTTATGAATTGAAGTTCTTATGACATCTAGGGAAGCTCAAAGTAAACTGCGGTTGGGGTCATATGTCATCACTTACATACATGAATTAGGTTCTTTCTAGTTAGAAGCACTTGATGGAACACAACTACTCGATTACTTTAACGGGAGTAAGATGAATCCCTACCATAAATAAGTCTTCTTGGTGTTTGTAATAAGGTAGTATTACCATTTAGATTTGGTTTTCAATTCTTATTTCCTTTATGTATTTCCTTCATTGTTGTTATGCTTTTTCAATTTAGTTGTTGTTCTTATGTAATAAGCACACTTGCATGTATGAATCTAATTACTATGTGAAGAATGTTTATACGTAAAGGAATACACATACATTTAGTGTGTGGTGGTTGTAGTTATCCAAGTAAAATCTTGTGGAATTGAATGGTGAAAGGAATAAGTCATACTTGCACGGGTGTGCTTTAAGTCAAAAGAAAATTTCTTCTCAAAAGTGACTAAGGATGGAGATGAATGAAAGGACAATATAACGTGAGGTAAGCAAGGCCATGATAACTACCTGGAGAAGGTACGGTGATGAGGTACTTGGGCACAAGGGTGCGCGATGACGAGAAGTCTAGGACCGAGAGGGTAGGAGGCATGCTATAAGGTTATAGGTTTGGGGTGTGAAGATGTACCGCATGAAATGAATGAATTTGGTCAATGAATGAGAGGCTATTTGGTAGATGAAGGAGCAATAAATGCATCAAATTTTGAAAAATTATATAAATATGGGATGTGAATTCATTTTTACCATTGTGACTAAGATTATTTGAGGAAAGAGCTAACCGCTAAAGAGTGAGTGATCGGGTTAAGGTGTGAAGGGTGTGGAACCAAGCGTGATAAATAGATCTATGTGAAAAGAAGCTTACGTCCTTGCTGGTGAAGGGTTTGAGTGAAGCAAGGTGATAGAGAGGAGTTAGGGCAAGAATTTTTCACCTAGGGCATGATTGAATCAAGCTAGGGTTTGATTCGCATGTTGTAGAGTTAAAGAGGAGATGATTGCAAGTTAAAAAGGGCACCTAAGAAGACAGCTACAACAAGAACAAAAGGAAAGAAGAAGGTGGTCATCAAGGAGGATGCTTTTTCATAAATGTAATATCTAGGAGTCATCGTCGGTTAGTAATGGGATTCACCCATCGAAAAGAGTAAAGTAAGCAAACACAATCATAGGATCACAGAGAAAAGAAGGAGCTCGATTCCTTACTCACTATGAGGATGCAAAAATGTATGACGGATGACATGCTCTTTGGTTTATGATGATGCTAGCGAGAATCTTCTAAAGAGAATTGGGGTCTACCAATTATATGAGCTTCCATATTTTGGGAAGTATGAGCCCTTGTACCAGTGGCTCATGAGCAGAGTGCATGAGGACTTCTTCTACTTTGTAGGACGCAGAGTTAGAATCTCATCTGTGCTTATCTCAATGGTGACAAGTTTGAAGGCCACATGAGAAGATATAAAGAATGATCTCACAGATAAAGCCATGATCTTAAAGACCAAACAGGAGTTGGGGTACCTGAAGGGTCTACGCGGTATGGATATAGACAAGTTGAAGAACTATCCGGTTGTGCAAGTAGTAACACACCTTGTTACAAATTTGAACGACTAGGAGCGGTGGTCATAGGTAAATACTATGTGGTTACACATTATGCATAAGATGTCAAAAGGAGTAGTCTACAATATTACAGGCTATATTTCAAAGAAACTAGTCGAGGAAGAGCGCAAAGGAGGAAAGATAATCTTTGGATCTGTTATACTATCACTGGTATTCATGGAAATTGGAGTACCAGATGGGCTGAATGAAAAGGTATGGGAATACCCCATGGAGATTAATTTTCCAGTTGAGAGGTTCAACAAGTACCTATGTAAATGGTCCATGACAGAAGATGTCAAGAAAAGGGTAGAGAAATGGTATGACGGGCTTTGTGTGAAATTTGGAGAAGAGTGGCGCATCCTAAAGGACCTACCATCAGTAGTAGGGAAATAAATATAGTTTTCTCAGTATATGGGCATTTCTACATCACACACTTTCCAATGAGAGATGAAGTCTAGAGCCCTTGGTGTAAATTACCTTACGCATTCACTGCAAGGTATTTCCAAGCATCATTCACGATTCACAAACACATGACAACCAAGATTCAATGCGAGATAGGGTAGACTGTGACTACCACATATTAAGGAAAAAGTATGTGTATCCAGGAAGGAGTGCCTATGTCGAGAGGCTCATTTCAGAGGTATTGAATATGAAGCCAATAAGTTTAGTCTGTAGTAGATATAGGGGTAGAATTAGTGTATCTTCAGCTGAAACCGAAGATGGAGAACAAAAAGTATGTGGAGAATGAATTTATGCTCCTGGGCCACCAAAGGGTAAGCACACAATGGAAAACACACTGCACAAAGGGCCACGAAACTATTGAAGTAGAGGATGAAGAAGAGGAGCGTGACAATAGTGGAGGCTTGGAACACAAAAGAAAGCAGCCATATGACAGAGAAGAGTCACAACATGTGACCAATCCACCTCGGATAGGACAAAGAGGAAGACAAATTGAAGAAAGTATTCGGACACATAAGGACTCAAGGTGGAACTATGGAAACGATAAAATCACCTCATCTCTCTCCACACAAGGAGACCAGGCCAAAGAGAGAGAAGAAAGTTGAAGATGGATGAAGAAGAGGAGGAATCGAGAGGAGAGAAAGTGTGCATCTCCTACCCCACTCGAGTAAGAAGATGAGCCACAAAACAAGGAAGAGAAAAAAGATGAAGAGATGAAGGATGGAGAAGAAAGAGAGAAAGAAACCTCTGGACTGCACATGTGACTGATCAAGGTGAACTGGGATAAAATCCTAACCTTGAAGGTACAATTCTCAAGGGTCCTAGATCAAAGAGGATGAGTGGGGAACATAGTGCACCAATCATGGGCTATGCAGAGGACACCGAAAAAATCATCTGCGCATGTTTCCAACACACACCGTAGAACAAAAGGATTTATTTGGATGGAAATTAATAAATGGGGATATGGTGACCATTCGCACTAAGAAGCAAGTCTCATGGTCAATGCACACCCACATGGATGAACCTGAATTTTATGTATGTGAGGAGTCATGTGTCGAGACGGCTGAAAAAGGCACCCCATTCTAGACATACGATAATAAAGCCTAGTGTCATGTCGATAAGTAGGTCAAGAGCGCATTGGTGAAGGTTTCTCTTTGAAGTTGTGAGGATAAACATGGAGAAATATGCAACTATAAGAGTGTTGTGCGAGGAGCTAAAGATAAAGGATGTAGATATAGCGCACATAACTCAAAAGAGGGACTTAGTGTAGAAGTAGAATGTAGTATTTATTAGCATTGTAGAGGAGATTGATACTATGTCATAAGAGCAAGGCCACACTTGGAGACCAAGGTACCACATATGTTTCCCTCAGTGATACATTATGTAGGAAAGTTGGTGGACCTGGTACTTGAAGATGAACCTCTGTGCATGCCAGTGCCAAGGAACTCAGAACAAGAGGAAGAACGAGAGAAAGCTTCAGTGATGCGAAAGATTGCATCCTATGAAGGGCTGTTGTAAGTGCTACAAGAAGTATTGAAGAAAGCAGACTAAGCTTTGAACATCTGCACAGCTCTAGAGGTGCTTATCAACATAAAGACCCTAGAAGAAAACAATGAGGTCCAAAGAGCAATGAAGGACGAAACATTGGGCTGCGTAGAAAGATTGTCAATGGTTAAGAAAAAGCATGAGGCCTTGGTAGCAGCACAAGAGCCACACAAGACTTCGACTGGAAGAGCTTGGGAAGCTCATTGCATAGAAGATGGATCTTTTAGAAGGAAGAATGACCTCAATGTCCAACGTGTGTTAGTTCTGAAAAATGAAAAAGGGGAGATTACGAGGGATGAATTGGAATCCATTCTTTGGACATTCTAGAAAAGGTAGAACAAGCACTTGCTGAATGATAGGGC
The DNA here is from genome assembly GCA_018340775.1 of Taxus wallichiana var. yunnanensis. NCBI lineage: Eukaryota > Viridiplantae > Streptophyta > Pinopsida > Cupressales > Taxaceae > Taxus > Taxus wallichiana. Next base: position 761,319,067 of record CM031234.1, read on the forward strand.
TTGGAGGCCAAAATAAAGGAGGACTATCCAAATTTGATCCTTCAAACGATACGAGAGGAGGTTGCCTCATAAAAATTCTTTATTCATCTACATTCTTATTCTTTCCATTCTATTCTTTACTTCAAGTCTTGGAGATAACCATTGTCAAGATGACAATGAGATTAGTGTGGGGCAATGTTGATAAGAGAATACTTGTTATGGATCACGAAGAAGTTTACATGGGAGATAAGGCCGGATCAAGGGCATGGAGAGACAGGAAGAACCCGCACATGAAGGGCAAGTTCAACTTTCAAGACTTAGCTGATTTTGATCATGAAGACCTATTTTTAGAAGATGGCATGTGGAACACACCAATGATGCAGAGATGTGCACGCCATGAATTTTCTATCTTTAGAGGATTGAATCGAAGCATTTTGCATGGAGATGAGATAAGAATAGGATTTTCACTTCAGTTAACTATAAGAGGTCTATAGATAGCACACTTGCATGTGTGGCTATGCCTGTAAACGGCACATGGCTATTAATAGCATGTGGCTTATTTTTAGAATAGATAAGCAATGGAGGGAAAGTCCCCACCCTATATATATGATGTGAAGCACATAATAGTTAAGATATACATAGAAAGAGAAGAGAGATATACAGGTATATGTAGATCGTAAGAGGTAAGCATAAAGAGATATGTGCATATGACTGAATTACTGTATTAGATCCATGCACACATTGGTATAGAATGCCATTATTATAAGGAGCTTCTATTTTTATTAATAGATGGAAGTTATTGGTTGAATCTAAGTGACATTCCTGTGTGTAATTGAGTAGTGCATGTTCTTGATTCAATCATGATTATTGTTTAAGTTTGTTCTTTCATAGATTTGAATATGGTATGCATTTTAGAATGATGGATTAGTCATGGATCTATATTTTTATTCCTTCATCACAATAAAATACTACTACAACAACCCTAAAGAAGGACTGATACCTTTATGCACTTCGGTGAGTGCTCGAGTCTAGGTGAGTGATGTTCCAGTAATGACTAGGGTGTTATCCGGTAAATTCCGTGGCTGCATCACTTAAGGCAATGAGAGAGCCACATGAAGTCATAATAGAGGATTTGGGGTCATTGGTGACACGAAGAATGGATTTCATAAAAGGTATGATTTTAGGCCCGGATGAATGTGACAAGAGATCTCAAACACAAAATGTATGATATGACTCTAGAAGAGATGTAAAAGATAGTCGAGAGAATCATAGATACTATGAAGAAGGGAATAGTAGAGCAGAATGAGATGGAGAGCACAGTTAAAGGATAATACTCTGATATCTTGTTGTCAGTTGAGGAGAAGTAGACCGACACGGCAAGACTTCTATTCTTTATGCCCTATTTTTTTGTATATTGATTCATTATTAGTGTGGAGTAATGTTGGATTGGAAGAAATGGCTAAGTATAGAGAACAAACAAAGGAGTGAGGCGCTCAAGTGGGTGACATGTGTGCACGTGTGAATTGCCACACGCCGAGGAAGATAGGACTTGTGACTTAAACAATTTTGTAGTTACAAGCTAAATATAGAAAAATTACATTGGAATGTGGATCACGTAAAGGATAAAATTAGGATGACTTGAGGGCCAAGGAAAGTCTTTTTTTGGATAAAGCACATGCAAGTGAAGATGAAATATCATGCATGGATCAAGCTATTATTAGGATTAAAGCAAGTTCTATTTATAGGATAATCTATTATTATCTCCATTATAAAAACATGTAATTGTTAATGCATGGCTATTTTGGCATGTAGTCTATTTTGAGAGTGCATAGGTGGTGAAGGGAAAGTCCCCACCCCTATATATATATATATATATATATATATATATATATATATATATATATATATATATATATATATATATCTATTGTATGTCTTTGTTTTCGGACCACATATTGTTGTTCATGTCCGAGTGTTGAGAGTATGTTATAAGATTGTGGATTATGGTTTAATGCTCATGGATGCTCCAATGCCTAGTTATGGTTATGTATTCAACTTCTGTTATGTAATACTTTTTTATGATGGAATATGGAGGATGGATTCTGGTAATTGATGTGTTTGAATATGGTGACTACATGTGTAATTGATCTTAATTGTTATCTGATTTGTATGTTTCCTTATTGCGTTTGTTTCTTATTGAATTCATGCAATGGTTAGTGTGATTGAATAAGTAATTGTTGATATATCATCATGTATTTTTATGCTAACATCTTGAAAAACATCACAAAGGAGGGACTTGGTAGCTTTGTACACTTCGGGTGAGCATTCAGATTTATCTAAATGAGGTGCCAACATGCATAACAGTTAGGTGAAATAAGAGACTACATCCATTCACAATTTTTACTCCTTCCTATTGTTTGGATGCATTCCCAATAAATGATTTATGGTAACATACCTCAAATACATTTGCAAAAGTAATTTTCATTGTTTGAGATCCACTTCAAATAACATTATCACATTTTCCCTAAATCATTTTTTCTTTGGTAAACCATAAAAACTTGTGAAGATCTAACATGTGGTGGTTACCAATGAGAGGATATCATGCCATTTTACCCAATTTGAGTGCTAAATTTTTTTATAGGTAATATTTTTGTTTTTTAATAATGAAAGTGTTTCCAAATCATTAAAATGTTAGAAATCATATTGATTCTCAAAAAATTTTTGATCCAAGCCTATTTCTCATATGAAAAATAAAATTTTATGGGTTGATTTAGTTTTATAGTTTTTAGCATTGCTTTTCCCATCAATTTTACTATCAATTGTTATCATACATCCATTCTTGCCCACTCAAATTTGTTTGAGGTCCTTATTAATGTTAAGCATGTCTTATCCTTGGTTATACACTTATATTTTTACTTCTCAACCATCTCTATTTGTGGGTACGAATATTTTTGTGCCCTAAGTTTATAGGCCTAAGAGGTACATTCATAAGACATATGTGTGATTTTTCCATCACAAGAAGATTTATCTAGAGCCACATCATGCTACATGTCCAAGTTGACATTTATTTCTCATGCTAGCATGTTTTTCTATCAAGTATACATTTGGTGTTGTTATGCATGTCGTCTCAAGCCGTCAAAAATAAATAATATTAAGTATAACTACCATGTTTTAAGTGGATGTGAAAATATTATATTTCATTTCATTCTGTCATCCACAAAATATTTCACTTAAAGGACCCACTATAGTGTATTATTAGTGATGTCACCCTACATGCAAAATCATAGGAAGAAAAAAATATTTATAAATATATTTGATTTTTAAAAATATTTAAATACAAATTTCTTAATCTCATATTGTAAAGTGCTTAGCACTCAGTTGGCTATTGAGAGGCTGCTAAGTCATTCTAAGAAAAGAGGTCAGGAATCAAGCCCTTACCCTACACTTTTTTCCTTATAGAAAATTTAGTGAAACATTTAGTGAATTCTGCCATATTTAGAAGTCAAAATCTCCACCAAGTCACTTAGTGACAACTAAAACCCCACCAATAATTAGAGGAAAAACCCTATTTGGGTTGGATAAAAAATTTCTCCAAATTGGTTCTAGAAGTGATATTGATAAACTTTTGTAGGGGAAAAGAAACATAATCTTGGTAAGATATACCGTCTATATGACGTCTCTTTATAAGACATCCATTTTGATTATTATCATTTGTTTGTCTAAAAGATCCATTTACCTTTAGAGTTGGATTAGCTATAGATTGATATTTATTCTATGTTGATAGGATCATAGATTGATATTCCTTTTTTTTGCATAGTAAGCAAACCTCACTCAAATTTCCGTAACTCTCATTTCGTAAAGCTTAAAATTACAAATCAGTTTTGTAAAATTTTGCATTATAATATGGAAGTGATACAATTATTTTAGGGATATTTTACTTGGTATATTTTTATAGAAATTTCAAAAGGTTGAAATAAGGTATCAAAGGAGGTATTTTTTATTTTTTTTTACAAATTTGTAAAATTGGCCATTAGTGCCAATTTATTTGATTGTTTTAAATCAATTGATAGTACCAAAGATTTTACATGACCGAAAAAGTGAGCCCGGAATCACTAAAATAACATATCTTTTTTTTTTTTGGGGGTGTACTTATTTAAGGGGGAAAAGTGTTAAATTTTCCTACTCTTCATTCATTTTCAAGTTTTCACTATGGCTACAAATACAAAACCCAATTTGTTTTTACTAGATTCACAACTTCTACATTTTGATAATTATCTAGCATGGAAAACTAATATTCATGCATAACTTGAATTCAAAGATATATGGTATGTTTTTTTCCGTACATTAACAAGATTTGAAAGCAATGATGCACAACAACGTTCATTTGATTATACAAATAAAAAAAAATTGATAATATTTTTGGTGTTTCATATGAGGTTAAACCTCATATTCATGAGGAAACAACATCAAAAGAAGCTTGGGATAAACTAAAAACTTTATATGAGTCAAAAAATAAAAACACGATAATTCATCTCTAGAGTCAATTATTTCACTTGAAAGTGAAACCAATAGAAAATGTTGAAATGTTTTTGTGAAGTGTGAAAATTTTTGTGCATCACTTCAAGCTCTGGAAGAAGAAGTTACTAACACATCACTTGTTATAATAGTGTTAAGAGCCCTGAATCCTTCATATAGATTTTTGTACCACATTAAAAATAATCTGGTCAAATGAAGACTTTTGAACAATCGGTGAATATGCTACAACAAGAAGAAGTTATTCACACAATTATTGAAACTCGAAGAGCGGGAAATTTCTTCTAATCGGAAAGGAAATAAACAAGATATATCTAGTAAACATCCTTGAAATAAAGGAAACATTCAACAAGTTCAAAAGGCACAAAAAGTCTTATTTATGGTAAAAAGGACACGAGTTAAAGGATTGTTAGTACAACACATTCCAAAAGGTATTATCAAGTGGAAATAAGAGTAATTGTTAGTGCAAATCTACAAAGCACCTCCTAAATGACCTTGAGATATGCGAGTCAGTAATGGGTCATTTAGTGTGATTGCACAACATTGAGTTTTCTCCAAGGTGTGGAACCTTACAAGGTGAGAAAACTCTCTAGATTGAAACCGGTTCTTAATCCTCTATTTAGGTGTATGCATGCATTTTTTTTCATAGGTTATGATTCAAAATTCCTTCTCTAAAACTACCAAGGAGACATGGTTAAGAAGAAGCATGGAAATGAAAAAAAAACTAAGCAAAAAAATAGAACGGTGATACACCAAAGGAGTGCTGAAATTCTTGCTTTGCAAAGTAGACACATATCATATGAATACAACACAAAGCATGAAAAAATTTCCAAAATATAATGAAAGATCAGAGGATAATAATAAACGCATGAGAGGATTGGAAAATCAATCACAGAACATACATTATCATTCCCAAGTTTAATACAATGCATTACGAATGGCAGAAGGCAAAAACACATGTCAGTAGTCTTCATGGGAGGTCTGAAATCCCTCAAATCCACCTGCTAAGGAGAAAATAATAGCTTCCAAGAGAAATAATTTCCAACCATTACAAAATGAGCCAAATCTAGCTTTTTAATGAAAACGTAGAATGGAGAAAACCAAAAACACGGAAAATTTGATTTAAAGCTCCAACCACCAACAAGATCCATTTAATTAGCTTGAAAAATGATGGGGGTTCCATGAAAAAACCCATATGCCAAAGTACATTGCCCCTTACTTCATTAATTTTGGTGGTTGAATGTTAGTTATGTATTTTTTGCATGCCAAAATGTTTTCTCATTTTTCTCCCACCAAACTTGACCAAAATTAAAAATTTAAGAGTCCATGGTGTGGATAATTTCATCAGATTTCCAATGATACCAAAAATGTGAAAAATACAAAGTCTTGTTCGAAAGATATGGCCCTATGAAGATTTAGGGAAAAACTAGAAAAATTAGGGCAAAAAATCGGGTCGGCGGGGTCAAACTTTAAATTTTTCCCTTTTGGAAAAATTTCCCAAAAATCTCTATGCCTCCACCACTCTGATGACACGTGGTGCTTTCTAATTGGTCCACGGGGATACGGTTCAAAATTTTCCCTCTTTTTTCAAATTGGGAAAATTTCCCCAAAAAATATCCGCACCCCACTCTCCTGATGACATGTGGCGCTTTCTAATTGGTCCATGGGGACCTTAGCCAATTTTTCTCCATTCTCCTTTGCGGGCTCGCAGGTGAAATTTTTCCTTTGAGTTTTCACCCAAAAGGGATAAGTGTCACATTTTCCTCCTTGGCCCTGCCACTCCACCTTGACACGTGGCATCATTTCATTGGGTGCATGGGGCTTGCTTAGGGAAAATTTCCTCTCTAAACTCCGCCGAGCCATAACTCAAAAAATACAAGGAGTTAGGAGGACTTCTTTACCTTTCTGGAAAGGGGAAGAAATTATCTATCTGATGAAGCCATTTCCAAAATATTTTGAGTGCTTACAATGTGTGAAAATTGAATTTGAAGCACAAGGAAGGAAAGAATGAAGGCAAGTTAGCCAAAATAAGCAGGGGCTCATTTTGGATAACAATTTTAGAGACTTAGAGGGGTCATCTGCCTGCTAGATGAATGATTAGTGGAATTTTTAAGCATCCATTGGGCATGGAGTCTAGCCTAATAACCAACTCTAATTTGAACTATGAAAATATAACCTCCGAGCCACTTGAAACCCACGAAACTTGGAGTTGATCTTCACCAACACCACCAATGCACCTTTGTGCAAGAGCAACCAAAACAACACCAAACAACTATGTACAAAATTAGAAATCATACATACCCCAAGTGGGATATGCAGAATGTGGACAAGCACTTATTTTGTTGAAAGCAAACCTACCTACACTACTCTAACTCGGAAGAAAAGGTAGGCTAAACAAACCATGCAACTAGTTGTGCAAAATAACATCCATTCTTCAAAATTGGCAGCCATGAAATTGATTTGGAGCTGATCATGGATGTTAGTATGAGTGGAAAATCAACAAGAAGCTTTTCTTCTACCCAAATTAGCAAGGTGTCAACTGAAAACAAATTAGATACCTCTTTTAGTTGCTCTGCATTTGGATTGAAGAGGCATTGTAGTTGATCCTTGGTACCTTGCATATCATCCTCATGCTCAAGAGTAAGCATGACTATTTTTGGCTTCCCCCTTGGCTCCAATGAAGCCAAGTACCTAATTGGGCAAGGTATGGTCCTTTGAATGTGCCCATTGCTTTGAATTTTAACTCCAAAAATGGAGTCTTCTTACAGACCTTCCTGGATGGATGATGTGGAAGAGGTGATGGAATCCTCATGCTCTTTTCCTTCCTTCATGGCAGTATGGAACTCTTATATAATATGCAGCTCATCATTATTGATTTGCAACATCCAATGAAGTTGGTTTTGCATTATTGTAACCTGCTGCAATACATTTTTGGCTTTGGAGTTCCTCCATTGTAGCTTTTAGAAGATCAAATTCTTCCAAATTTGATTCAAGAGGCATGTTGCAAACTACAGGTGGTGCTTGCATGTTCTCTTCCATGGAAGTAGGTTCTTGTGGTTGAAGAATGAATGATGAAGAAGGAAAATTTGTAATTTATACATGCTCCTTCTCATCAAAACATTCTTCTAAGTTTGATAGTAAATCAAAATCTTCAATGTCTTGCTACAACAAGGTCTCTCCCTTTTGTATAGTGACCTCCAAATCTGCATTTTTTTCACCATGTGGAGATTCATCTTCAAACATGAAGCTTGTCAGCTTGAAGTCATCCAAAAATCAAATTTTTGGAGAGATGAAGTGGGAGAGAAACATGGAATTTCTTGTGCCTTTTGCTCACAATTTGGACCTGTTTTGTTCACCTCCATAATGGCTTCATCAATCAAATCAGCCCCTTCAAACGAAAGAAAAAATGTATCAATAATGCTTCCTTCTTCTAGCTGTTGCAAAAACTGACTTGATCTCATCCATTTGCTCCTCAAAAATGGGATTTTGAGCTGGTTTTTCTTCCTCCATAATGACTGATTTTGCAGTGCAAATTGGATCAGCATTTTCTTTGGGCAAAGTGCCAACATGGACACCCAACTCATCACCAACAAACTACTATTTTTCTTGCTTCACTACTGCTATAAAATCAGCCTTGTTTACCACTTGTTCCCCAACTCCAACTTCCTCTTTTGGCTTCACCATCAAGGGGATTTTTGTGATCCCAATTTGAGAGCCAAACTCAACAAACTTTGAATTTTTTCATCCTTGTTTAGCTCTTCTTTTTTCTACTGTTTTCCTTGACTGGCATTCTGATTTTTTCTTTCCCAACATGGATTTGGGAATGCAAGAGGAGGGGTGGGTTGTGGTTCAATTGATTTTTCAATTATTTGTGGTTTTGGAGGAGGTAAAAATTCATTTTTCTTTGGAGGGAATGGCTGTTTGGAATGGAAAAGAGTAAAGAAATTGAGGTGGGATGGGAGACTAGGAGGTGAAGAAATGGAATTAGCTTTTGGGACAGCAGATGGAGAGTTTAAAACTTGACACTGCTAAGATAAAACAGATTGGGAAAGAGGAAAAGAAAAAGCATGAGATGGTGTGCTTACCCATTGACAAGGTTGTTGAATACTCCTCTCATACACCTCTATTCCTTCAGTCCACTTTGCAAGCAATGGCAGCGTTGCAACAATGAAGTCAAGTTTCTCTTGTGGGCTATAATGCCTTGGAAAAGGTCCCACCCATGGACAGGGTGCTCCACAACCGATTCCAAATGCTTTCCTCTATGCTTGAGCCCTTGATTGCACCATGTTTGCCTCCATATTTTGGATTTTCTCCAACAAATATATATTTTCTTCTTGACTGCCCTCATAATCTACGTACCCTTGTGCTTGACATGCTTCATAGCCAAACTGATTTTGGCATTGCTCAGATGGGTATGCATATTGGTTTTGAATTTGATTAAAATGCTAATCTGGAGGATTTGGAAAACATGTTGGAGGTGGGAAACATTGCTGTTGCTGTAAATGCAAATTCCATGGGGAAAATTAAGTCATGATTGCATAACTTCATGGGATGAAAGAAGAATGACAAAGATGGAATGAAAAATGAAATAAAATGAATGGAAAGAAGGTCTGCAACTTCAGAGATGGGTTGTTGATCAGATGGAGTTGTCAGATGTGTTTGCAAGTGCCTCCAAAGGATGAAGTTTTAAACAGGAACACTTTAACCTACAAAAAAATGAAGTGGAATACCTCTTGGTCCCACTAGGCATGCCAAAACTATTAGTGAAAATCTACAAAGACCCCTAAATGACCTTCGGATATATAGTCCGAATTGGGTCATTTAGTGTGATTGCACAACATTGAGTTTCTCCAAGGTGTGGGACCTTGCAAGGTGAGAAAACTCTCCAAATTGAATTTGGTTCTTACTACTTTGTGTAGGTGTATACATGTAATTTTTACGGAGGTCAGAATTCAAAATTCCTACTCTAAGACTACCAAGGAGACATGGTTAAGAAGAAACATGGAAATGGAAACAAAACTAAGCAAAAAAATAAAACGGTGATACACCAAAGGAGTGTTGAACTTCTTACTTTGCAAAGTAGACACAGATCATAAGAATGTAACACAAAGCATGCACAAATTTCCAAAATATAATGAAAGATCAGAGGATAATAATAAACACATGAGAGGATTGGAAAATCAATCACATAACATACATTATCATTCCCAAGTTTAATGCAATGCATTGCAATGATAGAAGGAAAAAACATGTGCTGCGGTCTTCATGGGGATCTAAAATCCCTCAAATCCACCTGCTAAGGAGAAAATAAGAGCTTGCAAGAGCAAGAATGTCCAACCATTACAAAATGAGCCAAATCGACTTTTTAATAAAAATGCATAATGGAGAAAACCAAAAACATGGGAAAATTTGATTTAAGGCTCCAACCACCAATAAGATATATTTAATTAGCCTACAAAATGATGGGTTTCCATGAAAAAACCCATATGCCAAAGTACATTGCTTTGTAGATCCAAAAATGATCCATACTTCATTAATTGTGGTGGTTGAATGTTAGTTCGTATTTTTGAGTATCGAGAGATGTTTTCTCATTTTTCTCCCACCTAACTTGACCAACATTAAAAATTGAAGATTCCATGGTGTGGATAATTTCAACATATTTCCAATGATACCAAAAACATGAAAATCTGAGCTCTGGTTCAAAAGATATGGCCCTCTGAAGATTTAGGGCAAAAATGGCAAAATTAGGGCAAAAAAAAGCAGGTCGGTGGGAGTCAAACTTTAAATTTTTCCCTTTTGGAAAAATTTCCCAAAAATCTCTGTGCCTCCACCACTCTAATGACACATGGTGCTTTCTAATTGGTCCATAGGGATGTGGTTCAAAATTTTCCTCTGTTTTCAAATTGGGAAAATTTCCCAAAAATCTCTCGCACCCCGCTCTCCCGATGACACATGGCGCTTTCTAATTGGTCCGCGGGACCTTAGCCAAATTTTCTCCATTCTCCTCTCTGTGGGATCATGGGTGAAATTTTTCCTTTGATTTTTCACCCAAAAGGGCTAAGTGTCACATTTTCCTCCTCCACAGGCCCCGGCGCTTTGCCTTGACACGTGGCATCATTTCATTGGCTGCGGGCTGCTTAGGGGAAAATTTCCCCTCCAAACTCCACCGAGCCATAACTCAAAAAATACAAGGAGTTAGGAGGACTTCCTTACCTTTCTGGAAAGGGGAAGAAATTCTCTATCTGATGAATCCATTTTTAGAATATTTTGAGTGCTTATAATGTGTGAAAATTTAATTTGAAGCACAAGGAAGGAAAGAATGAAGGTAAGTTAGCCAAAATAAGTAGGGGCTCATTTTGGATAACAAGAATAACTTTGTTAATCTAATTTTTTTGTTTCCTTTCAAGTTAATGAATTAGTATGAAAAAAATTACATAAGCCCAAAATGTGAGGGTTTAAGGTACCTCGGATGTATGATGGATGCAAATGGACGGGCACAAAGTGAATGATCTCGCTGCAAACTTGATGAACCTGCAAGACAAGAAGAACTAAGAGGAAAATGGATTAGATGGTATATGCAAGGGTTTCCTAATGAAGTTACTTCCAAGAATTTTTACCTTCCTTTCATGGATGTCAACCCCTATTTGATAAAAGATAATGAAATAAATGATAGATAACTAGGTAGCGTGCGAAACCGACCCAAAACATAATCTAGAAACTTACGTAGAAATGGATGGAAATCATTGATTTAATTCAAATCAACTTATTTTTTTACTTTACTAGGTCGATGGTGACCCAAACTACACAGAGGTAGGTCGATGATGACCTGAGTAGATGAAATTGAAGAACAATAAGATGGTGTGGATATGCAAGAATCAATGTAAAAGGGTAATCATAAAATCCCGGAAGGCTAATAACAACATGCGAGAAGAAGATATGAGACAGACAAGAAAAGGAGATGTAATAAAATAGATATTAGGGTGGATTGGGTGTAAAAATAATTGGGTTGACGACAACTAAAGTGCAAACATGAGATATTTGGAATAACAGGGAAACATGATTGTAATTATGGAAACAAGAATCGAAGAAGAGTAAAACCAGACACAACTTTCGGGAAGAATATGGAAATAGGAAGTATGCTGACATAGGGATGGGTTGATGGAGAACTGGGTGGAGTGACAAAAACCAAGACAAGAAAAAAATCGAGATGGATGTGCGAATAAAAAACCAAAGAAGCAAAACGACTAGAAGAAAAAAGCTGAAGATGAAATTCCAACAATAGCTAGACCTGCAAGAAGTTAGATTCTACAAGATAATAAAGGAAATCACATAAAATAAGATAGAAAAACATGAAATCAAATTAAACATCCCAAAGCTCCATAAGTGATGAAATGAAAGCTTCAATGTATTCTAAGAGGGTTGACACAAACCGCAAGTTTTCTTAGATTCAAAGATAAGTTCACACAAAGACAAGAAAGCTAGAGTTATGTCTCATTTTGGAAGGGGGTGACATCATTTTTCTAGGGTTGATGGTGACCCAAATGGGTCACCTTTGACTATGTGCTACCATTCCTTGGATGGTTAAATCATTGATTTACTTGATATATGGAGCTTTTAGAGATTGGGATAAGTGATTTAAACCATGTAGGTGAGTAAGGGTTGTTTAGGGAAGTGTCATGGGTGGATAGGAGATAGAGATGGGTTAGCTAAAAGATAAAAAGGTGTAGGGATGTTTATTTAGGTGGTTAGGGATAAAAGCATCCCAAAGAAAGCCAATTATAGGTAATTAGCTAATTAGGAGAGATGAAAGCTAATTAGGGGTAATTAGCTAATTTAGGTTAATTAACAAGAATTAATTAAGGATTAAAGGTGATGGGATAATAAATGGTCATTTAAATAAAATAAATGAATTAAATTAAAATGGGTCTAGATATGACCATGGTGAAAGATGCGTACGTGGGAAATCAAGAGTAGCGATACCAAATTTTGGTGTCTACATTTGCCCCTTTTTGTCGCGTGGTTTGTGCTAGCAAGCCATGAGAAAAAAATGATGAGAGATAAAGAGTAGGATGAATACTAAAAAAGATTGATGATGAGCTCCCCTCAAATGAGGGATCGATAATGCAAAGGGAAATCGATGACGAGTTTGAAAGAGGTAGATGTTGAAGGGCAGGTGGGAGAAGAAATATGGGTAAAATGATAAAGCAAGGTAAGATGCCCCAAGAAAGAAGGATTTAAAAAACAATAAAACCTATGGTGGTGATTTTGATATCACGTTGGTAGGGAACAAAGGACGGTCTCAATGGAGATGGTGGAAATGTTCTACATGGACCAATGAGTGGGAAAAAATCATTATGAAATGGAGGGAATCTAATGGGAAACCTCTCAAATGGATGCGAGCCATGAGGACCAATGGGTCATAGGAAAACATCAAACTATGCACAACTAAATGCAAAAATAATGCAAAATCCTTCGTACATGAGGAATTGATCGAAAGGTATGCGTCGAAAAGGACGAGGATGGAAGTAATGGTGCCCCAAAAAGGGCATGGAAATGGATGAAAAGGAACAAGTATAAAAAAATAATGATATAAAATGCCCCAAGGGGAAATAAATATGGCCAAAAAGGTGGAATTTGGGAGCAAACATGGATAAATAAAATGTTGAAATAAAATGCCCCAAGGGGGAATAAATGAGGCCATAAAGGTGGACTTTGAGAGAAAAATAGATGAGGCCTTAGCAAAGGACACAAAAAGAGAGGAGGGAAAGCCAAAACAAGGCCCGCAAAGGAGAGTCGACGGTGATTAAGGTTGATTGACGATGACCTAAGGGGGTCAATGAAAACTTAGTGTGAGTGGCTATATAAGCCCAAGGGTTGATTGACAATCCTTATTTTCATGCATGTGATTGACGATTGAGATTTGAGAGCTAAAAGGGAATATTAAGAGATGGAGGCTATAGAGCAACCAGAGACACCATGTTGTCCACTCAAAATTCCCCTGCTCTTAAGAAGGTGAAAATTTAAAATTTTGAGTTTAAGTGTTGCCTCTGTTGTACTGATAATGTGAAATGCCAAAGAAATTGAGAAATCTACGTTTTTGGGTCATTTTGTGTGTTTTTCGGGCCTGTCGGACATTTTTGTCCCGCGTGTCCCAAGTTCAATTGGGCCCTCTGTTCCCTGATCGGCCGGTTCACCCGAAGTCTGTTCTTTTTGGGCCCATCGAACTTTTTGTCCCAAATGTCCCAAGTTCGCTCGGACCAATTGTTCCATTTTCGTCCGATTCGGCCGAGCCGCGTACTTCGCGTACTTTTGTCCTGCGTGTTCCAAGAGCATTTGTGTGTCTTTTCCCCGCTTCACCCGAATCGGCCGAGCCACGTACTTCGCGCTTTCGCGTCCCACATGTCCCAAATGAACCAAGTGTCATTTGTGCTAATTTTTCCCGCTCTACCCGAATACCTTGCTTTTCAAATTAGTATGTATTAAATGTGCATTCATTGCCTTTCTCTCCCCTAAATGGCTATATAATGAGCGAACCCCCTATGCGTTTTGCACACTGCTTTCCTGCTATCTTTTGCTCAAACCTTTGCAATCTAAATTCTTGCGTGCGTATCCATTTTCCTCTGCACAATTCCTTCCCAAGTCTAGCTTGCAGCTTCGCCCTCTGAATTACTACCAACATGAAGATCAAATTTCAGGGGCAAGAACAAATCTCACCACTAGAGTCTGCCGTTCCCGATATCGGGGACAGTGAAGTTCGCCATCTTGACTTTAGTGATTTTTGGTTGAGGATGACAGACGCAAACCCTATGCCAATGGCACAGATGATTCATGACAGCGGTTTGGCTTTCGCTGGTGGTTTCCCAATCTCTGTGCAATGTGCAGATACAGTGCTTTCATGCGGAGCTCATTTCAACCCTGATTCGAGCGAATTGACGGGAGCTCATTGCCAAACTTGACGCTGCCGCCATTGGCACTGCACTGAGGATTCCAGAAATGGATAATGCCATAGTTGTCTCCCAGAATCAAGCACAGGCCCTGTTCAATCAAGACAGTGACAACTACAAGGCTTCGGGAGAATTGAAGAATAGTTGGCAGAAGGGAGAGGCTTTCAAAACACTAGTTGTATCTGCTTTCAAAGATATACATTGTCATCTTCAGGATGAAACTTCTGGTGTGTCTCTCTCCCTACAAGAAATCAAAGCTCAATTCAGAGCTTTTGTCAAAGGAAATCTGTTCAAGGAAAGCTCCATTTCCAAAGAGAAAATGAAGGAGATCTGCTCTCTTCAATCTGCTATTGAAGAAGCAAATAAAGACTATCATACTCATGTCAAGTTTGATAAGGAAATGGAGAATTGCCTTGGATTTTGGACCCAGTCTACAGCCAACATGTCAGTCCCACGTGGCAGAGACATAGGCGAGGTGTTGAAGAGATTCAAGCAAAGGATTTTGAAGTCAGTGGGTCCCTCCCAGTCATAAGCACCTGTCTTCTTCTCCTTATTCCTCTCTTCTCTTCCAATTCTTTTTCTCGGATTTATTGTAATTAGTTGAGGTATTGCGATTGGCAATCCTTAACTAATATTTAGTTAAAATAAGTAGTTACCGAGAGTAACTAAATTGTAAACTATATAATGGCCTCTCCTCGCCATTTTGAAAAAGAAAGAACTTGGCTTATTTTCTGAAAGTGTAAATAAATCATAAAGAAATCAATACAGAAGGGCTTTTCATTCTTCATCTATCTGTTCTCTTTTATCCCTAAGCTTTTCATTTAATCTTGTTAAGATCATTTGTCTAGATTATATTAAGAAGCTTTGTATTCTTGCAGATGTTATTGATAGAACTTTGTGTCTTTCAAATTTCATCTTATTAGTATGATACAAATGATCTTGTTTCAATTCACTGTACCTTCGCATGCATAAAGAATTACTCTATCATCTATAATTCTAAATGGTGCCTTTCTGCTCATTCTCGTTTTCTCATTCCTCAGTCCTTTTGTAATTGATGATCCTTATAGAAAACACTTTCGTAAATATCCAAGTTCCACAAGAAAATCATGTTTTGTATATGTGTAAATAGGTTCATTTCTGAATAAGGGAACCTCTCCCATTAAAGAGGAGGGACTTCTTGTCCCCTGACTATTGCTCTTCATGAAGTCCTATTTGACGACCAACACACCGGAGGGTGCACTTTGAATGATGAGTAATAAAACCCACACTTGTATTTAAATTTATTTTATGTATTATTTATTTATTTTTGTATTTTTAGAAAAAATGATGACGCTGGGGTAGTTAGCGATGACTTGGTTGGATCATCATTGACTTGGCCGTAAGGCATGTCGATCAACCCCTGCACGCGTCGACCGACACGGTCAACATCGACTAGACCTAGATTAGAAAAAAATTGATAGATATATGAGATGATGTTGGGAAAATTTATGTTTACGTGTTGTTTGAATGATTACGGACCAAAGAGATTTTGTATCCGAGAGACCAAGTCCCGATTTATATGAGCAGATGAGAGGAGATGTGACGAAACCGAGTGGGATCACTTGGTAGCCATGGGGTTAGGAGGATTTAGACATTATCAATGGATCCCACGGGATGTAGGGTTGATGATAACTTTTGTTAAGAGATGGGACATGCAGACATGCACTTTCTTAGTTCAGATGGGTGAGATGAAAATCACCCTGGAGGATGTATATCACATCCTTAGATTACCTATACAAGGGGAGAGATAGTCCCCATCATAACGATATGAGAATTACACTATTGACACGACTATTTGGAGCCATTGTGCCCACATCAAATTTCAAGGGCTTTTTGTATGATTTGAGGTACAATGTTGGGGCAATGCGACTTTGCCAATTGATTTTTCTAGTTATGATGGTGGAGTCGTGTTATGTATTACATGAATCTGGAGGATCCAGTGTTTCCATAATTTCTAGAAGGTGTTATAGCAAATATTGTTAATAACTAAACAATGTTTTCATTTGGCACTTCTTTGCTTTAGAGCAGTGTACCATGAGCTAACCATGTATAGACTAGGAGGAGATTAGGATTGGATGTAGGCTTCCTATTATACTATTGGGCAGTGAACATATTGTAATTATTTGATCACTAGGGTTATCTTGGGTCACTAGGGACCATATAGAGTTTACTGATGGGGTTTTTGAGATGGTGAGTTGACTATGATCACGGAAATAGAGGAGAGAGGGGTGTGGATTGGTATGTGGATAGGTTTGTATAACTTGATAGGGATTAGATCGATGACGTCCATATAGAGACTTCCTTACATGTCCCGGGGTGGATGAGTTATTTGATATGAGAACAAGATGGGTGCGGTAGGAATCTAGAGATGATCAAAGTGTTCACTTTGATAGAATACAATGATAGTTTGGTGTCGTATAAATAGTTCTAAGAGATTCTATCTCATATAGGAGAGAGGAGATTGATAGGGTGGTACAAGTTCCGAGAGATGGCGAGATGCATTGGAGTAGGCCTTGGGATAATGATGATGAAATTGGAGTTAGCATGGGATTTTCTGATTAGATGACTATAACTTGGGAAGCTTGAGTTAATAGGAAGAGAGGAGATGAGGAGGAGGAGGAGATGGAGGATATGGAGGTTGAGGTAGGGGAAGCTCCAAGAGGAGGTGGAGATTTGGATAGAGGAGAACCTATAACGTTGGCCCAATTACATGCAAAGTTGGATCGGATGCGGGTTAAGAGAGACACTACAATCTAACAGAGAGATGCAATGATACATGAGAGGTATCGAGTCATTCAGATAGGGACTGATACCAAAAAGAGGGAGGCCTATAGGGTTTGTTTTGGAGATCTTGTGATGATCCTACCCGTGAGACTATGGGTGGTACACCGGTAGCATCATATGGATGAGGAGAGATGGAAGCTCCCGACATGATTTTGATAGATAGATACAGGGCCTTAGCCACGAGAGGCTAAGTATTATGAGGGTATCATGATCAAAAATTTGTTGAATATACTATGATATTAGGAGCATCTACAGAGGAGAGCGACAACTAGAGTGGGACATCCGGGAGCACAATGAGTGGGGCTCAACCACGTTAAGGAGAGGGCCAGGGTGGAGGTGCTGAGGCTGATAGAAAGACAAAGGGACTTACTTCACAACGGAAAGAGATTAGGCTTTCTCGACATGAAATTTATGGGTTTTACTTGAAAAATTTTCTTTGAGAGAGGAATCTCGAGGTCGATGATGTATTGATACAATTTCTTTTAGCGATATATATATATATATATATATATATATATATATATATGATACATGATTTTGTCATGGTTTAGCATGTGTGTATTGTGTGATGTTGATTATTTGATTTATGATGACATGATGTGGATATGTGATGATGATGTTTATGATGATTATGATAATAATATGTTTTATATTGATGATGGTGATGATTACGTGTTTTACTTTGGATTTGATTATGATGATAAATACATATGCATGATTGGATGGTTTAATATATAATGTAGGATGTTTGAAAATAGATGTGATGAATGATGGGTATTGGTAAGGGTAGGCAAGTTGATGTGATATCATAGATGGGTAGCATAAAGGGTATTTACATAAAGAAAGATGTGCTTGTAATAAAACAAAGGAGAGATAAAAGATAGATGTGGAAAGGTTTAGAATAAAACACAACTTAATGATGGTGACCCATGGGTACAAATGATGCTATGTCATATCGAGGAATGCACAAGGAAAATATGCCTCCAATCGCATTAGAGGTAAACAAGAAGGGGATCCAGATAATGCAAGGCACATGTGACCAAAACATGTGTTAGCATATAACCAACGATAGTTAGTTATACCAAAGATCATAAGGAAACATGGATGAAATGAACTCATAAACCTAATTTCAACACAAAAAAGGGGTTTGTGATGTAACTTGTACATGGGAAGAGGGTTCTCCATAAGTGGTGTTCCCTAAATATATGCCCCAGCTCAGGAAGGGGAAAGAGCAAACTGATCAATGCAGAATATTTCTTAGGATGCTTTGGTAAAATGGAAGGCTGATCAATGCGAGATCCTTCGATGCCATGATACAAAAAGAGTAACTATCCTTTGAGGGTATGGTCTAATTTATACATATATGATATATATGGTAAGAATGATACAAAGGATAGTCGTCCTTCGAGGAAGAAAGGAAAATATGTGTCTCTAATGAGACAAAGAGATGGCCACAAAGTGGACTTAGGATGAGAAAATGGTTCCCCAAAAGAGGCAAAAATATGGCCACAAAGGTGGTCTTAGGATAAAAATGATGATACCCCAAAAGAGACATAAATATGGCCACAAAAGTGGACTTTGGATGATATTAATTTAAATAAGATTAAATGAGATGAGTTAGATAGAGATCATAAAATATGCGCAACACCTCGAAATGAGGAAGAGAGAAATATGTGTCTTTAGAGATGAGAAAATGGCCACAAAAGTGGGCTTATGATGAAGACATGGTGCCCTAGGACGAGCACAAATATGGCCACAAAAGTGGACTTTAGGCAAGACCATGGTGCCCCAAGGGAAACACAGATATGGCCATAGAGGTGGACTTAGGATGAAAATATGGTGGATAGATAGGTTAGCTAGAGTAAAATGGATAAGATTGGATGGGATGGGTTAGATAAGATAAGACAATGTCAAGGATGAAAAGGAATTAATCTGCAAGTAGACTGATCCTAGAATGAAGTCCCCCAGTATCAAGGGAGATATTTGATGGATAGGGGGATGAATTTATGTGGATAAGATGTGTGAATGAGGAAGAAGATGTGAAAGGATCAATAACAAAGGGAGGATAATCCCCAACGATGGATGTCGAAGGAGATTGGATGGATGATTGTGGATCATAGGGGTATTTTGGAAAGGAAAACAATATCGATGAAAAGGAAGGATCTTCTTCAGAAGAATGATGCACGGGGAGTGATGATAATGGAGGATGTGGATGAAGGAGGAGACTTAGGAAATTTGATGGGTGGAGATGTGGAAATAGGATTTAGATTAGTTGCGAGATAAAATGGTAGATGGAGAAGGGTAATCTTTGAGAAGGTTGTCTCTCTCAATAAAATTGTGGACAATGGTTTACATGGCCTTACAATGCTTGGTGTCATGACACGGGGTACGATGATAAGTGCTAATACAATTGAGTCAAACCACGCTAGATTTTTACAATTTGGATTGAAGGCCTTAATAGGTGGAAGTTTGATGGTGGAAATTTGAAGTAAGTGTTGAAGGCCCTCTACATACGAGTTAACCAAGGTGTTAGGAGGTGCCTTGTGAGATGTTTTAGTCTTAGAAGAAGAAGAAAATGTTTGAGATGATTTGGATGAAGAAGGTGGAGTTCGAGGTTTTGATGCTTTAGATTCACTTTTAGTGATGATCGGTGTTCTAGAAGGAGTGTTGGATGGTTTTGGATTGGATTGATTGGTTGGTTAAAATGTTTTTGATGAAGGGATGGTCCTATAGTATATGTATGTGGTACTAGGATAGGTAATGTTACATTAGATTATTTGGTCTTAGGTGGGGGTGTTGATTTTCTTGTGAGGACGTGAAAGAGAACATTGAGGAAATGTTCCAAGGGTTCTAGATTTTGTTTGTGAAGAAGCACCCTTGGGAGGGATGACCACAATCTCAACTGGAGGGTATGAAGGTGGTGTTGTAAGTGGAGGGAGTAGTTTTACATGATGAATTCTAAAGAAGGTGAAGATTGGTTTGATGTGGGAGTGTTTGATTGTGTAGATGAGATGGGAGGATCACTTGAAGTACTTTCCAAAATTCTTCAAATGATGAAAGTGATGTGGAAGGAGAAGACAATGTAGGTATGGTCACCATATTTGATATAGTACGTATAGCTAATAATGCGGAAAGAGGAATGGAGATTGATTCTAAGGACGGTATAAGGTAAGGCTAGAATAGATGTGGGGAATTAATAGGTATGATCAAATCGATGAAGTAGGTATGATAAATGATGAAGTTTAGATAGGTGTAGAATCAATGACAGATTGTAGATGTGGATATTGATGGGGAAAGAGGTGTTTGAATGATGCAATTGATGAGGTCTATGTGAGATGGGGGTGGTGTAGGTGTAGGAGTGGGTGGTTTTATTGAGGAGGCATGAATCTAATTTTTGTTTTACTTAGGTGGGGGCGATTGTTTCATGAACATTTCAAGAGGTACCATTGATATGCTTGCTAATGGGGATGATGTGATTGGTGTTGTAGTGGGTATAGATGTGGAAATATTTTATGGTGGAGGATTAAGTATAGAATATTTGGGTAAAATAGGTGATGTGGCCATAGAAAATGATTTACGAATGTGTGATGAAGATGTCAAGGTAGATGTGAGTGAATTTGCTAATGTGGTAGATATAGGGGTAGTTGGGATTGATGGAGAGATGGGTACAATTGGGATGTTTAGGGATATAAGTGATGTAGTGATAGGTGTGTTTGATGTAGATGTGGATAAAATGGTAGGTATAGTCGAGTAAATGTGGATGTGTTAAAGGTAGGAATATATGTAGATGTGGGGAAAGACATTTAATAAGTTATAGGCACAATGTCTAGGGTGGAAGTAGATGACAAAGTGGATGAGATGGGTGAAGATGAAGATATTTGATGTATATTATTAATTGAATAAGGATTAGATTTGTAAGATGTGGAAGGTGGAAATTGATTTTTCAGTGGTGAATTAGGAAAGGGTTTCTTGAAGATGTTAAGGGGTGAAGATTGCATTGGTTGGGGGAATGTGTGATGTTGGGAAGTAGGAATGTAATAATACAGTTGGGATTGGATGGGAATATTTGGTTGTTGAGGTACATGAGGAGTAGAAATGTGAATGTTAGTAGGTTGGGATGGTTGGATAGGCATGTTAGTGATAATATTGGATGGAGTAGGGATAGTGTTGATATAGGGTGGTCAAGGTGGAATAAGACTCACCGATTGAAAGGATGGGTAGGATCTACGAAATATGAAGTTATACATGGGGCTATACGTAGGCCTAGAATTCCTCAAAGAAGGAGGAGATGGTGGTGTTGGTGGTATAGATGGGATGAGATGATGATATAAGAAATAATGGGTCTCATGATGAGGGACATTAATGATCAAAGTTTGGGTGCCAAAGGACACAAATGAGACAACGACCATGGTAGATGTTGGTTGAGATGAAATGATAAAACCATTTGAGGAAAAGTTTTGTCCCATTTTTTTGGCTACCAAATGAGTAACTATGGGCATGAAATATTTTTTTATACTAACTAGATCAAGAAATTCAAGCACAACATTTTTTTTTGTTTAATGTGAAAAATAAAAAGGGGGAATGGATAATTAAAGGTACCTAGCAAGTGGAAATCAAAATTTGGTTTTAGGTGGTTATGGTTAGGGATTCCTTGATATACATGAAGGTACCTAAATCCCAAGTTTGTGTAAGATTTATAATGAGACCAGATTACCGTGATGACTTCTTGTATGATGATGAAATTCCAATCAGTCCACCTGTAGGAAGATGTATAGATGTGTAGATTAATGTGTGAATTTGGTTGTGTGTGATAGAATGTGAGATGCAACTAATTAACCCCTACTTAAGCTATGTTTTCAAGCAAGGATGCAAAGGGTTATTTTTAAGCCAAATCTAAATGTGAAAGTTTGATGAAGACAAACACATAAGAAAGGGAAAATGCAATGCAAAAGGAGAAAAAAAGAATACCTCAAAAACATTTCCCTTCGTCTTACCTTTAAGAAGATGCAAGTGAAGAGTGATCCAATCAACTCCAGAGAAGATAACATAAAAAATTAAAAAAATAAAAAAATTCTACCACAATGTTAGTGGAAAATAAGAAAATGAAAAAAATGCAAGAGACTCACCTAAAGGGTCGTCCAATTAGGCATGCTAGAATGTTGATCTAATTTTTTATTTCCTTTCAAGTTAATGAATTAGTACTAAAGAAAATTAAATAACTCCAAAATGTGAGGGTTTAAGGTACCTCGAATGCGTGATGGATGCAAATGGACGAGTGTAAAGTGAATGATCTTGCTATAAATTTGATGAACCTACAAGAAAAGAAGAACTAAGAGGAAAATGGATTAGATGGTATATGTGGGGGCTTTCTGATGAAGCCGGTTCCAAGAAGTGTTACCTTCTTTTCACGATGTCAACCCCATTTGATAAAAGATAATGAAATAAATGATAGATAAATGGATAACATGCGAAACCGACATAGAAACGAACTGAAAATGATAGAAATGGATAGAAAACACTTATTTAATTCAAATCAACTTAAAAAAATTTACCTGACTGGGTCGACGGTGACCCAGACTACACAGGGGTAGGTTGACGACAACCCGAAAGCAGATGAATCTTGACAACAAGTGATGGTACAAAACCGTAAGAATATGAATGGAAAAGGGTGATCAAAAAATCCTGAGAAGGATGGTAACAACATATAGAGGAAGATATGAGACAGATAAGAAAATAAGATGTAAGAAAACATAGATTAGGGTGGATTGGGTGTAAATAGGACTCGAGTCAGCGGTGACTAGATTGCGAGATAGGAGAGATTCAAAATAACAGAAAATAGGATGGTAGATCTGGAATCTGGAATAGAAAAATAGTAAAAGAAAACATTAGAGAAGGATGTGGAAACAAGAAGTATGTTGAAAGAGAGATGGGTCGACAATAACCCGGGTGGATCGATGATGACCAGGAAAGTGCAAAACAAATCTGAAGATGGATGAGATGAATAATAAACCTACAAGATAAATGACTATAAGAAACATGGTGAAGATGAAATTTTGATAGTAGGTAAATCATGCAAGAAGTTAGATACTACAAGATAATAATGGAAATCACATATGATAACATAGACAAGCATGAAATCAAAGTAAACCTCCCAAATCTCCATAAGTGATGAAAGAAAAGATTCAATGGATCCCAAGAGGGTTGATACAACTACAAGATTGCTTAGATTCGAAAATAAGTTCGCATAATGTAAGAAAGCTCAAGTTGTGTCTCGTTTTAGAAGGGGGTGAAATTGATCTTCTAGGGTTGATGTCGAACCAGTTGGGTTGCCACTGAATTTAGGTGACCATTCTTTGGATGGTAAAATCATTGATTTACTCAAGATATGGGGATTTTAGAGATTGGGATAAGTGTTTTAAAGCATGTAGGTGGGTAAGGGTTGTTTAGGGAAGTGTCATGGGTGGATAGGAGATAAAGATGGGTTAGATAAAAGATATAAAAATCATAGGGATGTGGATTTAGGTGGTTAGGGATAAAAGCATCCCAAAGAAATCCAATTAGAGGTAATTAGCTAATTAGGAGAGATGAAATATAATTAGGGGTAATTAGCTAATTTAGGTTAATTAACAAGAATTAAAGGTGATGGGATAATAGATGGTCATTTAAATAAAAGAAATGAATTAAATTAAAATGGGTCTAGATAGGACCATGGTGAAAGATGCGCACATGGGAAATCGAGAGTAGAATACAAAATTTTGGTATCTACTTAACCAACAAAAAAATACCAATAGAATAAATATGGAAAAAATAAGGGAAAGTGAAAGAAGATAAAAAATTAATAAGGAAATGTAGCTGAACATGAAGATTATTTTGATGATGATGACTTTTGTATACTTCACAAGAAAATAAAGAGTCCAATTCTTATAGTAAAATTTGGTATGTCAACTCAGGTGCAACCCAACACATGGCGAAAGGATATATTGGTTCTTTACAATGAGTCACATGCCCCCAAAAACCATGTTTATTTTGGTGATGATTCAACATACCATTTTTAGCGGATTGGTTCCATTTCTTTACCACTTGGAAAACATAGTTGTAAAATTATAGATGTTCTATGTGTCCTTAGATTAACTATAAAATAAGTTATATGTAGGTCAATTATTAGATCACAATCTTAAAATTGAATTTTGATTGTAAAGCGCAAGTAAAAAGATGTTCCCGATTCATGATAATTCATGAAGCTAAGTAATTGTTGTAAAATCTTTGAATGTGGGAAGAATTTTTAAGTTATATTTTTTTCAAAGGGATTATCAAGAACTTGTGGGGAAGGATACATCATCAACATAGCTATGGCACAAAATACTTGGTCATGTTAGTTTAGGGTGTCTCGACACACTTTTCGCTGCAACATGGTTAGGGGTTTACTTGATGAGATATATTAATTGATTTCATAACAACTCATCTTTTGTATTTTGATAAGACCATTGTAGCCATGTCTATGTATTTCCTAAGTACATTGTTGAACATCACTATTACAACCATGAACTTTTGGCATAATGACTAATTAATATAATTATATCTAATTGTATTTATTTTGTGATATTATATGTGCATTATTCTTATTATTACAATAAATTGTTTTGATGATTATGTGTTGATTCCACTCTTGGTTGTAAGCAATTTTTCATATGCAGCAAAGGATCCTGTCTATAGCCAAAAAAATCATCCATCGTATAAGGAAATCATTCACAGCAAAGAACCCATATTTATGAAGATATTTTGAAATATGAAGTGATAGAACTTAATTCCTTACACTCCATTAGAGAATTAGTTACAATAGAAATGTGGAAAATTGAGAAACAAAACAATCTTTTATTTGGTCATCGATTAAGAACTAGTGAAGAATTAATTGTTAGTTGAAAACTTGTTGTTTGTTTTAACCATGTGTTAAATCTCTTGTTTTTTTGAAGACTCCTTGTTGTATCCTTATTCTTCTAACGTGATGTAAATGAGAAGATATAAAGGATAGATCTTGTGCCTTGTAATAAAAAAGGGATTCAGATTTGGAATTAGAGAAAAGAGTGAACAAAGTTAGAAGAGAATCAGAGTAATCTCTTTTGTTCCTAGATGTAATGTTTTATGCAAATCAATAAAGAAATATGAGTTCTATCATTTAGTTTTTAGTTACAGAGTTAGGAAGGGATTAACACCCAAGTTAGAGCCCACTTGAGGTTTGGTAAATCCCTCCATTGTTTCATTTCATGCATATTTTCTTAGGAACAATTTTCTCTCTGAATCTGCAACTTTGTTTTAGTAATAACATTTAGAAATAGTCCATTTTCAAGTCTAAGTTTTATTTTACTTTCAACATTGTTATGTGACAGTTATTTCCTTTCTAACCTCTTAGATCAACTATAACTATGCATACAACATAGGAAATATTTCAAGTCTACGCTCCCTGGTCTGACAACTAAATGAATGTAACCCAATGTACAACATATTAATTGCTGCAAGTTGATTTGCACCACCATTTTTGATGCCATTTCTGGGGATATTACCAAATTTATAGGATTTTGTGAGGTTTTTCATTTCTTAATTTATTAGAATAGATTAGGTTGTAGAAATTCCTCCTTTAAACCCCCCCACTAATGAATGTTGATTGTGTTGAGTCGGTTAATGTATGTAACATCATAGACGTGCATGTTATACATTCCTACCCAATCCTCAAAAAGAAGAAATTACTTGTAATTCTTAAGAAGAAACATCCTCTTATGTATAAGGTTTGTTGATAGAAAACTCCCTCATAAGTGATATTTCTAAGGCTGTTCCTGAACAGTATAACATGATAGAGGAGGTGAATCAAAACATGGAAGAAAAGGTAAGGGAACCAAGAAAATTTGATTTTCCTATCTCTAATAATAATCAGCCTGCTCAAATGAAGAACATATCTCCATCAACTCTTCCTCATTTTCATGGATCTATGACTAAAGACCCAGATAGTTTCATGTTTTATTTTAATGTATTATGTAGGAGTTGTTATCCAATTTTGCCCCCGAGAAAAATTGATCAAGACTACACTCAAGGAAAATAGAAGGGTGGTTTAGTCCTAGCAAGCTCACATTCAATCCCAAATAAAGATGCGGTGGGATCGTAAATGGAGGAGAAAGGTCATCAACAAGGCCAAACAACGTTAAAGGAGAACAAAAGCTTAATAGGAGAAAATTGGAGAAAGGGCTCGAAGTTTTGACTTCACATACAAGTTGACTTGGGAAAAATCAATTTGTCATCGGAAGGTGCCACATGTCATCTCGGTGCACTTCCAAAAGGCACGATAAAATGGAGACCCCAAACGCAGCATAGTCCCCCCCATGGATCTCAAGCATAGAACAAGATTGTAGATGATGCCAAGTGTCCAACCATCAGTGGAGGCCTCCAGGTGTCTTAGTGAATGTGTACCTCCAAAGGTCGGTCCAAGCGGGGTCCCCAAATATGCGTGAACTCTCCACATGTCTAGGGTCCAACAAGTTGCTCCTAAATGGGTGGGAAAGATAGAGTTGGCCATTGAAAAGTCTAAGGGCCAGCGTAAGCCTCCACATGCCAAACTCGGTGAAACTTCGAGGTGAAATACAAAGTGGGTCTCCAAAAGTGCACAGATCACCATGTGGTGAGAGTAAAAAAGGGGGCGAGAGCTAGTCGTTGAATCGGATACGTATTGTAGATCGGAGAAAGCATCCATGTGCCTAATCGACGCACCTTCAAAGGTAAAGTGCAAGCAAGGTCTCCAAAGGAGTGTTGGCTCTCCATGTGTCCCGGGTTATTCATAGTAGTGAAACACAAAGGAAACAAAGCTCGGCCCGAAAAAGTGCCACATGTTAGCTTGGCACACCTTCAAAGGTAAATTCCAAAGGTAGTCCCTAAACTAACACACACCCTCCAAGTGTCTCTTTGGCACATCTTCAAAGGAAAAACTTAGAGGAAGTTTCCAAACAAGCACAAATCCTCCACATGTCTTAGGTCAGGCATAGTGTCTCTGCCAATGGGAGGGGCTTAGGCAGAACACAAAGGATACATCACAGGCCCACAGAAAATGCCACATGTTAGTTTGGTGTAACTTCAGGAATGAAAAGAGGGGGTGAAATCTTAAGATGTGAGGGGCTGCCATGTGGGTCTTGCATGAATAGACCCCAAAACCAAAACACCTTCAGATGGCCATATCTTTTGGCAGAAACTCGAGAATTGAGCTCTTCAGGACTATTGGGAAATATTTCGACGAGGGCTTCTCACCCACCACCATAATGTTTTAGTATGCCATTTTTAAGTTGTCACGTTTCTCACCTACCACCATAATGAAGGACAGGCTTCCTTTCTTTCCCAGTAAGGAACAACACATGGGAGCATGGGTTTTGTAGTGAAGCCCAACATGATTGCAGGTAGATTCAATGCTCCTTTAGGGTGGTTGAAGCAGGGTTTGAATTTTCCCTCTCTCCTTCTCTCATTCTTCTATATATTATAAAGGAGGGGCAATTTCAAAAGGGGTTGGTCATTCTTCTCTCCCTGCCTCCCTCTCTTTTCTCCCCCCTAGGGTGGAATGTGGACTTTAAGCCTCCTCTCTTGGCTCTATAATGGAATTTTCTTGCCCCTTTCCCACTGATGATGTACTGTGTGAACTTATGGAGCAACAAAAATTTGTTTCATGATGCATTTTGTCCATCCTTGCTTAATTAATTATCTCTTCTCACCTCCCATCGTTGCGGGGTATACTGTGTATATCTATGATGTCTGTATTGCAGGGTTTTGGGAGTTGTGTTTAATGGGTTTGAAGTGGTGTTCGTGTGAAATTTATCTCTATTCTCGTGGTCCATCTTATCCATCCCCTTCATTTCTCACCCCTCTCCACTTCGTAGTAGCTGAGATTGTGATCAATAATCATATTTTCTTGGTGCTATCACCTCGTTAGTATAGGATTTCCATCTTTATGCCCTCTCTCTCTCCCCGTCTCCTTGGCATTGTTAGAAGAGGTGTAGTTAGCGTCATTTTTGCATTAGGAGTAGTTTAGCATTAGGATCGGGAATAAGAATCCAACTTTCTCGGGAGGTCCATCTCAAGTTTGTAAGTCCTACAACTTGAGAGATGGTCCCATGTTATGTAGATTACACTGAATGCCCCACTCACATCTAGGGTAATTCGGGGGTGTTGTAATTCCAAACTAACATGAGTTATGACTAAAAAAATGATGTTAATAAGATGAATTTGTTCCCTAGTACATTTGAGGATGCTGACCTTGAGATGGTTTATAGGCCAGGAAGAGATGTTGTTACTACATGGTAGGGTATGAAAGACACGTTTCTAACCAAGTACCAAGACTACTATAGTCCAAGTATCGAGGAGAGATAGACTCTTCAAGATGGAACAAAAGGAAGATGAACCACTAGAAGATTACCCGGAGAGATTCCTATTTTGTGTTCAAAAGTCAAGACATACAAGGTTCCCTCACGTAAAGTCCTCCTAAGTCTCTCAAGTTACTTTTCTTAAAAGGAATCAAAGAGGAAGATATTGTTGAGTATGGAGCTTAATTAATTCACAATAAACTTGTTTTAACATGTTATTTGGTTCTAAAAGTAATCGACGTCGAACAACTAACCACCATCGGTCGAGTCAGTCGAAGTGAATATGTCAAGGTCAAATTTACCATCGACAGATTACACAGCGATGCTACTTTTTTGTTTTTGACGAAAATTAGAATAAATCACTTGTTTTAAAGATGATTTATTGATTGTAAAAGTATAGTTAAGTTACCCAAAATAGTTATATATGCATGTATGCATTGTATGAGGGTAAGTAAGAAGAAGAGAAGAAAAATAACAATTGTTTACATGTAAGTTTTCTTGGTGAGCAAGAAAGAGTAGATGAGTGAGGAAAAGCATTGAACATCCTGTGAGGTGTTGGAAGACAATAGATCTTCATTGTATTTCCTTTGTAAAGAATTGAATAATAATATTGGCTATTTCTTTGTGGATGTAGCCCACACTAGGTGAACCACATTAAATCTAGTGTAATCTTTCTCTTGTTTATTTTATCTTTTGGTTATTTCCGCATTCATTGCTTGTATGATTTATCTGATTATAGATTTGTGCAACACTATTATATGGTTTAACTCCAATAGATATGAATTCTTTGGACATAATAGGAGTAGGGACATATCCAAAGCCACTTTTGAGGATATTTTTTAAGCCTGTAGGAACTATTCTAGAGAAACCATGAAAATAATAATAAGTACTAAATCAAAGGGTGGAGGAATTGCCAAAGGATTTTGGGAAATATCTAAATCATAAATTAAAAACTTTTTTAAAAACATGAAACAAGAAATAGTTAATGACATGGCCACCCAACTTGATGTTCTACATGAAAAGAAGAAGAGAGAGGATACAGAGGAAACACTTGGAGATTTTTTCCATTCTTACGGAAAAAAGAAAGCTTATTGCACATGCAGGGACTGACTAACATTACTGAAGGAAAGGAGGCTGCACTAGAGTTCAAAATGATAGAAATGGAGGATGGGAAAGTTTTCTACATTGCCCAAAGGAAGCCATGGCTGCCAAGACAAGGAGGTATGTCACAAGATCCCATGCCATCTTTTCAAAATTGGGATAGTAGTTCATATAATAATATGTAACCCCCACCTTGGGATAATACTTACCAAGGATAGGATTCTTACTATAGAAAATACCAATAGTCATGGGAACCTTAGTTCTCAGGACCAACAATGACATCACCCCCTTATTCATGGTAGATCAACCTTGGAGAGGAGGGAAAAAATAGAGAAATCAACCTCCTAACTACCAACAAACCTACCAACAACCTCCCTACCCATAACAACAAGCTTTAATGCCAAAACCCCAATCTAGCTCTCAATAAAAACTACTCAATTGTTAGCCCAACCAACAACTAACCCCAATAATAAATCTTCTCAACCATCCTATAAGACTAAATCAACCCAATACTCTACTTATTCAATTGATGTCAATAATATCCATCTCTATTCAAGAAGAGCACTTGTGCCACTAAGTAAACCTACAATAATAGAGATACCAAATGAACCAATTGCAAAGCACAAACAAAGCTTGTTATAAGCTGATCCGCAACAACATGAACAAAATTCCAGCAAAAGTAAGATGTAAGTCAATGGACCCCATTTCTAGAAATATTGCAAGAGAGAAAATCTGACCCTAAATTAGATTATGATTCTAATTTTGTTAATCAATTGAAGGAAATTTGTGTAAAAATTCCACTCATTCAAGCCATCAAGGATGTTCCTATTTACAACAAGTTGATCAAGGATCTATGTATAAAGAAGCCAGGAAGAAAAATAAAAGATCCATCCATTGTACAAGTCATTGGACAATTGGTTAACATCATGCTTGGAAACTCTATGTGCTACCTAAGTACATAGATCCAGGTAGTCCTTTGGTGAATGTTATTATTAATGAAACTACAATAAAAAATAACCTGATTGAATTAGGGGCAACAATCAATTTCATGACCAAGAAAATCATGGATGACCTGAAGTTGGAAGGACTAAGGCCAACAACTACAATATTGCAACTAGCGGATAGATCAACAGTAAGGCTTGAAGGAGTCCTTGAGGACATTGTTGTGGTGGTAGATTCTTACTAATACCTTGCTGCTTTCATTGTCCTAAAACCAAAGGAAAGTCTAGGAGGTTACCCTCTTATAATAGGAAGGCCATGGCTGACCATTGTTGCATTTATAGAATGAAATTTTGGAAACATGATCATCTCAAATGGAAATGGTACTAAGAAACTTATACTCTATCCTCTCTACCCAACCATTGAATAATGAGGATCAAATAGTTTGGGTTGAAGAACTAAAATTGATCAATGCTATGTCCAATAATTGATGATGTTGGAAAATTCTTGCACTATTGAATATCAAGAGGAAGATTTTGTTCTCTTTAATATTCTATAGAAAAATATGGAATAAATGAAGAAATTGATGACATATTGAGGTGCTTGAGTTTTCCTTTGAACCAAGTCTTACCATAACAAAGCACCATGAGTATTCTAGGTAAAAATTGTATTTTTCACCAAATTCTTCCTCATGAATGCATATTAAATTATGTTAATAGTAACATGTGTTCAATGTTGGACCTCTCCAAGAAAGTATAAATAATAGCAGGGAGGCCACTAAATGTAAGCAAGATGTTGAATATACAACAGAGCAATTGTTGATTGCTCTTCTTAAAGAACATAATACAACATTTTCCTAGGATTATAGTGATATGTGGGATTCATCCTAGATTTTTACTCACATAATTTATATTAAATAAGAATGTAAACCAATTAGACAACCATAAAGGTGCATGAACCCAAAATAAGAGAAATTGTGAAGGGTGAACTACAGAAGTTTCTAGATGTTGGATTCATATACCCCATATCAGACACTAGTGGGTATCACCTCTGGTAATTGTACCAAAGAAGAATGGGAAATGGAGAATCTGTGTGGATTATAGAGAACTGAATTCAGCCAAAAAAAGACCACTTCCCATTTCCCTTCATTGATCAAGTGTTTGATACCCTAGCTGGTAAAAAGTACTTCTCCTTTCTTGATGGATACAATGGTTACAATCAAATCTAGATTGCACTAGAGGACCAAGATAAGACTACATTCACATGTCCATGGGGAAATTTTCCTATTTATTTCTCCCATTTGGCCTGTGTAATGCACTGTCACACATTCTAGAGGGAAGTCTGAGTATCTTCTCTGATTTGACAAATGACTACATGGAATTCTATATGGATGAATTCACTATTCATGGAAATAATTTTGAGGAGGCTATGAAAAATTTGGATAAGGTCTTAAGAAGATGCAAGGATCACAATTTTTCCTTGAGAAATGAGAAGTGTTATATGATGATGTCAGAGGGTATAGTGTTGGGGCACTACCTTTCCTCAAGCAAGAATTCAAGTAGATCCAACAAAATGTTTCTATCATAGTCAATTTCCACACCAAGAAAATAAAAATATGTTAGAATATTTTTAAGGCCATGCTAGATATTACAAAAGGTTTATACAAGACTTTAGAAAAAATTGTAGTGCCACTTTTTTTACATTGTTGGGAAAGGATGTTGATTTTGTATGGACTGAATGCTGTGAAAGTGATTTTCAAAATTTAAAAGAGATGCTAACTATGCTCCTATGTTGAGAGGACCTAACTTGGAACCTTCCTTTTCACATCCACATAGATGCATCAGATCATGCTATTAGAGTTGTCCTAGGTCAAAAATATGGTAGTCTGAATTATGTAATATACTATGTCAGCAAGAATTTGTAACATGCAAAATTGAACTATACAATAATAAAAAAAAGAGTTCTGGTAGTAGTATATTCCATAAAAAATTCAGACATTATATCACATGATACCTAGTGTTTATTCACATTGATCATGCTGCAATCAAGTATCTGGTAAACAAACCAATAGTAAGCAACAAAATCATAAGGTGGTTACTCCTCTTGCAAGAATTTGATGTCACCATAGTGGACAAGCCTGAAAAGATAATGTGGTGGAAGATTTCCTCTCAAGGATGGAGACCAACAATGAAGAGAAAGTAGTTGATGATTCATTTCCATATGAGCACCTATTTTCTATTTCTACAAGAACACCCTGGTATGCAAACATATCCAACTACTTGGTCTCAGGTAAAACACCTCCACATTTTTCATCCTCTAAGAAAAGGTATTTAGTTGAAAAGAGTTTTACCCTTTTCTTGGATAGTGGACTTCTCTTTTATACAAGTCAAGATCAAGTAATGAGAAGGTGTATAGATGATGAGGAGATATTTGATGTCCTCGTAGAGCCTACCACAATGAACCTTGTGGAGGGAATTTTGTTGTAAAGAGAACAACATAGAAGGTGTTGACTATTGCTACTATTGGCCAAATTTACATAAGGATGCAACACTATACACTAAGAGATGTGACAAATGCTAGAGAATGGGAAATCCCACTAAGTCTAATGAGATTCCATTATAACCTCAATTGGTTATGTAACCTTTTGATAAGTGGGGCTTATATTTTTTTGGCCCTATAGACCTCCATCTCAACAAAAAAGAGTATATCATGGTCTGTACAGATTACCTAACCAAGTGGATAGAGGTAAAAGCATTATCCAAACCAAGACTAGTGAGAAGGTGGCTAAATTCTTGTATGAGAACATCTTTACTAGATATGGAGTCCCAAGGGAGATTGTGATAAACCAGGTACACATTTTACTGCTGATGTGATTGTTGATTTGGTCAGTGAATATGAAATTAGAATATAAAAATCTACACCA
The DNA here is from genome assembly GCA_018340775.1 of Taxus wallichiana var. yunnanensis. Classification (NCBI taxonomy): domain Eukaryota; kingdom Viridiplantae; phylum Streptophyta; class Pinopsida; order Cupressales; family Taxaceae; genus Taxus; species Taxus wallichiana. The sequence goes on from CM031234.1 coordinate 761,352,696, forward strand.
TACCATCCCTAGTCTAATGGCCAAGTGGAGGTTACAAATAGAGAGATATAGAGTCCATATTGATAAAGACTATAACACTCCACATAAGAGACTAGGAAGACATAGGCTTCTAGAAGCAATTTTGGGCATTCAATACAACATGGAAGACCACAAATGGATTCACACCATTTGAACTATTATATGGAAAGACTACCATTTTTTTGCCAATAGAATTTGAGCATAAAACATTGAGAACTACACTTGAGCTGGGAATAGACTTATCAAAGCTCAAGAGATAGAGAATTCTCCAACTCAATGAGTTGGATGAATTAAGAAAGCAAGTAGTTCATAACACAAAGGTAGTGTAAAAACAAAGAATCAAATGGCATGACCAGTATATTAAAACAAGACAGTTCCAAGAAGGTGACTAGGCACTTTTGTTTGACTCAAAATACAAGGATCACATAGGAAGCTCAAAACAAGGTGGCTAGGCCCCTATGAAATTGAGAAGATCTTCCCTAATGGAGTTGTGAAGCTTACTACTATTGATCCTGTGAGATTCAAGTTGTTGGTGAATGGCCACATGTTAAGATTGTATAAAAATCCAATTGATAAAGGCTCATTTATGGAATTGTTCAGAGGAGATCAAAGAAGAATGGAGAAAGAAACATCAAATTAACCTCAGAGGTTGATCCTATTGGCTCACCTTCTGGGATTGTAGAGAATTGATGAGATTTCAGTAGCCTTGGAGCATTCATCTTGCTAAATACTTCAAGGCTAAATAAAAGTGTTGAGATCTACCTTTTTGGGTGATCATCAACATTCTACTAACCCATTTTTTTATAAGTTTTTGTTTTTTTTACAGGTTTTATTGACAAGTGATTACAGGAGAGCATGATCTCCATCACAAGGAGAGAGTGTAATGACCAAGAGTTTAACTTATAGCCACAAGAAATAAGATCATGTTTGTTTGAAGCATCTGAAAAACTCATGGTTACATAAAGGACATCAAGGAAGCATGCACAAGTGGATGATATACAAATAATGATTGACACCCCAACCAATTGGAGTTCCTCTCTAGGAAGCATTTGTTTGTAGTAAGGAGAAGTCAACACAAGTCAAACCCATGTCCACAACATCACATGGAACTTGCATGCAACCAAGACTCCACTTCAATAAAGCATGCACATCAATCATTACAAGCCACAATGAGATAAGTGCATACATTTATTACTTTAATAAATCATGATTAGATTAATTGTATTTAATTATGAGTTATGCCAAGTCATAAATCATGTGACACATTAAAATACCTAACTTTTTAGTTATGATGTGTCCACTTAAGCCCTCCACATAAGCCAACATGTCACATCATTTTTCTTCATGTACTCAATGTTGTCACATCCACTTAATGATTAATCACCCCTAAATGTATTGCTTGTCCCTTTGTAATAAAGTTCAAAGCAATGAAAATCCATCAACACAATTCATTTTTTAAAGTACTTTCAAGGAAAAATTGTGTGGTTGTATATATTGCACCTAGGAGAAGTTGCATATCCACCATGGGAGGTGACCTAATTAGATATGAACCTTCTACATTTTCAACTTCTGAATCATCTTGAGGTTGTGTAGTACTTTGAGAATCATGGCTGGATGTAATACATTAACAAATTTCAAGGCTTTGATGAGGTAGTTGTGGTAGAGTTTGCAAAATACCCTAAATAATGGAGAGAAAAGGTAAAAGGGTTAACAATTAGGGTAAGTGATGAGATTTTAGTAGAGGTCACTAGTTTACTAGCTCAGGAGAGCCATTTCCAGACAAAGCTGACCTAGAAGCAAAAAAGAGAATTTGTAGAAAATGATGAGGAGTTCATCTCAAATGCCAAGGTACTTTTAGAACATCTCTCAAACCTTTATGGGCACAAGCTTGCCAATTTTTCATTCAATATTTTACTTGTGAAGGGAGATATTCAAGGTTAAATACAATGCATTTCAAATTGTTAAATCATTTGAAAAATAATCATCAAGTGAATGTTCCAAATTTCTTTCATGAGATGCTTAAGAAAATGAGAAAAGAGGTTCAGAGGGGTAGGGAAGCCCTGTCACATCACTATCTAATAACCCTAGTGGTCAAGCACACTTTGCAGAGGGAGACACCCTCATATATCATGGGATGAATTTGTGAGAGTGAAAATATTGAAACCTTGTTGGGAAAGAGGAGAAAAAGGAGAAAAACACTAAAATTTCTACTTCACATATGCCAGAAGATTACACCACCCTCTTCCCCACCTCAAGAACCAATAAATTCTGAAAGTCTTCCTTCCACAAAAGAAACCCCTACACCTATTTCACTAGAGAGAATCTTTATTGCTTGAAACTTTATTGAATTTTCCTCCCTAAAACCTCCACTTCCAAAACCAAAAGGAAATCTACTCATTCTTCTCCAAAACAAACTAGGCACTCCTATAGGCTTAGGAAAAAGAGGAAAAAACCTCCAGTTTAAGAAAATCTCAACCCATCTCATTGGATAGTGATTTGGAAGCCATAGAAGAAAATTTGAGCCTGAACCATTGGAAAAAGAGTATAGAGATATTTCTCCCATAGTAACTCAAGAGCCAAAATACCATGAAAACCAATGGAAGGAAAGAAGAAAAATAAATCAGAATGAGGGAATAGTTCATGAAGTAGAGAGTCATGAAGTGAGACAAGTAGAAGAGGAAGTGGAAGGAGGAAATGAACAAGAGAAAATGATTACAGATGATGTCAATGAACAAGTCATTGAGAAAGTTGTTGAACAATCACAAAATGATAGTCTACAAGAAGAAAATGTAGAACCAATGCAACCCAAATATTATTCATGAAATCATAAAGGAACCTAAAAACCATCTTGCAGTGAGATGGGAACACAAACTATGGGGCCCAATATTGAAAATTTGTTGCTGCAAAGGGACGCTTACATTAACAAGCTCAAGAAGAAATGGGAAAAGGAGAAGGAAGACCTTATCTCTAAACATAAGGAGGAAATGGAAGAAAAGACAAATAATATTAGAAGGCTGAAACAAAAACAAGAGGAAATAATGAAGGTAGCATTTGACATGTTGAGTTGTAGACCCCATCAAATGTCTATGCCATATACCTAAAAGAAAAGATGTTGTACCACAAGTTTACTTGCATAAATTCTGATATGATATATGACATTAGATCAAAGGAATTTATTTACTCTATATCAACATAGTACACATGAACTAGAAAATTTATTATGTGAGCTATATTTGCATAATTATGCCCTTCCATATGATAGAGATTGGATCCCAATTATGTATATTGGGGATGTACATGTTAAGGCATTATGTTCTTATCTTTCAAATGAAATGGAAAGAGCTAAGAAAATGGAGGCATATAGACATTTGGAGAAGGTTACACCACTATATATCGAGTTGAGGCAACAACAACAAATGAAATTGCAAGAAATATGACAGGTATATGGAAGTGGATGCAATCAAAACAAAGTGTTGAGAATGAGGATGGAAGCCCACACAAAAGTCAGAACATGATCAAAGAACATGCAGTTCAAGTTATGATGGCATGCAGAGCCAAATGGAATAGAGTTATCACCTACACTCTAAAGGAAAGAAATGCACTCACATCCAAATATACTTCCAATTATGCAGGGTGAACAAGTATATTGAAATAACAAATGAATGTGGGGATGATTGGTTTCCTATAGCTTATCATCCTCCAATATTTCATTTCCCAATTACACCTTGGATAGAAATTTACCAATCAATCAAAGGGTGCAAGAAAGAGTCTGGGATAGATTGAGAGGAGTTATGGATATTTCTTATCAAAAGAGGAAGGAATAGAACACCCATAGATTTCAGGAGAAGAATGCAGTTTCCAAAGAAAAAGATATGAAGCTCTTGAATGAGGACATTCAAGCATGTTTAATTGGGGGTGTGATGAGTTGTATTAATTTATTTCATAACAACTCATCTTTTTTATTTTGATAAGACCATTATAGCCATGTCTATGTATTTCCTAAGTACATTGTTGAACATCACTATTACAACCATGAACTTTTGGCATAATGACTAATTGATATAGTTATATCTAATTGTCTTTATTTTGTGATATTATGTGTGCATTTATTCTTGTTATTCCAATAAATTGTTTGGATGATTATATGTGTTGATGCCACTCTTGGTTGTAAGAATTTTTCATATGCAACAAAGGAACTTGTCCGCAACAACTTGTTCATAACCAAAGAACTTGTCCACAACAACTCATCTACAATATAAGAAATCATTCACAACAAAAAGAACCCACATTTATGAAGATATTTTGAAACATGAAGTGATGGAACTTAAGTCCTTACACACCATTGGAGAAGTAGTTACAACAGAAACATGGAAAATTGAGAAACAAATCAATCTTTGATTTGGTCATTGATTAAGAACTAGTGAAGAACTGATTGTTAGTTGAACACTTGTTGTGTGTTTCAAACATGTGTTGAATCTCTCACTTGTTATGTTGAAGACTCCTTATTGTATTCTTCTTCTTCTCACATGTTGTAAATGATAAGATATAAAGGAAAGGGCTGGTGCCTTGTAATTAAAAAGTGATTCATATTTGGAATTAGAGAAAAGAGTGAATAGAGTTATAAGTGGAATTAGAAAAGAGTAATATTTTTTTGTTCCTAGATGTAATGTTTTATGCAAAATCAATAAAGAAATATGAGTTTGTTATTTAGTTTTTAGTTATAGAGTTAGGAAGGGATTAACACCCAATTTAGGGCCCACTTGAGGTCTACTAAATCCCCTCCATTGTTTCATTTCATGCATATTTTCTTAGGAACAATATTCTCTTTAATCTGCAAATTTTTTTAGTAATAACATTTAGTAATAGTCCATTTTCAAGTCTAAGTTTTATTTTACTTTCAACATTGTTATGTGACAGTTATTTCCTTTCCAACCTCTTAGATCAACTATAATTGTGCATAAAGTACAAGCAATATATTTCAAGTCTACATTCCTTGATTTGACAACTAAATGAATGTTGTAGACTAATGAGACGTAACAACTTTGGGTTTCAATACTTAATTCTATTTGTTCATGAATTTTCAAGGAAAATTTGGATATAATTTATTCTAACAAAATTCTACGCTTTTGAAACTTTCAAAAGTTCAAATCCCTTGTTGAAACCAAGCCTGGTTGAAATATAAAGACACTCCACTCAGATCAAAGGGGAGAATACACCATCAATGAGTTCAACAATTTTTTGGAAATGTATGGAAGTCTTTGTCAAATGGATCCTCCTCACACACTGCAAAAAAATTGTTTTATTGATAAGAAAATTTTTACTATCATGGACATGGTGTGATGTATGATTGATGATGCAGGTTTATAAAAAAAATGGGCTGAAACAACTAAGTGATAGTCTATCTACTAAATAGAATTCCCACTACAAATCTTGATGGGGTAACACCACAAGAAGAATATTCAAGAAATAAGCCATTGATTACACACCTTAGAGTTTTTGGATGTAAATCTAGTATGCACATTACTAAGAAGAAAAGAACTAAACTTGACATGAAATCAAAAAAATTATCTTCTTGGGATACAAGGATGAAGCACTTGGTTATAAAATCATGGATCCATAAAAGAGAAAAGTATACACTAGTAGGGATGTTGATTTCTTTGAGAAGAAAGAAACGGATGTACCTTCCATACACTCACATGATGAAAAATAAGTCCTATAGCGAAAACAGAGAATTGTGAACACCTTGACGATGATAGTGATGATGGTGAATATAAACCACCTACAGGAACCAATAAATGTATGCCTAAGTGGTATATAGCTATGCTACAAGATGTAAAACTGGATAGTGTCCCCGACATATCTACCATTGTAACAAGGACTTATAGTATGGCTCAAAATGAGGTCAATTTTTCCTTAATGAGTAAATTTTTTGAATCTACTAAACCGTCTACGCTTTAATCCTTACAATTGAAACCTTGGAAATATGTTATAGATGTAGAATATAAGTCACTTATGAAGAATACTATATGGAAATTTACAAAGATTCCATCAGGGAAAAGTATGATTGGATGTCGATGGATCTTACAAATGAAAAACAAAGAATATGGTAGAATTGATAAACACAAGGTTAGACTATTTGCTAAGGGATAAGCTCAAAAATAAATCATTGAATATGAGGAGAATTTTTCTCCCACAACTAAGATAAAAAAATTTCATGTTGATTTTGGAGCTCAAACTTGCACCCATCCCAAATAAAGTTGAACTGGGTCATTGAGGCAATAATGGAACCGTATCCTAGTTGTGGGACATTGCGTGCTTGAGAAAGACCTCCGGAGAAGGTCGGTTCCTCTACCTAATTCTACAACTAGTGATACTCCTAATGCTAAAATGGAAATCCTAAGTTAAACATGCCAAGGAACCAAGGATATGAAAAAATGGAAAACTAATAAGGAAGGTGATAACACCAGAAAGAAAGGGGGTGAACACAATCTGCTTTGAGTGAAAATGAAGGAGAATGCATAAAGGAAGGCTAGACACAATTAGAAAAGTAGATGTAAGGGGAATGAGAAAGAACAACAAGCGAAAACATAAACAAAAGGAAAGAACGAAGAGTAAAGTAGGTTAAGGAAGAGTATATCCAAAATATAATGCTTTTATTACTTCTTGAAATGTACAATCTCTTACAATGGCATATGAGGCCAATATCTACATGCAAAGACTAGATCCAAAGGCTTGCAACTAAAAATGCAAAAGAACTAGAACCCTTAACAATACTAGAGGATATAATGTTTCCAACCCTTTATAATGAGAAATGATCTTACATTTATAGAAGAATGAATGAGATAAGAGGAGGAGAAAGGAGGAAAAAATCAGATTTTGAATCTTCAACCACCAATAACCAATAATGAATGCCTACAAATCCACCTACAAATATATCAAATGTACTTCCCCATGACTGTTTGGCATGTAGGAGAAGGAAGGAGGTGAGATTTGAATCAAATCGGGTGGTTGGAGTGATCAGATCCTACATTAATGGTTGGAGGGACGTTTTATTTCTTTTCACCTACCTAGTCCCACCGAAAAATTAAACTTTAGTGATTTGGAGTGTAACCCACATTAGTAGATATCCAACAAGACAAAATTGCTCGGATCTGATCCCTATAACAAGAGTTATGGCGATCTGAAGTTTATAGGTCCAATTGACATGTGGTGCACATATCCTAGCTAGAGGAATCGACTAACTATTCATTTTTTTGTCATTTTTGCCACATGTTAGACACTTTGGTTCATCACAAGGATACGATGCCTTGTTGTCATGCTTTAATAGGTTGCATGTGATACACTCATTCTGATAGGTTTCAACATGGCACAATAATCGCGCAAAATAGGGCACGAATACATGCGAAAGGGGGAAGCGTGGAAGAATAACGCAAAGAGAAGGCATGTAAAAGTAAGGCGCGCAAGAGGAATAGGAACATACTTATAGGAGATAAGTATTTGATGGGGCACAAAAATCTATAAGGTGATGTGTGGTAGCAAGGAAGGGTGCGTGTAAGAATTCTAGGGACTTAACTAATTTTGGGAAGCAAGTCCAAGGTGCGTGCAAAGGGTGCATGAACTTATGGGAAGGTGGATGCACATGGAGTGCACGCGAGGAAAAAATGGAAGAAGATAGAAGAAATAGAAATAAAATGAAGGGAGGAAAAGAGGAAGACAACACATGAGGGTGTGCGTGGAACTATAACCAAGGAAATAGTGCCATAGGGACACCAAGGTACACATAACTCCGTAATATAGGACTTCAGAGCCAGAATGGGGATGTAAGTTGTCAAAATAACCAGGGATTTATTTTAGACAACAATTTTGGTAACTTTTGGGGCCATCTACCTACTAGATGAAGGATATCAATAGCGTGGAGCATTCATTGGGCATGGAATCATCCTGAAAATATGAAATTTGATATGAAACTTGAAGAACACCCCTACTGTCACTTGAAGCATTGTCTGGACTCTTTTCTCAACCAAGCCGAACCTACTAGAAGATAATTGACATCTTGAAAGGAAAAAAAAAAGAGTCTATGCAAGGAGCATGCGAGAAGAAGGAACTATGAACAAGAAAAACAATGTGTGCATAACACACTTGGAGGAATTGAAAATAATCTAATATATACAATGATACAGAAGACTTAATGGAAGGGTTTGAGGTAAATCCGAATGACTCGGGATAATAGCGCACCTTCATTAAAGTGAGACAACTTAAAAGAGTTAACCTCATTACACAAACCGATGATGTATGGGCTACTCCAAAGTGCATAGAACTTTGAATGACAACCCATTTAGCTCTTTTAGCATCCCACTTTAGCACTAAGTCACCAAATTTGAAAGCTTGAGGCCTAGCCTTTCTTGTCATACCACTTCTTTTTTTATTGTTGTTGTTGTTCTAGCTTGATTATGGTCGATTTTCTTAATTCTTCTAGTCTAATCAGCTCTTCCATTCTAATTTATCTATGATCCTTTCCCTAAAACTCCAATTGTTGGGAAATCTCTCATGAAGGAAACTCAAAAGATAAAAGAATTCAAGATTCCATTCCATAAACAAGTTAATATCCAGTGAATTACCTATTGCCTTCTTAATCATGATTTTGTCTTCCCATAGCGCACACAAGACCTTTGTGTGCCACTGCCTCTGGTTAACATTCATTGTCCACTTTAAGATTCTCGTGTCGTTCTTGTTTGTTGACTCTACTAAGCCATTTCCTTGAGGGTAGTAGTTGAAAGAGGTATTCAAGAAGATTCCAAGGATTAACACCCAATCATAAATTTTAGTACCAAGGAAGGATTTTACATTATCATAGATAATGGTTTGAGGAATGTCAAACCTAGTTATAATACCTTCAAGAAAGTCAAGGATGACTGAATCGGTTTATTCCTTCAAAGATGATGGATTATATTGATCTCGGTGAAGTAGTCCATATCCGTCAACACTCATCTATGCCCAACACTCAAAATACGATTCATCATTCCTATGAAAACAAGACTCCATTGTGAAAAAGGCTGATATGTTTGGATTAGTTGGAGGGGAAGCACTGTTAGTTTCTTCTTTCCTACAAAAAAAGTGCATTATTTGCATTTCATGACCAACTTGTGCACATCTGCAAATAGGGTAGGCCAAAAGTATATTGTCTTGATGATCTTCATTCTTGTTGCCTTGGCAAAGAAGTCTCCTCCATAAAATCCACAGTGAAATTATACTAACAATTTTTCAATTTTCATGCCATCAATACATCTTAGTAGCATGCCATCAATGTTTCTTTTAAAGAGAACACCATTAATCAATGCATATGGAATAGATTACAGCCTCAGATGTCATCTCTTCACATTTTTCGGACTAGGAGGATATGCGCTAGCAAATAGTAATGTGATCATTTCCTTCATCTAATTGTGTGCACCAGATCTTTAATTTTTTCAGCCTTGGCATATGGGAGTTCTTCATCTAGGAATAATAAAGTCTCATGATCATTCTACACATCCTCAACAAGATTTTTACAAAGCATGCTACCTCTAACCAGATTTGTGGCTTTGATAGTCATATCATAATCCTTGATTTTAGCCAAACATCTTTATCTCTTCTCACCGAATTCTACTCCCATAATGAAGTCTCTCACACTTGAATGTGAGATGAGCACTTTAACATGATTTTTGGCGAGCATGATTTTAATTTTTAAGCGTGCATTATGGCGAGACCTTTTTTTTGTGTGACTGTATTTCAATTCATAATCCTCTAGTGTTAGACTGAAGAAATCCACTGGCTGTTCTAGTCCTTGTTCATTTTCTTGTGTTAAGAGAGCAACAAAACTCGCATCAGCTCTCTAGGCATAAAGGATGAAGTCTTTGGAATAATTCAAATTGATGAGTGTTGGCACGTAAGAAATATCTTTCTTGATTTTGTTGAAGCTCTCTTTTCCTTCTATTATCGATCCGAAGACTACATATTGCTTGAGCATGAGGGTGATGGGCCTTACCAATCTTACAAAGTTAGGAATAAACCTCCTAACAAAATTGATTTTACCTAGGAAAGACTACAAGGATTTCTTATGCGCCAGTAGGGAGAGAGAAAGGATGACATAAGTGTAATCAAGATCAATAGCAATACCATCCTTAGAGACAACATGAACTAAGAGATTTCCCTGTGCCACTACAAAGTTACACTTCGTGGGGTTAAGAGACACCCAAAATCCTCTACATTTCTCAATTACTTTTTCTAGGTGTGCCTTATGATCCAATCTTTGTTTAAATATTAAAATTATGTCATCCAAGTAGACTAGGATGAAATCATTGATATATCCTTTGAAGGCAATGTCCATGGCCTCGCCGAAATGTTATCCCTACATTTGAGAGACAAAAGGGCATTTTCTGATATGCATATGCCCACCATTTGGTTATAAACAATGTTTTGAATTGATCCTCTTCCTTGTCCATGATTTTGTTAAAACCAAATACCCATGCAAAGATGATCCTTCAAGGTCAGTCTTATTCAAATCTTTTAAATCTATGTAGAGTCCGATTTCACTATTCTTCTTGTGTAATGGAACAATATTTTCGACCTAAGTAGAGTACTTGATGGGGAATATTATCTTCACCTCAATGAGTTTAGATAAATATTTTCTCATGAGAGGTTCTATCTTTGGATTGATTGGTCTCTGCTTTTTTCTCGATGGGCTTGATACTAGATCAAGGTCAATGGAGTTTTGAGAAACACTCAAATCAAATCCTTTGAGGTATTCATACTCCCATGAGGATATATCACTATATTTTTGACAGAGAGAAATGAATGCTTGATTTTATTCATGCACCTAATCCTTACTTAGTAAAGTGCAACTCCTTGTCATGTGCAAGAGTGATAGGAATACAATATTATTGCACCACACAAATATTCTTTTCTTCACCCTTGAATACATCATCAAAGAAAAATATTTTTTATAAGGTCACCAACCCTTTAGGCAAAATTTTTTTCTTCAATTGGATCACTTGGTCACCATAGTTATCATGCAAGTCTACTTGTATGCTTGAAGAGAACTCAGCTTCATTCTGAAAGAATTGAAAAATTTGTGCATCATTGTTAAACACCTTCCATCTAGTATTGTTGTCTAGGATAGATGGCCTAATCACCATTTTTACATGTTGTGTGTTTTCTTTAATAAAGTCCTCAATAGGTGAAACTTGTGAACCAATCGTGACCATCTGATCTTCTTATTTTTTCATCTTTCTTGGCACCACATGTGGATTCAAAGCATTAAATCTCTCAAAAAGGTCCCAAAATATGCTTATAAGCTTTAAGAATTTTATTCTTTGTCACACACTTATTTTTGACCTAGTGGATGACCAATTCTGTGTCCCCAAAATCTATAGTGCCTTTACATTTTTCTTCTCAACAATAAAAAGACAAGGCACCAACACTTTGTACTCGCCACGTTGTTGGAGAAAGTAAATTGTAAATTTGTGTGTGAAGAAGAAATTTTCATCCCTAGGAGAAATGAGAACAACACTTGCTCTTGCACCATTTCTACTTCCGTAAACATCAAAGTAAAATTTCCACATACTAGAATTTTCTTCATTTTGCTTGAGTGCGCGCAAGAACAATGCTTTGTCTTCAAAGATGAAATAAGTGCCAAGCCCATTTTCAAAGGTTTTAAGCTCTTCAACATATGGATAAAATTTTTGATGCCTCTCTAGCCCATTCATCTAGCAATAAATTAGGCATAGGATGAGGAATAGGTTATTCTTCGAAACTCCAACTTGTTCTTGACCTTCTTGGATTAAGATATTGGCTTGGAGAGGATGGGTCATATGAATCAACATGATAGGAAAATATTGGCTCAGCGTGTATGGTGAACCGAGTACCATAACTTGTTCTTAGAACATATGATACCAATTAGAGGACAAGTAACCATGTACTTTAGCACTCAAGCCCTTGACAAACACAAGGCAAATGAAGTAGATAACTCAATGATTGACAAATCTTGAGTTATTATGAGGCTTTGAAATGCGTGGAGGGTTAACTCAAGATCCTTTATGATTCCTAGAGTGGTGAAAGTTGAGCCATCAAGTTGAAATACTCCTTTGGACATAAGGGTTTACTTAAGGCCTAGGACATCAACAATTTCCTTTAGCATAACAGAAGTACCAGTGCCTAAGTCAATCATGTAATTATGGACAAGATGTTTTCCTATGATCAAGGACATATAAAAGGGTGAGGTTTTTTACAACCTTACTTACTTCATTATCCTTTGCTTAAAAAATATTAACAATGACATGAGACTTTTGAATAACAAGATTAGTGTGCAAAAGCTACGCGAGCTTCATGCGATAAGTTGCATTGAGATGGAATAGTTAGGGTATCCCACAGTGTGACATTTAAATTAGTATTTTTAATATAGTTTGTAATGTTGAATGGAAGTCCCATTGATTTTTGAATTTGAGGCACAACAACATCTCTTCATTATTATTCAAGTGTAGAGGTAGAGACTTTAGCTTGCACAGAGGCTTGACCTACCAAAGCAAGGGCACACTCTACTACTGTAGCCGCATTGCATGGAACCTTGTGTGTAGGAACTTTTACACCATGAGTGTTATGTTGATGATTTGTATCTCTTTTATTTTGAGGATCAAACTTTGTTTCAGAACTGCTTTCCTTCTAGACTCAAGCATTATTTTCTTGTACCTTGTGTTATCGCAACTTTGTGCACTTGGCCTATTTGGACAATCCGTAGCTTGATTGAGTTCACAGAATTCTTCAAAGACTAAAGAACATAAGGTTAGCCTCGAAACAACTTCTATAATTTCTTGATTTTTAGGTTCACGCATGCTAGCGAAGTTTCACAATTAGAAGTGTCTTGAATCATGTAAACCTATGTGCACGTAGCATTAGTGCAAAGATTCTCGACCGTGAGGCATATTGCAAGGAAAGCACCATTTTGACTCTTGAGCCATATTGTTATGAACTGGAACTAGTGTTTGGATTTTGTTGGGCACTATAAGAGGTTGTGAAAGAGGAACAACTTACAAGGGAAGGTGCGCATTAACATGCCATCTATAATTTTATTGATCTCACCATAACTTTGATTTGCATATTGATTTGTGAAGGGTTGATGGCCTTGGTTATATCCCTGATTGGAATTATTTCTAAAGGATTGAACATTTTGCTTCTGTAAAGATATGACCTTATTAGACAAGTTCCTAATCAAGGATTTCATTTCTTCATCTTCCTTTTGATGCACTAGAGAATAGGATGTGGATGCAGATGCTTGAGTGCTCTGCTCAGAATAATAGGGGCAACAAAATGTTGGGGCGGTTGAGGGATTTCTAGGAATACATATGTGGGTGGTCTACAGGATAACCTTCTCACCGGATGAGACTATTTCTTCCCTTATTGCAATATTGTAAGCAATAAGTAAGGTTCTACCCCACATGGAATGAATCATGACAAATATGTCACCGGGTCAAAGCATATAAGTGTTTCCCACATGGTGGCCAAAAATATTTTAAAATACTTTAAAAACTTTAAAAATCGTGGTAAATTTTGGATGCCCTGCACCTTGGTATTTATAATCTCTTAAAAATACATGTTTGGTCATTTTATGTGTTTGGTCATGTTTTGGTTATCAGATATTTTTTTTCAAAGTATTAAAACTGCAAAAGGTGGTACATAGTTATATGATTTGACCTCACTATTCAAAGCCCTTAGATAATAGAAGAAAGCATGTTGGGCTGTAGGCCTTACCAATTGAGGGATTATACCAATTGAGGGATTATGTCTCAAGTCTTACAAACCCGATATTAAATCTAATCATCTACTCATTGGACACTCTTTTAGTTGTCATCATTTTCTCCACTAATGATAGGTGATCTGATTTATCTTCAAAATAGTTGCAAAGAGTCATTTAAAGCTCATTCCAGTTGGAAATGGATGCAAGTCTTAGGAATTTGTACCACTAAAGCATTTTTCCCTTGAGTAAAGTCGTAAGCAACCTAACTACTACATCATCATGTGTGACCAAATAGATAGAGCACACATTGGCTACATCTTGGATATGCTCAACAGGGGTGACTTGATTCTCACCAGTGAAGTATGGAATACTTTTGAGTGTGGTTTTGGCATATCATGTTGTGCATTCGTAAGGAGATGACTTCGCAATGAATTTGGTAAATTTTATTGGAGGTGGAGGATCTCCAATGAAAAATTTCACAAGAGGCCTACCGAGAGGAGGAGTGGAAAGTACACAATGCACCTTTGGAGATGAAGATGTGTGCCGGTGTTTTGCCATGTATTATTCTTGGAGAAAGATGGAGGTACTCAAAAGACTCTTCAACTATTATGGTAGGTTTGGTATGCACTCTTCTCATAAGAAAGGTGTGTGGACTTTTAAAAATAGTATATCCGAGAGTTGAGTCATGAGATGTCTTAAAAAAAGACTCAATGCTAGAAATCGTTAAGTCACACACCAAAAATTAGCAATGATGAAATTTAATATTTCAATGTTGGTCCCACCAAGCATGCCGAAAAATGTTGGAGCTCAAACTTGTACCCGCTCCAAATTAGGTTGAATCGGATCATTGTGGAAATAGTGGGACTGTCTCCAAGTTGTGCGACCTTGCACACTTGAGATAGACCTCTGAGAAGGTCATTTCCTCTACTTACTTCTAATCCTAATGCTGAAATGGAAATCCTAAGCTAAACATGCCAAGGGACTAGGGATAGAAGGATATGCAAAAAAATAATAATCTAAGGGAGGTAATAACACCAAAAATAAAGGGGGGTGAACATGATCTGTTTTGAGTGAAAACGAATGAGAATGCACAGAGAGGAAGGCTAAACATGCATATCACGAGACTAGAACGTAATCATAAAATTTATTTCATGAGGCACAATCAAAAAAGGAGATGCAAGGGACGTGAGAAAGCATAACAAGCACACAACGTAAAGGAAAGGAAAGAAAGAAGAATAAAATAGGTTAAGGTAGAGGATAACCACAAAACAATGCTTCTATTACTTCCAAAATGCACAATCTATTACAATGGCGTATGAGGCTGATATCCACATGCAAAGACTAGATCTAAAGGCTTAAAACTCAAAATGTAAAAGAACTAGAACCTTAGAAATACTAGAGGATCCAATGTGTCCAACCCTTTATAATGAGAAATTATTTTAAATTTATAGAAGAATGAATGAGAGAAGAGGAGGAGAAAGGAGGGAAAAATTGGATTTTGAATCTTCAACCACCAATAACCAACAATGAATGCCTATAAATACACCTACAAATCTATCAAATGTACTTCCCCATGACTATTTGGCATGTAGGAGAAGGAAGGAGGTGATATTTGAATCAAATCGGGTGGTTGGAGTGATAAGATCATGCATTAATGGATGCATGGATGTTTTCCGATTTTCACCTAGTCCCACTAAAATTAAACTTGAGTGATCTTGAGTGTGTATCCCACATCAAAAAGTATCCAACACGATAAAAAAGTACCCAAATCTAATCAGCACAACAATATTTATGGCGATTTGAAGTCTGCAGGTTGAATTGACATGTGGTTTACACATACCGGCTTGAGGAGTCTCGCTTTGCTTCTTCATTTGTTTTATCATTTCTACCACATGTCATGCACTTTGGTACATCACAAGGTTTCGGTGCCTGTTAGAGAACTTTAATAGGTTTTATGTGATATGTTAGGTTGTGGAGCCTATTTTCATGTGAGGAAGTGTTGAAGACTATACACTAAGAGTATTGTACACTTTCCACAATTGTCTCACCTTAAAACGTGCCTGATATACTTGGAAACGTGCTTTTCTCATATGGGCAGGATTTTTGACCCATATGTTTATGGGACAGTTTTGGCCCATGGTTTTGTAAAAATGCTTAAGCAGTTGTCTATTTATATGGTTTTGTGCATATGGTAGGTATAATGTAATATTGCAGATGCGTTTTGAATTCGGGTGTGAATTCTCAGAGAGTTTGTTGAGGCTCCAAACAGATATGGGTATTGTATTGAGAGAGCAAAGGTGGCTTGTAATAAAATATGTGCAAGTGATTCTTGGTGGACATAGCCCAAATTGGGTGAACCACGTTAAATACTATCTCTTTGTGTTGTGTTATTCTATTCTCCACTTTTATTTGAGATCTGTAATAGTTTCTGCATATTAGTTTCTATTGTTGTGATTCTGTGAGGGATTATTCCACATATTTTATCCCTTATTTCCTAACATGATACACTCATTCGATAGGATTTCACATGGCACCGTAACTAGCACAAAATGGGGCATGGATGTGCACGAAATGGAGAAGCGCAGAAGAAGGAAAAGAGAAGGCGTGAAAAAGAAATATGCTTGAGAGGAATAAGAACATAATTATAGGAGATAAGTATGTAGATGGGGTATGATCATCTATAAGGCAATGCATGACAATGAGGAAGGGGACGCACAAGAATGTGAGGGATTTAAAAAAATTGGGACGTAATTCCAAGGCACGTGTGAAGGGTACATGAACTATTGGGAAGAAGGTGGATGCGTATGGAGTGCACGCGGGAAAAAATTTAAGTAGATAGAAGAAAGAGAAGGAAAATGAAGGAATTATAAGATAAATACAAGTGTGTGAGGTGCACATAGAATCAGTAATTAAGGAAATAGTCCCATGGGGACAACCAAGGTGCACGCAACCTGCAATATAGGACTTGAGCCGAATGGGGATTTAAGTTGTCAAAATAACTAGTAGAGTTATTTTAGAAAACATTAATATTTTCTCTAGTTACACAATTTAGTTTGAAAATCCACCAAATATATGTGAAAAGCTCCTTTCTTAATGGAAACTTACAAGATGAAGTTTAAACGACTCAAACATAAGGTTTTTTCATGCTAGGTAAAGAGGAAAAGGTATATAAACTTATATAATCACTATATGGTCTAAAGTAATCTCCTAGAGCATGGTACAAAAACTTAGTGAGCATCTCATACATCATGGATTAAAAAGGAGTATGTATGATCCTAATATCCATCTCTAAAAGTAAGGGGCAAATATTGATTGTTGTAGTATATGTAAATGATTTATTAATCCAAAAATATAGGTCAAACTTTTAAATAACTTCATACCCCTATAGGCTATTAGTATTTGCTAAAAAAATAAGTTGTTTTAAATAAATCAAACCTAAAAGTAGATGCACAGTAAAATGAAAAACACAGTGCACACAAGGTTGATGATGGAGTTTGACAATATCCTACATCTCTGTGTTCGTAATTGAACCAATTCCACTAGTTAAAACTTACAAGTACATATAGTTTCTTATAATAAAAATCTAATTGAATTTTTTAAACTTTCCAAAAACAACATTCCAAATCATTGATGGATCATCGATGGTATTTCGGGGACCAAACTCCACCTTCCTGTAGTACCTACAAGTTGTGGTACAAACGACCTATTGGGTAGTTTTAAATAAGTCCCAAAAATAATGATGTGCCTATATAATATAGGTCTTTACTCCCTTACAATTATTGCATATAAATAGGTCTTACTCATAAAAATAATGACTTTTTAATAAGGCCTTACAAAGCTTTAATTCCCCTCTATGCCTTTGAATGGACTTAAAAACTCTTTAATTAATCCTCGTGCTCCTTTTGAAAAGGATTTCTTATTGCCTTTGTTGGTTTTTGTGAGGAGTAGGAGAGGGCCTTTTATAGGCCTCGATGCACTCCAAGGTATATGATAAATAACGTATCCTCCAAGTATTACCTCAACCAACTCATTGGCTGAGTTATTTGGGTTATTCATATTTGAGGGAGGAGGTTACGTGGTCGAGTCCTCTACCCCGCCTTATTATTTTCACCATTGTTGTTTGGTTTCTGCATGGGCCTCGTTGTGATTTCCTTCACCTTGGGCTCTTCACTAACCCATCCATGTCCCCACTATGTGGCTATTGACCCCTCCATGCCTTGCTACTTCCTACCACATCTACGTGCTGCCATGCCAAGCAACCCCTACATCTTTGTTTGGATTCGTCGAGCCACGAGTCTTTTTTTGATGATTTGGGGTGTAAGGAATTATCCCACATCTCGTGGGGAAGAGATAAACCAATCCTTTTAAGGCTTTCCACCACCCAATGTACACGTGGTTTGGGCCACGTAACATGTGCTTTTTCCGACCAACATGATATGAGTATCTCACCGAACTAAATGGCCAACTCACCCGTGAATAAATTGAACTCATCCCTTGAGATCACTTTATAGCTCGTCCTTGCTCGATTGAGCTATATATATCTCGCCCTTAATGTGATGTAATATGACTTGGTAAATAACTTGGTTGTTCAATGAATGGATCGATCAATTTGGTTGACTAGTGGATAAGTGGTAGCACGAGGACCCACCACGTGGAAAAAGTTTTTCTCTCGATCGTTGACAAAGAATCATGTGTCGAAGATTGGAGGAATGAAACTTTGATCTATGCTTATTGCCTTCACTTGATTTTCATATTTCCGTATTGTAGTGACTCACCAATTGTCTTGGTCCCATCCTAGCATTGAAATTTTTGACTAGCTACCATTTCCACGTATGGACTCTATTTTCGCATTTAGATAGTCACCGGAAACCTCTTGGAGTGATCTTCCATACTATAGTGATCCTGGGAGATTTAGGAAACATTTTTCCTCCATACTATTCTCTGGATAATTTATTTATGAATGGCAGATTAGTGAGGATGATTGAGTCAAAAAATAAATATGTAACATGATCATTTTACATGACCAGTCTCGGATTCTACATTATTGTCTTGGACTTGAAGTTTGGAAAAGAGAGAATCACATATTTGTATCACAGTTGAAATATACCAAGAAAATTATTGATAAATTCAAAATTATGGATTGTAAACCAATTTCGACACCTATGGAGACAATACTTAAGTTGTCTTGACTATATCCATCACCACAAGTAAATACAACTCTCTATCGGCAAATGATCGAATTTCATCTACTTGACTTACACTAGTCTAGATATCATATATGCGATCAACTATCTTTCATGGTTCATGTAAGAAGCCAAGTTCGTCACTTGAATGCAAAAAAATGGGTAATGAGGTACATCGAGTAACTATGGACAATGGCCTAGAATACAAGAAGAATGATAAATTATTGACGGGATATTTAGATTTAGATCATGTAGGGAACATCAATGATATGAAATCCACTTAATTAGGATTTTTATTCTTTTTGGGATCCGGAGGGATATCATGGGGGAGTAAGATGAAAACTTGTGTTTCTAGATCCTCTGGAGAATTATAATATCATGGAAATGTGGAGATATATGTGAAGTGATATGACCCCGACATATACTTGAAGGATTGGGAATATCACATAAAGATCCTCCTATCCTACATGTTGATAACAAATGAGTAGCAAAACTTGTTTGGAAACCAATTTTTCATGAGTGCACTAAACACATTGAGGTGAAAATACATTTCATTTATGAATATGTTCAAAACAACAACATCTAGCTCAAGTATTTCTTGATAGATATGCATCGTATAAATGTCTTTACAAAGTTACTTTATCAAGAAAAATTTGAGTGATTTACTGAAATTTATCTCCTCTTCACTTGAGACCATGCTGAATTAAGGGGGGGATGTTAGAAATAAAACTTAGCTTAATTCATATTTAGTTTATATTTGATTAATGCAAGAAGTTAAAGTATTTAATTTTTTACTGTAACTTAAGTTACTAGGTGATAGTTGTCATTAGTTGTTAGTGATAGTTTTCTATCCCTATGTTTATAGGAAGTTTCAATTTTTTTGTACCCAAATGATCTTTGGTAGTAGCTTCTAGCAGGTTAGGGGAAATATGTTTTTTGGGAATATAGCCTAGTTTAGGTTGATTCAATCCATTTTACATGGACTAGATATAAATTGTGCAATGCCTATATACATTGTAACTCTCTCCATTATTTATAATGTCATTTTTCTTAGATTAATAAAATTACACAGTGTGTCATCCTGTTTCCACAATTATAGGTATTCCTTTTCAATTAAGAAAATGATGACATATAATATGTTAATATTACTCAAAAAAGGATTTCATGCCAAGAAAACATGTTTAATTTAGTGTATGTGTGAAATTGACAATCTATGTAGTTGTAGATGATTACATGCTAAATTATTAGCAAACATTATAATTTGTAAAATCTTTGTTAGTAAATATATATGTAATTCATTAAAATATATTATTTACTTGTATTAATTTGAAGAAACCATTAAAATTTTATTTTAATTAATTTAATTTATAGCCTCATGAAAGATTTAAATTGTCAACACATTGTGTTTTGATAGGCACCAATAATTTCAAATTCTAGGATTGGTTGGAAGAAATTAAACATTTTTTTCCTTGCATTCGGTATTCTTTTTCAATTAATAAAATGATGATTTATTATGTACTAAGATTACTCAACAAATAATTTCATGTCAAGCAAGCATGTTTAACTTGGAATTGGAAGTAGGCATAGAATTGGGACTGTTTGTATGCCATTTTTCATGATTTTAGTTGTATATGACCCATAACAAATGTAGACATCCATAGACAATTAAAATATAATAAATTAGTAAATCGTATAATTTGTTAAATATTAATTATTAAATATATATGTAATTTTTAGAAATATATAACATATTTCTATTAATGTGAAGAAACCTTGAAAATTCATATATAAACTTTTGAGCTTACAAACCACATAAAAGAACTAAACCTCAACTATTTTTTTGACAGGCTCTAAGAATTTGAAATTCTAGGTTTGGTTGGAATAAAAAAGTTCTTGCATTGGGTATTATTTTTCAATTAATAAAATTATGATTCAATATATCCTAAGCTTACTAAAAATATCTTGTGGATTCTCGATACCATTATCCATGACTAACGATTCAATCCATTTTCAAGATAATAAAGGAATGAACAATTACTACTATGTTCCCTTTCTTTGTTGTGACACCCGATTAATCGAGATAATTGACCCTAAGATGGACCAATGCTCAGTGCTATATTTCAAGGGGGTGAAGAGGGACCTTATTTTTCCTTCAACAACTTCAAAATACCTTCAAATGATGTGTTCAAAATCATATAATGGACATAACTTGTTGGACATAGAGAGAAACCTATTTTTAAGGAATTTATTCAAGGGATAGGACCTTTCTTGTGTATTTTTCTTATTTCTTGAGGTTAATAATGTATTAGGGGTTCTTATGAACCTATCCAACATGTTATCAACCCTATATAAACTCAAATTTGGCCTTGGTACATGATAGTTCACTATTGACCAAAATTGGTTTCTAGGAGACAATTTTACATTGAATTTGAACAAAAAAATGAAGGAATTAACCTAATCCAATCACTTCAAAACTTGGTACTAATAATTTTGGGTACCTTTATATAATTCTAGAGTTATTGAAATCCTCTAGAAAGGCTTAAAATGCAAATGGTGCATGAAAGTTCACTATTGACCAAAACTAGTTCCTATGAGACAATTTTGTACTGACTTTAAATAAGAAAATGGAGGAGCTACATGTTATTGCTAAAATTTTAACACCCCCTTTTTCTTTTTTCAAAATAAGCATAACATTCGTATCATTACTTTCTTTCCTTTACATTCATATAAATCTTGTGGGGGCACTAGGTATTTATTACATTATTTAATTGTTGACACTGAGTGGTTTCGTGGCATTCTTTAAAAATTTTGGCTATCATCATTAATTTGATATAAATATACATTGTCATCTTGATTGTCAATATCAATGGTGAATGGTTATCATGGAGATAAAATTTCATTTCATGGTTTTATTATTCGGGTTCCAGGCTCACATTCTGATCTTTTTGGTCTTTCCATTCTAGAAATGATTAGCGAAACAATGATGATCGAAATGAATGTTTTGGATTGATTAGAAGACTACTTCATTGCATTCCTTTATTGTGAATACCTTGTCTACATTAAGAAAAAATTTCAAGAATATAATGAATTACTTATGTTATGTTGAGATATAGTTAAGATTATTGTCTTGCATACATTTTGGATGAACTATATATTTTATATGAGCTCGAATAATGTGTGGGATAAGGTATAAGGTTTTTGGCTTAAATTAAATCAGATTGAATTTTAGCCAAACCACCATTTGCAACTCCGAGTCCCAAGGTATGAGGTGGCAACAATTAGTGGGTGAGTAATGGTGATGAAGTTAATGGCATTCAATGTGGGTGTATGATCATCGAACAAGGTGAGGTTGTTGGTTTTGGGATCATTCTATTTTTGCACAAACAATTTGGAGCTCGAAGGTTTTTGGCCTTTTGCAAAGTGGTCTTGGTTTTGGATCTCTACGTGTCTACTAGTAGCATGTATGAGCTTTCACTCGGACAGGTTGTGTTTAGTTCTAATTAGGTCTGGGTTTAGAGATTTTTTTGGAAACAATATGGACATAAGTTATTCAATTTTTCCTGCAATTTTTTTTAGTTATCCAACTCAGTTGGACAATTCACATACCCATTTTTTTGAGACTTGCATGCAAAATATATACATCCTCTGCAATAATAATACTTTATTGAGATTATTATCAATATCTTGAAATAAGTATAAGTTTTTGGGTTTCATTGCATGAGCAGCTATGTGCTTTCCTGTGAAAATTTTGAGCTCATTAAGTTGGAATTTACGTTATGAGTTACATTTTTTTGGGAAATGTATGCATAATATTATATGGGTATCACTATTGTTTGAAATAAAATACTTTTTTACACTCTTCACAAAGCATGCTTGATTATCATTTCAAATGAGTCATATAAATGAGAAAACATTTTTTTCTCGAGTTACAATGACTTATTTATGAAATACTCATTTGGGTATTTCAAAGATGATTTAGTATGAACAATATATCACTTTTTTTGGATTTTGGGTGAAGGAATTTTTTTGTTTGAATGGAAAGAGACATTTTTCACTCATCTAGGTCTAATAGTATTCAATGGTCGATTTAAAATCAAATGTTGATAAAGAAATGTTTGAAATCCCCTATGAATTCATTTATGAGTGGTTTAATTATTTTTCAAGTTCCTTGTATATTTTAATGAAGACATCAAATGCATGAATTCATTTAATTAAGGTGTTGATATAGTTGATAATGATAAACTATTGATATTTTGGCTTCGCAAATAGTGGTGAAATAAAGCTATAGAGCATTGTGATTTGGTTGATTTATTACTTGAGCATGCATATTTTGGGAATTTATGACTTCAAGGAATTATGGTTTGAAATTTTTAAAAAATGCATACATGTGAATAAGTTTTATATAGTGATAAGTTTATCATTCGACTTATTTTTGAAGTTTGTGGAAAGGACATAAATAAATTGAAGTGAAATTACAATATATACTTTTATCAGTCAAAAGGCTCACCTGTACATGCATTTTTATGGATTTTTCATTTCAATATTTAGTACAAAAGCTCAAAATAATACAGGCATGTGTTACATTTCATATAAAAATGATATCTTGGCACTAGGCAGTTTCATAACTTGGAAAAAGTGGCATAAATCAAATTAAGATGACTTTGTAGAAAAATAAAAACATGTTTTATTTCAAAATTATATGTCATCTTTTATTGACTTTCATTTATGAGAAGTTAAATGAAATTTGCATGCTTTAAGACCTTTCGTGACTATTTTTGTCTTTTCAACATTTCATCATGTCAGGATGGGATGGTTGGGGTTATAGAGGGTCCAAGTCACATCATTCATGAGGTAAAAATAGTTTTCATGGTCAATCATGGAAGAGGGGTTCACCTAGGGGTGGCCGAAGGGGAACTAGTACGCTTCGGGAGGTAGACCCTTTATTAGGCATGGCCCCACACATGTATTTGTTCATTTTGATGCCAATGAGCCTTGTCTTCATGAATTTATTCAAGTAATTGAGTATTATACATGCAATCCACCTTCTCATAGTGTTCATAACCCTCCCTTGCATAACCTTGAACACGCACACGCTGAAAATAACATGGTCTCCTCTAATAGACATTTTGAATCTGCTCCTTGTGTACCTCCTCAACCCCACAATACCAGTCAATTTTGCATTGCTCTTTCTTAGAGAGAATCAAACCACACCTTCTGATGAGTCCTTACATACCTCTAATCATGTTAGGTCCTCTTTCGGTGTGCCTAAGGTGGCAGGTATAATAAAAAGAGTGAAATTGGAAGTGGAAGAGGAATCTAGTATTATCACTCACACCTTACTTCCTGTGGAGCCATATGATTATGTAGAGATGGTGAATGATGAAGGAATGCCATTATTAGAATTGATAAGAGATCACTAAATATGATGCTTTGATTTGATAAAAATTGATTGAGATACATTTGGCACTTTACATACATTTCACATTTTGGATAACATACTTTATATTTTGAGGAAGATTTGAATGACTTACTAATGAAAATATTATATATATATATGAATGGTTATGGATATTTTATTTGCTATTATATCATGATGATGTGTTAGCTATTAAAAGGATGAATGCTTCATATGGATTGTGTTTACATTTATTTAGTGTATGCAATACTTAGTGGGCCCCTGTTTTGATAATTCTTACCACACACACACACACATATATAAAGTGAAAATTTAAAGCCCATGTCCTTATTTAAATTATATGGTTCACTTAAGTTATAAAGTGAAGTCTTATTATTATAAACTTTAAAACATTATTTTAAATCATTTAAAATAAATCAATCGGTTATAACCAATTCTGCTCATGAGGATGTTATAAAAGGACATGGAGGATTCAAAACAAAGGGATAAAAATCAGGTATTTTGTAGCTATTTGAAAGTTATATCATTCTAAAATTATTTTTGTGCAATGCATTTCGAGGCAAGTGATCTTACAGGAGTTATGATGGCATTGTTTTGAGGTTTGAGTGAGAATTTTGAATACAACAGGTATATCCATATTTAATATCATTATTTTGATTATCGATTAACTATTTTGTATTCTTATCTAACTGATTGCATATTTGTTTGTATATCTAGAGAAAAATTGATGATATCTTCACTTCATCTCAAATGAATGTAATCTGTAGCCATGTTAGCTTTGATATTTGATCATGACCTTGTCAAGACATTATTTTAGTGATCATTCTACTTCATTTCATTAATGAAAAATCTGTTCTCTTCATCATTTCTATATCATTTCTCATTTTGTTAATTGTGTAAATATGTCTATATGTTGATACTTTGATTTCTTTGTTTCTTTGCTTGATGTTTGTTTTATTTTCAAGATCATTATAATATTGGGAATAATTGTAAAGAAGAGATTATAAAATATCACTTAGTTTTCACCTTTTCAAGAGGTTACCTAATTGATAGGTTTCACTCTATCGGATAAAGGTTGATAATATTTATTGTGATTCAGAAAATTAATTTTGATATACGAGTGATCAGTTTGGAATTAAAAGATATTGAGTTTAAGGATAAATATTTTATCATTCTCATTAATCTCTTGGTGGTCTTGTTGTGTTGTGTTGATTTTTTGATGTTTTTTATTTGTCTTTTGTTGATGTATGTACATTCTTATTGCTGCTAGAAATAGAAACTTCCCAGATCTTAGGTTGAATCACTATTTATCCTATGTTAAACTACCCACACTTAAGTCAATTCTTAAGTACAATCATGATTAAGCCTGGTCGATTATGTCTCGACCTTTTGAGATAGATGAAAGGGTTGATTGGTTGTCGATATATTTTTATCGACAAAACTACCCTAATACAATAACTTCCAAACTTGTTAATAATAATATTGGGTACCTCTATATCATTATGGATTATTTGGAATCCTTTATAAAGTCTTCAAATGCAAATGGTGCATGACAATTCACTATTGACCAAAATTGGTTCATAAATGGTAGTTTTGCACTTTAAACATGAAACCGAAGGACTTAACCTATTAAAATAACTTAAAAAATTGGTAATAATAATATTTGGTACCTTTATATAATTATATATTTGGCGGCATCCTCTATAATGGATTCACATTCAAATGGTGCATGATAGTCTTGAAAGGGGTCTAAAATTGTCTAAAAACTAAGTTTAGGCTTTTAGCTTGACCTCAAGACCTTAAAATGACGTGTTAATGCATGTGGAGGAACTATAACCACGTTCTCATTAATCACCCAATATAATTTCATCATTACCATATCAATAACACACATAAAAAAGAATCTTTGTACTCGACCACAGTATGTTTCTTAGAGGAACAATAAGAAACATTAAATTTGTTTTTTTATTTTTTTCATAAGAATACAATTCTTAAAATATGAGATATAATTGATACATATAATTAATTACTTATTATCATTATTTTTATTCTTATAACATATATTTCTATTCGAATGGTATTGGTTGATCAAACCACTTTTACAAAACACTGATTTCCTTGCCTCTAAACCCTATTGAGTGGTTTTTTCTTCACTGGAACCTCCAATTGGATATTTTTACCCCTTGATGTTCCGAAACCTTCCTACACATTGCCAAATTATTCCATGGTGATATATGAGCTTGTAAATCTCTAGAAATGCTTTCCCACCAAAACTGGGAGTTCAATAATTTAAATTTTTAGTTTTGCCTCATATAGGGAAAATGGAGTATGTTTGGCCATTACAAGAAAATGTAGGTCTTAAAATGATTTTGGAAACATAATGGATCAAATTTCACCCTTACCCAAGCCTTATCTACCTCCATTTCATCATTAATGGCTTCTCATAGCTATTAGATAAACCTATTTTCTTAGGTAAGTTGGGTTTTAGAAGGGTTTAGGTCTTTTTGGCTTAGAATTTGGATGTTCTAGGGTAAATGATCACTAGGAAGGGTGTGTAAAGGTCTTGTGGGGTCTATTAGAGGTCTCTAATATTTTTCTAGGCTCCACTTAGAATAAAAATTGTATTATAACATAGTATATAACAAAAATTAGACAAAATATGACTAATTGGGCTTACAAGGCTTACAAAATGATGTTATGGAATGGTATATGGCCTTACGCCCTCCATCAATTTGTAATTTTTTTCAATTTATAAATATATAATTATATAATCCAATAGTTGCATGTCCATCACACTCCTAGTTTTATCAAAATAAGTCTACGATTCCTATATTGGGCCACTTTACAACTCATACAACTATATCTCTTCTAGCTTATAGATTTCAAATGATATTTCCTAAATAGTTTCCCAAATCAAATTTTATATAGGAAATTCCCTTAGATGAGGGAAAAAAATCCTTATTAGGGTCTTCTTTAAGTATATTTAATAATATCTCTACGAATTCTTAAAATGGATTCAAAATTCATGCACGTAATTTATCTTAGCATTTCGGGTTTATAAAAATTGCCTAAAAAGTGGTAGTATATGAAATTACTAGATCCACTCAATTGGATACATACTAGATATATTCATCAACATGGGCCAAAGGTACTCCACCTATTACCATTGCATAAGAAGCTAATAAATATAAAAAGTACATAGTGGGTAGGGAGATAGATGTTCATCCTAATTAGACTTATACTTACCTTTTCCATCACTATCATTACTTGTTTCAAATTGATACTACTATTCCATATTACAACCAATGTATTAAGAGGTACAATAATTTTTTCCATCAGAAATGTATGCCAAACATTGATAGAATTAGACCATGCAAGATCCTTTTTTGTTGCTTTGTATTCCATCATTGGTATTCCATTTATGACATCGAATTTAAAATATTGAGGCTTGTTAAGACCAACTATCCTATGAATTACATATAGTAAGTACGGTCCAAAAAGGATTTTAAATCATATACATCTTTAATCGGGTATGGTTGACGGAAATTGAATCGTCTAACATGTTTTGCATGCATTCATGATATATGGTAGAAAATATGTATCTTCTCGCCATAACATTACAGATAAGTTACAAAATGTTCCATCAATATATTTATGGGCATGTCCCACTATAAGAAATATTACATACACTACATTAAAAACCTTCTTGAGTGTCAACATGGATATAAAACAAAATAAATAATATTATTTATCGTCACTTGAAGCATTGTCTAGTTGTAAGTAGAGGATTGGTGGAAAAATTTTGAGTGAAAAACATGTATCGATATACACTTGTTGAAAGAGATTAAATTCTTACACCTTATACACTGGAAATTTTTCATATGAATCATTTTATAATAATGCATCATGTAGTGATTGTTTTGAAAACACAATATTATAAAATAGATGCCCATGTACATCAACTAATTTTTCTTAAAGCATGCAAAGACAAGAGGCTTTTGATGTCATTGTGAAGTTTGAACCTATTTCCAAAAATGGAAGGCTAAAGTGATTGAAACCCCATGTCTTGTGTCCTTGAGTAAGCATATTTGTCAAATAGGTTGGGAGGCTCCAATTATTACTGATGACTTAGAATTCTTCCCCAACCTTGGTATGAAACTCTTCTCTTGTCCATCTTATCATGCAAAATGCTTAATATTTTTTTAGGGTTTTGTCATATTCAAATGTGTGGTCATAATAGTATGCCGAAAAATTTATAATGTAATCATTGTGATATTTTTGGTATCTTGTAATTGTTTTATTATCTCTAGGTTTTTTGTGGATTTTTCATTTGTACACAATATACACATACTTAGTTATTATAAAATAGTATTTTATTTGTTAAAACCTTCATAATTATGCTTGCACTCTCCCTAATCTAGGACTTCAATAAAGGTTTTTAATTTGGTAATCAAATCTCTAAAACATAGTGGAAAAATAAATCTTTGGTATTTTATTGTGGCCATTGGAACCCTAGTGGCTATTATATTATTTGAGGTGCTAAGGAGGCATGTCTAGAGATGTTGGGAGGAGAATAAAGTTTTTTTGAATACCCTATATGTGGAATAGACAAAGAGCAAGGGCGTAAGAGAGGTGTAGAAGTACCCAACTATGTGGGGGAAGGATTTATCCTTAATAATATTATTTGTTTGACCTTCTATAGGTATACCCATCCCTAATAATGGAGTTGTTATGACAATAAGTTTTAATCCTCCCCCAAATTTGACATCTATTTGTGTATTGAAGTAAAACCATGGGAATGATGTATGTAGTTTCTTTCTATGTGTACATGCTTTGTTTTTATGGTTATTTAAGGTTGGATCCATCATTTCCCTTTTAAATGGTTGAGGTAAAAGCTAAAAATAGATTTTCTTACACTCGTCAAGGGAGGGAAAGATCTATTTTTTCCTTACTACGTGTGAGATATTTATATACTTTCTCTTCTGTTAAAATGGTAAATTGAATTCCTTGGGAGTAAAAAAATAGAATACAATGGATATAAAAGGGAATGTTCCACTTGATTTGATATCAATAGGTTGTTTGAGTTGTGAGGAAGAAAAGGGCTCAAAATGACGACATTTATGGTGAGCTCTAGGGGATGCCTACATGCGCAATGTGAGAAAAATAGTAGCCTTCATCAATTCTATTAGGTATGGAGTCTTGATAACATATAACTAACCTTATCATTTGATCCAAACATGTTTGGAAATAAATTAAAGAGCTTGTAAACTTTTTTTTACCTTGGTAGTCCTCCCATAATACATGTTCAACATTTATACTCAAATCTAGAAGCAATCAACACTTTTAACCTCCACAAAACATGACTAAACTACCTCAAACACCATTTTGGAACTTGAATTTCACTTTATATAAGTTAAAACAACTTGTAAATCGAGTTAGTTATATTTAGATACTTCTTATATAGCAGCGAAATCCATTAGTCAAGTCTTGAAGTCTAGCTACAAAGCACAAGAGTCTAGCAAATTAGTGTCGAGTCTAGGAAAAGAGCATTAGAGTCTACCTAAAAAAATTAGAATGCATTTGAGGAATGTCAAAGTCCATCCGAGGAGCTTTAGAGTCGATTAAAGATCATCGAAGTCCGAAAAAAGTGTCGAGTTTGCAAAAAGAGCGTACGAGTAATCTAGAGATCAAGTTAGTGGGTAGAGTTTCCCTGAAACTATAATGATCGCTATAGAATGGTAGAAAATATGATATCTTTTTATCTCATGTTTTAACATGAAAAAGGTACTCTTTTAGAGCAAGTTACCGTCTTGAGAAGAGTTTAGTTATAGGATAAAAATAGAGGCAATGATGAATCACGGTGTGACACGTGGCTAAATGAAAATTGAGGAGTAAAAAAATTAGTTTTGTGACTTCAGTATTTGATGTTCATTTATGAATGAGTGGGCCCCACTATTTGTTGGTTAGGGGCCCTCACCAGTTCAACAAAAAAATTTTTATCGAAGGGGTGTCTTTTTCACCATTACTTCATATTGTTATTGCCACAATTATATATCTCAACAACCGCCAATAAAACACGGTGACCAAACATAGAACAAACAATAGCTAATAAAACTCGGTAGTACACTTAAAGAACAAAAACATGGTAAGCATGGTTGTAACCAAAGATTAATAGGAAGGCTTTCCTATTATTAAACTACGACATGTCAACCCCTATGCATGTGGGATTTTTTCCGCATTGGCAAAATTGATCATCGGTAGAAGGTAAGGGGGATTGAACCCTTAATCGACCCCAAAGCAAAATATTATCTTGGTCACCGAGCCATGAGCTATGAAAGAGATATAAAAGGATCTCAATTGTACTTGAAGTGTTAAGGTGAGATGACTGTGTGAGAGTCATAAGTAGGAATTTTTACAAAACAACATTTGTGAAGTACTTAAGGATAAAACCAAAACTCGAGTGAACTAGGAAGTTGTTCAAAATTCAAATACGCTCTTGATGGTATATTAATTTTCCCAATTTGGATTTTTCATGACATTGTTTTGCACTATAGAAGTCACTAGAAGACATGAATCGAGGAGAATTTGGCCTTGTGGAGACGAGAATAAACATAGAGAGAAAATGCTGATTTTTTTCGAGATCACAAGTGCTTAGAGTCTTCTTGTGGGTTATAAAAATGTTCATTATTTGATTTGTAAGTTTTTATATGTATTTACAAATATGAACATTAATTGATCACCAAAAAGAACCAAGGGACGTAGGAATTCGAACCATGTAAACAACTTAAGTGTCATATGTCTATTTTTACATTCGGTTTCGATAATTTGTAAATTTTTAATGTGGATGTAATTTTAATCATTTTAAATTGATAGGAAAGTGATTAAATCAGGTAAAAATAAAATACGAACTTGATTTGAATGTCCAACTGAGAGGATTGTTTTAATTCAATTTTAGATCATATTTTCAACACATTTGAATCGATTCTCAATAGTTTTAGAGTTGATTAAAGTTAAGAAACTGATGAATTAATAGGATCCTGGTAAGCAATTGAAAAATAAGAGTATTTACTAGTGTTTACGGATCATTTTTGGTATCAGAGTAGGCTGATTTGATAGTTTGATTGCTTCAGATTGTGTAGTTGGCTAAATTTTGATAGACAGTACTAGTGCCCTATGGGAAAGTTATCAAAATAGGAAAATCTTGATGAGCTTGGGGCATATAACCGCCATATCCAGGAAGAGAAATATCTCCTGAGATCAATGTATTACTCCTTGGAAGAGGATAATGACTGTTTGAAATCAAAATTACAAACCAAGGATGAGATCTTGGTAAGGTTGCAGTGTGGTGAGCAGAAAAGGAAATAATTTCAACTTCGAAGTATAAACCATGACAGATGAGTGTACTATAAGTTATTTTCCACATGAATATTCTTTCCATTCGAATTCAGATTCAAGAAATGATGCTTTTGGTTTATTTGAAAAACAAACTAAAGGCATTAGATATCGATTATTGTTGAAAATGGGATTTGATGGAAAAAGTCCTAGGTACAAATGGCCAAAGTATTGCTAACCCAATGCAGGTAGAGGATTGTCCTCATTTTGCAGGTTTGGGTTTTTCTAGTGTGGAATGAATATTGGAGAATCCTCCAAGTATGCTGAAGGGAGACAAGATTTCGACAACAAAGTGAATACCCCACTAGTATTGCAGGATGGATTTGGTAAGAGAACATAGAGAAGAGGTAATGAAATACCACCTCCTCTTTCTTATCATAATCACAAAATAAATTGTGAAACTTATGATCCTTTTTTTCAGTTTAAAATTTTTGGCTATGATATTTAGAAAATGTGGAATGCTTTTCCCTGTACTTTTTGTGGATTGCATAGCCATTTTGTTTCCATTTGCTAGAAGAGGAAATTTTTAAAGAAGTTGGGTCATTCCTCAAGAACAAGGTAAATGGAAAAGACCAACCTCATCATTCGAGAGCAAGAAAAAGAAAACATAATTCCTCTTTTCCTAGGAATTTTTGTGCTCATTGTCATGTAAATGGGCATCAGGTGGACACTTATTGGAAAATTCATCCATCACACCATCGAGTAATGGTAAAATAAATATGGAATACAAACCTATTGCAAAGGTAAATGAAGTTCCTAATCCACCATCAGTTGATAAAACCAACATGGATTAGGTAATAATGGAAAATGAAAATCCATTTAAATGGGTTGGAAAACAATTTTTTAATTATATATTGCATAGCTCTTGATTGTTGAATAAGCATGCAATTAATCCAGAGTTGTTAGTTATGGGATTCCTGTTGTATTGTTATAAGGAAATATTTTCCCATTTTTGTAGCTTTGAATTTTTGGAGTTCAGATTCGTGAGAAAAATGAGGCATATGTCTACCATACTCATTGATTTTAGTAAATTGAATTTTTAGAAATACTCCATTTATATCTCCTTATTTAGATTTTGAGTTCTTGGTACAATTTGGGTATGGAATTAAAATCTTGCTTATATTGGAGATTTGATGACAAATTTGTACATGTTGATGGGAACATTGGCAATGTTTAGTTTCATACTTGTTTTGCAAAATAATTGTTTTTTTGGGAATGCATCTATTTTTAGCATATATATGTTAGGTGCATTTTAAGACCCATAATTTGGGCATGTTTGTAATGTGCTCACAATGCAGAATCTTGTTCTTACCATACTTAAAAATAACATGTCCATGTGGGAAATAAATGTGATTTCTAAATATGGTAATAATGTTAGAATGAATTATGGTTATACTAAGAAACCGGTTTGCAAATTATGTCTAGTGATCTTTTGCAGTGGGTGGCAGTTCACCGTTTTTAGTATGTAGAAAATTTTCTTTTGTCTTATTTACAATGCAAAATATTGGGATAGATATTTCATTGATAGATTCACATGATTAAGTTTTAACTCTTATCTATTTCTGGCATGAGTGTGGTCCAAAAATTCTGGATCATGATATTTGTAGTGGTTGATTTCAAAGGGACAATGGACACTAGCTATTTTTGGCATGTAGATGTCTTTATATACTGATCTATTTTGGTGGAATTGTTTTTATAGTGATTGGTCGTATCACAGAGTATGAGTTTGGTAGTTGCCTCTTTTGGCAAACAATTTTCTATTTTTAGATTGATTAAATTTTTGTGATGACAATTATAGTTACTAGGGTTTGACATATTACTAGGTTCACAACTATTTGTAAAATAGCAAAGTATCGATGGGACTATTGCTTCTTCCGAAGAATAATTGTCTAAATTTAAGTTATCAAATTTTTATAAGATAATAAACAATTTCTTTGTGATTTAACCCATAATTTTATTTCTATGGATCTGTGTGTTTTATGAAATGTAGGAATGTTATCAAAATTTGTCGGTTAAAAATATATTTTTGTGGGAAAAAATCCTTCCCGGTGGGGAGAAGTGATCCAGAGATCAAATCAATGGGAAAATTTTCCGTAAATCTCCCACGATTGCTATAGTACAATACAAGACTACGAGATATTTTCGCCGCATATTTAAACACGAAAAACAGACTCGTTAGAGCAAGTTACCATTCGTAAAATATGTCATTTGAAGGAGAAAAAATAGGGGTAACTATCGAATCACATCCTAACACGTGCTAAAATGAAAATTGAGGAGGAGTAAAATAATTGGTTTTGTAACTCCAGTCTTTGACATTTGTTTACTGAGGCGGTGAGCCCCACTATTTACCGGTGGTTGGGGCCCTCATCCATGGTCGACGTAGTGTTTTATCGAGGGGGTGTCTTTGT
Source organism: Taxus wallichiana var. yunnanensis (assembly GCA_018340775.1). Lineage (NCBI taxonomy): Eukaryota > Viridiplantae > Streptophyta > Pinopsida > Cupressales > Taxaceae > Taxus > Taxus wallichiana. The sequence goes on from CM031234.1 coordinate 761,386,878, forward strand.
CACCATTACTTCATATTGTTATTATCCCACAATTATATATATATATATATATATATATATATATATATATATGACTCTCATTATAATTTTGAGATGAATGCCATATTAAATCATGCTTCGTAACTATTTATCACAGAGCATTGTAATGCGAGGGACCAAGTTGCATTGTGAGCCAACTCATCGGCTTGGCGAGATGCCACCTCACTTTCCACACCATTCAGTCCCAACTCACCCTCACCCCTCAAAGTCCGAGTTAACTCACCACAACATTCAGCCCCATCAACTCACCAAAATTCTAAACATAGATCTTTCGAGTCATCCACTATCTACGACATGCAAACAAACTACTCAACAACTAGCCAACAACATGTCACCAAACATAGCATAGGAAACAACCATTACAACTCGGAATACACTTGGTAGAAAAAATGATAAGATTCGCCACAACCATGGATGAATAGGGCAGGCTTTCCTATTATTAAACAACCAACATGCAGACCCCTATGCATGTGGGATTTTTACCAAATTGACAAAACTTATCGATGGTAGAAGATAAGGGGTATCAAAGCCTTAATCAAACATTACGAGAATATTATCTAGTTTGTTGAGCCATGAGATATAAAAGGATCTCGATTGTAATTGAAGTGTTAAGGTGAGATGATTGTGTAAGAACCATAAGCAGACAGTTTTACAAAACAACATTTTTGAAGCACGTAAGGACAAAACTAGAACTCATAGTGAACTAGGAATTTGTTCATAATTTTTATATGCTCCTGGTGGTACATTAATTTTCCTATTTTTAGTTTTTATGACATAATTTTGCGTAGTAAAATTCACTAGAAGACAATAATCTAAACAGATGTTGGCCTTGTGGAGACGGGAGCAAACAAAAAGAGAGAACGCTGATTATTTTCAAATCTCACAGGTTCTCAAATTCTTCTTTAAGGTTATAAAATAGTTCATTAAATTATTTGTATGTTTTGATATGTATTTACAAATCAACATTAATGTATCGGTTCGAAACGAACCCGGGGACGTAGGAATTACAAACCTCATAAACAACATATGTGTCATGTGTTTGATTTTTGCATTTAGTTTTTGATAATTTGTATATTTTTAATGTGAATGCAATTTTAACTAGTTGGAAATTTACAGAAAATGATTAAATGGGGTAAAATAGAAATATGAGTGGTTTGAATGTGAAACTAAGATGAATGTTTTAACTTATTTTTAGATCATTTTTCAACACATTTGAATCAGATTTTAATTAGTTTTGAAGTTGATAAAAGTCAAGAAACTAATGAATTAATAATATCCTGGTAAACAATTGAAAAATAAGAGTATTTAATCATGTTTACATATAATGGAGGCTAGCTAAAGAGCGTGGGAGTCTCAAAAAGAGTGTCATAGTTTGGAAAAAGTGCATCAAATTCTGCCTAATGGATTATGAAAAAGAGCATTGGAATCTAGAAAAAGAGTATCGAGTTTTCTTGGAAAGCATCAAAGTGTATTTAAGGAGTTCCAAAGTCCATTTTAGGATCACCAAAGTATGGATAAAGAGACCCAAAGTATAGAAAAAGAGTGTTGGAGTCTTCTTGAAAAGCGTTAAAGTGCATTTGAGTGTTAGATTCTTCAAATGAGCATAAAGGTATAGTAAAAGAGAACTGAAGTTTACCTCAAAGTGCTAGAGTGAATTTAAGGAGCTACATAAACCATTTGAGGAGTTTTGGAATACATTAGACTAGCTCAAAGTGCATTTTCACTCTTAAGCGATATGAAAGATCATGCTCTGAATCTGATCTTTAAACTCTAGATCAAAATGGGAGACCTTTGAAACTATATTTATAATATCAATAAGACTAATTAGTTAACATTTTCTTGGAGATCTAACTAATATGACTATACATAAGTTAAAAGTAAGCTCACAAAAATCATGTACAAGAAAAAAATCATACATGTTTTAAGTGAAACATGCAGAGTGTGTAAAGCACTTATTATGCCAAAATTAGATCTACACTACTCCTAAACTAAACAATCTCAAAGAAAGATTAGAAAAACCATATACTAGCTAGGAAAAGTAACTCGTAAGTGTGGAATCACAACACCCCCAATTGAGTTCTAAAATCTACTTTTCTAAGGCGGACTCATTTGGAGTGATTGCATAACATTGAACTTTCCCCAAGCTGTGGGACCTCACAAAATGGTAAAGCTCTCCAGATTGAAGGTTGGTTCCTTATTCCTCTATTTAGGTGCATACGTGAAGATTTATAGAGGATCTATCTCTATACCTAATCTAAAACTTTACCAAGGAGACAGGGATAGAAGGAACATAAATTAAAACAAATCTAAACTACGAGGTGATGCACCAAAGGAATGATGGACACTTGTTTTGCTGATAGACACAAACCAAATAAAATGCGTACAATAATCGAGCACAGATAACCAGATTAATAATGAAAGACCAGATGAGAGAAAAGAAGACAGGAAAGGATCTAGAATCGATCACAAAACATGTTTTATTGCTCTGTAGATTGATACAATACATTAATAAATGGCCAAGAGGTGAGAAAGCGTATTGCAGTTTTAATGGAAGGTCTGAACTCCATGAGTCCCTTGCTAGAAGGAAAGGGGAGCCTACAAAAGACAAGAGAATGTCCAACCCTTTACAATGAATCCTTCCCCATATTTATAGATTTGATTAGAGAGAAGAAAGAGAGAGGGATCGGAAAAGTAGATTGAAGCTTAACCACCGCAATTAATACTTCGATAAAATATGCCCCAAATTCATCTTTACTGCATGATTCCTTGATTCGGTGCATTGAAAGAAGAGGAAATGGTGGAAACAGATCAAATCCGATCTAGTTGTTGAGACAGATGGATCCTACATTGAAGTCTTGAAGACAATTCCTCCATTTTCTTTCACCTAACCTCCTCAAAATTAAAGTTTTAGACCTCCATGGAGTAGGTGAGGCTGAGATCTTTCTAATGGTGTCAAATTCATGATATTTCAAGCCCAAAGTCAAAATATATGTCCCTTCGAGGTTTGTATCGAATCCACACAAATGGGTGGGAAAACAATTTTAAAAATGGGCCCCCTTTTGGTTTAGGACACATGGTAGCTGAATTAGAACAAAAAATCAGGCTTACGGGTCCGTAATTTATTTTTTTCCCTTTGAACAAAAGGTAAATTTTCACCTTTCCCTCCGACTCCCTACATGGCTTTGACTTAAGTTCTACCACTGACTTTTTCCTTGATGGAGTTGTGGGCCATTTGCAACCTTTACCCTTTTGTGATAACAAGGGGAAAAGAATCAAATTTTCCCCTAATGCCCCACTCTCCTCTAGGACACATGTTAGTTTGGAACTCGTTTGGAAACCTTTTCTCTATTTAACCCTTGAATCAGCACCATTAAGACACTTGGTAGCCTCCATCGGCCTACCTCATACATTGACTATTCAACTAACTCTGCCCCTCTTGATATAACACGTGGAGGCACCGCACTTGCTTAAAAACCTGACCCAAAGTTTTCCTTTGGAAGAGTGTTGAGTTGACACTTGTCAGCCTCCATTTATATGTGGACTTTTCAATGGTCCCTCTTACTTTTAGACTTTGGGCTACGTGGCAAGCTCGCGCTCATTTGCATCTCCACCTTGGGACCAACTCTTAGAGATGTGCCACACTGACACTAGGCATTCTTTGTCTACACTTTTATACTTATCCAATTTTGAAGCCTACCTGGTCCACCTTTTGACTTTGTCTGACCATTTACTATGTGGAGGGCTGGCACAAGTTGGATTCTACTTGTAACTTGGAGAACGGATTTAAGACATGGAAACGGCCCGACAGAGTCATTTCCTTTGCATAGGGTCCTTTAGTCTCTCTTGGCCTCCGTCACTCCATGGTTGAGTCCTTCTATGACCAATTTGTAGGATTTGAATGAGTTTTCTCAGGTTCCTCTTATGTGGGGTTATGGTCAATCCAATATTTGTACGGGGGGCGAAATATGGATAACAATTTGGTGACTCACAGGGGTATCTTCCTGCTAGATGAAAATACCAATTGCCTTCTCGTATTTTTTGGGCATGGAGTCAAATAAGATGGTCTGATACTAATTTTTCCTTTGATTCACAAGCTCGAGATGTTTACACTCTCAATTTTCATAAGAAATCTTGAAATGAAGGTTTCTGAGAGTAGAAAATTGTTTTAACCTAGGGCTTCATCTGTCTCTCTGAATGGACTGCATAAGAGCCACAAAACAACACCACAACTATATACAAAATTGAAATCATACATGCTCCAAATGGAACATGCAGAGTGTGCAAAGCACTTAGGAGAAAAGCAATCTACACTATAGTAAGACAATGTGCATAAGCACTTAGAGGAAAGAGAAACTAAACTAATATGTATAGGGTGAGACTTCCCTTTTAGTAGTAGTGCTTAAGATAGATCCCGTTCACTGGAATCTGCAACTCTTTACCCTCCAATGTGGACAATTGGAAATCATTGCTACTTTTACACCTTGTGATCATATAGGGGCCACTCCAGATAGCATCAAACTTGGAATGCCTTCCTGGTTTTGCTCGATCTACATCCCATTTCAAAACCAGGTCTCCTTCCTAGAAGGTCCTTGCTTTTTCCTTCTTGTCAAAACATCTCTTGATTAAGGCCTGATTCTTTTCCATTGCTTGAAGAGCATGTTCTCTGGTTTCTTCTAATTCTATCAGCTCCACGTACCTGGCCTCCATTGGCTCAAATTCAGACATCTCTAATTGCTTCACGAGCTCTAATGCTAGAAACTCAAGCGATATAGGCAACACTACCTCTTTCCCATAAATGAGCTTGAATGGAGAGTTGCATGTGGATATCTTGGGCATTATTCTATCAGCCCATAAGGCCATTTTGAGCTTTGTGTGCCAGGTCCTCTAATTCTCATCAAGATTTCTTCTGATGATCTTTAGCAGGTTCTTGTTTGTGGACTCAGCCTGGCCATTACCTTGAGGGTAATAGTTTGATGAAGTGCTCAAATAAGTCCCATTCTTAACAGCCCATCCTATGATCTTGAAACCTATAAATGCTAAAGAATTTTCTAATATGATGGTGGTGGCACTCCAAATCTAGTTACTATCCCTTCATATAAATATAGGATACTAGACTCATTAGCTTCCTTGAGTGCCACCTCGCCTCCACTTGGTGAAATAATATTTCACCGCCGAATTCATTTGTGGTCCTGGGTTGAATTTGGATTGATGACTCAATAAATTCCAATCCCCATTGCATGAAAGGTTGGTCGACCGATATTGGGTGCGATGGAAATTCGCTAGCTTCTCTTTACCTTTGAAGAATGCACAATTCTTGCACCTTTTGATCCATGTGTAACATCACTAAACACTTTGGGCCGCAAGAATAACCTGCTTTCATTATTTTGAGTGTTGTCACTCTTGGAGCAAAATAGCCTCTAGCTTCTTCAACATGGATTTCTTGTAGCTCTCTCTCCACCTAATTTGTCCCAATGCATCTCAAAAAAATGCCATTGATGTCTCTTTTGAATAGGACACCATCAATAAGAACATATGGGATAACATGTAACCTGAAATGTTTCATTTTTTCTTTACTCATCTCATGAGGACACAAGCTTGTTTAAAGGAAGTGCACCATGTCTTGGGTCCAACAAGGAGCAGGTACATCATCTCTCCCTTCTTCTTGATCATCTTGTAGAACGAGAACAACCTACTTCTCACTGTTTGTTTCATCTTGTTGACTTGAGGCTAGTTTTTCACACAACCCTTTCCCACAGACCAACTTGGTGACCTTGATCTCAATGCCATATTCCATGACATGCGTGATCCATCCCGTATGTTTTTCATTTAAGTCCTTCTGCTGAAGGAATTCTTTAACTCCCATGGGAGACCAATAGTTGGATTTTGCTATTTGAAACCAAATGCTTAAACTTATTCAATCCTCTGATCACCGCCAGGACCTACTTCTCAATGAAGGAGTACCTCACCTCATAGTCTTCCAAACTCTAACTGAAGAAAGAAATTGGTTGTTTTGAGCTTTCTTTGTCTCCCGAACCAAGATTGTAGAAAGCGTGTCACTTCCACCAAAGGCATACAATATGAAGTCCTTGGAGAAATCTAGATTTACAAGAGTTAGGGCTTGTGATATGGCTTCTTTGATAGCCTCAAAGATTTCTTTTCCTTCAGCTATCCACCTGAATTCTAAGCTCTTCTTCAGCATCAATGTTATTGGCTTAACAAGGGAAAGAAAGTTTGGGACAAACCCGTGGAAAAATTGATTTTTCCCAAGAAGCTTTGAAGAGACTTTTTGTAACTTGACAATAACAATGCTCTTATTGCTTGAACTCTCTCCTTCTCAATTTTCAATCCTTCCTTTGATACAATATGGCCTAAAAGCTTGCCTTCATGGGCCAAGAATATGCATTTTTGGGGTTTAGTGACACCCCGAACTCCCCGCATCATTGGAACACCTACCTTAGGTGGAAAAGATGATGTGCTTTGCATTCTTGAAAAACATTATAATGCAATCCAGATAGATCAACACTATTTTATTGATTAGTCCCTTGAATGCCATATCCATTGCCCTTTAAAAAGTGGCTCCAAAGAAGGGATAATCCAAATGGCATTTTCTTGTAGACATAAGTGTCCCATTTGTTGGTGAAAGTTGTTTTAAATTGATCATCTTCTTTCACCAAGATCTGGTTATACCCTGAGTATCCATCTAGGAGGGAGAATATTTTTGACCCGGACACTACTTGCAAGATCTGCTCCATTAAAGGGAGTGGGTAGTGATCTTTGATGGAGGCTCTGCTTCAAATCCCTCAAGTCAATACACAACCCGATTTCTCCATTTTTTTCTGGCCAGAGACCAGTTTTGCAACCCATCTTGAGTGTTTAATCGGAAATGTGATACATGCCTCTAGTAGCTTATTCAGCTCCTTCTTCATCAAAGGCTTAATATGTGGGTTGGCCGGTCTCTATTTCTACCTAATGGGCCGAGCATTGGATCCAAATTTCGATTGTGTGTTGTGATAGTTTTGGATTGAACCCTCTTCGGTCTTCATAACTCTAAGCAAACACATCTAGAAATTCTTGGAAAAGTTATATGAATTCATACCTTTCTTACTCGGTGGCCATCTTGCCAATTTAAAGTGTTTTGTCTTCTCCAATTGGGATTGACTCGAATCTTCTCCTTTGATTTGTACATTAGCCTTCTCTTTTCGAACTCGATCATTAGGATTAAAAATAGATTTCAGTGTCACTAAGCCTTTGGGGATCTTGTTCATTTGTAGTTTTATTATTTGATTCCCGTACTTCATCTCTAGTCTATTTTGGTTTCTAGCCGAAATTTGGATTCTTCTTGTAAAAATTTAATGATCTACTAATCATTCTCAAACACCTACTAGCATGTATTATTATCCAAGATCGTTGACCTCACAACCACATGGATATGTGGTTGTTCTTTATCTCTTTTGATGTTGTCAACCACATTAAATGTTGCTCCTACTATTGCAAGTTTGTCAATAGCTTCATTCTCCTTCTTGGGTATGGACACAATACTGAAGGCCTTGAAATCCTCCATGAGATCCCATACTCTACTCTTGTAGTTCTTGATTAGGTCATTTTTGACAGCATTAAGTCCTCTGACTTGATTGGAAACCAGTTCACTATCACCAAACACTTGCAAATTCTTGATTCACACTTCCTTTCCCAATGAAGACCTTGGACCAAAGCCTCATATTCATCAATGTTATTTGAGCAAGAAGACTAGAATTTGAAGGCTTAATAGTACTTCATACCTTTAGGGGACACAATCATAGCTCCTCCTCCAGGCCCTTGTCTACTCCTTGAGCCATCAAAGAACAATTGCCATACCCCATTGTCATCGTTGTATTTTGGCTTAATTAGGTCAAGAAGGGGATGATTCTCTTCATGTAGACATGGTAGACACTTGTTGGTTGTCAAATAAGGATTTTATTGAAAACAATAGTCAAGGGACAGAAAGTCCCTCCTCTTTAATGGTATAAGTTCCCTTATTGAAAGTGAAAAGCTATTCACAAATGTACAATGTTTGGTTTTAAAGAGGAACTCGATATCATGAAACTATTTGATATAACGTATCATCAATACAAAAAGATAGAAGAGTTAAAGAATCGAAAAGGCAAAATAACACTCTTAGGAAATATAGATAACAAAATAATTCCTTACACGTGCGAGAATAGGATCATATAAAAATGAAATCATTTGCATTAAGACCACAAGATGTTATTTCACGTACACAAAGTTCCGAGATGACATCTACAAGAATACAAAGCTTCTTGATATAAAATAGATTGCTGATTCAATAACTTTTAACAGATAGAAAGGAAAGAATAAGCGCAGATAGAAACAGAAAGAGAAATCCTCTTATATTGATAGCTTTTAACCGCTTTACACTTTCAAAAATAACTAGAGTTCTAGCCCCTGAAAATGGCGCAGAGAGCCCATTATATAACTTTCAAATTGGTTACACTTGGTAACCGTCTCTTTTTAAATAAAATATTAATTAAGGAAGTGCACAACACAATGTCCTTAACTAATTTACAATGAGCTCGATTCTAGGAAAAGAAGGAGAAAAGGAGAGACTAGGAGAGAGAGAACATTTTCTTATTGTTGAGGAGGGCCCACTGACTTGAGAATCGATGTCTGAATCTTTTCAATGCCTCAGCTATCTCCATACCCCATGGGATTGTTGTGTTGGAAGTGGTGTGAGACCAAGTGCCAAGGCACTTCTCCATATCTTTTTCGAACTCGGTATGTTCCAGGTATTCTTTATTAGCCTCTTCAATGGTAGATTGAAGGGAACAAATATCCTTTATCTTCTCTTTTGTAATCAATTCTTCTTTGAAAAGGTCTTCTTTGAAAAAATGTTTTGAATCGAGTCTTGATCTCCGAAGAGAGAAAGGAACACTTGAGGTTTCATCATGAAGATGTGGTGTCCCAGATTTCATCCTAAAATCTGAGACTACCCTATCAAAAAAAAGTGTACTTTTAAAATAATGGGTCGTTTTGTGTTTTTATTGCCAGAAAGTTCTTGTAATGTGTTGAGATATTCCCAAGGAGCCATATTATCCATTTTCACCAAATACCCAGATGCCTAAAATTGTTATATTACATCGTTGGGATTTGCCTGCGAGAAATTTGTATTTAATTATTTTGAGCCCCGTTTGAGGCAATTTGCGCTCCGGTTTAACCCTGTTGTGATCATATATATTGTTATTCCAGTATACTAGTAGGGTTTTAACCAGGAATGAATCCTGGGCTTTATTTGTAACTTCTAGCAATGTTTTGTGTTTTTTCTTTTCGTTTTCTATGAAATTTCACCGATCAATTCCTTTTTGGTTTGGCCGATTCTTGGCCCGAAGTATCTAGGGATCACATACGCATGTTGTCTTAGAAGGAATTTTCCATCGAGGTCCGTTCTATGGGAAAAGATGAAGTCATGCACCAAAAAGCCTCTTCTGGGCTAGCCACATTTTTGGAAAAAGAAGAATTGAAGTGGATCATGGGAAAATTAGAAGTAGCAGGTAGGTGGGAATTTTGTATTTGCCTAGCAGGGTACTTTTTCCGATGGAAGCAACGTCACTTAAGTCATAATGGAAAAATTAGAGGCAAGCGGAAGGCGGGAATTTCTTACCTGCCTTGCAGGGTAAAAATTCCCATTGTGAAATTAAAGAAAATTCACTTAAGGCATGAGCGGGGTTTTATTACCCTTGCAGGGTAAATAATCTCATTATGAAAGTCAAACAACTTAAGTGAATCATCGGATTTTCGAGCTGCCTTGCAGGGTAAATAATCCCATTGCCAATTGACTTTTAAAAATAGAAATTCCTTATTCCAAAAAGTGTGACCCACCTTGGGTGAATAATAAATGCATTAAATAAATATTTGTTAATATTTATTCACCCAATTTTGGCGCCCAGGCTTGTGGAAAAGTCAACAGAGGTAAATGGACAAAAGGAGGTTGAAAATAGACTGTTCTAAAATTAAATAAATAATATTTATTTAATGCAACCCCTTTATGTCAAAAAGTGCACCCCTTTTGGGAGATAAATAATATTTTTTAAGTATTAAATGATTAAATTAATTCCTATTTTCAGTGGCTAAGGTCAAAGCATACTGTGAGGCTTGAGTTAAGTGGAAGCAGAAGTCTAAAATTAAATAAATTTATTTTATTTAATGGCAGCCATAAGCATGCACAAAATAGGCGCCCCATTTGAAGAGTGAAGCTTATTAATTAATTAATTAATTGCCAGTAATAGCAAAGGCATTAATTAATTATATAATCATAAGGATTATATAAGTAGGGGCTACCATAAGGATGAATTAATTAATTCATAGGCAGAGAAGTGCAGCCTAGAGGAAAAGTGCACCCCATTTGAAGAGGATTTTTGCTCAAAAGAAGGTGAAATTAATGTTGAAAGCTTCCAATTTTGGTGCATAGGTTGAAGGAGGTTGATTTGTGTCTGGATAATTGTTTGCATAAGTGATACAGGTGCTCAAGTGAAGTTGGTAAAATTCATGCTTGCTTTGTATGCAAAAAAAACATCAATTTTTGGGGCAGGAGGCTTGAATTATGTAGATTTTTATGATTAAAATCCATTGTTCATGGTCCGGTTGCCATCTTTGTCTGAATTAATTGTAGGAATTCGTTACATGTGCTTTACAAAAGAAAAGGAGCTTAAATCAGTGTTTAATACATTAAATATATCCTCTGAATTTGAAGAATTTTCCAGATCTACACCAGTTTTGAAGAATTTCGGCCGAGTAAGAAGAAAAAGAATTGTTCAGACAAAGATTGCTCCAGCCATGGCAAAGCGGGATGAAAGAGAAAGCTCAGCGGAATCATGCGTAGCTTCTAGATTTGCTGAAGTCAATAGGCCCAGATCCAGATCTAGATCTCATAATTGCAAAAGCTTCTAGCACAAAGGCTTCATCCTCTTGTTTCTGATGCAGCCCATGTAGAAGTCAGTGCGTGGAAAATTTCTTCTAGGATCTTGTGCATGTGCTCTCAATCTTCCAGTTGAAGCCTTCATTGAAGTTGCATTCACCCGGAGTGCTTTCCAAATTTTTTAATTGCTCATATGCAATTAAAAATAAAAATGATGAGTTATTTATGGCAAACATTGCACTGATGCATGTACAAGAGAAGAACTGCAAAAGCTTCAAGGATAAGAGGGAAGACAAGGCAAAGGCAACACTTGTAAGCAAGTTTCTAGATCCATTTGTTTCCAGAGATCCACTTGTTTTAAGATCTAGCTACTCCTTGGTCCAGGTTTGCTTTGAGAATCAAAGGTAAAAGAATCACCGTGCATGCACATATGAAAAAGGACAAGACTGTAGCTTTCCTCTTTCTTATTGCCTCTGACAAAGTAATTGAGAAATCAATTAAATTATAAAACTTAAGTGATTGGTTTAAAAGCCATTACTTGAAGAAGTCAACTACTTGGAGATAGGTGGCAGACGTGCAAAATAGAAGGTTCAATTTTCAGTTGTAAATCATGCATGTCATGCAAAGAGGAATTCCAGGAGAGAGATTTCCAGTTGTTTCCTTTCCCACTTCCACATGTGCCAATTCAACTAAAAGATTCCAACTTGTAATTTCCCCTCTACATTCTTTAAGTAGAGGAAAAACCTTCGGTTAATGATCAAAATTTGTAAGCAAGATTTTTGTGTTCCAGACTTTGTCTTGAAACCCTTGAGAGCCACTTGAAGAAAGGAATATATAGGAGTAGATTTCACAAGAACTTTATGTCACGGTGTATTTTGTTTCTAGCTTTCTATCTTAGATCTTTGAATAAACTTTGTGTTATTTTAGATCTAGATCTAGAGCCACCTTTACTTATAATTATGTGTTTATATATATATATATATATATATATATATATATATATATATATTATATTATTCTATGTGCATGCAATAAAATCTATTATCTATTGATTGGGATGCACATCTTCCCCATTTCTTCTCTATGTTTATATAATTCCCTTCTTCTATAAATATTTTCTTTCTTTAAACAACTGCTTACTTGCTGCAAAATTGTACAGCTATGGTTCATGAGATGAATAGTTAAAGTAAAACCCCATATAGATACTAACATATTTTAATTGAAAAATCTGACATGGGAGCCTCACCGGTAAATGAGGGAGATTTATCTCATGACTACCTAGGTTTTATGTTATGCAGAAAATCTAGCCAACAAAATGGCAATGAATATCCTTGAAGTCAGATGCAACACAAGTCTTGAAAGACTCTCCCTTTCGCCAACTATTTCTCAATTCTCCTAATGCTTCTTCCAAAACTTTTATCTTCCATTTGACACTAAAAACCCATGTCCTTGACTAGTTGTCATTTACATCATCAAAAACATTGTTGGCCAACAATATCTTCTCATCAGCCTGGCCCATCAAGCGAGAGATCGTGATGCAACTACTCCAAAGCTTCAGCTCTTTGTCAATAGTTCTAATTAAGGAGGAGAGTTTCTGCTGAATGTTGGCCACTTTCTCATTAGTTTTGAAGGCATCTCTAATGAAATTTAAACTTGCTATTGTCATGTCATCAACCATGGCCTCCATAGCCCTTCCATAAGTGGAATATCTGTGTATATCCTTGATACTTTGAACCTCATCTTGACTGAGAATCATGGAAGGTGGAAGGGCAGCCAATGGAGCAGGATCCAAAACCTTATCCTTAGCTAATAATGACTTGATGAAGTTGGAAAGAACTTGATTTTGTTCTTCCAACTGTTCTATTGTTTGGTTACCCTTCTCCACTCTCTTAATAACCTTGGTTACTATTTGCTTAAGATTATGCACCTCACTCTCGGGAGTAGATTGTCTTATTGGAATTCTAGAAAGCTCTAGGTCAAAGGCTAATAGATCTTGCTCTTCCTTATCCACCTTAGGTTTTGCAACCTCTAGAAATTGTTGGCCTTGTGCATCTGTCACTATTCTTGAAGTTATTTTAGCTCTCTTTCTGGAGGAGGAAGAGCAATACCTAACAAAGCTACCAAAGCATCAACATCTGGCCCTGTCAAATGGGAAGAAGATTTTCTCTTCCTGCTATCAACCAAGGGTTAAATCCATGCAAAAGTAGAAGAAGAAGAAGAGGGGACAAGAGGGTCAAGAGCAAGTGAACCGAAGGCACTTAGAGTATTCACCACCATTACATCCAAAGGTAAATAGGTGAGTGAGGCATCTCGGAGCTTCTTGTGCAAGGAATCTCTCCGGTACTAAGAGGCTTAGTACTAGGCACTTCCTTCTCTTCTTCTACTATAACTTCTGAAGTTCATGTAGGGTTTGGTGTTTCACCATCATCACTTTCACTAATAACAATGATCTTATCTAGCCACTGAGGGCAATCTTGAATGTTCTAAAAGAGGTTCTTCCTTAATTGTCTCTTGTATAAGCTCTTTTATCTTCTTTTGGTACACTTGAGTAGATGATTCGAGTTCTTTAATTGAGGAAGGAGGAGGGGTTTGTGCAGTACCTCTGTGCTAGGTGTATGTGTCTCCTTCCTAGGTGTCAAAGTATCTCTAGAAGAAGACTCACTCGATTCTTCTTAAGTTCTCAAACCTTCTGTCAAACCAAACTTTGGTTCTTACAAGGACATGGGCCAAAATTTCAACCAATTCGTCCTTCTCCTTCTTGTACCACACCATATCTTCCAAAGGAGTATGCTTGATTGATGTCTCATATGCAAAAGAATGCAAGTCTTCATAATCATCCTTGAGACCTTCAGAACTCGATAGAGATTGAGTTCCTCTATTTGTTGAAGAGAGAGTTTTCCATAATACCTCCACCTTGCTTCAAAATCATCTCGCACAATCAACCCAATGGTCCTTAGTATCTGTCATGTGATGATAGTTTATCCTGAGGTTATGATAAATGAACTTCTTCAAGTCAAAGCAAGTCCTCGGTTTGAAAAAGTGGACAATGAGGGGAGTAATGGCTCTTTCTATATTTTGGGCATCCAAGGTTGTTTTACATGTATAATTTCCCAAAGAAATAGGGAAGTGCAAACCAGAGATTTTCTTGTTCCTGCAGGTTCTATGCAATTTATCCAATTGCCTGCACACTTCAACTAGAGCCATCTTGTCATTAAAAAACATATGGAGCTTGAGAAGTGTGTTTTCATAACTAGCCAACCTGATATATGAAAACCTCCTGAATTGAATGAAGAAAGCTCCATACTTAGCTATTAGGTTCATGGATTCATCAGAAAATCTCCTGGTAATATCACCTTCCAAAAGCCTGACAATATACATGGTGAAGGCATCATTAACTCTTCTGAAATTATGGTTGCTAGTTTCCAGGGTAAATTGAAGGCAGTATGCATAAATAGGATCATCCTTCTGGCCCTCCATGTATGTGAATCCAAACCACTACCGGGATGATGCTAGGGAATACATGAGGTAAGAAGTCATATAGAACTTCTTAGTCTATTGCACATTGGAAAACTACTCAGTCAAATTCATGCAAATGATTTCTACCCAATTTATGTTCTAATTACCTTTGCAGATGATGTTGATAAAAGGGCACATCCAGAAGTGAAATTCATTGGTAGAGGGAATCCCATGACATGAGCTAGAAAAATAATGAAATCAGATAGTTCTTCATTAAAATCAACCCTAAATAATGCCTTTGAAAGTCGAGATGATCCCTTCTTAGGGTTCTTCAACCATGATTTTGCTATCCTTGCCTTATATTTATCATTGTCCTACTCGAACAAGGTCTGAGCTTGGGCTTGAGTGAGAATGATAGAGTCTTCGGTCTTTAGGATGCGTAGGGCAGCAGTAATGGTAGCAACATCTAGTTTGGCAATCAGCTCCCCATGCACATTAGACAATTCTTTGGTGTTCGAGTTAAAATGAGCTCCACAGAAAGCACAGGTATCGACACATTGTAAATATATAGGAAAACTAGCTGCATAAAAATTCCACTTGTCATTGATCATTTGTGCCATGGGGGAAGGATTAGGGCAAGTCAATATGTTCCAAAAATCTCCAAAATCCAGGTGTCGAACCTCACTATCCCCGATATCGGGAATAGAGGACTCAAGAGGTGAAACATGTTCTTGACCTGGAATTTGATCTTCATGTTTGTAATGTATAGAGGAAAATCCTTCAAGGATCGAATCCACAATAAAAAATGCAAAGGGAGCAGGAGCACGAGAAAATGACCTTAATCGCAGGGATTCGAGCAAGTGATGGAAAGTGAGCAATGTGTCAAATGCATAGAGGATAGTCCCATTAAATATCCATTTAGGAGAGATAAGGTCATTAAATGCACATTAAATTCATATTGCACCAACTCAAAAAGATAAGAATCGGAAAGAGTGGAAAAAACTGGCCCGGATGGTCTTTGGTACATTTGGGACATGAGGGACGTAAAGATGTGATCCGGCCGACGCGGGTGATGTGGGTAAATGAGCCGATGAGCATGGGCATTCTAGAAAATTTAAAGGATGCGAGGACACGAAGATGTGATTCAACCGATGTGCATGAAGTGGTGAAAGCGGGGATATAAGGCACAAATGCTTTAGGGACATATGGGACAAAAGTACGTGAAGGACCCGATGTGGGTGATGTGAGCGATCGGGAATAGAAAGCCCAGGTGAACTTGGGACAAATGGGCCAAAAAATTTTGACATAACTGAAAGTTTAAAGAATTTCGAGAATGTGGCCATCGAGGAACAAAAGGCTCGGTGGTACTTGGGACATGAGGAAAAAATGTTTGATAGACCCGCAAATCACCAAAATAACTCCAAAAAACGTGAATTTTTACTATCTCCTCAACTTTTCACTTCACTAGAACATCATTAAAGGGTGTCAACTCAAAATTTTAAATTTTTAACTTTCAAAAGAGGGGAAATTTTGAGAGGACAACAACTGGCTCTTTCTAGGGATGACTTGACTAGATCAAGAACAAGACAAGACAAGAACTCTAGAAAACTAGGGGAAGAAGACCAATGCATAATCCATTGGGCCATAGAGTCAAAAGACAAACCAATACAAAAGACAACACAAAAACAAGGAAAACCACACCATAAACAAAAATAGGGAGAAGAAAACACACACTATACATAATATACAAAGAGACTTCCTACTCACCTAGGACTTGAACAATTTTAGGTATTGCCCACTATAAGGAAGTGGGAGGGAGGAACCATCCATATAATCAAGATAGAAAGAATTTTCTCCAGTAAAATGCCTGATTCTAGAAAGGACCAAGCCAAAGAGAATCAAACTTACCATGGCTTCCTCGAGGTTCATGTCTTTTATCCCATAACAAAACAATGTCTCCAACCTTAAACTCTAGATCTAGCCTTCTTGTCAAACAAAGATTTCACCTTTCATTGGTGGGCGATATCCTATCACAACCTCGCAGCTTGTCTTCATTCAACTTATGAAGATACATAATCCTTTTATCTAAAGAATCACTTGAAAACTAGTGTCTTTAATGGCCTTCATCAAATACAAAGTGGTAGCTCCACTGTCACCAGTAATTAGGCTTCCACACCATACACTACTTGAAAAGGGGACATCCCAATTGCTCTTTTAGGTGTAATCCTATCCACCCAAAGAGCATCATAGAGCTTTTTGTGCCAGTTCCTTTGAGATTCATTAACCGGTTTCCTTATAATAGCCACTAGATTCTTGTTTGTTGATTCTACCTGCCATTCCCTTGAGGATAGTAATCAAGAGTGAGAAAGAGAAATGCCATATCCATAACAAAATTTGTCATCTCAAAGTAGAATAAAAAAAATTTGAAGCATTATCAGTCACAATCTTGTTTGGCACTCCAAACCTTACCAAGATGTTTTCTTTGATAAAATTACATACCACCTCAGAAGTAGTACTCTTTACTAGAATGGCTTCAACCCATTTAGTGAAATAATCATGTGGCAGTCAACACATGAGTATGTCCTACACTTAAAGATGGGTTGAGGGTTCCAATGAAGTCCAAACCCCACTATTGAAAGGGCTCTTCAATTACAATCGGTTTAAGTGGTAAGGCATCCAACTTGGGTCTTCCCACAAAGGTCTGACAAGCTTCACATTTATCAATCCATTTTGATGCATCTTTAAACAAAGTAGGCCAATAGTATCTAACACGAAGAATATTTTTAGATAGTAACAATGGATGAGTAATGACCTCCACATGCTTGATCATGAAAAGATGAGAAAAGCTTCTTTTATTGCTCTTTGTCAATGCATTTCAAAAATCTTCCATCCATTCCACGTTTAAACAAAGCATTCTCCCACAACATGTATTGGGTTGATATTATCTTGATAGCTCTCTTCTCCTTGGTAGTTAAGTGAGAGAGACACTCCCCATAGGTGAGAAAATGAGCAATATCAGCATACCATTCATCAGTCGAGCTGATAAATAGAACAATAGGAACATCAACCTCATCTTTAGGCACCTCATGACCAGCTCCTTCAGCGATGAGTTCACACAAGCCTTTTCCTCAAACTAGTTTGGTTGGTATGATGTCAATATCATATTCTTGAACCTTTGCTACCCAGTTTCCTCTCTTGGTTCCAAATTCTTGTTGTGTAAGGATAGAATTGATGGTTGTATCAGGTACAAGCACCACAAAGTGAGAGTTAAGGATATAAAATCAAACTTCTTAACAAATTTTACTACTGCAAATGCATGTTTCTCCATCATGGTGTATTTCAACTCATGATTTTTAAGTATGTAGTTCATGAATGCAATTGGACCTCATGATCATCGAAATCTTTCTGAGTCAATACAAGATGCTGTGGGTGCTTTCTGTGGCATAGCAATAAATAATAAAATCTTTACTAAAATATGGACATGCTAAGATAGAGTCCTAGCAATAGCCTTTTTAATACCTTAAAAAGCTTCTTTCCCTTCAGAGGACCAGCCAAACATTTGTTTTCCTTTCATCATTTGAGAAATATTCAAATTCAGCTCTATAAAATCAAGAATGAATCTTCTCAAGAAGTTGATCTTACCAAAGAAAGAATGCACTCCCTTCTTACTTGTGGGAAGAGGAATTTTTGAATAGCTTGAACTCGTTTAGGATCAATTTTGATTCCATATTTAGAGACAACATGTCCTAATAATTTTCCCTCTATAACACAAAAAACATATTTCTTGGGATTCAAGAGACTCCATGTTCTCTGCACTTCAAGAGAACTATTTCTAGATGCTAAAATGATCTACTCTAAAGTTTTGGAAAACAATGTTAGGTCATCTAGATATACAACAATGCACTTTCCTTTCAGGCTTCCAAAATCCAAGTCCATAGCCCTTTGAAAGGTGGCACTAACATTAATTAGTCTAAAGGGCATCCTTTTGTATGCAAAATTACCCCAGGGGGTGGTGAAAGTAGTCTTGTGTTGATCTGTGGTATTAACTTCCACTTTATTATACCTTGAGAAACCATCAAACATGGACAACATTTCAGATCCTATAACAACTTGCAAAACTTGATCCATCATGGGTAGAGGATAGTTGTCCTTCAAAGAATCCTAATTTAGATTCCTGAAGTCAACACGCAGATACAAATCTCACCATTTTTCTTCCTGATAGGTACAATGTTTGTAATCCATGTTGAATGGTGAATGGGGAAGATAATTTTAGCTTTCAACAATTTTTGTATTTCCTGAAAAATGGTATCAACAATCTTTGGATTGTATTACCTTTTCTTTTGCTTGAAGGGTTTAATCCCAGGTTTGAGAGGAATGAAATGCTGCATTTCCTTTGGCTGGAAAGCTTTTAGATCATCATAGGAATAGGCAAGAACATCAACATATTTCTTCAAAAGACTTACTACCTTCCTCTTTTCCTCCTGTGTGCAACATTTCCCAATGTTCACCATTTTGGGATCAACAGAGCTCCCAATGTTAATCTTTTCATACTTTGCAGATTGCTACACTCCTTTAGAAATCTTAGACTTGACATACTTGTCATGTTTATCAAATAATTCCTCCAAACTCACTAGCCCTTTAGGAATTTTGTTACCTTTTAGTTTAATGCACCCATCTTGATATGTCTCCTCTTTGACACCCTCCTCATTGGAAGATACACTCTCACGAGGAAAATTTTCACTTCCTTTAAAGTAAAATTGTTCAAAGTTATCCCTAAGCTCTAAGAAATAAAGCAAATGCTGATCATCATTGAAAACTTGCCAGTTACTTACATTATCAGGAACACTTGGTCTATGAATCATTTCAATGGTGAACTTATCTTGGGAGAAATCATGGTGATGTATCAACAATGATCCTAAAACAAATAGGGAATCAGCCCTTGTGTTCTTTTCTCTGGGCACTGCTTTGATGGAGAAGGCATTAAAATTCAATAGAATCCCACACCAAATTTCTGTAATGCTTCAATCTTCTATTCTTTACTTGAAAAAGATCTTTGACTTGTTTAACAACCAATTCTGCATCTCCACGAGCCAGAGATTCTTCACACCTTTTTCTTTTGCCACATTAAGTCCAAGGATGAGGGCTTCATATTCTGCCATATTATTGGTATTCTCAAACTATAGTTTGAATGAGAAAGGATGAATTTTTCCCTCAGGAGATATTAAAACAACACCAGCCCCCTAGAACTAGCCGAGAAACAACTTCCATCAAATTCTAAATTCCAAACACCATTAGGATCATGAAGTAATTATTTGGGAAGTTTAGTTTCCTCTTGAGACATAATCATATAGTTACCATGTCCAATATCTTCATAAAGTATACATGCTTTGGGATCATTTGTTTTTACAAAATATACTCAGATTGCTTCTCGAGCAAAAACTAATTCATCTTTCCATTTACTGAATAAGGGCATGTGACCAATCCATTTGAATCTCTCCTCCCACATCCTTACAGAAGTTCCTACTTAATAACATGTCGTATGAAGGAGGAATATCAGCTACTAGAATAATAGCTAAAACTTTTTTCTCAGGTAAGGCAACAAAAGCTACATGTGCATATTTAATTCTTCCCACCAAAGGCACCTCCCTACTCTCCATAGAATAACATGAACCAATAGTGCGTGAGGTGAGACCCAAAGCATGAGCCACTTTGGTAGGCATTACATTATCTCGATGCTCCTGAGTCTATGACACAATTGCTAAGTTTATGGCTTGCTATAAGGAGGGTCACATAAAATGGTTTGATTTTCTCATTAGGTGAGGTGACTACAACTATGATATTTGGTTGGGGTGTAGAGGATGGAGTAGGTAAAAGGCCTTTAGAGGTATTTTTGGAATGGGAATTGACAAAGTGGACCATTTTGGAAAAGGATTTTGGATGGGTTTGATAATACTCAGCCTCTGAAATTTGGATTTTTGTCTTCTTAAGATGGTCAATGATATCAAAAGATCCAGAGGTGGATGGGGAATCATCACTAGGAATTTTAGGCTTATCTGGTTTTGAGGCTGGAGAAGAAGAAGTTTTAGAAGTAGAAATAGGAGAAGAATTATCAATACTGACCTTTTGTGTGGAAGTAGTGGGAACAGGAGATCCTCTTCTTGCCACTACTGGGATAGTTGTGGAATACTATTTAGCTTTCCTAATGGGTTGTATCACTTTTTCCTTCTTATTGGTCTATCTCATGTCATCACAACATATGACTCACTATTCATATCTACCACTATTTCATCATAATCATCTTCTTCATCAACACCCTCGGTAGTGAGAAAATTAACTTGAGATCCATCAAGTTCATCCAATTCCTCCTCAGCCTCTTCTATAGATTCTTCAAATTATTCATTAGCCTCTTCATCAGGTTCCTCAACTTCACAAGTTACATTGATAGGGACCTTGATGGGTGGTCCCTCGATTTCCAACCTTGTCTGAGAAGAGGGAAAATGGTTCTTGGGTTGGAAATTCCTTCTTGGGACATCTTGATAGGGAGCATGCTGAGCCAATTATTTCTTGATAGCAATGAGGTCATTGGCTAGCTTTTGTACTAAGGGGTCTGCATTAGCTCTAGAACTTGAAGAAGAGGAAGCTAAGATTTAGACTTGAAAGGATCTCTTTTTAACTTTCCAGACATGATTAAGTCATCTTCAACACTAACGGCTAATCTCTGGTCCTCATCCAATATTGCAAGATTAGCTCTTCTCAATGCATAGCTTACTTCAGGTAATTGAGCATTTAGGAAAAAGCATTTTTGAATCTAATCCACAGGTCGGGTGTCCCTGTGGGATCTTATTAATCAACTTATTGAACTTAGCCACAAACTCTCTCATAGGTTCTTGTGGTTCTTTCTTGATTTGAGAAATCTGGGCTAGCAGAGCATGCACATCTTCTGCAGCTTAAAACGGTTCTCAAATCTTGTCTCATAGTGGTCCAATCGATAATGGCCCCAATAGGAAGGTGATAGAACCAATATGTTGCATTATCTTAAAAGTCTCTACAAAAATCCTCACCGAGACATCTTCATGCTCAACACCAAGGACTCCACATGCAACTATGAAGGCTACAATATGTTCATCCAGGTGCACTTTGCCATCACCTCTGAACTTGGGAAAGTTCTTCCTGTTACCCCTGGGTAACTCATGCAAAGGCTGAGGAAGGGCAAGAGGCCCAACATGGTGGCCCCAAGGTAATGGAACTACCATCCTTGGAAGACTACTTGCAGAGGTACCAAAACACCAACAAGAATCAAAGCACGAAGATTAGGGCTGAGTTGCTCTTGAGGAATACTACTTCCAAGAGTTCTATCTTCAACAAGGGGTGTGCTTGTAGAACGGGCTCTTCTATTTCTCCTAGTTGAAGGAGGAGGAAAGCCTTGCTGCTCCAGGAGTTGAAATTGAGAATCTTCAATCCCAAGAGCCCTCCTACATGGGTAAATCTTAGAGTCACCAGATCAAAGAATGATCAAGAAATTTTTCACAAAACTAGAATCTGTTAAAAATGAATCCCCAACGGAGTTGCCAAAAATGTTGGTTTTCAAATAAGGACTTTATTGAAAACAAAAGTCAGGGGATAGAAAGTCCCTCCTCTTTAATGGGAGAGGTTCCCTTATTGAAAGCAAAAAAGCTATTCACAAATGTACAATGTTTGGTTTTAAAGAGGAACTCTGATATCATGAAAGTGTTTGATATAACATATCATCAATATAAAAAGATAGAAGAATTAAGGAATGGGAAAAGGTAAGAATAGCACTCTTAGGAAATATAGATAACAAAATAATTCCTTACACATGCTAGAATAGGATCATATAGAATATAATCATTTGCATTAAGACCACAAGATGTTATTTCACAGACACAAAGTTCCAGAGATGACATCTACAAGAATACAAAGCTTCTTGATATAAAATAGATTAATGATTCAATAAATTTTAACAGATAGAAAGGAAAGAATAAGTGCATAGATAGAAACAAAAAGAGAAATCTTCTTGTATTGATAGCTTTTAACTCATTTACACTTTCAAAAATAACCAGAGTTCCATCCCTAAAAATGGTGTAGAGCCCATTATATAACTTACAAATTGGTTACACTTGGTAACCATCTATTTTAACTAAAATATTAATTAAGGAAGTGCACAACACAATGTCCTTAATTAATTTACAATGAGCTCGATTCTAGGAAAAAAGGAGAAAAGGAGAGACTAGGAGAGAGAAAAATCCGCTTATTGCTGAGGAGGGCCCACTGACTTGAGAATCCGATGTCTGAATATTTTCAATGCCTTAGCTATCTCCATACCCCATGGGATTGTTGTGTTGGTAGTGGCGTGAGACCAAGTGCCAAGGCACTTCTCCATATTTTTCAAACTCGATATGTTCCAGGTATTCTTTATTAGCCTCTTCAATGGCAGATTGAAGGAACAAATATCCTTTATCTTCTCTTTGGTAATCAACTCTTCTTTGAACAGGTCTTCTTTGACAAATGTTTTGAACTGAGTCTTGATCTCCTGAAGAGAGAAAGGAACACCTGAGGTTTCATCATGAAGATGGCAATGAATATCTTTGAAGGCAGATGCAACACAAGTCTTGAAAGACTCTCCTTTCTACCAACTATTTCTCAATTCTCCCAATGCTTCTTCCAAAACTTTTATCTTCCATTCGACACTGAAAACCCATGTCCTTGACCAATTGTCCTTGGCATCATCAAAAAATTTGTTGGCCAACAATATCTTCTCATCAGCCTAGCCCATCAGGTGGAGATCTGTGATGTAACTACTCCAAAGCTTCAGTTCTTTGTCAATAGTTCTAATTGAGGAGGAGAGTTTCTGACTGAAGGTTGGCCACTTCTCATTAGTTTTGAAGGCCTCTCCAATGAATTTTAAACCTACTATGGTCATGTCATCAACCATGGCTTCCATATCCCTTCCATAAGTGGAATATCTGTGTATATCCTTGATACTTTAAACCTCATCTTGATTGAGAATCATAGGAGGTGGAAGGGCAGCCAGTGGAGCAGGATCCAAAACCTTATCCTTAGCCAATAATGACTTGATGAAGTTGGAAAGAACTTGATTTTGTTCTTCCAACTATTCTATTGTTTGCTTACCCTTCTCCACTCTCTCAATAACCTTGGTTACTGTTTCCTGAAGATTATGCACCTCACTCTCAGGAGTAGATTCTCCCATTGGAATTCTAGAAAGCTCCAAGTCGAGGCTAATAGATCTTGCTCTCCTTATCCACCTTAGGTTTTGTAACCTCTAGAAATTATTGGCCTTGAGAATTTTTCACTATTCTTGAAGTTTTTTTAGCTCTCTTTGCTGGAGGAGGAAGAGCAATACCTAACAAAGCTTCCACAACATCAACATCTGGCCCTGTCAAATGGGAAGAAGGTTTTCTCTTCCTACTATCAACCAAGGGTTGCACCCATGCAAAAGTAGAAGAAGAAGAAGAGGGGACAAGAGGGCCAAGAGCAAGTGAACCCATGGCACTTAGAATATTCACCACCGTTGCCTCCAGTAAAGAGGTGAGTGAGTGAGGCATCTGGAGCT
The DNA here is from genome assembly GCA_018340775.1 of Taxus wallichiana var. yunnanensis. NCBI lineage: Eukaryota > Viridiplantae > Streptophyta > Pinopsida > Cupressales > Taxaceae > Taxus > Taxus wallichiana. Next base: position 761,410,874 of record CM031234.1, read on the forward strand.
TCTTGTGCAAAGGAATTTGTGGTACTAGGAGGCTCAGTGCTAGGCTTCCTTCTCTTCTTCTACTGTAACTTCTAAAGTTCCTGTAGGGTTTGGTGTTTCACCATCATCACTTTCACTGAGAACAATGATGTTCTCTAACCCGAGGGAAATCCTAAATGTTCTAGAAGAGGTTCTTCCTCAATTGGCTCTTTTTTAACCTCTTTTATCTTCTTTTGGTACACTTGAGTAGAAGAAGAGGGAGTAGATGATTCAAGTTCTTTAATTGAGGAAGGAGGAGGGGTTTGTACAGGTACCTCTATGCTGGGTGTATGTGTCTCCTTCCTAGGTGTTGAAGTATCTCTGAAGAAGATCCGCTCTGATTCTTCTTAAGCTCTCGAACCTTCCTGTCAAACCAAACTTTGGTTCTTACAAGGACAGGGGCCAAAATTTCAACCAAGTCATCCTTCTCCTTCTTGTACCAATCCAGATCTTCCAAAGGAGTATGCTTGATTGATGTCTCATATTCAAAAGACTACAAGTCTTCATCATCATCCTTGAGACCTTCAAGAACCTGATAGAGATTGAGTTCCTCAATTTGTTGAAGAGAGAGTCTGCCATAATGCCTCCACCTTGCTTCAAAATCATCTGCACAATCAGCCCAATAGTCCTCAGTATCTGGCCTGTGATGATAGTTTATCCTAGGTTTTGATCAATGAAATTCTTCAAATCAAAGAAATTCCTCATTATGAAAAAGTGGAGAGTGAGGGGAGCAATGGCCCTTTCTACATTTTGGGCATCCAAGGTTGTTTTACATGTATAATTTCCCAAAGAAATAGGGAAGTGCAGACCATATTTTCTTGTCCTTGCAGGTTCTATGTAATTTATCCAATTGCCTCGCACACTTCAACTAGAGCCATCTTGTCATTACAAAACATATGGAGCTTGAGAGGTGTGTTTTCATAACTAGCCAACCTGATATATGAAAACCTCCTGAATTGAATGAAGAAAGCTCCATACTTAGCTATTAGGTTCATGGCTTCATCAAAAACCTCCCGACAATATCACCTTCCAAAAGCCTAACAACATACATGGTGAAGGCATCATTAACTCTTCTGAAATTATGGTTGCTAGTTTCCAGGGTAAACTGAGGGCAGTATGCATAAATAGGCTCATCCTTCGGCCCTCCATGTATGTGAATCCAAACCACTAGCCGGGATGCTTTCTTAGGGAATACATGAGGTAAGAAGTCATATAGAACTTCTTAGTCTATCACACATTAGACAACTTCTCTCACCAAATTCATGCAAATGATTTCTACCCAATTTATGTTCTAATTACCTTCAGAGATGATGTTGATAAAAGGGCAATCCAAAGTGAAATTCATTGGTAGAGGGAAATCCCATGACATGAGCTAGAAAATAATGAAATCGATAGTTCTTCATTAAAATCAACCCTAAATAACGCCTTTGAAATTCAAGATGCTCCTTCTTAGGGTTCTTCAACCATGATTTTTCTATCCTTGCCTTATATTTATCATTGTCCTACTCAAACAAGGTCTGAGCTTGGGCTTGAGTGAGAATGATAGATTATTTGGTCTCTGGGATGCGTAGGGCAGCAGTAATGGAAGCAACATCTAGTTTGACAATCAGCTCTGATTGCACATTAGATAATTCTTTGGTATTCGAGTTAAAATGAGCTCCACATGCGAGCATAGTATTAGATATTGTATATATATGGGAAAACCAGCTATATAAGCAATTCCATTGTCATTGATCATTTGTGCCATGGGGGAAGGATTAGGGCAAGTCAATCTATTCCAAAAATCTCCAAAATCTAGGTGAACCTCACTATCCCCGATATCGGGAACAAAGGACTCAAGAGGTGAAACATGTTCTTGACCTAGAATTTGATCTTCATGTTTGCAATGTATAGAGGAAAAGCCTTCAAGGATCGAATCCACAATAAAAATGCTAAGGGAGCAGGAGCACGAGCAAATGACCTTAATCGTAGGGATTCGAGCAAGTGATGGCAAGTGAGCAATGTGTCAAATGCATAGAGGATAGTCCCATTAAATAGCCGTTTAGGAGAGAGAAGGTCATTAAATGTGCATTAAATTCATATTGCACCACTCAAAAAGATAAGAATCGAAAAGAGCGGAAAAAATTGGCCTGGATGGTCTTTGGTACATTTGGGACATGAGGCCAATGACGCGAAATGATTCATGGGCCAATGTGGGTGATGAAACTTGAAAATGTGAAGGACGCGAGGGATGTGAAGACACAATTTGGCCGATGCGTGCGAAGCTTGGGGAAAGTGGGGAGATAAAGGCACATGCACTTTAGGGACAAATGGGACAAAAGTACGTGAAGGAACCAATGCGGGCAATGCGGGCGATTAGGAATAAAGAGCCCAAGAAAACTTGTGACAAAAGGGCCAAAAAGTTTTGACATAACCGAAAGTTAAAGAATTTAGGGGATGCGGCCAATCGATCGGGAATAGAAGGCCTAGGTGGTATACTTGGGACATGAGGGACAAAAATGTCTGATAGACCCACAAATCACCAAAATAACTCCAAAAAATGTGAATTTTTACTATCTCCTCAACTTTTCACTTCACTAGAACATCATTAAAGGGTTCTCCTTGGTTCCTCTCAAAGTTGAATTTCATTAGCAAGCACTCACTCTTGCTTTGGTTAGGAGGTTGATTTGAACTTGACCACCCCTGCATGGCGGTCCAGCTGTGATCCCTCTACCCCAAAATGGTTAGTGACTCCCATAGTGAAATTTTCACAATTTTCCTCTTCATTTGCTCAATAATATTTAAGGAGCTATCTTTTTATTGCCCCTTCCTAGACACATTTATTTCTTGCACATGGGTTGTTACAACCAATGCCCGAATGGACTTGGAAGGTGGCTTGGATTGGTTTTGCATATTGGGAGTTGTGCTTAGAACACTAGGAACTTGTGGAGTGATGGGAGGTTTAGGGTCACCCGAGTTCAGTGGTTGGCCCTCTCCAATACTTCTCCTTTTGGACCGTGTATTGGCAGCCACACTTTGAGAAGGGAACTGATTCATCCCACATAAGTCTTCGGCCTACCAATTAACAAGCATGGTTTTGTTTGGGGGGCCTCTTGCTACTGATCTCCCTCTTGGATAGGTTCTTGTGGCACCATACTAGTTTGCACCATCAAATCCTGATTTAGAGCACCATTAAAGCACGTTGATTGGTTGTGTGGTTGACTGCACAAAAACACTAATCATATTATGTGCCATATTATTTTGTGCGAGAACCAATGCCCTTGATGCCGAATCTATGTTTGGATCATATGACCCGAAAGGCCTAGAAGTTTGGGGTTGTCCTTGGCCCTGGATTTGATTTATAGTCTGAGGTGGTGGCCTATTCTCGCTGATACGTCTGGGGTCTACCTTCATATTGAGCGTGGGGATGATATGGCCTAGAACTCGAGCTGCTTTGTCTTTTGATGGTCACTAGCTCATTTCCTGTGTTTTGTAATTGCTTCATCACTTCCTTAAGCTCTTTAGAGGTGTTAGATGATGAAGTGGAAGCTTCAGATTGAACTTTAACTCCTGGGTGGGTATAGGATCTAACGTAGGAATTTGGCTAGTATCCGGGTTTCCTAAGTTAGGCACAGATGCATGGATGGCCTAGGAGTGATTAGCCTTTGAATCAAATGGTTCTCACTTATAGAAAGGCTATAGGTTACAAGTAAGGTTGTGCCCCATTGATCAATCATAAAAGAAATGTCGAGTTTACATCCCTAAGGAAGTATAAGAAGGCACCTTCATTAGTGGGCTTTACTTCATTGGAAGCCTATCCCACATCCACTGGAACCCGAGGTTGAAGTCCATGGCACCGCTCATTTGGGGCTCTCTTGATCGTTGTTAGTTGCTCCAACAAAGACAAGTTATCACCTTTCTCTCCAAACTGGTTGTGAAGAGTTGTGCATAGCTGATTCCAATTCTAGATAGAGCCTACCTCAAGACTTCGAACCATTGTGAAGCTTTCCCTTTGAGTGAAGAAGTGAGTAGCTTGACTGTAATGTCCATCTCATGGATCTCGTGGATTATACAAACATTTGCAATATCTTGGACATGATCACCAAGAGAAGTTTGATTTTCCCTAGTGAAATACGGGATGCTCTTTAATGCTGCTATTGGGACTAGATTTTGTGCATTCAAGGTGAGTGGGATGCTACCAATGAATTTGACATATGGATTTGGTTGTGTCATTCTGATTGGCCTAAGAACCCTTCTAGATCGAAAGAAAGGCCCCGCAAGTGGAGGTGTTGACAAGGTTCTTCTTAGTGGAGATGGAAACCTCTCGAACTCTTCTTCCTCTCCTTTCTGTTCTTGTGGATAAATGAAAGTATTCAAATATACCTTCTTTCCTTCTCAGTACACTGTGTTTTTCTCATGAATCTCCCAAGATTGGGCTGCTAAAACCAAGTGGATTCTTTCTCTATTAAAGTTGCTAGATGTACAATTTTAAGACTTCTTAAACCCATAATCACAAAGCAAGTGTACATCAATTCTTACTATAATAAGATGGAGACGTCTCTATCCCATCGGGCATGCCAAAATCTGTTAGTGCGGAATCACAAAGCACCCCCAAATGACTTCTAAAAATCTACTTTTCTAAGGCAGAATCATTTGGTGTGATTGCATAACATTGATCTTTCCCCAAGGTGTGGGACCTTGCAAAATGGGAAAGCTCTCCAAATTGAAGGTTGGTTCCTTATTCCTCTGTTTAGGTGCATACGTGAAGATTTTCATATGATCTATCTCTATAACTAATCTAAAACTTTACCAAGGAGATAAGGATAAAAGGAATACTTGAAATTAAAACAAAGATAAACTATGAGGTGATGCACCGGAGGAATGATGGACACTTATTTTGTTGATAGACACAAACCGAATAAAATGCATACAATAATCAAGCACAGATAACCAAATTAATAATGAAAGACTAGATGAGAGAAAAAAAACAGAAAAGATCTAGAATTGATCACAAAACATGTTTTATTGCTCTATAGATTGATACAATAAATTAATAAATGGCCAAGAGGTGAGAAATCGTATTGTATTTTTAATGGAAGGTCTGAATTCCACGAGTCCCTTCTTTAAGGAAAGGGGAGCCCAAAAAGACAAAATAATATCTAACCCTTTACAATAAATTTTGCCCCCATATTTATAAATCGATCGTAGAGAAGAAAGAGAGAGGGGGATTGGGAAAAACAAGTTGAAGCTCAACCACTACTCATAATGCTCCCGATAAAATATGCCCCAAATTCATATTTACTACATGAATCCTTGATTCGGTGCCTTGAAAGAAGAGGAATGACGGAAACAGATCGAATCCGATCTGGTTGTTGAGATAGATGGATCTTGTATTGAAGGCCCGAAGATGTTTCCTCCATTTTCCTTCACCTAACCTCCTCAAAATTAAAGTTTCGACCTCGATGGCATAGGTGAGGCTAAGATCTTTCTAATGGTGTCAAATTCGCGATATTTTGAGTACTTGAGTCAAAAGATATGCCCCTTCGAAGTTTGTATCAAATCTGTACAAATGGGCGGGAAAAAAATTTGAAAAATGGGCCCCCTTTTGGTTTGGGACACGTGGCAGCCAGATTAGAACAAAAATTGGGCTTGCGGGTCCGCAATTTATCTTTTTCCCTTTAAACAAAAGGAAAATTTTCACCTTTCCCTCTAAATCCCCGCCTTGGCTTTGACTCGGATCTAACACTGACTTTTTCCCCGACAGAGTCATGCGGGCCATTTGTAACTTTTACCCTTTTTTTGATAACAAGGGGAAAAGAATCAACTTTTCCCCAATGCCCTGCTTCCTCTGGGACATGCATCTTTTGGCACTCGTTTGGAAACTTTTTCTCTATTTAACCCTTGAATTAGTGCCATTAAGACACTTGGCAGCCTCCGTCTGGCCTGGCTCATGCATTGACTATTCAACTAACTCTGCCCCTCTTGATATAACACGTGGAGGCACTGCGCTTTCTTGAAAACCCGACCCAAAGTTTTCCTTTAGAGGAGCATCAAGTTGACACTTGTCGGCCTTCATTGATCTATGGAATTTTCAACGATCCCTCTTACTTTTAGACTTTGGGCTACGTGGCGAGCTTGCGCTCATTTGGGTCTCTGCCTTGGGACTAACTCTTTGAGATGCGTCACACTGACACTTGGCATTCTTCGCTTACACTTTTATATATAGCCAATTTTGAAGCCCACCTTGTCTCGCTTTTTGACTCCGTCTCGACCATTTGCTACATGGAGGGTTGTCGCAAGTTGGAGTCTTCCTGTAACTTGGAAAATGAATTTAAGACGTGAAAATGGCCGAGACAGAGTCATTTCCTTTGCACAAGGTCCTTTAATCTCTCTTGGCTTCCGCCACTCCATGGTTGAGTCCTTATGTGACCAATTTGTAGGATTTGAACGAGTTTTCTTAGGTTCCTCTTATGTGGGGTCGTGGCCAATCCAATATTTGGTGCAGGGGTGAAATATGGATAACAAAGTGACTTCTCTTCTTTATGAATCTAGGCCATTAAATCAGCTTTTCAAATACCATGGATATTAATGAGAGTGCAAGATTGCTTTGCAGATCATTTCCCTTCACATTATAAACTAAAAAATTGAAAATAACTCGCCTAGTATTCACTTGGGTTTGAGAGGTGTTAGAGCTGATTTTTGATGATTTTAGAATCTTCCTCATACTTTGAAATGAAGCAATTTTGGACATATATTAATTTCTTTTTGATATTGTATAAAATATCTACACCATGATTTTTATTGTCATTGTTGTTATGTATTCTCTTTATATCTATGGATTTGATTGTATTAATTTCTTCAATTATTGTACCTCTGTATTTTTTTAGGATGGTGAAAATTACGAGCCTATTAAAGGAAGTGATTTTATAGTCACCTGAGTTGCATTTTGAGACAATTCATCCAAATACTACATCAATAATCGGGGGAGTAATTTTACAAAAGTTACAAAGAAATTGAGAGTGAAAGGAGTATACTTGGACAACAATCATTTTCTCATTCTACAAGTTTAGTTTTATTTTGGTAAATTTATTGTGATATAACCTAGAAAGACTGAGATTTAGTCCTAAAACCCTACATACTATAGAAATCTTTATTATATTTTGTTTCAGATCATTTTTTTCTTACCAATTTATAAGTGAAATGACATTGATTAGTGTATTGATATTATGATTGAGTAGTGATATTTATATTTGGATATTACATGATGAAGATGAAGGTAATGGAGAGGGAGGTGAAGATCTAAGTACATCTGGAAAAGAGTTGAAGAAGCTATTGGAAAGACAATCCAAGGGTTAGAAGGTGATAATGGGGACAAAGATGTATGCTTTTCCACTCTTCCTATAAGTTTATTTTTATCATTATTCCCAATATTTAATCCTTAACATTGTGCATTTTACTATTTTTTTATGAATTTCTCAAACGTTGGTGATGTAGAGGTGTAGAGGTGTTTTGTCAAATGACAAAATTTGGTTAGAAACACATAAACCTTAAGTTGACTATACTTTGTCTCCAAAACAAGGTACCAAGGGTTTGAACCCTTCTTAGTGCTTCAAAAAAGTCAATATGCAAATCTTAGGACTCAATGAGTTAGATAAATCTTTAAAATATAATATTTCAAATGAAAAGGAGTATTTAAACCATACTCAAGCTAGTAAATCCTATTTTTTCTAGATTTTTCCTTAGTGACAATTTTGAGGGTTTAAGACCTTACTATGCCTTTACAAGGTTTCAATGCACATTTTAAGGCTTAAATGAGATGGAAAAATTTGAACCATAATCCTACCAACATCTATAACCTTTCAATTCTCCTCAAGTGACAATAAAATAAGTTGTAAATCCCAAAACTATGTTAACTGGATATGCAAATAAGGGTTAGGGTTTTAGTTCCTTTTCCATTGTTCTTAGCTTATATAATCACTCTTCAAGAAGGGTTTGAAGTGTCAAAACATCACATTTAGTCCTCTGACCTTTTTTATTATGACTCCACTTACAGTGATAGGTTTTAGGTACTTTTGCAAAATATTTCAAATTAGGTGTTTGTTGTCATGACAAGTCTCTTTATGGACTATGTTTGATATTTTCAATGGTATAAGAGTTTATTTCTTGATAAATTAGAGGAGGGATAAATTTTCAACAAATGATAAATGTTACTTATCTTTGATAATATGATGTGTAGGTTTGGAAGTACTTATTGGACTTCTTTTTCCTAGTGCAAATTCAAAACAACAACATGATGGTGTTGTGGCATTGCACTCTCTAGTAAAGAGGGTTGTTGCTCAATCTCCGTAGATGTTTCCTTCCGCCTCTAACTCCTTAGGTTTTCTTAAATAGGGTCATGCCTAGTATCCATGTTCAAGCACTTGTAGCTAATTTTTGAACTTCTAGATTGTAAATAAAAAAACATTGTAGCTATATTGAACAAAATTTTAGATGTTTAAAATTGTTAAAGATGTCTTTGATGTTTAAAATGGTTTTGGGTAGTATTTTTAAAAATGCACCTATGAATTGTTATGTTCCATCCATGTAGTATTTTTTTGCATATCATGAAGCTAAGATAATATTGTTATTCTTGGCCTACAAGTAGTTGCATGAGGATTCACATTCATTAGCCATTTTTTTTGTTTTAGTAGAATATGTTTAGTGGCAATCACCTAAATGCTTCAAATGCTAACAAGAATTATTATAATGCAATCAATTATTAGCTGGCCTTTTATGGAGTATAGTCATTAAATCATGTGTTTTTGCCATATATAGTACAAATCTATGTCAAGGGTTGATGACATTTACACACCCTTTTAATTTATTTTTTCATTTTGATATTAATAAAATGCTTGTGAACTCACTTGTGGGCACAAGATTAAGCCCAAATTATTTTTAATTGTTTTATAATACTAATCACAAGCCCACTTTGGTTCCATTGATGATAGATTAAAATAATGAGGCTATGAAGCTATATTGTCTCTAGCACTACAATCAAACACCAAAATCAATTATACATAAGTAGATAACAAAAAAGGGTACAACATTAAATATTTCACTTTAAAAACACTCATATTCAGGCATAAAGCATCAATTTGTGATTCATAACACTAGTGTTAGTTGTGTGGTAGTTGTGTAACACTAAAATCTAACATTGAAACTGATTATGGAATATAACACCATAAATATAACACTATATATAACACCAAATTTGGTGTTATATTCCATAACCAATTTTGGTGTTGTTATATTTTAGTGTTATACAACAACTACCACACTACTAACACCAGTGTTGTTAAATCACAAACTGGTGCTATATGCATGAATTTTAGTGTTTTTATGTGTTATATTAGCTAAAATGATTGTAGTTATTGTTATGTAATTGGAATATCCATTGGTGCAATATTGAGTTAAGAAGAAACAACTATTGTGTATTCAAGTGAAAAGTTGAATGATGCAAAACAAAAGTATAACATTTATGCTTAACGCTTTATGTAATTGTATAAGTGCTCAAAAGTGGAGGTAATACCTATTGCCAAATATTTTTTTGCTATTTAGTGATCATCAAGTAATTTTGTTTACTAACAACTAGGTATAATTGAATCAAATGCATATGATGTGGGTGGAGTACCTATAAGGAAACACATCATTTTAAAGCATAAGAGTGGAAAATATGACAAGGCGGTTAATGCACTCAATACACATATTTTTCATTGACTAAGATGAGGGTGGAATTTTTGGGTTTTGAATCCATGAATGAACTATATGTGCTACATGAATATTTTATAGATGAATGAGATGCATATAAATACCAACAAGTATTGATAAGACACTTTAGTTGGATTATTTTCTACAGAAGTATTGTTACATTATGTGGAATAAATTCATGCATCATAAAAGGATCAATATAGGAGAATTCGGTAAGGGAAAAATACCGAGGATCATCAGGGAAATTAAGCTTAGAGTGGAAAATATGACAAGGTGGTCAATTTGCTCAACAGGCATAGTTTTCTATTGATTAAGATGAGGGTGGAAGTTGTGGGTTTAGAATCCATGAAGGACCTATATGTGCATATTTCATAGAGGAATGATATGCATGGAAATACCAACAAATATTGATAAGACACCTTGGTTATATTATTTTCTAGAGAAAGTATTGTTTTTATGTGGAAGAAAGCTATTCATGATAAACGGATCAATGTAGGAGAATTCATTAAGGGAAAATACTAAGGAGGATCAATAGGGTACTTTATCTTGGATAAAACCTTAACTTAGCAAGGGAGAGTACTTGTGGTCATAGATTAGATGAGTGTGAATGTGCACAAGTTTTTATAGGAATGTTGCATGTTTCAAAGGCTAAAGGAGAGTTCAGAATGAAGGATTGTATCAACCTTGTCCTATTTTAGAGATGCCTTGGGGATACATAAGTATGGATTTTTTTTGGGTTTACTAAGAATCAAATAGGATTTCATTTCATTTTTGTAGTGGTGAACATATGTTTAAAAAGGGAACATTTCATTACTTGTAATAAGATCATTGATGTAACACATATTGAAATTCATTCTTTAGATATATTGTTAGAGTGCATGGATTGTTGGACACTAAATTTTATGATAGAGGTACATGTCATTTCGCGAACATTGTGGAGGATGTTGATCAATGAAGTTGCAATTAATTTCAACATACCATCTGCAAATTGATGGGTAGAGAGAAGTTGTAAATAGATGCCTTAGATATTTTATTAGATGTTTGGTCAAAGATAAGATGGGAACATGGGATTTGGTTCTAAAGACAAGCATAATTTTCTTAAATAACAATTTACTAAATATAGTACACATAAAGCACCATCTAATTTTTTTATGGAATGAATTCTTACAGAGTTTTGGAGTTGAGAAAGTCATCATACAATGAAGATAAAAATTTTGACATATAAAAATTTGTAGAACATATGCAAGAAGTGCACCGAAAAGTGTGTGGTCGATTGGAAAATAAAAACACATAGTCTAAGCAACACACATATGAGAAAATGAGAGAAATTGAATATCATATTGGAGACATTGTCTTAGTATATCTATGAAGGGAGATATTTCCTAAGGAAACATACAAAAACATAGAAAGGAAAAAGGTAGGGCCATGTAGAATCATAAGGAAGTTTGTGTAGAGTGCTTATGAGATTGAGTTGCTTGAAGGAGTTGACATCTACAATATTTGTAATGTGGTGGATCTATATCCATAGTGTGTAGGATAGGAAAGTGTTGAAGATCCAAAATTAGAAGATGGAGTTTTATATTGGAAAGAGTAGATGTAGGAGAAAGTAATTGATGAGGAAAAATATTTGATTGACACAAGGATTAAGAAGACACATATATAGGATTATTTGGTCTAGTAGAAGGGAACGAACATTGAATATGTAACTTGGCTAAGCGTTACAAGTTCAATGAAACATGTATTTTAGGTTCCTTGAACATGAGCAAGAAAGTTCTCAAAATTACCTAAGGTGTATAATGTAGGAACATCCATGTTCATAGGCAATCCTGTATCGACCAAAATGAGTTGAATAGTTGAAGTTGAATTTATATTTTTTAAAAGAATTTTTCGTTGTTGGAAATCCAAAAAGTATTTTGCCACATTCTAATGAGTGCACAAGTCTACTAGGTGCAAAAGTATATTGCAAAATATTTATAATTTCGTATGCAATGTCTAGTTTGTTGCACAATTATTTTAGTGTGCAACATTATCCACAAGATCCTATTTAAGTTGAAAAGGTCTATAAAGAACATTTTCAAGCATACAAACTGTCACCCCAAGGCATAGAATGTGGGAACATGTTTCAAAATTATGAATCATTGATGGTTAGATATTTGAGAGCTAATTTTTAGAGAGGTTGACTAGTTTTTTTGGGTTTGTTTATGGGTCCTTTGGAAATCACATTTGAATTCTATAAGTTTTTGAGTCTTTGTTTGTGGTATTAGATGATTATATAAACAAATCCCAATTGCCTTAGTGGAAGAGATTTTAGGGAGGAGAGGAGCTTAACATGATATACTAGCCAAGAGTTTCCTTTAAGAGAAGAGTTTGGATGTAAGCTTAACACTAGGAGACAATGAGGTTGGTAATTAAATGATAGAATAGTTATAACCATATGATTTTGTGAAAGTGCCTAAATGAAGGTGTAACTAAGTTGAGTATATGAGATTACATTAAGTGATCCGACATGACACAAAATAAAATTTCAATGTTGAATGTATAATAGGTAATCACTTTAAGTGTGTTATTTATTTGAATATATGAAGTGAATTCTTATTTCTATTCGGTATTTATATCTCGTGTTCATTTGATATCTTGTATGTGAGTGAATTTAATTCTATTTGGTTTTTGTTTTGTGCATATTATGAGGTGTGCAAGGTATAAGGTGGTTCTTCATTGAAATATGTAACCCCACTTGTGTTAATTTAGTAATTTTTATATCATCCAATCTATCTTTTATTTCTCTTATCATTTCTAATGAAAATGAAAAACTTGATGTTCATCCTTCTCTCCCAAGTGGTATTTTATAAACCTTATTTTTCACTCACTAATGATTTCTCTTCATATATTTTTGGCACATTCATTCCCTCAATTGTGTGCCTTAAGGGGTACACTAGGAAGTGGCTAGGGTTTGTTCATATTACCTTGAGAGATATCATCATGACACTTTCCCTAGATTCCCTAACATTCCTTACCCTTCATACTACCACTTTTTGACCACGCGATATCCTCAATAATTTCACCTTATATCACCTTTAGATTATCTTCCTATAACGCCTTCATATCATCTCGCATACATGTTTCAAGTGTTTTGTTGCACCCTTCATTCTCTCTTCTCCACCTCACATTTTATGGATTGTTTTTTGTTGAAGCAATGACCATTGTCAATTCCTTATGATATCCATCCCTTTCCAATTGATCGCATCGACCATAATCTATGGACTTTAGGTTATGTTTCTTATTTCTAGGTGTCATTATTATCATTCATCAAAGCTATTATTGAATAATCTGCTTCTCCATATGCTTGCAAATCTTTCCTCAAAGGTAAGAGTTATTAGGTTCTAGTGGATTTTATAATTGAGGTCAACATAGGAGGATTAGGTTACTAGGAACGCCAAGAACGAAATTTTTGCTAACAAGGTCTACCTTAGCCTTTGAAGTCCTAAACTTTGGTCTATTTATGTCTTCTTCCTATCACTACTAAAATTTAGCTAATCTATCACTAAAAATACTAATATTCAAATATAATACTTCAACAAGTTGTCATTTAACAAGTTATATAGTTTTAGATATTTGATATTACATATTATAATGAATTTGATGAATTATAATGTCTCAAAACTACTTTAAAGAGACTAATAATGTTACATATAAGTGTTCAATGTTCTATGTCATATGTTAAAATTAATTTTGGTGTAGAATTATAATGTTACATAAAGAATATCGAATGACATAACACTAGTGTTAAATGACAAGTATATGTATTATTCTTGAATCATAGTGTTTTTTTAGTGATATATTAGCTAAGTTTTTGTAGTGTACCCTTTAACACCCACATTCTTTCGTGTTTTCAATAAAAATAAAAGGTATGTCGATACCATGTTTCTTTTCAAATTTATTATATAAATACACATTTAATATTTGATTGGAATATTTGAAAACTCAAATTTATCAAGTAATTAATTACATAATAAAAATAAAGTAACAAGGAAAGATTTTAGACCCAATAAAACAAATGAGTAAAAACTAAAAACTTAATTCTTAGCTAAATAGAAATTTAGCTTTTAAATAAAATGTAGTTATTTCTGTTATTTCTGCTAAGTTTGCATACAAAACATCAACCCATCAAAGAAGTTCAGTACTGATAAATAATAATGCCTTGGGCGAACTTTTCTTCCCTGCATTTAGCTACACAAGAAACAACCAAAATACCACTCCTTGTTGTTGCATTTTTGTAATTTTACGTTCAACTAAAGAGTCAAATGGAGGGTTCCAATCCATTCCAACGTGTTTGGAATGAGTCTGCACCATTGATGTGACTGCAATTTCTTCCGGAGAGTTAGGTGAACTGAACTCTTTCTTCTATACCACTGATTTCTTGAAATAAATGGAAACAAAAGATGACGTTTTTAGGGAATCTTTATAATAATTAAAAGAAATATAAATCATATAATAAATTACGATTCCTTATACCTTTGTTAGGGAATCTTTATAGACAGAAATATAAACTATTAAGTTGGCTAGGTTATCCCAATTTTTAGAGATAAATAGCACCTTCTCGGTAGGGATTTTTGAGGGGTTTGCAAGTTTTGTGCTCTTATCCTTTTTAGGAAGTAATGTTGTCAATTACAAATAATTTGATTTTACTTACAAGTTATAAAATAAATATAATTTATTATAAAATTATTCTTTACAAAAAATTATTAATATTTAATCATTTCTAGGTGTTATCCTAAGATTTATGGATAAAATTTAATGAATTGAATCCTAATAAACTCTCAAAATATAATTGTTTAACCTTAATTTATAATTTATATTAACATAATCTAATTTCAATCATTTTTATATTATATAATCAAATTGTTGTTGAACTTTAAAAAATTAATATTATATAATCATGACAACAAATTACTCTTACTTAATTATTCTTCATAAGACTATTGTTTTCTTAAAAAGGAAAATTGAAAGAAAATTATTGAATATCAATCACATTTGTAAATGCAATGGAAATATATGAGTAATATTTATATGGAGATAAAGGGGATACAAAATTAAAGTTACATTTAAATAGGGTTTAGAACACTAACTATTACACATGAAATGTGCAATAGAAATGTCAAAGAGGACCCGTTGAAGAATTTAAAGTTGAGGGAGATATGTATCAAAAGAGGAAGAGGGGTAATAAAGATGGAGATTGAGGGAGATGACGGTGACCTACGTTAAAATATTCTTTCTTACAACCATGCATATATGAAAGTTATAGCCGACATATTGACCCAAAACCAAATACAAATCTAATACAAATTGAAGTTGAGAGATCAAACAAAGCTTGGTGAAACCACAATCTTCGATGCAAGCATGAAGTCGCACAAAGCGTAGGGGAGAGACGAGACATTCAATTTACAATGGTCTACTGAGGAGAACGAGCTAGTGAAGATAACACAAGGTGCTTTCTAAGGTGGAAAGAGGAATATGGGACCCTTGCATGGAACCTTTCTTAATTAACAATCTTTCTAAAATCGTTAATGACATGGATATGGTCAGTAAGACAAAGACCAAAGAACCCAAAGCCACCCAATATATGTGCATTGTCGAATTTGTTGACATCGGTCTAGTTTGGAAAAAAAGGCTATTGATGTAATTAGTTGTTAACAATACAAATCCAACTGTATCATGCAATATTGTTTGTGGATAATTCGTAGTTGGCCTTTCTTTTTTATTGTGTACATATTTGATTGATGGTTTCTACTTTTACAACCTATGTTGTTTCAACGCAATGGAGGTTTTTTTATTTGTGGGTTTATTTGTATTATTCTACAAAGGTGGGCGGTAGGTCATGGATCAAAAGATTCACACTTGGGGTATTTCCACCCCAAACATTGACAAGTACATCTACAAAATATAACATGAATCAACCTAATCAAAAATAGTATCGAGCTTTTAAGAATAATATTGTACCACATCTATTTTAAGCCATATAGAGGGGTCATAAAGTCATCGATGTTACCCCATCCATTAGTTATGCAATGCTAACACTGGCTTTACACAACTAAAAGAAATGAAATTTGTTTAGAAAATATGGGGAAAATGGGCTTTTCTATTTTTTATTATATTTTTATGGCATCAAGACTTTCAATTGGATGGCGTTCTATTTATTAGATAAGATGAAGACATGAATGGAAAGTTGGAAAGAAAAAGGTGAGGATTAAATACCTACATGTCTCACACCTCTTCCATGACTCAAATTGTCCTTGCCTAAATAATATCTACTATATGTGCTCCACTTTATCGTCTCAATGTCGCTTGCATTATTCACATGGCTGCAATTTGCACTTAAATGGGCCAAAATAAAAATGGGGAAAATCCAATAGGTTCCACGTGGTTACAAGTTGCGCTATATTCTTGGCATCTTGATGACATCTTGCAATGGCTACCTAAAGACCTCAAAATGCAAACATCCACAAGTGGATTATGGGACGCGTCTATGTTGTGACATGACTTGTCTTTTACACATGTTGATCAAGCTATCAAACAAACATTATCCTTTTGATGTTATGTTTTTTAAATGTCAAATCATCCAATCATATCGGTGACAATTGGATGATCCTAAACACTTTTACAAAGCCCCTACAAGATATAAACTCTTTGATCCTACGAAAGCATAATAAGTGTAAGGTTGTATATCAATCGAGCGGTCTCGGTTGCCTTAAATAGATGAACCAGATTAGAGACACATCAACGTAAATAGTTTTGATTAAGCCCCCAACCCCGAAAAGAACATCTACAAAATGTAACATGAGTCAACCTAATAAAATTGTAGTATCATGCTTAAGAATAATGCCGTATCACGCCTATTTTAGGCCATTTAGAGGGTTATTTAAGTTAATGATGCTACCTTGTCCGTTAGTTTTACAACGCCAACACCCAACCCTTACACAACTAAAAGAAATGGAATTTGTTTAGAAAATATGGGGAAAATGGGATTTGTTATTTTTTAATTTTATTTTTCATGGCGTCAAGACTTTAATTGAATGTTATTTTATTTATGAGATAAGACACGTACATGAATGGAAAGTTGGAAAGGAAAAGATGGTGATTAAATATCCAAATGTCCCACATCTTCCATGATTCAAATTGTCCTCACCCAAATAATATCTACTATATGTGCAAATGATTACTTGTTAAGGCAAACCGCATTACTCTTTGTACTCTTTCATTCCATAAAGACTTATTTCCAAGAAAGTTGTTTCCATAAAGGGTTGGTTCATTTTATTTTAAATGTTGTTTTAAGAATATTTTTAATAAAAATGGACTTCAAAAAAATAAAAATTCCCCAATTATGTCGTAATTTGTTAGGAAATATATTTGGAACATTAACATAAAATCAAATTAAGCTTATTCATTTAAAAATACACATTTAACAAAAATATATTCTTAAAAAAACTATGGAAAGGTGCCCTCCATCCTTTGTACTTGTGGCAAGGCATCTTATTCTAATTTTAGAAAAGACATGTCAATTAAAATGCAATCGTGTATAATTTTTTTGTCAACTTTTAAATTAAATTCTCAAAATAGGCCTGAAATTGACAGGGTGTGGACCATTTGTGTGATTTTAATTATATTATCAGAAAAAAATTAAATAGTCCAAGATAATGACAGATTGAAAATTTAAAAACGACATTATTTTTTAAATATATTTTTTTATGAATATATATAAAATATGTGAAAATATACAAATTAATTATATTTATATTTATATGAAAAAATTATAAAAAGTAACTATTAAAAAATTAGAATTTACAGCCATTTAAAATAGCTACTTGGCAATGATTAGTGTTAGATTATTAGGTGCCACGTGGCAAAACTGTGTTGTGGTCATATGCAACGTGTTCTTTTGGCTTTTGGATGGATGGATATGCAATTGCCACTTTCACATGTCTCCTTACAAAACGATGAACGTGCCCAAATTGAGTACAAATCACAAATCCCCATCAAAGTTCATATATATATTCTGTTTTATTTTATTTGATGATTTTTTCACTTTGATGGGAGGTTTTTCTCTTAAATAAATATGTATTTTTCTGTTATTGAATTAGAGACTCTTGCGTGACAACTAATTTTTTATTTTTCTTAAGGAGAGATCTTCAATGGTGGTTGCGATTAGATTTTGTTTGCGGATGGACATTTGAGATCTTTGTTGGTGTTTTCTTAAAGTACACAACTTTAGCTTCAGTTTTCGTGTGTTTTCTTGTATGCATGTTACTGACCACACATGTTTAATATCATTGTGTGCTCTAGTTTTCAACATGGCATACGGGGTCTGGTTTGCTATGTTTTCTCTAAAAATATGATCATAGGGAATAACTCATCACATATATGTATTGTTCGTGGGTAAATTATGGTAGATATTACAAGGTATACATGTTTCATTATTTATATCTTGTGCATGTTCTGTATATATAATTTACTATTGTTTTCAATTTGATTTGTTCGTGACGGTCCTTTACAGTGGTAAAGGATTTCTATTTCCACGATGAAAAAACATGCTTATCTTTTTTTGTTTTCCTTATTTGTAAGAATGTGGACAGACCATTCTTTGTGGACTTCAATGTCTTTTCTTATCATCGTGTGTCATACTTTTCGAGGTATTTGCTGCTAACTGTTTATGTTGCTTTTAAAAAAAAATTGGAATCACTAAGATGTTATTCTTTCCTTGAATTTTAGATAGGTTGTGTGGATTAGTTGTACCCCTCATTGTTGTTGGCATAAGAACCTCCATTCCTAGTTAGAGTTTTGATCTTGTGGTAAAATTGAACATTTCTAAGCTTATAATGTAATGACATCCTCTTTCCCCATCTCAATCTTCATGATTACTTCAATAAATCATCTACTTACCTTTAAATTGTATTTTTTTTTTTTGTTGTTGAAATAAGTGAGTATTTTGGACTAAATTGTAATTTTTCCCTTCCTCTTTAAACATTGTGGTTTCTTCTTTAAGAGGAAATAAATTCATTTTCATTCCCTTGATCATACAATGGCCATTTATAAGCTTTTTCCATCACAATTGGTGCTTTTGGACTTCACATTATTGGTTTCTAAAGATGCTCGAAACAAATTTTCTATTTCAGTTTCCTCTTCACCGTTAAACCTAGATTCATTATGATTTGAAAATGATCATTTCCTTTCCTCTTTTATAAGACTATCATCATGCATTTACCAAAGACATGATTATTTTCCTTAGTCATTTCACTCTCTTAATAATATGTAAGTAGTCTTCACCTCTTCCCATTCTTTTCAAAGTGGAAACTACATTTTATTTACCATTATTCCAAGCATTTTCATTAAATTTCCTTGGTCTTCCCAACAAGATATGGTATGTATCCATTAGAAACGCATCATGCAAAACAACATCTCAATATGAACTCTTCTTCACATTCATTTTGCATGTTCCCACACTATGATTTCATGAACTCTATTAACCTAGAAACATTATGTCTTTGAATGCCATGTACACATAAATTTTTATCTTATCTCTAGCTTTCATGGATATTATTAGTAAGTTCTCTATCAAATATAACTTTTTGCGATACTTACCTCTCGTATTACACTTGGTTTTCAAGACATTCTTTGGCATTTCTCGCCTTTCTCTTTTAGTGTCTTCTTGGTCTTTCATTTCAATAACATGTTCACTCTAAGTTTATTAGATATATTTGAACCTTCTAAAAACTAGATCATCCTCTCCCACTTATTTATTGTTGATTAATAACATGATTGCCCTACTTTGCCTTGTCTTTCCCCTCTTGAAATATTGAAATCCTCCTTTGAGGACACTTAAATGCCTTTTCGATAGATATACCACACTTAAAGTAATCTTCATGAAATGCCTTATCATCTCCTTGATCTTCGAGATAGTGCTCCTTATTTTCTTCTTCATTATTTCATAAGAAGAAGATTTGTCCTTTCTTCCAGCTACAAATTTTTACCTTTTATGCATGCCTCTCTCCATCACATTTTCATTATCTTTTATTGTTCTTATTTTTATTCTATTCAAATTTTCTCTTTGAATGAAAAATAATATGCCTCTTCAATTGTTTGCAACCTTAATATATTCTTAGCTCATCTCGAATGAGAAACCTCAAAATTTATATACCTAGCTACTTTTTCTTGATCTAACTCACTATGAGAATACCTTATAGTCAACTTGTAGAAATATATTTCAATGACAAACCTCTTTTCCTGGGATTAATAAATTATTTAACAAAATCAAGTGGTAATTGACATGATTAAAATTACCTTTTACTTTGTAATCATTTTATCCCATCTTGAAATCTTGGATTTTGTTCTATTTTTTAATATTTGCACATTACCTTGCCATAGGGATGAATGTGCCTTAACCTTTGTAAGAGAAAATTCACTCTTTTGGAATACCGCATTCACTCATAGTCAAAATATTTATCCATCTCCTCAATCCAACAAATGTCCTCTTTCAGCACAATCTCCTTAAGTAACCAAGAGTGTCCAAATTCGTTTTGCCACCCATCTTGGAGATATATTTCAAGAATGCATCCTTTTGTTATTCATTCACCTCTTCCAAATGAACTTCTAATGACTATTCTTCCTCTTCCTAATGTCTGTAATAATGCCTTTACATTATTGATGCATGAGCCTCTAGGTTCACACAAAATCATGTATGAATCAAAAATAGTTGTATAGTCAAAGTCTCATTGAGTTTGCATTTTGTTGAGCATTTTGCATTGTTGACGTAGTAATGTAATAAAGAAATATGATTTTGGTGCACCATGGAGGATTGTGTCTCATTCTATTAAGTGTGCAAGTTTATTACACAATATTTACATGAGTACACAATTCTTTTGTGAAATGTATATTTTATTACACAATTGTTTAAATGCACAACATTGTTTGTGTAATCCTGTTTGAGACACACAAGTCTATAAATAATTTTTTTAGGCATATACATGTTACCTCAAGCCATGGAACATTGGAATCTATTTTTAAACCACAAATAATTGATAATCAAATGTTTGAAGCACAAGTAACTTTACAAATGCTGACTGAATTGTGTTTTGGGTCTATTTATGGGTCTTTTGGACTTTGCATTTTAATTTCGTAAGTTTAGGAGTATTAGTTTGTGGCATTAGATGACTATTAAAAATTCCAATTTCCTTGTAGAAGATATTTGTATTGAGGAGGTCAAAAGGATTCGTCATTTAAAAGATAGTTGAAAAATGTCGAGCCCTAACGCAAATTTGAGTAGGAGCCCTAACCCTAAGGAAATCGTGAGTAAGAATGAAGGTGGCAATTTGGTGAATGGGGTTCCAAGCCCTCAAAAATTGAATGAGAATCATGATCCAAACGCTATTGGGGAGAACAGAGTCAAATCTAGAGTAGGTGATGGTGGTGGTGGCTCTAATCCCTTGACTACTTCTACTCTCAGGGTTGTCGACACCAGTCAGGGCCAACATGGGAATCACAAAAGAAGATGGGACATCTAGGAGATTTCACGGCTTGGCAGTTGGTAGTGACAGGGTTTGCAAGGACAGCGAGCGCCAGGGGATTCACGGAAAGGAAAAGCAAGTTGCAAACACAAGCCTGGGGAGGGTAAAATCATTTACTACAGCCGTCTAAAATTATGTTAAAGGTCCCCAAGGGAGGATGTGGCCCCTACAACCTGTCAGTGACATCCTAGAGTTGAATCTTGAGGATGATGTTCCTCAGAAGGTTCGGGAACTAGAGGAATATTATTGCAGGCTTGGGCTCATCTGTAATTTCCACCATTTTTGGTCAAAGCTCACTCAGCTGCACGAATGGATCATAGAGAGATGGAGCCCTAAAATCAAGAGTAAAATTGAACTTTATCCTTGTTCCAAATCTTATTTCATAGTTGTTTCTGAATCTTTTGAGGACCGTGAGGCCATCAATAGTGTGTATTGGGTTTGGGCACATTAGTACAGCCTCATGAAGAAACCCTAGTATCCCGTTTTGATCCATTAAAAGATTCATTTGACACAATGCCTATCTAGGTAAGACTCCAAGGTATACCCCTAAAACTATGGGATGAATCTTGTCTTGAAGCCATTGGGAGCAAGTTGGGGACTTTTGAAAAATATGATGATGTAACCTCCCAACATCTGCATGCCACCTATGCTCAGAATTTAGTGGATTTAGATTCATCCCTAAACTTACCTGAAAAATCAATATATAGATTGGAGACAGGATTTGGACTCAATGTCTTGACTACAAAAGGTTGGCCTTCTGTTGTCACGTGATGTTTTGAAACTCGGACATTCGACAAAGATTGTTGGTTTCTTAAGAGAAAAATGAGGCTACTCCAGCTTTGGTGGAAGGATTCCCTCCATTCTCACTTCATTGTGAATGCCTCCTCTCGATCCCGTTGTTGATTCTACTTCGATGCGTGCCCCTCAAGGTTGGATTCTATCTCGAGTCCCTCTCAAATTCCCATCAATGAAATGGTTTATGTGATTCACAATACCCAAATATATTTTGGGATGGTCAAAGAGAGGAAACCCCTCTTCTCCCGATAGGTCTCACTTTCAACCTATTTCTTATATTAACATTCTCTTCCTATGCGAACTCGCCAAAGTTGTGAGATTAACAAGGAGGAGTGGACGTTGGTCCAAAACAAGAAAAGGATCTCTTCTAAGCTGCATTCATCTCCGTCCCACATGAAACTCATATCTCAATCTTCCACTTTGGGTTGACTACAGTTGGTTTAGATTTGGTGTTGCATACTGATGATTTTGTGTTTGTCTCGCAACATGTTTTGGTTATGTTTCTTTTGGTCTTATTCTTCTTATCTTGCAAATGATTGATATTTTTGTTCCTGTGTAGGGTCCTAGTCAAAAACCTTTTATCCTTAATTTTTTTAAAATATTGAGGAGGGGAACTTAGCATGAGGTATTAGCTCATAATTACTTTTAAGAGCGAATTTTGGATGCAAGGTTTGAAGGCATGGAAACAGGGAAGTTGGTAAGTAAATGATGTAGAATTTGTAACCATCTCATCTTAGGCAAGCACCTATATGAAGGTATATGAAGGTGTAAGTAGGTTAAGCATGCAATTACATTAAATGATCCGACATAACACAAAATGATTATGTAATGTTGATTTCATCATTCCAAATCAATCTAAATGTATTATTTATATGAATATATAAAGTAAGGCTCATTTATGTTTAATATTTAAAATTGTGTGTTCATTTGATATCCGGTCTATATACAATTTTAATTCTATTTGATTTGTTTTTCTGAATGTATTATAAACGTTGTGAGAAGTATAACATAATTTTTTATGATTTTGAAAGTTCTAGATAGAGTTTATAGATCACTTGATCTCGATCGAATTGTTTCTTGCATGACTCGTGTGTCGTTGTCTTCATTGGCAGCATTCACCAATCTTTTAGAATCTGCATGCATCATTTGCAAACTCGCCATCGACATATATCTCTTTGTATATTTTTTAAGGGAAGTATGTGGTAGGTTTATTTATCCAAAGACATCATGTTATAGGTTTATTTAGTTGATGGTCAAAATAATGGAGGATAATGTAGTTCATTCATGAAAATAGTCTAAAGCTTTCTATATTGTTTAGTCTAATGAGTTGTTGATACTTATTTAGTATTTAAAAGTGTTGATTAAGTGTTTGGAGTTTTAGAAAGAGTTTTGGATACTTATTTAGTATTTAAAAGTGTCGATTAAGAGTCATTAGTTTTATAGGTTCAATATATAGTTTTACTCGGAATTTTAGTTTGATAGGTTTGCTCGGAGTTTTAATTTAATAAGAGAAATTTGAAATTTCAGTATTAGAGTTGTATAATAATATACAATCTTTTTAAAATTGACATAACATATTATAATATAAAGATTTATATAACTTATATTATAATGGAGTCATCTCTTATCACATCAATCTTGTAAATTTTCTTTTACATTTATAATATATTTCTAACTCTTTTTTATCATAATGTGATTGTTATTCACGAAGAAATTAGTTATATTTAATATATTATTCTAACTAATATATCTTACATATCTCACATATTTAATGAGTTGTTATAACAACTCATACTTACACACTAATATATTTACTCACCCATACATTGAGAAACAATTTATGTTGATTTTAAGTTAATATTTTCCTACTCTCAAAGAGTAAGTTTCTTAAAATATGATTCTTTCACAAATTGTAACGCCGCTAAAAACTCCCACTTGAGACCCATGAACCTAGGTTTAGTTAGAAAATTATGGAATAATTTTTTTGTTCAAGGTGAGACTACAAACAAGCCTCGAAGCAACAATTGACACAAGGAAGTACATCAAGGTCAATCATGTTAAGAAGATAAGGTTTTCCATTGGAACAACATATAAAAGACCACATTACAATTAGTGGGTATAATTAACCAAGTATAGTTTAAATTTCCTTTAGGTGTTAATTTAATAATCAGATTAAATTAACACTAGGGTTAAATATTTCTTAATTACACTTAAAGGGCTACAGGGGCCAAAACAATAAAACAAGGCTCTCATTACAAGGGGTTAGGAAAAAAATTCCCTTGCCCCATAAGGTGGCCCTAGAATGGTCAACTCATGCTTTTAGAAATACACATTGAAAATAAGGAAGGTAATTTTCCTCTTACCCACTCACATACTCGACCTAAAGAAAACTTTACCCCAAGCGCACTGCAAGTCATGCGGCGGCACTCCGCGCCCAAAAATGAAATTATACCCTGGTCACAAGGGACACATGGCACATTTAAAGCCAATGCGGGGAAGTGGGTTAGCGGGGATAAACATGCATTTTTTCCTTAAGGATTAAAAAGGTGCAAAGGATTAAAACCCACCCACGCCTCCGTCGGTTCCTCACGACGCCACGTGTTAAACGTTCATTGGATGCGGATTGGCGGGTCGGTGGGGAGATTTGGAAAAAGTGGACTTTTGAAGCATAAAGCTTCGGGACACTCTGTGCCTCCACCGATGCTAAAAGGAACGATAACCAGATCGTACCAAGCCAAAAACACATATGCTAATCAAACACCACAATCTATAAGATGAAAGCAATTCACCAGAATAACTTTACATAAAACCTTTGCAAACAAATGAGAAACAATATCATATATTATTATGGAACTCAATGCAATACATTGAGAATGGGCCTTGCTTAAATAGGCAAGGAATAAAAATCTAAGAACCAATCAAGGTCGTAGATCAAGCCATAAATCAAGGAAATAACTAGTCATCAAAGAACTAGTTAAGACCATAGATTTAGGAGAGAACTAGACATCAAGGATCTAGTCAATACCATAGATCAAGGAAAGAACTAGTCAATACCATAGATCAAGGAAAGAATTATTCCTAACTAGATAATATCTCCTAATATCTAAATAAGATAAAAGAAATATCCACACACATAAGTGGGTGAGGATAAATACAATAAAGGTAAATAAAGTACCTAGGTGAACATGAGCTAAGGTAAATACCTACTCTAACACCCCCTCAAGTGAAGCTAGGGGCCAAAATATAAGTGGCATGTCCACAGTATGAGTCTCGGAAACTAGGCCCGATGAGGTACTGTCATCACCAATCCGGCACTATGATAATTCACCACCGGAACTCCTCTTGCTATGATTATTTACTAATGTATAGCCTTTAGTTTGGTGGATGTAATCTGAAACACAACAAACATAACACAAGAATACCATAGACTATGATACGAATGAATGATGAAAAATCTGAAAATATAGGTGTAAATTATAATATCAACATTAAATTGTTACAATCTCACCCATGAGGTATTTCAAGTGTTACGACTTCACTTGCCTTCCAACAATAACTATGGAAGAAACTTCACAATTACACCTCTTAATGGCTTCTTTAACACACCTTCAAAATGATGGCTTCCTTTACACACTTACTAATACAATATTTCTCACTACTTCCTTCTATGCTAAATGAGTGGGTGGCCTCTTTATTTATAGGAATTCAGGCTTTATCCACCCTATGTCTAAAGATAGGATAGGAAATCTCTTCCGGCCAATCATATTTTATGCCTAAACTCTTTCCTTTACATGTAGGCTTATCTTCTAAGATAAGATAAACCTTATCATCTCACATGGGTTCCACCTTTTAGACTTTTCCACAAATAAAATACACAAAATATTTATGACATCACTCTTTGTCCTTATTACAAATATAATATTTCTAATTCCTAATCATGTAGACCCTACTTCTCTACTTATCCCAACTTTGACATTACTTGGACCACTTACGACAAATATTTACTTTTACAACATTCCTATTGTACTTTGGTATTCATACCGTACTCTATATTATTGGCAAGGCACCGCATCGACGCGTCGTCGTTATCTTCTATTGGATGCCACTACTAATTATACTTAACAACATCTTATTCCTAATACATACATAATAAGATAGAAATTACAGAGGAAAATTTTAATGTCAACATTTTCCCCCTTCCTAGCTTCTACTACATCCTCGGAGTAGACTCTTATGGACATTTTTAAGCTGGTGCTTGGAAAATCTTCAACTTGTCATGGTTGACCCATTTTGTAATGGGAGTGCCATCCAATTCCTCCAAATCGGTATGTACCATTTTCATGCACAGCTGCTATTTTGTAAGGCCCCATCCATTTTGGAAGAAATTTTCTGCCTTCTTTTTTTGTATTTGTAATCATATACTAGAACCAAGTCATTCACATGAAATGGAGACCAATGGATATTTTGATCAAAGTATTCCTTCGCTTCATTTTCTTCTTATAGCTTGTATCCTTCGCTATTTCCCTCATTTATTCTAGCAATGAAGATGCACCAACCTTTCTTTTATTGAATCACTTTCATCCATCTTTTCCTTTTTCATAACTCTCACAAAGGGGGAATATCAAACTCAATAGGAAGAATCGGATCAATGCCATAAGCCAACCGAAATGGGGAGTATCCCATTGTTGATTTTGATGTTGCCATATATGCCCACAATCATCGCATGAATCCTTTTATCCCACTTATGTACCTGCAAGGCTGCATCTTTTGCTAGAATTTGACACAACACAAAATTTGTTCGTTTCACCTGTCTATTTGTGATTGGCTTGTATGTTGTTGCCTTCCTATACTTAATAGAAAACTTATTGACTAGGGCTTCTCCCACCTCATTAATGAAGTGGCTTCCTTGATCTCGTTACATTTCTAATGGACAACCAAATCTGGTGATAATGCGTTCATATATGAACCTTGCCACTTCATCCATGGAAGTTGTTTTCAATGGCCTAGCTTCAAATAAGCACTTGGTTAAATAATCATGTGGCAACTATAATATACTTATTTTGGCACGGGGTAGTTGGAAGTGGACCTACAATGTCTATTCCCCATTTTTCAAAGGGACCAAGTGGAAGAATAGGCATAATGAAGTTTGATGAAGTCTTACGGTTACCATGTGTTTGACAAATATCACATGTCTTACAATAATTATAACAATCGGGCGTTGATAACTTGCATCCAAGATCTTTCTTGTTTTAAGTTGTCCAGAGAAGTGTCCTCCACATGTACCATTGTGGAATTCTTCTATCAACTCCTTCCCTTGATCACGTCCAATCTGCTTCTCTTATCATTGTCCATCGTGTCCTATTCGAAATAATACTCCATGTAGAATAGAATATGGACGACTGGCTTGAGTAATCTTCCTCTTAATATTTGCATTGACACCATCAAAAACTTGAATTCATTCGGATAATTCCAAATATCTATGTATTCACTAGGGATTGTGTCAAGGATAACAATGCTTTGCATTTGGGAAAGCATCATCATCACAAGATGAACCTAAACCCTCATAGGCTCGAGAGAGTGCATCTACATTGACATGCTTCTTTCCTAGCCTATCTATAATATCAAATTCAAATTCTTGTAGCAAAATTATCCATCTTGCTATCCTCCCTGATGGGTTAAGCTTATTTACAATATATTTTAGATCTTGATGATTTGTTACAACTATAAATTTTGCCTAGCAAATAATTTCTAAACTTCTTTACAACAAAAATGATAGCTAGAGCCTTTTTTTCGCATTCTGATAATTTACCTCAAAGATCTTTGCTCATTTGTCTACTCCCAAAGTAAACTAGATGATCATTCTCATTTTCATCTTTTTGGCTCAAAGTACTTCCTAGTGCTTTGCATCTGAGGCATCAGTATACACAATGAATGGCTTGCTCCAATCTAGATTCTTTAAAACAGGTGAAGACACCAAAGCTTCCTTCAGTTGTTCAAAAGCTTCATGCGCCTTATTTTCTAGGTTCATAAGTAACATCCTTCTTTAAGAACTGGGTTAGTGGCTGTGCAATCTTTGAGAAATTCTTGATGAACCTTCTATAGTAACCCATATGGCCTAAAAATGATCTCAACTTACTTCTATTCATAGGAAATGGTAACTCTTTGATTTTTGAAACTTTATCAGGATCAATACCAATACCATCTCTCGGATATAACACACTTTGTAGGGTTTAGTGAGGCTTGTGCTTCATCTAACCTTTTAAATGTTGTCTCCATCTAGTGCAGGTGGTCCATCTTGCTTCCATAGATGTAAAAATCATCCAAAAATACTCTGATGAAATTCCCAATGTAGGGTTCAAACACCCTATTCATCAAGCGTTGGAACGTTGCCGGAGCATTACACAACCCAAAAGGCATAACTCTATAAGCAAACATTCCCCAAGGAGTGGTGAACGTGGTTTTCAGCTGATATTTCTCTGCTATACGAACTTGGTTGTATCTGCTATATCCATCAACAAAACTATAGCACTCTTAGCTAGCTACTTCGTCTAAAATTTGATCTAAGAATGGAAGAGGGTAATGATCCTTCTTTGTTTCCTTATTGAGCTTCCTATAATCAACACAAATGTGTAGCTTCCCATTCTTTTTTATTGAGATCACAATGGGAGAAACCCATTCTAAATTATTCACAAAGAAATATGAATCCTACATGAAGCAACTTATCTATTTCTTTTTTACGGTCTTGAAAAATTAGGATTCATTCTATATGGCATTTACTTTATGGGCTTAGCACCATCTACCAGCTCAATAGAATGTTCTACCCAACTTACTTGATGGAGTTCCTTGTAATCAAAAGTGAATATGTGTATGTACCTTCAAAAGAGCTGGAGGTAGGATTCCTTCTCACTCTCCATCACAAAGATCACCAATCTTTATTTGTTGGAGACGGTCATCAATTTCCTCTTCGAGATAATTTTATGTGGTCATGAGTCGGTGTGACTGAAAGGATATCCATAACTGAAACATCAACTTCACTTTCTTCATCTTCGGTGTCCACGCCACCGGTCTAGAGTAATCGAGAGGATGTCCAATCATCGGTTTCATCACTTGAATCCACGAGTTTCTTCCTTATGATCCGAGGGATCACGTTTATCTTCACCCTCTCTCTACCATATCTAAGTGTCATGAAGTCTTCATTCCAGTATTTTCTTGCATGAACTCTCCTTAGCCATGGTCTTCCTAACAACATTAGGTACGTAACAATACCATTTTTCATCACCTGAAAGTCTACCACACATACAACACCCATAATAGATATTGCCACATTTGAAACTACACCTTCTGGTTTAGTTTTTCCCTTATTTAATGACCTTAACATAAGTGTTGAGGGGCGATCAATTTTTAAACCCAACATATTCATTACAGACTCGGTCATTACATTAATTGCAGCACCTCCATCAACTAAGACATCATGAATTCAAATACCATTACATAGTACCTCATCTTGTGGAGCATAGGGATCCACCTCTGCCTTCAAAATAGGGACCTCAACCTCCTTCCTTCATCGAGCATTGAGTCCACTTCGCAGCTCCCGCCTCTTCTTAGAAGACATAGCCAAGAGTTGACCATATGTAATATTTACATGCCTTTTGGATAGATCTTATAAGATGGAGTATGGTCCTTGTCCCTGTGAAATCAAAAATCCTACACACCCAACTTTCTTCTCCTATGTTTCTTAATAGTTTCTCCTTTCATCTTCTTAGGATCACTTCCATCTTGGTTATTTTTTTATTTATTTCTTTTGTTACAAACACATCTAATTCATTATTTATGCTCTTATCTACTACATCAAAAGAATTCACAGTGTGTTTTCCTTTATCATTATCTCTTGTACCAAATGTAGAAGCTCTATCTAGACAATTATACTTATAATAACCCTTTTTATAACAACCACAACATACAACTTCAGAAATATTTCTTTTTGGACCTCTATCTCCTCCCTGAGAACTAAATTCCTTTCCTTGAAGAAGATTAATAGTTAACTAACCCATCTTCTTGAGTAGATCTTCATACTCAGTAGATGTACTAGGAGAAAGATTTGTGCTCACCGAGAGTGGTTGTGGATTCTGGACCAAAGGTGCTGGTGTAGGCTCTACTTTAGCAACAATTTCTTTGGGCTCCTCTTCCATGCTTTCTTCTTGCCTTCTTGCAATCTCCTTTGCTTTTTCAATGGTAGCTGGGCGGTTATACTTCACTCATTGTCTGATCTCTAGTTTCATCCCAAGAATGAAGTGCTTACAAAGGAGATTATCCACGCCATTCATCAACCCATCCGTTAATCCTTCCTTCTGGATCTGGGCATCGATCATGATAATCCCTTATCTTCTCCTTCTCTCCTTGGGATAGCTTTGTGATATCGAGCATGATAATCCCTTATCTTCTCCTTCTCTCCTTGGGATAACTTTGTGTTATCGATCATGAGATATGCATATTTTGTTGTTCACCAAATTCTTCAAGAAAACTTTCAATTAATAAATCCCATGAGTTTTTCACATTATCACCTAGTGTTTCAAACCACCTAAGGGTTGAACCATCCAAAAAGGTAGGAAAAATTCAATTCACTGCTCCTTCTTATGAGGCCATTCTGAATGCAAGATCATTTAACTCTTGAATGAAAGAGGAAGCATCTTCATTAGATTGGGCTGAAAAAGCAGAATCTTCCCCATTTTAAATGTAACCACAAAGTGAAATATCAACTCACAAGTACAATCATCGGTAAGACTTATGTGCACAAATAATTGGACTCACTACAATAGATAGTGACTTTACACCTTTCTAAAGTAGAATAGGAATGACCACGGTAAAATATGGTAAAACTTGACTTATCGCTATAAAAATGACTTTCCTATGGTAAGCACTATTCATGATAAAAAATGAAGTTACTGTGGTAAATATTATTCATGGTAATAAGTGACGTTCTATCGGTAAATACTATTCATGATAAAAAGTGACTTTACCATGGTAACTACTATGCACAGTAAAAACAAGGTTACCCTCCAAATATTTTCTGACTAAGTGGGAATATCTCTCTAGAAAATCCACCAATGAGGAATGGTCCCGACAACGGAACCAAAATGTCATCACCAATCCGACACTATGATAATTCACCACCGAGAACTCCTCGTGCTATGATTATTTACTAATGCATAGCCTTTAGTTTGGTGGATGTAATCTGGAAACACAACAAACATAACACAAGAATACCATAGACTATGATACGAATGAATGATGAAAAATCTGAAAATATAGGTGTAAATTATAATATCAACATGAAATTGTTACAATCTCACCCATGAGGTACTTCAAGTGTTACTGACTTCACTTGCCTTCCAACAATAACTATGGAAGAAACTTCACAATTACACCTCTTAATGGCTTCTTTAACACACCTTCAAAATGATGGCTTCCTTTACACACTTACTCATACAATATTTCTCACTACTTCCTTCTATGCTAAATGAGGGGGTAGGCCTCTTTATTTATAGGAATTCAGGCTTATCCACCCTATGTCTAAAGATAGGATAGGAAATCTCTTCCGCCAATCATATTTTATGCCTAAACTCTTTCCTTTACATGTAGGCTTATCTTCTAAGATAAGATAAACCTTATCATCTCACATGGGTTCCACCTTTTTAGACTTTTCCACAAATAAAATACACAAAATATTTATAACATCACTCTTTGTCCTTATTACAAATATAATATTTCTAATTCCTAATCATATAGACCCTACTTCTCTACTTATCCCAACTTTGACATTACTCCGACCACTTACGACAAATATTTACTTTTACAACATTCTTATTGTACTTTGATTACTGTACTCTACATTATTGGTGGCACCATCTTGAAAGTGTCGTTATCTTCTATTAGACACCACTACTAATTATACTTTACATCCTATTCTTAATACATACAAAATAAAATAGAAATTACGGAGGAAATTTTTAATGTCGATAAGACTCATGTACAATAACGGGAAAAAGGGACACCGTAAGGTACCCAAAACCAAAGAATAACAAAGTAAAATAGAGTAAAAATCCGTTCCAAGGCATCCTAAGAAGCTCGGCTCAAAAAAATCGTAGAATGTTGAAGAAGTTTGGTGTGCACTGTGTGGTCTCGAATCCACCGTTCGATCACAAAACTCAAAAACAATCGACACTTTGGCTCTACTGAATAGCTCCATACAAGGAGATCACAATGGAGTGATGTCGAAAGTAAAAAAAAACACCAAACATAATTCGATCAAGTGCTGCAAATAGGTGTGCCACGATCCAAGAATAAAAACCAAAGCAACAAGGCAAGGACACAAAATCTAGAGTATCACGATCCAAGAAAATCCAAGGTAACAAGGCAAGGACACAAAACCCAAAGAAGCAGGATCAACACCACACACTCCCATACTGCTAAATGGGTGGAGTGGCGCTACAAATTTGTATGAGTTGTCAAAACAACTACTTGAACACTGACAAACTGATACTGGGCTCCACCGAATATCTCCCCACAAGAGAGACTTTCAACATGTAAAAGTGTCGAAAATACAGATACAAAATCTCTCAACAAACAAGAGAGATACACTACCCCTGCTAAAGAAAAATGCTCAAAATAAGAAGCATCACAATGCAGAAGGTATAGAAAGTGGAGTAAGAGGCCGAATGGTGGAGGAGCCACGCATGTAGAGTCCTCTCAACAAATGTCTATATCGCCTCCACGAGTGATCAGATATCCACCCCAAATCAATACGGATGGATGAAGAAAATGCCTGCATATGACTTGGTGTAAAATGCATAATGGGTGCATGTAAAAAAACATCGAGAATGTGTGTCGGGTTGATCATGTCGACAACCGAAATCTCAAGTTTCTCAATCTTGAGTGAAAATGTAGAACTCATGTGCTTTGCTCAGGGATCCTCGAAAGAGTCAAGCAAACAAAAAAGGAGCTCTATCAATGTGTGATCCCAATGAAGTATCTGCTCAAAACCAATGTCATGACAAGAATTCCACTTAACATGTGGAATAGAGGAAACAATACCATGTGAATGTCTGCCAATGACTCCGCTAGTGAGACCCATAGAATAGAGCATGCGAGAACTGAATGCAGTAGTATGTTTCTCAAAAAAGCCATACAATTGAGCAGAAATAGGATACACAACATGTGGTATTGTAATAGGCACAGATGTGGAAGAGCATGTAGTAACAAGCTTCATAGGTGTATGAGCATCAAGAGCAAGAAAAACTCAAAGAATGACAGATCAATGTCAGTGGGTTCAGGAGCAATAGTTGCAAATGGACTAGGAGCATGGTTTTGGTTGTCCACAATATGATGGTGATCTTTGTAGGATAGCAAGTTTGTTCTCGCAGGAGTGTATTATTATATCCTTATCGTGAATCGGTGATTGTAGAAGAGAATTTCGGTTCTTGAGTGATCTATTTTCTTCCAAAAATTTTACAATATCCTCTTGAAGTCCACACACTTCAAAGAAAATCATATCATTCTTAGAATCCATGATAGGTACAAACTGCAACTCCCAAAATTTTAAGACGTCGGGCTCAGCCAAAATTGTGTCCATTGATCACAACACTCCTCCATATTTGGCACTTTATAATTATAGTGCAAGTCTCAAAATAAATATTTTCAATGGAAAGAACACAAAAAAACAAGCACTTTTGCAAAAAATGGCACTCAAACTCCGAGTTACCGATCAAAAGTTACAAGCTTTTTAATATTTTGCTTTGTTATTTATTTTAGGTGCCACTAAAACAAAATAAAATGTTATTGCCTTCACCACACAAATAAAATTAAAGGGGCTGAAGTTAAGCACCTACTAAGTATTTAATCACAAGCTTTAAGCCCTCATATGACCAAGGGCTAAGGATTTTAATGGGTAGCAGTCATCCATCTTCATTGGCCCCCGAGCCCCAACCATATTACAATTAGAAATGCTTTTTAACACATGGAAACAATAGGCTTCCATAACACAAAGACATATTTCTCATTCAAAACATAGACCAAAATAAAACGTAGATTGCAACCACATAAACAAAACAACAAACACTACTCAGGCTTCATCATGCAAGCCAAAGGAGCAAGAAACTATGGGGGATGCTTCTTATGCCTCCAAAAGGGGAAATGAGTATCACCACTTGAGAATAAACCATCAAAATATATATCATTTCAAATCCCCGATATTCCCTTATGCCTCCCCAAGTACCCCATATTCCTCACATTTCCTTATGCCTCCCCAACCTCTTATGGCACCCCATAACGAGTAAATAAATGAAATATATTTACTTTTACAAGGTGCAACCCAAATCCCAACTCCCTCCACACTTATACCTCCCAAAAACACTTATGCCTCCCCACAAGAATACCCCATAGTCTTCTCCTACACCATCCCTAGGCAAAGTGTACCCAACTAGCCAACAATGAAACAAGAAATTCAAACATTTAGCCATTCTTAAGTGCATAAAAAAGAGATCATTTCAAGAGCCAAGCTCCTACCTCTCCATGATGTAGCTTTGTTCCAAGGTTCCAAAACAAGAAGTTTTCCAATGCAAAACGTATTTCAAGATCAACAATCTACAAGCATGCATCAGTCTCCAATCTTCTCCAAAAGCAAGAGCTAAACGCCCCCAAATGAAATATTCAAAAATGAAGCAACCAAAAGAGTGTAGCCCCAAAACAAGAAAATGAATTCAAATATATAGAAGGGGGAGAGAGAAGGATGAGGTGGATCTATGTAGGATGCCACATTACACATCCTCAACTCCAACTCACAAGTCAAATTCAATCTCTAAGGCACAATAAATAAGCAGTGAATAAATGACAATTTTACTTACACACTCAAATCAAGCCCACGCCCCAAAGGACTGAAATTTAAAACATATAAGAAAGTGCAATTACAACTTACAACTTGACTTACAAAAATACATAAGGAAGGCTAGATTTAGACTCTCCAACCATAGGTAAGGTTGGTATGTAAATTTAAGAGGTATGGGACAAGTTTAACTTATCCCATAAGCCTCCAAAATTAGCCTTCAAGGACAAATTCGGATTTCAAAAGAAGGTGGAGTGTTTCATACTCCAAAATTTACTTACATATCTCTTACACATCACTTACACATTACTTACACTTATCTCACAACATTTAATACAAGAGCCAACAACTCCAATAATTACTTTCTTATGTCCCAATTTGATTAATTAATTTTTACCAATATGATTACTCATATTACTTTACCACAATTTATTTAAATAAAAGGGGAACACATCACTTATAAAACACATACATACTAAACAAAGGAACCAAATAAATAAATACACATAACCCTTGGTCACATTTAAAGGTGATCCCCCATGGGAATCCCTAACAACAATCAAACACACACACACGAACAATACAAGTTGCCATGGTGACCTTGTTGAATTCATCTAGAATTCCAATGTGGTTGGTCTCCAATCCCCCAATGTTTGTTGTGATATTTTAACCTGCAAAACACAATACCTCCTTCGTCCTCATGGCCATATCAGAATATCCAAATGAATATAAATATAATTTCAAAATCATCAATATATATATGAATCACAACAACATCTAGACAATCAACAATATCACTTACAATTTCATCAACAACTATATCATCATCAATTTTAATTCAATTTTCTTGGTCTACTCAATATATCCAAATATCACATGTCCTAACAACATCCATAAATATATATAACCATGTCCAACAACATGTCAACATCTATATAAAATGTCTCTAACAATCATCATGCATCATATGTGAATCAAAGTCAATAGCAATCCATAATCCGACATCTAACATCATACTAAATCAAAATTATAATAATGTCCATAATATAGTCAGTAGTATCATGATCAATATCAAAAGTGTCGAAGGGAAGTGAGCACTACATCCCCTCCACTTAGACTTGAATTCCTCCTAGAAGTCACCGGAAAGAGAGATAGGAACAAATTCAACGTAAAAAGGATCATTCTCATTATGGGATTGCTTACTTCAAACAAGTTTGGGTCCACGTAACCCAAGTTTGGTGTAATGCAATTCAGCAAGAAGAAAGAGATTATAAGGGATGAGTCCTAAAATTTCGACATGCAACGCTATGAATATTTAAATCTAGAGAGTAACTTTACGCTATCAACCAAGATACAAGACATAACAATATAACATGAAGAGTTCAAAAGAGTCTTAAGAGTAACCACCAAGTAGAGGAATAATAAGGAGAATTCCATGAGTTTGAGAAATACCACATAGTTTCCCAAGGAATACAACATACTACAGTAACAAAATTTAAGGTTTCCACTAAGGTTAAATTATGCTTTCATAGTTCGTTGTTTAGACAAGGCTAGCAAAATCAACCATGGCCAAAATTTTTTACGAGAGACATGTCTACTCAAGGTCCCACAATTTGAGATCACACAAGATGAGGTTAATCAACAAGGAAGGACACCTAAATCAGCAAAACATTTACAATCAAGGAAACTATTTATGGAAAGCACTTATATAACTCGAGAGGGTACAGTCAAATTTTCATGGTAATACTAAGAAAATTCATGACCACAAGGTTTCCTATAGTCTTATTTTTACACTTTTTTTTTAAGAATCGAACACACCACACCAACCAAATCTAGAGATGTCAACCATTTAGCAAAAGAAAAATATATATATCTCCCTAAAGCAACTAACATATCAATACAAGTACCATTCACAATAACACAATGGGATTCATTTATCTTATTTCTTGCTCAAGCTCGGAATAACCATAAAGAGAGCACAAGAAACACCAAGGATCACTCAAGATAGCTAGGGAGAATAACAAGTAACAAGGGGGTCCAACTACAATCCAAGGTGCATCATGAAAAAAGTGAATAACATCATCTTGCACTTTCCATCCTAATGGCAAAGGGGCAACAATAAAAGGTGACATAAGAAAATATGAAGAAAAGAAGACTTCCCAAAGTTATGTCATATCCTTCACGTATGTTGCCTTAAAATTACAATAACTTAGGTCTCCAAGGACAAAACAACACGCAAGGAGGTTGCTTCTTAAAGAAGAGATAAGTCTCAATCCAAAAATACCACAACTCACACTCGTCAAGCTACAGAACGATAAGGGTATGATGACCCAAAACTCCCACAAAGAAAGGAACACACATCTATGAACAAGAAGGTATTAAGCAACTAGAACACATTATTAATTTTTCAAGAATTAGGAAACAAACAACCAACATGGATTGTAACAATATTTCGATATTTTCCCACTAATTACAAGTATCATAAAACATTCCTAGTGGGTTTCTATAAGTTCTCAAAAGAAGTTACAAGGAAGACACATTAAGGAAGCATAATTATTTTTTGATCTACTAGGGTTTAACAATGTTTATTGTTTTGGTGAAAACATTTTACTCACATGATAAGACAAGGAAAGCTTTCAAATCTACACCCATATTACTACAGGATACCACCAACCAAGCAATCAAGATGCAAGGAAATATTCTAACCATAAGAACACCACATACTCACTAGAAAGCATCAAATGTAAGTAGCCAAACAACTATCTATTCAACATGGCTTTACGACCAAGAGTTAAAATTTCAAAAGAAGAATAACATTATAAAATACCACCGAGATTAAATCATCAAGATCTAATTACACTAACATCACCAGTGGCATGTTCCAAATGACTCAAAGCATCCATAAGTGTCTCCACGTAATTCAAAATTAATAGGTCATACAGTGTTATTCATAGTAACTTACAAAGTTAAGGAAAGGGTAGACTTATTTGTAGGTCGAGAGGGAAAACAAACACACTTAATTTACACACATTACTTGAATGGGATTAATTCTAATAATAATTACCAAGATGCATACAACTCTCAATTCACTACTTTATATAATGAAATAAGGAAATCCTAATAAAACTTAACATGCCATCGAAGAAAATCCACTACCGGACAAACACTTTTCCACTAACATCCACAGCCAACCAAAAGCAATCCGATCCTAACATAATTCATCAACCCACAATTAAACACCTCTACTCCGACAAGGTTCAAGATCTTACTAGATTGTAAGAGAATCACCACCACCGCTAACAGACTACCAACTAGAATGCACAACACAACAAACTTTCTATCTAGCAAGGTCGAGTAACGAAAGAGTCACTCCAAGATCCTAGGTACATTAAGATTTCTTGCATCCAAAACCAAGGCATAACTTTAAGCACCTAAGAAGACATTCAAGACACCAAGGGTGTACCCCATATACAACGAATTGTCACAATACAAACAATGTAGAACCAGCTCATCATTAAGCAAGAAGGAATCACATAACATTTAGCTAAGTAGCCAACAATATCAATGAGCTCTGAGTCACCAATCAAAATAAAGTCCAAGAAATATCAGCAATCAAGGAAAGTGGCTAAGTAGCCACATTGCAAAGTCTGAAAATTCTCACAAAAATAAATATAAATAAAAAGAGCCTCGAGCTTCTCAATCCAATCATAAAATAAGATGTTGGTCCTTGATAAAATGACACAAGTTTATGAATGTAAAATACAAAATGTTAACACCACATTCACTCTGCAGCCCTTTATGGCCGCTAATAGGGGTACTCTACCTCGAGGTCAGTTCCAAGGACACATACACAGGATTGGGTCATAAATGACACCCACTTAATGTCCACTCTCCCATACGGGTAACAAAATGAAAAACTCGACAACCAAACCATCTTTCCTAACCATTGAAGGAAGGAAGCTCTAAACAACTTCTAATTAACTCTTCCCGACCCCAAATCACAACCACTATTGTCCAACCACAAGAATCACACCATACAATTTATCATTCCAACAACTCCAATAAGGAGGGGTATCAAAAGGGCTTAATGAATCATACAATTAGATCAAGATTTAGGACTTGTAAAACAACACATTTTCAGAGGGGAACCAAGTTTCCACAACACTAGAAGTTCACAAAAATCAATTTAATTTGACATTCTTAGTTACTCGGGTTTAGACAAAACGTCGCTAAGTAAGTACAACAATTCAAACAACTTATTATTTTATTATTATTTTAATTCTGGCAGTTCAAATGAACAGAGTAATGTAATATTTCTTCATACATATTTCTTTTTCAATTCTCAAACAAGGTTGTTTTCTAGATTTAAAAGTGTGCTAGGTTTACAATTCATGTCTCAAGTTTTCTAGTGTGCCCAAGGGTCCAAGCTTTGAACCCACGAATCTGATACCAAGTGTAACGCCCGTTGAAAACTCCCACTTAAGACCCCCGAACAACCTAGGTTTACTTAGAAAATTATGGAATAATTATTTTTGTTCAAGTTGAGACTACAAACAAGCCTCGAAGCAACAAGAAGACACAAGGAAGTACATCAAGGTCAATCATGTTAAGAAGATAAGGTTTTCTATTGAACAACATATAAAATACCACATTACAATTAGTGGGTATAATTAACCAAGTATAGTTTAAATTTCCTTTAGGTGTTAATTTAATAATCAGATTAAATTAACACTAGGGTTAAATATTTCTTAATTACACTTAGAGGGCTACAGGGGCCAAAACAATAAAACAAGGCTCTCATTACAAGGGGTTAGGAAAAACATTCCCTTGCCCCATAAGGTGGCCCTAAGAATGGTCAACTCATGCTTTTAGAAATACACATTGAAAATAAGGAAGGTAATTTTCCTCTTACCCACTCACATACTGACCTAAAAGATTCAAACTAATTTTTTTCATATTTCCCACACTCAAAACTCCTAAACACCATTCCATTAGATAGGAAATTTCTTCCCCTTTCCAGAGATATAAGGAAGTCCTTCTAACTCCCTATAAAACTCAAGTTATGGGCCGACGGGCCTTGGGAGGAAAATTTTCCCCAAAGGCAGCCTGCGGGCCTAGGGGAGAAATTTTTCCCCAAGGCGTTCGGGTCGGTGGGGTTGGGGAGGAAAGTTGGATTCTTGGCGCTTGGGGCAAAAAGAAAAATTTACCCCCGCAAGTCCGCAGGCGGGACTCGCCCCGAAAATGAAATTATACCTCGGGTCGCAAGGGACACATGGCATATTCAAAGCCAACGCAGGGATGCGGGTTAGTAGGGACAAACAGAATTTTTTCCTAAAGTATTAAAAAGGTGCAAGGGATTAAAACCCACCCACGCCTCTGTTGGTGCCTCACGACGCCACGTGTTAGACGTTCATTGGATGCGGATCGGTGGGTTGGTGGAGAGATTTGGGAAAAGTGGACTTTTGAAGCGTAAATCTTCAAGACACTCCATGCCTCCACAGATGCCTCCTGTAAGCCGCGTGTCAGTTAATGATTGGCTATGGGGATGTAGGGCCAGAAAGGAAAAATTTCCAAAAGAAATTTTTGGACTTAGAAAATTTTTGTCAAGGAAAGAAGGTTTGGGCCGGTGGGGCGGTGGGGAACTTCATGATTTTTGCACCCTTTGGGAAAAAAAAAAAAAAAGGCAGGTTTTAACCCACGGGTCCGCCAACGAATATTTTAATAATTTAAATTTGACAGTTAGATTATTTTGAGCCCGAAATGAAGTAAAAACTTCAGAAGGCCATAACTTTGATTGGGAACTCGTTTTTGGAAAATGAGGACTTTTTGGAAATCTCTCGAGGTCCTCTTTGCACAAGAAGCTTAAGATTTTAATTTTGATAAGTTTTGAAGGGTAAATTTTGAGAAAACGTTTTGTTGTCACTTAAAAGTGAACTGGTCATTTTAACTTATGAATTTTGTTCAAATTTGTCATTCTTTCTCCTTCAACATGTCAAAAAACATGGAGATATGCATTTGGAATATTTGGGGTAGAAAAAAAGGTCAATTTGTTCGATTGATTTACATTTCAAAAATTACCAATGTTTACACAACAGAATACCTACAATTTCACCTTTACTCGATTTGAAAGGTTCTTTAAAAATTTCTTCAGTGTTTTAGTTTAGTTTGGGGATCATTCTAATCTCATCAAGTCCAATTGAATATTTCATTTGTCTCTTATATATTTGCATAGGTTGTTTTGGACATTTGATAAAAAGGAATTTACAAAGTATACAGTGAAGTAGAAATGAAGTTTGTACATTTCAAGAACAGAGATTAAACTATCTCTTTTTCCATGCAATAAAACATTGAATTTATTCCATGCTAGTTTTGAATAGTTTTCTTTCCCTCAATCAAATGATAGATACAAGAATGCAACTTTTATTTTTTTCAAAATTAAAAATTTCAAATGAGACAGAGCAGTTCAATATTTCTTCATACGTTCTTCCTTTTCACTTTTACAAACAGATATTTCCTATCTGTATATTAAACACAAATTTCCAATGGAAATAATATCATATGAACAAAGAAAAACACTTCTATTAATTCAAGGAAATCTCTTATAACTTCTTTCCCATTTATTTTCAAAATACAACATACCAAATGCATATCTTTCTTTTCTGTTCACAGAACTAAATACAAGATATATTCTTCCATAATCAATTACAACTTTCATAGCTAAAACAAAGTAGTCTTTCCAACACAATAATATACAAGATCATCCACTTCAAAGTGGAAAAAGAGTTACAATAAGAATAATCTCAACAAGGACTCATCAAACTTGACTTTTTCTTCTCGCTCCGAAAGCAACATGAATATCCTCCATTTTTCTTTATTTGATCACGACAAAACAAGAGGAAGCACAACACTCTCCACCCAACCAAGACATCTAATGAAAAGGAGAAGTCATCCTTCTTCATTGGCCCCCGAGCCCCAACCATATTGCAATTAGAAATGCTTTTCAACACATGGAAACAACAGCTTCCATAACACAAAGACAAATTTCTCATTCAAAACATAGTCCAAAACAAAACTGTAGTTTGCAACCATAGAAACAAAACAACAAACAATACTCAGGATTCATCATGCAAGCCAAAGGAGCAAGAAACTATGGGGGATGTTGCTTATGCCTCCCAAAGGGGAAATGGTTATCACCACCTGAGAACAAACCGCCAAAATATATATCATTTCAAATCCCTGATATGCCCTTATGCCTCCCCCAAGTAGCCATTATTCCTCACATTTCCTTATGCCTCTCCAACCTCTTATGACACCCCATAATGAGTAAATAAATGAAAACTATTTATTTTTACAAGGTGGAACCCAAATCCCAACTCCCTCCACACTTATACCTCACAAAAACACTTATGTCTCCCCACAAGAAAACCCCATAGTCTTCTCCTACACCATCCCTAGGCATTCTACCCAACCACCAACAATGAAACAACACATTCAAACATTCACCATTCGTAAGTGCATTAAAAAAGATCATTTCAAGAGCCAAGCTCCTACCTCTTCATGATGTAGCTTTGTTCCAAGGTTCCAAAAAGTAAGTTTTCCAATGTAAAATGCATTTCAAGATCAACAATCTACAAGCATGCAACAATCTCCAATCTTCTCCAAAAGCAAGAGCTCAAAACAACAAAAGAATTCACCCCCAAATGAAGTATGCAAAAGTGAAGCAACCAAAAGAGTGTAACCCCAAAACAAGAAAATGAATTCAAATATATAGAAGGGGAAGAGAGGAGGATGAGGTGGATCTATGTAGGATGCCACATCACACATCCTCAACTCCAACTCACAAGTCAAATTCAATCTCTAAGGCACAATAAATAAGTAGGTGAATAAATGATAGTTTTACTTACACACTCAAATCAAGCCCACACCCAAAGGACTGAAATTAAAAACATGTAAGAAAGTGCAATTACAACTTACAACTTGACTTACAAAAATGCATAATGAAGGCTAGATTTAGACTCTCCAAC
The DNA here is from genome assembly GCA_018340775.1 of Taxus wallichiana var. yunnanensis. Taxonomy (NCBI): domain Eukaryota; kingdom Viridiplantae; phylum Streptophyta; class Pinopsida; order Cupressales; family Taxaceae; genus Taxus; species Taxus wallichiana. The sequence continues at coordinate 761,453,869 of CM031234.1, forward strand.
CATAGGTAAGGTTGGTATGTAAATTTAAGAGGTATGGGACAAGTTTAACTTGTCCCACAAGCCTCCAAAATCAGCCTCCAAGGACAAATTCGGATTTCAAAAGAAGGTGGAGTGTTTCATACTCCAAAATTTACTTACATATCTCTTACACATCACTTACACATTACTTACACTTATCTCACAACATTTAATACAAGAGCCAACAACTCCAATAATTACTTTCTTATGTCCCAATTTGATTAATTAATTTTTACCAATATGATTACTCATATTACTTTACCACAATTTATTTAAATAAAAGGGGAACACGTCACTTATAAAATACATACATACTAAACAAAAGAACCAAATAAATAAATACACATAACCCTTGGTCACATTTAAAGGTGATCCCCCATGGGAATCCCTAACAACAATCAAACACACACACAAACAATACAAGTTGTCATGGTGACCTTGTTGAATTCATCTAGAATTCCAATGTAGCTCCAATCCCCCATGTTTTTGTGATATTTTAACCTGAAAAACACAATACCTCCTTCGGCCTCATGGCCATATCAGAACATCCAAATGAATATAAATATAATTTCAAAATCATCAATATATATATATATATATATATATATATATATATATATATATATATATATATATATATATATATATATATATATATCACAACAACATCAAGACAATCAACAATATCACTTACAATTTCATCAACAACTATATCATCATCAATTTTAATTCAATTTTCTTAGTCTACTCAATATATCCAAATATCACATTTCCTAACAACATCCATAAATATATATAACCATGTCCAATAGCATGTCAACATCTATATAAAATGTCTCTAATAATCATCATGTATCATATGTGAATCAGAGTCAACAACAATTCATAATCTAACATCTAACACCATACTAAATCAAAACTATAATAATGTCCATAATATAGTCAACAATATCATGATCAATATCAAAAGTGTCGAAGGGTAGTGGGAACTAAACAAATGTTAGCACAATAGGAGATTATTCACATAACACAAAGATGTGAAAATACTAAAATTTATGTAAGTAAAGCATCATGTGGCCTCGTTGTTAGTGGCTAATAAGAGGATGATGATTGTCCTCCTTTTTATTGCCTATGTCTTCCAGCTTAATATGTTGCTTACTCAACTAGATGGTGCATGACACTTAGTTGCATCTCTTTCATAGATGAAAATTCCTCCCCCTCAATTTTGACATAAACATTAGATGTTAGGTTCTCTCGAAAATACATATATTTACAATAATGTGTACCTTCAACATCCGCTATTACACTTTATTAGACAAATGACAATCACTATATACATAAACTATTAATTGAGTCATACACACTACAACTAATAGCCAAATTTGGCTACTCTTGACTCACATAATTGGACTACCAAGATTCTTAATCTAAGCTTAAAAATATAATTAAAATATTTTAGTTTTGCACCAATAGGAGTCCCTCTAGTAGAGTTGGGATTACATAATAAATGTAGACAATGAAATTCAATGAACTCTATTTTTTGTACATCAATGGTTGATAGACTCAATCATAGTTAGTAAAATTTGGTGTACTAGACCTTCCAGTGAAGAAATCCACCTCTCTTGCCCAAGCCATCACAAACTACCATAGAGATTTCCTGTAACATTGTCGTAATTTTGTGCATTCTAAAAATTCTTCATGCATTTAGAAGTGTGTTTGGGTGAACGAACCTATGATTGTAGGGGAGGGTCCTTTATGGATTAAGAATGTGGCATGGCTGAGAGAATGGAGCATTCCTATTATTATTTTGGAGAAAGAAGATTTTTTGGCCTCATGGTCGTAACATAAAATGTATGATGATATGAAAATCCATTATCTTCCTATTAACTTGTCTAATATTCCCTATTTTCCTTCCCTAGATGCTTCTCAAAATTCTCTCTATTGGTCTTATTCCGTCCCTCTTCCATATTTCCATTTCTATCTTTGCATGAGTACCTCAAAAATTAACTCTGGTATGTACCCTCTATTAATGGCATAAGCATTTACTATAGTGTAAAGAGATTCATTTTTTTATTATTACAAAGTATGATTTTATATGAATAAACATAAGAGATATACAACGCTAATCAAACAAAAAATGAGTAGAAAAGTCATACCCCAGATATGAGAGAAAATCAAGCCAAAGAGGCCTTGAGAAGGAGGTTAGTTCACTTCAAAATACATGCCACTATAAAAGCACAATTATCAATAAAAATGTTAGCAAAAAGAGAATCCTAAAAGTTAGGTCATAGCCATAAACATGAAGAGAAGAGGAGGAGGTGGATGGATTTCTAGTTTTTCACCACATTCGGCACTAGATGGGTGAGTCGAGTCGGGGATGGGATCCCACCTACTATCCCATTGCTTATGCTATACATAATCCTTAGTAGATGACCCTTGGGGTTGAGAAGGATAAATGGAGAGAGCCACTTGTGGGAACTTTCCCTGCTAAGAGGAATCCCAACCAACGCCACCGTAATCACCAATCTAACATAAACCCCCACTAAGAGCAGGGGAAGGAGGACAAGAATGAGATGACCATTAATGGTGAGGAGAAGTGACTTTTTGGCTTTGAGAGAAACATTTGCCATTCCCGTGGCCCCAAAAAGGAGGAGGAGAGTGGTGGGGATGAGGCGGCGAGTGGTGATGGATAAGGGCATCAAGGGGAACTCGACCGACCACATAAAGGGTGGCTCCCAATGATCAAGAAAGTGCTAGAGGTGTTCAACCTCTAGGAAAAATTTATCGTCCCGATTCTAAATCTGAAGCAAAATAGTGGAAATGAAAACCACTTTATTAGTAACATAAAAAAAATCATCCATAGGAACATTATTAAAAAAAACATTTAATTTTTATTTCCAAAGATGAAAAAGAACACCCAGTTCAAAAAATGTGCCAATTTGTTTTTGTAAATGGTAGGTAACAAGGTCGAGTCCCCAAGAGAACTATTTTCTAGGTAAATCATTCTAGAAAAAGACTCAAACATGATATGAATCCACTTCCAAGCCGATCGATCATGAGGGAAAAACAGAAAAATATGCTAGATATACTCCGATTGATTGAAAAATAGGAAAATGGGGTTAAGAACCATATGATTGAGTTGATCCCCAACTGGAATCCCTTGGTGCAAAATACACCACAAAAATGAACGCTTTTTGGGTCCAATAAGAGCACTCCAAACCATCTAAAAATGACACATCTAAATAGAAGAATGGGAGAAAATATTCCAACAATGATTAAGAATTTCACTTTGGCGCTAATGGGGGCATTAAGGAATACCCCAAATGGGGCTTGTATTGGTAAAAAGGTGTAGCAGTTGGCTAATTTGAGTCCTGCCACCACGGGACATAAGAGGTGATGCCAAATTTGTGCACATATTCATCAAGTATGCAAGCAATGATTTCTGTGATAGGTTCTACATCCTTTAGTTAAAGATTATATTTAGTGGCAAGATTATCCCAAGAAATCCAAGCTTGGAGTGTTTGTAAAATAAATCACTCACCACTTTAATTCCTTTCCTATAAAATCTAATGCCTTTGGCCCAAGGAACCAACACAAAAGGAACATCATTAAAATTGAGGATAGAAGACCACCAAAGAGAGTGGTAGTTAACATACTTACTAAATTTGAACCCATCCCCATCCAAATGAGGTATGACTTGAGTGATTCACAGTGCTCTCCAAATGCTTTGTACAATGAAAGTACATTTAATCTTAACTAAAACAAGGTAGAGATAAAGGGAATGGAAATTGAGACCTTTCCAATATTTTCTCTCCAAACAAGAGCCTTGACAAATATAATGTCGAAGAAAATATTCCAAGATTTATTACCTTATAGGTTATGAATTAACAATTTGACAAGAGAGCGTGTCCTTAGAGTTTATTATCAAGCAATTCAAGGCCCTAAAATTCTTTAGGCCAACAACAGATGTCCCATGCCACCTGTGGAACCATTTATGCTCCTCAATGTTAACCCATAAAAAATCCCTCACGAACTTCTCAATTTTGGCATATGCATCATTAGATGGATCTTATCAAGAAGAATAATACACATTAGTGGTAATTAACACCTTAGAGAAGATTTGAAACTTACCTTACAAGGAAAGAGTCTTGGTAATCCAAAAAGTAATCTTACGCTCAACCCTTTGAACCACATAAGTCCATAATTGGGTAGAAGTGACCTAGAAAGCAAAGGGAATATCAAGAAACTTGAAATGAATACCTGTTGAATCTAGATCTATCAGTATACCTTCCAAACCCAAGGAGGAGTGGCATAAAAGGACCGCTAGTAACACTAGGTTTTCTTCTATTGAATAGAGGAGATTGAAGCTAGAAATAAATTATCCAAACAAGCAAAATAATTTTGAACAAATTGTTCCTCTTCTAAGAGTGTGAGAAAATAATCATCCATAAATTTTCCATTGATGAGTTGTTGACCCAGCATTAGGCAAAGAAATCCCGTTAACCAATCCTTGAGAAGAACTCAGGGTTATCATATAAATAAACCCTTTATCATCTTGTACATAAAGTGAGGGGGCCAAAGGAAACCCTTGTCTAATGGATCTGAGCAAGACGAACCTAAAATATCAATCCCCCTTAGTGGTTATGCATGCTCCAATATTACTAAAAATAATTTACACAATGTGAACAAATCTCGGCCCAAACCCAAGAGCTTGAAGCATTGCCAAAATGAAAGACCATTCAATGTGATCATAAGATTTAGAAAACTAAATTTTAATGATCAAATATTTTTTATTAAAGAGCCAAGCCCATTCCACCCCTTCCCGATGAAAATAATATTATCCAAGATGTATATGCTCCTAATGAAACTTGTCTATTCATTTCTAATAATAAGAGGAAGGATATTGGCAATCTGTTAGACAATACCTTAGAAATGATTTTGTAAGGCATGTTAAGCATAGTGATAGCTCTCCAATTAGAAATTTGTTTAGGATCTCCTAATTTTGGGATAAAATTTATTTTTCCTTGGTTAATCCAATCTCCTAAAGAGTTAGAATCTAAAGCTTCAAGATAAACATTATGCAAATTAGACCCCAAAGTGTCCTATAAGGTTTGGTAAAATTTAAAAGAGAATCACAACATCAAGAGCTTTATTAGGAGCCATTTGAAAGGGTACCTATTTAAAATCGGTGAGAGACAAATTCCTATCATATGCCACCCACTGGGATTGGGTAACATTGCAAGGCACAACTTGCAGACATTTTAAAAGAGCCTCTTCTCTAACACGGGTGATAGGTTGAGAGGAAAAAAACCCATGATAATGATGCAAAAATTCTTGGAGAATATGAGGTAAGGTAGTGTATCTAACATTCCCTTGTAAAATGGATTTGATTTTATTAGAGGAGTTCTTAGAGTGAAGAATAACAAAGAATTATTTGGAAGCTCAGTCACATATTTTGAGCCAATGTAAGTGAGCATGTAGCTGAGCACCCCATACTTTGTAAGCTTCTTCCACCTTAAGTTTTTGGCTCCAATGGACGGCCTAGACCTATAAGGAATGACTAAAGGGAGAAGCACTAAAATCTTGTGAGGCTCGTTGAAACTTAGGATATGAAGCTACATGTGTCGCTTTCTAAAGATAACAACTTTATTAGCATAGATGCGAAGGAAGGTGTCATTTCTCTTGAAGGCTTTATTCCACCAAACAATCCATCCCTCCCTACCAGTAGGGTGGGGAACCAAATTCCAAATTGTTTAGATATGGGACACATTCTAAGCATGCTTAAGATGTGTAGTATTTAAGTAAAATTGAGAGTTAACCTTGTGGTTTTTTACATATTTGGACCTAGCTATGTCGAAAAGTGGGGAATGATCGGATAAGATATAAATATCAAAACTTTAACATGTCTACCCAAGATGGGAGAAAGATAGAAGAAATATTAACTCGTCATAAGGGTACAATCAAGCCATTGCAAAATTCCTATCTTGACCCTATCGAAAATTGGACCAAGTATACCAGAGGAGTTTGAGCTCCTTTTGTAGGGGATGTTGGGATCTAAAATTCGAGATTTTGCCTCATATAGAACCAGGGCCTCCCGCTATCTCGCACACCAACGCATAGGAAAATAACCATCTTTGTCCTCGGGAACTCAATCATATAAAAGTCAACATGGATAATCCAAAGAGCATAAAAAAATGAATCAACAAAATAATGTGAAAACAAAGATCTTTCAACCACATCATTGGACACATAGATATTAGCTAAAACCAGATACACCGTTAAATTTGAAAAGAGTACACACCACTTGATGAGTGGGATCAAAGCCCCATGAAATCACATGTTGAGAAATGTAAGGGGAATCAAGGTCATGACTCCTCTACGCCTTGGCACATGATTGGACATGTGGAAAATAACATTGGACCAGATGGTGTAACCAACAAAATGGAGTAAAAAGTTGAAAAGATTACATTCTTGTAAACATAAAATGCTCATATGCTTAAAATGTAGATAATTGTCCCTGACCATATATCTCTAGGCCGGTTCAATAAGGCCACGTATATTCCAAGAATACACAATCATTGGGTTGAATCAAGGTGCATAGATCCCTCATCATCAAGATTGCAGATGGCAAAAAACTGGTTGTGAGATGGGGTGACTCATGCAACATTTGTCAAGGATCATGGTCTACATTTTTCTTGCACATATTTACCTTCTTCCACCGGCACGGGACTATAATAACAACTAAGGCTAGCTTTACAGATGAAATAAATTTGATTTCCTTCAAGGAAGGGAAACTTTGGTAGTTAAAGAGGCAAGGTGACTGATGGAGCCACAACTTTTGAAGGGAAAACAAAAGAAGTATCCAACAGTTGTGGGAAAGAGTCGGGGTGGTTGTGGGAAGTGAAAGAATGACTTGCTTGATAGGAGTAATAGTAGAGATAAATCCATTAGCATCGAATCGGCGATGGAAGAAAGATAATAGTTTTGTAGGACCATAGGAAACACTCTTTTTTTGTCACCGTGGTCCACCCATCCAAAAAAGAGGGAGCTTTGGAATCCATTTAAGCATTTTCTTGAGTTACAGGGGTGGGATTCCACCATTAAAGGACATTTACAAATCATGTGGTCAAATGCTTTTAAATGAAATCAAGTATTAAATAAGTTAATAGAGAGGACTTGTTAAAAAAACGAGTATCCTAACTCGGATATCAATGGATTCTTTAAGGTCTTTGGATAAATCCACCTCAACGAAAACACATTTTTAGGGGCAAGCATTGAATTTTTTTGGCTATATCAAGTAGATAATTCGACCCAAGGGTTTGATCAAGTGTTCAACAAAGCTCCACAAGGGGAAAGGTAGCCCAAAAATTCCACCCAAACTGGGATTTTAAGCTTAGCTTGTTTCGATACTTAAAAATCCTTGGTCCAATGAGAAAACACCACCAGTTTGTTTCAAATGAACCAAGGTCCATGGTCAACAATGGATTTACAATGTTCAACATTATTAAAACGAAAAAAAGTTTTTAGTGATATTTTGAACTCCCTCGAGCTTAACACCATGGTGTTGCTAATGGTTATGAACCCATTGTTTTAGCAAAATTTTAGGGGGACTTGGCCAACAAAATATCCAACAAGGGTGTATGATTCAATCCAATTACAAGATTTATCAAATTTAGGTAAATTAAGCACAACATCAGGAAAAGGAGTCTTAGACTTATAATGGTTACCTTGTCGAAGACTTTCAAGACAAATTTCCTCGCCTTCTTTGGAGCCATGGGTGTCAAACACTCTACCAACTAAACCTGCATCAATAGATGGAGGAGGTGAAATAGAAACCATTAATAAAGGCTTGGCCACCCAAAGGGCGAGTAAATATACCACTGTGTGAAATAACTATGCATCCAAAGCAAAAATCCTTCCAATATTTAAAAGAAACAACAAAGTGTGACAAAGAGAATAGTATGACCGATAACAAATATGGGTGGACCTAAGACCTAAACCCTAGGAAAGCCTCCCAACCATCTTCTTCCTTTTTTGGGTCGAAATTCAAATTTTAAATGTCCCGCTTTACAAATTTTGAATCTTAAATGTCCACCAAACCTACTCTATTTCCTTTTCATTGGCATTAGAATTATTATCATTTGTATGGATCACGAGGAGAGGATGAAGATAGATGGTTGACAAGAACTTGCAATCTATTTGTAGAAAGAAGAATTATTTCATTTGTGGAGAAAAATTCTATTTTTTGTAACAGAGATTCAAAGGTGCCTAGAATATGGACAAAAGAATATACTAAATCTTGAAGCTCATTGTGCTTCTCATTCTATTCTACTATCAAATCTATAAGATATTCACAGTTGGTGAGTATTTATTTATAGTTTGGATTACGCTTTACTTTTAAAAACATAATTCTATTTTGATTCAAGTTCTATTTTGTGCTATAATTTATATGGAAAAAATGTTTTTATATTCAAGACTCGAGCATTCAATTTTTCTTTTTTTTTTTTTTAATTTTGTTTGTCTACTTAATTCACTTTGCTCATGTGGAAACTATTTATTTTATTCCATTGTTAAGTTACATATAATTGTGTTCATATATATATATGAAAAATATGTTTTTATATATTTTTATATATAATAGTAAATTGGACAAAAGGGACTATTTAGAGTATAGAAAAAGTTAAAACTAAATGGAGGGTATCAATGAGAGTATGTGTTATCCCTATCCCTCTATTATTATTAGTGCCCCTATGTTCTAAACAAAATCATAAAATCAACAATCAATTTACTACATGCAAGTTTCTCGATGTTTTATCTTTCACCGTATAGAAAACACCAAGTAAAATTTGAACCAAATATATGTAAGTGTATCAACTCTTATCTTCCAATGCCTATAAAAATAATAAATTCTAGAATGCTTTTTAAATGTATGATTTTTATTTTGGCAAGGGTACTCTCTTAAAAATAATAAATTATGCTCTTACACCTTAACCTTACTCTTATATAATCTCTTGCTTTGCATTTGATTCAAAAAAAAAAATCTTGACTGCATAAGGTGTCCTATTGTCATGAAATTTGGCATCCAATGGATGGGATAGGCAACAACATAAAATAAAATATTTTAAAATTGATGAAACATAAAACAAGTGTTATATAAAATAGAAATTATGTTTGAAACATACAAAAATTTCTTATAAATTTTATGTACCATGTAATATAAGAATGTTCGTTAATTAATTTCTTTTTAGTTATGTAACATCTATTGCTCTTTTTGTATAAAGACAATGGAAATGGCAAGAGTTTTTGAAGGATCAAATAGATAATCACAGATTTCGTCATTTATCCACTACTCTTTCTAATTTTATCAAGTTCTTTTTATTTACAATCATATAAAAATGATATATAAATTACACTTGACCCAATCATATATTAATCATTGGATAACACATCCTATTCTACATTGAACTACATAGAAATTTATCCCGTGTAGTAAAATATGATACCAAAAACAATAAATTCAAACAAAAAATACTTGGTATAATACTTAAAATAAAAATTCACAATTGAAAATATTATTTCCAAACTAAGAAATTCACGTGTGAATAACCATCTACCTAGAATAATTATTTCCAAACTCAAAACTACTAACACAAATAACACAATTAGATAACACACGAAATATGCAATGTCAACAATTGATGGACCGAAAAATACAACTTAACAAAAAATTGATATATGGGAATGCACATTACTACATGAAGTGTGATTTTTGTTAGTGTATTGGTAAAATTCATATATATATTGAAAATAAAATTTTGTCTATTGAACCAACATATTAATTAAAGAATATGGATGTTGGGAGTCCAAATTGAAACCATACACGGTTGAATAAAGTGTGAATAGTGCCAACATCATCATTATCATTGCAGAAAACCATGATAGCCATCTTCAAAAATATATCCATTAAAATCATCATATCTGTGCTTCCCCATGAACATCCGAGTCATAAAATCAATGTTGATGAATTCCAATGTTCTATCTATGGAATTGAGAGATGTGTGTAAAGACTTGGATTCTTAGTTGTGAGATTCAAAATGCTACAATGAGAGAAATACTTGATGTGGGATTCATCATTGTTCATATGTGCAACCAATAGAAATGCTTCTTTATTGCATCATGTTTTTTTGGTAATGTCAAATTACCTCGATGTCTTGGTATAGTGTGCCTCCTAATCAGTATTTGGCAAGGTGTGGCATCAAGTAAAATAATATTTTCAATCTTGCATGAAATCTTGTTAGGCATTTAGAAACAATTTAAATGGCGGTGTAGGTGTCCTCAAGATCCTTGTGAAATTCAAGTAGAAGGACACCTATTTGTGATTCAAACTTGAAAAGCTATGATTGCTAAAATAATAAATTCAAAATTGAAACTACTTAAACAAATTTAAAAAATTGGGTATCAAAATTTTTAATAATAGAAAAATGAGTATTTAGGAATTCTTTCTAAATAAATTAAAATATAAAGGGGGAATAAGAAAAGGGTATAGTGGTCACTTCTTATGACCAATTCAAAAGTAGTAAAAGATAGAGAAACTAAAGGTGTGAATGAAAATAGGAATAAGGGTTCTTGAAATGATATAAAAATCACATGGTGAAAATAATTTAACTTGGGCTCATATTTAACACACACAATAACATCATAGAAATTAACTATTTTTATAAAACAATTAGGTGTCTATAAATCAATGTATATATACTATTTAATTAATTATCAAATGGACAACATATAAAAAGTCAAAATTAAACGAAAACACACTCATAACATTTATGTCCATATAAAAGGTCAAAATTAAAAAGAAAAACACTCGTGACATTTTTGTCCACCCCCACCCCGACTACCATTGTAGAATCCCTCTCAAATTAAATAATATATTTAACATTAAACTTGTATGCATATAAATTTTATAGGGCTAGATTTGAATCCTAGAGTAAATTCTCATCTAGTAATATACCAAAATCTTAGAGGTTGGTGTAATGTGTTTCCTTCCATTATATAGATGTATTCTCTACTATTATTGTTCAAACACGCTTTATTATCATTTATAGCTAGTACATATATCTTAATTACATCTATCTAAAAGATGCTAGGAAATATTAGTCTCAAGACCATTATCTTAAATTTTTAATACACCACAATTATTACTAATTTCATAACCTTTCTCAAAAAATCCCAACCGATGATAAATAGTGTCAATCTAGCTATACTAATGTGTAAGGATTGAAAAAATATTTCTAGAGAAATATGGCCTCCAAACTCCCTCATATGACCAAAATGTTACAAATTTTAGTTTGAATTCTCCAAAAGAAAAATCTAAAAAAAAACCTAATAATGATCAAATCGACCACAAGTTTAAAGTTGGAATTATAAGTGAACACATTTAAAAATTTTGTACTCTCCCATTAGCCCTTAAAATATAGAATGCCATTGTAGAATGGCTCTTGAAATAATTAATTAATATAATTAATATTAAACTTGTATGTGTATACCCAAAAATGATCCATGGGTTTTTATTACCCCTTAGATTATATGATTTTATGATGTTTGTGTACTTTTTTAATAATCTGTTTCAAATTAAATTATTATCACATTTATCAACTTTATACTATCCTCAATATAATATAATATTTGTTTACTTTTTTATTATATAACAGAAGGTGTTGGACTATAATATTTGTGAGAGTAACAATTAATTATCAAATTTAAATTTAACATCCATTTAATTATCATAATACATGTTAAACATTAAATTTAATGTACATTTTATTATATATGTACTTTGGCATACAATCGATTTCGGAACCCTCTTTTTAACCAAAAATATCTTACTAAGACTTTTAAAAACAAAAGCAGTGCGACCATATTGAGGGCATCTACATTTGTTATGTTCATTATTTCATTTTCTCAAAAAAATTGAATGCCCTACGTATAATATTATCTCTTCTTCTTGCACTCTTGTTGATCTGTCCAATATTTAAATAGAAAATATTCAATGATAAAATATTTATAGAAAAAAATTCGAAGACATGAAGAAAATGTTAATCATTGTCATATCTTATTTATCGTGTGCATAAGTCTGTATAAATGTACTCACCCTATGTTTTGATAAGAGTGATTTTCAGATATATAGGTTTTATTTATGTATAAATTGACTTCTACAATTTTAAATATTTATTACATATATATGAGAGGTTTGTTATGATTATAAATATTTTAAACATATATATGAAAGATGTTGAGAGATAGTAATATGAAAACCTTTCATTAGCACATCATAAATAATAATAAAAGTAATACCTTTTTCAAAATAGTGAAAATTAGTTTTAATTGAGTTATATTGATGTCTACACAAAAATATATTTGAAACTCCACCGCATAATCATATATTATGATTTTTCGATTGAATTTTATAAGAAAATCAATATTTTTATAGCGATGGTAAAATGGTTGTCAAATTTAAAATTGAACACACTCAAAGACATTATCATTCTTCTAGCTACCATTATAAAATGCCTCCCAATATAATTAAAAATATTTTTGTTATATATATATATATATATATATATATATATATATATATATATATATATATATATATCCAAAGGGATCAATGAATACCTAATGACTTAGAATTGTGAAATTTTAATGTAAGGTGAATGTTATTGATCGATGTATAAATGACCCACTCCACACATGAATGGTAAATCTTAAATCAAACTTGTATCGTAAAAGTCACAACACAACAACAAATTATTTTGACACAACCCTACAAACATAACTAATAATATATTACAATTTAAACATTATTTGATGGAACAAATCATTGCACAACCCTGACACTAGCACAACAAAATGAGGAACAAAAATATAGTAGATAATTAGGAATTTTGTAATAGAGATTGGCCTAGACCTTTGCAAATCACTATGTCAACCTAATTTTCCTAGTTTTCCTGAACTGGAAGAATTCTTTGCTCGCCCAGGTCGGGAAAGCGCAGTCTTTGGGAATCACCCCTCGACTTCAGATTCTACACGTCTGATCATGTACACAACAGTGGAACCTGATCTATGCTACTCCCCTTGCACCAAGTAACATATATCGTCTGTTGTCTACACTAGTGATATCGACCCCACCCTGCGGGTTAGAATCTCTAGGAATGCTCCTAGTGAAAACCATTTGTCCTTCCACCCAGCCTTAAGGAGGCCTCACGGTGATCTCCCATGTTCCGAAGAATGGGGGCCAAGTGAAAGAGAAACTCTTCCAGCAGCTTGCCTGACGAGAAGGCATTGCCCTACACAATCGTGTGTTGGCTCATTAGTCATATGTAATGTTGTGGGTCATTATGTTTTATTTCCATTGCCACTATCTTGATGACCTTTTCAAGCTTTATGCGTTTATTTCTATGCTTGGGTCTATTTTGATATCATTTATTAATGTGCTCCTCCATTAGCTTTTGAGATATCAAATTGAGCTCCTGCACTTTGCATGCACCTCCATTAACTCATTAACTTGCTCAGCTTGTTTGTTATCTCAAACTTGCGATCGAAATATTTGGATCATCATCATTTGAGAAGCCAACATTTTTTTCCACCAATATCACCAAGCTTGACAGTACCATAATTATTTGAATTTTAACTAAGCATCCATGTTAAATATATAAGCATTTGTAGTAAAATAAAGGCATGTTTCTTGCATTTTATGACTTCAATGCTTCATTTTAACTCACGAGCTACTCAACTCCTCACACGATTGGAAATAATTTGTGATCGTTCAAAAAAGCCCCCTTAAGCTCATAATTTATAAGATTCTCAATTTGTGCTTGGTTCTTAACTAAGTAGGCCATAGTGGAAACAATGTTGAACCTTGAAACTAGGTGTAATACAGGCCGGAGGGTGTGGTGGGCAAGGGGAAAATATGAGGGATTTTGGCATATGTAAACTTCCTTATCTTCATGTAGTGGTTAAGGAGACTCTCTGAATGCATCCTCTCCACAAAGGACATTAACATGACTGATGGAATTTTTGTGTTCCAATGTGGTTGGTTATGCTCAACTCGTAGATGTGAGATTCTCATAAATAGTTTTGAGCAGAGGGAGAACGTGAATTTTATGAGTAACAACACAAAACTTTTTAACTAACTTGCGAAATGTCATCTCCGCTGCATGTTTTTTCCCTCACAAGGAACCCACTCAATATTATCCTCTATTTTGTGTTTTTATTAGTACCAGGAAAAATATTCAACAAACATTGAATTGAAAATCTACCTTAGATTCCCCTGTTGGATCCCATGACATTGTACGCCTCAAACACAACTACAGCACAAATACTTCAGATCTGTCGGTAAAGATGGCACAGGTCTGCGCCACATATGAAAGGTGCACCATGTTCAGAGAAGAATACAGCTAACCACGTGCATGTAGAATTTCTTAGGTATTTATGGACTGCAAATGAATCAGAAGGCAAATGGATGGCAGAAGCAATAATGCAACTTTGTCATGAAATGTCACATGTCCGTATGAATTTCTGTCTTCATCTTAGAAAATGATGATTTTGTGGCATTGTGCTGTCCACCCAACTTCCCAACTCCTGGAATTTCAAATTATCTGTATTTATGAAATCAAAATTTGTTGATGGTCTAGCTGTTTCAGGGGCAGTAAATTACGACTTTTTCTATATTTATTTGGATGATTTCTTCATATAGATATACATAAGTGTATATTTTTACAATTTTTTTAAAATAATTATAGAGGACTTTTATAAAATTATACGGTTTTTAAAATTTTCAATCTCCCATTATCTACTGCTACCAAATTTTTACCAGTAATATATGGTTAAACGGGCCATAACCTGTTGATTTCCAGGACTGCACCTAACCTAAGTCCATGAACTCATTGGGATTATATCTTACTTCATGATTTTTTTTCGCAAAGGGGTATGGAAGAGAACCCAATACTTGTACAAGATTTAATAGTTGGCAGAGTATTTCAGGGGGATACCCAAAACTTGAGTAAATTTGAATGAAAAGTAGTTGCACAAATTACATACTATTGTGCAACTTGTACCCAATAGGTGTATAAAGTAGCCAATCACAAAGTGACATATCATATGCCCAACTTTTAGACACCCTGTACTCAAGTTTAGGTCTAACCCTTTTAAGTGCATTTCATTATTTTAAATCAATTCAACTAGTGACTTTCCTTCCAAATAAACACTTATAATGAAAAATATATATTAAATACATGACGACTCAACTATGTGAGGATTTTCAAATGGTAATGTAGTACCAAACAATTGTCACGTAGGTGCCAAGTTAGGTATCACAACTATTGGTTCGACTCTGGTAATCATTTTGTTTCTCTACATGGTGGTCGTCTTGCTCTATATGGTGGTCGAGCATTTGTTTATTGCTTTCTTTTTCAAGGAAAAACCTCCGACTATGGTTACAATGATTTTTTGATAGATTCTATTTGTGAATGCACATTCAAACCTTAGAGGTTTTTGTTGGTGTTTTTTACTGGTTATAGAAAGTACACAAATTTGAATTTGATTTTCTTATATGCATGTTTCAAACCGCACATGTTTAGTATCTTTGCTCTAGTTATCAACATGGGGTGTGGGGTTTGATTTGCTATACTTTTCTCTAAGAATATGATCATAAGGAATATATACTCATTGTGTGTGTGTGTGTTTGTGTGTGTGTATATGTGTGTGCGCGCACGCGTGCACATATTTTATAGTTAAATATAACTAGATGTTACAAGGTAGACATGTTTCACTATTTATATCTTATCCATGATGTGTGTGTAGCTTTTAATTGTTTTTGGTTTGTTTTGTTCATGACACTCGGTTGTCATGGAACTTATTTTGTTTCCACCGGATCAAAGAGGGTCACAAAATTTCTAGCTAAAATAGAAGAGAGAATCATTTCATCCTTACCCGATTAGATAACATCGGTTTCTCAAACTATTTTCTCTCCAATCAAATTATACCATTGTGTTGTGATCACAAGTTTTATTTGAATCTAGACCCCAACAAAGTGATGGCGGTGGGGATAGAGATTTCTCACTCTTTCACAACCCCGTAATTAGGTTTTGGCTATATAGACACACAAACCACCCAAATATTAAAATTTTATTAATTACTTGTCATATGTAGATGCTCAATCAAAATTACTAGGATGGAATATACCTACATAGATTTATGATTTTGGTGCAATCATCCACTACCGTAAAATCCCATTTACGTGCATGAACATTAGAGGACAATTTATGTGATTCGTAGATTGTACATTTGATTAAATCTATTGGAAATCATGAATATTTGTCCTACCATCTTCTAGACAATAATTATGGCAATTGAACAATAAATGAATCTTGCATAAACTAGGCCATGTAATAACAATTTAAAAAAGTTCCATGAGGTGTCATCTTCAAAATTTTAAAAGAAATATTTTTAAAAATATTTAAGCATTTGCAGGTGTCTTCGATGTTTACCTCAATTTACTTCTTCACATACTTGTGTTTTACAACACATGCTCCCACTGCACTGATGTTAGATAGAGTGAAAACCCTTCGTAACAAAACCTCATATGATAAAATTGAATGATACATGCATAGTCTAATGTCATTACATGATAATACACAAGAAACTCCTTATACATATATGCATTAATATACAAATTACTCAGAGAATATAATACCTCTCCCTATGGAATTGATAGATAAAGTATGCCCATGTGGACTTCAATACTAGAGTCATAAGATCTCCTACATTAGCCTTCTGATATGTTTTGCATCAACAAATATAGTTATTTGAATTGAATGATATGTATAGTGAATTATGCATTTTAGATGACACCATACAACAAAAAACCATATCTAATTGGTGTGTTTAGTTGTATGTCAATGGTTCTTATAACTTGTGACCAGGTTTAACACTTTTTGATGTATAGACATCACATGAGTTTCCACATCGAATTGGTCAACCAACCAATGAGAAAATACCTACCAAAATATGGTAATTAACAACTCATTGGTTGGTCAAAAATTCAACTTACAAACTCATGTGATTTTTAGGCTCTTCCACACTAATCATGGCTTGGGAAGTTGTCCTATGCATCTCTATCTCAAGGAAATCATCCAACATTCTCATTAAATATTGATTTTTAAAAATATATTTATAAGCATATTTTGAGCTCATTTCTCATCACATCATCATTGGCAATTAGGTATACTTGTGCTCACAAAATTGATCTTAAGGTTATCAACGATTTAGAAGCTAGCCTTGTTTATTTTTTGGAGTCTACTCTTGGAGCATTAGGTTCTTAGGATTCTCAAGAATAATAGCTACACTTACTATGGTTTGCCCAATCTTTTGAGTTTCCAACAAGTGGCTTTTCTAGGTCTTCTTCTAAACTCTTGTGGACCCCGCATCAACTCTCTCATAAGTTGTTTCCCATCCTAAGGGGATGTTAGTACACCAATGGTATCTACACGAAGCTAAATATCTATAATATCATTTTTCCTTTATGTTATTTCTGATTTGATTCATTTTTTGATTGGTTATATACATAGATTAAAATATATATCATATTCTTAATCTATTGTTTTATATTATCTATCGGCCCTTTCGATCTCTTAGCATTTGTGTGAGCACTTTATAATCTACCACCATGCTTTATGGCTAGTATTCTATGAGTCTTCTAGCATTTGTAGTAAGGCCCCCATATCCCCATGCTTCATGCCTACAAGGGATGCCTCCTATCACTTTAACTCCCATGTTACCTTTCCATGAGCTTAAAAGCTCTAACATACTTTCTAACAATGGATGTTATTGGATCATGCATAAACACCTCATCTCTCTTCCAAAGGACACCGTATAAGATCTCATAGTTTGCACCCTCTATGAGTTCCCACTAATCAATTACCATATCCTCTATAGAAAGTATGCACTAATAAAAAATAGAACATATACAATCTCAAAAATTATCATCTACTTTCTATCATGTATCTCTATTCTAGGAAAGGAAATAACTTAACACAGTCATGACATTTATACCTAGATGTCATGGTCAGTCCACTAAAACCATCCGATCCACTCTCCCACCTAAAAAAATGTCATCCTCATCATCGAGCGGCCTAATAGAACTCTCTCTCTCTCTCTCTCTCTCTCTCTCTCTCTCTCTAAAAATAACAAAAATTCATACAAAAATTAGAACATATAAAATCTCAAAACTATCATCTACTTTCTAGCATGCATCTATATTCTAGGAAAGGAAATAACTTAACATAGTCATGACATTTATACCTAGATGTCATGGTCATTCCACTAAAACCATCTGATCGACTCTCCCACCTAATAAAATGTCATCCTCGTCATCGAGCGGCCTCATAGAAACTAATTCCTATGTGGAATAGATAACCACCGCATGTCATTCATAGCCACCATTCTTTATGTGAATTTTAGGATCTTCCGAGATGAGGTATCTTCTTGGGATAGAGCATATTTTGTACACTAGTCTCTATTACATGTATCGAGAATCCCTACTAATATATCTCTTTCTAACTTCTTCCTCTACATAGTCTTCTGCATGGTGGGACCAAAATCTCTATCCCATGTCCACCTCCTCCCCTTTGTTCCTTAGCATGTTTTGGATGATATGGTGGTAACAATAATGATATTATGGGTCAAGGTATACCAAAATTTTCTAATTCTTTTCTCGATGAGTGGTGCTTAACCCATTATATATAATTTCATTTAAGCACTATAATTCCCTATGAAACATGATATTTTTAGAAATTAACGTTGTCAATTATAAACAAGAGCGAGAAATGTTGTGAAGTAATGTTGTAAATGAAATGATCATGTATGGTGCTCAAGGTGAAAATTGAAATGATCTTATAGGAGATGTGGTGGTTGGATTTCAAGAAACACGAGTAGTTGAAGGTGTTTGTGTCAAATTTGGAATTCTCATATTGTATTAGAGAAATTTGGGATTCATGAGGGTGAGATGCTCACAATTTGTAGGTGAGTTGATATTTGTTTAAGAGCCAAGTTGTCAATTCCAACACCGAGACCATACGTGCATAAGGATTGTGCCATTAGGCGAGTTGTTTCAAACATCTACCAAGTTGGGAATTCCATGCACCAAATAGTGCATTCATTTGATATAATTCAAAGGGCGAGCTAGGGTATAGACCTTCCTATTAGTGCGAAATCATAGCACCCCCAAATGAGTTCTAAAAATTTTCTTTTATAAAGCAGAATCATCTGGTGTGATTGCATAACATTGAACTTTTCCTAAGGTGTGGGACCTTGCAAAAATGGAAAATCTCTCCAGATTAAAGGTGGTTCCTTATCCCTCTGTTTAGGTGCATACATAAGGATTTGTAGAGGATCTATTTCTATACTTAATCTAAAACTTGCCAAGGAGACAGGGATAAAAGAGTATAAGAAATAAGAAATAACTAAACTACCAGGTGATGCACCAAAGGAATGATGAACACTTAGTTTTCCTTTGACACAAACCAATAAAATGCATACAATAAACAAGCACAGATAGCCGATCTGTAATGAGAGACCAAATGGAAGCAAAAGAAATAAGAAAGGATCTAAGATGGATCACAAACGTAATTTATTTCTCTATGGATTGATACAGTTCATTACAAAGTAACCAAAAGGTAGAAATGTATTACAATTTTAATGGAAGGCCTGAACCCCAAAAATCCCTTTGCTAGAAGGAGAAGGGAGCCTGCAAAAAAAGAATGTCCAACCGTTTACAATGAATCTTGCCCCGTATTTATAGATTCGATCGGAGATAAGAAAGAGAGAGAGAGAGAAGAAGCGGGAAAATGCGGGTCAAAGCTCAACCACCATTGTTAATGCTTACTAAAATCTTCCCCAAATCCATCTTTATCGTATCAATCCTTGGTTTGGCGCTTGAAGGAAGAGGAAACGGTGGAAATAGATCGAATCCGATCTAGTTGTTAAGACTGATGGATCCTGCATTGAAGGCCCAAACACGTTTCTCCATTTTTCTCCCACCTAACCTCCCAAAAATTAAATTTTCAAACTACCATGGCATAGACAAGTTTGATATCTTTCCAATGGTGTTAGATTTGCAATTTTTTGAGCCCTGGGTCGAAAGATATACCCCTTCGAATTTTGTATCGATTTCGTACAAATGGGCGGGAAAATAATTTGAAAAATGGGTCCACCTTTTGGTTTGGGACATGTGGTAGCTAGACTGGAACAAAAATCGGGCCTATGGGCTCGCAATTTACCTTTTGTCCTTTTGTGCAAAAAATGCAAAACTTAAAAACTCCCGCAGCCCCGAAGCTCCGCCTAGACATGTGGCTCCTTTTGGTTGGCTGGGAAATGCACTTCCATCTTTACCATTATGCCTTTTGAATGAAAGGAAAACTTTCACTTTTCCCCGACTCCCCACCTTGGTTTTGACTCGTCTAAATGCTGACTTTTTCCTTGGGTGGAGTTGCGGGCATTTTGCAACTTTTACCCTTTTGAGATAACAAGGGGCAAAGAACCATTTTTTTCCCTGATGGACCACCATCCTCTGGGACACACATTAATCTGGCACTCATTCGGGAACCTTTTCTCTATTTAACCCTTGAAACAGTTCCATTAGGACACTTGGCAACCTCCGCCGATCTGTTTGTTCATTGACTATTCAACTAACTCAGCCCCTGTTGGAATAACATGTGGAGGCACCGCGCTTGCTTGAAAACCCGACCCAAAGTTTTCCTTTGGAGGAGCGTCGAGTTGACACTTGTCATCCTCCACTGATCTGTGGACTTTTCAATGGTCCCTCTTACTTTTAGACTTTGGGCTATGTGGCAAGCTCGCGCTCATTTGGGTCTCTTCTTGGGACCAACTTTTGGAAATGCGCCACGCTGACACTTGACATTCTCCGCTTACACTTTTATACTTAGCCAATTTTGAAGCCTTTTCTGTCCACCCCTTGACTCTCTTTGACCATTTTCTATGTGGAGGGCTGGCACAAGTTTGAGCTCCCTTTTGGATTCACTTTTGGAGAAGCGTCGTTAGGACACGTGGTCTCTTCTACTGCCTCCTCCATACTTAGTCATTTTTGGGCTTCTTCTGAGTCGTTTCGAGCCCGAGGACTTCAATCTTTGTGGTTTCTTCTTCTTCTAGTTTTTGGTTCCTCTGTGGCATCTCTCCTTCTGTGTCGACCCTGTTATCTCATAGTTGAGTTTTCCTGTAGCTTGGATAATGGATTTAAGACGTGGAAACGACCAGACATATTCATTTCTTTTGTACAGGATCCTTTCCTCCTTCTTGGCCTTTGCCACTTCATTGCTAAATATTTTTGTAACCAATTTACAGGATTTAAATGAGTTTTCTCGGGTTCTTTATATGCGGGGTTGTGATTCGATCCAATATTTTTCCTGGGGTGAAATATGGATAATAATTTGGCAACTCACAAGGACATCTGCCTGCTAGATGAAGAGATCAGTTGCCTTGTCGTATCCATTAGGTATGGAGTCAAGAATGACAGTCTGATACTAATTCTTCCTCTGGTTCATGAGCTCGACTACTTACACTCTCAAATTTCATAAGAAAATCTCGAATGAAGGTTTCTGAGAGTAGAAAATTGTTTTAACCCAGGGCTTCATCTGTCTCTTTGAATGAACTACATAAGAGCAACAAAATAACACCATGACTATATACAAAATTTGAAATCATACATACTACAAATGGAACATGCAGAGCGTGCAAAGCACTTAGGAGAAAAGTAATCTACACTACAGCAAGACAATGTGCAGAAGCACTTAGAGGAAAGAGAAACTAAACTAATATGTACAGAGTGAGACTTCCTTTTAGTAGCAGTGCTTAAGATAGATCCCATTCACTGGAATCTGCAACTCTTCACCCTCCAACGTAGACAATTGGAAAGCATTACTACTTTTGCATCTTGTTACCATATAAGGGCCACTCCAAATGGCATCAAACTTAGAATGTCTCCCTGGTTTTGCTCGATCTGCATC
Source organism: Taxus wallichiana var. yunnanensis (assembly GCA_018340775.1). Classification (NCBI taxonomy): domain Eukaryota; kingdom Viridiplantae; phylum Streptophyta; class Pinopsida; order Cupressales; family Taxaceae; genus Taxus; species Taxus wallichiana. The sequence continues at coordinate 761,475,966 of CM031234.1, forward strand.
CCATTTCAAAACTAGGTCTCCTTCCTGGAAGGTCCTTGCTTTTTCCTTCTTATCAAATCATTTCTTGATTGAAGCCTGATTCTTCTCCAATGCTTAGAGAGCCTTCTCTCTGGTTTTTCTAATTCTATTAGCTTCAAATACCTAGCCTCCGTTGGTCCAAATTTAGACATCTCCAGTTGCTTCACAAGCTCTAATGTTGGTAACTCAAGTGATATAGGCAACACTGCTTCTTTCCCATAGACAAGCTTGAATGGGGAGCTTCCTGTAGATCTCTTGGGTGTTATTCTATCATCCCATAAGGTTGTTTTGAGCTTTGTGTGTCGTGTCCTCTAATTCTCATCAAGATTTCTCTGGTGATCTTTAGCGGCTTCTTGTTTGTGGACTCACTGCCATTACCTAGAGGGTAATAGTTTGTTGAAGTGCTCAAATAAGTCCCATTCTTAACAACACATCTTGTGATCTTGGAACCTATAAATGCTAATGCATTGTCAGAGATGATGGTGGTTGGTACTCCAAATCTGGTTATTATTCCTTCATAGAAATCTAGGATACTAGACTCATTTGCTTCCTTGAGTGCCACTGCCTCGGTCCACTTGGTGAAATAATCATCACTGTTAGAATCCATTTGTGGCCCTAGCTTGAATTTGGATTGATGACACCAATGAAGTCCAATCCCCATTGCATGAAAGGTTGGTCAACTAAGATTGGGTGTAATGGAAGTGCTACTAACCTCTCTTTGCCTTTGAAGAATGCACAATTCTTGCACCTTTTGATCCATGTGTAATAGTCACTAAACACTCTGGGCCAATAATAACCTAGCTTTCATGATTTTGAGTGATGTCACTCTTAGAGCAAAATGGCCTCCAGCTGCTTCAACATGGAATTCTTATAGCACTCTCTCCACCTGATCTATCCCAATGCATCTCAATAAAATGCCATTGATGTCTCTTTTGAATAGGAAACCATCAATAAGGACATATGGGATGGCATGTAGCCTGAAATTTCTTCTTTTTGCTTTATTCATCCCATGAGGACATAGGCTGTTTGAAGGAAGTGCACCATGTATTGGTTCCAACAAGGAGTAGTACATCATCTCTCCCTTCTTCTTAATCATCTTGTAGAATAAGAACACCCCCTTCTCACTATTTGTTTCATCTTGTAGAGCAAAGGCTAGTTGCTGACACAAGCCCCTTCCACATACTAGCTTGGTGACCTTGATCTCAATGTCATATTTCATGACACAAGTGATCCATCCTACACATTTCTCATTCAGTCCTTCTTGAGAAGGAATTCTTTGACTCCTGCATGGGAGACCAATAGATGGAGTTTGTTGTTTGAAACCAAGTGCTTAAACTTCTTCATTCCCCGACACCAAGACTTGCTTTTCAATAAAGGAATATCTTACTTCATAGTCCTCCGGACTTGACTAAAAAAGGCAATTGGTTGTTTTGTTTCTTCTTTGTTCTGTTGAACTAAGATTGCAGAGATAGTGTCACTGCCACCAAAGGCATACAATATGAAATCCTTGGAGAAATCTGGATTCACAAGAGTTGGGGCTTGTGATATAGCTTCTTTGATAGCTTCAAATCTTTCCTTTCCTTCAGTTGTCCATCTGAATGCTAAGATCTTCTTCAACATCAATGTTATTGGCTTAACAAGGGTAGAAAAGTTTGGGACAAACCTTCAAACAAAGTTGATCTTCCCCAAGAAGCTTTGAAGAGATTTCTTGTGGCTTGGCAATGGCAGTGCTTTTATTGCTTCAACTCTCTCTGGGTCAATTGCTACAGACCCTCCTTAGACACAATATGGCCTAAAATCCTACCCTCATGGGCCAAGAATATGCATTTTTTGGGTTCAAAGATACCCCAAATCTCCTGCATCTTTGAAACACTTGCCTTAGATGAAAAAGGTGGTCTGTTGCATTCTTGGAAAACACTGTAATGTCATCCAGATAGATCAACACTATTTTTTTTATTAGCCCTTTGAATTCCTTATCCATGGCTCTTTGGAAAGTACCACCAAAGATTAGATGTCCAAATGGTATCTTTTTGTATGCATAGGTGCCCCATTTGGTGGTGAAAGTAGTTTTGAATTGATCATCTTCTTTCACCATGATCTGATTGTATCCTGAGTAGCCATCTAAGAGAGAGAATCTCTCTGACCCAGACACCACTTACAAGATCTACTCCATTGAAGGGAGTGGGTAGTGATCTTTGAGGGAGGATCTGTTCAAATCTCTGAAGTCAACACATAGCCTGATTTCTCCATTTTTCTTCCTGACGGGACCAGGTTTGCAACCCAACTTGAGTGTTTGATTGGGAATATGATACTTGCCTCTATTAGCTTGTTCATATCCTTCTTCATCAGAGGCTCAATATGTGGATTGATTGGTCTCTGTTTTTTCCTGATAGGCTAAGCAACTAGATCCAGTTCAATTGTGTGTTGTGCCACTTTTGGATTGAAACCTCTTAGGTCCTCATAACTCCAAAAAAACACATCTGGAAATTCTTGGAAAAGTTGTATGAATTCATACCTTTCTTGCTTGGTGGCCATCTTGCCAATTTGAAGTGTTTTGTCTTCTCCAACTAGGATTGACTTTGAATCTTCTCCTTTGATCTATATGTTAGCCTTCTCTAATCTGAACTGATAATTAGGGTTGAAAATGGATTCCAGTGTCACTAAGACTTTGGGAAGCTTGTTTGTATGTAGTTGTACTATCTGATTCCCATATTGTTGCTCTAGCCTATTTTGATTATGGGCAGAGAATTCAGCTTCTTCTTGAATAAAAGTAATGATCTCGTGATCATTCTCAAACACCTACCAAAGATGTATTATTATCTCGGCACTATTGGCCTCACAACCACATGGATATGTGGCTACTCTTTGTCTCTTTTGATGTTTTCCCCCACATCAAATGTTGCTCCCAACTCGCTGCAAGTCTATCAATAGCTTCATTCTCTTTCCTGGGTATGGATACAATAATGAAGGCCTCGAAATATTCCATGAGATCCCATACCCTACTCTTGTAGTTCTTGATCAAGTCATTTTTGATAGCATTTAGTCCTCTCGACTTGATTGGCAACCAGTTCACTATCACCAAACACTTGTAAGTTCTTGATTCCTAACTTTATTTCCCAATGAAGACCTTGGACTAAAGCCTCATATTTAGCAATGTTATTTGAGCAAGCAAACTAGAATCTAAAGGCTGAATAATATCTCATACCTTTGGGAGACACAATCATAACTCCTCCTCCATCTCCTTGTCTACTCCTTGAGCCATCAAAGAATAATTGCCATGCCCCATTATCATCCTTGTATTCTGGCTTAATTAGGTCAGGAAGAGGATGATTCTCTTCATGTAAATAGTAGACACCTAGCTCATATTATTCTATCTCCTTATAAGGATCAAAAGCATGCATTTTGTTTGCCCAACTCATCTAAAGTCAAGTCAGGGATACATCCCAACTTGGTATCTGCTTCATTAGTGCTTAGGAGGTCTTCTTGATCAAAAGCTGAGCAGTTGGCATTGATTGGGCTAGGTACATAAGATTCAATATGATAGTCTGCAATGGGTTCAGATCTAATTGTGGCCTTTTCCCCATACCTTGTCCTAAAGAGCATATGTGACCAATCAACAGACAGGTAGCCTCCAATTTTGGCAGTGAAATCCCTAGACAGACACAAAGCAAAATGTGGTGGCAAATTTATGATGGACACGTTTTGCAAGATAATCACATTGGGGTAGGCATGTAGAGTGAGACTCAGATCCTTGATTATTCCCACAGTGGTTACTACTGTCCCATCTAATTCAACTACTCCTCTAGAGATGACTTCATATTGGAGACCCAACTGATCAGCTATTTGTTTAGGCATCACAGAACTACTAGCCCCAGAGTCAATCATACAATTGTGCACTAATTTGTCCCTAATAATTAATGATACATAAAATGGGGAGGTCTCGTGTTCTTACCTTGTTGTTCTCCTTGGTTATTCTCAAGTTGAACCAGTATTGGCAAGCACTCACTCTTGCTGGTTAGGGGTTTATTTGAACTTGACCAATTCTCATGGCATGGTCTGTGAGATCCCTCTTCCCTAGAATAGCCAATGACTCCCATAGTGAAATGGTCACACTTTTCCTCTTCATTATCTTAATGATATTGAATGGGCTATCCTTTTTTGCCCCTTCCTAGACACATTTCTTTCTTACACATGGGTTGTTACAACCGGTGCCTAACTGGATTTGGAAGGTGGCTTGGATTGGTTCTACATGTTGGGAGTTGTACTTAAAACACCAAGACCTTGTGGAGTGATGGAAGGTTGAGGGTCACCTGAGTTTAGTGGTTGGCCTTCTCCAATACTTCTCTTTTTGGACCGTGTGTTGGCAGCCACACTTTGAGGAGGGAACTGATTCATCCCACAGAAGTCTTCAACCTACCAATTGACAAGCATGGTCTCTCCTGGAGGTTCACTTTGTTGAGCTCCTTGTTGTTGATCTCCCTCTTGGCCAGATTCTTGTGGAAACATACTAGTTTGCACCATCAAATCCTGATTTAGAGCACCATTAAAACACATTGATTGGTTATGTGGTTGATTGCATGGAAAACACCAATCATATTCCTGTGCCATATTGTTTTGTGCAAGAACCAATGCCTTTGATGTGTTTGGATCATAAGACCTAAAAGGTCTAGCATCTTGGGGTTGTCCTTGGTTCTAGCTCTGATTTGTAGTCTAAGGTGGTGGCCTATTCTACTTATGTTGGGGTCTAACTTGATATTGGGTCCGAGGTGATATGGCCTGAGCTCGTGTCTGCTAACTTTTGATGGTCACTAGTTCATTTCCCGTGGTTTTCCAGTTGCTTCATCACTTCTGAAGCTCTTTAGAGGTGTTAGATGATGAAGTGGAAGCTTCAGTGAACTTTGACTCCTAAGGGTAGGTATAGGAGCTAATGTAGGCATTTGGCTAGTATCTAGGTTTTCTAACTCAGGGTACAGAGTCATGGATGGCCTAGGAGTAATTTTACCAAATGAATCAAATGGTTTTCATCCCCTATGGAAAGGTTATAGGCTAAATCAAATTTAATCTTAGGCATCTGCTTCGGTATGGCATATGCCTCGAGCAAACTTATTTCTCGCTTCCAAAAATTATCATCATGGCATCTAACATATACGGCTTTATATGAGGAATGCAAATGGTATATCTCGAAGATAAACTTTCGAGAATCTGAAATAAATGCATACTCTTCATCATTTATACCTTTTATAGATAAAGCATTTACCTTTGCTTTACCTCTGTCTGAATCTTTCTTGGGGCACTTGTTTGCATAGTGCGGCCCTTTACAGATGTAGCAGGTCGGCTTGAACTTTTGATGCTTGCCGATATGCTTGATCTTTCAACTTGTATCGTTTCTTTTCGTATGCCTGTATGGGCTCTTTATATTTCTTCTTTTTGAATTTTCTTTTTCTACGGTAGTACCGATCCTCCCCTTTGAAAATGCACAATCCTTGCAAGAGGATTTTCCTTTGGGCTTGGAATTAATTTCAGTGCGGATGACCAAATGGTTCGAGAGCATCTTGCTCATGAGAACACATTTCCCAAAGCTTTCTGGTTCTTGGCGCTGTCTTGCGCTCCCACTTGTCCTTACAAAGCTTTGTATTCGTGCTGTCGATGATCCGGTTGATAGCCCGGCCGAAGTTCGCGATTCGCATTCCGTGCATGGCCTTCTTATATTGAGTTGCAAAATAGGCAGGGAATGATTCAATATAACGGAGACGCATGGTCTCATCGTTTATATTGCCGGAACTGTAATAAAGCTTCTGCATGAAGCACTGGTATTCTCGCACTCTTGTCATGTCGCAGAGACGGGCTCTTAAGAACTTTCTTTGTGTTCATCATCCTATCCTGCAAGGATGATCTCTTGAGTCGTATAAAAGGTTCTAAGGTCTATAGTAAGTTTGACCTCAAGAGTGGTTTCTGGCAAATATTTCTAAAGCCGAGAAGATATGTATAAGACTGCTTTTATTGTCCCAGGTGGGCAATACGAATGGAAAGTTCTACCCTTCGGCCTCAAGACGGCACCTTCCATATTTCGAAAATCATGGACGAGGATTTTTGGTGAGCTTTCGAATTCTTGATAGTATACATAGATGACATTTTAATCTTTTCAAAATCTCCAAAGGAGCATATCAGTCATCTAGAGCAGTTCTATAAAGTAGTCTTTGATAATGGTTTATGTCTGTCTTTGACAAAAATTGAAGTATTTAAAGAAGACATAAATTTTCTTGGTATAAGGATAAGCTCGGCAATATTGAAATGCGGCACATTGTCGACAAGATACGACAGTTTTCTGATGAACTTCATGAAAAACAGCAGCTCCAGAGGTTTCTGGGATGTGTTAACTATGTTGCTGGGTTTTACCAGAACATAGCTGCTGATAGAGTCTTGCTCAATAAAAGACTCAAGAAGGATGCACCAGCATGGAATAAAGAAATGACTGGAGCAGTGCAGTTCGTAGAATCAAGAAACAGGTAATAGAACTGCCTCCTATGTCTTTGCCTGGTGCTGGTTTAAAAATAATTGAGTGTGATGCAAAGTGAGCGATGACTTGGGAGCAAGTGCCTTAAAGAAAGGGTGAGAATGGAAAAGAAAAGTTTGTAGATACGGTTAAGGTGCATTTCAAGGTTCGAACTTAATTATCATTCTTCTCATAAGGAGCTACTTGCAAAAAAAAAAGGCCATCAAGGCTTTTTTGTTTTTTGTCCGAATGAAGTCTTTGTGCTCAGTCGATTTGAAAGACTTCAAGAAGCGACTTAATGGCGGAGATCCTGCAAACAAGGCTGCCTGGAACAGACTGCAGCGTTGGGGATTATGGTTCGACAATTTTGAATTTACAGTCGAGCACATTGCAGGAAAGCAGAATGCACTAGCAGATTTTGCTAGTAGGGAAATGAATAGTTCAAAGAGTATAAGTGTGACTCAAGTCATGCATGAACCTCATGGTTCGATCTGGGATCATAGAAATGCCCAAGATCAGATTAATGCACTTATACCAAATGATAATAGAATGTCTATGGAAGCGCAGGATTTATTGGTTAGCAGAGGAATAATTTCAGTTGTCCCATTCCAGATGTCCGATCTGAGAATGCGGTTTTTGACCACGACATCCTCGGAAGACAGCCCCATACTCTGCAAGATCCTATGGTCAAGTCTTTGCTTGAATTGGCAATGGAGATCCTCTATACTACGAGCATCATGATCCGCTTCGGTCGAAGGATTAAGGCTACGCCACTCATACCGAGGCACAATACAATATGGCGTTTTGAGTATTCAAGAATGTGGACGAGAGGAGCATCCGCTCCGGTTTGATGTTTGGAACCTCGAACCATCACCAGAAACAGAAGTATATAGGGAAACATTTTAAATATTTTCTCGATGAAATATTTACCAACTAGGATATCTCGATTCACCTCTATTAAATATTGATCCTAGCTTAGCCGAGAAATATACTAATCGAATGTAAGATTCCACGGTTCGTTAAAGTCCACTATTATGTTAAAGTAATTCTGGCAGAATCTGATCAAAGACCTAATGCTACTTTGTGGAGAAGAATCCTCCCGCACCACACAATGGTGGTCCATCCTCCCCTGCTCTGGACAGGGATTTAAAGTTGCTTTAGATCATTATCTTTATCCGACAAGGCCTCATCTTCAGCCGAGATCTTGATGGATCACCTCCACTTCAAGGGTCTACATCGAAGCACTCGAAAGAAATCTAGAACTCGATCCAATACGGAAGACAACTCATCATCCACTAGCTCTCGATGATGATATGGGACCCGCATGTCACCTTTGATTCGCCTTAGTGCGGATCTCTTTAATAAAGGCTATCATGGTAGGCCTGTTACCATGACTTTTGCTTTTGCGATAAGATTCCTTCTTATCGGGTTTGGTCTTGTGTTTGTCAGTGCGTGGTGGGCCCATGGCACTTTCAATAAAGCTCTTATGAGTGGGCTGTACTCATGTCCGTCAGTCGTGTCTGTCTTTGTCTTGTCCATTTTGGATTCTTACCTGTTAAGGGTGTAACCGGTCTTCCTCTTACCGGCTACCTCGGTCTCTAGGTGAAAAGCTTTGACGAAGATCTATAAATAGAACTTCGCTCAATTCACTCACTACACTTGGAGATAGAGGAATACAAGCATACACTCCGGAAGACAAGAAAGAAGAAAGAATTCAGAAGATTCTAGAGTCTTGTTTAAAGAGTCGTCTGCATAATATGTAAGTAATGTCTACTACTGAAGTTTGTATAATACTTTCAGTTGATAATCAGGCAACGGTTTTATGTCTGAAAGAGTTTAGAGAGTTTGAAGAATTGTATGAGACAAGATGTTTTCGACATTGTCATTAGTGTGCTCTCGATATGTTCGAAACAATGATATAATTATTTTCCGGATCTTCAAATTATCGATTAATAAGAGTGTTCGGACTTGTTATATTTGGTTTTAAGTTTCGTGTTTATGTGAAGTTGTATGAGCACGTGGCTTTCTCGGAATATAAAAGTGCCGTGTATTTTCCGTGCTTCTCGGAGCTTTCAAGTACTTTCTGTGTTTTGTATAAAATGGTATCGTAGCTTTCAAGACTTTCGTGTTTTGTATAAATGCTAGTAGGGAAATGAATAGTTCAAAGAGTATAAGTGTGACTCAAGTCATGCATGAACCTCATGGTTCGATCTCGGGGATCATAGAAATGCCCAAGATCGATTAATGCACTTATACCAAATGATAATAGAATGTCAATGGAGGCGCAGGATTTATTGGTTAGCGAGAGAATAATTTCATTGTCCCATTCCGGATGTCCGATACGAATGCGGGTTTTTGACCCCGACATCCTGGAAGACAGAGTTCCATACTCTGCAAGATCCTATGGTCAAGTCTTTGCTTGAATTGGCAATGGAGATCCTCTATACTCACAGAGCATCATGATCCGCTTCGGTCGAAGGATTAAGGCTACGCCAGGCTCATGCCGAGGCACAATACAATATGGCGTTTTGAGTATTCAAGAATGTGGACAGAGGAGCATCCGCTCCAGGTTTGATGTTTGGAACCTCGAACCATCACCGGAAACAGGAAGTATATAGGAAACATTTTAAATACTTTCTGTGGAAATTTTTACCAACTAGGATATCCGATTCACCTCTATTAAATATTGATCCTAGCTTAGCTTGAAATATACTAATCCAATGTAAGATTCCCTTGTTCGTTAAAGTCCACTATTATGTTAAAGTAATTCTGGCAGGGAATCACGATCAAAGACCTAATGCTACTTTGTGGAGAAGAATCCTCCCGCACCACACAATGGTGGTCCATCCTCCCGCTCTCCCGGACAGGATTTAAAGTTGCTAGATCATTATCTTTATCCGACAAGGCCTCATCTTCGCCCGGATCTTGATGGATCAGCCTCCACTTCAAGTCTACATCGAACACTTTCGAAGAAATCTAGAACCCGATCCAATACGGAAGACACTCATCATCCACTAGCTCGATGATGATATGGGACCCTCTTGTCACCTTTGATTCGCCTTAGTGCGGATCACTTTAATAAAGGCTATCATGGTAGGCCTGTTACCATGACTTTTGCTGCTACGATAAGATTCTTTCTTATCGGCTTTGTTTGTGTCGGTCAGTGCGTGGTGGACCCATGGCACTTTAAATAAAGCTCTCACGGGTGGGCATGCACCTGTGTCGTGTTCTGTCCTTGTCCACGTCCATTTTGGAATCTTACCTGTAAGGGTGTAACAGGTCTTCCTCTCACCGGCTACCTCGGTCTCTAGGTGAAAAGCTTTGTGAAGATCTATAAATAGAACTTCGCTCAATTCACTCACTACACTAAGAGACTGGAGGAATACTCTTAGACGGAGAGAAGCATACACTCCGAAGACAAGAAGGAAGAAAGATTTGAGAAGAATATCGTGAGTCTTGTTTGAAGAGTCGCTATGCACAGGTATATGTCGTAAGTAATGTCTACGATCAAGTTTGTGTAATACTTTCAAATTGATAATCAGCCATCTTGTTTTATGTCCGAAAGAGTTCGAGAGAATTTGAAGAATTGTATGAGGCAGAAGATGTTTTCGACATTGTCATTAGTGTGCTCTCGATATGTTCGTAAACAATGATATAATTATTTTCCAGATCTTCAAATTATCGATTAATAAGAGTGTTCGGACTTACATTATATTTGGTTTTAAGTTTCGTGTTTATGTGAAGTTGTATGAGCTGTGGCTTTCTGGAATATAAAAGCTGTATTTTCCGTGCTTCTCGAGCTTTCAAAGACTTCGGTGTTTTGTATAAAATGGTATCGAGCTTTCAAAGTACTTTCGGTGTTTTGTATAAATGGTATCGAGCGACGAAAGATCTTAGGACCATATAAAGCAATTAATGTTGTTTGATAAAACTTCAGAATTTTGAGAAAGAAAGGATACATACTATTTTCGAGTTTAGCTTGTTAGACATTTAGATCGATTAAAAGGTTTTTCGTTTTACGTTTCCTCGAAAGTCGCTTTCTTGAAATTCCTTCCTTGTTTATTTTTGCATCTGCAAGTCTGCACAGTTCGTATTGGTTAATTGGTGAGGTCACCCGCCAAGTAAGACGCCGTGTGATAGGCGCAGCCATAGGGAAGACCCGACGTTTGTTTAACCATACTCGCTTTGTTTGCTTGCATTGTAAAAATGGCAGAAGAACTTTCTGGAGCTAGTCTAGGTGAAACTGAGAACCAAGAACTAATTAATCTTTCTGATGTCTTTGAAGTTAATTCTGATATAGATATGCAAGATGAATCAAATCCCACTCCTGAATGGAGATTGCCAAAGAAATCTTATTCTGAAGTTTATGCAAAGATTAACAGATTCCATTTAATTGCTTCTACTGTTTTCAAGACAAGAGAGTCAGTGATACAAGTATCTCAGTCTAGTAATGGGGAATATAATATCCCTCTAATAGATAAATCTGATATAAAGAGTCTTAAGAGACAGTCAACATATAAGTTTGCGCATGTTGGATGCGTTCAAATAGGGATAACACCTTTATTCAGAAGAGGCTTAAATGCATCAATACTTTGCTGTTTAATGGATTTACGGTTTGACAATTTTAAGGATTCATTGTTAGCAGCAATACAAACTGGGTTACACAATGGACCCATCTCTTTTGAAGTTTTCCCAAATTATCCAGTCTCCTTGACAAAGGATGACTTGTTACAAGATGTTTTGAAGTTACATCTTGCTACCACTGGATTACATATGAGGACAGGTTCATGTCCTTTGGCCATTCATTACAAGGTAATCTATCGCCTTGTTAATACTATGTATCCAGCAGTCAAACATGGTGTCACCAAAGGCAGCAGCGTGGTGACTCACACAAATTTAGAAACACAGAAGATTGAACCTGAACTAATATCATGGTCTGATATCAGAGTCCCCAGAGAATGGACTCTCTCAAAAAAATTCATTCAATCATCAAAGCCCAAATTAGAAAATGCTACAGCAGTAGTTGAAGAGAAAAACAAAGTCACATTAAGTTTCAGGCAAAACTCAAGTAGAAACTTGAGTAAAAAGTCATTATCTAGAAGCACCTCGGTAAATAGTACATCATCCTATTTTACAGTAGGAGAAAGCTCAAATGCCCAAAAGGCATAAGAGCCTGAGAAAGAAAAAGAGAAAATTTTTCTGTGTAGTCATAAATCCTTAGTACATGATCCGACTACAGATTTTCTCCGTGCTGAGTTGTGAAAAATTAGTCACCAAAAATATGCTCTGCAAAATGGACCAACAATTAATATGGCTTCAGTCAGTACTAGTTCGTCTCTGCCTGAGACAGATGCTCATGAATTAATCTCTCCCGACTCAGCGTCTTTATGCTTTACAGTACCAAAGGGTGAAAGAAGTAGAACCATCTGAAAGTTCAAAAATGCTAAATTGGACAAACAAAGCTGTAAAAGCTGTCCATGAAGAAACAGTCTCAAATAAGGAAAAATTAGCATCGATAGAAAAGGTTCTAAAAGCTATTGAGCTTAGGAAAAAGGGTGATAGTGCATCAGCATTAAAATTGTTGAATGAAAAAGTTGACAGAATGCATAGTTCTGTTGCAAAGATAGAACAACAGGTTCAAGAAACACATAAGGTAGTTAATGATCTTCCAGAGGGTCATTACTCGAGAAGGTTCTTGATCTTGTCCATTTCGGTAGATCATACCATAGGACTAAAAGTGTTGTAATCGGTAGACAAGTTCGAACAAATGAAATAATAGAGGGTGGTGTTAATACTCTGCAGGAAGATAATGAGAAGACACATCAAAGAATGGATGAAATACAAAAATGTCTCACAAGTGAACTCCCAAAGATTCTGCCTAAGATCCAAGAAGTAAACAGAAAGGTTTCAGCTCCTCCAGAAGGAGACTGGTCTAAAGCCGTATCTTGGTCAGATGTCACACAGTTGGCTAGTCCATCTACTAAGAAGTCCTACAAAGAGGTCCTAGAAGAATATAAGCCTTTATTTTTCAAGGATAAAAATGTTAACATGTTGAGCATACAGGGACCAGGACAACCACAACAATACCAGCCAGAACCAGTTGATCCAGCATATGTACAGCCGGTATTTGATGAGCAAGATGGGAGAGACATCAGCTGTCACTCATGTTTCACCACCACTCCAAGCACCACAAAAGGTACAGACTCTACAGCCAAATTTCTACAAGGTAGAGTGCAAAACTATTTCGGAGATAAAAGAAATTGTTCATTCTATGATCGGTTGGGGTAATACCCAATACGAAACATACAATAGATCTCCTAGAAATATTAACTTTTGCAACAATCGCTAATGGATTTGTTGGCATTTTAAAAGAATGGGACAATCTGAAATTATTCTCTCTGTAACCAATAAATCCTGCGCCTCCATTGACATTCTATTATCATTTGGTATAAGTGCATTAATCGATCTTGGGCATTTCTATGATCCCGAGATCGAACCATGAGGTTCATGCATGACTTGAGTCACACTTATACTCTTTGAACTATTCATTTCCTACTAGCAAAATCTGCTAGTGCATTACTGCTTTCTGCAATGTGCTCATTGTAAATTCAAAATTGTCGAACCATAATCCCCAACGCTGCAGTCTGTTCCAGGCAGCCTTGTTTGCAGGATCTCCGCCATTAAGTCTCTTCTTGAAGTCTTTCAAATCTGACCTGAGAACAAAGACTTCATTCTGACAAAAAACAAAAAAGCCTTGATGGCCTTTTTTGCTGCAAGTAGCTCCTTATGGGAAGAATGATAATTAAGTTCTGAACCTTGAAAAGCACCCGTAATCCGTATCTACAAACTTTTTCTTTTCCATTCTCACCCTTTTCTTTAAATCTTGCTCCCCAAGATCTGCTCACTTACATCACACTCAATTATTTTTAGACCAGCACTGAGCAAAGACATAGGAGGCGGTTACATTTACCACTTTCTTGATTCTACGACTCAAGCGTCAGTCATTTCTTTATTCCATCTTTGGTGCATCCTTCTTGAGTCTTTTATTGAGCAAGACTCTATCGCGGCGATGTTACGGTAAAACCCAAGAACATAGTTAACACATCCCGAAATCTCTAGAAGTGCTTCGTTTTTCATGAAATTCATCGGAAAACTCGTATCTTAGCGACAATGTCTTTAGCTGCATTTCAATATTGCGAGCTTATCCTTATACCAAGAAAATTTATGTCTTCTTTAAATACTTCAATTTTTGTCAAAGACAGATATAAACCATTATCAAAGACTACTTTATAGAATCGCTCTGATGGTGATGTGCTCCTTTGGAGATTTTGAAAAGATTAAAATGTCATCTATGATACTATCAAGAATTGAAAGCTCACCAAAAATCCTGTCCATGATTTTTAAAATATGGAAGGTGCCGTCTTGAGCGAAGGGTAGAACTTTCCATTCGTATTGCCCACACTGGGACAATAAAAGCAGTCTTATACCATTTTATACAAAACACCGAAAGTCTTGAAAGCTCGATACCATTTATACAAAACACTAAATGCTTGAAAGCTCGATACCATTTATACAAAACACCGAAAAATCTTGAAAGCTCTGATACCATTTATACAAAACACCTAAAATCTTGAAAGCTCGATACCATTTTATACAAAACACCGAAAGTACTTGAAAGCTCTGAGAAGCACGGAAAATACAGCTTTTATATTCCGAAAAGCCACAGCTCATACAACTTCACATAAACACGAAACTTAAAACCAAATATAATGAAGTCCAACACTCTTATTAATCGATAATTTGAAGATCTGGAAAATAATTATATCATTGTTTCCGAACATATCCGAGAGCACACTAATGACAATGTCGAAAACATCTTCTCTCATACAATTCTTCAAATTCTCTGAACTCTTTCGGACATAAAGCAATAGCTTCGATTATCAATCAAAGTATTACACAAACTTGATCGTAGACATTACTTACAGAACATATACTGCTGCAGATCGACTCTTCAAACAAGACTCGATATTCTTCTCAAATCTTTCTTCCTTCTTGTCTTCGTGAGTGTATGCTTCTCTCCGTCTAAGAGTATTCCTCCGTCTCTTAGTGTAGTGAGTGAATTGAGCGAAGTTCTATTTATAGATCTTCACAAAGCTTTTCACCTAGAGACCGAGGTAAATGTGAGAGGAAGACCGGTTACACCCTTAACAGTAAGATTCCAAAATGGACGTGGACAGACAGGACAGACACGACTGGGTACAATGACCCACCGTGAGAGCTTTATTGAAAGTGCCATGGGCCACCACGCACCGACCGACACAACAACAAACCCGATAAGAAAGAATCTTATCGTAAAGCAAAAGTCATGGTAACAAAGCCTACCATGATAGCCTTTATTAAAGAGATCCGCACTAAGGCGAATCAAAGGTGACAAGAGTCCCATATCATCATCGAGCTAGTGGATGATGAGCATTTGTCTTCCGTATTGGATCGTGTTCTAGATTTCTTCAGTACGCTTTCGATGTAGACCTCAAGTGGAGGCTGATCCATCAAGATCCGTCAAGATGAGGCCTTGTCGGATAAAGATAATGATCTAGCTTGAACTTTAAGTCCTGTCCAGGAACAGGAGGATGGACCACCATTGTGTGGTGCAGAGGATTCTTCTCCACAAAGTAGCATTAGGTCTTTGATCGGGATTCCCGCCAGAATTACTTTAACATAATAGTGGACTTTAACGAACCAGGGAATCTTACATCGATTAGTATATTTCACGGCTAAGCTAGGATCAATATTTAATAGAGGTGAATCGATATCCTAGTTGGTAAATATTTCAAGAAAATATTTAAAATGTTTCCCTATATACTTCCTGCTTCCGGTGATGGTTCGAGGTTCCAAACATCAAACTGGAGCGGATGCTCCCTCTGTCCACATTCTTGAATACTCAAAACGCCATATTGTATTGTGCCTCGGTATGAGCCCGCGCGTAGCCTTAATCCTTCGACCAGAAGCGGATCATGATGCTCAGTAGTATAGAGGATCTCCATTGCCAATTCAAGCAAAGCACTTGACCATAGGATCTTGCGAGTATGGAGCTGTCTTCCCGGGATGTCGGGTCAAAAACACCGCATTCGTATCGGACATCCGGAATGGGACAAGCTGAAATTATTCCTCTGCTAACCAATAAATCCTGCGCCTCCATTGACATTCTATTATCATTTGGTATAAGTGCATTAATCGATCTTGGGCATTTCTATGATCCCGATCGAACCATGAGGTTCATGCATGACTTGAGTCACACTTATACTCTTTGAACTATTCATTTCCCTACTAGCATTTATACAAAACACCTAAAGTAATCTTGGCAAAGCTCGATACCATTTTATACAAAACACCGAAAGTATCAAAGCTCGAGAAGCACGGAAAATACAAATTTTTATATTCCAGAAAGCCACTGCTCATACAACTTCACATAAACACGAAACTTAAAACCAAATATAACGTAAGTCCGAACACTCTTATTAATCTGATAATTTGAAGATCCGGAAAATAATTATATCATTGTTTCGAACATATCCGAGAGCACACTAATGACAATGTCGAAAACATCTTCTGTCTCATACAATTCTTCAAATTCTCTGAACTCTTTCAGACATAAAACAGTAGCCTGATTATCAACTGAAAGTATTACACAAACTTCAGTCGTAGACATTACTTACAGACATATACTGCAGACGACTCTTCAAACAAGACTCTGATATTCTTCTGAAATCTTTCTTCCTTCTTGTCTTCGAGTGTATGCTTCTCTCCGTCTAAGAGTATTCCTCCGTCTCTTAGTGTAGTGAGTGAATTGAGCGAAGTTCTATTTATAGATCTTCGTCAAAGCTTTTCACCTAGAGACCGAGGTAGCCGGTGAGAGGAAGACCGGTTACACCCTTAACAGGTAAGATTCCAAAATGGACGTGGACAAGGACAGACACACGACACGGTACAAATGCCCACCCGTGAGAGCTTTATTGAAAGTGCCATGGGCCCACCACGCACTGACCGACACAACAACAAACCCGATAAGAAAGAATCTTATCGCAAAAGCAAAAGTCATGGTAACAGGCCTACCATGATAGCCTTTATTAAAGAGATCCGCACTAAGGCGAATCAAAGGTGACAGCAGGTCCCATATCATCATCAGAGCTAGTGGATGATGAGCTGTCTTCCCGTATTGGATCAGGTTCTAGATTTCTTTCGAGCTGTTCGATGTAGACCCTTGAAGTGGAGGCTGATCCATCACGATCTGGCTGAAGATGAGGCCTTGTCGGATAAAGATAATGATCTAGCAACTTTAAATCCTGTCCTGGAGCAGGAGGATGGACCACCATTGTGTGGTGCAGGAGGATTCTTCTCCACAAAGTAGCATTAGGTCTTTGATCAGGATTCCTGCCAGGAATTACTTTAACATAATAGTGGACTTTAACGAACCAGGGAATCTTACATTGGATTAGTATATTTCTTGCTAAGCTAGGATCAATATTTAATAGAGGTGAATCAGATATCCTAGTTGGTAAATATTTCAACAGAAAATATTTAAAATGTTTCCCTATATACTTCCTGTTTCCTGGTGATGGTTCGAGGTTCCAAACATCAAACCGGAGCGGATGCTCCTCTGTCGCCCACATTCTTGAATACTCAAAACGCCATATTGTATTGTGCCTCGGTATGAGCTGGCGTAGCCTTAATCCTTCGACCGAAGCGGATCATGATGCTCGTAGTATAGAGGATCTCCATTGCCAATTCAAGCAAAGACTTGACCATAGGATCTTGCAGAGTATGGAACTGTCTTCCGTGGATGTCGTGGTCAAAAACTCGCATTCTCAGATATCGGACATATGGAATGGGACAATCAAATTATTCCTCTGCTAACCAATAAATCCTGCGCCTCCATTGACATTCTATTATCATTTGGTATAAGTGCATTAATCTGATCTTGGGCATTTCTATGATCCCGGATCGAACCATGAGGTTCATGCATGACTTGAGTCACACTTATACTCTTTGAACTATTCATTTCCCTACTAGCATTTATACAAAACACCGAAAGTAAAAAAGCTCGATACCATTTTATACAAAACACCGAAAGTAATTTAAAGCTCTGAGAAGCACGGAAAATACAACTTTTATATTCCGTAAAAGCCACGAGGCTCATACAACTTCACATAAACACGAAACTTAAAACCAAATATAACGAAGTCCGAACACTCTTATTAATCTGATAATTTGAAGATCTGGAAAATAGTTATATCACTGTTTCGAACATATCCGAGAGCACACTAATGACAATGTCGAAAACATCTTGTCTCATACAATTCTTCAAATTCTCTCGAACTCTTTCGGACATAAAAAAAGATAACTGATTATCAACTGAAAGTATTACACAAACTTCAGTAGTCATTACTTACAGAGACATATACTTATGAGACGACTCTTCAAACAAGACTTTGATATTCTTAAAATCTTTCTTCCTTCTTGTCTTCGAGGAGTGTATGCTTCTCTCCGTCTAAGAGTATTCCTCCGTCTCTTAGTGTAGTGAGTGAGTTGAGCGAAGTTCTATTTATAGATCTTCGTCAAAGCTTTTCACCTAGAGACCGAGGTAGCCGGTGAGAGGAAGACCGGTTACACCCTTAACAGGTAAGATTCCAAAATGGACGTGACAAGGACAGACACGACCGACGGACATGGGTACAGCCCACCCGTGAGAGCTTTATTGAAAGTGCCATGGGCCCACCACGCACTGACCGACACAACAACAAACCCGATAAGAAAGAATCTTATCGTAAAAGCAAAAGTCATGGTAACAGGCCTACCATGATAGCCTTTATTAAAGAGATCCGCACTAAGGCGAATCAAAGGTGACAGCAGGTCCCATATCATCATCAGAGCTAGTGGATGATGAGCTGTCTTCCCGTATTGGATCGGGTTCTAGATTTCTTTCGAAATGCTTCGATGTAGACCATGAAGTGGAGGCTGATCCATCAAGATCTGGCTGAAGATGAGGCCTTGTCGGATAAAGATAATGATCTAGCAACTTTAAATCCTGTCCCAGGGAGAGCGGGAGGATGGACCACCATCGTGTGGTGCAGTAAGATTCTTCTCCACAAAGTAGCATTAGGTCTTTGATCGATTCTGCCAGAATTACTTTAACATAATAGTGGACTTTAACGAACCGGGAATCTTACATTGGATTAGTATATTTACGCTAAGCTAGGATCAATATTTAATAGAGGTGAATCGGATATCCTAGTTGGTAAATATTTCAACAGAAAGTATTTAAAATGTTTCCCTATATACTTCTGCTTCACGGTGATGGTTCGAGGTTCCAAACATCAAACCGGAGCGGATGCTCCTCTGTCCACATTCTTGAATACTCAAAACGCCATATTGTATTGTGCCTCGGTATGAGTGGCGTAGCCTTAATCCTTCGACCGAAGCGGATCATGATGCTCAGTAGTATAGAGGGATCTCCATTGCCAATTCAAGCAAAGACTTGACCATAGGATCTTGCAGTATGGAACTGCTTCCAGGATGTCGTGGTCAAAAACTCGCATTCAGATTCGGACATCCGGAATGGGACAATCGAAATTATTCCTCTGCTAACCAATAAATCCTGCGCCTCCATTGACATTCTATTATCATTTGGTATAAGTGCATTAATCTGATCTTGGGCATTTCTATGATCCCGAGATCGAACCATGAGGTTCATGCATGACTTGAGTCACACTTATACTCTTTGAACTATTCATTTCCCTACTAGCATTTATACAAAACACCGAAAGTACTTTGAAAGCTCGATACCATTTTATACAAAACACCGAAAAATCTTGAAAGCTCGAGAAGCACGGAAAATACAGCTTTTATATTCCGTAAAGCCACAGGCTCATACAACTTCACATAAACACGAAACTTAAAACCAAATATAACTGCAAGTCCGAACACTCTTATTAATCGATAATTTGAAGATCTCGGAAAATAATTATATCATTGTTTCGAACATATCTCGAGAGCACACTAATGACAATGTCGAAAACATCTTCTCTCTCATACAATTCTTCAAATTCTCTCAACTCTTTCGGACATAAAACAAAGAGTCTTTGATTATCAACCGAAAGTATTACACAAACTTCGATCGTAGACATTACTTACAGACATATATACTTGCAGACGACTTCTTCAAACAAGACTTTGATATTCTTCTTGAAATCTTTCTTCCTTCTTGTCTTCAGGAGTGTATGCTTCTCTCCGTCTAAGAGTATTCCTCCGTCTCTTAGTGTAGTGAGTGAATTGAGCGAAGTTCTATTTATAGATCTTCGTCAAAGCTTTTCACTTAGAGACCGAGGTATCCGGTAAGAGGAAGACCGGTTACACCCTTAACAGGTAAGATTCCAAAATGGACGTGACAAGGACAGAGACACGACTCAGGGCATGACCCACCCGTGAGAGCTTTATTGAAAGTGCCATGGGCCCACCACGCACTGACCGACACAAGAACAAACCCGATAAGAAAGAATCTTATCGTAAAAGCAAAAGTCATGGTAACAGGCCTACCATGATAGCCTTTATTAAAGAGATCCGCACTAAGGCGAATCAAAGGTGACAGCAGGTCCCATATCATCATCAGAGCTAGTGGATGATGAGTTTGTCTTCCGTATTGGATCGGGTTCTAGATTTCTTTCGAGCCGCTTTCGATGTAGACCCTTGAAGTGGAGGCTGATCCATCAAGATCTGGCTGAAGATGAGGCCTTGTCGGATAAAGATAATGATCTAGCAACTTTAAATCCTGTCCAGGAGCAGGAGGATGGACCACCATTGTGTGGTGCAGGAGGATTCTTCTCCACAAAGTAGCATTAGGTCTTTGATCGGGATTTCTGCCAGGAATTACTTTAACATAATAGTGGACCTTTACGAACCAGGGAATCTTACATTGGATCAGTATATTTCTTGCTAAACTAGGATCAACATTTAATAAAGGTGAATCAGATATCCTAGTTGGTAAATATTTCAACAGAAAATATTTAAAATGTTTCCCTATATACTTCCTGTTTCCTGGTGATGGTTCGAGGTTCCAAACATCAAACTGGAGCGGATGCTCCTCTGTCCACATTCTTGAATACTCAAATCGCCATATTGTATTGTGCCGCGGTATGAGCTGGCGTAGCCTTAATCCTTCGACTGGAAGCGGATCATGATGCTCTGTAGTATAGAGGGATCTCCATTGCCAATTCAGGCAGCACTTGACCATAGGATCTTGCAGAGTATGGAACTGTCTTCCAGGGATGTCGGGGTCAAAAAACCTGCATTCTGTATCGGACATCTGGAATGGGACAACTGAAATTATTCCTCTGCTAACCAATAAATCCTGCGCCTCCATAGACATTCTATTATCATTTGGTATAAGTGCATTAATCTGATCTTGGGCATTTCTATGATCCCAGATCGAACCATGAGGTTCATGCATGACTTGAGTCACACTTATACTCTTTGAACTATTCATTTCCCTACTAGCATTTATACAAAACACCAGAAAAGTACCGAAAGCTCGATACCATTTTATACAAAACACCGAAAGTACTTGAAAGCTCGAGAAGCACGGAAAATACAGCTTTTATATTCCGAGAAAGCCACAGGTGCTCATACAACTTCACATAAACACGAAACTTAAAACCAAATATAACAGAAGTCCGAACACTCTTATTAATCGATAATTTGAAGATCTGGAAAATAATTATATCATTGTTTCGAACATATCGAGAGCACACTAATGAAAATGTCGAAAACATCTTCTGTCTCATACAATTCTTCAAATTCTCTGAACTCTTTCGGACATAAAAACAAGAGCTTTGATTATCAATCAAAGTATTACACAAACTTCATCGTAGACATTACTTACAGATATATACTTTGCAGAGACGACTCTTCAAACAAGACTTTGATATTCTTCTCTGAAATCTTTCTTCCTTCTTGTCTTCGGGAGTGTATGCTTCTCTCCGTCTAAGAGTATTCCTCCGTCTCTTAGTGTAGTGAGTGAATTGAGCGAAGTTCTATTTATAGATCTTCGTCAAAGCTTTTCACCTGAGACCGAGGTAGCCGGTGAGAGGAAGACCGGTTACACCCTTAATGTAAGATTCCAAAATGGACGTGACAAGGACAGACACCACGACACAGGTACAAATGCTCCCACCCGTGAGAGCTTTATTGAAAGTGCCATGGGCCCACCACGCACCGACCGACACAACAACAAACCCGATAAGAAAGAATCTTATCGTAAAAAAAGTCATGGTAATGGCCTACCATGATAGCCTTTATTAAAGAGATCCGCACTAAGGCGAATCAAAGGTGACAAGAGGTCCCATATCATCATCGAGCTAGTGGATGATGAGGCATGTTTCCCGTATTGGATCAGGTTCTAGATTTCTTTCGAGTGTTCGATGTAGACCCTTGAAGTGGAGGCTGATCCATCAAGATCTGGGTCAAGATGAGGCCTTGTCGGATAAAGATAATGATCTAGCAACTTTAAATCCTGTCCTGGAGCAGGAGGATGGACCACCATTGTGTGGTGCAGCAAGATTCTTCTCCACAAAGTTGCATTAGGTCTTTGATCGGGATTCCCGCCAGAATTACTTTAACATAATAGTGGACTTTAACGAACCAGGAATCTTACATTGGATTAGTATATTTCCTCGCTAAGCTAGGATCAACATTTAACAGAGGTGAATCAGAAATTCTAGTGGGTAAATATTTTAACAGAAAGTATTTAAAATGTTTCCTATATACTTCCTGTTTCTGGTGATGGTTCGAGGTTCCAAACATCAAACTGGAGCGGATGCTCCTCTGTCCACATTCTTGAATACTCAAAACGCCATATTGTATTGTGCCTCGGTATGAGCTGGCGTAGCCTTAATCCTTCGACCGAGGCGGATCATGATGCTCAGTAGTATAGAGGGATCTCCATTGCCAATTCAAGCAAAGACTTGACCATAGGATTTTGCGAGTATGGAACTGTCTTCCGGGGATGTCGGGGGTCAAAAACTCCGCATTCTCAGATATCGGACATCTGGAATGGGACAACTGAAATTATTCCTCTGCTAACCAATAAATCCTGCGCCTCCATTGACATTCTATTATCATTTGGTATAAGTGCATTAATCTGATCTTGGGCATTTCTATGATCCCGCATCGAACCATGAGGTTCATGCATGACTTGAGTCACACTTATACTCTTTGAACTATTCATTTCCCTACTAGCATTTATACAAAACACCTAAAGTACTTAAAGCTCTGATACCATTTTATACAAAACACCAAAGTACTTGAAAGCTCCGAGAAGCACGGAAAATACAGCTTTTATATTCCGAGAAAGCCACAGGCTCATACAACTTCACATAAACACGAAACTTAAAACCAAATATAACAGAAGTCCGAACACTCTTATTAATCTGATAATTTGAAGATCTGGAAAATAATTATATCATTGTTTCGAACATATCGAGAGCACACTAATGACAATGTCGAAAACATCTTCCTGTCTCATACAATTCTTCAAATTCTCTCGAACTCTTTCGGACATAAAACAAGAGCTCGATTATCAACCGAAAGTATTACACAAACTTCATCGTAGACATTACTTACGACATATACCGTGCATTTACTCTTCAAACAAGACTCGATATTCTTCCGAAATCTTTCTTCCTTCTTGTCTTCGGAGTGTATGCTTCTCTCCGTCTAAGAGTATTCCTCCGTCTCTTAGTGTAGTGAGTGAATTGAGCGAAGTTCTATTTATAGATCTTCGTCAAAGCTTTTCACCTAGAGACCGAGGTAATGCCGGTGAGAGGAAGACCGGTTACACCCTTAACAGGTAAGATTCCAAAATGGACGTGACAAGGAGCAGATACGACGACACCGGTGCACCCACCCGTGAGAGCTTTATTGAAAGTGCCATGGGCCCACCACGACCGACCGACACAACAACAAACCCGATAAGAAAGAATCTTATCGTAAAAGCAAAAGTCATGGTAACAGCTCCTACCATGATAGCCTTTATTAAAGAGATCCGCACTAAGGCGAATCAAAGGTGACAAAGAGGTCCCATATCAT
Organism: Taxus wallichiana var. yunnanensis; assembly: GCA_018340775.1. Taxonomy (NCBI): domain Eukaryota; kingdom Viridiplantae; phylum Streptophyta; class Pinopsida; order Cupressales; family Taxaceae; genus Taxus; species Taxus wallichiana. The sequence continues at coordinate 761,499,616 of CM031234.1, forward strand.
CATCGAGCTAGTGGATGATGAGTGTCTTCCCGTATTGGATCGGAGTTCTAGATTTCTTTCGAGTGCATTCGATGTAGACCCTTGAAGTGGAGGCCGATCCATCAAGATCTGGTCAAGATGAGGCCTTGTCGGATAAAGATAATGATCTAGCAACTTTAAATCTGTCCAGGAGTAGGAGGATGGACCACCATTGTGTGGTGCGGAGGATTCTTCTCCACAAAGTAGCATTAGGTCTTTGATCGATTCTGCCAGAATTACTTTAACATAATAGTGGACTTTAACGAACCGGGAATCTTACATTGGATTAGTATATTTACTCGCTAAGCTAGGATCAATATTTAATAGAGGTGAATCGGATATCCTAGTTGGTAAATATTTCAATGAAAAATATTTAAAGTGCTTCCCTATATACTTCCTGTTTCCTGTTGATGGTTCGAGATTCCACAGATCATATTGAAGTGGGTTTTCCTCTGTCCACATTCTTGAATACTCAAATCGCCATATTGTATTGTGCCGCGGTATGGGCTGGCGTAGCCTTAATCCTTCGACCGAAGCGGATCATGATGCTCTGTAGTATAGAGGGATCTCCATTGCCAATTCAGGCAGCACTTGACCATAGGATCTTGTAGAGTATGGAACTGTCTTCCAGGGATGTCAGGGTCAAAAAACCTGCATTCCGTATCGGACATCCGGAATGGGACAAGCGAAATTATTCCTCTGCTAACCAATAAATCCCTGCGCCTCCATTGACATTCTATTATCATTTGGTATAAGTGCATTAATCGATCTTGGGCATTTCTATGATCCCGGATCGAACCATGAGGTTCATGCATGACTTGAGTCACATTTATACTCTTTGAACTATTCATTTCCCTACTAGCAAAATCTGCTAGTGCATTACGCTTTCTGCAATGTGCTCATTGTAAATTCAAAATTGTCGAACCATAATCCCAACGCCGCAGCTGCTCCTTCAGTGCAGCCTTGTTTGCGTGATCTCCGCCATTAAGTCGCTTCTTGAAGTCTTTCAAATCTGACACGAGCACAAAGACTTCATTACGGACAAAAAACAAAAAAGCCTTGATGGCCTTTTTTGCTGCAAGTAGCTCCTATGGGAAGAATGATAATTAAGTTCTGAACCTTGAAAAGCACCAGAACTATATCTACAAACTTTTTCTTTCCCATTCTCACCTTTTTCTTTGAGTACTGCTCCCCAGTACTGCTCACTTGCATCACACTCAATTATTTTTAAACCAGCACCAGGCAAAGACATAGGAGGGAGTTACATTACTGCTTCTTGATTCTACGAATCAAGCGTCGAGTCATTTCTTTATTCCATCTTTGGTGCATCCTTCTTGAGTCTTTATTGAGCAAGACTCTATCAAGCGTGATGTTCGTAAAACCCAGTGAGATATAGTTAACACATCCCGTGAAATCTCTGAGCTGCATTTTCATGTAATTCATCAGGAAAACTCTGTATCTTGCTGACAATGTGCTGCTGCATTTCAATGTTGCCAGAGCTTATCCTTATACCAAGAAAATTTATGTCTTCTTTAAATACTTCAATTTTTGTCAAAGACAGACATAAACCATTATCAAAAACAACTTTATAGAACTGCTCTAGATGACTGATATGCTCTTTTGGAGATTTTGAAAAAATCAAAATGTCATCTATGTATACTATCAAGAATTGGAAAGCTCACCAAAATCCTGTCCCATGATTTTCTCGAAATATGGAAGGTGCCGTCTTGAGCCCGAAGGGTAGAACTTTCCATTCATTGGAATAACCATTTGCATTCCTCATATAAAGCCGTATATGTTAGATGCCATGATAGATACTGGAGCAGAAATAAGTCTGCTCAGGCAATATGCCATACCTGCAGATTGTTGGGTCTCAACCCATACGAAGATTAAATTTGATAAGAAAGAAGTAATCTGCAAGCATATGGCCATAGTAAAAATTGATGTTGAAGGTATCCCTTTAGAACTAGAGTTCTACCAACATAACATGGATAGTTATGACTGCCTATTAGGAGTAAACTTCCTAGAAGCCTGTCATACGTTCAGTATATCCAGAGACCATATTATGTTGTTCAATCCTCCAAAGGCGATATCCAGAAGGTACACTTTCCAAGCCATAGTACCTTTACCTCAGAAATCCAAGAAAGTCAATAATGTATGGATCCACAAGTCCATAGCAAATTGTCAGTCAAGATTGAAGAAATTGTATCTAAAATACAAAATGATTTGTGCAATGATAACTTATGTATTCATACACGAGAAAGAAGCATTTACATTCCTTGGTTTAAAGCTCGAGAAAGTATAAGAAGGCACCTTCATTTGTGGGTCTTACCATTGTTGGAATCTCCGTCCCGGTTCACTGGAATTTGAGGTTGAAATCTATCGCTTGTTCATTCGAGGATATCTTGATATTATTTAGTTACTCCAACAAAGACAAGTTATCACCCTTCTCTCCAAACTGGTTGTGGAGTCTTTGTGCATAGCTGATTCCAATTTTGGATAGAGCCTGCCTCAAGACTTCTAAACCATTGTGAAGCCTTCCCTTTGAGTGAAGAGGTGAGTAGCTTGATTGTAATGTCCATCTCATGAATCTCATGGATTGTACAAGACATTTGTAATATCTTGGACATGATCACCAGGAGAAGTTTGGTTTTCCCCAGTGAAATATGGGATACTCTTTAATGCTACAATAGGAACTGATTTTGTGCATTCAAGGCAAGTGGACTATTGTCGGTGAAGTTAACATAAGGATTTTGCTGAGCCATTCTGATCGATAAGAACTCCTCTTGATTGAATGAATGGTTTGCCGAGAGGAGGTGTTGATAAAGCTCTGCTTGGTGGAGATAGAGACCTCTGGACTCTTCTTCTTCTTCTCCCTCTGTCTAGGGATAAGTCTAGATAGACAAACAATCCCTCTTCTCTAGTTCTTGACCATGTTTGTATTCTTCTCATGAACTTGCTTGACTACTCGAAACCAGAGATTTGTTTCTTTTGAGTCGCTTAGATGTACAATTTTAATTCTTCTTAAAATCCGTAATCATGGCAAGTGTACATCAATTCCTATTGTAATAAGATGGAGACTTCTTTGTCCCACCGGGCATGCCAAAATTGTTAGTGCAAAATCATAACACCCCCAAATGAGTTCTAAAAATTTACTTTTCTAAGGCAGAATCATTTGGTGTGATTGCATAACATTGAACTTTTCCTAAGGTGTGGGACCTTGCAAAAATGGAAAAGCTCTCCAGATTAAAGGTTGGTTCCTTATCCCTCTATTTAGGTACATACGTAAGGGTTTCGCAGAGGATCTATTTCTATACTTGATTTAAAACTTGCCAAGGAGACAGGATAAAAGAGTATAAGAAATAAGAAATAACTAAACTACTAGGTGATGCACCAAAGGAATGATGAACACTTAGTTTTCCTTTGACACAAACCAATAAAATGCATACAATAAACAAGCATAGATAGCCAGATCTGTAATGAGAGACCAAATGGAAGTAAAAGAAACAAGAAAGGATCTGAGATCGATCACAAATGTATTTTATTGCTCTGTAGATTGATACAGTTCATTACAAAGTAACCAAAAGGCAGAAACGTATTACAATTTTAATGGAAGGCCTGAACCCCACAAATCCCTTTGCTAGAAGGAGAAGGGAGCCTATAAAACAAAGAATGTCCAACCCTTTACAATGAATCCTACCCCGTATTTATAGATTCGATCGGAGAGAAGAAAGAGAGTGAGAGAGAGAAGTAGGAAAATGCAGGTCAAAGCTCAACCACCGGCAGTTAATGCTTCTGCTAAAATCTACCCCCAAATCCATCTTTACTGCATCGATCCTTGGTTCGACGCCTTGAAGGAAGAGGAAATGGCGGAAATAGATCGAATCCGATCTAGTTGTTGAGACTGATGGATCCTACATTGAAGGCCCAAAGATTTTTCTCCATTTTTCTCCCACCTAACCTCCCAAAAATTAAAGTTTCAAACTCCCATGGCATAGACGAGGTCGAGATCTTTCCAATAGTGTCAGATTTGTAATATTTCGAGCCCTAGGTCGAAAGATATGCCCCTTCAAATTTTGTATCGATTCCATACAAATGGGCGGGAAAAAATTTGAAAAATGGGTCCCCCTTTTGGTTTGGGACATGTGGCAGCTAGATTGAAAAAAAATCGGGCCTACGGGCCCGTAATTTACCTTTTGTCCATTTGCGCAAACAACGTAAAACTTAAAATACTCCCACAACCCCAAACTCCGCCTGGACACGTGGCTCCTTTTGGTTGGCTGGGAAATGCGCTTCCATCTTGACCTTTATGCCTTTTGAATGAAAGGAAAACTTTCACTTTTCCCCCTAACTCCCCACCTTGGTTTTGACTCGGGTCTAAATGCTGAATTTTTCCTTGGGCGGAGTTGCGGGCCATTTTTAACTTTTACCCTTTTTGAGATAACAAGGGGAAAAGAACCAACTTTTTCCCCGATGACCCGCCCTCCTCTGGGACACACATCGATCTGCACTCATTCAGGAACCTTTTCTCTATTTAACCCTTAAAACAACGTCATTAGGACACTTGGCAACCTTCACCTATCTGTTTGTGCATTGACTATTCAACTAACTCTGCCCCTATTGGAATAACACGTGGAGGCACCGCACTTGCTTGAAAACCCGACCCAAAGTTTGCCTTTGGAGGAGCGTCGAGTTGACACTTGTCAGCCTCCACTGATCTGTGGACTTTTCAACGGTCCCTCTTACTTTTAGACTTTGGGCTACGTGGCGAGCTCGCGCTCATTTGGGTCTTTGCCTTGGGACCAACTTTTGGAGATGTGCCACGCTGACACTTGGCATTCTCCACTTACACTTTTATACTTAGCCAATTTTGAAGCCTTTTCTGTCCACCCCTTGACTCTCTTTGACCATTTGCTACATGGAGGGTCAAGCAAGTTTGAGCTCCCTTTTGGATTCACTTTTGGAGAAGTGTCGTTAGGACACGTGGTCTCTTCTGCTGCCTCCTCCATACTTAGTCATTTTTGGACTTCTTCCTGAACCGTTTTGAGCCCGAGGACTTCAAATCTTCATTGTTTTTTCCTCTTATAATTTTTGGTTCATTTCTTTGCATCTCCCCTTCTTTTCGACCTGTTATCTCATAGTTGAGTCTTCTTGTAGCTTAGAGAATGGATTTAAGACATGGAAACACCCAACATAGTCGCTTTCTTTTATACATGATCCTTTGCTCCTTCTTGCCTCCACCACTTCATTCTTGAATATTTTTGCAACCAATTTTCAAGATTTAAATGAGTTTTCTCAAGTTCTTTATATGCAGGGTTCGTGATTCGATCCAATATTTTTCCGGGGTGAAATATGGATAACACTTCCCACGAACGGTTTCAAACAGAATCATATCGATAGTTTTAAATTGCCTTTGAGTTGTGCATCTAAGGAGGTGAGTTACATTTAAAGGGAAAGCTATTATACTCCCCACCAATTTGATCAAGGATCAGGCCATGTTTTACATTGGTGAGATGAACATTTTCATTGAGATTGAGTTGCTCATTTTGAGGCTACCGAGCTACAAATATAGATTTTCACGAAACCATTGGGAAGGTTTCAACAACCACCACGGACTTCTTTACAACCTAACCGAGTCGAGTTTGCAAGCTCCAACCGAGTCTTTTTTTGACCGAGCTTGGCAGAGGGTTTATATAGAGGAGGTGAGTTGAGTTAATCAAGTGGTCAACAACATTTCAAGGGTGATTTTTATTTATTACTGCGAATAAAAAATGCAGATATGTCAAACAAAGCAGAGACTAAGAAAATAGAGGGTGTAACAACATGTCAAACAAAGGAAGCCGAACCCTAATCTCCATCAATTTTGACCCCGCAGATCGCAAATTGACCTCGCAAATAAAGATCGTGTCGAGCCCTACACAAAACCTCCATCAAAAATGAGTTAACACCCCTATGAATTTTGTTTGGATTGAGATATGTGTGGCCATCCATTAATATTCCAAATATAAAATGTGTCAATAAATAAGATATGAGATCGGACTTGAAGGAGATTAAATGTGAATTTCGTAGAATGAAATCCCCTCAAATCCTTAATAGGAAAACTTTGATCCAATATAAATAAATAAATTACAGACACCTAAAATTCTCCTACGCAATTTTAATACTAAAATTGTACTAATTACCCTCTTTCTCATCATTTATGTAATAATTAGTGGTTTTACACTAATTAACTAATGTTTGGTTCATTTGATTAATGACACTTCGTTAATTAATTAGCCTTTACCCTAGTCCTGATCTGCTAGTTAATGACACTTCTTTGGTTATAATCTTCCTATAATCAATTAATTAGCTATTATTAGTTAATTACGCCTTTATAACCTTGTATTTAATTAATAAACCTTCTTATTAATTAAATCCCCTCTTAAATCATCCAAGTCACCCCATTTCCATCTAAATCACTTCTAATAGCTTTCTAAGCTTATCTTAGCCTATTAATTAATCCTATTTGATTAATTAAAGCACCCCCAACTCCCATGAGTTGTTAATCACTTGTTAATTCTTCTAATCAAGCTTAATTCTTCTAATTCTACTTTATCCTTTATCCCACATGCACTAGTTTGCAAGCTTCTCCCAAATAGGAAAGCTATATAAAAGACACATCGACATTAAAATTTTCCTCTGTAATTTCTATTTTATTAATGTATGTATTAAGACATTAAAATTTTCCTCTGTAATTTCTATTTTATTAATGTATGTATTAAGAATAGGATGTTGTTAAGTATAATTAGTAGTGGCGTCCAATAGAAGATAACAAAGACCGTCGACGGTGCCGCCAATAAAGTAGAGTACGAATAAATCAAAAGTACAATAGGAATGTTGTAAAAAGTAAATATTTGTCGTAAGTGGTCCTAGTAATGTTAAAATGTCAAAGTTTGGGTAAGTAGAGAAGTAGGGTCTACATGATTAGGAATTAGAAATATTATATTTGTAATAAAAACAAAGAGTGATGTCATAAATATTTTGTGTATTTTATTTGTGGAAAAGTCTAAAAGGTGGAACCCATGTGAGATGATAAGGTTTATCTTATCTTAGAAGATAAGCCTACATGTAAAGGCAAGAGTTTAGGCATGGAATATGATTGGCTGGAAGATATTTCCTATCCTATCTTAGAGATAGGGTGGATAAGCCTGAATTCCTATAAATAAAGAGGCCACCCCCCTCATTTAGCATAAAAGGAAGTAGTGAGAAATATTGTATGAGTAAGTGTGAAAAGGAAGCCATCATTTTGAAGGTGTGTTAAAGAAGCCATTAAGAGGTGTAATTGTGAAGTTTCTCCCATAGTTATTGTTGCAAAGACAAGTGAAGTCATGTAACACTTAAAGTACCTCATGGGTGAGATTGTAACAATTTCATGTTGATATTATAATTTACACTTATATTTCAGATTTATCATCATTCCTTCTTATCATAGTCTATGGTATTCTTGTGTTATGTTTGTTGTTGTGTTTTCGATTCCATCCACCAAACTAAAAGTTGTGCATTAGTAAATAATCATAAGACGAGGAGTTCTCGTGAAGAATTATCATAGTGTCGGATTAGTGATCATAGACCCTCCTACATTCTTTCACACCTACACCACACTTTGATTAGTGAAAACTATAGGCATTCCGATTTGAGCCATTCTCCATTGTTGGAAATAGGTACTTCATCTTTTCATCCATTCTCTCAAATTGAGTAGATCCAAAATATGGCTTTGTAGGCATTTATTGGTGAGATATCATCCTTATTCTTGAGGCAAACAACACCAATTTAACTCTAAGTGATCTAATTAGGTTAATACTTAAAAATTAGCAATCACACGTACTCAATTAACCTACACATTAAGCCCCTCATGAAAAAGGAGCTAAACAAGCCGATAGAAGTGAGTATTATATTTCCAATCAAGCACTCAAGCTAGATTGCAAACTTGGTACCAAATCAGAAGAAGAATGGAGAAATTGGGTTATGTGTGGATTTTCGGGACTTAAACATAGCATTTCTCAAACACCACTATCCACTCCCTTCAATGGAGAAAATCTTATAGGTAGTAGCCGGATCGGAAAGAGCCTCTCTCCGGATGGGTATTCGTGGATATGATCAAAATAATGGTAAAAGAAGATGATCGAGTTCAAAACGGCTTTCACCACCAAGCGAGCACCTATGCCTATAAGAAGATGCCATCTGACTATCAAATACTAGAGCCACTTTCCAAAGGGCAATGTATATGACATTCAAGGGGTTGATCAACAAAATAGTGCTAGTGTATCTTGACGATATCATTGTGTTCTCTAAAAACATAGTAGATCATCTCTTTCATCTGAGACGGGTCTTTCAGAGGTGCAGGAGAGTTGGGGTATCATTAAATCCCAAAAAATGTATATCCCTAACTCACAAGGGCAAGTTCCTAGGTCATATCGTGTTAAGGAAAGGATTGACAATTTACCTAGAAAGAGTTGAAGCAATTTGAACCTTGTCGTTACCAAGTCAGAAGAAGGCCCTTCGAAGATTTCTAGGAAGGACCAAATTTGTTCAAAGGTTTATACCAAGATTTTCTACTCTTGTGAAACCAATAATGTTGATGTTGAAGAAGTGCATGGAATTTAAGTGGATAGCTGAAGGTAAAGTGAATTTCAAGGTTGTTAAAGAGGTTATATCTCAAGCCCTAACTCTCATTAATCTGGACTTCTCCAAGGATTTCATGCTCTATGCCTTTGGTGGTTTGGAAACAATTTCTGTAATCCTAGTGCAAGAAAACAAAGAGGGGTCCGAACATCTGATTTCCTTCATCGCTTAAAGTTTAGAGGACTATGAAGTTAGGTACTCCTTCATCGAGAAACATGTCCTTACAGTAATCAAGAGTTTAAAGAAGTTCAAACACCTAGTCTCAAACAACAAGATCCAATTGCTAGTTTCTCATGCGAGAGTCAAGGACTTTCTTCTAAAAAAGGTTTGAACGAGAAATGTGTAGGATGGATCACTCATTTCATGGAGTATGACATTGAAATTAAAGTCACTAAGATGGTCCATGGAAAAGGATTATGTGAAGAACTAGCCCCGAGTCAACATGATGAAGCAAGTAATGAATAGGAGGTTGTTTTGGTACACATGATGATGAGGAGAAAACAAATGATAATGTGCCCACTCCTTGTTGGACTCAAAATATGATACACTTCCTACAAATAGGCCTATGCCCCCAAAAATGAGCAAAGCTAAGAGGAGGTACTTTAGACTTCAAGCCATTCCATATGTGCTTGTTGATGGTATCTTGTTCAAGAAGGACATCAATGGAGTTCTATTGAGATGCATTGGAATAGGTCAAGTTGAGAAAGTGTTGCAAGAGTTTCACAATGGAGAGGTCAAGGTCCTTTTGCTCCACGGGTGACAGCTCTCAAAATAATGAAGGTGGGTTATTATTGGCCCACAATGTTCAGTGACTACTACACATGGATCAAAAAGTGTAAAAGTGTGTGTTCTTCACAGGAAAGGAAATATTAACAACACTTCCATTGCATCCAATTTCAGTTGACCAACCATACATGCAATGGGGATTGGACTTCATCGGGTTCATCAATCCAAATTCAGCCAAGGTCACAAGTGGATACTCACAATAACTGACTATTTCACCAAGTGGTCTAAGGCGATAACACTCAAGGAAGAAAATGAGTCTATCATATTGGACTTCTATGAAGGGATAGTGACTAGGTTTGGTGTACTAACCACAATCACATCAAAAATGCATTGGCGTTCCTAGGTTCAAAGATCACCGAGTTGGCTATTAGGAATGGGATATAGCTCAACACCTCTTCAAACTATTACCCACAAGGTAACAGATAGGAAAAGTCCACAAACAAGAATTTGCTAAGAATTATCAAGAGGAATCTGGATGAGAATCAAAGGATGTGGCATACCAAGCTAAAGTCAGCCTTATGGGCTGACAAGATCACACCAAAGGTGTCAACATGAAATTCTCCCTACAAGTTATTCTAAGGAAAGAAGCAAGATGTTACCTATATCACTCGATTTGTCGAATTGCAACTAATGAAATAGTTGAGCTATCTCGAGTTCAAACCTATGGAAGCTAGGTATGTGGAATTGATGGAATTGGGATAAATCATAGAGCATGTCATGTAAACCATGGAAAAGGATCAGGCTATGATCAAAAGGAATTTTGATAAGAAGGCCAAGGCAAGAACCTTCCAAGAAGGAGACTTAGTTCTAAAGTGGGATGCATATCGGGAAAAACCAGAAGGCGTTCTAATTTTGATGTCATTTAAGGTGGTCCCTACATGGTCATAGGATGTAAAATCATAAATGTCTTTCAGTTGTCTACCTTGGATGGAGAAGAACTTCCAATTCCGGTAAACAAAATCTATCTTAAACATTGCTACTGAAAAGGAAAGGTTTCACCCTTGTAAATATTAGCCTAGGATTTTAATTCCTCTAAGTGTGTATGCACATTGTCTTGTTGTAGTTTAGGTTTCATTTCCTAAGTGCTTCAAAGACAGTGTTTTGCTACCAAGTTGTATCACTATGCAATTCAGTGTGCCTCCCGATGGATGTTGTAACAAGAAGAAGTTCATACTTATGGGAAACAATTGCTAATTTCAAAGGAAAACAAATGTAGAGCAACTAAAATAAGTTTCGGGATAGTCCATTTCAGAACAAGTGAAAACTTTAGGTCAAAACAATTTTCTACTCTCACAAACCTCGTTTTTAGATTTTCTTATGAAAATTGAGTGTGGATAGCAGAGATGATTAAGGATCAACAAGTTGCAAACAAATCTGGGGCAAGTTTCAAGTATAAGATTAGTATCAGGCTATCATTCATAACTCCATGCCCAATGGATACTTCAAGGCAACTGATCTTTCACCTAGTAGGCAGGGGAACCTCGCAAGTCAAAAATTGCTATCCAATTTTGCCCTCAGAAAAAATGGGCAAACATGACCTTGCACTGAGAGAAAATTGAGGGATTGAGGGATTGATTCAATCTTGGGAGCTCACATTTCAGGCTCAAGCCAAGCGAAGTTAAAGTGGTGAGGCGTTGAGAATCGGCAGGATGCACATTTGAAGAGACATTTCAAGTCTGAAGGAATTTGGATTTTAGACATGGAAGCATTCGGATTCGGTGAGAAATTTTTTTGAATCAACAGCGTAAAAGGTTCGTCAGGACATCAAATTCTAAAGTCCAAAATTTAGACTCCTAACCTTTGGGAGTTCAGAGATGGCAGCAAGGTCGACCAAGTGAACAATGCCACGTGGGGAGAAGAAAAGGTTTGAAAACCTAAAGTTCAAAATTTGGACTTCCGTTTCAGATTTTGAAGGTTTCATATGCCGACGGATAATGGAAACCCTGAAAACCCAAACCCCGAAAGTCCCAAATCCCCAAAACTTGAAGTTTGAATTTTGGACTTTAGAGTTTCAAAATTTCAAAACTTTTGGCTCAAACGATGAACACAACCACGTGACATGATTTTGGAGTCTAAACTCTAAAGTTCAAATTTTGTACTTCAGAGTTTCGGCATTTCGGAACCTTCGAGTTGTCTCATCAGACGAACAGTGCAACAACCTCCAAAGTGGAAATGCCCAAAATTCTGAATCTCGAAATTCCGAAATTTCAAATTTCAAGGGTGTGATGAAGGTTTGGAGTCCAAAAAGGGAGATCAACTGTCACATTTATTGCGGTATGGCACCCTCATCTTCAAATGGCCATAACTTTTGACTGGATCTCATATTTTCATAAAATATGACTTTTGGAAATCTCTTAGTGTCCTCTACACAACAACAACTAGTTTTCTTAATTTTAGTGAGACTAAGTATTTAAAATGAGGAAATACAATCCGCCATTTTAGAGGGATGTTTCCAGATTTCTCACCTACCAAAATGATGAATTATGGGCTTCCTTTCTTCCCAACAAGGCAAAGTACATGGAGGTATGGGTTTTGTAGTGGCATCCATCATTGTTGCAGGTGATTTTAATGCATTTTAGGGTGGTTAAAGCAATATTTCAAATTCTTCTCTCTCCCTTCTCTCATTCTTCCTATATATTGTAAAGAGGGGCTCATTTCAAAAGTTAGACACCTTGTATATGCCCCTCCCTTCTTCTTTTTATGTAAGAGATTTTGTGGAGATTCAAAACCTCCCTACTAGACATTGTAATGCAAAATATGTGCCTTTGGCCATAAATGTGATGTATTGTATCAACTTTGAGAGAAATAAAATAATATCTATGGATGTTTCAAACCCTCTTTTGTGTTCTATTGCATCTTCCTGATCTTTCATTGCATGCAAGGTTATTGTGTATTGTTTTGTTTTCATTGCAAGATTCTAGTTGTGTTTTGTTTATTGTGTAGGTTGTTCAACACTCCTTCTTGGTGCATCACCTTCCCTTAGAGTAGGATTTAATTTTCATGCATTTTCTCTAACTTTGTCTCCTTGGGAAAACATTAGATTAGTGTTAGATCTGCAACTCTCTGCACTTTGGAGTAGTTGGCACTAGGATAGGATAGGAAGTCGGCCTTCTCCAAAGGGTTATCCCGATTGCAAAGTCCCACACTTTGGGATAACTCCATGTTTGATGAATCACATTGACTACCTCAACCATTCACTTACGAGAAATCAAGGGTGTTGTGATTTTGCCATAACAATAAACTCATAACAAAGTTGTATCTATCATTGAGGGAGTGGTGTTAGAATGCTTTGAATCCTTGAGGAGTAGGGGAAAATCCTTAAACAAATTTAATCAAGAAGACTTATTGATTGTCTCACGATTCCCATACAAAATCTTAGAGAGAGTAATGGTTTGATGAAAAGCCTTAAGTGAAAGAGTAAGAGTTGAGATATTTTCATTAGTGATTTAGAGAGGGGTAAGCACAATGACATGAGTGAAAATAAGATTGATTAAAATTCAATGTGAAGGTGAAAAAAGTTGACAAGATTGTTAGAGCTTGAGCAAACAAGGAGTCTTAAAAATCTAAAAGTTGAAAATCTAGCAAGATGATGGATAAATGAGTAACGGAGCATTGAGGTATGCTTGAGTAAGGTGTATGGGTGTGTTGAAAGGTGGATGTAAGGATGAAACATGTGGTAATCCATTAAACCCTTAATTTTTATTTCAAACCCTAACTAGACCTACTTGAAACAAGGGAAAAGGAGAAAGTTGAATTGGGGAAGTTGTATTTTGAGTTGAAGTTATATAAAGAGGATTGCAGGGTACTTTGTATCATCTGGCACATGTCATAAGTTCAACCTTTACCCTAGCTCAAAGGAAATTCATAATAAGATCATTCAAAGTGTGTAGGGAATAGTGTCTAGAAGGTGATTGATCAACTCATTTAGTTTTGATGAGAGACTACTTCCTCTCGAAGGCCTAAAAAGGTCATTTTTGACCATTTTGTAGCTAATTGAACACCCTTAGGAAGTTTTTAGAGAAAATATAAAGCATCTGAGGGTGATTTAAGATAGAATTGAAGATGTCTTAGTAAATTTAGGAAAGTTTAGGAAATAAAATCTCATTCGAAGTAATATGTTTAAGACTAGGTTCTCAGTGCAAGGAAAGAAACATTTAAGCCTTGAATCAATGTTGATTATTCCACCTTGTAGATTATTCTAATAGCCTTCCAATTCCTATTTTTTTTCATCCTAACTCTTTCCATAACTCCTGGAATCATCTAAAGTAGTCATCTGCCTTTGTACTGTCATAAGTGCAACCTTTACCCTAACTCAAAGGAAAATCATAATAAGATAATTCAAAGGTGTGTTTCAAAGGTGTAGGGATTATTGTCTAGAAGGTGATTAATCAACTCATTTAGTTTTGATGAGAGATTACTTCTTCCGAAGGCCTAAAAAGGTCATTTTTGGCCATTTTGTAGCTATTTGAACACCCTTAGGAAGTTTTTAGAGAAATTATAAAGCATTTGAGGGTGATTTAAGATAGAATTGAAGATGTCTTAGTAAATTTTAGAAAGTTTAGGAAATAAAATCTCATTCAGAAGTAATATGTTTAAGACTAGGTTTTCAGAGTGCAGGAATGAAAGCTAAAACAATGAAAGATGACTTCTTTGGATGATTCCAGGAGTTATGGAAAGAGTTAGGATGAAAAAATAGGAATTAGAAGGCTATTAGAATAATCTACAAGGTGGAATAATCAACATTGATTCAAGGCTTAAATGTTTCTTTAGGTACTGTAAAAAAACTCTTCAGTGTTGCCTGTCCCCAGCTTCCAAATGAAATAGGACCTAAATTTTGAGTTACTGGGTAGAATTAGATTTTTAGAATAGTTTCATTGATCGTAAAATGTGATTTGTAGTGTTTCAGTGAAGTATGGAGGTCAAGAACATGTAACTCATCCTCAAATTTCATTCAAGGATTCATCCCCTATCTAGAGGAGGAAACCCATTTCCATGAGGAACAACTTGAGAAAAAAAGTGTCCAAGTACCATAAGCATGCTTACACCCAGGTGTCATCTTGGTCAATAAATTGAATTGTGAAGGATTCATCATGTTCAAAGGTGAAATTTAGATCTCAAGGAGTGACTTAATGATCATCATATCCTGACTCTATCATTGTACCCAAATCTCTCCAAAGAACAAGCTAAAATGAGCTAGTCATGCCACCGAGGTATCAAGGACCATCATGTGTGAAGTATTAAGGCATCGTCTGTCTCCATGAGAGACATATGAAAAAAACATGTATGAGAATTGTGAATTTGATTCCATGAAAGGATGATTTTAGAGCCAGAAAGGTGAGGGGATGGTATTTATATGGAGCACCTTGTTTCTAAGAATGAGAAATCATATGAGTTCACTTGATGCAATTCACTTGGTACTATTCATAAAAACTCATTCAACACCTAGTAGTGTGATCACACCTTAAAGAGGAGGCACATTACAATCACCTCATTTTGGCCATAAGACAGAATCCCATTCAGGAGCAATCCTCTATCTACAAAGTGAGGATCTCATTTTAGTAAGAAGTAGACAAGCATCATAAAGTTGATTCATGGTCACTAAAGTGAATTATGAACCAAATTTAAAAATTGGTACGAATTCAAGCAGTGGTAGAGCAAAAATTCAATCTAAAAGGTCAAAAACCTACAAAACGACTATATGTTTTCCCAAAACAAAAACCGACTACAATATATATGCCCTGAAAGTTTTAGGTCCTTTCCGAAATCATGAAAATGAGTAAGTATTGACATTAGATTTTGAAAAACTATCTTCTAGATTATAACTATCAGAGCTATGGGACCACTTCCATCATCTGCAGAGTGACCCTAACTTCTTATATTTACTAAAATAAATTTAAATTATAAGAAATAATAAAAGTATAAAGAAATAATAAAAGAAATCATATACTTATTATATTTAATTTTGTAACTATAAGCCCCCCACAAACACATATATAGTCTATACTATGCAAAACGCGTACACATTTCGCATACAATAAACCACGTACGCGTTATAGTATGTGTTATAATGCGTACATGTTTTAGGTTTGGAAATTACCGGACCAAGAAAAATAAAATGCGTACGAGTTTTGCCTGCTCTCGTATTTTTGTCTGCTTTTGTCCCCGCAGATTGGTACACTTACCCTTTAACTATTTTTTTAAATCATGAAATATACAGGCATGACAAATTACTTGGCCATGATCCACACAAAACTCTCCATAGAGTTAAATAGTTGACAGTATCCGCCTGCTACATCTCTCATTGCTTCAAATACAGTGTCCTCTTCATTCATAGGAAGTATTACCTTCAATCTGTTCACCTCCCTTTCACCAAATTCACTGTCGTCTTCAATCTTACAGAATTTTACCAAGCTTGACCTTGTAATAAGAGGATGAGCAACATGCCAATACTTATAAACATAAAAGGAAAATACTCGGTTTGTTTTACAGTGCAATCCAATCTCAATGTAAAACAAACCAGAAGTGCCAAAAATGATGCAAATGTACTCTAACGATTCAATGTAGAATGCAAGATCTATTGCATAGGTGTAGTCACCAAACATAGATTCCAATTGAATCTACATTGAATAGTATGCAGTCGCAGTGGTGAAGATGTCTATTGTAAGTTAGACGCTGAACTTTTCTGACTGCACAAAACATCAATAAAAATATTTTTGTATTCAAATCTTATTTTGACTGAGCATAACATTGATGGTTGTGTGTGGATTGGAACAAGATGCACACAATAATCAAGATTAAATGTAGAAATTTGGTAAAATGATGGCTAAGATTGGAAGTTGATTGGATCTGATATGCATATGTAACTGGTTGATGCGCATGTGCACATGATTAAATAGACAATAGAAATCAAAATTCAAACTTTTGAAATGAAATCTCTAGGCTGTTGAAACGTGACAGACTTTATGAATCCATAAGAAGCTATATGACCATCATGTAAACTACGCACAGTTTTTTAAACTTGTGTGCAAGTGACAAATTATTTATAAACAATGATGCAATATCCAATGTATTAGTTGAATTTAATGCTTGAGTATCATGTTGTCAATTGGTTCCCAATCATGTAAACATGTCCCCAACTATTTGTAAACAACAAAGGCAAATAATTTGTTTGTTTTACTGTCGGGAGCTATCCAAGCACAAGTTTAGACCTCAATCGATTCTCCAATTAAAACTTGCTAACTTTAAATATGTTTAGTTTTGTCACTAAGTACAATAAATATTATGACATCATTCTTTTCTTGAAAATATTGAAGGCCACAATAACATCTTGAATTATAGGCCAATCAAATTTAAGATAAATATTTTTGTAATTATTTTTAAAAAAATGTGTAGCTTTATTAATGCTTTTTAATGTAAGAATTGTATATTTGTTTGATGAAATTAATAAGACTTCCTGATTGGTGAAAAATATAAATAATAATCACTAGTTAAATAAATATGGAACCTATAGTGTAATCCGCCTCCGGAGTACTAATAACTTACTTTTACTTTAACAAAATAAATAAATTAAATATAATTTTCTATGAAGATAATTTAAAAAATAAACAATAGTAGTGGTTAAGTCTCGGTGCCATTCTAAGGGAAAAATTTATAATGACGTTGTGTGAATCCCAATCATTAAATTCTTAGAATAAAATTATTTAATCTTAATTTATAATTTAATTATAATAATTTTTATATTATATTATATAATTGTTGTTGAATTTTAAAAACAATAATATTATACAATTATGTTAATTATAAAAACATGATATTTTGAAGGAATAATGAATATCCAAGGTCATGGAGTTTCAAAGAATGAAGTTTTAACATAAGGCAAGTGTCATCGATCAACCCCACTTAGAGCAACACACACCTAGCCCTCAATACATATTGTCGGTTGCAGGATTTTAACCCACGATCAAGACTACTTAAAGTGGTGTTCGATACTCTAAATATACTACTATCACTAAATTACTTATCAAATCACATCTTTGTACATGCAATAAAAATTCAATAAACAAAAATATATACAAATAACATATATTGGAGCAATAAAAATCCATTGAACAAAAATATCTACAAATAACATATATAGGAGACAAAGGAATAGCATAGAACACCAATGACATTTACACAAGGTTTAGAACATTAATCACATCATAACAAGGTTTACAAGAGTAGTCACATTTGAACACTAAATAGGATATTGAGAACCAAAAGAATTTGCTTCGCACAAAGTAGGACCAATGACCTATGCCTATAATCGATTTTTGGGTGACGGGAATTTTCCTATGACCTTCAAGATTATAAAAGACTTCTATATTTATTTAATTATCTCACACATTCACATCATGATTTCATTTTAAATATGCAATTTGTATGTGAAGATTATTTCAAATATTTATAAATATTTTATTGATAAAATCAATGGACGTCTAAATGGTTGTTAAATTTAACATCTGAATAAGAGAAATAACAACCACCAAAAAAAAAGAAGAATCAAAAAAACAAAGAAAAAAGGTGACATCATCCATTCCTTCACAGCCACAAGATTTAGAGTATAATTAAACAACATAGGTATTCTACACAAATTGTAAAAAATTCAAGTGGGAACTTTAGATCCGAATCTCCGATAGATACTAAAAATCAATTAATTAATTTTTTATTTTGGAGAGGCCATCCGAAGAAATCGCGACAAAAATTAATTCGAGTGCTGTCGCTTTCTGGGGGCAATGATTACTGTTCCAGTTTCAGGTTCCACGTGGCAAAGCCTTGTTATAGTCATATGGAAAGTGTTTTTTTAACCTCCTTCGAGTTTTAGTTGGGGACGGGTCGCAGCGTATACGCGTTTGCCACGTTACAAGGAATGTGACATGTCGGCATGCACGTGAAACAAAATGATGCCCGCTAAATTCGCACAGTGACACATTTCGAATTTCGGTCTCCAACTTTGAATAAGATGAACAACCCGAGTACGAATCTCCTCGCCATCACAATAAAAATAAAAATGAAACTGTGCATCATCAAATTTAGTCCCATCATCACTTGGTAAAACTATTTCCTACTTTGTAATCTAACTCAGAAAATTTGATGGACCTTCCTTTTTAATGCTGGTTATTGAAATTTAAGTAAAAATATTTTGATTTATATTCTTTACGACCAAATTATACCATTTACTAGTTTCATGTGAGTCACCGAAATGAAGAAATGTCAATGCTCTAGAATAATATTTTAAAGATACATATCGATATAATTTGTGTAACTGGTTCAAATATCGTAAGTACATCTATTTCAAATTTGCCAATACATATCAATTTCAAGATTTTTGTCTTAAATATTTCCTATGTAACATTGATTAATAACTCGCATTACATTGTGTGTTGAGAATATATTTATTAGTGATTTCTGTAAATGAGAATAAAAAGATTTTAAGTGATATCGAAAGAACATCAAATTTCTAGTTACAATTTCCTTTGATAGTTAAACAAATATCAAATTTAATGTAAAAAAATTACTTTCATGATCACACCATCCCATCCTACCCCGTCTTGTCTTTATGAAACACCTATATGTGTAATGAAATGTCCATCGACTTTTAAATTTTTCAACACCTATACTGTTATTTTAACTCTTTTCAATGTATGTATGTATGTATGCATGCATATAAATAGAATTTGTATATAAATTTAAAAAGACACTTTACCTTCATGGTCGAGATTTTTACTTGCAATTTTAAAAGAAAATAATATGCAAAATATGATCTCGCCAATGAATTTTTTGTGTTGTCACATTTTTCTAAGGTTCATTTGGGTCAAAGAAGGTCACAAAATTTTCAGCTAGAATAGAAGAGACAAGCATTTCATCCTTAGCCGATTAGATAGCACCGGTTTCTCAAATTGTTTTCACTCTAGTAAGATTTTATTGTGGTGTTGTCACCAAGTTATCTCGAATCTAGATCCCAACAATGATAGCGGTGGGGATAGAGTTAAGAGGGATGTTGGGAGAAGACACAAACCTACTCTATGCGCTAAGCTACGTAGTTCGAAATAAAATATTTTCATTCTAAAATTCACTTTTTCATGCTTCTCATACCGATAAATGAAATGACGCACGATGCTTCTTCGATTACATAACTATACAAACACTATTGTTTGAAAATTGTACTTTTGTTTTTCCTATTGGGTACTATATTTCTAATTTATAAGTTGTAGGTGGATTAGCAAGTGATCACTCCAAAATCATGTTTACAAAATTTAGAACAAACATAGATGTATGGAATGAATTCGCATCTCTTTCTATTGCAATTTGCACTTAAGGAAGGTACTCATGTGACAACGCGGCCCTTGTTTTGGCTACACAAAGTACATAAATTTGGATTTCATTTATTTGTTTCTATTGTATGCATGATACATACCGCATATGTTTAGTGTCTTTGTGTGTCAAAGTTATAGACATGGGTTGTGCACTTTGGTTCACTATATTTTTCTCTTAAACTATGATCACAGGGGATATATATATATATATATATATATATATATATATATATGCATTGCTTGCAAATAAATTCTAACGGATGATACAAGGTATAGTGATGTTTGGACGTAGTTAGAATGCTCAAAGAAAAGCACCTTAAACTAAGCAACTTTTAGAGATTCACACACAAAAACAATACATGTATCTAAGCACATATTTGAATTTAAACAAAAATAGAGCATCAACTATATTGAGTTAAATCAAAGGAATATCACACACATAAATACGTATTGCCAAAGATATAGTCTCAACAATACAATCAAAAACATTAATAGAAGTTAAAGTCTATGCTCGATTACTAGATATCTTGTATTTGTGCGCTCAACTCTCACTCGATCATTATATTTCTCGCTCTTTCACTACCTTGCTAAAGTAATTAGGATTTGGCTATATAGACATGCAAACCACCCAAATATTAAAATGTTATTAATTACTTGTCATTTCTAGTAGATACTTGATCAAAATTAGTAGGATGGAATATACCTACATAGATTTATGATTTTGGTGCAATCATTCACTACCGTAAAATCTCATTTACATGCATGAACATTATAAGCCCATTTATGTGATTCGTAGATCAGTACATTTGACTCATTAATTCTATTCCAAAATTCATGAATAGTTGTCTTGCCATCTTCTACAATACTTGTAGGAATTGAACAATAAATGAATCTTGCATAAACTAGGCCATGTAATTACAAATAAAAAAAGTTCCAAGAGGTGTCATCTTCAAAATTTTAAAGGTAATATTGTGTAAAATATTTAATCATTTGCAATTGTCTTCGATGTTTACCACAAATTACTCCTTCTCATACTTTTGTTTTACAACACATGTCCCAACCGCAATGATGTTAGATAGAGTGAAAATCCTTCGTAACAAAACCTCATATGATAAAATTTAATGATACAAACATAGTCTTATGTCAAGATAATGATACACAAGAAACTCCCGATACACAACAATCTGCATAAATATACAAATTACTCGAGAATATAATGCCTCTCCTTGTGGATTTGATAGATAAATTGTGTCCATGTGGGTTTCAATAAGAGATTCAAAAGATCTCCCACATTAACGTTCCAAAATGTTCTACATCAACAAATATAATTTTATTTGAATTGAATGATATGCATAGTGAATTATGCATTTTAAATGACACCATACAACCAAAAAAACATATCTAATTGGTTTATTTAGTTCTATTTCAATGATCATCTTAAAACTTGTGACAGATTTAACACTTTTTATGTATACACAACACATGATTTTGTACGTCGAATTGTTCAACTAACCAATGAGAAAATACCTCCCAAAATATGGGGATTAACAACTCATTGTTGGTCAAAAATTCAACTTTGAAACTCATGTGATTTTTAGGATTTTCCACACTAATCAAGGCTTGGGAAGTTGTCCTACGATCTCTATCTCAAGGAATCATGGACAACATTTTCATAAAATATTGATTTTGAAAAATATATTTATGAGCATATTTTGAGTTCATTTCTCATCACACCATCATTGGCAATTAGGTATACTTGTGAGCTCATGAATCTGATCTCAAAGTTATCAAGAGTTTATAAGCTAGTTGTGTTTATCTTTTGGATTCTACTCTTGAGCATTGAGTTTTAGGATTCTCAAGAATAATAGCTACAATTACTATGCTTTGCCCAACAAATTGAGTTTCCAACAAGTGTCCTATGGTCATTTGGGTTGAAGATAAGTATGTCGCTGTAAGATACCTTTGACATCCAAATCGCCTCTACCATACTTGCCATATTGAGATCTACTTCATCTTTTCCACATCATTTGTGATTGCATCCTTTATACTTATAGATGGAAATACATTACACAAAAATAAGTGATAAAAGTGGAGCATTGGTAACATTGAAAGGAAGGTTAGTGGCTCTCACATATGTACTTTCCCCTTCTAAATTTGCTCTATTAGACATGTTCTATTACTAGGCATTTCTATCTTCTTTATAGGATATATCCTTGTTGGAAGGAGGGTAATGGTAGTGGCTACAAAGGAGAAATATTAAATTAGGGGATCTGCATTTTTTCATTTATATATAGCTTAGAATTTTCGTTTTGTTAATTGAATCTTTCAAGTAGAGGAATGGTTGGCTAGTCCATGGCTCCATCTTCCTCTTGAACTTCTCTTTTAACTTTGTAATCTCTATGAACTAGACATCTTCTCTAAGGACCTTTCTAATATATCTTGATCGATATTCATACCATGTTTTAATACTTTTAGTTTTATTTTGTTATAATTTGTGAGAGTGACAAAAAGGTGAAATGATCTAGTTGGACCTGCATTTGTTGCATTTGGTGACATGGTTTCAATGCCTCATGAGATTAGCCATGTCTATAATAAACTCGCAATGTTAGCATTCCATGAAACTCGTCTTTTAATGAAACAAAAGCCATTTTTCGTTAGTTATGTTTATGTTTTTAGGCTCTTTCTAATAATCATTTCGTGTTAGAGCTTCTTGCCTTCCATCAGTCCTCATGTTATGGAACCACAAAACCACATGGTGTTCTCGCAACCCCAACTCATGTTTTTTGTCCATAAAGATCTTCATGTTGATCAAACATGGAGAAATAAGGTAATTTTTTGAAGAAAAAAAATAGACGCTTTGGAGTTTTTCAGCCTACATTCGCAACAAAACAAATCAATCATGACTGTAAACTAATTTAGTAAAAAACATGCAACAAATCGCAAGCAATGTAAAGGATACACATATAACATATATTATTTGGGCATGAACAATCTCGCTATGGAATAGGTGCGGGGCATGCGCAATATTTGATTCCCATCATTTTATTTCCAACTTTCCATTCATTTATTTATCTTGTCTACTTGATTAAACATCATCCAATCGACAATCTTTACACCTTAAAGAAAATAAAATGCATAAAATAGAAAAGTTTGAGATTGACAGATAATGTCATTCATATGTCCAACCATTGAGGGGCTCAATTTTTTATTCTTGTTCATGCATCCCATGCTTCTCTCAGTAATTACTTCAACTTAAAATCGAAAGGGGGATGACAAAGTACTACAAAAAGTAAGCAACGTGGTTGAGGTTCAAACCTTGAACGTATTGGATTTTCCTATTTTTTTTATTTTGGCCTCTTTGAGCAGAAATTGCACTCACATGAATAACGCAAGCAAAATTGGGACAACACCGTTGAGCACATATATCGATATTATTTGGGTAGGAGCGATTTGAGGTTTGTAATAGGAGTGGGACATGTAGGTATATAATTCCCACCATTTTTATTTCTAAATTTTTATTCATGTCTTTGCCTTATCTAACACATTAAACATTGTGTAATTGAAAGCCTTAATGTCAAAAAAATAAAATAAAAATAGAAAATCCTATTTTATGGCAATTATTGTGTTATCGCCACTAGACAACCCCTAGCGCATCATTCGTAATTTTTATCATAGATGGTTGGTCGCACATTTCCTTTTTCTTACAATTACTCGAGCTTAAAACTTAAAGGGGGCTACAAAGTGCTATAAAAAGGAATCATTACATATGTGTTTAAAGCATGGAGCTTATTGGATTTTTCCCATTTTATGTTTTGACCCCTTTAATTACAACTTACACTCACTAAATAGTGCAAGCCAACTAGAGATGATAATTTAGAGCACATATAACATATATTATTTTGAAAAGAACAATCTAAGTTGTGGAATAGGTGTGGGACATGAATGTATTCAATTCCCACCTTTTATTTGTAACTTTTCATTCATGTCTTTGTCTTATCTAAAAATTAAATGTTGTCCAATTGAAATCCTTGACATCATTGGTCATTGATAAATAATGCTTTGAAGACAATTGATGAGGGTGACCTTATTCATTACCTTGATAGTTAGAGAGAAACCCTATGCATAAATGTGCATGAGATCGTTACCATGGGACGACAGTCCACTCCACATATCCATGTCTCTTGTGTGTCTTGTGAGAAGTGCAAGTGAATTCCCCTTAGATTTACGTGTGTACTAACTACCTAATAAACAAAAGGGCTGAAATTGCAAGCCCCAAATATTGATATATTTGTAGTACTAATTGACCACACCATGCATTTGGTGATATTTCCAAAATGTGTTGCCTTGATGACTTGTACATCATCGCAATAATCTTTCTCCTTTAACCAATTGATAAACATGGCATGTGGTTATACAAGAATATATTTTGGCATTATTTACCCTTTATGCTTTCCACACCAACCAACTTCTTCTCCCTCAAACCATTTCTTCTTCGCCCTCTTCCTCTCCCTCCATTTTACTCCATCAAAATTAACATCTTCGATGCATCCCCTTTATGGTTTTCATTGTACAATTCACTTATAATTTATATATTTTAAAACTACTTACACACATATATTTATATAAAATTGTGTGTGTGTGTGTGTGTGTGAGATAAAAGTATACCAATACAAATATCGTAAATATATATACCTAGAAATTTTGGATATACTCAAGGCTCCTAATTCAAAAGCAATTATTCATGAGCATTATGGTACTTCAT
Organism: Taxus wallichiana var. yunnanensis; assembly: GCA_018340775.1. Taxonomy (NCBI): domain Eukaryota; kingdom Viridiplantae; phylum Streptophyta; class Pinopsida; order Cupressales; family Taxaceae; genus Taxus; species Taxus wallichiana. The sequence continues at coordinate 761,524,198 of CM031234.1, forward strand.
TTATTTTTTCGATAGTGGTAGAATATATAACTTGTAATTGCAAGAAACAAAGTGAATGAAGAGGCATATCCAACTAAGGTAGTAAGGCATGTATTTAGAGATAATTTTATAGGAGTTTTTTTAATTTTTCAAGCCGCGTGGAAGGAGATAAGAAGGCCAATCAAACAAACATATTCATCCCACACCAATCAACCATTATGTTAGTAAGAGGGCCACTTCTATTGGGAAGCCACTTTTATTGGCATAAGTATCATGATATATTGGGATTTATATGTTTCCATGAACCAAGCCAACCAACCAATGTGGGACTAATTTTCTCATCAATGAGGATTTTTAGAGTCGTAGAAATAACTCCAAGATGCATTGAAGAGGCATATCCAACTGGGTAGTAAGGCATGTATTTAGATGTAATTTTACAGATTTCGAGGAAATTATATGTGTGTGTACACACACACACACACACACACACACACACACACACACACACACACACACACACACACACACACACACACACACACACACACACACACATAATGGATGACTCACTATAACTTATACATGTTCGATATAATTTCGTGGCAGAGTAATACCCACACATGCAGAGTAAGTATTGTGAAACTATGTCACAAAAATATGTTAGAATATATTTTATAGAGCGATCAGTAAGCGTGAATATAGACAAATTTATAACATCTAGGAAAATCAAGAAATCAAATACCAAATTAGCCATTTCCAAGAGGACCAAAAGCTAGTTTCAGCCAAATGATGAATATTAGCCATTAAAATGACCCTTCGAGAGAGTCATTTTGTGCCCTATATGCCTTAGGTTACTTTACTACCCTCTTACTACCTCCTCATGACCATTTGATATATTTGGTTCTATCACCTTCACACCTACTTCGAACCTTCAGACCACCTTCAAATCAGCTTCTCATTTACTCTCAAATGTGTGATCTACTTTGAAAATTGTTGCCTTTAGAACCTAATAGTCAGAAAATTGAAAGCTAACGAGATCGATATCATCTAGTAAAACTTTCTATCAATTAATTGGAGATATTTTGACTACACGTGACATTCCCCTATAAATCAACGTCATTGTTTTCATTTCTCTCATTGCAAATCATCACATTATCAATCTATTTGCACGCACCACGATGTCCCAGGGTATATGCACAAATTTGTGGCCGAATTTTTGACATTTCACTTATTTTTTCAGGTTCACATAGGTTACGACCACACTTAGTCACGACCGTAAATAGTTACGTCTGTAACCCGTGTAAATAAAAAAATATAAAAATGGAGAATGGAGGGCAATGACTCTATATGAAAGAATAATTGTTATGACTCTCAATAGTTATGGCCTTAAATATCCTATGTGGCAATGAAATTGACTATCACATGTTTTTTTCCTCATTTCATTACTTCATTTCTTTGAAAATAGGGTATATAAAAACTTTACTAAAAATATAAAAATATGAGTTTTGTAGCCCTATTTTCTACACACTTAGTCCTATTTTTTTGCTTATGTTCCCTAAGGAGAAGGCCCTAGCCTCAAAAAATCTTCCCGTCCATGATATACACAATCATCACTGGACTTAAAGGAAAATTATCAAGCACATTATCGTGCTTCATATTACAAAATAAAATATAACTATTTACAACCTTACTAGAGTAAACTCTATACAAAAACACTAATATTTCTTGCAAAGTATGAGAGAAATTCATCTCCAAAAAGGAGGCCATAATGGATTTGATATTCAAGTAAATGGATTTCAAATGCCATGCTTTAGGAGATCTTCCCGAACCATATTTAAAATTTCCAAAGAATCACCTTCAATCCATAATCGGGGCCAATTCCTACTCTTATCTCGAAATATTCCTTGTGAGATACCACTTAAATAACACAAAATATTGAAAATTTGCAGCCAAATAAAATACCGACTTTTGCATATTTTTACCGCTTAGGGAAGCAAACCAAGAAAATTAATAACTCCCAAAATATCCACTCAAATCACTTGCAAATTTAAAGAGAGCTTGCTAATATGATAAAGAACACAAGAAAACTATTTTTGGAATTTTTCGAGACAATATAACACCGCCATAAAATTACAAATACCCTTAACAACTGGAAAAATTCTAAAATTCATAGCCGCTAGAATACAAGTGCACAAACTATGAAACTTTTGAAATAACATTTACAAATATAGAAGATGATGTTCCAACCCTCGATCTGAAAATGGCCAACTGGAACCTCTCCAATTAAAGGTCAGCATTCTCCAAAACAAGTCACCCTTTTGGTATATGGTCAAAACCCTTTGAAATCCTCCTCCGGAAATGATTTCAAACCCTTTCTTATTGTTGTCGTAAGTCCGATATGAAAACCCACCGATTATCTTCAAACATTATCTCAAAAACCCTCAAAACTCTATCTCTAAGACTTCTAAAAATATCTCTCAAATCAACCCCAAAACAGCTCCAAAATGACAAGCTAGGGTAGATTTTTCACTACCGAAAAATGCCCTACTAGCTAGGGATGGATCTCTCACCACCGAAGATAGGGTTCCTCCAGGATTTCACTCCACAAGCTATAGATTTGCAAATACTAGTTGAACGTGAAAAGAGATAATTAGGTATGCAAGAATCAATCCCTTTTCCTTTCTCCCCAACTCCTTATATAACTTCTCCAAGGCAAAAGAGCCCCAATAAACCCTAGTCACATTTTTCCCTTGGAAGGGCCAATAAAATAAAAGTAACTTAAGTTACTTTTCCCTTTTTAAGTCGTCATGGTCCAAAAGTGACCCCCAAACACAAAATTAGAATATTAGTACCAGGTGGCCCCTTCCTAATGACAAAACGTAACATCTAGTCCTTCCAAAACACCATTTTGCATATGTCAATGAAGAATTATAACAAAATGGACTAGATATTCATACCCAATAACTCCCAAAGATCCGAAGACCCTTAGGTATGACCAAGGCTTGACTCGAATTGCCCTTAGGCCTTTGGCGTAAGAAAGGGGACATTACAATCCTCCCTTGCCAAATTTTTCTTTTCCTCGAGTAAATGCAAATTAGGATGTCGCAAAATTTGCTCTACCTCCGAAGTAGCATCCTCAAGTGGAAATCCCTTCCATCACACCAAATACTCGGTGATCACTCTAATCCTAAGCCCTCTCTATCTCTCTTCAGTAATGGATTCTGGTTCTAACACCAACTTTCCCTCCTCATCTAGTGGCGGTAACTCTATAGATGGTACAATATGTTGTCTGAGTGCCTTCTTAAGGCATGAAACATGGAAGACATTATGTATATTATTGTGCTCCGGTACCTCTAGCTCATATGCAACTACCCCAACTCAAAAACTACCTCAGTACGGACCATAAAACCATGGTTTCAATTTCTCTGCACCCTTCCGTCAAAGTGAGGACTTGCCTATATGGTTGCAAATGTAGGAATACTAGATCCCCAACCTCAAAAGACCTCTCTATCATGTGCCGATCTGCATATACCTTCTATTGATTCTGTGCCTTCTAAAGGTTCTCTTTGAGAGCCTTCAAAATATCCTGGTTCTCCTATAACCAATCTCAAGCTTTGGGAGCTCGACTATCTGGTAATACCAAATCCACAAATGTCATAGCGTCGTACCCATACAAGGCTCGGAAAGGAGTCATACCTATGCTCATCTGATAGGTGGTATTGTAGCAATACTCACCCATGTGTAACCATCTAATCCATGCTCGCTAATGTCCTGACACATAACTCCACAAGTAGCCCTCTATCCACTTATTGACTATCTCCGTCTACCCATCTGTCTGTGGGTGGTAGCTAGTGCTAGGAGTCAACTCCGTACATGCTAGTCTGAAGATATCCTACCAAAAGGTGCTCATGAAGATCTTGTCCCTGTCACTGACAATATTTTTAGGCAACCCATGTAGCCTAAAAATACCTGTATAGAAGATCCGAGCCACGTCCACTACCTCGTGCCCCTTGGGTATGGAAAAGAAATGAGCATACTTAGTTAATCGATCAACTACAACATAAATGCAGCTATGCCCATGCACCAAGGGAAGCCCTGTGATAAATTCCATAGATATGCTTTCCCATTTTTGTTTGGGAATGGGGAGAGGCTGAAGTAATCCTACTGGAAAAGATCTGCTCGAATTTGGTTTGTTGGCAAACCATACACTCTCTGACATGATTAAGGACATCGTCCTTCATCCCCTTCCATGCAAATCTCTCCTTGATAAACATGTATGTTTTGAAATACCCAGAATGCCCAGCTAGTGGTGTATCATGTACTGTTTGAAGGTTCTTCTCCTTCATTTTGGATCCCGTACAAGGAAAATCCTATCCTTTTAGAAAATAAGATCATCCACTACTCGTATTAGTCATCCTATATAATACCATCCATGATCTCACATGCAAACTGATTTTTGGAATACTCAACAAGTATATGAGCCTTCCAATCCGCTGAAATCTCAGACATAGAACTAAGCATAGAAGTGAGGTAAGGCCTCCTAGATAAGGATTCAAAGAACAATATTATTCTTACCTCTAGTGTACTCTATGTAGAAGTCATATGTTTTTACCTTGTTCACCCATCTTTTTGGTTATCGTTGAGCTCCTTCTATCCCAAGAAGAACCTCAAACTGTTGTGATCCATATGAACCATGAATTTTTTGCCCACAAGGTATCGTCGAATTTTTCCAAAACATGCATAATGGCCAACATCTCCTTTTCGTAAATTGAATACCCTCTCTCCATGGGTTTCAATTTCCGACTATCATAGGCAATGGGATGTTTATTCTATATGAGAACTGTCCCAACACCCTCTCTTGATGCATCACACTATAAAATGAATGGGCGGTGAAATTTGGTAATACGAGAGCAAAGACATACGAACTCATCACCTCCTTGAGGTGATCGAAAACTCACAGTCTTGCCTCGACCAAGCAAAATCCCCTTCTTGGTCAAATTGGTCAATGGAGTAGTCAATCGAGAGAAATATTTCACAAACCTCTTGTAGTATGTGCACAACCCTACGAATCCTCTCACATGTGTCAATGTCCTGGGTGGCGGAAATCCAAAATTGCCTCGTATCTTCTCTCTATCCACCTTCACTGTACCCCCACCAATCACATATCCCAAGTATAGAAGTTCGGTCATGCCAAACTCACACTTAGAAGCTTTCGCATATAACGAATTAGCTTCTAATATCCCTAATATCTCACCAAGGTGCCTGATATGGTCCTCCCAAGTCTTGCTGTAGACTAAAATATCATCAAAGAAAACCAATACAAACTTCCGCAAGTGGCGGTTGAACACATGATTCATGCAAGACTGGAATGTAGCTAGAGCATTAGACAATCAAGGGCATCACCAAGAACTCAAAGTGACCGTAATGGCATCTGAAAGTTGTCTTATGCACATCCTGCTCCCTGACTTTGATCTGATGATATCCAGATCACAAATCTATTTTTGAAAAATAGATTGCACCATGTAGCTCGTCAAACAACTCATCAATGCGTGGTACGGGATACTTGTTCTTTATTGTCTTCTTATTCAAGGCACGGTAGTCTATACACATCCACATGGTCCCATCCTTCTTCTTCACCAATACCACCAAAGAAGAAAAAGGGCTAGAACTCGATCTAATATGCCCCATATCAATGAGCTCATGTATAGTCTTCTCGATCTCATCCTTAAACCGTTTGAGGTGATGGCAAGGAGAAGTAACCACCGGTCTAGCATCCTTGAGCTCAATCACATGCTCAAATCCTCTATTGGAGGTACACCTAGAGGTATGTCACCAAAAATTTCACTATGTTTGTCCAATAATCCTTATATATCCACATGATACTCCTGTTATCCATCCTCTAATTTCTTGGTTGAAACCAAACAATGTACTACCCAATCCACCCCATTGTGCCTATAAATCCTTTAGATCCTCTTGGTCATAACAACTTGGGGTACCTCTGAAGATAAACCCCTCAAGATCGCATTCCTCCCTTCAGACTTCAACTTCAGCTCCATCATATAGAAGTTAGTCCAAAACTCACCAAGAGAATGGAGCCACTGTACTCCAAGCACCTCCAATACCAACATTATAGAAATCATCGAAGAATCGTATAGTTACCCATCGTGATGCTCAATTGGGGAACCCGTCGTGTGCATCTCATAGAATCTCCATTGGCTACAACCACGTTGAAGCCCTCAAACTCCTATGTCTGTAACCATCACCTCTCAACCAATGAGGCATCAATAAAGTTGTGGGTTGCCCCACTATCAATGAGTACCACTACTCGTTGTCCCTATAAAATTCCCCTAACTCTGAATGCCTTGTACCTCGGGGTACTAGACAAAGTGGCGATAGTCTCCTGGGGAAAAGTCTCGCTATCTTGCTCAACACCCACACTATCTAATTCCTCATCGTCGTCATCCTCTAATCCCTGTGTGTCCAAATCCTCATCACCATCACTCTCCTCAAAGACCTCTATGAATTGGGCCTTCCTCTACCTTTCAATCATTTCCTGGAACCCAAGGTGAGTAGAAATCGAAACATAGTTTTTTTGCCTCAATTCATCTCTATCCTCTCTAGATCTAAATGGTCTTCTCAGTTGTATCTTGTCTAGGTGGAGTTACCTTTGGCTGCGAACCATCGAATCTAGAAGGAAAACCTTCACTCGAGGTAGAAACCTCGACTTAGGAGTGGATAACTCCAAGTCACGAGCTCTCCTAATAGCCTCATGAAAAGAATAAGGCTAAAATGCCTTCACAAATCCAGCGAGAGTGTCTGTCAAACCTGCTTGTGAATAGGGAAATCAACCTCATATTTGTAACATTAGGTACCATGACCGATAGTCTCTGAAAATCTACGATATATTGATCCAAGGAACTGGTTTGCCTCAAATGAGTCAACTCTCTAAAATATCTGTCAGGGTCTCTCATATTGAATCTACTCACTAGCCTTTGTGTGAGCTATGAATAAGTCGTGATGGATATGTATCCTGTGTAATCAACCCATGATGACACCAATCATGAGCATCTCCCTCAAGATGTAAGATTGCGAACTTAATTACATCTTCCTCACGCATAGGATTCAAGTCGAAGTATGTCTTCAACTTCTAAACCCAAGACTGTGTAGTACACTTCTTAGAACCATTGAAGTGTGGAATAGAAATTTGTCCCAATCTCCTTTGCAACTCTGGTACACTGTACCTGATGATCTCTCCTAGGCCTGCTACCAATATTCATTTTGTAATATTCCTAGAATGGCATGTTGTCATGAAAGCCATCACTCAAGGTCTTGTACTTTTCCCAACAAGACTCCTCATCTACAATATCCACTGGCTACCATACCTGTGAAACTTCTGGATCCTTCAAGAAAGAAGGTTCATGAAACCCCAAAGGCTTGGTCGAAGTATGGGGAGACCTCCGCCCGAATGTCCACCCTCACCTCTTTGACCATGTTTTCCCTATTTCTATTTTCTCCTCTTTCCGCATGAGCATCAATTTTTTCCCGTGCTAATCTCTTAGTGAGCTCATTCAAATAGAGATTGATAGTCTCTTGTTGTTTTACCATGTTGGTCAACAATTGTTTCATCATATCTACACCTATATCTTCACCGCTATGTCTCCCATCTTTCAATGCCAACATGATGGAGAAACAATTGCTTTGACACCACCGAAACATCCTTGTGGGATACCATTTAAATAAAACAAAATATTGAAAATTTGCAACCAAATAAAATACTGATTTTTGTAGATTTTTACTAGTTAGGACATCGAACTGAAGAAAATTAATAACTCCCAAAATATCCACTCAAATCACTTAAAAATTTAAAGAGAGCTTTTTAATATTATAAAGAACATAAGAAAACTATTTTTGAATTTTTTTAGACAATATAACACCGCCAGAAAATTACAACGGCCCTAAATAGCTGGAAACTTCTAAAATTCATAGCCACCCGAATACAAGTGCACAAACTATGAAACTTTGGAAATAACATTTAAAAATATAGAAGATGATGTTCCAACCCTCATATCTGAAAATGGCCAACTGGAACCTATCCAATTAAAGGCTGCAATCTCCAAAACAAGTCACCCTTTTGGTATATGGTCAAAACCCCTTGAAATCCTCTTAAAATGATGCCAAAACCTTTCTTATTGCTGTCATAAGTATGATCTGAAAACCCACTAATTATCTTCACAAATTATCTCAAAACCCTCAAAACCCTATCTCTAAGACTTCTAAAAATATCTCTCAAATCAGCCCCGAAAACAACTCCAAAATGACAAGCTAGGGTAGATCTTTCACTACCGAAGAATGCCCTGCTAGTTAGGGATGGATCTCTCACCACCGAAGCTAGGGTTCCTGTGAGGATTTCACTCCACAAGCTATAGATTTTCAAACAACATTTGCACATGAAAAGAGATAATTAGGTATGCAAGAAAATGAATCCCTTTTCCTTTCTCCCCCAACTCCTTATATAACTTCTCCAAAGAAAAAGAGTCCCAATAAACCCTAGTCACATTTTTCCCTTGGAAGGGACAATAAAATAAAAGTAACTTAAGTTACTTTTCCCTTTTTAAGTCGTCATGGTGCAAAAGTGACCCCCAAACACAAAATTAGAATATTAGTACAGTGACCCCTTCCTAACGAAAACACGTAACATCTAGTCCTTCTAAAACGCCTTTTTGCATATATCAATGAAGAATTATAACAAAATGGACTAGATATTCATACCCAATAGCTCACAACATCCGAATCCCCTTTGGTATGACCAAGGCTTGGAATCAAATTGGCCCTCGGCCTTTGGCGTAGGAAAGGGGACATTACATTAGCCTCCATTAAACCTAAGAGGAGTGCCATACCTTCCACATAATTATTGGAGGAAACCCCACAATCGATTGTCATAGCCAAAAGAGGCTGAAAATTCACATTCCCGAATACACACCCACAACCATCATTACCCGATTTCCTTTAGAAGCTCCATCAAAATTTATCTTAATCGACCCTCGAGAGAGGATTGCCATATTACCACCTTTTTTCCTCTCTCCCTTATCATGAGACTTACTCCTATATTTTATTATTTTTACATTGATAAACTTTTTTTTCAATCTTGAATGAAATTGATAATGTTTATATTTTTATCCCAATTTTAGTACATGCATTAAAAAATATAAATATAATTTTATTTTTTTTTAAATCACCCGATACTAGGAAAAAATATCTTAATACAACCATATAGTTTTTTCCATCTAGAAATTTTTATAACTTGAGTAACCGAGTGTGTCATAACATTTCTTTAAAATCCATACAAATTTGGTTTATAAAAATAATAAAAATTTCCAAAAAAATAACAAAAATATGACGAGCTCAAACATTGAAAATGGATTATGTATTCAAAAAATGTTGTTTTAATGTTTATTTTTAGTGACCATACACGATCGTGCCACTTTGACACTCTTTGTGTTCTTTTGCACAAATAATTGAGTGTCTTTCATAAAAAAATGTATTAAAATATTTTTATAGAAATAAAAAAATAAGACAACATTTTAAACTCAAAATCCCACATTTCATCTATTCACATCATTATAAAATTGTAAATCAATATATCAATTATAATCACTTGAAGTTATAAACTATCATTTTCAAGAAAATTTATATATCAATTATAATCACTTAGAAGGTCTTAGAAGTTTAATTCTACTTTAAATCATTGGGTTACTACGGTCTATAAGAATATGAGTGGTTTAGACACAATTTACCAATTATTTTTAGTCCCTAACTTTGGTCTACTTAGCTCTTCCACGTGTATCCATCTTATGATCCACCCAAAACAACTCTCTCATGAGGTGATACTAACCCAAAGTGTGGTGACATTAATTCCTCAATGATGTCTTCAAAAGGTAAGTATCATCAACCTTTCGTTTTCCTTTAATATTTGGTGTGATTATTTATGTTGATGTATCATGTATTTATACTAGGATAGAGTAGCATATTTTTTTGTCTATTGCATTGTTCTTGTTATTGGTATTTCATGTATCTACCACTTGTATTTTAGAACCCCAACTTTGGCATGGACTTGTCTACTATCTTTGCTCTTACAACCTAGGATCATAATAAGTCATCATTCCCTATCGTATTCATAAGATTTAGACCCTCGCACCTTTAATAGAGTTTAGATTATCATCTTGTAGATTCATGACCCATATACCTCTTGGTTTCTACCTAGATTTGTGTTTCGCCCTAGTTTGCTCTTCTAGCTATATCCTAATATATATTGTTCGGAGAGAAAGATGATAGTCATACTCACTTTATTAGTCCACACACATCCCTCTTTATTAAATCGGGAAATCTTCAAGTGCAAAGAAGGAAAATATTTTTTTGGTGAGAAATGAATAATAGTTATCCTTATATACTATCTTTGTGGGATTTTTACTCGGTATGTTTTCATCTCAAGATGACATCAATGAGTATTCATTACCCAAATGACATTTTTCCTAATGTATTTTTGTTAATAATCACAAGACATATGGGTGCCACTTTAGCACATAACAATCATAAGCATTTTTTTAATAGGGGGAGGAATGGTGAATTAATTCACAACTTCGGGCTTCTCATCCTCTAGCCTCTTTCACCATTGAAAAATATTTTGGTGAGTATAGTGCCTAATAAATAACCCATCTCACAATTATTAACAATGTGGAATTAATCCAATAGCAATTCAATCATGTATTCCAATGTTAAGTTAAAGGCTTCCATGAGAAATATTAATTAGATACTAATTTTGTGGGATTTTCACTCATGTGTGTTTAGTCATCTCAAGATGACCTCGATGAGTAATCATTACCCAAATGAAACTTTTCTAGATGTATTTTTGTTAATAATCACAAAACAATGGGACCCACTTTAACATGCAAAACCATAATCATGTCTTAGTAGGGGGATTAATGGTGAATTAATTCACCACTTTGTGTTTTCCACCCTATAGCTTCTTTCCCATCACGAAGTGTTTTGTGGGTGTAGTGCCTAATAAATCACCCTTGTTTCACAATTATTACCAATATGGAATTAACCCAACTACAACCCAATCATGTATTCCAATGTTAAGTCAAGGCTTCCATGAGTAATTTTAATTAGATATTGATTTTTGTGGGATTTTTACTCATGTTTTAACTATCTCAAGATGACCTCCATGATTATTCATTTCCCAAATGACATTTTTCTTCATTTATTTTTGATAATAATCATAATACATGGAGACCCACTTTAGCACACAACAATCATAAACATTTGTTAGTGGGGGGCGGGGGGAGTAATGGTGAATCAAATCACCAATTTGGACTTCTCACCCTAGCCTATATTCCCGATTGAAAAAATTTTAATGGGTGTAGGGGAAAGAGTCTAGAAGGTGTAAAACCTAAAGTGGTGAATTAATTCACCATTCATCCCCCTACTAATAAATGCTTACAATTGTTACACGTACTAAAGTAGGTCCCCTTGTTTTGTGATTTTTACTAAAAATACATGAGGAAAATTTTTCATTTGGGTAGTGATTACTCAAGGAGATGGAGATCATCTTGTGGTGACTTAAACACACATAAGTAAAAATTCCACAAAAAAATAGTCCCTTCAACTTAACATTGAAATACAAGATTGGATTAATACCAAATTTTTAATAATTGTGAGGCAAGGGTGATTTATCGAGAGCTACACCCACACAAAAAAACTCCAATAGGAAAGAGGTTGAGGGTGAGAAGTCCAATGTGGTGAATTAATTCATCATTCCTCTCCCTACTAACAAATTCTCATGATTGTATGTTAAAGTGGGTCCCCTTGTCTTGTGATTATCAAAAAGAAAACATGAGAAAGAAGGTCATTTAGGTACCGACTTCTTGTAGAGTTCATCTTGAGATGACTAAAACACACATGAGTAAAAATCTCATAAAAACTAGTATCTAATTTAAAATTTGGCATGGAATCCTTCAATTTAACATTGAAATGCATGATTGGGTTGTAATAAGGTTAGTCCCACATTGTGAATAACTATGAGACAAGGGTGATTTATCGTGCACTACACCCACCAAATGTTTTTCCAAAGGGGAAAGAAGCTAGAGGGTGACAAGCCCAAAGTGGTAAATTAATTCATCATTTCTCCCGTACTAACAAATACTTATAATTTTGGTATGTTAAAGTAGCCCCCTTTGTCTTATGATTATTGACAAAAATACTTGAAAAATGTTATTTGGGTAATGATTAATCATGGACGCTCACTTTGAGATGACTTAAACAATACAAAATTTAGTATTTAATTAAAATTGCTTGTGGAAGCCTTCAACCTAAAATTAAAATCATTATCTACTAAATATGTGTGTATAATCTTAATTCATGTGTTTTGGCCAATGTCATTAGCTTGCCTATGACAGAGGACAAAATAGGGGTGCAAATGGTGAATCACCAACATGTCCCGATGAAGGAAAAGCAAAGGGTGTCAAAGGAAGAAGTAAGGAGGCCAAAATAGGGCCCAAAAATTGAATCATATGAACGAAGTAGATAGGTACCCATGACATATTTTCCAAAAGTTGGCACAAAAGGGATGATTCAAATATTGAACATGGGATATTAATGTGCCAACGAATCCTAAATAGATGAAATGTTAGTTAAATAAATTTAAATTGTATGCAATCACCTTAATGGGATATTGCATGGGATTTTGTTTAATATTTGATCCGTAAACTAACACTAATCATGTGTTTAAATAGTTTTTCAAAAATGGATCCTTTAAAAATAATCATTTTCCCAAATTTATCAAATAGGAATTGATTAAAATATGATCCAAAACTGATTTAAAATGTGCCCAAAATCGAATCAAAAATATGATTTAAAACTCATAAATTGTTTCCAATTTGCACAATCAAAAGGATCAAAATATTTTTTTAAAAGAGTGTGAAAGTGTTAAAATTGCACCCAATTAATTAAAATCTGCAAAAAATTAAAAATAACATATGCACAATCGACAAAAAATCCAAAATTGATATCGAGTTAACCCACGGATCATGTTACATCTCCGAGATAGCTTAGAAAGCCATTTGGTCCATTAAAAATCAATTTGCAATTACAAATGAAATCTTACAAACGAATAATAGATCTAATTGCTTATCATACTTTCGAATAACTCAACTCGATCAACAATGCTCTCCACCTTCCTCGTAGCACTTTTACGATCCATTTCCCCATGTTCTACGTCAAAAATGAAAGAAAAATACTTCAAAACAATATCAAACGAACAACAATCGGGAAAATAATTACACCAAACGGAGCGCTTTAGAGTTATGTATAACTCTCTAATTCATCTCGAGTCCTAAACTTCCCCTAGAATGGCTAAATTCTTTGTTTTCTGCAGAGTGCCTAGTATGGCTTCTAACAGAGTCGAGAAACAACTTTGTTTAAATAGAAGAATGCCCCTTATCCACCACCTACAACTCGTGGGTGGAATGCTTTGGGTGCATATCTTTTTATTCAATGGTCGTGGGTTCAACTCCCCAAAGCTCTTTTTTTGGAAAGTAAGTAGGATTAAAATCCCACATACGACAAGAAAGGTGGGTAAACAAGCTTAAAATAGCCTTTTCCGCTCCATGTATTCATGGCTTCAACCACATCCCACTCTATTTTTTTGTTGGGAATAAAATCCCACGAGCTCGGCGTGATTTTTGGTAAGTTGAGTTGTTGCGGTTGCTTGTGCACCGGCAATGTGGATAGGTGAGTGTGTAATGACTCAAAGGGTGAGCTAATAGTTGGTGAGTTAGTTTGATACCCCCGTGAGCTTGTTGTGGTTAAAACGGATCATTCGTGATGTGTGGAACAACTTGAGTCATTCAAGCTCGGTTGATTTGGATGGTGAGTTAGGTGGTGGGCCACGTGGTGGGATGAGGACCCACCACATGGACCTCTCTAAAATATCCACATTACTGAGGCTCTTATCTTGCCACGTGTCAACACCGTAATACACAACATAACATGGCATAAAACTATAGTGTAACCGGAAAATTAAAATTACTAATCTACCATGGTGATTGGGTCCCCTTCCAAAACAAGAGTGGACCCCACTATTGAAACCCAAATTTTTGCACGCATTTTAAAGACTAGAGAATAAAACTCACATCCATGATCATTTTTTTACTCGATCAAATTTGAATTACGCAAATAGGATCTGTGCACAAGCCAAGGTACTATTTAACATGCACTTCCATGTTGACCCAGTTTGATCCTGAACTTTGACCAACGATATCGAGAGTATACAATGTCTAATTCACATGTTCTAATAAGCATTAGAAAGCTATCAGAGTGATCTTTTATATTATAATGGTTTAGGAAAAATTGGGAAATTCTAACTATATACAATGTCCTCTGGATCACACCTCCCCAATAAAAACCTTTTGGTCCCCAAAATTCCAGTCACCCACTGAATTTGCTAAATGACTCTCTGCATCACACCAATATACAGAAACCAGAATATATCATAGTGGTTAAAATTGTAAATGTTGAAATGCTTATCATAGGAATGGATTGGTATGGAATGAAAACAAAATGCTTTCTGAGAAAGTGTCAAACTAAATCCCTATGATTCTACCAATACTACAAATGCCAATTATAGATCAATATGAAATAACAACCAAATGTCAAGAATAGGTGGGTGTCCACTAACCCCAAAAAAACTATCAACTCTACAAAATACCACTAAAATTGATCAATATGAAATATATGACTAAATACCAAACATAGACAAGTGTCCATTGATCCTGTGCAAAGTATTGTCAAGTAGATCAATATGAAATATACAAACAAATGCCAAACATATGTGATTGTCCACTGACCTTGTCAAACTTTCAATCATGACAAAATATCACTGCAAAATATCATGGAAATGATTCAGAAAGTAAATTGCACAATTCCTATAAAGAGGCAAGAGTTAACTGAATCCCTCAAATGCCAATGAAGATAAAAATATCTATCCAATGTGAAATTGGGGATAAAATCCAAACCGCTTGCATAAATGCCACATTCTCGAATTAGTAAAATGGTCCATCACTAAAAAAGTTCACCAGTGCAACTGCAAACCAGTTTTTGTTAGTGTAAATAATGTACACCCTAATTGTAACCACATGTGACAGTTACAAATAAATGCCCAAAAATAAGGGACTTAAAGCATGTGAAAATTTCACATGTGGATACAATAAGTTTGTAAATTAATTACAATTACAAATGGTTCCCAAATGGGTCTTATAAGCATCCATATTTTGCACACTAAAAATGACAACAAATGTAAATCCAAAATTAGACATACTGAACATGCCCACTGAATCTGTATATTATGTTGTCTAAATCACAATGGAATCATCAACCATAAATGTGAGAAGAAAATTTGAGTATGTTAAACCTATCACTCAGATCTTCCCTACAGTGACTCCAAAACTAGATTCAAAGCTAAAATCATATGGGAAAATATCCTTTCTACATACAACAGGAATCCCACAAAAGTATGCTTTGAAATAAATGCAAGCTAATCAACAATTTCAGCCATGCAAAAATCTATCCATCAGATAAAGTGTCCTCTAAATCAAAATTGAACAGACTCATCTGTGGGATATTGATCAATAGATCCTGAGTTGATTCAATAATTGTTGGTGAATTAATAACTTCATTAATTTTAACCTTATCAAGAGGTGTATGAACCATCAGTTTCTTACCATGCGATGGATGAATTTTCTAACATGTTTTAACCTTGTGTCCACTCATATTGAAATGACAAGGAAAATTCCTCTATTTGGGTGAGGTTACATGTTTTCCATTTCTCGTTTCAACATGACGAGATTGGTCTTTAGCACCTGCCTTATTATTCACAAAAGGCAACAACTTCTTTAGCAAATATTTCCTCTTCCAACAATAAGCAACAAAATGATTACTTAACCCACAAAATGTGCAAGGAAAAGCATGCAACATCTTCTGTATATCAAATCCAAATTGTTCAAATTCAAAGAGTGCATTAGAAGTTTTAGGATCCAAATTCCCATCAATGTTATTTTTAGTGTAAGTACGACTAGGCGGAATCTCATTACCTCTTCTTCTTGTTTTCTTACACTAATCTTTATTCCTTTGTATGGAGGAATCTTGCAATGTTAGTGGTGTAGAAACTTGGCTATTAGAAGTTTGTCTTCCTTCAAAAATTATGGAACTTTCTCCAATATCCACTTTCTCACTAGCATAACCCAATCTTGCATTACGAGGTTGATCCTCTACCTACATTGGGTTAGCCATACCTTTTCCATTCTTACCAAGGCCTCTTCCATCAAATCCCATTTTAAACAATAGTTTAGATCCAATGCCCTTAGTATGTTGTTCAAAATTACCAAAAGCAATATCTAAAATCGAACGGAAGGAAGAAATATATGGTGACTTACTTGCATTACATTCATCCATCATTTTACCCGCATCTCGAAGTGGAAGGAAAATTGTTCATTTGTACACTATTTTGTATTCGTGCTAAGAGTTCATCCTTGGCTTATAAATCGATTTCAAGCGCACGCTCCTCTTCTAAGGAGTAACACTTAACTCTCGAAATATTTCTCCTCCTAGATCTCAAGCGGTTATACACTTCGAGCTCATCAATATTCACTTGTTTCAAAGATTTTCCCACTGCTTTCGTGTTCCCTACAAACAACTTGTATACCCAATAACTCGCACACCGCAAATGGAATATCAAACAATGACAAATATCTGCAAAAATTGAATGAAAACCAAGATGAAACTGATATCAAATCCACACAATTAGAAACTAATCCAAAGATGCTAATTTCTCTTATACCAAACTTGCTCAGAAATAACATTGATCCCATGTTTAGATAGTTTGTTGAAACGGATCCTTTAAAAAAATCATTTTCCCGAATTTATTAAATATGAATTGATTAAAATATTCTCCAAAACTAATTTAGAATGTGCCCAAAATTGAATCAAAATTTGATTTGAAACTCATGAATCGCTTTCCATTTTGCATGATCGAAAGAATCAAAATACGATTTTTTAAAAAAGTGTTAAATTTGCACCCAATTAATTAAAATCTAATTTAAATCTACAAAAATCATAAATAACATATACACAACTCGAACACAAACTCCAAAATTGATATCGAGTTCACTCATGATCGCCACGTATCCAGGATAGCTTAGAACAACATTCGATCCATTAAAAATCAATTTGCAAGTACAAATTTTTTTACAAATGAATAGAAGATCTAAAACCTACAAAAATATGCTTATCAAACTATTGAAGAATTTTGAACTCGAACAACAATGTTCTCCACCTTCTTGTAGCATTTGCACGATCCATTTCCCCATGTTCTACATCAATATTGGTGTAAAATGCTTCAAAATGATGTCAAATGAACATCAATCAGAAAATAATTATACCAAACAAAGAGTCTCGAGTTCTCGTATAACTCTCCAAATCATCTCGAGTCCCAAAATGCCCCTATGATGGCTTAATTGTTCATTTTTGCAAACTACCCATTATGGCTTCAAACACAATCGAGATATACAACTTTGTTTAAATAAAATAATGCCCCTTATCCACCACTTACAACTTGTGGGTGAATTGGTTTGAGCACATATATTTTTACTCAATGGTCATAGATTCAACTCCCAAAGCTCTTTTTTTGGCATGTAGGTAGGACTAAAATCCCACATGCGACGGGAAAGGTGGGTAAACATGCTTAAAATAGCCTTTGGCAACTCAATGTATTAATGGCTTCAGCCACGTCCCACTCTTTTTTGTTGTTGTTGGGAATAGCAACCTCCGAGCTTGGTGTGACTATTGGTGATTTGATTTGTTGTGGTTGGGCCGTACTAGCAATGTGGATAGGTGAGTGTGTAACGGCTCGGTTGGTGAGCTATCACTGGGTGATTTGGTTTTCTTGTCTGCAACCCAAATTTAACTACAGAAACAATATGGTGCTTGTATAATTTTATTAATATGAATTCAAGCATTACAAACAAATGAGAGAGCTACAATATTTATAGATATTGGACAACTTCTATCTCATCCACAATATATGGAAACAAATCATCTAATCTGAGTAAATATGTAGGAATAGCATATTTCCCCTAACTACCCCTATTTCCCCTCATGGAAATCATCCGGGAACAAAATATGCAAGATAGAACATGATTCCACAAACATAGGGATGAGAACAATATCACTTAGTTAACTAACAACTAAGGATAACTAATACCTATTGACATAAGTTTAAAGTATTTAAATTAAATACTTTAACTTATTACATTTATTCAAATATCAACTAATGATGAATTAAGCTAAGTTTTATTCCTAACATTCCCCCTTAATTCAACATGGTCTCAAGTGAACAAGAGAGAAATTCTCTAAAACCCTCAAATTTACCTCGAGCAAGTGACTTTGTGAAGACATCTGCACGTTGCATATCTGTTGGGCAATATTGGAGTTGATGTTGTTGTTCTAAACATGTTCATGAATGAAATGTACTTGCACCTCAATGTGTTTGGTGTGCTCATGAAAAACTAGATTCCGAACAAGTTTTACTACTCCTTCATTATCAACATGTAGGATAGTTGGATCTTTCTGTGGTATTCCCAATCCTTCAAGTATACGTCGAGCCATATCGCTTCACAGATAGCTCCACCTATTGCATGATATTTTGATTATGTGGAGGATCTTGAAACACAAGTTTTCTTCTTACTCCCCATGATATTGGTCCAGATCCCAAAAAGAATACAAATCCTGAAGTGGATTTCCTATCATCTATGTTTCCTACATGATCTGAATCTAAATATCATGTCAAGAATAAGTTATTATTATTCTTGTATTCTAGGCCATAGTCCATAGTTCCTCTGATGTACCTCAATATTTGCTTTGTTTTTTCCAGGTGATAAACCCTTGGTTCTTGCATGAACCATGAAAGATAGTTGACTGCATAGCTAATATCCGACCTAGTGTAAGTCAAGTAGATGAGACTCCCGATCAACTACCGATAGAGAGTTACATTTACTTGTGGTGATGGATCTGTTCGAGATAGTTGAAGTCTTGTCTCCATAGGTGTGGAAAATGGCTTACAATCCATCATATTGAATTTCTCGAGTGTTGTCTTGGCGTATTTCAATTGTGACACAAAGATATGATTTTCTCTTTGCCAAAATTCAAGTCCAAGACAATAATGTAGAATCCCGAGATCGGTCATGTCGAATGATCGTGTTAGATATTTCTTTGTTGACTCAATCATCCTCACTAATCCTCTAGTGATGACTAGATCATCGACATATACTACAACGATCACTATCTCCCCCCCTTGCTTTTTGAGATAGATATTAGGATCGTATGGACTCCTATTGAATCCATGTTGAATGAGATGCTCATCGATTTTTATGTACCATGCCCTGGGAGACTACTTTAAACCATATAGTGATTTTATGAGTTTACATACCTTTTCCTCTTTACCTAGTATGAAAAAACCTTCTGGTTGAGTCATGTAAACTTCTTCCTGTAAATCACCATTAAGAAAGGAACTTTTCACATCCATTTGGTGTATTTTCCAACCAAATTGTGCAAATTAGAGAAAATATTAACCTAAAAGTTTTTATCTTAGCTATGGGAACAAAAGTCTCCTCATAATCAATGCCTCTTTTTTAGCATATCCCTTAATAACTAGTCTAGCCTTATGTTTATCAATTTTTCTATCTGCTTTGTACTTTGTTTTGAAGATCCATCTGCATCAAATCAACTTTTTCCCTAGTGGAAGATCTGTAAGCTGCCATGTATTATTTTTCATAAGTGACTTATATTCTGTATCCATAACATCTTTCCAAGGTTTAGATTATAGGGCTTCTGAAACTAAGGAAGGCTCAATAGTTTCAACAACTTTACCCATTAAGGCCAAATTGACCTCATTTTGAGCCATACTATGAGTCCTCATTCTAGTGGTAGATGTGTCGGGACACTATCCAATTTTGCATCTCTAATCATACTTGTATACCATTTAGGCATACTTTTTGTGGTTCATGTGGGAGGTTGAATTTCATCATCTTCCCCATCATCACTTTCATCATCAAAGTGATTACCATCCTTTGTTTTCACTGTAGGGATGATTTTTTCATCATGTGAGTGTATGGAAGGAGCATTTTCTTCTTTCTTCTCAAAGAACTCAACATCCCGACTAGTGTATACCCTTCTTGTTCTTGGATTCATAAGTCTATAGCCAAGTGCTTCATCATTGTATCCCAAGAAGATAAGTTTTTCTGATTTCATATCAAGCTTAGTTATTTGTTTCTTAGGAATGTGCATACTTGCTTTACATCCAAAAACTCTAAGGTGTGAAATAGATGGCTTATGCCTTGACCATGCTTCCTGTGGTGTTACTCCATCAAGAGTCTGCAGTGGGAACTCTATTTAGTAAATAGACTATCATTTTAGTTGCTTCGCCCAAATTTTTTTGATAAACTCTGCATCATCAATCATACATCGCACCATATCCATGATAGTATGATTTTTCCTTTCAAAAACACCATTTTGTTGCGGTGTGTGAGGAGGATCCATTTGATGACGAATGCCATGTGTTTTTAAAAAATCATTGAAATCGTTGCTGGTGTATTCTCCCCCTCAATCTGAAGAGAGTGTTTTCATTTTCCTACCAGACTCTGTTTCAACAAGGGCTTTAAACTTCTTGAAAGTTTCAAAATCTTGGTCTTTTGTAGAAAGATAGTATATCTACATTTTTCTTGAAAAATCATCAACAAAGAGCATGAAATATTGAAACCCAGAGTGGCTAGGTCTCATTGGTCCACATAGATCGGTATGCACCAAGTCAATTTTTTCCTTAGCCTGAAATGTACTATGTTTAAATGGTGCTCTATGTTGTTTTCCTTCCAAATAATGTTGACATTTATCTGTACCATTTTTTAGAGGTGGTAAACCCCTAACCATGTCGTATCAATGAAGTGTGTCAAGATAGCCAAAACTGATATGTCCAAGTCTTTGATACCATAGTTGAGTTGATGATGTATCCTTGGTTACAAGTGCTTGATCATTTCGTTGAACAAAATCCAACTGAAACATTCTTCCCAAATTTGAAGCTTTTGCAACAATTTTGGAGCTTCATGACTAGGCACATCTTTTTACCGCTTCTAATCAAAGTCAATTTTGAGATTGTGATCTAATAATTGACTCACGGATAACATATTTTTTGTTAAACCAGGGACATAAAGAATATCTGTAATTTTATAATTATGATGCCCAAGTGGTAGTGAAATGGAACCAATGCCTTCAACACTGTATGATGTATCATCACCCAAAGAGACATGATTTTTGGTGGGTGTTTTACTCATTGTGAAGAACCAATCTTTCTTTCCTGTCATGTGTCGAGTTGCACTCGAGTTGACATACCAAATTTTATTTGTAGAATTGGATACTTCATTTGATTGTGCAGAATATAGGAATTCATCATCATCAAATTGATCTTCCTATTTGGCTACATTTCCTTGTTGAGTTGGTTTCTTCTTCCACTTGTTATTATTTTGTCCCTGTTTACTCTGTTGTTGACCAGATTTTGTTTGTTGGTAATTAATCTTTTTACCACTTGATGATCCTTGTTGGAATGTGTTGTACCAACAATTTTTTAACTCATGTCCTTTTCGACCACAAATAAGACATTTTTGTTGGTCCTTTTGGCCTTGTTGAGTATTACCTTGCTTCTAAGGTTGTTTACTAGACTTAGCCTTTTTTTTCCTTTTTGATTAGAAGCAAGTGCATGCTCTTTAGTTTCAGTAGTTGAGTGAATAACTTCCTCTTGTTGTAGCATATTCACTAACTCTTCAAAAGTTGTTGTTTGACCAGTTATGTTTAACGTGGTCACAAAAATCCTATAAGAAGGAGGAAGAGCTCTCAATACTATAGGCATGAGTGATGTGTCAGTTACTTCTTCTTCCAAAGCTTGAAGTGATGCATGCAAAGTTGTTACTCTTCTAAAAACATTTCAACTTTTTCAGTTGGTTGCATTTTCAAGTTCAATAGTTGACTCTGGAGATGAAGTATTGTGTTCTTATTTTTTGACTCATATATTGTTTTCAACTTGTCCCAAGATTCTTTTGTTGTTGTGGTCTCACGAATATGAGGTTGTACCTCATCTAAAACACTAAACAAGATTATTAACTTTGCTTTTTGATTTGCACGATCAAATGTAGCTTGTTGTGTAACATCTGTTGTAGATCTTGTTAATGTACCAGAAACAACGGACCATAGATTTTCAAAATCAAGTTGTGTGCGAATTTTTGTTTTCCATGCTTGGATAATTATCAAAACGTAAAAGTTGAGAATCTGGCAAAAAGAATTTTGGTGCCGTAATTGTAGCCATTGTGAAAAGTGATAAACAATAGAAGAAAAAATTGAACACTTTCCCCCTTAAAGCATGCACACCCCCCAAAAAAATATTATTTTATTTATTTTGGGCTCCTTTTTCGGCTATGTATAATGAATTTTTAGCACTATTAGTCCTATTACAAATTTGGCTCTGTGGCCGATTTGCAAAAAAAAAAAAGGCTCTCTTGGCCGATTTGAAAAAATAAATTTTTGGACTCTTTGGCCTCTTTTGAAATACAAACAATCTCTAATTTGTTCATTTTTACAAAACAAAGCTTATTAAAAGTTGGACCAAGACATAGAGCTCATGCAAAAACACACACTTTCAAAAAAATGACACCTCAATCTGAGGTACCAATTGAAAGTTATGGATCTTTAAGTTACAATTTCAATATCTTTTTGACCCCTTTCCAAAAATGGAAAAAAAAATTATGCTTCTAATTTTTTTGGAAAATCCAAAAAGGAAAAAAATTAAAACGTATTTTTATAACAAAAAATGCGCATAAGGCTTACATGCATGCGTACAACCTTGTTTCGTCTGCCGTCAACCTTGTTTTCTCTGTCGCCCCTTCACCTTAAAAGCTCGCTTCTACGGGTCACACAGAATGGAGCTCCACCTCTCCAATGATGGTTTTCATTGTAGATTGAAGATGCATAGGAGGGTCATTCAACTCATTTTTTTCTTTTTGCGGTGTGAATCATTAGGTAAATTTGTAGGTCTACAAGGTGAATCCACATATACATACAAATACCACAACAGATTGTATGTACGGGTTGCAATTCGGTGGTGGATGTTTCTTTTTTATTAAAATGAAACCTACACACCAAACCCGAATAGTGGTGCCTCCAAAATTGGGGGTCCACTAAATTAAATCACACTAAACAGATCTCTGAATTAGAGAAAAAGAAAAAAATCCTTGAAACAATTGTATATAGTTTTGTTTAAATACTTCATATGCAATGAAGAGTATTAATTTTTTTGATACAATCACTTTGTTACCAATATTGGAGGTGCATCCAGGTATGTTGGCCTATGATTGTAGTTCCAAAAAAAAATTCCTGTGCAATTTTCTGTACTGTTGCTTTTGTTGCTTCGGTGTATGGAGTAGGCGGAGGCTCTGTGAAGAGGTTGGGGTAACTTTGGCTCCTCCTAGCTCAAGCTTCTTATTCCTCCTCCCTCAAAACTTCCTACACTTTCTCTCGGATCGAATACTACTCGATACCAAATCTTGTCTCGCAACCCATTTAACTACGTAAAAACAAGACGATGCTTGTATAATTTTATTAATATGAATTCAAGCATTACAAACAAATGAGAGAGCTGTAATATTTATAGATATTGGACAACTTTTATCTCATCCACAATTTATGGAAACAAATCATCTAATATGAGTAAATATGTAGGAATAACATATTACCTCTAACTACCCCTATTGCCCCTCATTGAAATCATCCAGAACAAATTATGTAAGATAGAACATGATTCCACAAACATAGGGATGAGAACAATATCACTTAGTTAACTAACAACTAAGGATAACTAATACCTATTGACATAATTTTAAAGTATATAAATTAAATACTTTAACTTATTACATTTACTCAAATATTAACTAAGGATGAATTAAGATAATTTTTATTCCTAACAGTTTGATGCCCCTTCATGAACTGACTATGGTTAAAACAGATTGGTTGTGATATGGAACAACTTGAATCATTTGAGCTCGGTTGGTTTGGATGGTGAGCTAGGTGGCAAGCCACATGGTGGCCTAAGGACCCACCACGTGGACCTCTCCAAAATCTCCACATCACTAAGGCTCATATCCTACCATGTGTCAGCACCAAAATACATGACATAATATGGCATAAAACTATAGTGTAATTGGGAAAATTAAAATTACACTAATATACCACGGCATCCGGTCCCCTTCCGAAACAAGAGTGAAGCCCATTGTCAAAGCCCAAACTTTTGCATGCTGTCACAAATACTAGAGAATAAAACTCATGTCCACGATCATTTTTTTACCTTGAACAACTTTGAATTATGCAAATAGGCTTTGTGCACAAGCCAGGGTATTGTTTGACATTCACTTCCCTATTGACCCAGCTTTGAACCTAAAATTTGACCATCGATATCGAGGAGCATACGGTGTCCAATTCATGTGTTACAAGAGGCATTGGAAATTTATTGAAGTGCTCTTCCGTCTTCGTAATGGTTTAGGGAGAAATAGGTAACTTCTAATCACCTGCAATGTCCTCCTGATCAATATTAAATTTTAGGATAAAGTTGGATGCAAATGATTGCTTAGTGTGAGATCTCATCATCTCATTGGATTTTTCTTTAACTTATCTAATCCTACATTATCCAATGTGTTCAATATTTTTGATATATTTTCCTATTTTTGAGCCATTTCATCAAACAATTGATGTGCTTTGAATTTTCTTGCAAATTTTGTATTATATTTACTAAGACAAAAATTGATTTTTATTATGTTAGGAAGATAATGGCAAGAGTTGGGAGGATAACACAAGGCATTTACAACTAAAATAACTTATTCAATTTATAATAAGAGTTTTAATGGAACTGGAAAGTTTATTTCCAACTAAAATCTATAAATAAGGATTAATGAGTTCGGGAAATCATTAAACAATTTCTAAATTACCTACAAGATTTCATGGGCACTTGGTCAAACAAACTATGAGTTATACATAAACCTCCACATTTTGTGTATGTGTATAACAAGCCATTTGTAATTAAGACAGTTCGATAAATGATTATATATATATATATATATATATCTTAATCCACTCAACTATCTAATCTAATGATGTGTGAGCATCGGTGGTGATGGAACAAAATAATAGGTGAAATAGGAAGAACCATATATTATATTAAATTCAAGAAGCTTGCAATATCAAATGTCTTTATGAAATTTTTTTATAGTGCTTTGAAGCATATACAAGCTTTCATGGGTGGTTTTCCTATGAGACCAAACCAACTTATGAATTCAACTACTCATAACAACTTATTATTGATGAGTACTTGGTAACATTTTTTTATCTAAGGTAGAACAAAGGTGGTGTCTCATAAGAGAAGCATACGTCATCTATATTAAGTTAATACACGATAAAATACTTTGGATCAAATGATGCACCAAATCCATAGGGGTCTAGAAGAGTATCAACAAAATGTGATCATGAAGTCATTCTATAGTTTTGGAGCACCTACAAATTTGAACATTGTATATCGTCATATTGATCAAGTGATCTCGCTTCACATAGAATCTTGTTACCCCGTGAGTTGTGGCATGAATGATGAACATAATACTAGCATGTTCATCTCCTCCGACCATTATGTATCAATACTGCAATATAAGCTCAATCAAGGTTTTCTCATCTACATCAATCCCAATGAGCCTTCATACAAAGAATTGTTGAGTGACTATTTAGCACCATGCATGGCACATCTTGATGTCCAACAACATTGACCTCGTTGTGTTCAACACTACTAGTGCTAAAAACTCCCTTGTCAACTCGTAAATCATCGATGACTAATCAAAGTTCAATATAATATCTTCCCCTATTAGGTGAGAGATGATAAGTACCTACAATGAAAAACATAAAGAAACAACTGTCTATTTCTCACCAATGCAAATTTTGTCATTTTTTCTATTTTAAGGGAATTATAATTTATCAAATCAACATGCACCCCTTATTATGTACGCCGTTGGAAAGTTTTACGAGTCTAATTTTCAGAAAGTAAACTTTAGAGAAAAATAGTACCAGAACAAAAATAAGGAGATAACTATAACTATCGATACTATTTTTCCTAATTTTTAGCAAAAATTGTGTTTGACTAGTATTTAGAAAGACACTTTTAGGCATTTGGAGGAACAAAGACTCATGACCGTAGGGCTTCTAATGGATGATTTTAACAAAATTAAAGATAACCAACTTAACTAGAATGACTTTGGAAGTGTAAACTCGCCAACTTATATATAATTGATTTAGACACTTCCAACCAAAATAAATGATGTGAGAGTTGAACATGTAACCCGTCATACATGTTAGTGCGTTAGATGTGACCTTGAAACCAACTTGTCAATGCATTTGGGTGAAATTTAAGCTTCACAAACTAAAATATAATTTTTTTAACTACGCCAAAGGCGTCCCCCTTATGGGAAATGCCCTTTCAGACATTTCGGTGACTGCCTTAAGTTTGACGGCCATTTAGACATTTTTTCCAAGTTCAACAAGTGTTTTGACATTTTTACTACAATTGCATGGATGCAATAGTTAGTAATTGCATGGAAGCAACAGCCTCCCCTTTGCATGAATTTTTAGTAGTTCCCCAAAGCTTGCGTGAATTTGAAACTGAGCTGGAAATAGTTGGAAGCATCAAGCATCGAAATCTTGTGAGTCTACATGGATATTCACTTTCTCCACATGGAAACTGCCTACAGAGAAGACCAAGAAATAGATGGAGAAGAACTGGTAGATTTAGTCATATAAATTTGTGGTTAGCGGAGGGCCTGGTGAAAATCAGTGAGCAGGGCGACACGGTTTCCTCAAGGCATTATCCGACTGATGTCTGGCCGAGATTGAGATCAAAGAGGAAAATGGGATTGACATTTGGAAGATGAAAGTTCACGATGTGCTTTGCGGGATATGGCCGTACATTTTGATGAGGCCAATGAAAACGTCCTATTCTAGGCAGGCCACACGCTGTAGGTAAGAAAAATAGACGTCATTGTGGAATTTACATGAGATTTTGGTGATTTTTATTGATGAAACCCCTCTTTCCTTTAACAGCCCAACTTTCACCACAAAAATTTGTAATTCTCTGCCTATTAGTGTTCATTCACATTTATTTCAGAAATTACATTTTTAATCCACTTCCACTTTATCTTTGATCTAATGTCCCATGTTCTGGACACTTAAGCACATCACCATACCTGGTATTTTTCCTTCAAAACCCTTGTGCAATTTGTTTTCTTCAAAATCCATTGCGCAAGTTTTGTGGCCATTTTCTTCAAAATCTTTAAACCCCCATGCAGTGTTTTTACCCAATTATGACAGATGTAGATGATGTCGGGAAAGTGTTTGACGAATGTGTCACTAAATTTGGTTTCCTGGAATTCAATGATCAAGGTTTATTCTTGGAGTTAGTAACATTAAATGGATTTTGATATATTTAATGAAGAACTAGGATATCGATTTCAGAAGAAAATAAGTGTAAAAGAGGCAATGGTTTGGTGGTAGACACTGTTTTGATCTATGTTATCCCCATCAATCGTTTACTATTTTTTCTGGTTTGTGATAGAATTAGTCCCTGTTTTGTATATTGTTTTTTATGTTTTGTTGTTTTTCTCTATTGTAGATTTTCCAACCACATGAAATTTGATCTCAATGATGATATACCCTGGATACATTCATGACCACTAAAATAGTTTTGTTAGTTTTTTTTTGTTTTGATGTTGCATGATAATTGTTTGATAAGAATGTATAAGTCCCTCTTCTACTAAGGAATTTCCACCTAAGTTCTGAAGAGATACTTGAAATGTGGCATTAAATGGTTCTAATAATCTCGGAGAGGTGAAAAAGAAGACTCACATAGAAATTTGATGGTTTTACTTTTACACTTAGCTTGAAACTTGGAATTACATGGAAAACTCATACATGCGAGCTTGTGTATAGTAAGTAATCATTCATGATAAAAGTGGGATCATTCACAAATTCCCAAAGCATGCATGAACCAAAGTGGATTCAATGTGTAATGATATATAAAATCAAGGTGTTCATTTTGGAGAAGTGCACAAAAATGGTACGAAGAGAAAATAGGAATGTATAAATCCCTCTCCTACTAAAGGTTTTCCACATTTGAGTTCCGAAGAGATACTTGAAATATAACATTACAATAATCCCAGAGGTAAAAAGTAAGTGTCACATAGAAATTTGATGGTTTTACTTTTACACTTAGCTTGAAACTTGGAATTATATGAAAACTTAGACACACAAGCTTGTGTAGTAAAGCATGCATGATAAAATCAGGATCATTCATAAATCACAACTCTTCTTTTAGGACAGAATGTTAAGGTGGAAGTACAAGGCAAAACAACTCGAGCATGTTTTTAGGGGATTTGTTCTTACTAAATATTGAAAAATCAATTACAAATTTTAGTGAAAGAATATACAAGTAGCAGGCCACTTCCATGTGACATCATTTTCATTCGCATAAGAATCATTATCTAGTTGATTTTATATGTTACTATGGACTAAGACTACCAACCAATGTGGGATTAATGATTTGAATGAATGCATTTTAGAGTGGTAAAAGGGATCCCCGTTTTTTTAAGAGTCATATTAGACTTGGAGTGGTAAGGCATGTATTTGTAAGGCATTTGAATGTTCAATAGACTGCACTATTAATATAAAAAAAAATACCTATTTTGTTAAGGGATATGACTGGAGGTGGGTTACAGTGTAATACAATCTGGTTTTGTTCAAATGCAACATGTCATGCTCAGGAGCATTCAGTTATCTATCAAGTATCAACATCATTTGTATTCTGCTATTGCATTTTAACTGTCTTCTACACAAAGGTTGCTACCATCATAATTGGGGGAAAACATATCAGAACTGGGAAATGGTGCTACCTCTTCAAAACCCTACATGTTGAATAATGAGAAGTCATACTCATTCATGATAATGCAACCAATAAGCGAATTTGACATATGTCACAATAGGCATACTTGTACTTGAAATAAGTGTTAATTTTGTTATGGCCATTCAGGAATAGGTGTAGTCTTGGGGAATCTGGTCATGATCGAGCTCGTGTGTCGACTCAAGAAACTCCACAGACTTACCTCTAGACCACGGCCTTAGGTTGTACTTGAATATAAAGGAGTGTTACTTGTCTATGCCCAAATCTTCTACTGGTACACTAAATGGTTAGACTCCAACGATTGCTCTATGACAATTAAATACAAAAAGCTTTACCTTAAACTCTAACAAAATAACCGGGGCTACAAACACTAAAAGCCCTATACAAATGTAAAATCCCTAATAAACTTATATTGGCTCAAACACCATCTACTACTGACCATAGCTTGATAAGAATTGTGAAAAAAATATTAAATTCATGCATTACATTACATATATCCAGGTTGAAATAAATAGCAAAAGTAGACACAGTTTTGAGTTAGTGGATTTTTACTATGGGTATATTCCTACACTTCCACTATCAATCACACCACTTATCAACATGTTATCGATAAAGACAAAAAAGATTATTTCAACCAAAAACAACCCTCAATTTATTCCTACACTTCCACTATCAATCACACCCCTTATTAACAACTACAAAAGTAATAACTATACCTCTAAATTGAATAACATATACCATTCGAATTCACATTGCATTGTACCCATGCGATTGCTAATTGTGTAAACCAATTGTGTGTGTGCACGCACACCTGCAAAATAATAATAAAACCATCAAGGAAAAAATATTCCAGCTAAAAGAAAGCACCCAACGAGTATTTTTGGATGGAGCCCACAAAATTTTTATCATCTCAACAACAAAAGGATAAAACAAAAGCTCACGTTCAAAATTTAGATGCCTTGCTTTACTTCCAACGCCATAGTCAATTCAAAATACATGGCCGCATAAGTTTAGTGCCTTCCCACATAGATAATGTTGAGTTCCAACGCCTTTTTATGCGAGATGTCATGGAATTTTAGATTCTAATCAATTTCCAATGCTTTCAATGCCACATGAGACATTCAAACGCTCTTTTGAGATTTTCAAAACTTCAACACCAATTTTAATGTCTTTCAATGTTTCGTAGAATTCCTACTCCTCTTCATGCTTCACCAAAGATTAAAAAACTTAACTCGGTAATGTTAAATCTTTCAACAATTAAAAATAAAATTTTATTTAAAAAATAGTTTTAGACAAACTCTCAAGACTTCTTGCCTCTCGCATCTTTCTTTCTCCTCACGGATCAAGAGTAACTATTTAGCTTTGATACCAAATGATAGAACAAAAACACATAAAACAATAAGAATCAGTATATTATATTAAATTTAAGAAGCTTCCAATATCAAATATCTTTGTTAACTTTTCTTAAAATGTTTTCACGATTAAATAATCATTTATGGGTGGTTTTCCTATATGATCAAACCAACGCTAAAAACCAAGTACATTTAAGGTTTAAAGAAAGACCCACAACAAACAGCAGAATATAGAACTGAAAAATACAACGTAGGACTACGACAAGATGGAACAAGGGCCTCCCAAGGCCCATGCTAAAACAAAGTTGACCACGTAAAGTTGGATCAGCATCCTAACAACGAACAAACTGCAATGAAAACAACATATTTAAACTTGTTAAAAACAAAACAAAAAACAAAAAAACATGAATTACCCTCTATGTTTCTTACGTGTACCTTTCCGTTTGTGTCGTAACTCATGTTCTTTGAGAGTTGCAAGGTGTGAGATAGTATTTTTGCAATTCAAACTTCTAAGATAATATTTTGGGGCTTCAAATTCTTCATATTGTTTTTCTTCTAAATTTGTACAATCTTTGATCTACACAAAGTTGTGTAGAAGTGATCTATGGGGGTTGTTAGGTTGTGGAGCCTATTTTCATGTGTGAAAATGTTGAAGACTCGTACACTAAGAGTACTTATACACTTTCCACAGCTTGTCTCACCGGCAAAAAATAAAATGGCCTCGAAAAACATGCATGATATACTTGGGAAACTTGTTTTCTCATATGGGAGATTTTTGATCCATAGGTTTATGGGATGGTTTTGGCCCATAGTTTTGATACCTGATTTGTAAAACTGCTAAAATAGTTGTCTACTTATGTGGTTTTGTGCATATGGTAGGTATGAGGTAACATTGCAAATGTGTTTGAATTTATGTGTGAATTCTATAGAGTTTATTAAGCATAGCTCCAACCAGATCTGGTATTGTATTGAGAGAGCGGGTCTTGTAATAAAATCGGCGAGTGATTCTTAGTGGACATAGCCCAAATTGGGTGAACCACTTTAAATAGTGTCTCTTTGTGTTGTGTTATTTTTATTTTGCATTTTTATTTGAGATATGTAATAATTTCTACATATTAGGTTCTATTGTTGCGATTCTCGTAAGAGATTGTTCCGCATATTTTATCCCTTATAACCTAACAGGGTTTTCGGTCCACCCATTACCTTTTTAGGAAGACTCAATTGATCAAAACTCTCTCATTAAATATCTACATGTTACTTGAGAGGACCCTCACTTATGGGAAGGATCTTTTGTTGATCCACATCTTTTGAATTGTTTCTTTGTGGGCTTTTCTAGTCGCCTTATAGATATTTGACCGTTTGTTGTCCACTCAAAATTCCCCGCTCTGATAAGAGTAAAAATTTCAAAATTTTGAGTTTAAGTGTTTTTCTCTGAAGTGCCTAAGTCGTGAAATTAAAAAAATCATGTTTTGGGTCATTTTGTGTGATTTTCGGGCCTGTCGGAACTTTTTGTCCCAACTGTCCCAAGTACGAAAGTGCACTCTGTTCCCCGATCGGCCGAAATCCCCGAAGCTGTCCCATTTTCGGGCCCGTCGGAAAGTTTTGTCCCAAGTGTCCCAAAACTTTTTGTGCGAGTTGTTCCAATTTCGGCCGAAACACCCGAACCGCGTACTACGCACTTTCATGTCTCAAATGTCCCAAAGTTAAAAAGTGCGAGCTTTCCAATTTTCGGCCGAAACTCCCGTGTCGCGTACTTCAGAGCTCCTTGTCCCAAATCGAAAAATGCAAGCTGTTTCAATTTCGCCCGAACCGGCCAAACCGCGTACTCCGGAACTTTTTGTCCCGAATGTCCCAAGTCCAAACGGGCCCACTGTTCCATTTTCGGCCGAATCACCCGAACCGCGTACTCGCGCATTTTCGTCCCAATCGTTCCAAAAAGCATTTGTGCATCCTCTCCCTGTTTCACCCGAATCGGCCGAGCCGCGTGTTTCGCGCATTCGCGTCTCACATGTCCCAAGCGTACCAAGTGTCATTCACACTTAGTTTTTCCCGCTCACTCCGAGTATGATGCTATTCAAATTGGTGGTTGTGTATTCAATGCGCATTAAATTCATTCCTCTCTCCAAGCGGCTATATAACGAGCATTTCCCCTTTGCATTTTTCGCATTGCTTCCATGCTATCTTTGCTCGAACCCTTGCAATTTGAAAACCTGCGCAAATATCCCCTCCCTTTGCAAATTCCTTCCCGAGTCTAGGTTGCAGCTCCGAGACTATCAATATGAAGATCAAGTTTCAGGGACAGGAGCAAATTTCTCCGCTTGAGTCTGCTGTTAGCAATATTGGGGACAGCGAAGCTCGTCATCTCGACTTCGCGATTTTTGGGCAAGAATGGCAGATGCAAACCCTACACCAATAGCACAAACGATTCATGATAGCGGTTTGGCTTTTGCCGGTGGTTTCCCAATCTCAGTACAGTGTGCTGATACTGTGCTTTCATGCGGAGCTCACTTCGACCCCGCTTCGAGCGAATTGACAAATGTACATGGGGAACTCATTGCCAAGCTGGACGCTGCCGCCATTGGCGCTGCTCTGAGGATTCCGGAGTTGGACAATGCTATAGTCGTCTCCCGGGATCAAGCACAGACCCTATTCGATCAAGACAGTGACAAATATAAGGCGCGAGTGGCGAAGTCTTGGTTGAAGAACCCTAAGAAAGGTGCTTCTCGCCTAACCAAAACCCTCTTCCGAGCAGATTTCAATGAAGAATTGTCAGACTTCATAATCCTGCTGGCTCGGGTTATGGGTTTGCCCTCCACCAATGAGTTTCATTTCTGGATGTGCCCGCTCATCAGCATGGTGTGCGAGGGAACACAAAACATCAACTGGGCAGAGATCATCAGTATGAATTTGGCGGAGCAGCTATCCAACGTTCAGCAAACAAAGAAGTTCTATATGACTTCATACCTGATGTATACCCTAGCAGCATCAAGGCAGTGGTTTGGTTTCTCCTATATAGATGCACACAAAGATGATCCAGTGTATGCCTATTGCCCGCAGTTCACCCTGGAGACCAGCAATCGGAATTTCAGAAGGGTCAATGATGCTTTCACCATGTACGTGGTCAGATTGCTCGAAGGTGATACTGCTAGAAGGTTTTCAGATGAAGCCATGAACCTGATATCGCAGTATGGAGCCTATTTCATCCAATTCAGGAAATTTTCCTATATCAGGCTTGCTGGCTATGAAAGCACTCCTCTACGGCTTCCCATGTTCTGCAATGATAAAATGGCCTTGATAGAAATATGCAGGCAACTAGACAAGTTGCACAGAACTTGCAGAGACAAGAAGATTTCTGGCTTGCACTTTCCCATCTCTCTGGGAAACTACACATGCAAAACAGCTCTGGATGCTCAGAACATAGAAAGAGCCCTGGTCCCTATCACTGTTCATTTCTTCAAGCCAAGAACCTGCTTTGACTTGAAGAAGTTTATTGAACAGAACATCAAGATAATCTACCATCATAGGGCAGATACAGAAGACTACTGGGCTGACTGTGCAGATGATTTTGAAGCCAGGAGAAGGCATTGTGGCAGGTTCTCCCTGCAATTGATTCAAGAACTCGGTCTGTACCAAGTTCCTGAAGGTCTCCAGGATGACAATTCTGACCTATACTCGTATGAGTATGAAAATGTGATTAAGCACACCCCTCTGGAGGACCTGGATTGGAACAGGAAAGAGAGGGATGATCTGGCTGAGATTCTTGCTCCAGTCCTAGTCAGGACTAAGGTCTGGTTCAGTAAGAAGATCCGAGAATTCAAGAGGCACTCAGGAGAATCCAGCTCCAAGGATGATTCGACACCAATAAGAGAGGCATCAGTTCCAAGGTCTGAAACACTAATGCAAACCCCTCCTGCCTCATCAACACAAGGACCTGCAGAATCTACTCCCTCTTCATCTACCCAGGTATATAAGAAGAAACTCAAAGAGGTAAAGAAGGAGCCTGCAGAGAATGACCCTCCAAGAAAACAGGCAGAGTTGCCTATAGGGCCAGAGAACATCATTGTTCTCAGTGAAAGTGAAGAAAGTGAGATGCCAACTCCTGCAAATGTTCCTGAAGATCCAGCAGATAAGGACAAGGAGGTCCAGAGCACTGAACTTCCAGGTGCTACTGATTCTTCTACCGCTATTGCCTCCAGTGCTCTACTCACATCTCAGCTTGAGTCAACAGCTGCGCAGACCCTGAGTGTCATGAGCTCCCTGTCTCTTGGTCCCCTTGCTTCTCCTGCAGATTCTTCTTCCTCTTTTGCTTGGGTGCAACCTTTGGTTGACAAAAGGAAGAGAAAATCCTCCTCTCAAAGCTTGGGACCAAATTTCGATGCTGTTGCAGCCTTGTTGGGCACCACTCCTTCTCGTGCCAAGAAAGCCAGAACTACTTCCAGAATAGTGTCTGATGCCCAAGGTCAGCAATTCTTGGAGATTGCTAAGCCTACAGTAGACAAATCAGAATCAGACTTGCTGGCATCTGACTTGGAGCTTTCAAGAATCCCTATGGGAGAGTCTACTCCTGAAGGTGAAATTCACAACCTCCAGGAAACAGTCACAAGAGTCATTGGAAGGGTAGAGAAAGGGCAGCAAACTATTGAACAGTTGGAAGAACAAGCCCGATTCTCACAGGTTTCATCAAGTCTCTTTTATCTAAGGATAAAGTCTTGGACCCTACCCCATTGACTACTCTTCCACCTCCTGTAATTCTAAGCCAAGATGAAGTGCAAAGTATCAAAGATATGCACAAGTATTCTGTCTATGGCAGAGCTATTGAAGCCATGGTGGATGACATGCTTGTTGCTGGATTAAACTTCATCGATGAAGCTTTCAAACTCCACGAAAAGGTGAGTAATGTGCAACTGAAGCTCTCCTCCACTATCAATACCATGGATAAAGAACTAAAAATCTGGAGCAGTTGTATAGTAGACCTTCGCCTTATGGGACAGACAGATGAGAACATCTTACTGGCGAATAAGATTTTCGATGATGCTAAGGACAATCTATCAAAATCCTGGGTCTACAGCGTGGAGTGGAAGATCAGAGTTTTGGAGGAAGCTTTGGGAGAAATGAAGAACAGCTGGCAGAAGGGAGAAGCTTTCAAGACACTGGCTGTTGCTGCTTTCAAGGATATACATTGTCATCTTCAGGATGAAAACTCTGGTGTTTCCCTGTCCTTGCAAGAAATCAAAGCTCAGTTCAGAGCTTTTGTCAAAGATAATCTATTCAAGGAAAGCTCCATCTCTAAGGAAAAGATGAAGGAAATTTGTTCTCTTCAATCTGCCATTGAAGAAGCAAATAAAGATTATCATACTCACGTCGAGTTTGATAAAGAGATGGAGAAGTGTCTGGGATTTTGGACTCAGTCTGCAGCCAACACGTCAGTTCCACGTGGCAGAGACATAGCTGAGGCATTGAAGAAATTCAGGCAGCGGATTCTGAAGACAGTGGGTCCCTCCCAGTAGCTGGCCACCTGTCTCCTTCTCCTTTCTTTTCTCTTCTTCCCATTCTTTTCGTATTCTTTGTAATTAGTTAAGGTATTGCAATTGGCGATCCTTAACTATTCTTTAATTAAAAGAAACGGTTACGAAGAGTAACTGACTTGTAAGCTATATAATGGCCTTTCCACGCCATTTTGCGGGAGGAAGAACTTGGATATTTGCTGAAAGTGTAAATAGATCTTAAAGAAATCAATACAAAAGGGCTTTCCATTCTTTGTCTATCTAATTCTTGTTATCTCTGTGTTTTCCTTTAATATTGTGAAGATCATTTTGTTCCTAACTCGTTAGTCTCTCTGATTGCATACTGTTCAGTTTTGCAAATACAGTGATCTTGTATAACCAAGAAGGAACTTTGTGTCCTTGATTAATAAATCTGAAGAAGGTTATTTATGGAACTTTGTGTCTTTAAATTTAATCTCATTCAGCCAACGCAAATGATCTTGTCTTAAATTCTTTGAAGCTTCGCATACACGAAGAATTATTCTGCTATCTATAATTCTGAATGTTGCTATTCTGCTCATCTTCTTATTCCCTTTCCTCAGTCCTTGTGTAATTGATGATCCTTGTGGAAAACACTTTCGTAATATCCAAGTTTGACCATAAAACAATGTTCTGTACATTTGTAAATAAGTTCGTTTCTGAATAAGGGAACCTCTCCCATTAAAGAGGAGGGACTTCTTGTCCCCTGACTGTTGCTCTTCTAAAAAGTCCTATTTGACGACCAACACCGTTCATTGATGTTTTTGTTTTGGACTCCCACCCATTCTAGTGTTAGGGCATTTCTTTTTAAGGTAGCATGTTTCTTGACATCCATAGCAATTTATTACTAACAATTATTTACCGGTATTCTCTAACTAAAATAAAACAAAATGGGTGTTTCAAATGAGAAGCATGCCCCATCTACATTAATTTATCACAAACAAAATACTTTCGATCAATCACCCAACACTTGGGTTGATGGAAATTTTGTATCAGCAAAAATAATTTCTTATTCTTTGGTTTTCCAAGTACTTGAGTTGTGCATGTAGGTTTGTACTCCTTGTAAAGCTAATGCTTTATATTTTCTACAATTCTACAAGGGATTGCCTTCAAGGTGTTCATGAACCATGTGGGATTAAGCTTTATAATGTTCAAAACTTAAGGCATTTTCCTTCAACACAAATAGCTCCTGAAGGTATTGAATATTCTTTAAAGAT
Organism: Taxus wallichiana var. yunnanensis; assembly: GCA_018340775.1. Classification (NCBI taxonomy): domain Eukaryota; kingdom Viridiplantae; phylum Streptophyta; class Pinopsida; order Cupressales; family Taxaceae; genus Taxus; species Taxus wallichiana. Next base: position 761,561,396 of record CM031234.1, read on the forward strand.
TTATTATTAACCCTAACAATTGATTAAACAAGTTTGGAGGTCATGCAAACTATATATGGGATGTTTTGAATCTAAAAATATGTGGAATTAACTGATAAATGTTTGTTTTTTTGAAATTTGTTGTATGAATTGATAAATTGATAATCAAAATTGTTTATAAATCATCATGAGTTTTTAATTATTAACAATTTTCATAGGATGATGTTAGTTTCAAATTGAATGTATGGTATTTCTTGTTAGGTAATAACACAATCTCGGTCACCTTCAAATCAATATTTGGTGGCTTGTTAGTGGAATTGATCACCGATCGCCAAAGCGAGGATTTTATTGAATTGACCCCTATCCTTGACTACACCATCCAAGTTCACACAAAACCAATTCGATTATGCTTTGAGGTATATCATATTTTGACATAAGATGTGAGGATAATAGCAACATGCTAAGAGGATAACAACAAAGTGGAATTTATAGCTATAACTACTTGATCACCGCATAATGAGGCTTTAAGGGAATTTACAAGGCTTAGGATTGTTTTACAAGGTGTAAATAATGAATATCACAACAAAAAAACAAAAAGTATCAAAAGGTATTTGCGTACTAACCAATGATATTGGTACCTTGGCACATTATGTCAACTAGAATGTCTACTCCATCATGTTCCCTCATAGAGTTGGCTTGAAAGCTTTCTAAGATGGATGGCTAAGGGTGTCGATAGGGTGGAAGGAGTGGACAGGTTGTGTGTGTGGATCACATTTATCCTCTCTCTTTGTCTTTTTATATCACTAGTCTCTCATGGGAGAAAGTTAAAACGAGCACTCCGAAAAAAACTCCCCAAATGTTACTACTAATGAAGTTTAGTGCAATTTAAATGAGAGAACTTTTAGCAACATTTTAAAGTATGGAATATTGACTTTTGAGTGTCTTAAGTGCCACTTAATTTGTGACAATCGCATATAAAACATCAATATTTGGACCAAATGTAGGAGCTTGGGAGTTTAGTAGAGTTCTCATCAAATCTAAATATTAAAATTTATAATGACTTTAATGATATAAATTAGATGCATTCAATTAATGATAAAATTAACAAATTAAAAAATACATAAACATCTCGCCTATAAGATTAAATAAGAGAGATAGAAAGAGGGGAAGAATGGATTACAAAATATCCCCCTTAATAAAACAAACCTCATTCTAAATTATCAATGAAATAGATAGTAGAATTTATACAACATGCACACAAAAACACACAAGTGAGCAAGATGACCAAACAAAAACCTATGGTGTTACATTGAAGTTTGTGAATCTAGTGCCCATTCATTGGATGGACAAGAAAGTTAATACAAAGCCATGGCGGTACATATGGGCCTCATAAGTCAAAAATATGCTTCTCTTATTTTTACAAAGAAAATACAGAGGTTTGTTCTTTTCCCAAAAAAACACAAATAACAAAAATATAAATTAAAATATGATTATGGTGGAGGACATTCGATTTTCAGAGTAAAATTTTCATATCTAAAATTTTCAATTATAACAACTATCCACTTGCACTCCATAAATCAAACAAGGCGGTGCTAAAAAAAAACCTCTAAGGAAAATCGACACATAAAATAAAAATGAAAATTGACACAATATAAAAATGGGACTTCCATATCCAACCTTGGTGTTTTTACCCCACTTTTATGTAGTAGTCATCACAAATTTTCCAAATATCCAAAAATGAAAACTTTTTAAATTAATAGTCGATGAAGTTATTAGAATCTAAAAATGCTTTCAAATGCATTCAAGGTTTAGAAAACAACTTAAACTAGCTCACACAAAGAGCAAATTTGTATGTACAAAATTGTTATTCAAATCTAAAAATTCTTCCAAATGCATTCAAGGTTTAGAAAAACACTTAAAACGAGCTCACACAAAGAGAAAATTTGTGAGTACAAAATTGCACCATCTATTTTTCATGAAAATTCTCATAGGGAAATGACAATAAACCATCGATTTGTCGAGTGTTGCTTGTGATTTCATAATGCTCTTTTATAAAAGAGTGCAAAAGAAGATTAACTAATAGAAGATGCCCAAAATATAATGTTCTCATCAAATTAAGCTTAAATTTGAATAGGAAATACAATAAATCTACTTGGGTGAAGTCGATAATTACGATGAAAGTGAGAGTTAATCCAATCTTGAGAATCTCTAAAGTTAACTAGATTTATTTTTGACAGCTTCGGTGTGTGCTTGGAACAACTAATCTAGAGGAGCATGGATGGCTCATACTAATTGGCAGGTGTTGAGCTTCAATTTACCAAGAGGCGAGCCACCACAACCTAGTGTGAAATTTTCATCTTATCTTACAGATGAAATCTATACTTTATTTCAATAATTTTGCATTAATTAATTGATAAAATTGACTAGTCAAACAAGTGCCACATAATGGCATTCCTCCTAAAATTTTGTAGTTGAAATTAAACTTATGCAATGTATATTTTATATTAGCAATTGCCCTAAAAATGTTAAGGATGTGGTACTGAACACAATCTTTTTTTAATGCAAAGTATTTTTACATTATATTGTATTACATTCAATAGATGACATACTTAAGCAAATTCCTTAAGAATGCAAAGTAAACAATAAAGAATATTCATATAAGTTTTATTTTTTACTATAAAATATTGTCGTATAACGGAAAATATATTTAAAATTATTATAATTTTTAATGTTTGTTTTGCAATTGTCAAATAAGATTGTTAATATTTCCAAAGTCCATAAACACTTAATATTGATACAAAACTAGTTAATTGTTGTCATATTAATAAAGTAAAATATTTATTAATTATTAGTACATAATTAATTAATATTTATTAATTATTGGTATGGGATTAGTTAATTAATATGATATTAATTTGTTTGAATTTTATATTATAACGTTTTTATATGTCATAAATAGAATGGTTATAATTATGATTAAAATGTTAGTTGATATAATAAATTATAGCTTATAATAAAGATAAATACATTATTTGATGTGATTAATCCAATATATAGCAATAATAATAATAATAAAGATGCTAGTTAATGTGATATATCTAACATATAATAATTATAAACCTAAAACACGACTAATTAATCACTATGATGTTAGTTTATTGTGTGTTTGTTTTAAAAGTTTTGACATGATAAATGTTACGTTCTAGAATAAGACTCTCAAGGAAAATTTTATTTTCTTACAATATCAAACATCAGAATTATAAAGACATGAAAATACTAACATATAATTGGTTAAAAACTTCAAACTATTATATTCAATAAATATATGAATAAAAATACACCAATTGATGTAGGAAAGTAGTTTATCTTAAAATTTAGATCCACAATGTTGCAGTTATACGACCAAGAAACTCATTTGATAGTAATGTAATGACTAGATCATAAATATCCCTTTAGATTTGATTTTAAATAATAATAATACCAACTTTCTTGACAACTCTCCGCCCAATTGTGTAACCCAAATTTCTTTTTGAGAGATATTTGGAGCTAATTCTTCACATTTCAAACACCATATGCAATCAATTTTAAGAGATCACACAAGATTTAAAGGATTTAAAACAAAACCTTTGAACTAAGTAGCCACGACATAGATATTTGGCATAGAATTGAGCCATGTAACTTTCATCAACAATTAAAGCTTAAACTACAAATAGAGATATGTAATCAAACTATTTGAACGAAGATGATGATGACAATGAAGATGAAAGTGGTAAGGAAAATTGTTAATAATATAGAGTTAATTGGAGTTCTTATCTAATTTTGAAATAAACGATTAAAGCTTGTACTACAAATAGAGGTATATAATCAAACTACTTGGACAAAGATGATAATGACAATGAAGATAAGAGTGGTAAGGAAAATCTTTAATAATATAGAGTTTATTGGAGTTCTTATCTAATTTTAAAATAAAATAATAATGATACTAACAAGTCCACCAATTAAATCTTAAAATTGCCAAATCTAAAAAATGCACCAACGGTGTACTAAGGAGCTTAATTATATAACGGTGAATCCAACTCAAAGATTGCTTTCTAATGGCCTGTAACATATGGATTAATCCATTCAAAGTAGCTTATAATATTGGAATGTATCATATACTAACTAAAGAATACAAACATTTGTCATAAACTGGCACCCAGTTGGTCTACTCGACCAATCTCCATGCGGGAAAAAGCCCAACTCAAAAGCTAAACAAACCGTGCTTGAAAAGGCAATAAACAATCCTTTAAAATACGACTTGTTGGTTCAAAAAGCCAAGCAAGCGAAATCAATATTACAACCCTCAGAACTACCTTACTAGCTAGTATTCAAGCAAGTGAAGAAAAGGCACAAATCCCTCCAAGAAAACATCTGCCGTTGTTGCCAAAAGGTCATAAAACCAATAATCCGAGCACTATCTCCAGGAATGCAAAAACAACATTCTGAATCCAAGTCATATTGATTTCTAATGGGATACAATTGAGGGATTAATATATTCAAATTTTAATTAAGTGGGATTTCCCATCCATCCATGAATACAAATTTACTAGAGCAATAGTAATTGTGTCCCTTGTCAACATCAAGGGTGCATCTCTGTGTTTGAGGAGCTTATTTATAAAAAGGATGAATCCAACTCAAATATTTATTTCTAATGGGTTATAATAGATGGATTAATCTATTCAATGTAACTTATTGATTCAACAATGACTAGCCATATAAGAGTGAATCCAACTCGCATACTGATTTTTAATGCGCTACAATAGAGATTAATATATTCACATTCTAACTTGGTGGGTTTTCCCATCCATCCCTCAATACAATAATTGTCTCCTCTGTCAAACATGAGCATCAATAATAATTGTTTCCTATCAACACCAAGGGTGCATATCTACTCAACTCAATAATATTCACTTACGAAGAAGAAAAAGAAGCAATTCACCAACAATCCTTATCCGGCTCTTAAAAATAATTAAAATAACAAATCATGGTATAATATCTAGAATTTTCATTCACTCAAACCAAATGCCAAAGTGAGGGTGAAATTATTCACGTCCACATCAATTCTATGTATAACTAAGTTGCATCTGGAGATAAAAATTCTCGGTATTTTAGGCATGTTATCGAGTTGAATCCATTTACTTGCCTTGTCCATTCTAGGTGCCTTAAATATTTTTCTTCAAACATTCCCCACACTTTACATGAAAAGTCTCTTTATGTACAAGGGATTATGGTTATGTTTAACACATTTCTCAATAAATTGTCATTGAAAATTCCAAAAGTATGATTGCAATACTAGATAGAGATAATGCACCACCGAACATGTGATTTATTGCTATTGATTAGCAATCGCATGTGTTCAATGCAATGTGAATGCCGAATGGTATATGTTATTTGATTTTGAGGTATAGTTATTACTTTTGTAGTTGATGTTGATAAGGGGTGTGATTGATTTTGTAACTGTAGAAATATAGATGAGCCACTTAACTTTAAGGTTGTTTCTACATTTCAAACTTGTTACAAATTCGTACATGAATACATTTGATACCATTTTCGATAGTTAATTAATTTTATAGTTGATGTTGTATGTATTTAATTCGGGTTAATTGTGTTAGTTGTGCGTCGGTTGTTCGGTTGGTGTTTTGTTGAAAAAACCTTTATTGTACAGTTGATAATGTGTGTGATTGATAGTGGTAGTGTAGGAATATAGATGAAACATTACATTGAAAGGTTGTATGTGTACATTTAATTTTGTTACAAATTCATACATTTAAAGTTGCAAATCATATTTCACAACATCAAATACATGAAGATCTACGTACACATAATGAGACATGCATACATTTGCAGATTTAGATCATAGATGGTATATGTTATTAGATTTAGAAGGATAGTTATTACTTTGTTGTAGTTGCGGATGATAAAGGGTGTGATTGACAATATTGATTTCATATTAAAGCCAAAAACAAATGTTGCAAAATACATTAGAAGGGATGTTAGATAATAGTTAGTTGTGTAATAAATGAATACAAATGCAAGTGAGACATGTAAGTTTCCTAATACTCACCGTGTCAAGAATGTGGTGAATGTGAACTATTGTTGTCAAAGTAGATTGAAAGAACGACTAATTGCTTTAACATATTATCTCTCCATGAAATGCAAATGATATTATCTCTCCATGAAATGCAAATGAGATAAAATATGAAATCATATATAAACAAAGCTTAAATGCTTATGGTACATATCATGGATGGTATATGTTATTAGATTTAGAAGGATAGTTATTACTTGTTGTAGTTAAGGTTGATAAGGGGTGTGATTGACAATACGATTTCATATTAAAGCCAAAACAAACGTTGCAAGATACATTAAAAGGGATGTTAGATAATAGTTAGTTGTGTAATAATTGAATACAAATGCAAGTGAGACATGTAAGTTTGCTAATACTCACTTTATCAAGAATGTCATGAATGTGAAGTGTTGTTGTCAAAGTAGATTGAAAGAATAACTAAGTGCTTTAACATATTATCTCTCCATGAAACTTAAATGAGACAAAATATGCAATCATATATAAACAAAGCTTAAATGGTTATGGTACATTCCAAATGACTTTATTACCTCAAAGATTTTGAGAGCATCATTGTCAAAGCTATTTTGTGCATATCTTAAAATCATAACATTTCATCGACCACATCTCTTTGAGGCATTTTGCAGACAAAAAAACGGTATATGTTATTTGTTTTAGAGGGATAGTTATTACTTTTGTAGTTGATTTTGTTTAAACTATGGGTGATTGATTTTGTAAGTGTAGAAATATAGATGAACCACTTCATTTAAAAAGCGCAAACATGAGGTCTAACCCTTAAAACAATTCAAAATGCAAAAAAGTGATATAATGTACAAAGCTTTGGATGGAAACAACTATAAATTGCATGGTTCTTTCTTGGCATTTTAAAACTATAGGTATTTGTGTGCGAGATGAAGACGATAAAAATGTGTTGTTTTTGTTTAACATAAACAAACGTGCGACAATAAAAATGAAAAAGTGAACATGTATGTTAAAAAGGAATTTTTGCAAATGTAGATATATAGACGAAACACTTCATTTAAAAGTATCATCCCTTCATTTCAAACTTGTTATAAATTCATATATACATACATTTACAAATATCATATCATGAGTGGTAGTGTTTTGCGGACTATTTTATTTGAACTTAACATTAGAAGAATTTTATCATGAATGGTAGCCTTTTGAGGGCAATTTTATTCCCGGTAAACATGAGTACATTTGATACCCCTTGAACGGAAATGTCATCTAGGATAGAAGAAGTGTTGAGTAAAGTAGTAGCGGAGGTGCTATCAAAGTAGAGTGTAGTATTTATAATGGGTTGAGTGGTAGTTGTCTTTCTTCCTCCTTTTCTCTTGCTCCAAGTGTTGGTACGTGTACCATTTTTAAGTACCTTTCGAATGAAAAAGGAGGTGAAATACACAAATTTTTAAGCGAGGGAACTTTGGAGAAATCTGTAAATGAATTTCAGATTTTATTAATCAGAAATGATTTTCCTGTGCCAACCATTCCTTGAATTATCAATCTTAGTGGAGGTCGAAGGGTTTAGTTTGTTGAATGGTGTAGTATGGTATCAAGAGCTAGTTGTTGTTCAAAGACAAATGAAGATTGGAAGATGGTGGTGTGAACTACAAGTTGTTTGTAATTGATTCGCCTTTTCAATCTCAATGATTGATGAACTAGTTATCTGCAAATAATGTAGAATGTCATGTATGTTCCAATTATTGTATCTGTCAAAATAGTGTTTCCCAACATTTGAAGAATGTTAAGACCCGTGTTGTTTCATGGACGAAGTTGTACGAAGACTGTCATTCTTGCAATGGTTCATGTTGAATACGCATTCGGCGCATACTGTCAATTAACATCTGTAGCATGTACTATGCCTGCGGTAGTGCGTAAAACATGTCATGGTCTCAAGTTGTGCTTGAACATGTCCCAAGTGTCGTTGATGCCATTTGGGGTTGAGTCAAATTTGGAGTAAATATTTCGCAAGGCTTATATACAAGGAATTTTGACCAACAACAAATGTCATATGACGTTGAATCTTGTGCTAGGACATCCACAAATCTCGGGTGGACCCGAACAATTGCTTCATCGGCCGCATTTTCCATTTATCACCTTTACGATTCTTGTTATAGTTACAAAAATTATTTAAAAAACAATGCATGTTGGAATGAGTAGCTTGAAGTATTGAGGCCGAATATTTCCTCTCCAAATTCCGCAATCATATTGGTAGTTACTTATGAAGAATACATTCGAATATGTAAAATTGATATTGTAATAATTGTTAACGATATTTACTTCTATTTTCATGATTAGTAGGTACTATGTAGAATACATTTGCATTCATAACTTTAATTTGAATTAAAAAAATATTAATTGTTTATATATTCTTTATATTAGTTTTATGTACAATGTGTAAGAATTAATTTTACTTTCAAATTTACGAAAAAATAATTTGAAACCATGTTGCATCCTTTAGAGTCATAATTCTAGGCAATCTCTTACATTATTCTAAAGTGGCGTAATTAAAAAGTTGTCAGTCTAATTGTGGCAATTTTGTACCCCAATTGATCCATAAGACGTTGTCATTAGTGCCACAAGTTTTGAAATACATGTTAATTCTATTATAGATTCGTACATTTAAAGTTGCAAATCATATTTCACAACATCAAATACATGAAGATCTATGTACACATAATGAGACATGCATACATTTGCAGTATTTATATCATAGATGGTATATGTTATTAGATTTAGAAGGATAGTTATTATTTGTTGTAGTTGAGGTTGATAAGGGGTGTGATTGACAATATTGATTTCATATTAAAACCAAAATCAAATGTTGCAAAATACATTAGAAGGGATGTTAGATAATAGTTAGTTGTGTAATAATTTAATACAAATACAAGTGAGACATGTAAATTTCCTAATACTCACTTTCAAGAATGTGGTGAATGTGAAGTGTTGTTGTCAAAGCAGATTGAAAGAATGACTAATTGCTTTAACATATTATCTCTCCATGAAACACAAATGAGACAAAATATGAAATCATATATAAACAAAGCTTAAATACTTATGGTACATATCATGGATGGTATATGTTATTAGATTTAGAATGATAGTTATTATTGTTGTAGTTGAGGATGATAAGGGTGTGATTGACAATACTGATTTCATATTAAAGCCAAAACAAATGTTGCAAGATACATTTGAATGGATGTTAGATAATATTTAGTTGTGTAATAATTGAATACAAATGCAAGTGAGACATGTAAGTTTGCTAATACTCACTGTCAAGAATGTAGTGAATGTGAAGTGTTGTTGTCAAAGTAGATTGAAAGAATGACTAAGTGCTTTAACATATTATCTCTCCATGAAACGCAAATGAGACAAAATATGCAATCATATATAAACAAAGCTTAAATGGTTATGGTACATTCCAAATTACTTTATTACCTCAAAGAGTTTGAGAGCATCATTGTCAGAGCTATTTTGTGCATATCTTACAATCATAGCATTTCATGAGACCACATCTCTTTGAGGCATTTTGCAAACAAAAACGGTATATGTTATTTGTGTTAGAGGGATAGTTATTACTTTTGTAGTTGATTTTATTTAAACTATGGGTGATTGATTTTGTATGTGTAGAAATATAGATGAACCACTTCATTTAAAAAGTGCAAACATGAGGTATAACCCTTAAAACAATTTAAAATGCAAAAAAGTGATATAATGTACAAAGATTTGGATGGAAACAACTATAAATTACATGGTTCTTTCTTGGCATTTGAAAACTATAGGTATTTGTGTGCAGATGAAGACAATAAAAATGTGTTGTTTTTGTTTAACATAAACAAACGTGCAACAATAAAAATGAAAAAGTGAACATGTATGTTAAAAAGGAATTTTTGCAAATGTAGATATATAGACGAAACACTTCATTTAAAAGTATCATCCCTTCATTTCAAACTTGTTATAAATTCGTACATATACATTTACAAATATCATATCATGAGTGGTAGTGTTTTGCGGACTATTTTATTTGAACTTAACATTAGAAGAATTTTATCATGAATGGTAGCCTTTCGACGTTAATTTTATTTCCAATAAACATGAGTACATTTGATACCCTTGAACGGAAATGTCATCTAGGATAGAAGAAGTGTTGAGTAAAGTAGTAGCGGAGGTGCTATCAAAGTAGAGTGTAGTATTTATGATTGGTTGAGTGATAGTTGTCTTGCTTCCTCCTTTTGTCTTGCTCCAAGTGTTGGTACGTGTGCCATTTTTAAGTACATTTTGAATGAAAAAGGGGGTGAAATGCACAAATTTTTAAGCGAGGAACTCGGAGAAATCAGAAATGAATTTCAGATTTTATTAATTAGAAATGATTTTCTTGTGCTAACCATTCCTTGAATTATCAATCTTAGTAAAGGTCGAAGGGTTTAGTTTGTTGAATGGTGTAGTATGGTATCAAGAGCTAGTTGTTGTTCAAGACAAATGAAGTGTGGAAGATGGTGGTGTGAACTCATGCAAGTTGTTGGTAATTGTTTACGCCTTTTCTATCTCAATAATCGATGAACCAGCTTATCTCGCAAATAATGTGGAATGTCATGTATGTTCCAATTATTGTGTATGTCAAAATAGTGTTTCCCCAACATTTGAAGAATGTCAAGACCCGTGTTGTTTCATGGACGAGGTTGTGCGAAGACTTGCCATTCTTGCAATGGTTCATGTTGAATATTGCATTCGGCCTCGAGTCGAATTAACATCCGTAGCATGTACTATGTATGCGGTAGTGCGCAAAACATGCCATGGTCTCGTAGTTGTCCTTGAACATGTCACAAGTGTCATTGATGTCATTTGGGGTTGAGTTAAATTTGGAGTTAATATTTCGAAAGGCTTGTATAAAAGGAATTTTGACCAACATAAAATGTCATATGACATTGAATCTTGTGCTAGGACATCCACAAATCTCGGTGGACCCGAACAGATGCTTGAGTCGGCCGCATTTTCCATTTATCACATTTACGGTTCTTTTTATAGATGCAAAATTTATTTAAAAACCAAAGCATGTTGGAATGAGTAGCTTGAAGTATTGAGGCCAAAATATTTCCTCTCTGAATTCCGCAATCATATTGGTAGTTACTATGAAGAATACATTCGCATATGTAAAATTGATATTGTAATAATTATTAACGATATTTACTTCTATTTTCATGATTAGTAAGTACTATGTAGAATACATTTGCATTCATAACTTTAATTTGAATAAAACTTTTTTATTAATTGTTTATATATTCTTTATATTAGTTTTCTGTACAATGTGTAAGAATTAATTTTACTTTCAAATTTACAAAAAATTAATTTGAAAACATGTTGCATCCTTTAGAGTCATAATTCTAGGCAATCTTTTACATTGTTCTAAGGTGGCATAATTAAAAACTGTCGGTCTAATTGTGGCAATTTTGTACCCAAATTGATCCATAAGCGGTTGTCATTAGTGCCACAGGTTTTGAAATACATGTTAATTACATTGCATTTGTACATTTAAAGTTGCAAATCATATTTCACCACATCAAATACATGAATATCTACGTACACATAATGAGACATACATACATTTGCAATATTTATATCATAGATGGTATATGTTATTAAATTTAGAAGGATAGTTATTACTTGTTGTAGTTGAGGTTGATAAGGGGTGTGATTGACAATATTGATTTCATATTAAAGCCAAAACAAATGTTGCAAAATACATTAGAAGGGATGTTAGATAATAGTTAGTTGTGTAATAATTGAATACAAATGCAAGTGAGACATGTAAGTTTCCTAATACTCAATGTCAAGAATGTGGTGAATGTGAAGTGTTATTGTCAAAGCAAATTGAAAGAATGACTAATTGCTTTAACATATTATCTTTCCATGGAACACAAATGAGATAAAATATGAAATCATATATAAACAAAGCTTAAATGCTTATGGTACATATCATGGATGGTATATGTTATTAGATTTAGAAGGATAGTTATTATCGTTGTAGTTGAGGTTGATAAGGGGTGTGATTGACAATACTTATTTCATATTAAAGCCAAAACAAATGTTGCAAGATACATTAGAAGGGATGTTAGATAATAGTTAGTTGTGTAATAATTGAATACAAATGCAATTGAGACATGTAAGTTTGTTAATACTCACTTTGTCAAGAATGTCGTGAATGTGAAGTGTTGTTGTCAAAGTAGATTGAAAGAATGACTAAGTGCTTTAACATATTATTTCTCCATGAAACGTAAATGAGACAAAATATGCAATCACATATAAACAAAGCTTAAATGGTTATGGTACATTCCAAATGACTTTATTACCTCAAAGATTTTGAGAGCATCATTGTCAAAGCTATTTTGTGCATATCTTAAAATCATAACATTTCATCGTACCACATCTCTTTGAGGCATTTTGCAAACAAAAACGGTATATATTATTTGTGTTAGAGGGATAGTTATTACTTTTGTAGTTGATTTTGTTTAAACTATGGGTGATTGATTTTGTATGTGTATAAATATAGATGAACCACTTCATTTAAAAAGCGCAAACATGAGGTATAACCCTTAAAACAATTTAAAGTGCAAAGAAGTGATATAATGTACAAAGATTTGGATGGAAACAACCATAAATTACATGGTTCTTTCTTGGCATTTGAAAACTATAGGTATTTGTGTGCGAGATGAAGACGATAAAAATGTGTTGTTTTTGTTTAACATAAACAAACGTGCGACAATAAAAATGAAAAAGTGAACATGTATGTTAAAAAAGGAATTTTTGCAAATGTAGATATATAGACGAAACACTTCATTTAAAAGTATCATCCCTTCATTTCAACCTTGTTATAAATTCGTACATATACATTTACAAATATCATATCATGAGTGGTAGTGTTTTGCGGACTATTTTATTTGAACTTAACATTAGAAGAATTTTATCATGAATGGTAGCCTTTCGACGTTAATTTTATTTCCGGTAAACATGAGTACATTTGATACCCCTTGAACGGAAATGTCATCTAGGATAGAAGAAGTGTTGAGTAAAGTAGTAGTGGAGGTGCTATCAAAGTAGAGTGTAGTATTTATGATTGGTTGAGTGATAGTTGTCTTGCTTCCTCCTTTTGTCTTGCTCCAAGTGTTGGTACGTGTGCCATTTTTAAGTACATTTCGAATGAAAAAGGGGTGAAATGCACAAATTTTTAAGCGAGGAACTCGGAGAAATCAGAAATGAATTTCAGATTTTATTAATTAGAAATGATTTTCTTGTGCTAACCATTCCTTGAATTATCAATCTTAGTGGAGGTCAAAGGGTTTAATTTGTTGAATGGTGTAGTATGGTATCAAGAGCTAGTTGTTGTTCTGAAGACAAATGAAGTGTGGAAGATGGTGGTGTGAACTGCAAGTTGTTGGTAATTGTTTCTCGCTTTTCTATCTCAATAACCGATGAACCAGCTTATCTCGCAAATAATGCGGAATGTCATGTATGTTCCAATTATTGTGTATGTCAAAATATCGTTTCCCCAACATTTGAAGACTGTCAAGACCCATGTTGTTTCATGGACAAAGTCTTGCGAAGCCACGCCATTCTTGCAATGGTTCATGTTGAATACCGCATTCGGCCTCAAAGTCGAATTAACATATGTAGAATGTATTGTGCTTGCAAAAGTGTGTAAAACATGCCATGGTCTGTAGTTGTGCTTGAACATGTCCCAAGTGTCGTTGATGTCATTTGGGGTTGAGTCAAATTCGGAGACAAGATTTCTGAAAGGCTTGTATAAAAGGAATTCTGACCAACATAAAATGTCATATGACATTAAATCTTGTGCTAGGACATCCACAAATCTCGGGTGGACCCGAACAATTGCTTGAGTCGGCCATATTTTCTATTTATCACCTTTACGGTTCTTGGTATAGCTCCAATCTCGAGCAACCTAAACAAGAGGTAGGTGTTTCATGGTTATAGGATGAACTTTTTTTGCATCCAAGAAAGTGGTTGTTTGTTGTGCATAGATGTCACTTTCAATGACATGTCTCATATTTTTTTGCCAACATTTAATAGTGAACATGAAAGAACTATCTCAGAGAAAGGGGAAGAAATTAAAATGTTGTTGACATGCAGTTCACTACCACACATTCAGTAAAATTCAAAATGTATTTGTTTACCTTTACAAATCATTTTTTTGTTAAAGATTTTTATTCTCTTCTCTGGAAGATTTTGAGTCCACTACTACTATAGATTCTGAATCTTTTGACGTGGTAGATTTCAGGGCCTTTGTTGTTGAAGTTTTGAAACTCTTTGCACTTAAAGATTTCCCATCATCTTTTGTTTTTGTGATAGATTTTGAATCTTTTGACATTGAATATTTTGGTTTCTTTGTAGTAGTTGACATTGAAGTTGTGTTGCTTTGTTCTCCTTTCTGTTTCTCTTTTCCGGTAGCTGATATATTTTTCTCTTTATCAAATTTCAAAATATATGCTTGATTACACCCTTCATAGATTTAAAGATGTTGTAAAATAGAACTAGGTTTTTCCTTTGTAATACCACATTATTGCATTTTTAAAGGATAAACTATTGTGTCTTTCATTTAGTCACATGCATAATTACTATTGTTTAATAATAACATTATTTTTGAAGCTAACCACTGGTTGGTGGAAGATAAATTAGGCCAATAGAATAAAAAATCAATTGGAAGCAATCACAAAGGCAAGTCTCAATAAAAGTGCCTAGAATTATCAACCTACAAAAATATTGTGAAACAAAGGGATACTAGAGAAGTGAGAACACAGTACAACCAAAAAACAAACTAACATTCATCCTACTAAATTGTCTTCCATACTACTGATAAAAGGTTTGAAAGAGCAGAGGTAGGTCATCACCCAAATTGTCTTATTAAAACAGGTAGCCTGCAAGAGTAAAGGTGGTGACCGTGGACACCAAATTACCAAACAACAGGTAATGGGGTCATCTATATGGTACAAAGGTCAATTCTCCTGAGCCAATGCAAAGGATAATGGTTGAACAGAACTTGATGATTGAATCTTTTTCTATCTTAAGCCATAATCCAAAACATATCAGATGATAATCACTGGAGATGACTGAGAAAAGATAAGTACATAGGTTAATCTCTCTAAAGATTAAAAAATAGAAGCCAAGAAGCCAAACAAGTATTGCATTTGTCCCAAATATTTAGAATAGAAGATATCATAATTATGCATCATCCCCATTGAAAAGTTGCATATAAAATCTGGAGAGAACTTGCTCCTATCCAACCTGTAGATGATTGTCGTGCAAAGTAGCTCAAATTTCAAGCCAAAAACTGCAATCATCTTGTAGCCATGACTGCCATCAAGTAAAAAGAAAACAAAGTAAACCCTTTGACATCTGATGCCTACGAACACGAAATCCCATGTATCATATTCTCCATCACAAACACGAGCAGGCCTAGAACTTGACTATAGCAGCATGGATGCAAAAGGATCCCATAATCCATTAAGAAAACTCATGCAAAAGTTATAAAAACCAATGCATGTTGGAATGAGTAGTTTGAAGTATTGAGGCCAGAATATTTCCTCTCCAAATTCTGCAATCATATTGGTAGTTACTATGAAGAATACATTCGCATATGTAAAATTGATATTGCAATAATTGTTAATGATATTTACTTCTATTTTCATGATTAGTAGGTACTATGTAGAATACATTTGCATTCATAACTTTAATTTGAATAACAACATTTTTATTAATTGTTTATATATTCTTTATATTAGTTTTCAGTCCAATGTGTAAGAATTAGTTTTACTTAAAAAATTTACGAAAAATAATTTGAAAACATGTTGCATCCTTTAGAGTCATAATTCTAGGCAATCTAAGGTGGCGTAATTAAACAACTGCCAGTCTAATTGTGGCAATTTTGTACCCCAATTGATCCATAAGCAGTTGTCATTAGTGCCACAAGTTTTGTTATGAAATCAAACTTTGAAACAATGGAAACTGTTGTTAAGTCATTGGTAGAAAGATATCAAGACTGTTTTAAGCACTAATCCTTTGGTGATTGGTACTTGATTCTTTGTGGAAGATTTGGCTAGCTATATTAATATAGCATGCCCCAATGATCAAATATATGTGTATGACAATGTTGGATTAAAATCTGATACCCTCACACACTCTCTTCATATTGTATTGCATGCTAACTCTACATATGTTTTAAGTCTTGTATTTCATGTTATGTGTTGTTGAGGTGCATGTGGGGGATGGGGAATGATCATTAACATGTATAAATGGGTAAAAGTACACACACAGAACTTCTAACAATGTATTACACTATTTTTTCAATTGGCAAAGAAAGGATAATCTTCAAGTAATAATTGAAATATCTACAAGACTCTGGTATTCTACCGAGAATATCTAAAAATAAACATAGAAACAATGCAAAACACTACAAAAAGCACATCCATGAAGTCAAAATATTAAGTGCACTGATTTTGCTTATTCACTTCAAACTATTTTAGATTTTGGTAAAGCATGGCGAATATATTGTACCACCTTCAACAAATATTCTCCATGATCATGACACCACAATTCCTACCACTGACAAAATTATTGAACAAGTTAAGAAGAGCTTATGCTTTCTATCTTTTTTTCCCCAGGTTAATGGAGGTTGACCATGGGTCCATCACATCTCCTCAATAAAATAAAGTTATGTATTTTGGAGATAAAACTGGACTATTAATAATTTAATAGTGATTTCATCAAGTTTAAATCTGCTACCATTTTTGCACATGTTCAGCGGTAACAAGAGGTAGTCGCGTATGGCTCAACACCTGCCAATTGCATTTCCTTGAATACACCAAATCTCTTTCAACAATCCCTCTTGTGCTTAACATCGTCGAGCATTTTATTAAGGAAGTTTTTCAAACAGTTTGTATACATCTCTATCAAAGGCCCCTGACAAGGCCACTGCAATATTGCAATCTTTGTGTTGCATAAAAGACATTAATAATCGACCCCAATTCTAAATAATTCATTAAAATTACTAACAAAAAATTAAAATTAGCAATGATGAGCAGTGTAGTTCAATACATCCGCATCCTTTTTCAGCCCTGTTTCTAGTTATTCCAACCCTAATTCTATTCATTCGCTCTTGGTTCTGTTGCTGCCAGTGGCTTCGATTGCGCTTCATTGTCCCCTGGGGTTACGAACCCCACTTGACAGACTTTTGGATCGATCACCATTCTCGACCCCCACCTGGCGGCATCCATTCCACGATCGACAATAACAATGCCTCCGCCCTGCTAAAAGAATAAAAAGAATTATATGATTTTAATTCTTGTCTACGACTTTTCGTCTTGCCCTTCATTCACTGGTATCGAAAGGAAGTCGGACGATAATTGAAAGAATGTTTTGATGTGCCAGATGATTTATATAAAACCATTTTCTTTCTACAATCTGTCATGAGTTACTGAGCATTAGATGGTCCGCTATTTATAAAAAGGTGGAAACCGTATTTAGTTTGTATTTTTAATGATTTGAGTCGAGGGATTGAGATAAGAAATCACATGCAACTACAGTTGTTTCCTCTAAAAACAGGAAAAAACTGGCAAATACCATTAAATTTAATCATGTGTAAAAATGTCTAGATGGCTGTCAATTTTAACACAATCTCAGAAACGTCCAGAAGAGCCTTTCCCATAGGGGAAACGCCTTCGGTGTAATTATAAATATGGAAAGAAAAAAAAGTGGTCCTAGACTCCCAAGGGTTGGGTCCATTCCAATTGTGGTCGACACTAATGGGTATTATGTAATTTACTCTCATTCCCATGTCAAAGTGGAGCATTTCCTTCCACACGAATTTGCATTCCCATGTCAAAGTGGAGCAAATCCATCAGTTGCTATTCTAACAGGGTAGGGCATTGTACTCAAAGACACTAGAAACCCCGTGAGAAGAAAGCCACAAGCCTCAATCACAAGTGCTCAAAACCAACAAGGTCATAGAATATACAATCCTCTCAATGAATTCCACCATGTATCTGGCATATCAGTGCCTGTCCTATTGAGCAGGAGCACAAAGTACACTAAAATAAATATCACATTTTGCTGTGGTTTGGTCAAGGTCCTCAACTTAGACCATCAAAACAGCTTCCACAATCACTTCCCAAAAAGATTGTCCCTTTTATTTCAAATTGTTGGCCTATAACATAACTTGCAGATGAATCCATGCAATAGTGTTTCTTTTTTAACAATCCAGACAAAAGTCATTGTTTTAACATATTAGAACAATGAGAATAACAGGAATGTTCATGACAATGTCCTTCCATGAAATATGCAGATTACTTTCACTTCAAAGTATTCCTCTTCTGGAAACATTTGACAGTATCAATTAGTGTCTCTTCCAACTTCATGAACTCCAAACCCAACTCTTGCAGTTTACTATTTGATAATCGCTCAATCCCTGATCCATTTGACTCTACATCCACAAAACTGTTGGGCATAAAATGATTTAGCTTACAATTCCAAAAAAACTATTTAGCTTACAAATCCAAACTAACACATGAAAAATGCCCATGGCTAATAGCAACTCACTCTTTGGGATAGGTATACTGTGGGTAAAGCCTTTGAAGGATGTCAATCAGTTCCGCGGTTTTAAATTTATGAGCTGTGCATAGATATCGTCCTGCTGCAGAAAGAGCTTCATAAGCAAGTACATGTGATTTTGCACAATCTCTGACATCTATCATATGGATTACTTTGTTATCACGCCTCTCATATTCACCTGCTTTAACATTAGTGCATTTGTAAGTACCACACAGTCCATCCATATCGAATTTCAACTTCTTCTGTGATCAACAAATTTCTGCATGTATATTTCAGCAGTTACATTGTTTGAAATGCAGAAACAACTAGTGGACAGTCATGGCAGCATAGCTGATACATGTTCGATACCCCCATTAATAGTCAATGTTTCAGAAATCAATTCTGCTTTGACAAGCATCAAACGACTCTTACTGGTTTACCAGATTCTCATTAATGAAGCTAATTTCCATCAAAAATAACAACTTGAAAATTAAAGTAGCATGGAAATTGGAATATGAGGCAATCAAAGAAGGATTGTTTGAATGTACATGTATAACAGGAGTATTTTAACGAATACTCAAAATAAATATATTGCAAAGAATGGAACCCCGTTTCTATCTCAGTAAGTTGTGGGCACCTCCCAATATATATATATATATATATATATATTGCAATGAGTGCTTGGAAAGTTGATTAAATTTGTCTTGGGTATGTCAGAAAGTTGAAAACATGATCCCGATATCAAAGTCACTGCGTCTAGGATTGGAATACTGATTCACGAACTTAGAATACAAATTAAATTTGATAGTAATCCAAATGATTCAGCTTAAATACATTAGTTCAGGCATGATCATTCATTCAAGTAATGGCACATGTATCGGTGGTCGTGAAATGAGTTATTTAACTTTTTTTTTGCACTTCATTTACCAATAAAAAAAATAAAAATAGATGTGCCAAGTTTCCACAATGGGTACAACACCAGAACGAGAGCTAATAGAGGAATTGTCTACCCTCCACTCAATATGCACCACTAGGGTGCATCGCAGCCGTCCATATCCCTAGTGGTGCATATTGAGTGGAGGGTAGACATCGAGGACATCGGTAATCTAGAAATGGCTGGAAACTTGGGTAAACTTCTACAGAAAATGGCCAGAAATAAGATAGCTGGAAATTTGGGTAAACTTCTACAGAAAGTGGTCAGAAATAAGATGGCTGGAAACACCGAAATTTGGCATAGAAACTTCAGCTGAAAATGAAAATTATTAGAATTAGAAGAAGGCATTGTAATAAAAATAGTTGCTTAAATGCAACTGATCTTTCCCATTTCCAAGTTTTGTTTCCCCTTACTGATCTAAATGATTCAGATTAAATATATTAGTTTAGGCATTCATTCAAGCAATTGCACAAGTATCAATTGTCATGAAACGAATTATTAACTTTCTTTTTGGACTTCATTTAACAGTAAAGAAAACAAAAATAGATGATGTGCAAAGTTTCCACTATGGGTACTGGGAACACCAGAAACGAGAGTTAACAAAGGCGAGGGCATCTACAGTCAAGAAATCACTGGAAACTTGGGTGAATTTCAACAGAAAGTAGCCAGAAATAAAGAAATGGCTGGAAACAGCAAGATTTGGCATAGAAACTTCAGCAGAAAAATATCATTCTCAGAAGAAGGCATTAGAATAATAAATGGTAACTTAAAGCAACTGATCTTTACCCTTTACGAGTTTTGGTTCCCCTTAATTTAATTTAGCTGTTTGTTGCTAGTAGCCTCTTTTCAATCTTGATTCTCTGCTGGCTACTCCTTGGTTGCTGAATCCCTACTGTTGGCCTCTCTTCAATCTGGGATCTCCACTAGCTGTTAGTGCTCCTAAATGTTCCAAGTTAACTGGGTACTTTTTGCCTCTGTTATTTAACTATTGTAAGTCTTGTAAAGTGAGTCTGGTGTTTAAGTTATCCTTCCTGTTTTACAGTTTTAGCGGGGTTAGTTGGATGGGTTAATGTTATAGCAGTAAAGGATTTTAAAAGAAAATAAGGCAAAGAAATCAAATTAGATACAGGAGATGTGATGACCTTCCATCTAGAAATGTTTCTGCAAAATCAGGAATTTTTCCAGTTTGGCCATAAATGTTTACAGAATTTGCATCTCTAGAAGAGACATTTAGCAGATCTGTGATACTGAGTATTTCTGTGAAAGGAAAGGAGTACACACCCCCAGAAATGGGTTTCAGCATTTGTAATGAAAATGAGTTCAAGAATGGTAAGAGGTTTACACAGACATTGTAATTGTAAATACAAGTGCGAAATTTGAGCTCATGATCAGCTCAACAAATAAATGTGCCTTTACCAACTTGGCCATGACAATTATTTTTCATCAATTTACTGCAAGGCGACACATTATTTTTGTTTGGAATTGGAGCCAAAAAAATTAATAGACCATAGATTTCTTAGCTTTCAAAGATTTGAGTACGCCCATATAGATTTTGTTTATAACAAATATTTGCAGGGGCTAATGTAAAATATCTCTATGCATTTAAAAGCAATCTTTGACTAGAATCAGCAATTAGAATTAAACATGATTTTGCTCCCTACAGGTTTTTCATTCAAAATCTCAAAAATCAATTCTTGGAAAAATGGCCATTTCAAGATACACACACACACTGACTGGCATCCCTGTAGCTGTGTAAAATTTTAAACCTGTATCTATCCATTCATAGATTATTCACACCATCAATAAAGGATCTGCTCACGCATGTAACCTAGATATAAAGTTCACTCTCTAGTCAAACATCCTTTCACTTCTATGTGTAGTTAAGATATGTAATATCTCTTCAAATACACCAATATTTAATAAACCTTATGGCTTTCACCAGCATAGACAACTTAAGAATATATCCAATATTTAGTAAACCTTATGACTTTCACCAGCATAGACGACTTAAGAATATATCCAATATTTAATAACCGCAAGGGCTTTGACCACCATAGCCAATGTAGGAGGATATAACATTAATGGCTATTTGTAGGGGCTCGCTCACACAGCCGACATAGGGAACACTAGCCATTGTTTACTCACACTAACATTCCCTCTTCAACTTGACTACCCTGACATTACTTGTTTTCCAAGGATATCACAAAGTGGCAATTCATTGGAGCCACTAACAATAACACACTTCCCAAGGATGCCACGTGCCAACAACACATGGGATATATTGTGTTGTCTTATACTTTCATCATGTAGTAGCATCACCCCTAAACACTTGACATGGGAGTAAAAGATCGGTAAGGATAATTACATAACATCCTCCTTAATAACAGATTTTCCAATAACAACATGTCTCCCAAAATATGATGGCAATGAATAGATGTTGACACCAATAGTATCAACCAATGCACAAGGCAATATGCATGTGCTTTTACCAATACATTGTCCAAGGATGGTCTTCCCATTGCTTCTAGACTCTAGTGTCTTCTGTCACATTTGTGTGCCAACAAGAAGTAAAGCACCCACAAACAAATTCTCATCAAGGAAATACACCAGCTAGCATGACAAAATAATGCTCCGATAAGGATGATGGCTCCATAAGTGCTCCAATATGTGACAAGAATGTCTTCCCCACCTGCATGTGCAGTCCACAATTCCCATGTACAACAGAAATAAAGCAACAACCAAAAAGATGCCACTGACACTATGAAGAGGAAACTGGATGCGTTCATGCAACCCAATGATGAGTCACCTGCCATGGAAACTGAGTAATTGCATTGTTTAGGAAACTAGACAATACGCTGTACTCAAACAAGACCTCAAATGTCATAATAATCAACTAGTAATCCATTCAAAATCAATCTTCATAACAACAATATATACTTCTTTGCAGCCGTATAATGAGCATGACAATAACCACACCAACTCCATAAGAATTTCAATGCCTTGATTGAGGACATGAGTGACCCAATTCTCCATAATTAGGATGCATCAATGGAGGACAAGGGTGCCCCTTGTAGCCAAAATGAGGATGCCTTAGGTTTAATTTTTTTGGAAAAGAAGAATCCTCACCATCATCTGCCAATGTGCTCTTAGGGTACCCAACACCTACTCTCACTGGTCTAATCTAAGGTTCAATAGGAATAACAATACTTTATCCATGCTTTCCAAGTCCACACTTGTATATCCTACCCAATGAAACAAGTTAGAACCAATTCCTTTTGTATTCTTCGTAAACTTACAAAGTCAAAAGATGCCTCTTCATCAATGATAACCAAGTCAATATCATTTAGATCTATATCTAAAGAGGCAAAATTAATTAAAGTACAATCATTGAACGATCATGATCGAAAGCACCAATATTAAAAGCAGCATTTTAAAAGAAGCAGAAGAAACATGATGATCGGAAGAAGTAATGTCATCTCCTGATAAAGAAGAGAATCCTCCCACTACATCCTCCAACAATTTCTCAAGTATTTATTATTCTTATACAAATTGGTCCATGAGATTCTGTAAGACACTCAATGGTGTCACTCATAACATGCTTTTCAAAAATCTGTAGCAAGATCTATGATGTGCAAAATCCAAAGGAGGATAGACACAAAGCAATGGATTGTTGGCTAAATCAATACTGCTCTGGTTACATAAAGTGGGGTATCCTCAATTTGAGGCAACCAAGAGCAACCAGCGAATACCCTTCTCTTTTCATAGAAATCCCACCCTCTTCTGCTACAGATCAGCACTACATCCCTCATCGTTGGGCTGACCACACCCAGTTTTTTAATAGAGGCGACCATGGCCTCCGCAGACCCTTCCTGGCCAGATATTCCTACTTTTACCACAGCAGTTTCAACTGAAATCCCTATGCTTGGCAAGGAGAAGATTTAGAAATTTATGAAATATCATCTGCATCACACCATCACAGGGAAAACATTTCCAACAAAAAAACTAATGGATACTGTCTCAAGAAGGAGAACCCACCAAAGATCTCATCTACCATTGATGAAATGGAAAATAGGCTTTGGCTCTTAAAGGAAAAGCCCCTATTTGTAAGTTCATGGATGCCTTTCAAGGACACAAAACTCTTAGGATATGAGTGCAAGAGAACTGGAAGCCCTCAGGCTCAGTGGACATCCTCGTGGAAATATTCAGCTCAACACAAGAGCTGAGACAAGATTTTCAAGGCGGACCTTGGTTCTCAACAAATCAGGTGGTTTTATGAAACACCGGTTCCTGATTTCAATCATACCAAAGATCTCCCCAGCATGGTCCATGTACGGATGAGGTTACCATTGCTATCTAGTAAATAGTAAATATTGACATCAATCTAGTCTTCAAAAGATAGGATCTGTAATTGGAGAATACATTCTGGCATCAGAATTCACATGACACATAGGAGTCCTCAACTGTGCCCAACTATGCATCAATAGTGATCTTGATAAACCTTTTCCAAACATAAGTTTTATAGATATGGAATCGATTGAATGGGAACAGCCTCATGACTATGAAAACATTCCATTCTAACACCGCCTTTGTCATGATCATGGCCCTTTAGCAAGGGTCTGCCCCAAACAAGAAGATCAAAGCCCCCGCAATATCCTGATCAGAAGGCAACCACCCAACAAACATCTTAGTCAAATCGGTTTGAAAATACTGCAATAAGTCAGTCAAGTAAGCAAACAAATGACTCTACATTCAAACACTCAAAAATTTCAAATTGCTTACACAAGGAAAGGTAAAGAAAAATCCAATAAAGTTCCTTCCCCTCTCTTCCATAAAACCTTTCAAGGTCATGTCTTCTTTTCAAATTGAATAAGTTAGAAGACTCTTAGCCTATTTTTATTTCTCGTAGGCTAATGGGGTGGTGCAAGGGAAATAAATTTAATAATTTAACTAAGTTGGCCAAAAGTAACTTTATGGTATATTATAAAAGGCAACGCAGATTTTATTATGAAAAACAAATTGGTAACTTTTTCTTTTTTAGAAAAAAGAAATGAAAATTTATATGATCAAGAAATCAAATTATACATATTCGACTGTGTCAGGCATGAAAACTATTAGTCCAGACCTGGGCAGTATAAACATAAGCACACATATAAGTAGCTAACATTGATGCAAATCTTTATCTAGAATTTCCTTAAGATCTTCTTGAAGCTTAGTTGACCACCATAACGGTGGAGGACCATAACAGGTGAGATTTTGGTTGTTAAGAGCCCAATTTGCTAGCGCATCCGCCACTTGATTGAGCTCTCTAGGAACATGATTGAAATGGATTTCTTGGAACATATCCTTCAACCGTTGAATTTTCCCCAACTCTCTAACAATTTGCCACCCCTGGACCACTTCAGGATTGGATAGCAGATTAACTATCAGAAGAGAATCAGATTCAACCTGAAGTTTTTGCCACCCAACTTGTAGAGCTTCTTGTAAACCCCTGTAGATGGCCTTAATTTCAGCTACATTATTCGTTGAATAACCCAATTTTTCTGCATAGAAAAAGGCCACTGAACCATCAGAAGACCTGCCTATTCCACCCATACTTGCATGACCCAAATTTCCTCGGGAAGCACCATCAGTGTTCAACTTTCCAAACCCAGGCGGAGGAGCTGTCCACTTTCTATTCAGCTTTTTTTTTTTTGGTTTATACTTTATAGGCAGCCATGGTGGTAGTCAAAGGCTGTAAGGGAAGCATTTTGAAAAGATGAACCCACTCCGGTGAAGGGTGTTGAGGAAGATGGAGCGTATGTTTAATAGATTCTGCCACATTCATTTTTATCTTCTCCCACACAAAGGAATTGTCTCTATCTTCCTGTTGGAAAATTCTTCTATTTCTTTCCTTCCAAGTATTCCAGAGCAAGAGGGTTATGCCACTCCACAATGCTGGTAAAAGATTTTGACCCTTTGTCAACTGTTTTCCCATTCTCTGAACAGATGCTCAAGAGACTGGATGCCAACCCAAGGTATTGCAAACAACTTGGTAAGATGTTGCCATAGTTGGACTACAAAGGGGCATTGGATAAAAAGATGAGTAATGGTTTCATCATTCGCAAACACATAACACATCTAAAAGGGCCATGAAACCCTCTTTTCATGAGCCTATCCCCAGTGAGGATTCTTCTTCTTAAAACCAACCAGACAAAGAAACTTACTTTGGGTCGAAAGGTTGTTGCCACGATGGTAAAAGATATCCTTCACAAAATGAGGAGCTACCTGACAAAGGGAGTCGCATCCAGAAGAGACCGAGTAGATCCCGGTGGAAGGTTTTCCCATGCTATAGAATCCGGCCTTGTAGAAGTTGAAGGAGGCCGAGAGTGAAGGATATTACCCACCATGAGTTTATGATTTGCTCCAAGCTGAACCGGCCAGTCATGAGCGGAAATCCAATAGTGTCCAATTTCCCAGTGGTGAATAGAATGCTTACAATATTTGGCAACCTTAATCCACCCTTTTTCATGAAGAGGTTCCATAGCCCTCTTTAATTCAGGGTACTGAATAATGAGTGGTGGATTTCCATCCCAAGAATTTGTCCAAAAGTTGGTTGTTTGGCCATTATTGATGATCCAAAAGCAATGCCTCTTTATGAGTTCCCAAGTCGTAGAACTGAAAGAATTGGGGATCCTTTAGACGGAAGGACCAACCGAATTATCCTCTTAAGCAGGGTATTTTCGGCATATTTAGCTCTGATATTAGCAGCCCACAAGAGTGCAGTCCAACTAGCATTCGCCAATAGAGTTTGGCTACCAATGCTCTATTATGTTTTGAGGTAGATTTGAATCCTAATCCTCCCTCTTTTTTTTGCTAACACAGAATCTCCCACTTCACTAAAGACCATTTTTTTTTCTCCTGTACTCCACTCCAAATAAATTTCTGACATAGAGAATCCATTTGTTTAAGAATCCCAACAGGTATATTCAAAATAGAAGAGAGCGTAGCTCAACACAAATTTCAAGGACTACCTTGACCAAAGTCATTCTTCCTCTTAAGGAGAGCCATCTATTTGTCCATTTTTGCAATTTCAACTTAGCTTTGTTGATTAACCATTGCCAATCTTTTAATTGTTTAGCAGCCAGAGGAACCCCCAAGTATTGGAGCGAGAAGAGAGCATTTTCTAAAGTGAAAAATATCAAGAATTTGTTCCTCTTGCCTCTTAGAGCAATGGAAGAAAATGATATTGGATTTGGCATGAGTGATTGACATGTCACTGTAGAGAAAAACAAAAAGGTTTTCTGCATATGTGAAGCTTCTAGACAAGTAGCCTTACCCAGGAGGGTAGAATCATCAACAAACTGTAAGTGTGTAATAGGTCTAGCCCCTTTCGCCAAAGTGATACTACTGATCTTCTTATCTTGACAAGCTTTGGTGGCCAATCTTCCAAGGCACTCTGCCAAAATAATAAAAAAGGAGATATAGGATCACCTTGTCGTATACCTCTAGAGGCTGAAAAAATCTAAGTTGGGCTGCCATTAACCAGCACTGAAAATGAAACTGAAGACAAGCAAGCTTGAACCCATTCAATCCAATCCCTAGAGAAACCAAATTGAGCCAAACATTTACATAAAAACCCCAATCCACTCTGTCATAGGCTTTGGAAAGATCAAGCCTAATGAACATAGAAGGGGATTTCTGGATGTCCATAGAATGAAGTGCTTCTGTGCTAACACTATCTCATCATGGATTTGTCGACTGGCACAAACCCCCTTGTTCGTGAGATATAATCTTATCTAGAAGAGGTTTCAATCATTCTGCCATAATTTCAGTAAAATTTTGTACAACACATTACATAAAGCTATAGGTCTGAATCTTGAGATATTTGCTACTTTAAAGGCTTTAGGAATCAAAGCTCTGAATGTTTTATTGATTTCTTTTAACATGGTTTTAGCAATTCTCACCTCTTCCACAACTTGGAGAAGCTCAACTTTAAGGACATCCTAAAAAGTTTGATAAAACTCTATCAGAAACCCATCTAGACATGGAGTCTTTCCTTTTTCATACTCAAAACCACCCACTGTAATTCAATTTCCATGACAGGATTACTAAGCCCCACATTCTCCGGAGCAAAGATAAGTCCTGGATTAGTGGCCAGAACCTTTGTTTGGGCTTCCTCATCAAGTGGTTGAGCTGAAAATATTTGGGAAATATAATCATTAGCGATGTTTTGTATTCCTTCCAAGGAATACTCTTTCTTACCATCAGCTGTGACTAAAGAGTTGATATGATTATGAGTCCTTGCCAACAAGGATTTATGAAAAAGGCTGTATTTTTGCCTCCCTCTTTTAATACTCTACACTTTTGTTGCCACATGATCTCTTCTCATTTTTCCCATTCATGAAGAGATCAACCTTAAAGGAGCGTTCTTGTTGAAATAATTCAGCATGACTCCCTAAAATGTGGATTTAATAATTGAGCTCCTTCAGATGTTTGATAATAAAGCAAGTCAACATCAAATTAAAAGATGGGACGTTGCTTTTGGGGGCTTTGCATTGGAAAAAGTGAAAGGAAAATTATAAAAGGACGTTGGGGCTCATTTGGAAAGCATTCTATTTGGTCATTCATCTTTTTCATATCATGGGGTTTGTGTCTTTAGCTTTCAGCCTAGAATGCCAAGATACGTGTATGGTATGCTGAAATGGAATTTTTTAAAACCCCTTAGTACAATACACTACGGGCATGCGTTTATACGATATATTTCTAAAAATTATATATATAAATATAAAGAAAAATGCATACTTATTAAAATTTAATACTCATGAGTCATAAATAAATTCATATGGATTCATAATTTCATCATTCATGGAAAACAGATTTCAAATACATTGTATTAATTCATGAATGTTCAAAACATATTACATTCAACTTGCTTCAAGGCTAGAACATATCATCTAGATGATCCTCAAAATCATCTCCATGAATGGCACTTGTAGCTCCACTCCCACTTGCACTAGCTCCACTGTCCAACCCTTGTGAAGGGCTCCCTGGATGTTCATCATCGATGCCAAGTAGTGAAACATTGGACAAACAACCAACAAAAGCTTCAAAGTCAATGGATTCAGGTTGAATATCCCAAAGCTTGTTAGGACCTCTAGTATACTCTCCCTCCTTCAAGCTCTTACTGTCCTCCAAGCATCTATGACTCTATCTCTCTCCGTCAAGCTCCCAATTTGCAGCAAAAGATGAAAATGTGTGTGAGTAGAATGGAGGCAAAGGGGTGTATATATAGCATTTGAGTGGTGTCTTTAGGAGGGGTGGGTAGGTGAATTAGGTTTAGGGTTCACTTTTTGCAAGTGGGAGTCTGTTTTTTTTTTTTTTTCATTTTAAAAAAACCGAAATCGCATGGGCACGGTGCGGGTACGTACCCATAGTCCATGGATACGTCCCGGATACAGTTTTTGTACCCAAGGCGTACCCGTGGACCGTGAGTACGTACCCAGACCATACCCACAGCGTACCTGTACCAGGTACGTTTCCACCTTGGGCTGGGCCCCTGCCTAGTGTATCCCTGCAGTCCAGCTTTCAGCATTAGGGGACGGAAACCCTCTGGTGGATT
Source organism: Taxus wallichiana var. yunnanensis (assembly GCA_018340775.1). NCBI lineage: Eukaryota > Viridiplantae > Streptophyta > Pinopsida > Cupressales > Taxaceae > Taxus > Taxus wallichiana. The sequence continues at coordinate 761,590,625 of CM031234.1, forward strand.
GAGACTTGAGGGACAAAAACTCTCCTGTTCTGTGTGGTGGTTCCATCTAGGAACTACAATTGCACTTCAGATCTGTTCTTATCAAATTCAGCCAAGGAAAATTCCAGATCTACATTGAAAATCAGCTAGGGCATCATTTCAGGCTATTCTAGAATTGGTGTCACACTTTCGGCATCATTTCAGGCAATTCCAGGATTAGTGTCACACTTTTGGGCATCATTTCAGGGCTGACGTCATCACCCTAGGGCTGGCATCACACTTCCAAGCCTGGATATCATCATTTGCAGCCATTTTTCTGGGTCAAATCTCCAATTTTTGTATTCAGCTGTTGCATTGAAATAAAATACAATTTCTGCACTTTATTGTAATAAAATTCTGCAATTTATTTCCATAAAATTGCTATTTTCAGATCTTTATCAGAAGTTGTTGCAAAAATCAGAATTATATATTTTCAGATCTAGGGTTTGATAAAAATAAAAAAATCCAGAATTCTGTTATTTTTCTGTAAGGGTTTTATATTAAAATCAGATCTCAGAATTTTGTATTTTTCCAATAAGAGTTTTACTTGAAAAAAATTAGATTGTAATATATTTTCAGGAAAGGGTTGCTGGAAAATGCATATTTTTCTTATTTGTCCAGAAAAGGGACGTTACATTCAAGCAGTGGCAGACTCCAAATCAAAAGAGATTCAAACCACATAATCCATTATGGCAATACCACAGCAAAAACAATAAAAAAATCCAATGTGAAATTCTCTTCCATACCCTCAAGTATGCAGGTATGGTTACATGCACAGTTAGAGGAAAAAAAGGAAAAAAATCCAAATGAAAGACAAGAGGATCTCATTCCAATAAATCTCCAAATCTGGGAACTGAAAAATATCCAAGAAACAATAAACAAAAAGGAAAGCATCCAGAGAGAAGATCAATGCTGAGGAAGAAAAAGCAGTACAACAGAGGAAAGAATGATAGATCTGGCTTCCTATAGCATCAGCAATCAAGGCAACCTCAGTTGAAAGGCCCACCCCTATGATGGATTTTTGATGCAGATCCTTTGACGGAATATCAAAGGCCTATGTGTGCCCAATCAACATTCTTTCCTCAAAGATATGACACTAAAAGAAGACATTGATATGCTTCTTCTTCAAGAGTATGTACTAGCTAATTCTACAAAAAGACTTCAATTCAATGTAGTTTGGAGAGCCAAACTGTTTTCAGCCCAGCAACCAAAACCTTCCTTCACTAGAGCCCATCAAGGTATAATCTCATCTTTGAGCACAATTTTTCTTTTGGAGAATATGTTGTTTTTCACTCCTATGAATAGAATAGTGAGATTCATGTTCTAAATATTTATATTCCCAACTGGTAACAACTGTATACCAATGCTGGAAATGGTGACATCTTGAGTTACCAATATCAATACTTCAAATATAACATCAACGGGCAACTTCAATACAATCAGAAATCCATAGGAAAAAAAAAGGGGGTGTAGGATTCAGTTCTAGACCAGCAATGGCTTTGGATAAAATTGAGGGTAGCATAAACCTAATGGAACAAATCTCAGTAAAGATTGCTTTACCTGGATGAATAGACAAAAAGGAGAAGCTATGTAGCAGAAGAGCTAGAGAAAATCTTTTTCCAGAAAATTGGAATGTCCCATGCAAGAGGATTGACGCAAGAATTGGTGAAAGAACCCTGTCTAAAATTGGCTTATTGTGTCAAACATTTCCCTCGAAAACCTCCAAAAAAGCTACCACAGTTGAAGTTCGAATCCACTTTGCTTTCACATCCATTTTTACACCACAAGATTGAGTGGTGGAAAAATGCTCTGTATTGTACAGGATTTCAGACATACAAATTTGTTGAACTGAAATACATCAAACGATGGCAAAAATCGGAGATGGCAGCCTTTACTTACCAAAGTGATGGCATTAAAACCAGATTAGCAGCAATTCAAATCCAAATTCGTGATCAAGGGTATATGAGTATATTGCCAGTTTAGAGGCATAGGAACAGAAAGTAATCCATATGCTACCAGAACTACAAACGTTAGAAGAAATGCATTGGCAGCAAAGATCCAGAGACAAATGGATTAAGTTAGGGTACTCCAAAACCAAATTTTTTTATCCTACAACTAAAAACGGAAAACAGATGAATGATGGAACTACCATCCAGTCTTTCCAACTTTCATCAGTGCATGCTCTTTAAGAGTTCTTGCTCCACCCACATGGCTATCTGTATTTGTATCTTTACTCCTATGGGTTTACACCTCGTTTATTTTCAGTACTCTTGCTCTTTTTATTCATTGGTCTTTGAATCTAGGGTCTTTTTGCCCTAGTACTGTCTATTGTAATTGAATGTATTCTCAAGTCCCACAGACCTACTTTTGATCATGCATGGACCATTATAATATAATTCTTTCTTTTCTCTCTCTTTCTGTGATTTAAACCTCATTTATTTTCAGTGCTCCTGTTCTTTTTATTCATTAGTCTTTGAATCTAGGGTCTTTTTTTCCCTTGTAGTGTCTATTGTAATTGAATGTATTCTCAAGTCACATGGACCTACTTTTGATCATGTGTGGACCATTAATATAATTCTCTCTTTTCTTACTTTCTTTCTGTGAGCATTATCAAATCCTCCATTGGCTCTTTCGTAGTGATATATGATGTCATTTGTTCTCCCATCTCAAACCTTACTATAGACATGCACCATTGCTAGTCTCCCATCCTACGCTCCTATGTTCATCTTCATGATCTCCAAGTTCAATTGACCTAGGTGCCCTATCATAGGGGTATTTGTACTAGTTTTCCTGAACTGGAAGAGTCCCTTGTTCAGGCCAGCCAGGGGCAAGCACAGTCTTTGGGAATCACCCCTTGACTCCAGGTTCAGGCCTGATAGCACGACCACCAGTGGGACTTGGTCTCTAAAGCTCCTCCCCACGAAAGATACTGAGCATCATAAAGCATCTAGTGATACCAACCCCGCCAATTAAGGTTAGAATCTCTAGGGAATACTCCTAATGAAAGTCATTCTCCACTCAGCCATATGGAGGCCTCACGGCAGGCTCCCCTATTCTTGAGAATGGGGCTAAGTGGAGGAGAAACTCTTCCAGCAGTGCGCCTGACAAGAAGGTTTTTCCCTACACGACTATACTCGTATTTAATTCTCATGGTTCAGGGTTTGACAAGTTCAGGTTTACCCCCTCTATTTATGTGCACATTTCTTTAGTGCCCATTGTTTAGTTACTTTCCATAACTTAAGGCCTTTTTACACTAGTATTTTTCCATTGTAATAGAATGTGCTTTTTGTCATCCTAATGGTGGATCGTGGAGTCTGATCCAAAACATTGATCAAAAATCTGCCACACATTTTTCCCCAAAGCTTGTTTCTTAAGGTGCTTTTGAATCGCATTGACCTATATTTGGTCATATATGGGCATTAATCTTGATAGGTCATGTATTAAATTTAATCTTCATCGACAATTCCTTCACCTTCTTTATGGTTTCTTCAATAGTTTAGGATTCTCGGACCTTGAAATCACAATGAATGCTATCCCTTAGCCCACTAATATATAGTTTCAGCATTGGAGTATTAGTCATGTTGCTAGTCCTTATTGACAACCTTTGGTACTACTTGATGTACTTTGTTACTGATCATGACCTTTGAAGTTTTGGAGCTGCCAAAGTAATCACTACTCCAAGAATAACCATAATGTGACTAGCCCCTTGTGGTTCCTAGATATTTAGCCATTGGAACCATTTGCATACCCCGAGTTCCAAGTATAAGTAAGTGAGCTTCATTTGATGTCCATGGCAGTCTATTGGTGTTGAGAGTATTGCTATGTTGACTCATGACACTAATCAGTTCTATCAAACAATTGGGGCCCAATCTATGGAAGATTGTGCCAAGGAAGTAGGTGGTGTTGAAATTATTTTAGTTGGGATTGACAATTTGCCCTCCAAAAGATGCATCAAATAAAATACCAAAGTTGTAATTTAAATGTTGCCCTCCAAAAGATGGATTGGTTCCTTCTCCAAAGTAGTTGGCATCAGAATGTTTTGAGCCTCTAAATGATGGATATGTTCCACTTCCAAAGTTGCAATTAAGATTTTTTTCATCTTCCAAAAGATGGATTGGTGCCAGCAATATTGTGATTGAAATGTTGTCCTCTTTCTAAAGAGAATTTGGTCCCATGGCTGAAGTTATTGTTGTTGAAGTTTTGTGCTCCTCTCAATGATGGGTTGGTATTGCTTCCAAAGTTGAAGGTGAAACTTTGACCTCCAAACATTATATTGGAAATTTGGAACTAATAGACAAAGCACCAAAAACTCGAAAAAGATGCATCATGCGATTGAAATTTGTTTGTATGTCTACCAATTTTTCTATGTTAATTACATCATTAGTCAACCACGCTTCTAGCATTTGTAGGCATATTTTTTGAATGTGTGATTGACATCTTTGGGCAGCTTTGGCTCCTAAGAAGTATCTTCAAACATGGCATTATTCTCCAAATTTAGTTGTAAATCTTTGAATTCTCCGGGATCTCCTTGAGTTGGTTTTTACTCCCACCTTGTTTCCTCTTATGGTGGAGATCAATAAGTCTCAACCTTTATTGACTTATTATCTTGTTCCAAATGTGGTGGAAGGCTTGAGCTTTCAGGATTTGTGTTTCTACTGGATCTACTTGAGCCTTATTTGCTGAATTCTTGACTGGAAAAGTTTTGTAATTCTCCTCTCATGAATCAAAAGATTCTGAGGTTTGGGGTCATCTTGCGGGTGCAGAAGGAATATGGACGATTGTGATCAGATCGACAAGAGGTTATAATGAAAGAGGACTGTTCTAAAAGTAGGTGGTAGGGGATTGTGGTGGAGTCAACTACTACCCTTTACGGTTTCCACCATCTCCTCAAGATGAATCTAATGGCAGGTATCTTCAACAAACTTAGTTTTTGCATTTGGGACTTGTTTTCCTAGAGTAGTTTAGTGCACTTGGAATATTCATATTCTTCATGGTTTGAAACAACTTTTTAGTTTTGTTAATGACATGTCAAAAAAATAGATATCCCCATTACGGATTTCAAAAGTTTGAGAGAAAAATATTGAAAGACATTGTAGGACAAAACAGATTTAGAAACAATTATCCAAAAACATTTTCTGTTGAGCTTTTCCCTTGCTCCTTTCCTTCGCCTTCAAATTTGTTTCCCAAGTCACCATTATGATACCTTTTGTATAGATATTCTTATATTGTACAAGTGATATAACCGAGTTCCAATAATATAGCAGTAGCAATCCACACAATGATAGCAAACTGTAGCAGGATAGAGCATACCCAAAAACAATTAATGAAGGCAAACTGCCAAAATATCGAAATAAGAAAATAGAGCCAATTTGAGGGGGCAATTTTATACAACAAATAATTCGTTTCCATGGTGCAAATCTCATGGCATCCGTCAATGGTAGTATATCCAAAATTCAATGCTGTAATCTTCCCTCATCATTATTTCCCATACCCATATCCCTAATTTCTCTCCTCCTCCCTTTCACATACAGTTCTCACACGCCACAATTTTTACCACAATATCGTTATTTTGTGACTTGCAATAATTACAACACCCCTCTTCTTCACCCTAAATGGTTGTTGACATGGTACATTGTCCTATTTGAATTTTCTGTAGACATCCTCTATCCTTCCCTTTCTTCATCATTTCCTATCAATTTGCATTGTCTTTGTAATGTCCCCAAATGGACATACTTTGCCCTAGATGGATTTTAGGCAAACCCCAACACCCAAATGCAATTTTATAAAATATTTACCCAAAACTAACCACTGCAAATCTGATTTATATTCTGAAAATGGCGACCAGGGCAGATTGGAAAAACACTTGAAATCAGCAATGACAATTATATCTTTCCATCTAAAACTGATTTACTGATTTTAGACAGCCCATACATAGATTAAAATTCATATTTTCAGGGGAATAATAGGCTGCAATAACTCAGAAAAATCTGCACTTAAAAATGACTGAAAATAACACTTTTTCCCATCCAAAAATTCTGAAAATGGAGTGATTCAGTTTCTAAAAACCAGCTTTATTATTGGCTTCCAAAATCAGATCTGTAACAACATGCAAACATACCAGATCTGCCTAGAGATAGGTTGCTCCACATAAAAAGAAAGAAGAAATACACAGCTGCAATTTCCCTTCCAAACCCCTGCCAAAATCTGCAACTTATTGATCTTCAACTGCTGGAAAATAACTACAAATCTGTGCAAGCTCAATGGAATTCCTTGTGTAGAAATTCCTCACATGCTCTAAGAGGGTTTTCGTCCTTAGAATATTTTATACAAAAGCTCAAAGCTTCAGATTAAATTCAGAAATTATCAAATAGACATAGCATGCCCAAACCCAAGTCGACTTCTCCTTTTTAAAGGAAGAAGTGACCCATAGTGACCTTCTACACAGCCAAGCATCATTCTCCTTCATTAAATATTTTCTTTCCTCCATCTCTCTTCTCTAGACCAAGTCGCATTTTTCCCTTGGGAGACATAAAAATATAATGACTCTTTTAATCTTTACAAAAGTCCCCTCTACTTAGTAAGCCAAGTCGCATTTTCCCCCTAGGACCAATATAAAATGTAATTGCACATTTTTCTAACTTAGACTTGACATAATATTAAGTTATTTAAATTATTATAAGTGCTTACATATTTTCCCTTTGCTAAGGGCACTTTATAATAATTAAAAATAACTTAAGTCACCCTTATGTTCCTTGTTTGGCCATCAAGTAGACAAAATAGGCCAAGGGTCTTCGATTGGGAAGGGGATATTACAGTCCTCCTTCCCAAAATTGCTTGCCCTCAAGCAATTCCAAATTTGTTTTGTCCAAGTGCCATGCACAATAGACAAAACATGTTGAAGTGATCTACCGCTTAGCCCCCTGTGCTGTCAAGTGAGCTAAAACTTGCCACCATATTTCATCAACAAGTTACTCATATATACATGGCTGAACACAAGGCATTTCATCATCTAGATCATCACTTTTTTCAACAAAAATCTGAAAATGTTGCATATATGAAATTATCTTGCTTGTATCATACCTTATGATGTCACCTGGTTCACAAAGAGCTGAAATTCTTCACCAATCAGCTTGTCATGAGCTACTTTGGTTTGGAAATTGCAGTAGCTGCAATTCCACACAAGTGTCCATGTGAAGCTCCTCCTTATGTGCAAATTGCTCTATAAAGTCTTCTTTTGTGGGTGTAGACTCCCTTGCATGATTTGCCCACATCTTTTCCTTGTACTCTTGTAGATGTTTTTCTTGAGCAGCTATCACTCTAGCCGCCTTAGCTCTTCTATTCCATGTCTCACACTTTCTTAGAGTTTCTATTACATCCTCATTGGTTGCATATATGAATTTTTTTCCTACACTGGAATAGTTTCTCTAAGAAGCAAAGTTTCACTAAGGCAATTATTTTGCTCAATGCAATAAATACCTCTTGACACTACTTCTTCACTTGGCACGGGTGAATACTCTATGGGCTTATTTCTCTCCAAGTGTAGATTTGAATTGGTAGACTCCGTGATTTTGTTTCCTTGCTCAACTTGCACATCAAATCTTTCTAGAAACCTTTGTGAGAAATTTGCAAGTGAAGAAACGGATTCAATCCCTTGGGTCTTCAACAATTGATGCCACCATTTATGTGTTACTCCATCCATGTATCTAGAGATGAGCTCGAGGGCATCATCTTGACACATAGGATTATAACACAAGAATGTCTTAAATTCTTTTAACCAAGATCTCGCAGAGATTTCCTCGGTTCCATCAAAGAAAGGGACTTGGGTCCACTTCATCTTTCCCTTCAACTGCATTCAAATCTGATTTTTCTTTTCTTTCCTCACAGGTTGGGAGGATTTCAAGCTCTGATACCATTGTAATGTCCCCAAATGGACACGTTTTTCCCTAAATGGATATTAGGAAAACCCCAACACCCAAATGCAATTTCATTAAATATTTACCCAAAACTAACCACTACAGATCTGATTTATATTCTGAAAATGGCAACTAGGGCAGATTGGAAAAACACTTGAAATCAGCAATGGCAATTATATCTTTCCATCTAAAACTGATTTTAGATAGCCCATACATAGATTAAAATTCAGATTTTCAGGGGAATAATAAGCTGCAATAACTCAGAAAAATCTGCACTTAAAAATGACTGAAAATAACACTTTTTCCCATCCAAAAATTCTAATAATGGGGTGATTCAGTTTCTAAAAACCAGCTTTATTATTGGCTTCCAAAATCAGATCTATAACAACATGCAAACATACCAGATTTGCTTAGAGATAGGTCGCTCCACATAAGAAAGAAAGAATAAATACACAACTGCAATTTCCCTTCCAAACCCCTACCAAAATCTACAATTTATTTATCTTCAACTGCTGGAAAATAATTACAAATCTGTGCAAGCTCAATGGAATTCCTTGTGTAGAAATTCCTCACATGCTCTAAGAGGGTTTTCATCCTTAGAATATTTTATGCAAAAGCTCCAAGCTTCGATAAAATTCAGAAATTCTCAAATAGACATAGCATGCCCAAACCCAAGTCGACTTCTCCTTTTAAAGGAAGAAGTGACCCATAGTGACCTTCTACACACCCAATCACCATTCTCCATTAAATATTTTCTTTCCTCCACCTCTCTTCTCTAGACCAAGTCGCATTTTTTCCTTGGGAAGACATAAAAATATCATGACTCTTAATCTTTACAAAAGCGCCCTCTACTTAGTAAGCCAAGTCGCATTTTCCCCCTAGGACCAATATAAAATGTAATTGCACCTTTTTCTAACTTAGACTTGACATAATATTAAGTTATTTAAATTATTATAAGTGCTTACATATTTTCCCTTTGCTACGGGCACTTTTCCCTTTGCTACGAGCACTTTATAATAATTAAAAATAACTTAAGTCACCCTTATGTTCCCCCTTTGGCCGTCGGGTAGACAAAATAGGCCAAGGGTCTTCGATTGGGAAGGGGATATTACGCCTTACTATGCATGACCTCTAACCTTTTTTTTTGAGACTTTGTAATCATTTGTTACCATTTAAGTCTGCCACACAAGTTTATGGATACCAATGACAAGATCGGTTGTGTACCCCTAGTTGATGAAACCTAACTATATGCATTGGATGGTTCTCAGAAACGTGCAAAATGAAAAAATATGTTATAGCTATTGTGTCGATTACCCTAGTTAGTTTTCACATATTCCCAATTCATACCCAAACAAGCCTTGAGATCCTTAACCAAAACAAATCCTCCATCAATAAATTTGATTATTTTGACCGAGTAGAAGCCTATACTTGACATTTATACTAATACCCATATTTGCCATCAACTATTATTGCCTTTCCATGTTAGCCAATAGGATAGTTCCTATCCCAACCATTAGATTTGTAGAGGTTGCCTTCTTAAATTAGATTAGGAGTTAAGTGTACGAGATAGCCTTTCCTTCGTATCTTTAGCATAGGTCACCTAGTAGATTGCCCCACCACTTAAAAGTTAGGATAGATCGCACTTTTTTCAAGAGTAGGTTGCCTTTCAAATAAGGTTAAATTACTTTAGGATATTTGTCGGTTTAGTCGGTAGTTTAGTATCCTTTAAGAGACCTTCAATCTATACTAGTTTTCCTTCTTGTACCCCAAATCCAAAATCACCCTTCTTCTACCGTCCTTTTCTCCTTTAATCACCTTCCTCTTTCACAAATCCAACACATTTCATAATTGCACAAGATAGGCGGAATTCTATATTGACAACACATCATATATCACACTTGAACTCCCGCATAACTTTGTACATCTTTTCTAGAAAATGGCTTGATGTTTTCACATCACGAACAAGTTCAATTCAACTTCCAATTTTATATTAGCATTAGATTCTTCATAAACTAGATCTATTTTGGTTGATACTAACATGATTGTTGAACAATCTCTCCTAGGTGGTTACTTCTTCTAAAACTGTTCCTAACCATTTTATTATTTGCTTTGCTAGTTGTTTAAATCTTGTGTATTATCTAACACATCTTGGACTGGTGATGTCTAAGCGGTTGTTGTCTCATAGTGAACCTCTTTCATCACCACTTCCACATTGACTAGTTAGTACATCCTTACAAAAGATATCTAACACGGAAGATGATTTGGGATCCTCGGTAGGAAGCCGTAGAAGGTGGCTTTGAGTGAAGCAACTTCATTTAGTGATAATATGTTTTTTATTCAATTCTTAGCAAGATTGTTTCAAGATGCAGTGCAGTGCAGTTCGATATGCTGAAACGGAAATTTTTAAAAACCTCGGGTATGGTACACTTTTGGGTACGTTTTATATATATAAAGAAGCATTTGCATACTTATTGAAATTTAATACTCATACAACTTAAAATCATTCATAGAACATGAAAACAAATTTCCAATACTTTGAGAATTGAGACTTGAGTTTGTATTGATTCATAATGTTCAAAACATAATAGTTAATAACATAGACTGTATTATAGATTTGATAATTCATTATTAATGCCTTAAGCTTGAGTTAGACGGCTCATTGGACATTAAAAAAACATTTAAAGTTTGTCGCTTGTAATATGTAACTAGCTTAGAAACCATAAGAAATTGTCCTCAATTCTTCTGAAATTGTGTTGTTATGTGTTCTCTATGCATTCTATACATTTATTTTCATCCTCCATAATTAGTCTAGTAGGGGGAGCTATGAAAGAATTTTGAGCATTTTATACATTCTCGAATCGAGATTGAGGTAGCTTATAGAAAGCTTTAAAGTTTGTCCATTCCATCCACTTCCCAAATCCGTACAAGTCATGACATATTTTAATTCCTTGCTCAAACCAAAGGAGGGCGAACAACCTCTTGTCAAGGCAAGGATCTTGTCATTATATTTCTGATTCGATGAAATCGATTTGTAGGCTTGGCACCTAATGTCAAATGAAGAGAAGATAGGCTGCCCAACCACCAAGTGCTTCACTTGTTCCCATGCCTTCCAAATTGATTAAGAATAACGGACCCATGAGGAGCAACAAGAAAGCCCCCAAATAGTAAGTCAACCAAATGAAGTCCTTTGCATCTCTCTCGACCCTTTGGAGCCTATTGGCAATATTGATCCTCACACGAACTTTCCAATGTTCAATTCCAATCAAAGCCCTCATGTTTTATTTTATTTTTGCACTTACAAAAATAATAAAGCGTGGGTACTCTGTTTTACTTTTATTTATTTATTTGCACTTAAAAACAGAAAAATTGTGGGTTCTCTCGTGGTTACGTACCCACCAGCCACAGGTACTTCCTGGTAAGGATTTCCGTGCACGGGACGTGCCCGGGGCATGTGGGTATGTACCCACAACATACCCGAGATGTACCCATACCCGTGCACGATACTCCGATACGTGCACTCCGGCCTAGTACAAGAGGGTCTCGGGCATTTCCGTGCGATATTGGTTCTTAGCTTTAGTTGAACTTCATTTCAATTTGAATCTTCTTTAACATCACTCGAGTCATACATAGTTGCATTGTACAATTATAGCATTGAATTGTTTCACTTTGCTTTCCATCACTTTAATGTACATTGACGTATTAGCATCTCTCACATGTGCATGTAGATATTCTCTTGCTAATCGATCACAAATAACTTTGGTGTAATATCCCCTTCCCATTCGAAGACCTTTGGCCCATTTTGTCAACCCAACGGCGAAGGAAAAAGATAAGTGTGACTTAAGTCACAATAAATTATTATAAAGTGCTATAAAAAATAAAATAAAATTATTAAAGCACTTATATTAATTTATTTGGCTTAATAGAAATAAATTATAATCCCTATGGTAAATATGATTTGCCTTGAGGGGCAAATATCATTGTAAAGGGATTTATTATATTTTATTCTTCCTAGAAAGGATAATGGCGACTTGGGCCAAAGGGGAATAATGAAGTTTAGGAAGGATAAAAATATAATTAATTAATGTATTTCCCCTAGAAAAATGCGACTTGCATTAGGAGGGAAAAAGTTGTTGGGAAAAACATTTAATATGGGAAAATATTAAATGCTTGCATAGGGAAAATCCTTGTGAGCTAATTGGATATTGTAAAGGTTGTTTTGGGTCTCTTCTTCCTTTATAAGGAGAAGTCGACTTAAGGGAAAGACATTCTATCTGATAATCATTATTCCAATTTTTGATTTGTGTCTCAATCCTTGTGCTTTTGCATAAATATACTAAGGACGAAAACCCTTAGTTTATCACTCTAGAGGACAAAAACCCTCTAAGAGCCCTCTTGTGGACGAAAACCCCCAAGAGTTTGAGAGGAATTTCTACTCAAGGAATTCTACTGGGCTTTCACCGATTTCTTTTGTAATTCCATCAGTGCTTTGATGAAAATTTTGTACCAAGGGTATGAAGAATAATTTGCAGCAGCAGTTATTATATTTTCCTTGGGTGGAGCGACCCATCCTTTAGCTATTTAGAGCTGTTGTGGAATTGTTTCAGGTCTGAAAATTATTGCTATCCATTGTATTAATTTTTGGTGATCAAAAGAGAGTATTTTCAGAATTTTTAGGAAGATTCTACAGTGTTTTTCCAGTCAGATTGTATGCAGATTTCAGATCTGTTTTCCAGTGGTTTTGCTTCTTAAAAATCTGAATTTTCTTCCTATTTTGGCTGCTAAAAATATTGTCATTAATTTAGAGAAGGTTCAGAATTATTTGGGTATTTGTTGCATGAGTTTTCCCTTCATACCCTAGTCGCCATTATTGAAGGATAATTGCAGCAGTCAATAGATATCATTTTGCAGAATCTTTATATGTATTAGGGTTGGAGTTGGTCTCATAAGTGCTACAAAAATTATTGGAGTGAGAAATAATAATTTATGGGCTGTTTGGTGTGAGCATGTATACATACCCAAGTCGCATTTTTGCAGATTTATTTCAGTTTTGCAGAGTTTCATTTGATCTGGGTTTGGGATTTGCTAAAAATCTAAGTAGAAGTCAAAATATCCATTTGGAGATAAAAGTTGGGCTCTAATCTGTTTGACATTCTAAATTTTAAGACTAACCCAAGTGTTGCATCAGATAGTTGTTCTCTAGTAGGATACTTTGGTGCATATAAGTCATTTTGTGGCAAAGCATTAAAAGAGAATTGTTAAAGTTAAAACATGAAACTTCTAAAACATCAAAAACATTGCTTCGGTGCATACCAGCCCTTCCTTTTCATTTCTACATTTCAATTTTGCATTTCATTGCAGTAAAACTTGAAGCAACCTTCCTCTTCTTTCTAGAGTTATATCCCAACTCAAGCTAGAAAGGATCACTTGCTAACTTTGACATCATCTCACTCCCAGATTGAAGGCTATATTGATGGTCATTGAACCCAAGTTAGCATGGCTAGTACAACTCTTCTAGATCATAGTGATCTGGATCTACCAAAAGATATCTGGAGGGCAGCACTCTAAGTTGCTAGAACTCATATGTCTTATATATGAAAGAAAATGCTAAACAAGAACTCAGAAACAGAAATAATATTCAGAAATGACACACAGGAAATATATAGCATTGTAACCTAGGTAGCCGGTACGGGGGTACGGTGCGGGTACGGGTACGGGATCCGGTATGCTGATACGGCAATTTTTTTGGGGGCCCGGGTACGGCAGTACAATATACATATAAAATATTAAAAATATAGCCAAATAAGCAAAAATTCAGCCTTATACATGAATAGAGTAAACAAATTATTAATTAAGTGAAATAGCCAAATAACGTATTAATAATTCAATGCATTTTGTCATGATATTCATTGATTGAACTTCGAACAAGTACATTGTTCAAACTCCAAATGTTACAATGTCCAATTATTAACATAAATAATAACAAATCACATAACTGGACTGGAATTCCGGCTATTACCAGCTCCCTTCAAATCTGGCAGTTCAGATTCCTTTTGGGTTTCTCTTATTATTCCTGCATTAGTCTTACTTACTAGTGGAGAAGCTGCCACCGTGTTTTTGATCCTACATTACCCAAACGCATCTCAACTGTTGCAGTTTCAGCCATTGTTTTAGGTACTTCTGTGAAGTTTTACCACAGTTGAATCATTTACGTAATCCCATCTATTGACCTTTATTGACCCCCAAAAAATAGTTTTTTTTTTTTTTTCACAAAAAGTTTTTTTAAATTAAAAATTGTTGTTTTTGTTGGTGGAGTGCATACTGGTATAGTCGGGGTACATCCAACAGTACCGGGCGTCTAGGTACTTCCTAAGAAGTACCCGGACATACCAGTGTTGTTGGATGTACCTTGAGTGTACCCCCTGCGTACACGTATCAGGTATGTACCGTACCCATACCCATGCCCTACGGGGTATGTGCGCTACCTAGATTGTAACAATAACCTACTTAATTTGTATGCGTTATGTACATGTCATTCTTGAAAGAGATGAATGGCTATCTATCTTCCTCTATCTTCATTTACATCTTTCTTTCTAATTGTAGATATAGATGACACTTCATCTTACGCTTATGGTTGAGTTACATCCAAGTATAATGATCAAATTCAATGATGCAAGATGCATGTTATTAGGTTCACTCTTGACATAGCACACCGTGGCCAAGCTTCACATATTCTCTTGTGCCCGATCGAATTGTTGGTATAGTATCTAATGGAGTCTTGAGTAGGGCCTAGCTGGATAGAATATCTATTGTGGTGGCAATTGTAGACCACAAGAGGTGGTTTTTTGTTACCGCAAACCATGTAGTTGATTTGAGCATTGCTTAAGACCATTAGATTGGGTTTGGCAATATTGCAAACCATGATAGTGGAGCGGGTGTCACTAGAGACCATGAGATTGGGTCCAATGACCAATGATAGTTTTGGAGCTACCACTTGTATCACGTTGTCGAAGGTGATTTCATTTACATAGTCTAGGACTATTGCTAGAGTGGGATTCAAGAAAGTTCTTTGTCTTTGACAGCAACTTCTTGAGGGTGCAATGATTGAATGGTTCCACTCTATATACTTGATAGAC
Organism: Taxus wallichiana var. yunnanensis; assembly: GCA_018340775.1. Taxonomy (NCBI): domain Eukaryota; kingdom Viridiplantae; phylum Streptophyta; class Pinopsida; order Cupressales; family Taxaceae; genus Taxus; species Taxus wallichiana. Next base: position 761,605,689 of record CM031234.1, read on the forward strand.
TACGTAGTGACTAGTCTTTACGATGTTGGTCTATTAGACCACAAGAGGCGGGTTTCCGTTACCACAAACCATGTAGTTGATTTACACATTGTTCAAGACCATGATATTGGGTTTAAAAGTATTTCAAACCATGATATTGGTGCAGGTATCACTACAAACCATGAGATTGGGTCCAACGACCAGTAATAGTTTTGGAAATACCATTTGTATCACGTTGTGGGAGGGTGATTCCACTACATAGTCTAGGAGGAGTATTGCTAATGTGGGATTCAATAAAGTTCTTTTTCCCTTTAACAGTAACTTCATGAGAGTGCAATGATTGAATGATTCCACTCTATATACTTGAGAGACCACATAGTGATTAGTCTTTACGATGTTGGTCTATCTACCATATCTACCCATATATTTGGGGAGGGGGCGCTCCATGTTGTGGTAGTCTAGGGAGGCTACACTCACTACTCGATTGATGTCTCGATCCCCCATAATGTCGGGCCCTTATAAATATATGGGTTGCGGACATGACTGCCAGAGTGACAACTACCATTTCAAAGTAGGCCACAAGCTGCCCGTTTTGTCCGATGACCAATGATAGTTTTGGAGCTACCACTTGGATCACATTATGAGTGGGTGATTCCATTACATAGTCTAGAGCGAGCATTGTATGTGTGAAATTCACGAGTCTAGAAGGAGCATTACATGTGTGAGATTCAAGGGACTTTGTTTTACCTTTGATAGTAAATTCTACAGAGTGCATTGAGTGGGTGATTCCACTCTATAGACTTAAGAGACCGCCTACCTTTGACGATAACTTCTTGAGAGTGCAACGAGTGGGTGATTCCACTCTATAGACTTGAGAGACCACCTACCAATCAGTCTTTGCAGCATTGGTGCACTTGCACAGAGTCGGCCACAAGCAGCCCCTTTGTCCTTTAGGACTCTAACTTCAAATCCTTCCAATTGTCCAGCCTTTATTCTTACTTTGTTTGAGCCTACCTACCCTACTCTTAGTAATCACCCTTCTCGGAAGAAAAATCTTTTATGAATATTTATGCTTATACTATTATGCATTGCCACAAATTGGTTGATGTCAATAAGGTATTGATGTCTTTTGGAATGAGAGATTAAAATTCAAAAACATATTTCATTAGTGTTTATGTTAATAATAATAATGCTTCCGTAAAAATGTCATTACAACGTCAAAATGATGATGGTGTCTTCAATGATGATGTCATAATGAGGTCATGATGACACAATCATTAGTTCCCAAAGGTTATTCTTGGGTTTAATTTTGATGTTCCACCTATTGATTCTATATTTTTGTTTTCCTCTTAACATTCTTACTAGGGCAAGATTTTTTTTATTGTGTCTTCGACATCCACATATGAAGAAATAATATCGTCATATTTATGCACAATAAAACATAAAGTTCTCATCATTGCACAAATAGTCAGCATTTTGTACATAAGTATTGGGATTTCAGAATTTCTATATCACATTGACCAATTTTTAAGTGTGTTTTATGTTTCTATTCGGTAGGAATATCCTCATTATATGTATCTACTTGTTTTTTCTACTAAATATAAAGCTCATTAATAGAGCATGCTCTCAAACGTTGAGTTCAAACAGCATGACATTGTTGGGCTATAACAATTTTCTAATAGTGCCCACCTTTAATCATGTCATTCTTATGCTTATATTGCTTGGCTTGAGAAGCTACCTCTCCTAGATTTGTGAGAAAACAATTACAAGGGTGTTGATGTATGGTATGTGACAAACATCACTTAAAAACTACGGGAATATAGCATATAACCAATTGGATTGAAGCAACAACATTAGCTAACACGTGGTTTCCTAGTGTCGTTTTTGTAGTCTTGTTGCTTTAGTTGTTGGTTTTGCTTCTAAAAGCACCGTTGTGAGTATAGAAGTTCCAAGGGTGTGAATTGGAGGTATGTTACAAGTATTCACAAAATTAGGCAATATATTAATATCACTTACATATGTCTCAATTTTCATGTAATCTTGGAACATCAAGAATCACACTTAGATATGGGATCAAATGCACACTTTCTAAATGAAAGGACACAAAAAAATCGAGGTAAGAATTATTAAAACATAAGACTTATAATTTAGTATTAGGTTAATGTTAATTAATAAACAGTTGTAACCGTATCAACCATTTTGTAACCATCTCTCTCATAATAAAATGACAGACACACACACACATTGAACATGTGTGCATTCCGCTTTCTCTTCATTTCTTCCTTGTGCATGTTTTCTAACATTGTTATCGAGCCAATCCTACTCTAAGTGGCTCAAAGCCAAGAAAGCTCAAGATGTAAATGGAGAAGACAAAGAAGAATCCCCAAATCCCAAGTTTTAGGCGAGAATGAGTTTGTTTCAAAACAGAGTGTGAGTTTCGGGCACATCCTATCGCAAACACAAATATTATTGTCGACGTTGACAAGGGAACAATTGTCACTAAAAAATCGCGAAAAGGGCATCAAGGGTTTTAGACGAACCTAGAAAAATAATAAGACACTACCGCCATTTATCAATCCTTACCAATCGCATACACTTTCTAGATTTATTAGCCATTATCAATCCAAATCTCGGTCATTACCAGTCATGAAATTAGGAGAATACATAATGGATTTTAATAATACAAAATTAAGGGCAAAATACGAGTTTTAGATTGTGATAATAAGTCGCGTAAGGGAAAACAAGGAACAAGGACAGTCGTGAAATAAATAGTCACAAATCCTAGTTCAAAAGAACAAAAACACAAGACGAAAATTATAATCGTAAATCTCGGCTAGTGCACAAATTTCAAGTAAATAAACTCTCTTATTTCTCTAGAATAGACTTTATCAATAGACAAGTTTTTTTAACGAATCGAGTTTTCTTTACCAATAGACAAATATGTTGGCTTCACTTTCCACACTTGGAAGGTTAAAATCTAGATGCAATCAATGACCAAAACTTTGTGGGCTATAGTTAATGGAAAAGAAAACAACCCACCGATGTTGCCAAATTGTTAGAGTGGGAAAGCCACGATGATAAAGCAAAAGCTATAATCGGGCTTGCTTGTTCTGATTTTGAACTCCATCGTATACATTTAGACTCATCATCCAAAGAAATATGGGATAACTTGAATAGGTTGTTTAGCGAAAAAGCAATGAACACTAAATTTTCTTTAAAGCTTAAACTCTTTTGATTTAAGATGGTTGATGATGATGCTATGTCCAAATCACATGAATAATCTGAAATCTCTTCTTAGACAATTAACGAGAGGTTAAAGCTCCAAATCGATGACAAAGATTCTAGAGTCTTTTTTAAACAGCTTTTCCTTATTCGCTTAGCAACATAATTTTTACTCTCGCTTAGATACCTTCACAAAGCCTCGCAAGTTATGATTTCAGCCTCTTGGCTGAAGAAAGAGAATTGCGGATGATACAAATGGTAATTCTTCACATGAAAGTGCACTATACTATCACATGAGAAATAACCACGAAAAATCACATAAAGATACCAAGCAAGTTGAGTGTTCTTATTACAAGAAAGTAGGTCATACATCCTAGAATTTTCACATTCGAGTTAATGATTTTCTCAAAGGCAAACTCATAGAAAATCAGAGAGATGGTCTTTGTTGACAATCCACCACACGTTGAAGATTTTATTGATGAAAAAGATGAATATTTACTATAAGAAGTTAGTGTTTTGAAGATGTAAGAGATCCATGTAAGTAAAACTTGGCATGGATGGCTGTCCAGATAGTTCAGGAGTCTATGAATCTCGGAAATTCGCCCTTACGAGGGTCACAAGACAATCTGATGGAGCACTTTGTGGAAGTAGATCAACATTGAGGATTGTCAAACAATTCGAGAGATTTTATAATTTAGGAGTTTTAGGAGGTGGAATCCGGGAACACGGGAATTCAGCTTGATAACTACACCTTAATGAGGGTTAGGGAGGCAACTTAATGGATTTCTACCTAGTCCAATAATTGTTATTCAAAACAAAAGCTTTTGAAGATTGTAATTCTATCTTCTTCTATAGTGTAAGTCTTAAGAGGGGGTATTAAAATATAAGACTTATAATTTAGTATTAGGTTAATATTAGTTAAGTATTAACTAATAAACAGTTGTAACCATGTCAACCAATTTGTAACAATCTCTCTCATAATAAAATGACAGACACACAATGAACATGTATGCATGTCATTTTCTCTTCATTTCTTCCTTGTGCACGTTTTCTCATAGTAATTCATCATACTATTGTTAAGACAAATTCATTGAGTATTGAATTCAAGGCCATTGGATTACTAGCCAATACTACCATGGCAAGTTGTGATATGATGAACATCATTCGGTGATTATGTATGAATGCATATCTAGTGAGATGGATTGACGATTCTCGCGATCCATTTGGTGTCAATGAAAAGAGAACCTTATCATGCAAGGAAACCTCTCTTAACGGCCCAAATCCAATTCTTTTTTTTTACACGAGAAACAACTTCATGATCATCCCAAATACAACTTCCTTGAATTATTGTATTGGAATCGCCAAGAAAGTTTTATGCCAATGAAAATTTACCTAAAGAGTTCTTTACCAAGATGGATTGAACAACCTTGAAACAAGATCTTGCAAACCAGCGGTCCCATAAAAGCTCTTCAACCTGTCCTTAACTTAAAACAAAAGGGGCACTAACCATCACCGATTATTGTGCATATCCCACCGAAATTCCCAATAACCTTTCTATAAAAGCTCATTGTCAAAGCCATGAAACCTCCACGTATCCAAAAATGTTCCCCGAAACGCCATTCAACTATAGCACAAAATTTCTCTAGTTCCATCTTCAATGTGTCTTGGGATATCAAAAACCCCTTACACTAACCCCTTCATTAAGCTGCATTTCTTTACATTGATTAGAAACTTCTGTTTTTTCAAATGTCGCAAAAATTCCCTCAAATGCAATAGGTGTTCCTCCCTTGTCTTCTAAAACACCAAATGTCATCCAGATACACAATGACACAAGTTTCCAAGGAATGGCTTTAATGCCTTATTCATGAGTTGCATAAACATAGTTGGCACATTAGTCAACCCAAAGGGCATGACCAACCATTCATACAATCCTTCGTTACGAACAAAGTTTTCTATTCATATTCTTCCCTTATGTCAATATGACGATATCTGTTTTTTAAGTCTATTTTTGAGAAGTACTCACTCCACTCAAGCAATCCCGTACATCACCCATTTGTGGCAATGGGAACTTGTACTTGATAGTTATCTTATAAATGGCTTTAGCATTTGTACACATGTGCCATTCTCCTCCCTTGGTGCCAATAGTGCAAGCATTGTGTATGGGCTTAGGCTTTATCTTATCAACCCCTGATCCAACAAATTTTGCACTTGTTTCAACACCTCATTCTCTTGAGGGGTCGACCTATATACTTGTCTTATTGCAAACACGATCTAGGGATTAAGTTTATTTGATGACTAATACTCCTCTTGGGTGGCAACCCATCCGGAAAGTCTTCAAACCGCTTTGCAAACTTGCTCAAAAGCTTCGCACTTCAAAAGGAGCTCTTATTTGCATTTTATCCATTTTCTTGTGTTGCCTTAGGCATTAACATGTATCATGCCTTCTCTTCCATGCTTCACAAGAATTCCTTTCTAGTCACCATCAACTGTGCATGCAAATACCATTCCGCACCTCCTCTTCCTTGTCCTTCAAAGGAGTTAAATCGAGCTTCTTTCAATCCTTATCCAAGCGATAAGTATTTGTCTTCCCATCATGTATAGTTTTCCTATCATACTGTCATTTCCTTCCCAACAACACATGACAAACATCCATTGGCCGACATCGCATAACACTTCATCCTAGTATGCGCCTATCTGAAATTTCACTAGGCTTTGCCCATTCACCAAGATCTAATAGCCTTTTTGCAGCCACAACATTCCATATGTTTTGGGTGTGTAATTTTCTTCAAACCCAACTTTTCCACTATCTAGCAAGAAACCAAGTTCTCCACATTGTCACTATCCACAATGACCTTAGAGCACTTACCTCACAATTTACAAATTGTCGCAAAGAGTGTCTTTCTCTACGCTTGTTCTTTGTCTTCCGTCCTTCTCGCTTCAATCATTTTGCATCTAAGCAACACTCGTACACCTTATGTCCCGGTTGTGCATTTAAAACATGTTTCAGGGAATCCTCTCCCCCTTTCTTTGCTATCTTCCACGTCATCTAGATGTGTAAGATCCACTTCCTCATGCATATCCTCTCTTGCGCTTGTGCATCGTTACATAATGGTATTCTACCCTTTCCTCAATTCGCCTCTTCCAATATTGTTCCTCCTTTGCACGCATACCTGCCTTTTCCCAAGTAGTACTTTACAAATCAGAAAACTGCATTTAAGGTTATTTGAAACTCAATGTTTCAAGCCTAAGCTAGGCCCATCATCAAGAGGAAGATATCCATGACAAAAGAGATACCAATGAATGATATTAAATAGTGATTATTATAGTCCCGGACATGTCGGCTGTTACGAGGAGGACTATAGAGTTTAATATTATGCACATTCTTAATGAGGCAAATCACTAGTTTCCAACTACTACTAATGGTCCAACCATCAGCCCTATATATCTTGTATGGATTCTTTTCGATGTCCACAGACTTCCCAAATACTTATTTTCAAGTAATGATCTTCTTTGCGATTACCTTAAGCTTTATCCATGCAAATATGATGACCCGTTTTATGAGAATGCTCAGATAACCCGGAATTATGAAACCGATAGTGCTTGATGTCAACACAATGTTCTTTAATCCCAACTTGAACAAATCGTCATGTTTCACCAATATATAGTTTACCACAGCTGAAAAGGATAGTATAGATCCCTTTCTGACAATTGGGATTAGTTTTATCTATTTCCTTATCAAGTAGTACTTTGTTGTTTGTGCAAGAATTTCACCTCATCCGAAGTGTTAATCGATAAGCTTCATGTATCTTGTTTGGATCCGTGCCATACTCCGTTCTTCTTAGATACCAAATCTTAACCCATTCAAGTATCTTTAACCTTCTCCGGATCAACTTCACTATGGATAGAAGTTATAATAATTCTATAAAACTTCTACACATATTCCTTAACACTTTAACTCCTACCTTAGATTCTACAATCTTCTAAACAAATCCATTTGGTAGTCACCGCGTAAGAATTTAGCCTTCATCTTGACAACAATGTAGATTGAGCAAAGCGGGGCAAAAGCCTGATTATCTTTATTAAACTCAATCAACCAAATTACATATGAATGAGCTGCAATACTTATAGGTATTGTACAATTGAATACAAACAAGAAACTAAGTTGCACAGGTGCAACAATATTCCTGATTACATAAGCTTCCAATATTACATCCGGGAAGCACAACAATAATATTGTTAAAACAATATAACAACACCCGTAATGTTTGAATAAAAACAATAATATGGTTTATAATTAAATATAACCATATAAACAATAAATACATTAATTAATATGAAATGCATAATTAATATATAGGTGAATAATATTTAACCTAACATTCCCCCCCTTAATTGTGCATTGTCTCAAGGGATGAGGAGAGGAACTCTCTAAACAACTCGAACTTGTCACGTGCAAGTGACTTCGTGAAGATATTTGCTCGTTGTTCAGCTGTTGGACAAAATTGAAGTTGGATGTTGTGCTTTAACACATGCTCGCGTATGAAATGAACTCTGTACCTCAATGTGCTTTGTTCTTTCATGAAACACTGGATTGCAAACAAGTTTGAGAACACCTTCATTGTCAACATACATGGTGGTCGGTTTGTCCTGTGGTATTCCAAGTCCTTCTAGTATGCGACATAGCCAAATCGCTTCACAGACAGTTTCTCCTGCAGAACAATACTCGACTTTTGTGGAAGAACGAGAAACAAAGTGTTGTTTCTTGCTTCCCCATGATATTGGTCCAGATCCCATAAAAATACAAATCCTGAAGTGGATTTTCTGTCATCAATGTTGCCTGCATGATCTGAATTCGAATATCCTGACAAGAAGTTGTCATTCTTTTTGTATTCTAGGCCAAGATCCACTGATCCTTTGAGATATCTCAAGATGTGCCTTGTTTCTTTCCAATGACAAACTTTGGGTTCCTGCATGAACCTGGATAGATAGCTTACTTCGCAACGCTAGTATCCGATCTAGTGTAGGTCGGGTAAATGAGACTCCCATCAACTCGCCATAGAGAGTGGCACTTACCTCGGAAGATGGATCGAACGAGATAACTGCATTCTATTCTCCATAGGTGTAGCAATTGTTGTGCAATCCATCATCCTGAATTTCTCGAGCGTTGTCTTGGTATATTTCATCTGAGAAACAAAAATGTGATTCTCTTTCTGCCATACTTCCAATCCAAGACAATAATGCATCAGCCCAAGATCGGTCATGTCAAACGATCGATTAAGATCTTTCTTTGTTGCATCGATCATCCTCACTGAACTTCCAGTGATGACTAGATCGTCGACATAGACAATGACAATCACAATCTCCCCCTTGCTTTTGAGGTAAAGATTGGGATCGTATGGATTTCTAACAAATCCATGTTGTATGAGATGCTCATCAATCTTGATGTACCATGCCCGGGTGCTTGTTTGAGACCATACAGAGATTTCCTGAGTCTACATACCTTTGCTTCTTGACCAGGTACAACATATCCCTCAGGTTGAGTCATATAGACTTCTTGTAAATCTTCGTTCAGGAAGGCACTTTTTACGTCCATCTGATGGACTTTCCATCCAAACTGTGCAGCTAGAGCAAATATCATCTTGATCGTTTTGATCTTAGCTATGGGAGCAAATGTCTCCTCGTAGTCAATGCCTTCTTTTTGTGCATACCCCTTTGCTACAAGTCTTGCTTTATACTTGTCCACTGTCCCATCTGCTTTGTACTTTGTTTTAAATATCCATCTGCATCCAATGGGTTTCTTCCTTGGTGGAAGATCGACAAGTTGCCAAGTGTTATTTTTCATCACTGATTGATATTTAGAATCCATGGCATCTTTCCAAGCTTTTGACTGTAGGGCTTCCTGGACTATAAAGGGCTCATCAGATTCAATAACTCTACTCATCAAAGAAAAGTTAACTTCTTCTCTTGCTTTACTGCGAGTTCGTGGTCCAGGGGTGGATGTATCCGATGGAGCATCCATTCTTGCATCTCGTAATGTGCTAGTACACCACTTGGGCATACGCTGAACTGTTCTTGTGGGTCGTGGTTCTATCTGATCAACACCATCATCCCCATCTTCACTTTCATCATCTGTGGGAACATCAACTTCAATTTTTACAACTGGTGAAGAATCTACATCAGGTGAGTCTAGAGGAGAAGACTTTGTTTCCTTCTTCCCAAAAAAACACATGTCTTGCTGGTGTAGACTTTTCTAGTCTTTGGATCCATCAATCTGTACCCAAGAGTCTCTTCATTGTACCCAATGAAGATGAGTTTCTGTGACTTCATGTCCAATTTCTTTCTGTTCTTCTTGGGTATGTGCATACTTGCTTTGCACCTAAATACTCTAAGGTGTGCAATAGATGGTTTCCGCTTTGACCATGCTTCTTGTGGTGTTACTCCTTCAAGAGCAATTGTGGGCACTTTGTTCAACAAATACACTTGTTGTCTTTGTTGCTTCTGCCCAAAATGTCTTTACAAGTCCAGAGTCATCGATCATGCATCACACCATTTCCATGATAGTACGATTTCTTCTCTCAACAACACCATTTTGTTGCAGTGTGTGTAGAGGAGGCATTTGTCAACGAATCCCGTGAGTTTGTAGGTAGTCTTTGAACTCATCACTAGTGAATTCCCCCTCGATCTGAGCGGAGAGTTTTGATGTGACGACCAATTTCGTTTTCAACAGCTACTTTGAACTTTTTGAAGGTTTCAAAAGCTTCACTTTTCTTGTGAAGACAAAAAATCCACATTTTCCTTGAATAGTCGTCAACACATAAAGCATGAAGTACTGAAACCCAGAATGACTTGGTTGCATCGGACCGCAAAGATCGATATGAACCAAATCAAGCTGACCATGAGCTCAATATGTACTCTTTTGGAACGAAGCTCTGTGTTGTTTGCTTGTTAGGCAGTGAGGACACTTGTCTGTATCCTTCTGAAGAGATGGTAGCCCATGTACCATATTGCGTTGGCGAAGTGTCTCGAGATACTTGAAACTAACATGACCAAGTCTCGATGCCACAACTATGTTGAGGTAGAGTTCTTAGCCACAAGTGCTGATCATCTCTGTGGACAAAATCAAGCTGGAACATGCGTCCCACATTGGAGGCTTTTGCAACTATTTTCGAGCCTCGTGATTTATCTCGAATCAAACATGTTTTCTTGCCGGAATGAGTATCAAAATCAATTTTTAGGTTGTGATCTAGGAGTTAATTGACTGAAAGCATTCTTTGTCAACCCAAGGACATATAAGACATTTGATAGTCTGCAGTTGCGTGAACCAAGGGGTAGAGAAATGTTCCCAATCCCTGAACTATATATGAAGAATCATCACCCAACGAAACATGGTTTTTCGAAGGCGTGTCCCTCATTGAGGTAAACCAGTCTCTATGGCCGGTCATGTGTCGAGTGGCTCCCGAATCAACATACCAGACATCACTAGATGACGTGGATGGTTCACTTGATCGAGCAATGTACAAGAAGTCTTCATTATCTGAATGTTCTTCTTGCTCAAAGAATATTTCCTTGTTGATGGGGTCTTCTTTTCCAGTTCCCCTTTTTCTACCCTTGATTGTGGTTAGAATGTCCCTTGTAAGATTGTTGTTGTGGAGGTCTAGAGTTGCTTGATGAACCTTTCTTGTAAGTATTATACCAACAATCTTTTAAGTCATGTCCTCTTTTGCAGATTGGACATTGCTTCTTCTGTTGTTTGTCCCCATGATCGATTCTCAAGAAAGTGCATGCTCCTCTTCATCATCCTTATTGTGCATTGCTTCCTCTTGTTGTAGTAGGTTTACCAATTTGTCAAAACTAACTGTCGTATCTGACAAGTTTAGTGTTGTTACAAAAATACGGTATGAAGAAGGGAGTGCTCTCAAAACAATGGGAATGAGAGCATCATCTTTGACCGCTTCTCTAGGGCTAGAAGTGAAGCCCTCAATTTTGCAACTCTTCTTAAGAAAGCTTCGATTTTCTCATTTTGTTTGAACTTCAATGTGTGTAATTGACTCTACAAATTCAGAATGACATTCTTGTTTTTGGCCTCATACACCGTGCTCAACTTATCCCACGCTTCTTTGGCTGTTGTGGCATCACAAATGTGGGGTTGCACATCGTCGAACACTCCAAACAAGATGATGAGTTTGGCTTTCTAATCTGCTCTATCAAACTAGTCGTTGTTGTGTTGTATCAGTAGCTGATCTGGTCATAGTACCAGTCAAAATAGGCCAAACCTCTTCAAACTCAAGTTGTGTCTTGATTTGTCTTCCATGCAACATATTTGTTTCCTCTAAGTAGTGAATCCGGAAGAAAAAAATTTGGGGGCATTGGTGCCCATTTTGCAGAAAACACTAACAAGGTTTGGCTCTTATCACTCCAGGTATAAGGTCTCCTAATCTATATACCGTCAGTCCGATATACCGAACCTTTCTATATACGCACCCTTCTAATATATCTGGCGGTATGTGGAAGATGCTTGCTCTTTCTATATACCCGGTGGTACGTGAAAGAGGCGTTAACGTACGTGAAAGAATTCAATACATGGTACCAAGACAATACTGAAAGGGGTCTATGCGATTATTGACACCGACTCAAAGAAATATCCTCATACGCGTGCGTAACTTCGCTATATACTTGGATAATTTCTCAATCCGGATTTATGTCGTGCAATCATTCACAGACGGATGGGATGGCTCATAGTGTGTGCACTTTGTGACCTTATTACTCCCCGTCGATTTAAAGGGTCGATGCTCAGACGACGTTGTTGCAGCTATATTAGGTGTTAAGTGCAGTAGTAGTCGCGACGGCTTTACCTGTAAGCGCTTCCCAGAGGCACTGTATATACCGAATGCTGCGAATGAGATCTAGGATCTCGTGAGTGTTTCAGAACCAATTTTTTTACTTTTTTATTACAACTTTCGCGGTTTCTAGAAGTTACAATATTTGCGGTTGACTATGGCAACCTGCAAATTAGTACAATATATTGAAGCATGCAATTACATTCAAAAATTTAGAAAAAATTGAATGGCAGGCAATTTTTTTGTTTTGTGGGCCCTGGTGGCCTCTGGAGCCCAATACGACCCTTGATGCCAAAAATGTTAAAAAGTGGCCCAAAATGAAGTTTTGGATAGTCTTCCTTTTGCAAATGTTGCCCAAAATCAAAAAACAGGCTTAATGGGAGATTAAAAATCACTTAATTAGGGTTTTTCTCACTAAAAATTTTAGAGGGTCATTTAGCTATAACTATTTGTTTAGAGGTGGTTTTTCCACCAAATCGCCTCCAACTATGGCGGTTTCTCCAAATTTTCTGCCAAATTTCAAAATTCAAAAAACTTGTGTTGTTTTATGTGATTCGAACCATGCACTTCCCACTCCCAAATCACTTCCACTTATCCAACTCGGCACTATGTGCGCTTGGCATATGAAAATGAGCAAATTGTATTTTAAAAAAACGAATTTTAATCGACCTTTTTAAAAATGCAACTGGCCGAGTGGAGGCTTGCGTGGAGCTTGTGTGGCACGAGCTTAGAGGTGGGTTTGCGTGGCTGCGTGCGTGGTGGATTAGGGTTTTTGCGTGAAAACCGGATCTCCTTTACAAAGATTTGATTGATACGCCTTTGTTGTTTTATTCTCCACCGTTTTTTATTTGTTTTTATAGTTGAGAGTTTAATCCTCTCTTTTTGGATTGATAACCACCGCGCTTAAGTTGTTTTCTGTTTGTTTGTGCAGTCACGTGCGTGGAGAGAGGTAGGATCGTTGTTATGTTTTGTTTCTTCACCATTTTGATTGCTTTGATGCCTCGACCGCTTCTTTGTTGTAGGGGATGATGGGCCGCTTGTGGGAGAATAGTTTGCGGTGTCGTTATGTATTGATCTTCGCCGTTTTGTTGCTGCGTAAGACCGGTGCCGAGAGAGGCGGGGGCTTCGATGTGAGCGTGGAGGTTGAGCTTTTAAGCTCGTTTGCACAAGGGTTAGTCTCAACCCGCCCAATCCGATCCATGACCCACGATGACAAAGCAAAATGAAAAAAACTTCAAAACAGGGGTCGGTCTGCGTGTTGAATGAAAAACACTATTTGTTGTTTGCTCTCCCTTTTTAACAGATAGCTCAGCACAATGTTCCAGCTCGGTCGTAGGTGGTTCGGTGTTTGCAAAACAATGTAACTTAAATGTCAATACACATAGCAACTCGGTCCTCCAACTCTGGTACATGACCCTCAAAATGCAACAGAAATGACCTACTAAAATAACAGAGACCAAAGGAACCTCTAATATTAGAGGTAAAACCCCTGTTTGGGGAAAAATAAAAATAAAAATTTAAATTCTGAACAAATTTTGCACAGTGCAAGGTGCACCAAAAAAAAAATTGTGTTCTAAACACCTAGAACGAACAAGATGATGTGGGGAGGTCGGGATGGGGGGGGAGGTTGCAGGAGGCCGCACAAAGCTCTCAATTGTTGCAAACGCTTCTCCAATTTCCTCTCTCTGCGCTTTCTCTTTCCACACCTTCACAGGTCCAAATTCTCGCTCTGGTACCAAATGTAGATTGAGTAATAATATGGTTTATAATTAAATATAACCATATAAACAATAAATACATTAATTAATATGAAATGCATAATTAATATATAGGTGAATAACATTTAACCTAGCAAACCATTCTATCCAACTTCACTATTTTCTCCTTTCCTCTTCTTTCGTTGTGGACCTCCTTCCACCACAACGTCGCATGACCCCTTAACTTGATCTACACAATCTCCACCCATTGTGGTTCACTTATATCGTTAAACTCTAAGTACTAGTCCATATCTTGATCCATCTAACATTCGGGTTTCAACATTCCCGAGAAGCATTGTATATCAATCTTTGGACCACACCCCTTTTGGAGATAAAGCATGTAGGAGTCCGATTCTCCAACATCTATTTCTTCACATTCACCTTTTTCCTCCTTGTTTGTGCGTCGTTCTTCCTCTTCAAAGATCACTATGGTGTTTCTCTCGAGCAAAACCCCTTCAATGGTCTTCTACTACCACTTCCAGTCTTGTCCACACCGTCCTCAACTCATTCAACACTTCATCAAGTACTCCAACCACGGTGGCATTGACACCACCTCTCCCTCTTGCTTTCCTAGATAGCATTTTGACTCTCTTGGTCGGACAAATCCTATTGTTATAGGTTCTCCTCTTACAATCTTGCATAGGACACCCCTTCACAAGGGTTCTACTCTAGAGTTACAACCTCTACTCTAATACCATAAAATGGTGCAATAACAAACATGAGGTTCCCAATTAAGAAAAAAGCTAGTCCAACAACAAATGTAACACACAAAGATTAAAACGAACACCCACACTATTTTAATGGATCCAATGGGTTACATACACATTTTGCATTAGCTATAGGCTACGCATTTACTTGAATTGCGACAAAGAAGCTCTTTCCTCACTACATCAATGGACTCTCTCAAACATCCACTTCTTTATCTCTCTCTCTCTAGTCGCGCGGATTCCCAAAGTCTCTTCCTTGAATCCAAAAGAGCTTCCTTGGCATCTTCTAGACCGCCAAATTGCTTGCCCAACACATTCTCATATAGGGTTCTTGAGTTCTTTACATGTCAATTTTGATCAATGCAATCACTTGTAGGTCAAAGCATGTCTCATGCATCCATCTCCTAGAGTCATGGAGTCCCATTCGGTTCCAAGGTCTTTGTGTCAAATTCACCATCTCTAAAATTCAAATGGTCAAAGTTTGACTTCAAAGAAGATTCGTGCCTACGTGTGCTTGCCCCTCGCTTTTGCACAACTCTAATCTTTGTGCAACATTTGAAAGAGACCCATTGGTCCTTCGTAGAAGATGACTTCTTTGTCAATTTATACACTCCACTTATGTGTTAGTCAATGTTTTGTGCATGGTATTTGTGCCCTCACTTGTACACCACAAAGGCATTGATCCTTCATCATTTTTTCGGCCCTCCATGTCCTTTGACTTCTTGTCTGCAAGCTATACAAATCTCACACTTATGTGTTTTGAACCTTGTGCTTATGCACTTTAGGCCTTGATCAAAACAAAAAAACTCATCTTCCGCTTCCACATGTCCCTAAACCTCATTCTTGCGTAGGTGAGATTTTGTGCCCCATTAAATTGATTCAAGAACATTTATGCCATTACTTATGCACACATCGGGAGTTGGACATATTCAAAATGGTTGGCTTCTTTTTGGTTGAAGCAAGATTTCCTATTCTCCTAAGATGCTCCCGCATCACAATCATATTTGAGCCATGAGACCTTGGGACACATCCCCAAGTCTCGAAAACATTTGGAATGTCCCGAATGAAATGTTGAAGACCAAGGACACATCCTTGGTGTACAATGCAAGCATACATGTTTCGAAATGGAAAAACATTTTCATAGATTTTGGGATGTCATGGGATGGAAAATAAAATTCAAAAAGTAAAAAACAAAATATATTGCTTTCAAACCAAAATATAGATTACTAGATTGTTGTATAAGCAAAGAAATAATTTGCAAAAAGAGTGGAACTCTCAAATGATAAATGAAAATATAACAATTGTGTCTGATCCACAAGGACCTTGAGGGCAAGGGATGCGTCCCCAACTCCCTAAAACATTTGGGACATGCCGAATGAGGCCTTGGGGATAGTGGAGGCATCCCCAAAGTACACTACAAACATATTTGTAAATAACGAAATAAAATGGGAAAACAATCTTGCCTACCGCAACCCACTCATACTAAGAAAACAAACCAAGCAAAAGAAAATGAGAATAAATAATCAAATTGCACTTAATGCTTTAGGATAAGAAAAATTATAACAGAAGAATGAATTTTGAAAATAAGTCGCATTTTCTTGGCATGGATATAAACTTCAGAAATCCTTGGATATGTCACAGCTAGGATATAGCATTTTTACTAATACATCAAAAAGACATATATGCAAAACTAGCATAAAACACACAAGAAAATTCAAAATAAAACTTCTCAGCCAGCACAAAAGAGCGTAGTAAAGTGAGCAAGGAGACAAACTGATTAATCCCAAAAAGATTTGTTATTTTACAATACTGTGAAATATGTCAGTAGACATTTTGTCTCCGAAGCTAACACACTGCAGGACTGGTCTCATTAATACAATATGTAACCATACCTTTCTAGGATTTTGAAAGCTATGTGTAAAGTTTTCAGTCTTTGTATTCAAAGTTTATGAGCCAACAATTTGACTTCTCTTGATCTTATATTGCCTGCTGAAGTTATCAGGAATGTACACTCCTAAATATCATAGACTTAGAGCCAATCTCTATGGAAAATTGCACTTTCAAGGTTATCTTCTCAGTTATTGTGTTAAGACATTTAATGAGAAGCATTAGAAAGGTAAAGTGAGACTAGGAGGATATGTTAAGCATTATACCAGATATTCAGCCATTATTTCATATTATTGTTTGATAAAAATTAATATGCATCAATATTTGCTCCAAGAGAAGAATTAAAAAAACATATTAGTCGGCTACAATTTACCAGTCAAAAGCTTGAAAAGAGATAGACAACTAGCATTCATAGTTGTCTGTAACATAGGTCCTAAAATCCAGGATGCACATATGGTGATAAGGTTGAGGCCATTCTCCCTTGAAAAGTTCCAGGCACCCTGTTCGGAGACTGTTTTTGACAGGAAATACCAATTCTGAAGCAAGCAACATGCACAAATAATAAGAGCATTGGAGTTAGACAAGCTCAAGTTCCCAATCATTGCTACACTGGCATACATGTGCAGACTACATACTCGACTGAAGATATGTAAGTACACCAAGCTATGCATAGCTACAATTGAGGGATTACAAACCAAATGTGACATTCTTTGGTTCATAGAAATGTGAAGAACGTATCACAACAAAAACATAAGCATACGAGATGCAAGTAAATGAATTTAAGATTGAGATTGAAAGATAATTGTGTTTTTACCTGAGCTGCCTTACAGTACTCTGGATCTGACCAGCAGCTCTCATCTAGAAGTGTATCCATTGGCCGATTCGGGTTTAGAAAAATAGCAGCTACAGACGATGTCATAATTACACGCTTCACCTTAGCCACTGAACATGCCTTCAATACATTCAGAGTTCCATTTACAGCAGGATTAAGAACCTCGGCCTGAAACAGAAACAACCAAATTAATGCCCAAACAGTCAGAGAAGTTGAGAATAGTCATGTTTTTAAACATATAAAAATAATACAATTGCAGAATAAACATGATGTTTAAGATAACAGAAGCCATTTCTATTATTACTTGGTATTTTTGTATTGCAATAGTGGTTGTCTTTTGGGAAAAAGTAAAATAGCTTCATGAAACAGAGCTTGTGGTCTGAAATTGGCAATAGACACCCACTACCAGCTAAAGAAACACTAGATCTTCACTTGATCTTACTAGTGTTCAAGCTATGATATATCTATATATCCTCCTTGATTTCACTCAAGATAACTATATTGAGGCTTGAATTTTTTATTTTATTTTTTTATTAATTTATTTTGTTTATCTACCAATTTCTATTTAAGGAAATCATTTATTATTAGGGAAAAAATGAATTGCAATGGTGCAACAGAACCAAATAAAACTGATTAAACCGAACTGATTTTCTAAATAATCTTTTAAAGTTTTATGAGATTTTCTATGCCAGAACATCAGCGTATTAGATATAATTTCCTGCTATTATCAAGTGTGATGGCTCTTTTCTGGGAAAGGACAAAGGAGGAGAAATGCAGATGGGAAAAATTATGAGGCGGTTGGCTTATCATTTCTTTCGTGCTGTTATTTTCTTTCATGACAATAATTTTTATGCTATATTTAATTCTGTGTTTTTCTTAAAATTTAATCATTGGAGTTTCCTCATTCTTTGCATCCTACAGAAAACATCAAAGTAGAATGTACAACTTGCAGATTTTTTCCCAGAGCATGAAGCAACAGTTGGGAAAATTTTAGAGGCAAAGGACAGTTTTACCGATGATGTGCAGGTTTTGTTGGAAAAGGAACAACTAGAGCAAACAGAAAAGCACATTAACAACAGGCCATAATAATGGTATACCATTGACAACCACACATTGCAAGGAAGGTGGCTGTGAAATCCAGGATAGTGGCCCAGAAATTCTATATGAAGTTTTTTTCTTGAAGAGATTTCGTGAAGGAAGGGTGTGGTAACAGACCTTACATTATTGATTACCTGCCCAAGTACAAATCAATTTCATTACTTTTATTTCTTACATTGTTGAGGGCAGTCAATGTCATTTCTTAATACTTTTATTGATAGTAAGATGATTTGATATGTTATTTGAATTGATTGCATGCCCAAGTACAAAACAGAATTCCCTTAAGAGTATGTATTAGGGAGAGGGCCCAATAGTGGTACACCCTAACGTTGGGGGTAGCTGCAGCCACATAGATGCCACATCAGACCGCAAAATTAGTATCATTTGGGAGCTTATAATTTTTCTACACAAACATCTCCATTTTAGACATATGAGCCACTTCACATACCAAGTGGATGGCTTATACTCGAAAGTCATAGGCATCTTAAATAGATAGAAAATAAGGCTAGCCCAATGGTGGTGGCCAAGATCCCCACAACTTACCAAATTGTGTTCTCGTTTATTTGAACTGTATCGAGACAATAAATTATTAGGTGGGGTACATTATTGCTGCACCCAGTACCTTAATCAGCCATTGATGTTCACCAAAAGCTGTACATTTACTTTCATTAAAGCACCGCCCTTCACCAAAAGTTGTGCATTCTGATGCATGAAAGCACTAATGCAGCCATCATAAAAGTATCCAGAATTGGTGGCTGCCGCCTTCTGAAAATGATTATCTTTCAATATTTTATTTACAGTATCTATATTATGAGAGTTTTTACTTTAATTCATATTGGTGTTGTGATGTTTGAACTTTTTAAGGTATTGTTTGAGGAATCTAATGGCTTTTATTTGTTTTTTTATTGTAGCGGCCTATGAGGAGGAAGGATTGAACGAGTCTTGTGATTCTACAAGGCTGTGGGAGAAATCTGAGTAATATTATCAATAACAATAATAATACTAAGAAGGATGTAATGTCCCCAAATGGACAATTTTTACCCCCAAATGGATTTTAGGCAAAACCCCAATCCAAAGAACAATTTCTAAATAATTTATAAAATAGTTCAATGCAGATCTGAATTTTATACATGCATGGCGACTTGCATAGGAGATGAAAACCCACAAAATAAAAGGCAAAACCACTGAATCTTTAATGGAATCAACTCAGCAAATTTTATAAAGATGGAATCAAGAGAGAAATACCATATTTGACTTCAAAACAGGCTGGAATTATTTTATTAAATTTCTGCAGACAGCTGCCCTCAGACACAAGCTGAAAATAGCACTTCTTCAACACCAAAAATTCTGAAAAATAGCTGATCTGATTTATAAAAATCAGGAATATGAACAGCGATCAAATCTGGTCCTAAGCAGCTCTGGAACCCCACAAACCAGCTCTCCAAGTGGGTCGCTCCTCCTAGAAAAGGGCTGGAAACAAGGGAAGGACACGGCCACAACTTCCTTCTTCAAACCCTTATGAAATTCTGCAACTTCAGACCTCAAATATGCTGGAAAACTATTGGAAAATCAGCTAACTCCTTTAAGCACAATGGAAACCCCTGTGTGGAGATTCCTCTCAACTAGAAGAAGGGTTTTCGTCCTTCTACTAGATCCCTTGGAGGGTTTTCGTCCTCATGAGATTATTTCTAAAGGTTTTCGTCCTTAAAAATATTTTTGTAAAGCTATAAAGCTCAAACAAAATTCAGTTTTGTATAAAATAAAAAAGCATGCTTCTACAACCAAGTAAACTTGCTTTTATAGATGAAATGGGCCAAATAGCCTCCCCAACTTCCAATCAGATTTCACCCCTCGCATTTAATGTTTTTTCCACCTTTTCATCCTCCAAAGGGGTCACATTTTCTCCTAGGGTAAAGTCGGTAGTGACATATAATTGGTGAAACTACAAAATATTCGTGTCATTCTTCCATCCAACGATCGACCATTTTTGATTCAACACCACTAAACGAGCCACGATCCGGGCCTTTCGTCCTTGTTTGGCCATATAATCTATGTCGGTTGTTGTCTCGTCCCTTATCTCGATCCTCAAGGGTCGGGAAAGGGTTACGATCTTCTATCGAGTTTTGGATAAGGCCCTTGTTGCGAGAGATACCCTCCCGGTTTCATGTGCCATGGAAAATGCAAGAAAATCCATCCCTGCGTCAAACAATGGTAAGACAACCTTTAGAGATGTGCTTCGTGGATCTTCATCCTCGAATCCCTCCACTAGAAACTTCCAAAAATACCCCTGCGAATGCCCAAATTAGATCCTCGGAAAAACGATAAGGGGTGTATGCTCGCGGCTGATGGAACTCCAGTCCTTCACCTCAAGAAAGAAGATGTGCAAGATAATCTTCGTGAACTGGAGAATCGAGGTTTAATTGTCAGATTTCTTGGTTTTCGTCCCTCGCTTATAGCTCTGAAAGAATGGGCCAAGAAATCGTGGAAGACTAAAGGTGAGTTCACTATCTCTGTTTGTCCTAATGGTTATTTTCTGGTTTTTTCGATTCAACAACAAATAAGGAATTTGTGTTTCAAGGAGGTCCATGGTTTATGGGTCGTGCGGGTTTATTCATGAAGCCCTGGCACCCCATGTTTAAACCAGAGGAAGAATTACCTTTGGTGGCTCTGGTATGGGTTAGACTCTATGGTTTACCAGCAGAATACTGGAATCAAACTGTGTTTATGGCTATTGGAAATTTATGATGATAGTTGATGCTTCCATCCAGTTGGAACAAATGATCTATGTCGAATCTATGTCCTCATGGACCTAACTAATCCATTACCCGCTAAAATTTCATTAGTGATTGATAAAGAGGAATGGGAACAAATGTTGGATTATGAGAACATTCCCTTTCGATGCCGTCTCTATCACGAATATGGACATCTTGTGAGAGATACTGTCCAGCTAAAATGCCAGAATCTAAGGAGGCTAAAAAAATAAAGAGGAATTTGTCATCCCAAAAAAGAAACAGGTAACAAAAAAATATGGGAAGAAACAGCCGGAAATCAGCAACTCGAATCAATATGCTAGTCTTCAGGAGGAAAATGAAGAAGAACAATTAGAAGACCTCATGGAATCACAAGTTCTAGAAACACAGTTGGATAAGCCCATAGAGGTGCTAAACAAGCAACAGATGGATACTCAAAATCAGTTGGTTGTTTATCAGGGCCATCCTCACAACAATGCAGATCAAAATGGAATCAAGAGTTACCAAAGGAAAACTAAGTGACAAAGTTCAGGGAACAAAATCAGACTTCAAAGGAAACTGAAGACCTGGGCAAAGCATTAGTAATCAAGGATAATCCCAAGACACATCATGAAGATCTATTATTAGGGATGGAACAGAAAAAAGCAAGAAATTCAAACTGGACACTAATATCAAAGTGGGAAGGAAACCCAATCAGACTAAAATTCAGCAGGAAGGACAAAAGTTGAGTAATTCTGGAGCAACTAGGGACTTGTCCCAATACCTTCAACACCCAACCCAATGAAGATCATCACTTGGAATATAAGAGGTTTGAAGGGCTCCCCTTCAAAGTTTCAAGAGCTTAAAAGGATGATTGCGTTAAACAAGCCAGCAATGGTAAGTATTCAGGAAACAAAAGCCTCTATGGAACTCGTGTCCATACTTGCAAATAATATGTGGCCTAAAGCTCAACATATTTCTATTAGTTCAGTTGGAGCCTCGGGAGGTCAAATTACTTTATGGGATCCTAGGGTAATTTCTGTTCTTAATTCATGTGCCATAAAAGGAATTATTTGTTTACATGTGTATGATAAGATGGAAGACCAGCAGTTCCTAATGTGTAATATATATGCCCCAATTTCTGTGGAAGACAAAAGGCAACAAAGGAAAGGAATGGACTACATCATTCGATCTTTTCCACAGTTCCGCTTATAATGGGAGGAGACTTTAATACTATTCTCAATCTATCAGAAAAGCAGGGAGGAAATCATCATTTAGATGCTAGTTCAACAGAGCTGCAACAGTTCATACAGAATCATAATCTAGTGGATGTTCCTACGGACAATGGGATAATGACATGGTCAAACAAAAGACAGGGACATGAATGTATACTAGAAAGATTGGATAAATTCATTATTTCTGAAGAATGTTGGTTAAGAGGATGTGCTCCTAAAGCATGGATTCTTAATAACAATCATTGGCCTGTATGCTTGGAAATAGGCAAAACTCTCCATATCAAAGCACCTTTCAGATTTCAGCTGATGTGGCTTCGTCACGCTGATATTCAAGACCTGGTCCGTCAGTGGTGGATGGAAGGAAGCCTAGGCATGGAACACATATGTATATGTTTGTCCAAAGGCTGAAATACCTAAAGTTCCAACTTCAGAATTGGAACTGGACTGGATTTAGCAAAAGAAAAAGCTAAGATCCTGAAAGAGCTAGAAAAATTAATGTTATTCATCGCAATTCAGGCATTTCTATGGATCTCTTTAAGAAGGAATGCAGCTTGAAGGCAGACCTCAATGAATGGGAAATAAGAGAAGAAATCATGTGTAAACAAAAATCTAGAATTCAATGGCTGAAGGAAGGAGACAAAAACTCAGCCTTCTTCCATAAATCATTATTAGCTAGGAGAGCTCAAAACCACCTTCAATGTCTTTCCACAGAAGGAGGAGCTAAGGAATTTTCAATGAATGGTATGAAGAAGGTGGCTAGCCAATACTTCCAACATCTATTTATGGAACAGTCTTTGGATATAAATGCTCAAGAACAACTTTTAGATCTGATTCCTACACATATCACCCAAGATGATAATGATAAGATGACCCAACCAGTCACGGAGGATGAACTTAAAAAGATAGTGTTTACTATGCAGAAAGGCAAAACCCCGGGCCCAGATGGGTTTCCCATAGAATTCTTTCAAGCTTTTTGGGAAATTATTAAATCAGATTTATTACAGGTGGTGGAGGAAGCGAGGACAGCGAAGACCATGCTTAAAGAGTTGAATAAGACTTTCATAGCCCTCATACCTAAAGCAAGAGAGGTTGAAGATATTTCTGGATTCCGCCCTATAGCTCTCTGTAATGTGGTGTATAAGATAATAACAAAAGTTATAGCTGAAAGATTGAAGCCTTTTCTGTCAAAAATTATATCCCCTGAACAAGGGGATTTGTTCCTGGACGACATATTCATGATGAAATAGTACTTGCTCAGGAAATTTTACATTCAATGGAAATTCGAAAAGGCCGGCAATGTTCATCAGATTAGATTTATCAAAGGCATATGACAGGGTGGATTGGAACTTTCTATGTAAAGTCTTGGAACGGTTTGGCTTTTCCCTTGACTGGATCCACTGGGTTAGAGCCTGCTTTTCTACTACATCTTTTGTTGTTTTAATTAATGGCTCTCCATCGGCATACTTTGGTGCATCAAGGGGTATAAGGCAAGGAGACCCGCTATCCCCTTTTCTTTTTATTATCTTAGCAGAATGTTTGGGCAGAATGAGTAAAAAAGCATGTCAGGAAAAAAGAATTAATGGAGTGCAATTGGCCAAAACTGTAAACCACTATCATATCTGCAGTTTGTAGATGATTCTTCTATGATGGGCAGCGCTAATGTGACAAAAGCTAAACAAATTCATAAGATCATCCAAACTTTTTCTTCTGCTACAGGTCAGCTTATAAACAATGGTAAATCCAATATTTTCTTTTTCTATTGTTCTGAAAGACAAGAAGATCAAATCCTGAATATACTCCAATTCCGAAAGGAATATTCCCTTTGAAATATTTGGGTGTTCCTTTATCCCCTAGAAAGATGAGGGATTGGCAATGGCTTGTTGACAAAGTTGAACAAAAATTGCAGAAATGGACAAATAAGTGGTTGTCAACAGGAGGAAGGATGACTCTCATCAAATCAGTTCTCAAGCGATGCCGATTTATGTGGCTTCGGTGGTGAATATCCCTGGTACAATATTAAAAAGATGGATTCTCTTTGTCAAAGGTTTCTATGGAGTGGGACACAGGAAAAGAAAAAGTGGACATTGGTCAAATGGGCATCTCTTTGTAAACCAAAAAAAGAAGGGGATTGGGCTTTCGGTCCTCCATTCACCAAAATATAGCCTTAGCGGCTAAACTCTATTGGAGACTTATTGTTTATCCTAATGATCTTTGGGCTATTAATTTTCGTGGTAAATATGCAGAAAACAGTTGCCCAGAGAAGATTATTAGAACAACCCTTCCGAATAAAGGTTCTCCAACATTAATGTTTATCAAAAGTGGGGAAAATCTAATTAAAAAGCAACTTTTCTGGATTGTTCACAATGGACAATTAGCAAACTTTTGGACGGATTCATGGGATGGTAAACCCCCAATTATAACACTCTTTCCTCAGCTTCAACCTATAAAGGAGCGTATGCAAGCCCAAGGATGGATTAAGATAGCACAGTATATTCAACCAAACATACAACCTTGGGAGTTGACAATCGTTGGATTCCTATTAGTGAATGGCCCATAGGGATTGACCACAAACATCAAAAATTGTTGAACTAGATTCTTGAGTGATTGACCTCTTCTTTTTCCTCTGAGCCTAATGAAATAGGTTGTGGATGTAGTTCTTCAGGGAAATATGAGGTGTCTTCCGGGTATACTTTTTTAATAAAAGCACATCCGCATCCAGATCAAACCTTGTTTAAGCATATTTGGCAGCCAACGATATGGCCCAAGGTAAGTTTCTTCCTTTGGCTTCTCACTCAAAAAAGGACTCTTAACAGGTGATAGGCTCAAAAAAGAGGACTCAGAGGCCCATTTAGATGTGAGCTTTGTACACAAGATGAGGAAACGATGGATCATCTCTTCTTTCTTTGCCCATGGGTTTCTCCTTTATGGCAACATTTGGCTTCGTTGTTTAAGCTTCAATGGAATAGTTTTGGATCCCTAGCACATATTATAGGCACATGGAAGGCAGCCATTCCTAAAGGACAAAATTTGATTCCAACTTTGTGGAGTGGCATTTCCCTTCTATTATGGAATACGTGGAAAGAAAGAAACTATAGAATATTCTGACAAACCAGCAGAGAAGCTATATATGTCTGGGAAAGAATCAAATCCAATTTGACAGAAAGCCTTAAACATAAGGTCTCACTTCCAGCTCAGCCAACTCAACAATGGGACCATATATACAAACAGCTCTCTTTAGACCCTAAGGAGGCCACTATGCCTCGCTTTCATGCTAAGAGCACAACAGAGAATATAGTTTCAGCAAGGGATACGGCAAATTATCATGGTATACTCAATACTAGATGGTGCTTCAAGGGGTAATCCTGGGAGAACAGCTATGGGAGGGGTTGGTCATAATGGACAAGGAGAAGTATGCTTCATCTTTGCGGAAAATTTGGGTATTTCTACGAATAATCTGGCTGAAATTAGAGCCATTCGAAGAGGAATGCAAGAAGCTATCAAAATAGGATGGCAAAAGATAAAGGTTCAATCTGACTCAAGAATCATGATGAATTTACTAAGTGAATCTAATAATGGTTGTCCTCCTAATTGGCAGATTGCAAAGGAGATTGGTAAAATACAACAGTTGCAGAAACCTTCCAAGAAATTCAATTCAGACACATTCCCGACAACAGAATAAGGTTGTTGATGGATTAGCGAATTGGGCCCTTGACAACAATGATATCCTTTGCTATGGCTCACCTCCCTTATGGTGGTCTACTAAGATTCAAGAAGATATTAGGACAATTCTTAATTTAGATTCTGTATAATGAATGTGAATATTGATAGTGTAGTTTATAAGGCTACTGATATGGCTAATAGCTTCCATGCTTGGCATGGTCAGATATGTAATTGAGTATTTCTGATTAATATATGCTTGGCTGTTTTTTTTTCTTATTTTTACTTTATCACTTTATATTTGTCTTTTCTATTTTTAAATTGACTTTATCATTAATAAATTAGTATAAAGTGCTTATAATATTATTTTATTTTGCACTTTTATAATTAATTTATTATGATAAATTTCCTTTATCACACCATTTAGCCGTCGGAAACATAATTAGGCTAAAGGTCTTCGGCCGAGAAGGGCATATTACGAGAGGAGAGTAGTACTTTTCCTTCAAGCGAAACAAAAGAAGATAGCCTAGATTGCTGTGTGCTTCCATGTTGGAAGCAAAGATTGAAATAGAGATAATGATGAAGTGGATGAGAGTAAAGAAGAGAGTCCAAAGGAAGAGAAGGAAGATGATGATGAGGCCCGCAATTCCAGAAGGACTTCAAAGTTTTAACAATCAAATACATAAAGGTGTGAATGATGGTCCACCACATCTGTAGCTAAAACATCCTGTGGATTAGATAATTCTTTAATTACAATTATATTCAGAGTAAACTCCACAGTTTTCCAAGAACTCGAATTACACATCGGATAAATTGACAACAAATTAGATGAAATTTTAGGTACCAAGATTACATCATTGATGCACCCATTCTGCATTTGCACAGAACCAGATCCCATGACATCAATTTTTGAAGAGTTGCCCATGATTATCTGAGAAGTGCTACAACCAGAAAGAGAACTTGACAGACCACGCAAGTGAGTTAGATGATGAGAAGCACCGGAATCAAAAATCCATCTATTTGTCATAGGAGAACAAGCCCTAGCAGAAAGAGCTTTTCCTTTCCCTGTATTTGTGGAGGAAGGAACATCAATTTTATGTTGCTTTAGTTTTGCTTCCAATGCTTCTATTCTCTTATAGCATTTGTAATCAAGATGATTAGTTTTGCTACAATATGGACAAGGATCATAAACCTTCTTTTTCTGAAAAACTTTTTAGACTTGCCAAAATTTAAAGGTTTAGAGGTCTCTATGGTGGTTGGAGAAGGTTTGTTTGACTCTGCTGGAGGAGGTCCTGATTTTGGTTGTGGTTTCCATTTTCCCTTAGAGGAATTTGCCACTAGTGCATGACTTGAGCTAGGTAAGGCATCAAGTGCTTGCAATTTTGTTTGTTCATGAGTAAGCCTTTCACAAAACAGCTCAAAAGTAGGCATCTTGAAATTTTCTTCTAAAGCATCCATTGTGGAGTAAAATGTGGATGCAAACACACTATAAGGACCTTTCAATTTAGACAGAATCAAAATTATACATTCATCATCCTTCTTTTCTCTACCACCAACTTTTAGTAGTGATCTAAGTGATTTGAATTTTAGCAAAAATTCTTCAATAGACAGAAAATCAAAGGGCGAATAAGCATTCAACTTTGTATCTAACTGAAGTATCCTGAATTCATTGACTTTACCAAAGAGCTTTTCAAAGATTTCCCATACCTCTTTCAGAGTTTTGGATTCATCTATGTGAAACTGCAAACTCTCAAATACATTCAGGCCAATCAATCCAAGAGCTAGGCCAATCAATCTGAGAGCTTCGTCCTACTTGAACACATAGGCACAGGAATGTTCTCTTGAAACATTCCATAAGCCTTTGGACTAGAGAAATTGTCTCATCTTCAGTTTCCAAGCATGATAGTTAGATGAGTCCAATGGTTCAAACTACCTATTATCCATCATGGACAAAGGAGTGGAGGACGTGGAGGAGGAGAAGGTCCTGGACATCACTTGTCAGAAAAGAACTTCCTCCCCCAAACAATAGTCTTCTTGCAAATTTCTAAAATATTCCCCTTTATTTTCAAAATAAACTCTTTTTGAAATCTTGTCTCCTTGTGAAAATGATCTCTCTCACAAAAACACTTTTAAGTCAAAAGCCTCTTTCAAGAAAAATTAAATTGAAAAAAGACATCATCAAAATTCATGCAAAATAGAGGCAAGGGGTTTTGTACCCTTAACCTCTTCAAATCCAAACTCCTTTACCAAAACTATGTTACCACTTGCACTATGTATACTTCTAAGCATGCATGTGACAAAACTTAGTTTTAACCTATATCTCAGCTTAGAATGTTTAAAAAAACTCGCCTACCTATCGAGTTATTTACCTCGGTTGATCAAATTAGAGTTGCATTCGGGAATCTTATGCAAGGCAAGGTTGTTGTGGTAGAGTAATGCCTAACCGCCATGTGGAGTTTTTGCTACCGCAAAGGTAGAGGTGCAAGAGGTCTTTTACCGTAGTGAGAGAGGAGGAGATAGAATTGTTGCCACCGTGGGAATTTTTACTTCTCTCAAGGATGACGATTTGAGCTCTATTTATTCACCACCGTCTTTGTAAAAGGGTTGGTTCAAGGCAAAGCTTCAAGGAGTACTTGTGGTGGGGAATTGTTTGACGGAGCTATGAGGAGTGTTCCGGACCATGGAAGGTTTCGAGTTGTTGCCTTTGTGGGAATTTCTTTACTTACGCAAGGATGACGATTTGAGCTCTATTTATTCACCGCCTTCTTTGTAAACAGGGTTGGTTCAAGGTAAAGCTTCAAGGAGTACTGTGGTGGGGAATTGTTTGACAAAGCTATAAGGAGTGTTCCGGACCAAGGAAGGTTTAGAGAAATGTCGTTGAGTGAGACTTCGTTGAGGAAGGGAAAGCAGAGGGCCAAGCCAACCACGAATGCGAAGGAGATGAGATTGGGCTTGAGCCTGGTCGAGGGGCTATTGAGCCATTTAACCGGATATCAGCATATGCCAAGGAGTTGCAAGCCCAACTCGCCAAGTTGGATCTGAACTGCCAAGTATTAACTCACCTAGGTCGGGAACTTGATCAACGGAGATTAAATTCTGCAACCGGGAGGCAAAGGGCTATATTTGTTTTTCCTTATACTAGAATTCTTCACTTTGCGCAAATTATAACTAAGATTGGGCTTCGCTGCTAGCTTATTAGCTTTGATACCATATTGTAATGAGACAGGAGCATCTAGGTAAGAGACAAGTAATGGTTTACACCTTCAATCTATCACAATCTCTCGAACACGAGATTTACCAACACACCCAAAGCAATATTATTGCATTAATTCACACCCACTCAATAATGCATTCTACAAGAATGCTTATTAAATAGGCTTTACAAGTTATTCACAACTATGAATTTGTTGTGAATAACAAATTTGTTGAAACTAAATAATAACAAAGGTAAATACATAAACCAAGGTTTTTGAATAGAAAACAACTTGGTTACTAATAACAAACTCCCTAATTGAGCTTAAACTAGTGTGAACACAACTTAAACTAGGTAGGAAATAAATAAACCACTACCTAATGTGAACACACTCCAACAACATGGGGATGGTTATGACAACCAAGAAGAGCAAGATGATGCACAAGCAAGAAAACATGACCATGAAAACTAAGGCTGAGCGAAAATGTGTGTCGATCCCAAGGTTGGGGCACGAAGAGCGATAAAGCAACACCAACCAGAATACAGAGCCTGTCACAGGGGAAGAAAGACCAAGACAAGGTAGGAGGTCCCCTCACAAAACTTTCCTCGAATAAATTCTACACAACCACCCCCAAAAGAATAAGGAATATCCCCACAAGGAGATAGTAACAGAGAAGTCTTATGGAAGTCAAGTAGAAATTGAGGGCCAACAAGGGAAAGTGTGACACATGGAAAAAGAAGAAAGAGCACACAATGCTTAAGGCAAGAAGGATAAATCAGGTGATGGAGCCCAAGTGGAAGGAGATAGTCAAGAGCTTGGGTACCAACCAGCAACACCAATCAATGTGGACTCCAACTCGTATAGTTTCAAGGACTATAAGCCCACTAATGATAGAACTAATGATGAACTAACTAGATAAGATCAGTTTCGAGAGAGGCACATGAGGATCCAACAGAATGGGAGGCCCTACGGGAGGAAAATGCTTCAACAACCTCCCGTGGGCACCTCTCACAAATGTTTGAGGCACACACTAAACATCCAATGTTTTAAGTTCCATCTATCTGCCTCTCACCAAAAGACCCATTGGTGGAAAAAAGAGAAGCAAGTTTAATGCCCATCAACACAATAAGAGTAACAGGGGAACAAGCAAGGTTGGCTTCAATCCCTCTTCCTATAGAGGTGGCGCGAGAAGAATATCACGGATATTGTTGATGCTAAGTACACAAAGCACCAAGTGGAGGGGGAAGCATGCACTAGTCGAAAGAATAATCACAGTATTAGAGGACAAATATTTGCAAAAAGGTGGACAAAGAAAAATCAATGTTGCTTCAAACACCTTAACAAACAACATGGATCCCGTTAATCGGTTGGATATACAAGTGAACAAGTTATTGCGCAGGGCCAACATATAAAAACGAGCCCCAGTGAGGAGCTCTAAGAAGAAGTCACACGAGAATGTGGTGGGAGTTAAGAACAAGAATAGAGGCCTTGGAAAAGAAACAAGCCTTTACAAGACAAAGGCTAAACTCGCCAACCACATTTTTCAAAAGTTCATATAGATCGCTTTAATCATCAACATGTGGTTTCAACACGAGGAAAACCAAGCGGTGGAGTTGAAGGCAAGGATATATGTTGGCAAGGACAAAACCAAAAGGCAGAAATTTCTCGAGGTTGAGGAAAGCATGGAAAGAATTGAGGTCTAAGGTAAAAGTTGACAAACACATTTACGGGTCTACAATGCAAAGCCAATGAGGAGGAAGATGTCATGCATGTGGCGCACAAGGGCCACTCCATGGAGTTCAAATTAGTCCAATAGAGAGATATTGAGTGTGGCAAGGACCTTGTTGCAATCACAAACCTCTTTGGGTGAGATACCGATAGGATTTCCCGATCAATGTCACCATTCGTGTTGGGACAGTTTTGAGGACAAATTTCGACAAAGTGAGCGAGCATTTGATCGTGCATACAAGAACCAGCTCGTCCCAAGGATGGAAAGTAAATTAGTTTGAGGAGGAGACCATCGATGAGGCAGTATTTTGGGTGGGTGGACAAGTAGCACACATTGACAAAGAGAAAATGAGGTTGTGTGCACAAATACAAAGAGAAACAACAAGGCACCCGAAGTTTTGGCCAAGTTAGATAGTGTACCATTGATCTTGAACCGCACGCTGGAAAAACTATGAGTGAACCTCCTCACAAACAAAGTGCATGAAAGACAACATTTGTCCAAAGACGGCTACTAGTCAACGTGATCTTAGAGGATAAGGGTATGCGGTATGCGGAACTTGCTTATAAAAACCCTCCTTGCCTATTGTAAAAGGATTGATTATTGAAATTAAGACTAGTATTGTATATTGAAGATCTATTGTAAAAGCAAGTACTATTAAGAGTTGCATAAGTTGCCATTGTGACCATTATTGTATACATGCTTTCCTATTAGTGTATTTATGCGATTATGATGAATGGAACAAAGCATATTATGTGTAATCAGGTGTACTCTTGATTTATAATGCATGCGTGTATTTATTCTTACATTTTAAAATAGAATTGAGATTTGGCATTATATGTTGAATGCTTAGTTGATCTATAATGGCCGACATGAGTTGCTAGTTTCCATTTCCCAACCAAGCAATCCTTAATACTCACTTTGCGTCTTGGGTGAGTGCTCAAGTGGAAGCTTGAGTGATAGGCTGGCATAGGAAGTGATTTATCTATTAGGGTTCACACATGAGGCACAGGTTATAGGTGCTTCTTTAGTTTATAGGTTTTCTTGGGGCGAATGAATCATGCACCAATGAGCTTATATGTATGTTGATTACATTGGGATTTGGGTTCTCAAGTACGGAGTGAGCTATGAAATTCATTGTTGATGGTGTTTTAGTTAAGATTTGGGGGAAAATGAATATATTTAGATTTGGATGTGTATGATTTTTCAATAATATTATTGGGTTATGGTTTTGTACATTTCCAAAGAAATGATTGTTGTTGTCTCGATGAAGTGGGCCAACAAAAACTTGGAATTGTGTGTTTTTATGGGTCTAAATAAAATTAGTTTTTTTGTTGGAAATGTAACATATGTGAAAATGTCCCATGATTCGACATCATTTATTGTATTGTTAACTGCAGTAAGAGTTTTGGATGGTTGTGCAAATTGCTGCCAAAAATCTCTATCCCTTCTCAGCCAAGTGTGGTTTCGGCCTCTCCTTCAATATCAAATGCATTAGTGATGCCTAGGAGGAGAATGGTTTGTTCAGTCTTCCTATTACCACTGATTTCCATTGGCACTCCTCAATTGCGAAAAGCGTTCATAGTGTTTTATTGGACATGATGATCAGTTTAATACCTACTACTAATCTTTGCATCTCTACAGTGTATCTGCATTTAACATAATCTTTGTTGACTTGGCCCACTTTAGAGTCGAGCATTTTCTTCAGATTTGTTGATAGGGATTCTTGCACTTTGTGCTCCAGGACTGCTATTTGATCAATCTAATACCTTTTCTTTGTTTTTTTCTTTTTGTAGAAACTTATTTCATAATCATCACCCAACAGTAGAAAGCTATCATGATATGCAGCTTCCAATATATCAAAGCATGGTGCCAAAGATTATTCTAACGATGGATCAGTTCCTCCTCGCATTTACAAAGTATCATCTCCATTTGGCATCACCCACTTCTTAAGTTGTATCTTCTCCTAGTTCCACTTCAATCATCTCCAACATTGACATTACCACATCATTTTACCTTGGCTCCAACACCTCCAACTAATTTAATACGCATCCCTATCTTCCACATTCATTTCTTTATCTCTTGTTTATCTCAGTGATTAACAGGTGATAACTATATGTCTAGCTCCTAAGAATAAACGACCTTAACATGCAAACACAGAGGAAACAAGCCTATAAGTGCCATTTAGTCTTTTTGGCAGTACTGAGTATTTCCTTTGGGTAAGGAATGATACTAAGTTGACCACCCAAACTACCAAAATGTTTTGTTTTTTTTGTCAAATCAGAGCCCAATGCAATTTTTCTGAGGGTATCAACAAGGGAATCCTATTTGTCGCAATTAAAACATCTGCATCCTAAATTTCTGCAATTCCCAATCAAGTTTCCACCGCACCCATGCCTCCCAATTAGACTGGCATTTCAAGTTGTACAGAAAGAAATTGATGCACCTGATACTGATTTAAAATATTCAATAGACTTTCTATCTGATATTGTGATAAATTACTATATTGCACACTGATAAATTGCTATATAGCACAATAATATGTTGTGTTTGCATGAAGCTGCAGAAATTTTGTAATATGGATATTTAATGGAAAGTAAAGGCTTGGATTTTGGAATGGTATAGAGGTCATTAGTTGTTCAATCAGCTATGTGCACCCGAATCAATAACATTTCTATTATGTTCAAATATGAACTTGGGCTGTACACCTCAAATTAAGTGGTTGATAGATTGGGCATGTTTTCTGTACAAAATAGATGAGAACTTGAATGCATTTACACTTGATTTTTACAGTTCTGGACACTATTTAATGATAATCTACTTTTTCTTACATGGTGGAAAAGGTCTATGCTTGTTAAAAGTTTATGTAGTAAAATACTGAATGCATGTACCCAGACAATGCCAGGTACTTTTGTATATATATTTTGAAGTAAAGCTTTTTAAATAATGAGCCCTTATATAATTACTTTTGGTATTGTTTTATTCAGTTATTGGACTCATTCTGTCAACAAATATAAATTTTGAAGACGAGCTTTTTAAATGATGAGCCCTCATATAATAATTTTTAGTATTGTTTTATTCACACGGAGACACGCACCCCCATTCCCAAGCCGTCCCAGACGTCCGGGACATCCTAGGTGCTTGGGGACGGGGACGAAACGTCCCCCTCACACCCCCAAATGCAAAAATGAAGGGGACGTCCCTAACTTTAGGGAATGCACCCGGGACGTCCCGGGTGCTTCGAGACTTTGGGGACTCCAACGGGGTGCCATGACGTCCCCAAGACAGCTAGGGGACGTCCCAAAGTCCCCAAAGTCCCAAAAATAAAAAATATAAAAAACATAAAGGATTATGACTTTGAAAAGAGGAAAATGAAAACTAATCCTTTTCCCATGCAAACTTACCTTCCCAAGAAATGGATTTTTGTTGTCTTATGTAGGTTCCAAAAGAAGATATTCTAACGAGAGGTCGTTGTTATTTTACATTTTAAAGCCTTTCTTATACATAGCAATAGGATCAATAAATTCACATGCATATTTTTAAGGATTTCTTTAGTTTCAAAATTTTGTTGTGCAAGTCTTTCTGCCTCTTTTTGTATGATATTGAAGGCTTTACCGGTATATTAGGATGTTCTAGAGGCCAACTTTGTATTTAATTTTTTAGTGTTTTTCAGTTACCTTAGCTGGTTTTGTCTATGGATGGCTATTCATGTAGTTTGCAAAGCTATTTTTTTAATTCAAGGATATAATCATGTAAGTGACATGATAAAGAGATGTTAACATGTTACAAGGCCCATTGGTAACATTGTTGAAATTATAACCTTTCAGGTTTTTTTCCAAGGTTAGGGGACCCATTGTATATTTTTAGTATTTATATATTATTTTAATAGTCGTCCTCCAGCCATCCCCTCGCAGTTCCCAAAATTTGGGAATTTTTGCCGTTCAAAACCCCGTCCTGTGTCCCGACATCCCCGTCCCGGAGTCTTAGGTAACTATGGTTACTAGACACATTCCATCAATAACTCTCTCAACTACTGGTACCCACTCAACTATTGGGACCTCTCCCATATATTAAGTATCTATCCACAAAATCAATACTTACTTTTAGTTGTGGAGGTACAAATTAGAGATGTTTCTACTTTTGTTCCCTTATTTCCTTTTTCAATGATATGATTTTTATGCTGTTTGGTAATATAGATTCTTTTTAGGAATGGTTTTTAATGAGAAGTTACTGCTTGGTTGGTGATAGTGGCTCTTTGTTTACTTGCACCCCAAAAATTTAGTAATGCCTAAATGTTTCAATGAATTAATAGCAACTTATGTCTTTGTTTCCCAGCTTGGTTCATGATTTAGATGATTAAAGTTAATCATATGCAGGAGCCTTAGCACAAGTTTCGTCTCTTGCGTGATAATGGTCACAACAAAAAGGTAAAGCAGATCTAGTAGCAAAGTATCCTCAACCAGTCAACCATATTCTCTAAATTGATTGATCACAATAAATTAAGTGGCCTGTTTCTAAAATTAGTGTAGCAGGAAAAGTAACTGTGTAAATGAAGAATCGATGATATCGAAATAGTAAAATTTACTCATTATTCTTCAAGAGGTCCAACTACAACTAACACAGAATTATGGCCCGAGGTTTCCCAAACATGCTTACCATATTTTATTTGTAAGTTTTTATTGATGAATCATAAGTTTTCGTAGTTCACATTTATTTGAATTTTATTGTATTCCAAATTTGTCTTATGGACATCCATTTCAAACAAACATATATAAAAAATTATTAAATTGGTTTAATTATAACTCTGGCATGTTTTAATATTAAACAGTGAAAACTTTGCACCCAATGGTGCAACTACTAGTGTAATTCATATTTAAGCTGTGGCTGCAAAATTTGGTTCAAAATATAAAGAGAAACCTCATCTAAAACAATTAAATTATTAGTCAATCACAAAACTGAGAAACACAGAATACAAAGCCAGCTAGCCAGCTAGACTAGGATGCTGAGCAAAGAGAAATTGACAACTTCACATGATGTATAGACAAAAACTAGAAAAATAATATTCCACTCTACTACTGGATAAAATCTTACCTCTGGGTCAGACACTCTGTGAGAAGGAACTGGACATGCTGTGTGGAAAACTCCAGTGCACCCATCAATTGCTGCAGAAAGTGAGCCATAGTCCAACAAATCTGCCTTTAGGAGTTTTAGCCCATCCTTTGCCCCTTCTAGGTCTTTCAAATGTGCATTCTTTGCATCGTCTGAATTCAAAAATCTCAGTAGTGAAATAAGGCTTCTGTACTTGTACTATTTCTTTGTTATTTTAGCATCAAAGTGTTAATTTCTATTTAAATTGATCTTCCGAACTCCAAAGGATAGATTTAGAATTTTAATGAGTCGAGTGTATGACAGAAACACAGTTAGAATCATGCATGTTTGTGGAATCGTGGCTTGGATATTGTGCCAGGGTTTCCGACTCCGAAAATTGTGCAGCCAAACCAACAGATGCTTGGCATCTAAAACAACTTTTCTTACTACAGTTTGAACCCAAACAAGATTATGGTCTGAAAAAATAAAAACACTAATTTAAAGAGTTTAAACTATGAGATGGTGGCTATGTAAGGAGTGACAAGAAACACAAGCATTTATACCAGTCGATGAATCCACTACAAATCTACTTCTTGGTTAGCTACAAGTTTGTAAATTTCATGTGTGCCTGAAAAACATATGCCTGTGACAAATAGAGTTCTTAAAAATCCAGAAAAGATAACAAATGTGATGCACTGGACAATGTTGTGGAGAGCGAGAAAACTTCCATTTCTAAACAAAAAAATGTTTCCTAGTATCTATCAATTTCAATACGTTTCTTGATGATAACACACATTGGAGCAGACCCATTACTTTAATTGATGTAGCTCATGGACCATAACTAGGCAATTTTGCACCACGCAAGTAAGCAAAATTCTATAAGCAATATGTGCAGGAAAGGGAAATAATTAAATATCGAGAAGAAAGGAAAGGAAAGATGTGCAACCTAACCAATAGTTGATAGAGTTGATCACATGCACATAGACAAAACAAATAGATCTTAAAATGCAGAATTTGAAGAAAGGAAAGTTTCAGATCTAGATCTAAGACAACACAAAGTTTATGCAGAGATCTAAAAAGAAATAAGAAACAAATGCACCGTTGACACAAAGTTCTCCGAAAATCTGCCTCTTCTCTATTCCTCTGCTTGCAAAAAGCTATCAAGGGTTTCAGCTCAAAGTCTGGAACACAAGAATGTTGATTACAAATTCTGATCCTTTAACCCGTAGGTTCTTCCTCTACTTATAGTGTGTAGAGGGGAAATTACAAATGGGAAACTACAACTGAACTAGAACATGAAGAAGTAGTAAAGGGAACATTTGGCAATCATCTTCCTAGAATTCCTCTCTTAGTGACATGCATCAGGAGTTTAAGCCAAAATTGTGCACATCTGTCACCTATCTTAAAGAATCTTTCCAAATAACTTAAAGTAATGGTTTTTAAACCAATAACTTTAATCTTACATTTTCATCCGGGAACATAAAAAATAAGAGAAGAAAGAAAGAAGATCAGTTGTAACACCTACACTTTCTTTTTGTTCTGATATTGAATATACTTGTCAAACATGTAATTCAACATCTTCCCATCTGTTTTAACAATAGCCTCTCTCTCGGTTCTAAACTGCAGCAACCCTCTGGACAAAGCAGCAGTGTTAGCCTTTACCTTCTCTAAACCAGCCCATATCCCTCAACATCTACCTGAAGCTTTATGAGTCTACCAATTGAATCCATCGTGAAAGGTATGGTGGCTTCATCAATTTCTTTCCGCACAACCAAAATAAATTCCTCATGGGAAGCAGGTAATTCATCTGGGATGCTCTCGGCACTTCTCCCATCTTACTTTCCAACAACTGCATCCTTTTCAGCATAAGCTTGAGGATCTCTACGTGGAAGGAAACTGAAATTTCTAACTGCTTCCCCTTTCCATCAATCCACCAGGTACAATTTGCTCTGCGATTAGCACATCCTCTGGTAACGAGTGTATCTTAGCTAAAGTATCCAGATGACTTTCAACAACTATGTTCTCATCTTCTATCTGTGTCATCAGTTCCTTTAGCTGAGATACTACCCTGTGCATATTCTCCAATTCAGTTGGTATTCTTTCGAACTACTCTGAAGCTTGGTGAATGATTTGCTCTTTCCATTGAGCAATAGCTTTGACCTGTCCCTGCATCTTCCACCTCTTTAATCAGATGATTACTCACCTGCTCATGTGCTAGAATGGGCTGAGAGGAAGGTTTGGCAACCTTAGCAATGATCTCACATAGCTGGGAAACCTGCTTTTGAAGCTTGGCTTTCTCAGCCTTCTCTTTGTCAAGCTTAAGGAATAAAGCGTTCATTAGTGTCTGTGTATCCTGCTTTAATCCTTTTGTGGTAGTTTGACCTATTGGCACTTTGGTCACTGCTATATCAGCTGCCGTGAGCTCTCCCTTGTGCTTTCCTTCTTTTGGAATTGATAACTCAGAACTTATGTCTGATTCTTCAATAATCAACCTAGAAGTTATTTTGGCAACTTTAGGTCTTCTATCTCTTCCGCCCAAACTCAGGAGCAGCTGAAAGTCGTGTTCCTCCAGGTTGATCTCCTCTCTGGCTTCTGGGATTGTCTGCAAAGCCAACCATGATGAAAAGTTGCTTCTCGGGGAATGAGAAGTCACTGAGTGCACCACCATCTCATGCTTTGATTCTGCTCTATCCGAATTTGCCACCGTGTTGTGACTGCCACCCTCTGAATTGTCCAAAGACAATGCTTTTTCAAACTCCGCCATCTGTGCTTTCAACTTCTCCGCATGGAGAGGTGAAGATCTGAGTGGTTGAGGAGAAAATACAAATGACGTTGGATTCAACGGAGGAACAACAAGATCTCTAGGGGTTAGGGGTGCTTTGAAGTCTTTATGAGTTGATCTTTGGAGAAGCTGGAACTAGCACGATAGTTGTAGATTTGGCCTTCTCCTGCGCGTGAGACTTCTTGTGAACTTTAAGCTTCTCTGCCTTCTGCTACTTTCACCTTCGTGCTTTCTTTTCTTGGAGTCTCTTGCGGTAAAGTTACTTGTGATCTGATTCATCAAAGCTTCATCCAGGCAATACCCCTTTGTCAACAACCAGTTTGAAGTGTTAACCAGAACTACGGAAGATCTTTCCTCAATCGTCAGCAGCCACCAATGTTTTCTGAAGAGCAGCTCTATCCCCTCCCATCTGATGATATGAGTCAAGTATCACATGCCCATCATCTGCGAGATCTGCAGGTATCCGTGCTAAACCATAATCAGACACTTGTTGCGCCGATAACTGCTTTGAAGTCTTTCTTCTAACTTCATACTCGTTTCTGCACTTCATCCAAAAGTCTTCCAACGAAGGTACATGTGAGTATTCTGGGAGATTGTCTTCTTCGCTACCCCATATGGATCAAAGTTCACCGTGCTGGGAAGAACTCATGCTCATATTCAGAAAACATTTCAGCTTCGATTCCTCTAGCTTTGTGGATGCTCTGGCAGTTGTAATAACCCATTGTGACTGGAAAGAAACCCGTAGACTTGTGTCGCTTTGATTGTAAGTCATGCATCTCCACGAGTATCTGCACAACTCCATGATGACCCACTTGTCGCTTGGATACCTCGGCAACTTAATTGGTTCTCCCAAAAAGCCGATTACCCTAAGATACGTGAAGTCTGCAAACTGGATGAAAATACAACCATGTTGGGATACAGCTTCCCAAGCTTCTTTGCTTACCTGCTTGGTCTTCAGATCACTATTTAATTTGCAGATGAATCCATAGAAGAACCCATCGTTGACCACCTTGTAATCTTTGTGGCATTCAAGAACTGTCAACTGTGGGAAGCACTCAAAAATAGGATCTTTCGCCAGTATGCCCCCGTCTATCCAGCTTGGAAAATATACCCTGCGAGGTTGTTGCATATACTAGGTATGAAGTCATTTTGAAGTTGTACGTCCGCCTCACACTCCGAGTTGCTCACCGATGTTGTCACTGATGATCTCCGCCCAATTGATTATTGAATCAGCTCTGTTGATCTCAATGGTCCTCACGAAAGCATACATCCATGAGCGGAAGTTGTGAGTATTGGCTTCTCCACTTAACCTGCAAAGCAATTTAGTAATATCATCCACCTCCTGCACCAAATTGGATCGCGGAAGAGTCCTCGGGAACTTTGATGGAGACCTGGGCTTCTTCATATATTTGTTATTCATTATGCCCACATGCAATCTGCTTTGTGTTTCTCCCATCTGTTGCCAACGATCCAAAGCATGCTAATTGCAATCACCACCGGTCGTGTCGGAATCTTCAGACAATAATTAATAAATTGTGCATCCAGCCTGATTATTGTCTTTCCCACAACATCCCGAATTGTTCTGGAAAGAGGATGATATGACCTTGCACACTCCATAACAAATTCGGGCAACTGAGTTGTGACTGGAAACACTGATGCTTGAATAATTCCACTGCTTTTTATTGCCCGCATGAGAGATGTCTTTTCGGCCTTGGATCTGTCGATTATAAATTGTCAATTATTTCGGAGATGGGTTCAGGGCCTATGTCCGTGTCATTGATATCAACAAATCTGGAAGCTATGCATGATTCTGCTGATCCTTCTCTTTCATCACGCTTCATCATGGCTGGAGCAATCTTTGTCTGAGCAATCTTTATTTTTCTTTTTCTTTTAATCTTGCTTTAGAATTCTTTGCTGATTGGATCAATTTGTGCGAGATCTAGCAATTTCTTGATTCGGAAGATATATTCAATGTACCTGACATTGATTTGAACTCCCTTTCACTTGTATGAACACCTGTAATGAATACCTGCAATTAATTCAGACAAAGATGGAGTCCAAGGCATGAATACTTGATTTCTGTCACCAAAAATCTGCATATAAAGTCTGCTGCCCTAAAATTTGAGGCTTTGCTTGCATGCAAAGCAAGCATAAATATTTTTAAATTCACCTGGGCACTTATACCAACATGCAAATAATTATCATAGCAAAATCAAGCTATTCCAACCCTAGGCGCCAAACCTTGAAGCTTCCTGGCAATGAAAAACACCTTTTGATGCACAAAACCTCCTTTCCTTGGCGCCAAAACTGTCTGGGCTGCAATCCTTAGCAAAAAGAATTAATTGCTTCTTTATTATGGCAGCCCATGCTTATATAACCCTCAACATACTATTTTTAATAATTGCCCTTCCTATTCTTGGCAATTTAATTAATAAATAATCATGTCTATTCACCCAAATTGGGCGCCCAATTATGCATGTTGTTGGTTGCTTTTAAATAAATTTATTTTATTTATTTTTAGCATGCATCCTTCAGTTGTCTTTGGCTTGTCTTCTTGCTTTGACTTTTCATCCATTCATGGCACAAAATTAGGTGAAAAAACCATAAATAAATATCATTAAATTCATTGTTTAATGCCAAGGTGGGTCGCACTTTTTGGCAAGGGTGATTTCTAAAAATAAGAAGTCAACTTTGATGGGAATTTCTACCCTGCACTGCAGCTCCAAAAATCCCCTCTTCAACTTAAGTTATTTGACTTCCATAATGGGAATTTTTACCTGCAAGGCAGGTAAGAAATTCCGCTTGCCTGCCACTGCCAAAATTCCCACTGGCAAATTAAAACATCTCCCAAAAAGTGCGACTTGTATTAAAAATAGCTTCCTTTGATAAAGTGTGACTTGCATGGGTGAATAAATCTCTTTGGTGGGAAAAGTTAGCTTGCTAGGCAGGCAAAAAATTCCCATCGGTGCTTTAAGTGATTTTCTTTATTTTATAATGGGAATTTTTACCCTGCAAGGCAAGGTAAGAAATTCCCGCCTGCCTGCCGCCTCTAATATTCCCATTGCAACTTAAGTGACTTTGACTTCATGGGAAAAAGTACCTGCAAGGCAAGTAAGAAATTCCCCTTGCTTTGCCACTACCAAAAATCCCATTGCAGCTTAGACCCATTCATTCCAAAAAGTGTGACTTGCCTAGAGAGGCTTTTTGTGCATGACTTCATCTTTTTTGGTCAGAAGTTTGCTTTCAGAGGCTGATTCCTTTTGGTGTTGAGGCGTAAATGATCTCCAGATGCTTCAGGCAATTAAACAGACTATACGAACAAAGAACGGACCCAGGGAATTTAACAGACAAACTGGAGAAAAAACCGGAGAAAAACGCAAAAGAAATAAATAAAAGCGAAAAACGTTGCCAGAAGTTGCAGACAATGCTCTGAATTCATTCCTGGTGAAAATCCTATTGAGATGTGTGAATACTGGCATGCAAAACTTCAACAGGATTCAACCGGAGCACAATTTACTTCAAACGGGGCTTTATTTATTTAATAAATAATTAAATAAAAATTTCCCTTGTAGACAAAACTTGGCGGAGGGATAAAATGAGTTTCAACATCTGGGTATTTGTCGAAATTGGCTCATATGATTCACTTTGGGATGGGCAAACCTTGAAAGGATGTAATGTCCCTTTTTGGGTTGAACCAAACCAACAAGGACTTTACACAAACCCCATGCTGAAAATAATCTAATTTTTATAACAGCAGATCCAATAATATTAGAAAACCTATCAGCGAACAGTTATCCTCCTAATTACACTTTTAGGGCATCATGCATCACTTTGAAAGCACCGGAAAGTAAATAAACAAGTCTTCCTAATGCAGCAAACTGTAGCAGCACTTAATGGCATCCAATCTCATGCAATATGGGCTAGAAATTAACATAGAAATATCTCAAATACTCAATAAATCCAGCAAGATGAAATCTGGAGCAAATGTGTATTTTATAAATTTATTTCAAGTGCAAATACAGCTGAAACTTCTAAAATTCATAACTCCATCAATACTTGGAGTTTCAACACAAACCAATGCTCAAAATGATCTTGAAGAGACTAGCTATCCAATGAAAGTGAAATCACAATTTTCCAACCATGAAAACCCACTAAAAAGTGATCCCGAAATCTCCAAATGGGTAGATCAAGCTGGAAATGAATGTGGCAGCCCCAAAAGCATGCCCTAGCTAAAATGCGTTCCCTCGCACTAATAAAAAACCACTCAAACGTTCTGAAATTTTGTATTTTGAAGCTCTAATGTGACTCCCGGATGAAGTCACCAATGCAACAAATGAGGGTTTTACGTCCCCAAGAGTTCGACTTTTGAGGGTTTTTGTTCCCAGTGAGGATTCAATGAGGGTTTCGTCGTCATAGGGGTGAAAATGAGAGCTCAATGCTCCAATTTCCAAAGAGAAGTTTATAATTCATAAGATGATGTATACAAATGAGCCTCCATCATTTGTTTTTATAGCCTTTACTTTTCTTTCATAATGGAGCGCTCCATGTAGGCTCTTTATTTCTTTTTAATATTTGCTTTTCCCTCTCTAAAGAGCATTTTGAACTCTCCTTTTTATTTTATTTTAGTATTTAATAATTCTTTTTATTTTAATAATAATAATATATGAAGTTGTCCCAAAATAAGAATTGGTTGG
This sequence comes from Taxus wallichiana var. yunnanensis, assembly GCA_018340775.1. Lineage (NCBI taxonomy): Eukaryota > Viridiplantae > Streptophyta > Pinopsida > Cupressales > Taxaceae > Taxus > Taxus wallichiana. Next base: position 761,649,113 of record CM031234.1, read on the forward strand.
GCTGAACTTAAAATATTATTAATTATTTTTAATTTAGAAAGTGGGACATTACAGTCCTCCCTCCCCAAAATTATTGTCCTCAAGCAAAATGCGAGCCCTGGATCCCAAATAAATCTTAAAATAAATGCAGGATCTGGTTGGATATGTTTTAAGGTTGTGGAGTACATTGGGTACATCCAAGTACCTTCTACGGTGCCGGGTACATCCCTAAATACTTAAGGCTCACCCTAACACTTTAGGAGGTACCCTACACGTACCCCCAATACATACCGTACCCGTATTACGTTAGCACATGTAGCGAGGGACATACTGTACCCATGACCCATCAACCCGAGCAGTGGTACGCTAACTCCGAGGTTTTATGTATGCAAGTTGATTTGAAAAGGATAAGTTATCTTTTTCTTGCATGAATAGTCTCTTTAGTTGATGATTTATTTGATTGGAGTGGAGCAACCCACTTGGGAGTGATTATTTGGTATGTGGAAACTACATAGCCGACGTCCCTTACATGCTTATGGGTGCAGGTGCAGTGCGTCCCGGCGTAATCTGTATGTATGGTACCTCAACATACGTCTAGGGTAGTTCTTCATGCCCTCAAATGTCTTGGGATGTGCCCGGACACTACGGGAGGTACCTTGGACTTACCCAACCATACCTCTGAACCAATGTTTTAAAAATCGGAATCGGACTCGAAACTAGCCAGGGTCGGATCGGAATCGAACCGAAACCGGACCGGTTTAAAACTTATGAACCGGTTTACTAAAAAATACATAAAATATTACAATTTAATGAAAACAAGAAATTTTAAAGATTCCAAACCATGATTACAAACAATTAGAGACAAAATATGCAAAGTTTGCTCATGCATATACCATGTAAGGGTAAATATAGAAAAACGGCACCGAGTGCACTACATATCCGAAACAATGAGGCTCTAAATGGCCTATAGAGTCCAAAAACCAATATGCTACAAGCTACTACATGTTTGATATCAATCATCAAACTCAACACCACTGCTAAGAATGGGATCCTCATCCTCATCAATGTCATCATGTTCTTTTGGCTCATACACATCGGACTCCTCACGGACATCTGCAGTAGTTGTAATAGCACGGCTACTATTTTTCATGTTTGGTGCTATTAGTGGTTCATCATCCAAAGGCATCCACCCCAAGTCATTGGGATCAAACTCTGCCAGTTGATTTTCCTCTACCCATTCTGAGGTTGGATCAATATTATCCAAGACAATGGGATTTGTATTAGGTAATTGGTTACGCTTTAGGCGGAGGTTGTATTTCATGAAGATGAGATCATTTAATCGTTGTTGTTCCAAACAGGTCTATATAACATAATTTTAGGGTTAGGGTTGGAAAAATGTTGGCTAGATTTTATGCATAGCTAAAACCCAGGCAGTCATGAGATAAATCTCCCTCATTTACCGGTGAGGCTCCCGTGTAAGATTTCTTTAATTATGGATCCTAGTAACTATCTATGAGTTTTACTTTAACTGCAAAGCTCATGAACCATAGCTAAGCAATTATGCAGCAAGCAGTTGTAAAGAAATATTTACAGAGGGGGAATAGTTGAATACGGGAAGAAGGGAAAGAAGATGTGTAATCCAACCAATAGTTTACAGAGTTGGTCTCATACACAGATAAAACAAATAGATCTCACAATACATAATTAAAGGAAAGGAAAGTTTCTAATCTAAATCTTAGACAATGCAAAGTTTATCTAAAGATCTACACAAGTAAGAAGCAAATGCACCATTGACACAAAGTTCTCCGGAAATCCACCTCTGTTTAATTCCTCAGCTTTCAGAAAAGATATCAAGGGTTTCAACACAAAGTCTGGAACTCAAGAATGTTGATTACAAATTCTGATCCTTTAACCCATAGGCTCTTCCTCTATTTATAGTGTATAGAGGGCAATTACAAATAGGAGGCTTTCAATGAATTGCCACATGTGGAAGCTATGAAAAGGGGAAGCAACTGACAATATTCTTCCTGGAATTCCTCTTTGCATGACATGCATGATTTATAACTGAAAATAAAACCTTCTATTTTGCATGTTTGCCACCTATTTCCAAGTAATTGACTTCTTCCAGTAACTTGAAGTAACGGCTTTTATAGCCAATTACCTAAGTTTTACAATTTTAATTGATTGCTCAATTTCTTTGTCGGAGAAAATAAGAGAAAGAAGAAGAAAGAGGAGAAGAAATTAGAAGAAAGCTACAACGCTCTCAGTCTTGTTCTTCTTCTATACTCTGCATGCTGATCCAACATGTATTGCACTTTTGCTTCATTCACTTTCGCAATGAATAATCTGAATGATATCTCTCCCTTGAATCTGAGATGTTTTTTTCTCCCATATGTTGTTGAATCCTTTCCTTCGATTCTCACCAAACTGAATCTGGAAACAATTGACTGAGATTTACTTGGTCTTACCTCTAACTGTCTTCCTCTTATCCTCAAGCTTTTACGCTCTTCTTCTCCAGTAAGTGCACTAGTGCAATGTTTTCCGTAAACAATTCAGACAAAACTCATCACCCTTCATCGTGCTTGAATCAACCTTTGTCTAAGATCTTCTTTTTATATTTCTGCCAGAAGACCTTGCAAATATGAGAGCTAGATCTATTTGTCAGAACCTACAATTTCTCCTTCTGATTCTGAAGATATATTCAATGTACCTGACATTGACTTTGCCTTTTTTTTCACCAATATGAGCACCAATGAAGTATTCCTGCAAATAATTCAGAACAAACATGGAATCCATGGCATGAATGCTTAATTCCTTCACCAAAATCTGATTATAAAGTTTGTTGCCCTCTATTTTTAGACTTTGCATGCCAAGCAAGCTAAAAATATTATTTAATTCCCATGTGCACTCACATCAACATGCAGATAGCCAGAATAATAAAAGGAAGTCTTTCCAACCCTAGGCGCCAAAACTGGATGCTTTTCGGCAATTTTAAAAAAGTCAACTTTTAGGCATTTAGCTATGCCAGAATGGGTCGCACTTTTTGGCTAGAAGTCATGTTAAAAATAAGAAGGCAAGGAAGTGGGAATTTTTACCCTTCCAGAAGCTCCAAAATTCCCATCTTTCATTTAACTGATTTAATTTTAATGATGGAAAAAAAAACTTCCAGAAGGCTCCAAATTCCCACCTTCCTTCCACCACCAAAATTCTCATTGGCAATAAAATGATTTAACTTTAATGATGGGAAAAAACAACCTTCCAAGAAGGCTCCAAATTCCCACCTTCCTTCCACCACCAAAATTCCCATTGGCACTTAAGTGATTTAACTTTAATGATGGGAAAAAACAACCTTCTAGAAGGCTCCAAATTCCCACCTTCCTTCCACCCCCAAAATTCCCATTGGCACTTAAAAGCCCTCCTTCCAAAAAAATGCGACTCGCATGGAAGAAAGCTTCTTCCCAAAAAGTGCGACTTGCATTAAGAAATTGCTATTCCCAAAAAGTGCGACTTGCATGACTTCTGCTTTTAAAGTTGCGTGAAAACTCATTAGCAACATTTTATTTCCATTTTTGGATTTTCAGTGAAGAAAACACAAGTATAGAATAAAATTTTCCATTTCGGAAAAGGTCCTGAAGATGTAGCGAAAAAAACTTGCAAGTGCCATAACTTTCACTCCGTGGCTCCGTTTTAGGTGTCGTTTTCTCTAAAAGTGCATATTTTCTCGAGCTCTATGCATTGATGGCAATATTTTCCTTATTTTCATAAAATCCATTTTTGCACCTTTTTGGACCAAGCAACTTCTTACTCTCTCTGAAAGAATCATGAGCTCGATCACCTTTAGGCAGATTAGTAAATAAAAATAGTGGATAACTTTTAAAACCCTAGGCACAGGGAAAGGTCATGAGCAAGAAGAATGAATAGGGTCATGGGAATTGCCGGAGAAAACAAACCAAAACAGAATAAAGAAAGAAGTTGCGGGCAATTACTCAAAAATTCTACAATTTAGCTAATCTGCAAAAAAATTCTTTCCCCTTGTGAATGTTCTATGGTAATAATGATGGGGTGAAGTGTTTTATATAACCTAAATCCTTGATTTTAGCTCAATCTATTTTTAAAGAACTTTATTTATTTAATAAATAAATAAATAAAATTCTCTCGAGACAAAACACAGCGAAAAGGGATAGATAAGATAAGATAAGATAATTATATTAAATGTCCAACGAGTGACCACAAAGATAGGTCAATGGGACTGTACAATACAAAGCAAAGCAGAAACAACAGGGAAAACCCAAGAGGGTCTCCGAAAACAACAAAAGAAGAAGAAGAAGAAGAAGAGAGCACAAGGGATGAGAGGAAGGTGGAGGGAAAGGCCTCGACACCAACCCTCACGACTGTCGCCCAAGGTCAGCTGAAAAGAAATTGGTGATGTGCTGCTGTCTAGTGTCAGGTACTGGAAACTGTTGGAGACGCCCATGTTTCGTGGAATGTCGAGTTCTCTGGGTGGACCTGGTGGTCTGTCGTCTAAAAGAGGGAGCTCTTGGCTGTGCACGAATCCGGAAATCTTTGGTCAAGGAAGAAGCTCCTCTAATCCTGACAGATCTAGCCAGGAGATCTCCACTAGGGTCATGCCCCCGCTTAGTGCCCCTCACACCGGCCAAATCAAAGAAAGATGTGATGCAGCCGAGTAGCCTCCCTGGAAGGAGGATGGAGGGCCTGTCACGGAGCTTAATGGCTTCCTGTAAATAGAGAGCAAGACACCTCTGATCATAATACCTAAAGAAGGTCGTGAACGTAGGATGTTCACGGAAGAGACAATGAAACCTCCCTCTGATCTCATAATAGATGGAGCATCGAAAGATGAAATGTTCCTCTGTCTCAACCTCTTGGAGGGAGCAAAGCTGGCAGATCCTCTCAGAGCGAACTAAATGGTGATCATTCTCGACCCGAAGCCTGTGGGATCCGACTCTGAACTGGCCCAAAGATATGCGAAGAGCATGCATCCAATGACGGGAGATATAGGTGGGCCGAATGATGAGTCCATTGTTGACTTCCAGGAAGTGGTTGGCGTAGAAGGCCATTTTCAGGCGTAGCTCCTCTTGGGAGTTGGTCCACGTAACCTGGGTGAATAGTCTGTATATGTCGTCTCTGATAATTCTGTGCAAATCCTGCGTGCTCGGAAGGAGGTGAGCAGGAGCATCCATGGAGTACCTAAAAGGGGAGACAGTCCATGTTGATCCGAAGAGATCCAAGAAGACAAGAGGTCTCGGCATACCAGCACCGAACACGACCACTACGGTCGGAGAGTAATGGCCTCAGAAGAACAGTAAAGGTAGATGTATCTATCCCTGCCAGTGGAGGAGTCCGAAAGTCCCTGGATGCGGTGCAAGAGTGAGATGAGACCAAAGATGACCTCTAGTCTGAAAGGGCGAGCCCCAAACTCGGCAAGGATGATATGATGAGGAACAGTCTCTTTGCATCTGATGATCCGTCTGAGCAAAAGGATTTGAACCCGCTCAATAGAGGCCCAATCCGACTCGAGCAAGGAGGGGCCCCAAACCTCAAAACCATAAAGAACAGTGGGTCTCACAAGAGAGTCCGAGAGAGACATCTTGGACAACGTGTCCTGAAAGTGATGGCGGAAGCACTGTCTCTCCAAGATCGTGAGGGAACTTTGGGAATTTGGGGAATTTGACTTTAATGACTCTTTGGGGATACCTTAGAGCAATAAAAACAAGCGTGTGCAAAACAAACACAAACGACTCGTTACTTTGAAAAGAAACAAAAAATTTAAAAGGGGTAGTCCCAGATTTCAGGGTGAAATCTCGGGGACATCAGTGAAAAATAACTTAAAAGCTAAAATTGGAAAAAAATATTTTAAGGCAAAACACCGCCCTCAACTAGTTCAAACCGATTCGATCTAAACGGCTGATTTGATCAAGCTTCAATCTGAAACCGAAAGGTCGATCTTCGAATTGGCGATTCGAGTACAAACCCGATCATTAGTTCGGTTTTACTCCATTTATAATTTTTTTAATGAACCGGTCAAACCGGCAGTCAACCGAACCGAACCGGAATCGGAATGGTTTTAAAACATTGCTATAGCCTTAAAAGCGGTTTTTAGTCAAAAAAGTCAAACCAACTTTTTAAATATTAAATAAGTCTCATAAACCCTAAAATGTGCTCCCAAACTCTATAACTACAACAATAACAACACATTAACCTCACATTTGCATACTTGCCTCTTATTTGCATACTTGACTCTCACCTTCATTTTTCTCTAATTTCAATTGCTTAGGGCTGATTTCAAGTGCCATATAGTTCAAGGAGCTTGCAATAAGTGCCAAGGAGTTCAAGGAGCTTGCATTGTTGGTGTTTGGTGATTTGAGGTAAGTATTTTGTGATTTTTTAAAGTATTTTAGTTTGTATAATTGTATTTAATATTTTGTAATTGTTTTTTTTTTGTTGTTTTAAGCTTCATTTTTCAACATTTGATTTCATTTAATTTTAAACATTCTCTCAACACTAAATTGTTTTCATTTTTTTAAATGCATTGTGCAGTTAAAATGGTTGCGAGTTCTAGTTTTGTGGGTCAAGGTATTAAAGGTCTCCCTTACAAATTCGATCCATACTTCCCCCTTTGGAGGCATGTCACACAACTAGAACAAATACCAGGTGGAGGGGGCATTATTTGGGTTTGCTCACAATGTAATATGCAATTTAAGAGCTCCTAAATCGGGTGAAAGCCCATTTGTGTGGGGCTGTTGGCCACGGAATTAGAACATGTGGAGGGTTGGATGGAAAGGGGTTGCCACATGCAAAGACCCTTGCATACATCAAAGAGCAAGAGGAAGCAAATGCAACAATTGCCTTAAAATCCAAGCATCCTATGGCAAAAAAAGGAAGATCAAATAGCAAGCCACTTGTTTCTCCTTTTGTTGAGGTTGTGGCCCCAAATCACCCGTTTTTGTCTACACCTATTACATTGGAGGGGAAGAGGATTCACCTCTTTCTCACAAAAGAACAAAAGATACAAGCCCATTGGAAAGGGCATTCCAGAATGAAAGCAGGGACATAGCTGACCAAGGTATTGGGCGCTTTATTTATGCATGTGGTGTCCCATTTAATGTTGTTAGATCACCATATTGGCAAGATATGGTGAGATGTATTAATGAAGCCCCTAGAGGGTACATTAGCCCAAGGTATGAAAAGGTGCGCACCACCTTATTGTCAAAAGAAAGAAAAAAAGTTGAAGAGGCATTGTTGCCCATCAAGAATCAATGGCTCGAAACAAGGGTGTCCATCGTTTCTAACGGATGGAAAGATACAACAAATAGGCCATTGATCAATGTGATTGCAGTGTGTCCTAAAGGGGCATTGTTTCTGAGGGCTATTAATTGTGAGCGGCAAGTGAACGATGCCCAATTCATTGCCGACATCCTCATAGAATCTATTGAGGCATTGGGGCCTCAAAAAGTTGTCCAAGTTATAACGGACAATGCAAAAAATTGTAGAGATGCGGGGGTAATTGGTTGAGGCACAAGTATGGACACATATTTTGGACACCTTGTGTGGTTCATTCTCTCAACTTAATGTTACAAAAATTGTGCACAAAAAATTGCTTAGATCAAACAAGTCTATGCGGAGGCAAGTGAGATTCAAATGTTCATCAACAACCACCACATGTCCCAAGCCATCTTTCGTAGATTCTCGACATTGCAGCTATTGAAGGTAACCCGTAACATTCTTTTTTTATAACAATTATTAATTTTTAAATTTTATTTTTATAAATTAATTTTATAAGTTTGTAATTTGTAGAATTTTTAATGTTTTAAATTTACTTGTATTAATTTTATTTGTTTTAATTTCTTATTAGGTTGTTAAGACTCGATTTGCCTCGCACACGCTCGTCTTGAGACGACTTGTGAAGGTGTGAGTGGCATTGAGTGGCATGGTTATCAACGACCTTTGGAGTGTATGGAGGCAAGCAAATAGTGAGAGGGCTAAAAATGTGAAATTGTTGATCCTTGATGACGCATGGTGGGATCGTGTGGAGTACTTGCTCAGTTTTACCAAGCCCATTGTGAGTATGTTGAGATTTGTTGATATGGATCATCCATGTATGGGTGAGATTTATGATGGAATTGACTCAATGATTGAGTCAATTAAGACCATCATAAATGCCAAAGAGCAAGATCCTACAGAGACTTTCTTCAGGAAGTGCAGTCGCATCTCATTGAAAGGTGAAACAAAATGACCACTCCATTGCATCTTCTTGCTTTTTCCTTGACTCCAAAATACTATATCTCGAGAGATCCTTTCTTTGCCCAAGAGGTTCCCACGATATAAGGACGTTGAAGTTAGTGAGCGGTATAATGCGGCATTTTCTAGAATCTTCCCGAGATCCGTAAGTAAGACATGGTTAAAGCGAGTTTGTGAATTTCATATCCTCCAGGGATCACTCCATTAGCGCTCTTTGTAACAAATAAAAGATGGATGCTTATTCGTGGTGGTACCTCCATGGAGATGAACCATACACCTACCTCATGCCACTTACTGATATAAAAGTTTTATCACAAGTAAGATTTTAATTTTATTTTATTTCTTTACTCTTTCTTTTTCACTTTTATAAATTTAAAATTTTAATTTTGCATTGACTTTGCATGGCTTGCCTCATAGGTCATGCGAGTTCTTGACTAAGAAGAATTGGGGTACATACCCATTTATCCACTCAATTAACCACAACAAGTTGGGAGCAAAAAAGGCGAAGGATTTGGTCTTCGTGCATTCTAACTTGCACCTTCTATCACATAAGAAGGATGAGTACAAACAAGGGCCAACAAAGTGTTGGGATATAGACTCAGAGACTCCAAACTAGGATGCCTCCATTTCCCAACTTTCATTGCTAGACTCGGACCTAGAGAGTACTTTGTGTGACCTACAAAGTGGGACTAGCGGGAGCGGCATTGCTGATGGTTATGGTTGTACTCTGATGTTTATTCGTGGTGGTACCTCCATGAACAAGCATATACACCTACCTCATGCCACTTGCAATAAAAGTTTTATCACAAGTAAGATTTTAATTTTATTTTATTTCTTAACTCTTTCTTTTTCACTTTTATAAATTTAAAATTTTAATTTTGCATTGACTTTGCGGCTTGCCTCAATAGGTTGCGAGTTCTTCACTAAGAAGAATCGGGTACATACTCATTTATCCACTCGATTAATCTGCAACAAGTTGGGAGCAAAAAAGGCGGAGGATTTGGTCTTCGTGCATTCTAACTTGCGCCTTCTATCACATAAGAAGGATGAGTACAAGCAAGGGCCAACAAAGTGTTGGGATATAGACTCGAGACTCCAAACTTGGATGCTTCCATTGCCCAACTTTCATTGCTAGACTCGAGACCTAGAGAGTACTTTGTGTGACCTACAAAGTGGGGCTAACAGGAGTGGCATTGCTGATGGTTCTGGTTGTACTCCTGATGCTTGTGGTTCTAATGAACCACGTGATGGTGGTGATGCTCTCGTTGAAGACATTGGAGAAGAGGCAGAGCCATTTGATTATGATTATAATTAGACTATTAGAATGTTGATGTATCTTCATTTTTGTGTTTACATTGTAACATTTGAACAATGTACTGCTTATAAGTTCGAACAATGAATATCATGACAAAATGCATTGAATTATCAATACGTTTTAACTTTTGTGGCTATTTCACTTATTTAATAATTTGTTTACTCTATGCATGTGTAAGGCTGGAATTTTGCTTATTTGGTTATTTTTAAAAATATTTTTAATATGTTATATGTAAATTGTACGGCCGTACCCAAGTGCCATACCCAGGCCCCAAAAAAATTGTCGTATCAAAGTACCAAATCCTTGTACATGTACCCGTATTGTACCGCATATATGGCTACCTAGAAAACCTCATGGAAGGTTTTTTGTCGTCCACAAGTCCTCAACCAAGGATTTACGTGTCCTTGGAAAAGGTCCTCAATAAAGGGGTTTCGTCCATGAGAGAGGTAGATAAGGTGCTTCACAAGCAAACCTTAGCCAAGATATGAATATTCACCAAAACATAATTCAATAATGGCCAAGCGACCTCCTTAAATAGCCACAAGGAGTGCTTTACAACATTAAAAATGATGGACGACCCCTTAAGGTAAGTGCTTTTAAATATTTAAATGGTATTTGGAGCCTACATGCTCATAATACCTTTATTTCCTAACTACTTAAGTTCCTCTATTGGAGCGCTAGGCTTCCCAATAGAATACATGATAATAAATTAAACAACTACCAAAACAACAATGAAAATATAATTCAGATCTTCCCCTTGCTTTTCTTCTTAGACCCACGGGGAGAAGGATGGGCTAAGGTCTTCGAAAATCAACCTTCAAAAAGGGACATGACAATTTCACTAGTGTGATTAGCAACAAATTCCTTTACCACGTTGGATTCAAACTCAGTGAATGTGGCCATGTGCAGCCTAACCAATCTTTTTTGTTTTTGTGTACTCTACAAAATCATCTTTTCTCCTCAACTGCACTAGTTCTCTACTTTTATCCTATGTTTTCTTTGTGGGTTCCTCCACTTTTTAAAACATAACATGCAATGTACAAACACAAGAACCAAAAAATTTGAAACATCTTCAACTTCAAGGATAATCTTCTACACATGAGTTTTGATCAACACCATGTCTACAAACTGCTTCTAAACCTCTTGGGCACGGTTTGCCTTTTCTCCATTAATTACATCTTGAGCATATTCAATGAGGGTTTTTTTAAAAGTCATTCATATTAATATAGAAAATTAATGTACATAGCTGATCATACAAAAAGTGGATGGTATGGTAGCAAACCCCAAAACCTGAGTCTTCCTTTCGTGTATGTGCCACATCAGTAATAGTTTGTTCGGTGCCTATAGTGACCTCCTTTTTTTCGTCTTTTTCTCTTCTCCCTTGTTGCTTCTTGGTTCTAGAACTAACATGTTCATAATCTCATATTTTCATTTCATCTTTATTTACTCTCTACACTTAGATGAAATTGTTCCAAACTAAGGGATCCCTCAAACAGCATGGTATGTGAGACTTGTCGCATTTGATGAGCAGAGATTTGTGTCTTGGTGAAGTTTGGAGTGTGAGAAAATGGAGAAAACATAACAGATGGTCAGAGAAACGTTGGAATCTGTGGAACATATGGTTGTGGCCCCATATCATTAATCATTGAATCACTTCCCTTAACAAGTTCATATATGACCCACCTTTCTTTACTTCAACAATTCCTTTATCAACAGTTATTGGTTTTGAAGATGATATCATTGGGACTTTTACTAGAGGGATTGCAACCTCTTCATCTAATTGTATGATTTGAGGTTGACTTGCAATGATATCAGATGAATGGGAACATGAGGATGGGGTCACTGTGTTGTTTGTGGACCAAAATGGTACCCTACCTAGTACTTAAATATTTATAACATTATAATTGGTTATTAAAAATATTATTGAGAATCCACTCTGAATAACCTATACCTTCACTACTACACTCATAGCCAGAAATTTCATGTTTTAGTCTCCAGCAGTCCACAATGGGACCCACTTTGCACAATGCATTCTCCATCTTTGCCTGAACAGTACAGCTATCTCAGCCACCATTGAAATGCATAAGCCAAAGCGCTTTCTCCAGGGATGCAGATACTGCAAAACTTCATCTGTTTCCTTTTTGACATCCTTGACTATATTCAATTTCTGACATGAAAATATTTTCCACAGTGATATACTAAGAATGTTTCAACATAAAATTATTCAATTGAAATATGTATTTTATTCACACTGTGCTATTAAAATTTCTGTAAAGCCATCATCTTCTTCCAAATCTATCTATATCCGAAATAAACCCACTTATTTCTACCTTCATCATCTCTAAAAAAAAAATTGGCAGACTGCTTCAAACTCAAAAATAAAATTGTTGGGAAGGCATGAAGAATACCTTGCTAGTTGATCAGGAAATGCGAACATCCATTTCAGTTGTAACTTTTGTGTTGAAGCTTTCTCACTCAACACTGCTAGCACCATTCTGATTATGTGTCTTTCAAAACATCGACTTAAGGAGTAAAATGCCCTGCAGCTTTAGGTGTTGGTTACCTTCTTGAGTTTCATGTTTCAAGCATAGATAACCTTAATCCCACCACAATACAAAGGCTAACGGCAACGGAATTAAAATTCATAATGCCGCACATGGATAACCACAAAACCACCACAATAACAAAGGCTCAAGGAAACAGAATTAAAAATCATAATGCCGTACATGGATAACCACAAAACCGCCACTATAACAAATCCTTAAGGTAATGTAGTTAGAAGTTACCAACTATCACAAATATTTGAAGTACAAATCAAAAAACCACCACAATCATATGGGCACAGAGTAATAGAACTTAAAAAGACCTCACAGATTGGTTGAACAAAATAGCTTTAAGCCATAATCCCACCACAGTAGCAAAGGTTGAGAATAATGAGATATGGGTTAAAGTATTGCATAGGAAAGCCATCATAAATAACTTTTAGTGCCAAGATATTCCATCCTATGAGAAAATTACAATAGCAAAGGAGCAAAGTAATAATACACGAGAAAAGTAAATAAACTTGCACGAACAACCACATTATTATTGCTTGTCCATGCAATTAAGAATATGAAAGTTACATCATGTCCACGAGAATTAAATACATAGGAATTAACAAAAGAATTAAATTAGAGTGGTTCGAAGAAATCCACCTCCTCCTACAATCCCCTTTTCGCTAATTTTCAAGCATCTTTTATAAAAGGGAGATGGTAGCTAATTGGCTAACGTAACCACTAACCTCTTGCAACAGTTTCATAACCATAAATTGCTAGCTAATTAATCCTCGCAAGATTCTTATATTCTGAGATACATAAAATTTAATTTTAAGGTGGGGCTTGTTAAATATAAATATTGATTATAGCTCGAAATCTTACATAGTTACATGTCACATACACCCTACTAACAAGGTTATTTTCTAGATTGATGGTGGGATTACAACTTTACAACTTCACACACATTAATAATGAGTAAGTAAATGTTAAAGATACCTAATGACGTTACAATGCATTTCATTTATTTAAATATAATTTATATTAACTCTACTTAGATATTTACAATATTCACCTAAAGAGCAGTTATAACTATATCTTAAAATCATATTATAAGTGGCCCCGAGAAAAATGTCTTGGGTGATGTTGTCGGGGCAACACACCCCGATCACTTAATTTGGCTCAATACCTTTCAAATGTGAACTTCTACATATTTCGTTGACATTAATTGAACTTTATTGCTAAGTATTCATTCAACATATGAATGAATGAATGAAAGATTTTAATAACATTCACAAGACCAAACAATCTATGGGACCAAGAGCTGAAGCCAAGGGGCCCCACTCTAAAGACAACAACCGGAGAAAAGGGTTGCCCTATCCTATCAATCTTGCAAACTTTCCAACCCTTTTTTGATGTTGGATCTTCTATTGTGTATCTTGATCAAAAATTGGTTTCCATTCCAAGCCTTGCCTCCTCAAACAAGTCGGTTAATTTGTCAACTCTTAGGGTGTCTTCATACTTGATACGGATGTCACTATAGGCTGTACACTCCATGATGTAATGCCATTCTGTCTCCAACTCCCTTTTGTTACAAAATAAGCATATTCTCATTTCCCGCTCCTCCTTCGGCATTGTCCACTTACCAGTCTCACACTGAAGATGATGTGACCTAGTCTTAAATTGGGCAATCAATATATTCTCCTTCCACTTGACTTCGCTCCCATGTAGACTTTTTCATCATGTTCCCACATGGGATTAAATTCTTTGATATAATATGTTTTCTTCCACCCAAGTTGCTTTGCCCACATGGCTGTCCTGAATTTCTTTTACATGTTTTTTGATTTCCTCCTTATTGTCCGGACACTTGCATACTAATGTCCCACTTGCTCATCCACTTGTTTTGTTCATCCACATATTCTTCTTTACGCTTAGCTCTCCTTCCCAAAGCGTGACCCAGCAGGATCATTAGGGATGATATCTATAGGAAATTCATACAGTATACTTAGACCAGCCCTCCTTGTGAGTTACGGCCGAAGATGGCTTTCTATGCCACACATTTTTGGAAATCAACAATGGTCTTATCTCCTGGCCCTACTATATCTCCCAGCATTGGACTCACACCCTCTGCATTTCACTTGGTCAATTCAGGGTTGGTTCTCATAGGCTCAGAGTTGAGAGTGATCATCATGTGGATCATTCCAATCGGATTTGTCAGCTCTGCTCCCTCCAGGAGATCGAAACGGAAGAGCACTTCATTTTCCATTGCCCCATCTATTATGAGATCAGAGGTAGATTTCATTGTCTGTTCAAAGAGCGCTGACTTTCACCAACTTCTTCAAATATCATGATCAAAGATGCCTCACTCTTTATCTCCAAAAGGCTTTCCGGCTCAGGGTGGAGATCCTCCAGCCCCTTAGACAGGGGACTACTCAATTGATCACTTCCTTCTTCACAGTCTATCACCTGGTAGAGGCACTAAGCAACAGAGTGACACCACCCATGGCTACCCCATTAGATCTGTTCGTGGACGTACGCTCCCTAGTTCAGGACCCTCCCACAGAGTGCTTTTGAGGTCTACCGTGGCACACGAGGAGAGCTTTCCCTCCTCGAGACATCGCACCCCGAGATCGATCGACACAACTTCTGGTCTCGGACTCTAGCACATCACCAACTTCTTCCAAATCCGGCACCCATGAAACTTGTTGAGGGTCCTCCTCCCCTCCTTTTCTTTTCTTCCTTCACTGCTTTGACTCCACGGATCTCAGCAGACTTCTCGAGCCCTCTCCTTACCCGTTTCCTCTATTCCCCCTCTTCACTTCTTCTTTCTCTTGGTTGTTTCTCGAGACCATCTTGGTCCTCCACTACATGCTTCGCACTTTTGTACTATTTCAGTCCCATTGACCTACTTTGTGGTCTTGTTGGACATTTAACATATTTATCTTTATCTTATCTCCTTCCATCGCCATTCTAGGCCATCTTTGATTATCCATACTTTGTGCCTTTTTTAAATAACTTAATGCCCAAGTCATTGCCTCTGCCTCCATCGAGAAGGTCCATGTTTCAGCTAAAAACTCATAAGGGACTGAAGTTTTGACTTTGAGATTGCACGTGATTAAATGTTTTTGGATTCTCTCTATCTATCTCCATTTTAGATCGCATATTACTGCCCCAAATCTCACAAACCATAAAGGACTACTGGAGTGACAAGTAAACCAAACAAGGATTTCCAATCCATAACTCTGCACTCTTACACTTGTTTTGTAGCGAATATAGCTCTTTCCAACCTCCTTCAAAAATAATTTCCCTACAGGTCTCCCAACTAAGTTTGTTGTAGAAATCAATCCCGAGATACTTGTATTCTTCCACTACCTCCAATGGACTTCCATCGAAAAGGAAGTTAATTTGTTTCTTTTTTCTCCATAGAGAAAATATCATGACTTTGGTTTTATTAGTGTTCACTTGCATACTAAACTCCCAATGTGAAGCGCTCCGCACCCTCAAATGCTCTTTCAAGCTATTGGCTATTTTTGTGATTAGGATAAGATCATCCACATATAAGAGTAACTTTATTACATGGTTGGCTAGGTGAATATTACCTCCACCAACTTTGTTTATCCACTCCTCTAGTTTATCAATGTATAGCCCAAACAAAGTGGGGAGAGTGAACATCCTTGCTTGACCCAAATGTCGTTTCCAAAGTATTCGACATTCATTCCCTGTTTTCATTTTGGCCCTTACTTTCTCATAAAGTCTATGAATTGTTGCTCTATAGTCCAACACTCCGAGCACTTTCATTTTTCTCGAAAGTTTATGTAATGTTACTTTCGTGCTCAAATTTAAGGAATTTGGATTTTCCCAAAACCCTAATGGAACATTAGTGGAAATGATGACAGCCACATGTAGAAAACCTAATTTTTATGACGGCAATCTAATCTTATGCAAAAATTAGGGCAACAACCTACTCCAGTCCACCAAACCCTAAGTGATAATACATCAACAACATGAACCCTTTATGAAATCATGCAAACAAATGCTTCAACAATAAAATACAGACTGCTGGAATTAATTAATTGCTCAAAAACAGTTGAAACTTCAAAAATTTGTATCTTCATAAATACTTGGAGATAAAATGCAAATGATAGCTCAAAATGACCACAAAAATGGCAGCTATCAAAAAATTAGAATCAGATTTTCCAACCACCAAAACCCACTAAAAAGTGATCTCAAAATCTCCAAATGGGTCGCCCAAGCTGAAAATGAGTGTGACAGCCCCAAAAAGCATGCCCTAACTAGAATTTGTGCCCTAACACTGATGGAAACCCTTGTTTTAAAATTCTGAATTTGAAGCTCACTTGTGACTCTCGGATGAAGCCACCAATGCAACAAATGAGGGTTTTCGTCCCCAAGTGTTGTGACTATTGAGGGTTTTTGGTCCCAATAGGATCCAATGAGGGTTTTCATCCTCAAAGGCTGAAAATGAGAGCTCAATGCTCCAATTTCCAAGAGAGAAGTATTAAAATTCACTAGATCATCTTACAATGAGCCCCAACATTTGTTTTTCTAGTCTTTCCTTTCCTTTACTTGTCGAGTGCTCCATGTAGGCCCCTTTATTTCTTTTTTAACATTTACTTTTCCCCTTAAAGAGGGACGACCTCCCCTTTCAACATTCTTTTCTATTTTGAAATTGGCACTTTGCACTTTTAGCCACCAACATGTTATTTTAGTGTTATAATTGGTAATTTGTCTTTTCACCAATATATGACAAGGTTGAAAACAATAAATTACACTTATAACACGAATGTACTACCCTTATTTTCTCCCTTAAAGCCCACGGGAAGTAAAAATGGGCCCCAAGGTCTTCAAATTGAACTAGCTTGGAAAAGGGGACATTACAATCCTCCCTCCCCAAATTTGGTTTGCCCTCAAGTAAATACAAACTCCCTTCTTCACTCCTTGTCCCATTCTCTAAATACCAAGATCCCAAAGCAACCTCTAGAACTCTTCAGAGTGTGGAAAACTTCAGCAACCTCTTCCACCTTTGCTACAACAACATACTCTTCATCATTTGCTTGGGCTGAAAACAAACTCAGTTGTTCCCACTCATGCTTGTCACATGCGATGATCATTGTACTCTCTTTAGACATATGCAAACAATGCACTCTTGGACTCATAAGAGTCTCTTTATCAACACTCATATAGGTTGTTCCAACACGTGCAAGGTGCTGCCATGACTTCAAAATGGCTGCCATGATGATTTGCTTCAGTTGCACCCTTTCCCTAGCTTCTTCCATCCGTAAAGCTCCCCATATTGTGCCAATTTACAGTTGTACATGACTGTTAACAGTTGTTCTAGCACTTTGACAATGTCATAACAGCAGCAAATTTGATCTCCTTTTGCCCCATTCGTGGTGTGAACCATGTAGGAGCTGAAAATGCTCTTGGAAGTAAGTGCAACAATGAAATAGCAGTACTATAGGGGCTGAAAATGCTCATGACAACAACATGGAAGTTGGGAAATTGTGGCATGGCTGTCCCAAATTTTGAACCTGCACATAGAGCAAACATGTTAATGAAATCAAGAGCTCCCAACATCACTCCTTCAACTACTTCATCATGCCTCATAGGCATGTTATTCAATCCTCTTCTCATGCTTGCATCTTCTTCAAAATTCCCATTCATGTGATGGACTTCCAAAGATCCATTCTTGTTGCCTCACACTAATCTCTTCAAATTTTGGTTTGGATCAGAACTTATGAGTGTTGCTGGTACATAAGTGTAACAGTCATACCTTGCCCTGAATTTCTTCCCAAACAATACCAAATATGTTGGGACATTGGCCTTAATTGATCTCAATGAGTGAACCCTCTTACACAATATTAAATGAAAAGAATGTCTTCAAACCTGCCCATCTATTGTTGTCCAAAGAAGATATGCACAGTCCAACACATGAAATTGGGGAGAACATCCTATCATGGTTGTAGCATTGCATGTCATTACTCAAAATTGGGATTGTGGTGGCCAGAAACCATCTTGTACCTGATGCAAACACCTCATCAATTACCATGGGTGGGAAATGCATCTCCCTTGTGATTAACAACTCTTTTATAGCTGCCACTAGAATGTGGGGAGAGCTGGAAATGTAGGTAACAACACTCCTAAAATTGGAGGTAGTTCTCATAATGATCCATGGATCATAGCTCTTGTTACCCAAATTCATGCCAACTATGTTAAATTGGTAACACAACCAAAAGATCCCCTTTTACCCATGTCTCACCCTTCTTGAATCTTTCAACAACAAGCATCTTGTTGTCCCAACGACTGTGATCTTCTCCTTAACCTTGCCTTCAAGTTTAGAAATTGGCTCCACAGAGTGACTTATGAATTGTGAGTATTGGTCCTTCACCACTTTGCTAGAATTCACAATATGCAAGTTTGTTTCTATCCTAATGCATAGGATGGTGAACTTACCAGCAATAATGATCATCATTTTCCTCAAGCTGAAAGCTCCTGCAATGCTTAATAGGAGTATGGAATCATGGCTGCCAAGCTTGATACTCCGAAGACCACCCATGCCAAAGCAACCTTGGCTTTGAATAGAAGAAGCAACATGCCCATAGCTGCAAGTTGTGTCATTGAAACTAACATGCTTCTTAAAATATTCTCCTATTGACAATAATCCTTACTTGTTTTTGGCAGCTCCTTTTGTGGAAATCCACTTAGCTGGAATGGCCTTTGTTGCTGTCCAAAAAGTGCAGTCCTAGGCTGCCCCTTTGCAGTTGTTTGGAAAGCACCACCGGATGTGGGATGACATGTCTTTTGACCTTGCATATGTCCCATGAGCTGCAACCACTGCACTTCTATGATTTGGCTAGTACTCACCCCATATTTCTTTTCAATGCAAGGAATGCTATTCTTATTCAATGTACTACCTTGAAGATGTTTATCAAAAATGAAACCCTTATGCAAATTATCCTTACTAAGAGTATTCCAATGTCTACTATTCCTAACCCGGAGTGGGGTTAGAACTAGCGGAGGTAAGTGGAATAAATCGGAAAATAGCTAGAGCGCACTAAATTAGCACCAATCTGATTATACACAACTGAATGTAATTAAATAATCAAACCCTAAACTGCTGCAATCTTCTAAAATTAATTCCCGCTCAACCAACCATGCAAAATACTTCAAACTTTGGATATTGGGGTTATAAAATATGAAGTTTATGAATGTAAAATCAGAATTAACCCAACTTTCACCAAAAGTGCAGAAATGGCCCTCCTACTATTTCGCCCAGCACAATTAGGGCTGGTTATGCATGCAACAACACCCCACTGATCACCAAACCTTGTGCACAAGCTCATAAAAATATATAGAATCAGATCTGAATCTTTTATGCAAGTTTTATGCACCCAATATGCTGAAAATACACCCTTACCCAGTCGCCTAGGGCACAAAAATACAACAGCAGCTTAAAGCATCAAATCAATACCAAGACAAGTGAGATCCAATTCTTAGGGCATAAACGCATTACCAAAATTACCACCAAGCAATTCGCCACCAAAGAAGGATAAGATCAATGCACAATATTCAGATTTCACATTCACATCAAGTCGCTAGGGCACAAGAGAAAAACAGACCAACAATCATGCATGAATGGATCCTTCAACAACTAGCTTGGGTCTTCAATTTGCCAATAACAAGGTGGTGTTGTAAAACACCTTTAGTAGAACATCAATGGGCATGCATCCCTTTTCTTCAAGCATGAAGAAATAACAATAATCATAATCAACATACCCCACAATGGAAGAGGTGATGTGACTTTATATTCCTCCCTCCAAGAGTGGCGCTCCAAATGGGCCCTTTCTTTGCCCAATGCTCCCTTAGAATGGCGACTTACTTTAAGGGTAAGTGACCATTAAAAAGGGGGTCTTCATCATGTAGAACATATCTCCTTTTTTAATATTTAATTCACCTTTTTTAACTTAATGATTAAAATCACAAAAGGTAAATTTAATTCTTTTTTAATGAGCTCAAAGAAGGGTTAACAAATTAGTGGTGAAAACCACTTTTATAATATTTTCCCCAAATTTATCCTTTAGTCCATGGGGAAAGAATGGACTAAAGGTCTTTAGTACCTATTTAGAAATGTCCCAGAAAAGGGGACATTACAGTCCTCCCTTCCCAAGATTGCTTGTCCTCAAGCAATTGCAAACCCGGATGCTCTAAAATTGATTCACCTTCCCAAGTGGCATCCTCAAGTGGCAAGTCCTTCCATTTGACCAAGTATTCTTTGATGCTACGTTTTCTTAAATTCCTTTCACGGTATCAATGATGGCTTCCGAATTAATATCAATCTACCCTCTTCATCTAGAGGGGGCAGCTCTAAAGGAGTGACATGGTGCCCAAGAACCTTTTTAATGCAAGAAACATGAAATACATTGTGAATCTTACCACTTTCCGGAAGTTCCAATTCATATGCCATTTCTCCCACTTTGTTCTTTACCTTGTAGGGCCCATAGAAATGTGGCTTCAATTTCTCGCACCACTTTGTTTGAGTGAAGATTGCCTATAGGGCTGCAACCTTAAGAAAACCCAATCACCTATCTCAAAAGACCTCTCAACTCTATGCTGATCTGCATACAATTTTTGTCTATTTTGTGCTTGTTGTAGATTCTCCCTAAGTGCTTTCATGATATCATAGCTCTGCTGCACCAATTCTTTAGCACTAGGCACCCTACTATCCATCATAATCAAGTCCATGAAAGAATTTGCATCATAACCATAGAGTGCTTTGAAAGGAGTCATACCTATGGACATGTGATGAGTTGTGTTGTAGCAAAACTCAGCCATATGTAGCCACTTAATCCATGCTGATTGCTGCCCCGAAGCATAGATTCTTAAGTATCCTTCAACCCATTTGTTTACAATTTCAGTTTTCCCATCAGTTTGTGGGTGATAGCTAGTGCTTGGTGTGAGTTCCGTCCCGGTTAGATGGAAGAGCTCTTGCCAAAAATTACTCATGAACCTGCTGTCCCTGTCACTCACAATGTTTTTGGCAATCCATGCAACTTGAACACTTCTTTAAAGAATATATCAGCAATCATAGGAGCATCGAACTTAGTTGGAAGTGGATAAAAATGTGCAAATTTAGTGAGTCTATCCACTACAACATATAAACAATTTTTACCTTGAGCCATGGGCAACCCGGTGATGAAGTCCATGGAGATGCTCTCCCATTTTTGAGAGGGAATAGGGAGGGGCTGCAAGAGTCCTGCTGGGAATACATGTTCGCTCTTGCTTTTTTGGCATACCAAACACTCGCGAATGTACTTGAGGACCTCCTTCTTCATACCTTTCCAAAAGAACCTTTCTCTCACAAGTTTGTAGGTCTTAAAGTACCCTTGATGTCCCGCCAAAGGAGTGTCATGGGCTGCTTTTAAAATCAGATCCTTCACCTTCGATTGGGAGCCAAAAAGACTCTCTTTTGTAGAGTATAAGCCCATCCAAAATTCTGTACCTTTCATCAACAATTGTACCCTCAAGCAAATTGTTAGTGAACTGATTTTTGCATATTCCAAGGTAATTAAATCTTTCCAATCTGCTGTTATAAATGACATAGAACAGATTTCTACATTCTCTTGTAAAGCTTTTTTGAACATTGAATTAGCTTGGGGTGTTCCATTGGTCATACCTTGTAGTGCAAACTCTTTGTTACCCACCTTGAATTTGAGCATCAAGCTTTGATAGTTAAGGGTGAATTCACCCAATGAATGTAACCATTGGACTCCTAACACAAGATCCATGTCTCCAATGTCAATCACATAAAAATCATCACATACTTCATATTTACCTAGAGAAATGGTGAGCTTGGGTACTCTTTTGGTGCATGGTAAAGAAAACCCATCAGCTATGGTGACCTTAAATCCTTTGAACTCTTCTACAACCAAATCAAACTTAGCCACCAAATTTTTACCAATGAAGTTGTGAGTTGCCCCACTATCAATCAAAATGATTACCTTGTGTTCATTCAACATTCCCTCCACCCGGAAAGGATGGTACTTAGGTGCTCCCGAAAGAGAAGCAAGTGTGCTACCCATTCCTTTGTCTTCCTCTTCATGTACATGCTCAACAACATCTTCATTTGCCACATCATTAGTACTATCAAAATCAAAATCTGAATCATCATCAATTACCTCAATGTAGTGGATTTGACCCTTGCCCTTACAATGATGACCTCTAGTCCAAGGATCTCTACAATCGAAGCACAAACCTTTCCTCCTTAACTCATCTCTTGATTCTTTTGAATGGCTGTTGTGGGGCTGCATTTTGTGAGGTGGCATATAGGGTTGGAATGGTTTTTTTGAAGGCTCATTAGGTGCTGCCCTTGGCTGTTCTCCTTGTGCCTTTGATGGCCCACGAAAATCAGACCTTGGCTGTCCCGGATCTCCACTTTTGGGCAGCGAATGAGTGGCCACCACTTGCTGTCCTCTTTGCCATTCTCTTTCTCTATAAGCTGAACATTCTAGATCCAAAGCTTTAGTTATTGCATCTTGTAATGAAATAGGATTAAAAGCTCTTACCAAACCTCTCAAGGGCTCAATCAAACCCTCGGTGAAAAGGACAACCAATCTTTTCTCACTAACATCCGTAACCATGACTGAAATCTTTTGAAAATCAGCAACATACCTTTCCACATCATGATTTTGTTTGAGCTGAGCCAACTCACGAAAGTGAATTTCCGATCCTTCCGGTCAAATCTTTCCATTATCTTTTTGCTAAACTCCTCCAAGGTGTGAATCATCCATGGCCTTGGGTGATCATGCCATGAAACCACCATTCATGAGCCATACCCTCCAAATGAAGAGTGATGAATTTGAGGGCTTCATCCTCATACATGGGGTTGAGTGAAAAATAGGTCTCCATTTTCTGCAACCATGATCTAACCGGAATTTTATCAGTACCATCAAAAACCGGAAGTGAAACCTTACCCAATTTTTGTTGTAGATCTCTATGGGGCTGCATGTTTGCTCTCCTTGGTTTGGCGCCAATCCTCAATGCACAAAATTCATTGAAGGTCAATATGGCCCTTGTAGCCGGATGTAGGGTAGAGTACTCATGCCTTTGTGTATCAAACAAATCCCCCACCAATGGCTCTTCTTCTCCAATTGGCTCTTTGTGCAAGAATGTGCCCTTGAAAAACTTGGGAGTGGGTTGGGTAGAAACCCTCTCACCTCCATGCGAACTTCCTTCTCCATTGGAATTATGATTCTTGCCAAAATCTAGGGCATCCTTCAACATGGTTGCCACTTGTTCGCTCATGGTGAGCTGCAGATCCTTGTGGCTCTCTTTGACCAACTCTTGGAGAAATTTCACTTGCTCCGAAGTAAAACCTCCAACCTCCATTTTCTTCTCTCTCCTTTGATAATACAAGGGCTGCTTGTCTTCCTGCATACAATCAAGCTTCACAGGTGTAGAAGATCGTGGCTCTGATACCACTGTAATGTCCCCAAATTAGGCAATTCAATATTCACCCAAATTCAATGAAACCCTTATGCAAATTATCTTGAAGTATTCCAATGTCTACTATTCCTAACCCGGAGTGGGGTTAGAACTAGTGGAGGTAAGTGGAATAAATCGAAAATAGCTAGAGCGCACTAAATTAGCACCAATCTGATTATACACAGCTGAATGTAATTAAATAATCAAACCCCAGACTACTGCAATCTTCTAAAATTAATTCCCGCTCAACCAACCATGCAAAATACTTCAAACTTTGGATATTGGGGTTATAAAATATGAAGTTTATGAATGTAAAATCAGAATTAACCCAACTTTCACCAAAAGTGCAGAAATGGCCTCCTACTATTTTGCCCAACACAATTAGGGCTGGTTATGCATGCAACAACACCCCACTTGATCACCAAACCTTGTGCACAAGCTCATAAAAATATATAGAATCAGATCTGAATCTTTTATGCAAGTTTTATGCACCCAATATGCTGAAAATACACCCTTACCCAGTCACCTAGGGCACAAAAAATACAACAGCTTAAAGCATCAAATCAATACCAAGACAAGTGAGATCCAACTCGCTAGGGCATAAATGCATTACCAAAATTACCACCAAGCAATTCGCCACCAAAGAAGGATAAGATCAATGCACAATATTCAGATTTCACATTCACTAGGCTTGGGTCTTGATTTGCCTTTGGTAAAACACCTTTAATAGAATTATCAATAAGCATGCATCCCTTATATTGTGCATTGATTTTATGGTGGCAAATTGCTTGATGGTAATTTTGGTAATGCGTTATGCCCTAAATGAGCTAGATCTCAATTGTCTTGGTATTGATTTGATGCTTTATGCTGGTGTTGTATTTTTGTGCCTGTGCAAATCGCATAAGGGTGTATTTTCAGCATATTTGGTGCATTAAACTTGCATAAAAGATTCAGATTTGATTCTATATATTTTTCGAGCTTGTGCACAAGGTTTGGTGATCAATGGGGTGTTGTTGCATGCATAATCAGCCCTAATTGTGTTGGGCGAAATAGTAGGAGGGCCATTTCTGCACTTTTGATGAAAACTGGGTTAATTCTGATTTTACATACATAAACTTCATAATTTATAACCGCAATATCCAAAGTTTGAAGTATTTTGCATGGTTGGTTGAGCAGAATTAATTTTAGAAGATCGCAACGATTTGGGGTTTGATTATTTAATTACATTCGATTGTGTATAATCGATGGGTGTTAATTTAGTGTTGTAGCTATTTTCCGATTTATTCCACTTACCTCCACTAGTTCTAACCCCACTCCGGTTAACAACAAAGAGACATTGGAATACTTCGAGATAATTTGCATAAAGGGTTTCATTGAATTGAGTGAATTGCCCTAATTTGGGGACATTACAATGGTATCAAAGCCACGATCTTCTGCACCTATGAAGCTTGATTGTATGCAAGAAGACAAGAAGCCCTTGTATTATCATTAAGTAGAGCATATCTCTATATGAGGGTGATACAATAAATCCTTGCTATAGAGATAATCAAATTGCTTACCATTAGTTGCTGATATGAAAATTCTAGCAAACTGAAAATAATCATTTGTACCTAGTGAGGTACCTTTCTCATGTGCATGTCTTCCCACAAAGTCTTCTTGGAACTCCACCTCATAAACCTCACGATTTGAAGGGAAAATTGCTGCTATTTTTTCTTTTTTGCCACCTTCATATATTGCTTCTTCTCTAAATTTTTATAGGTGTTGTTTTGCTTGAGCAGCTATCAACTTAGCTTCCCTAGCTCTTCTTAGCCATTCATCACACCTTTGTTGGGTCTTCATTACATCCTCTGCACTTGAAAATCTGAATTCTTTTTTTCTTTAACCCCAACATTTTGTTCATTCGATTCCATACCTTTTCCTTTGGAGGACTCTTCCTCTTCAACTTGCAAGGTGGACTCCTCTATGGGTTGTTCCTTCTCAATCTTCAACAGCTTTGATTGCTCTTTTTCCTCATGCTCCACCATCAAAATGTCTTTCTTAGCAACTTCTTGAGGTTTTGATTCTTTCTCTTCTTCCTACAACCTTCTTTTTAACTACTCTAATCATATCACCACCATTGGAATGGGATCTAACTTTTCTTCCCTTTGTAAGAACTTCACTTGGAAAAACACTAGTAGATTAGTTGTCCTCATGATTCGCAGGTTGGTAAGATCGATGCTCTGATACCATTTTAATGTCCCTTTTGGGCTCAAATTTGAGGAATTTGGATTTTCCCCAAAACCCTAATGGAACATTGCTGGAAATGATGACAGCCACATGTAGAAAACCTGATTTTTATGACAGCAATCTGATTTTATGCAAAAATTAGGCCACAACTTGTTTTAGGTCCACAAAACCCTAAGCGACCTAGGTTAAATTCAGATTTTAGTATCTCCCACACAAAAATCTTCAAAAATACATCAACAACATGAAACCCTTGATGAAATCATGCAAATAAATGCTTCAACAATAAAATATAGACTGTTGGAATTAATTAATTGCTCAAAAACAATTGAAACTTCAAAAATCCATATCTTCATAAATACTTGGAGATAAAATGCAAATGATAGCTCAAAATGACCACAAAAATGGCAGCTATCAAACAAAATTAGAATCATATTTTTCCAAGCACCAAAACCCACTAAAAAGTGATCCCAAAATCTCTAAATAGGTCGCCCAAGCTGAAAAATGAGTGCGGTAGCGCCCGAAAGCGTGCCCTAGCTAGAAATTGTGCCCTAGAACTGATGAAAACCCTTGTTCTGAAATTCTGAATTTGAAGCTCACTTGTGACTCCCGGATAAGACCACCAATGCAACAAATGAGGGTTTTCGTCCCCAAGTGTTGCAACTATCGAGGATTTTCGTCCCCAATAGGATCCAGTGAGGGTTTTTTCATCCTCAAATGATGAAAATGAGAGCTCAATGCTCCAATTTGCGAGAGAAAAGTATTAAAATTCACTTGATCATCCTTACAATGAGCCCCCAACATTTGCTTTTATAGCATTTTCTTTTCTTGTGGAGCATTCCATGTAGGCCCCTTAATTTATTTTTTAACGTTTACTTTTTCCCCTTAAAGAGGGATAACCTCCCCTTTCACATTCTATTCTATTTTGAAGTTGGCGCTTTGCACTTTTAACCAGAACATGCTATTTTAGTGTTATAATTGGCAATTTGCCTTTTTACAAAAATATGACAAGGCTGAAAATAGCAAATTACAATTATAACACGAATGTACTTCCCTTATTTTCTCCCTTAAAGCCCACGAGAAGTAGAAATGGGCCCCAAGGTCTTCAAGTTGAACTAGATTGGAAAAGGGGACATTACGGTTTCCCACGTGGAACCAGGCCAAACGCTTTGCTAAAGTCAAAAAGCAACAAAAGCTTCCTCTCCTTGGGTATTCCATACTTTTTTGATCAAGTGTATAATGGTAATGCGAGAGGTCAATAGTGGAATGCTTCCTTTGAAACCTACCTATCCTTTTGCTCTTTTCACTTCTTTTTTTTGCTCAACTTTGCTAATTATGCGCTCTACCATGCTAGCATATAGTTTTCTAGGGGGAATGACCATGATAGTACACTAGTTTGATGGATTATTAATATCTTTGTTTTTGTAGAGAGGAATAACCACACTAGTTGTCCAATATGTCAAGAAGCCTTCCTAGATTTTACCATTGTAAATGCATGATGTGCGGTGTGAGGAATTCTAAACCCCATTTTATTCCACTTACTGACCCATTTGTCTTATGCTTCACCCCCTGCTAGCCTTTTTATGCCTTGAGTGATATCCTCCATGGAGAAGAGCTTTGTGGTTGTGTTGATTATAGGGGGCATATGTCTTTATCCTAATCATGTTCATAAAGTAACTTTGTGTATCCAATCACTAAGCATCTATGATATTATTCTCTGTTTGCTTTCTCTTTTGTTGTAGCTCTCTCCAAAAGCCCTTAGGATTTTGTTTGCCAAGGAAAATTAGTTCTTGCCTTCTAGTGTACAAATATTTCTTTTTTTTTTTTTGAGGCCTTTTTTCTTTGTTCATCCCAAGATCTCTCAAGATTCTCTTTACTTCCTTGCACTCTTCGTCATACCATGGGTTAGTCGGAAAATTGCTTGTATTTCTACTTTTAGGCCTAGATCTTTTGCATGTGCTTAGCGCCATATGGATTAATGGGATCAACATATTGTTGTTCATTGGGGGTCGTATCGTGCAAGACATGATATACTTTGCTTCCTAAAAGTTTTGTTCAGGGCTGCTTTGAAGAGTTCACAATTCTCACGATTTATGAGGATTTTACCCTAAAGAGGTATCTTCTTTTGAGTGTGTTGGGTTTGTTCTTCTTGCTGATTTTTATGTGTATGTCAAACCTTACATAAATTGGATTATGATCTGATTTCATCTCTATAGGATAGTCCCCAACTTCTAATTCCATCAATCTAGAAATAGAACATTGTGAGCATATAACATAGTCCACTACACTTTTCCCATTGTACGTTTTACACGTGATGTTGCCTAAAATCAGCCACATTTTCATGTCATTGCATATAACCATGTCATACAAACTACATAGCCCCAATAGCTCTACTCCGTAGTGTGAAACACCCCCATTTCCATCTTCTGACGTCCTTTCCCAAGGATGGTCTTCTTCTTCTAGCCATAACATATTACTTTTAACAATGCATTAGGGTTTTCACACCCAACTTCCTTTTCTTATATGTTTTCGAGCCTCTTGGTGCAAAGTAACAAGCAACAAGCCTAATGGTTGACTCATTTTCTGTTATTTTCAGCCATATGTATTGTTTATTTGGGTCTTCTTTCTCAACTTCTATAATTCCACACCACTCCTCTTTGATAATCATTGTTACACCTCCATGCCCCTTGCCAATCTCAGTCCTTTCATTCCAAACTAATATTTTCCTATATCCTTCAAAATTTGGGACTTTGCAACCATCATGCTCATGAGTTTCATAAAAATGATAATATATTTTCCTTCTCCTGCTATGGGCCCCAATCCAGGATCTCTTCTTCAGGGTAGCCTCTACAATTCCAACTTACCAAGGTCAATTGTTGTCAGGGGGGCGAATCCCTATTTCTTGTGTGTCATTCGATGGCTGATTTGAGCTTTTCCATTTTGTAGCCATGCCCATTTTCCTGCATCTCTTGCTGCCTTCACCTTCTCCCATTCTTTCTTTCTCTCTTCTTGTTGTACGGGGGTTAAGTCTTCATCTAGGTAGATGTGTGTACCTTTAAGAAACCTTCTATTCCTTAATATCTTGTGCTTGTCTTTAATGATTTTATACTAACTCTTACATGTATGTCCTTGCCTCATATCATTTTTCCAATCTGTAAACTTGAAAAATAAGCCATCCATTGAAATTCATCTCCATGGAAGTCTCTTGCTAATTTGTTGGTGTTCTCATCCTCCCCTAGTCCTTCAATCCTTTAATAATGATATTTGCAGCCCTGTCGTGTCTATCATTTTCTTCTTTTATTTGCATCCTGACATGTTTCTCTATAAGCTCTCTTTGTTTATGCATCATCCACTTTTCACTTATGCCCAATGTAGTGCCCACTTCCCTTCGACACCTTTTGATATTGATTATGACATTGTCGACTATATTTATGGACATTATTGTAGCGTTTGAGTTGGTATGATGTTAGAGGTTAGAGATCATGGATTGTTGTTGATTTTGATTCATATATGATGCATGGGGATAATTGGAGACATTTTATACTAATGTTGTTATGATGTTGACATGGTGATATATGTGTGTGTGTGTGTGTTGGACATGTGTTATTTCGTCATATTGAGTAGACCTAGAAAATTGAATTAATCTTGTGATCTTATGATTATGGATGAAATTGTAAATGATGTCATTACTTGCTTGATGATGTTTTGATTTATATATATATGACTTTGGAATTATATTGTATATTTATTTTGGATGATTTGATGCGGCCACAAGGCCGAAGGAGGTATTTGTGTTTTGCAGGTAAAACATGTCACAACAAACATCGGGGATTGGAGACCAACCACATTTGGAATTCTAGATGAATTCAACAAGGGTCACTATGGCAACATGTATTTGTTTGTTTGTATTGTTGTTAGGGGTTCCCATGGGGGGATCACCTTTAAATGTGACCAAGGGATTATGCGTATTCTTTAATTAGTTTCTTTTGTTTAAATTTTTGTATGTGATTATTTGGTGATGTATTTTTCCCTTTTATTATTTATTTAAATTGTGTCTAGATTTGTGAGTAATCATGTTGTTAAATTAATTAAATTGGGTCAAAAGAATTCATTTATTAGAGTTGATGGCTCTTGGAGTAAGTGTTGTAAGTAATGTGTAAGTAAATTTGAGTGTGAAACACTCCACCTTTCTTTTGAAATTCGGATCTGTCCTTAGGGGCTGATTTTGGAGGCTTGTGGGACAAGTTAAACTTGTCCCACACCTCTTAAATTTGTATACCAACCCTACCTATGGTTGGGAGTCAAAATTAGGTATTATTATGTATTTTGGGAAGACAAGTTGCAGTTTTAATTGCACTATCTTACATGAATTTAATTTTGGTCCTTGGGGTGTGGACTTGGTTTGTGTGTGGTAGCAAAATGTCATTTATTCACCCAATTTTTCTGATTATGATTTGGAGTTTGAAGTTGACTTGTGAGGAGTTGAGGATGTGTGATGTGGCATCCTACATGGATCCACCTCATCCTCCTCTCTCCCTCTCCTATTTATTTGAATTCCTTGACTTGTTTTGGGGTTACTTCATTCGGTGATTTCATTTTGGTTACTTCTTTTGGTTTTGAGATCTTGTAATTTTGGGAAGAGAGTGAGAGATTTTTGTGGAATGTTTGTGGATTCTTTGGAGCCTTTGGACTGTTTGGATTGGAAAGAGCTTGTTGTTGAACTTGTGGATCAAGCTCTATCATGGAAAGGTAGGAGCTGGACTCTTGTAAAAAGGTTTTCTTGTTGTATTGTGCTTTTGTGAATGTTTTTGAATGTTTGGTATGTTGTTGGCTAGTTGGGTAGATTGCCTAGGTATGGTGTAGGAGAAGACTATGGGGATCTCTTGTGGGGAGGCATAAGAGTTTTGGGGAGGTATAAGTGTTATTGTGGAGGGAGTTTGGGATTGGGTTCCACCTTGTAAAAGAAATAGCTTGCATTTCTTTACTCGTTATGGGGTGCCATAAGAGTGTGGGGAGGCATAAGAGAATGGGAGGTATAAGGGGTACTTGGGGAGGCATAAGGGCATGTAGGGGCTTTGAAATGATATATATATATATATATATATATATATATATTGGCGGGTTTATCTTAAGGTGGACACCCATTTCCCCATTGGGAGGTATAAGCAACTTCCCCCATAGGTCTTGCTCCTTTGGCTTTTGCATGATGAAGCTGAGTGTTGTTTGTTGTTTTTCCTGTGGTTACAAACTACAATATGTATTTGGACTGTGTTCTATATGTGAAAATTGTTTTGGTGTTGTGGAAGCTTGTTTGTTGCCATGAGTTGAAATACATCTCTTATTGCTTTGTGGTTGGGGCTCGGGGCCAATGAGGAGGACGGCTTCTCCTCTTCATTGGAATTCTTGGTTGGGTGGAGAGCGTTGCCTCTCATTTTTGTTGTGATCAAAGGAAATATGGTGGACCTTCTTGTTGTTGTTCTGGAGCTGAGGATGAAGACAAATTTTACAGCTCTCCTTAGGTCCCTTATTGTGAAAATTCCCTCTTCAAGTGGATGGCATTGTAATATTATTTGTGGTGGGAAAGTTGTTACTGCTTTGGAAATGGAACCTACATTTAAATGTGAGAGATTTATATTACGTATGTTGTATTTGATGAATGAAAAAGGAAGTTGTAAAAGAAGCTGTTGGAGTTGAATAGAAGTTGTTTTAGTTACCACAAATGATATGGTTTTCACTTGAAATCTGTGTTTGAAAAATATTGTGAAGTCTCTGTTTGGAAAAAAAAATTGGCAAACAAAAAGAAGTGTAAAAGGAATTGTTTCATTTAATTGAATGTTGTTTTACCTTTCATCAAATGGTGTTACTCTTGCTTAAAACTTGTTGTTGTAAGAATATTGTAAACTCTCTGCTGAAGGCTGGAAATGCCTGTGTTAAAATTATTGCATTCCTCTGTATGTTTTGATTGACACGTTTGAAAATAGACCAACTCGGGTTTAATAATGTTTTGCATTCGAGACTCACTAATAGACCTGCAAAAATTAATATCGGAAAACATGCAGAGTACCTTGCAGCAATGACAGTGAAAGACAAAATGAAACTTTAAAATGAACTATGGATGAACAAAGCACATCACGAAACATTTGCATTGCCCTAGTAATTTACACAGTTCATCTTTAATCGGGCAAGAGGCAAAACAATGCAATTTCACATAAAGAGAAAGGAAATAAATCCGTTATCAAATCCCAAACATAATCAATTAATCCTTGCAAATCCGTCCAATTTCTATCAAGTGCAACTCTCCATGTTTGTTTAGCTTGTTGATGAAAAAAGAATGGCGGATCGAATCAAGTCTGGTTGTTGGAAAAGTTTAAATTCACACTTTACTTGCGGAAAGACATTTTCTTAAAATTCACCCTCTTAAGTTTGCTAAAAATGAATTTTGTTGTTTCCTATGCAAAGAGGAGTTCGAGCCCTTTCCAAAAAGTCTTCATTTTCTCAAATCCGAGCTTTCAGTCGAAAGTTATGGCCTTCTGAAGTTTTCACTTCGTTTGGTTCCAAAAGAATTTTTAAAAAAACTATCAAAAAGGAAATTTTTGTAAATCGGACCCACGGACCCAAAAATTACTTAGGCACTTTTTGCAAAAATGCAAAAAGTCACAATTTCCTCCACAGCCCCGCAACCCCGCCTATTCGCTTTTGAGAAAGCGCTTACGTGGATTCGCAGGCCCGCGCCTTCAAACTTTACCCTTTTGAAAAAGGGCGAAAAATCTTAAGTCTCCCCATCGATCCGCGTCCCCGCCTGTCACTGTGGGTCTAACACATGGCTCCTTTAGGCGTCGGCGGAGGCGCGAGATGGTTTTAGATCTTTTCGCCTTTGGAAAAAGGTTGGCAAAAATTCTTAAGTTTCCCCGCCGGCCCGCCTTCTCGCAGTTCACTGTTGGGCTGACGCGTGGCTTTGCTTAATGTCGGCGAGGCGCGGGTTGTTTTGACCTTCACGCCTTTTAACGGAAAAGCCAACTTTTCTAAGTTTTCCCCGACGGTCCACTTCCTCGCTTGAAATTTTGGGCAGGACACGTGGCGTCCCGGGCATCGGTGAAGGCACGGGGATTTTGAACCTTTTGCCCTTCCAAACAAAAAGAGTTAAAATCCAAATTACCTTCGACGACCCGCCTTCCCGCGTGGGCTTAAAAATGTGCCACATGTCCCTTACACCTTTGGGGAAAATTTTCCTCCCTGGGCCCATGAAGCCCGCCTTTGGGGAAAATTTTCTTCCACTGAAACCAACAGCTGTCTTGGGAAAATTTTCTTCCCCGGCTGCAAGCCTACCCTTGGAAAAATTTTCTTCCCCAGGCCCATAGGCCCGCCCTTGGGAAAATTTTCTTCCCCAAGCCCGCAAGCCCGCCTTTGGGGAAAATTTTCTTCCCAGAGGCCTGCCGGTCTATAACTTAAGAAATATGAGGAGTTAGGACTTCTTTATACCGTTGGAAAGAGGAAGAAATTTCCTATCTCATGGAAATGTTTTCAGAAATCTTAAGTGCGTTAAATATGTGAAAAATCAGGTTGAAGTGCAAAGATGAGTCTGAGAGTGGGTAAGTGGGAAATTACCCCTTTTTTTAACTTAATGTTTAACTCTAGAGCATGGGTTGACCTTTTTAAAGGGTCACGTGAGGGGATAAGAGAATGTTTTCTATCCCATGTTAATAAGAACCTTGGTTATTGTTTAGACCTAGTCAAATTAAATACCTTGGGCATTTAATTGTTTTGGCCCTTGACCCTCTAAAATTAATTAAGGAACATTTAAATATAGTGTTAAATTAATTATTTATTAAATTAACACCTAAGAGAAATTTAACTATATTGGGGTTAACTATACCCTTTAATTTTTGTAATGTGGATCTAATGTTTATTATAACGGGAAAATTTAATTGACTTTGAATCCTTGTTGTGACAACAGTTGCTTGAAGCCTGGTAGTGGTCACACTTTAAACAAAAAAATTATTCCATAATTGTTTTTCTATCTAAACCTAGGTTGTTCTTGGGTCTCGAGTGGTCGTTTTAGCAGACGTTACACCCAACTCGTAACCTCCTAAATCTTGTCCTTCAAGTTATTTTCTTGTACTTTCATGTTTGTGAATGCTGATTGGATATCTTTGATTTGTTGTTCTTCCCCTCCTTGGACACTCTTGATTTATTCCCTTCTGCAGTTTTTATTTGTTCTAAAAGTTTGTTTTAACATAATCAGCTCTTGTTGTCCCCTTTCCAAGATGTTTTGTAAGTTGTTTACTTGTTCCTTGAGCAGTTTGTTCTCTCTTACTAGCTCCCGTTGGATTCTACGATTTCTTCTCTCTTGCTGTCCTCATATTGTTCCTTTGCTTCTAGAGCTTCAAGCCTTTTTTATGCTCATTAACTCATTGACATAGAGTTTTGGTGACCACATTAGTGGTGTTGATGTGGGGCTGTACAATTCCTTGTTTTCTTGGTTTTCTTCATCCCTTTTGTCTTCATTTGCCACATATGTTTCGCTCTCATTTTGGTTGATATAGGAGTTACTTATACAACATTCAATGTCATACTTCTTATCCTCCAAAACTAACCCATGCTTTCCCTACTTTGGCCCTGCTTCCTCCTAAGATAATGTGCTCAACTTTACCTCTCCCTTTATCTTTCCTTGTGCTGTTTGTGTTACCTGTATTGCAATGCTTTTGAAGTGTCCATTGGAGTGCTACGGTTGATATACAAGTTACATATACAACATTCTCCGTCATACTTCTTATCCTCCAAAACCAGCCCGCGCTTGCCCTACTCTGGCCCTGCTTCCTCCTGCGATATTGTGCTCAACTTCACCTCTCCCTTTATCTGTCCTTGTGTTGTTTGTGTTACCTGTATTGCAATGCTTTTGAAGTGTCCATTGGAGTGCTACGAGCTTCCCTTGGCAAAACAACTGTGAATTTTTTACACCTAGCTTGCTTCATTTTCCAAAACTACCTGGCTTAAAATCCCTTTATATTGTTTTGCATTTATGTATATTGATCTTTCTCTTATGTTTGAAAAATTGGGTTGTGTGTATTCTCCAACATTTGTGAGTGAACATATGATTTCCATGCCCCCACCATTAAGCTCGTGTAAGGATTAAGATTGGGGAGTGGATAAACTGTCGGGTGCCCTGTGGAGTTGTGTAAAGTGTAGTCCAGTGGGATTATCAAACTTCCATGAGGTATCATTCCCAACATTTACCCACGTGCTTGTTTCCCTGTTGGGGACCCTTTCGTGACTTCACTGTTAGCAACTCTGTGATTCTGTAGCACAATGATTTTTGTATATTCATTTGTCTTTGAGATGTTATTTTCCCTTATGACATGGTGCTTATCACCTTGATCTCCCTGATCTTCGTTCCCCTCTTGCTGCTCTTTCATCTTTACTCAAATTTGTCTTATTGTTTGTAAGAAAAATTGATAGAAAATACCAAAAGCAGTGTGGGTCCAAACAATATATTGATAAAAAATGCAAAATTACAATGGAACTGAAGCAGTAAAATGCCACCTAATGCAAAAGCAGTGTGGGCCCAAAATGTACATGTCTTCTTCTGCTGCTAGGATTTTCAGACCCAAGCCTTAACACCCATGTGATCAGTTCTCGTGGGGTCTACTGCTTCCTTCTAATCCACTCTCCCCTCGGGAGTGAAAAACCTCAGGTCCACCGTCAAATTTGACCACTGAATGTGGAGCCCTCTGCTTTCCCTGACCAATTTGTTTGCCATTGGAGTTGGATTTGGTGCCCACCGAATCCCTCCTGTCTTGGTGTGTGGTGGAGTCCCCTATCTATTGCTCAAGTCCCTATCCACCCAGTTCATTGTTGTGGAGCCCCTATCTTTCATTCACCACAAAGGAATGTTACCTATTACCCGCATTGAGAGGAAAGTCCATAATAGTTGGATAATCCTTTCCTATGATAAGTGGAAGATAAATGTCAATCGGATGATTCTTTCCCACAATAAGTACAGTACCATGATGAAGGGCCAAAAGTTGTAGCCAAAACATCATTCTTTTCTCTCTTCTACGCAATTGTATTTGAAAATTTTGTTCCATCAACATTATAGATTGCAGAAATTTAAAGTCTTTAATAGACTACCCCTGTTAGTTGGATATTTCTTTCCCGCAGTGGTGGAAAAACTATTGTTGGAAAATAATTTAAGATTTATATGGGGTAGCAAGCAAAGAGAGCTTGATTGTGGGAAAAACTCCATGATTAAGCACACTTGAGCCAAAGTGATACTAAGATGAGGGACCTCCAGGGAAATCCTGTTGCTTCACCACCTAGGTGCAATAAATGCCAAGTGGACCATTCATGCTCATGAGAGATGGTTTTTTGTGAACTACTACTCATGAAATATGGTTAGATGTAGATTGACTCGAACCTATACAGTTGAATCCCAAAAATCATACTACATAATTTAAGACGCATGTTAGCTGGATCTATATTGCCCAAGGTTGGATAACTATAGCCCATGACAAGTGGAAGACCCGCAAGAGTGGATCATTAGAGCCCACATTAATATATTGCTTACAAATTTGAAGGATGAAAATTGAATGAATTGTAGTTTTTCAGCTTATTTGCACTAATTTTTTCCCATCTTAATGAACACCAAGGGCGTTGTCCTCACTTGGTGATGGTCTCAACCAATACCAAACAAACAGATTTTCAGTTAGCCTTTTTAATATTCATGCAGGAGCTTAGCTTTTATCCTTGTATTTCATCATTGGATGCAGGTCTTGGTAAATGATCCGTAACAATGAATATGGCAGGCATGTAGCTATGCCTGTAGGGCATCCAATGAGTTCGCAAACACAAGATTTTAAAAGGAGATTATGCAGAGGCACGTCACCATAAAAACAACTTTATGGTTTACCCACAGCCAATACTTTGAGCATTCAGTTATGCATACCCCGAGCAAGCCTAAAGACAACATTAAAATATTATTTATTACCTCATAAAGATTGATTACTTTAAGCCAATTTGGCAAATACGGATAAAAGTGGGCAAGAAGGTCTCATCCGGATACTTCATGTTTTTTCTCCAATACATCATAGCAAGATGTGGAAGACGTCTGGTTGGGCAGGCCTTTGACCTCTCATGCCAAATTAATGATGAGGATAATGAAGTTTTGAGCACATCCAATATCTAAGATATGGGAAGGCTAATGATCAAATTTAGGAGATATAGAGAAATCTGAATTTGCAGAAACTACTTTCATACTTGACATTGTAATTTCCAGTAAAATCTAGAGGTGTATGAGAGAGTAGGAGAAAGCCTTAGCAAAACTCTAAAGTCATTTGTAAAAACTTAATATGCATTCTCTATAATTATATTGTAATACAAGAACATTCAGTTCTCTTTCAACTTTTTCATTTAAGTATTATAGTAAAGCAACGGAAAAGGCTTTAACTCTGCTTCATGTTTTTAACAAATTGCTAGGATTTGTCTAGGAAAAAAACAACGATGGACATTTCTTTTTTTTCTTCCTTCCATCATTAAATGAAGGAGAGAAAACTGGACCATTTTTCCTTAATGTTTCAAATGCCATTCTAGGCATTGTTGGTTTCCTCTAAGGTTTGTTAGTCAAAATATGTTATTACCATTACAAATAATTAGAACTCTGAGTTTTGCGGATCATCCTCCTCATTTGACTTTCATATTCAAGTCAACCAGCACTCCTCGATGCACGGTATATGTGGGTGCTTAGCTACAGCTCACCCATAGCATTCTGGTTTTTAAGCTTCCAGTTTGTTAGTACGTGGCTAGGAAATACTTCTCTTTGTTCGGCGGTTGTTCGTGGAGACTTGAATTCATGGAGGTTTTCTTCCTCCTCTTGTTTTTAATCATCCCTTTAACAATTCCATTTATGCATATAGGTTTCCAGATCCCTCTTTTGAAGTTTGATTCAGCTTTCAAATTTTCTCTTTACTGTCTTACATTAAAAATAGAAGGTTGATTCTCCTAGTTGATATCTATGGGCCAACTTGAGAGGTCAGTTCTCATATGGAAAAAAATGTCCCAGTCTTAGGTGCTATACAATTAACCCATGCGGAGCACAAGAGTGAGCTTGGTTAGAAACAAAAGTTCTAGTCCTAAGCAGTTTTTGGATTCTTTGTATCTGTACAATTAATTTCCTCCAATTTCATTATTTGTTTTAAACAGATATAAATGAATTTGAAGGAGACTGTGCAAAGCAATCATATGTCTGGTTATGTATGCCTTATGGAGATTTAAGTATTGCAAAAGAGTGAAAACCTTCATATCGGGTATATAGCTGATTTTGGGAGCTTAGAAAGGTTAAAGTCTCTTAAAAGCATAGGCATCTTCAGCATCAAATAGAATTTGATCATCAGGAAATATTTCATAAGCTTTGGAATTATGTGACCTTGCTAGTCCTATATGTAAGTGGAAAACTGCCTCGGTTCTTAAGTCAATTATTGTCAATTGAAGTCTGAGCCATGTCCAAGGATTGTAACTATGGGTTGCTATTCTCCTTTCAGACAGGGTAGAGACATATCTCCTTAAATTTGTAAATAATCAGCGTTCCAGTAATCCCTAGGTGGCATGGGCAAACAAATCCCAAGGAGCCCATGGTAAGTTAGTGATACAGCGTAGAACTACTGTTGAGTTATTCTTGGACATTCAATGTAGAATATGGCGAGGAAAACCAAAAGCATCTTGATTGCGTAAGTCAAATCAAATGTTCTACGCGCTTTGCTCGTGATTCTGACGCCCAGTTTTCATTACAAAATTTTTCATGTAATATTTTTTCCATTAAAGCTACTTTTATATCCTTAAAATCGATCACAATAATCGCAGTCTTTTGTCTAACTTTGCAGCCAGTCTGCTGTTCACTTGCATATTTTTGCAGATTATAAAGGACAAACATGCTCGTCCTACTCCAATGAAAAGATTAAAGGAAAAACTAACTACGCCCTCTAAAAAAACATGTCAATAATAAGAATTTATGCCTAAATTTGCGGAAAGTCTGCGGTTCACTTGTAAAAATTCCTACAAAATCACAACATAACTAACAATTTTCAAAACTTGTTACACAGTTTTTACAGAAGCTTTTCTTTGCAGCAATTATAGACTGTCAAAGCTTAACATCTTTAATAACTAACATAACCTAACGCGAACTTTCTTTCATTTAAACTCCAAAACCTTATCGCGTGTATACATTTTCTAGCAAGCAAATTCAGGGGCAGCAAGCAAGACAAATAATAAGTCCATGAAAGCACACACCATTTAAAGTAACGCGCGGCTAAAATCAACGCACGGTGACATTTTCAGAACAAATCTGGATCCATCAGTGATACTTTTATCTTTTCACAAGAATGATTTCGTAGAGGGTTTCGAACTCTGTTCTGCAGGCATGCGTATAATGTAAAATAGATGCAGACATACCGGGGTCTCGGACGGTGCCGCGGACGTTATAACCGCGTTCGAGAAGTAATTTGACAAGCCATGAGGCCAAAAACCCTCCTGCCCCTGTCACGCACACGGTTTCCAACCTCGTCTGCTGCATTTTTGCCTGCTTAAATTTTGTTTCCCTTCGCGGAGAGATGACTGCTAAAAACAAAGCACCAGAGAGTCTACGAGGCCTCTGTCAATTTTTGTCACGCGTTGGTAAGCAGGGAAGTTTTTTATTTAATTCGTGTCGAGCTTAGAGGCTTACGCAGGGTTGTTTCTTTGCGTATTGACACCTGGTAGAGCCTGTCTGGTCCTAAGCGAATAGACAATGAACTTCTGGTAAGAGCCATGACGCGTACGAAAGAGGGACCACATCAAAGTCCCGCGGTACCAAATGTGGATTTTAAAGTACTAATGTGTACAATGCAGTGTGAACGTCGAACGGTACTTACAAACTGCCGAAGGCAGTTTCCACTATACGCCTCATATCTGTTTAATTCTTTGTTATTATTTGTATTTACTAGCAATTGCAAATGAGTTGTAAGTTACGCCGGAGAGGGCTTCAATTTTATGTGTATAATTTTACTCAAAGAACAATTCCAGTGTAAAGATAAAGAAGGGAAAGGTGTAGAGAGTCGGTTCTTCTGTCGGCCAGCTATGGCTGCCAGTGAAGTAAAATAAAAAACAGAACCATGAGTTAACACCGCGGTCACTCATGATGTTCTCAGGCCGGCCACTCCCAAAAGCAAGGGCACCAAAGAATGGTTATTGCCAAGTCTAAAATGTCATTTAAAAGATGTGGAGTCAAACAATAGTAAATATCTATGACTTACAAAAATATCTAAAATCCGCAACCTGTAAAGTTAAGCCACCGAATTTGACACTTTCAGCAAGGGCATCTTGATAAACGCCTCGTGAATTAACCAATTAAAAATCATTATTACTTTTAAAAACAAATATACAATTCTCATATTAATAATAAATATTAGTAACCTGCACAATTTTTAATAAAATAATTAGTAAATAACATTTACATGCAATTTGATTGGCCACTAATTTGAGATGTTATTGCTGGCTTCAGCAATTTCAAAAAAAAATGATGTCATAACAATTATTATAGTTTAGATGCGATTATTAATGTCGTATTTGAAATATCATTACTTATTTCATCAAATATTTTCCGTAAAGTTTATTTCATACCTTGCAGTACTAAATTCATATATACAATTAACAATGCTTCTGGTGCGTTGTCTTTTCCATATGAATTCTGAATCGAAAAAAACAATACTTTGACAAAATTTAATGTTCAAAAAGCTGAAACATACGATTTAAAGCAAAATCAAAATACAACCGATTCTATTCATAAATGCCTGTCTTTTCAATTCGGTATGTCATAAATCGCCACTGTTATTTTGGAGTTCAATTTGGGTCTTTGTCATTTTGACAGGAGTTAGGTACTCCATCTTCTCCTTGATTATTTTACTTGATCGGAAAATTGCAGATTTAAGTGCCATTGAGTTTATCTTCTCATACATTGTATTATTCTAGGCTTTTTAATCCATTAACCATTTGTTTTGTAATATGAAACATTGAACTTGTCCTGCTTTCTCCTTCCGCGGTTGAATTTTTATTTAATTTCTCTCTTTAAACATCGGCGTGTTGGCGAGTTTATGCCACTCTATGTGTAGGAAAGTATATGTGCAGGAAAGTATTTCGTTTTGTAAAATTTTCAAATGCACTATTCATACATTGTTATTCATACACTATAGAATTCTCTGCCATATTCAAATCTATAGTGTATGAACAACAATGTAGGAATGTGTAGAAATGGGAATAGTTTGTCAAAAAAATCAGGAAGGGAAAAGTCAAGGCCGGGGTGCTTCTACCTTTCTACATCGTGAAATTACCTATGGAGGACTAGAGACGTGGGACTACAAAACTCATGCTATTAAATCTTTTAATGTTTAACCGTCCGTCAAGTCAGAAAATAAATTGCAGGGGACCGTCATTAATGCCTCGTCAAGCACAATGTCTATAAAGTCTCAAACGGAGCTCATAAGCCCTGACACAAAGGTCACTACCCCAATTTCAATAACAAAATTGGACAAGTATTATTATTTGAAACAATACTTTTCATTTCAAACCTAAGGTAGTTTTCTAATCTCTGTAGTTTGATTCTGCTAACATCGTCATTGCCGACAATTTTATTTTATTTTTTCTTGTCCAGAGATGTATAGGACAGTGCAATCTTTTCTCTAGCGCATTTTTCTTCATCGTGTACTTAGGAGAATTTGCAGTGAGGAAAATTGTTGATATTCCGTCAACCGACATAAATTCCTACTTGATAAAATAAAGAAGCGGATGGAGTCCACGCGGCTACCAATAATGCTAACAATTTTTCCCACGAGCAATAGGTGTCCATCCTAATCAGTTAATATTTTCCAACATTCTCGCCAAAGATATACATTACAACTTAAACCGAGGCAAGATTGCAGCTTCATTGTTCTTGTTTTTTTAGAAGGATACTTATTATTTTTGTAATTGATTTTGTTTAAACTATGTGTGATTGATTTTGTAAGTGTAGAAATATAGATGATCCACTTTATTAGTATTGCCCAAGGCAATAGGCTACTATAGCTTTCACATAAACTTAACTAGTTATTATTATTTGTACTTCTTAACCAATTAGAAATCATTGTTATTTTTATAAACAAATATATTATTCTCACATTAATAATAAATATTAGTAAACTGCACAATTTTTAACAAAATAATTACAAAATTACATTTATCTTTAATTTGATTGGCTAATAATTTGAGATGTTCTTACAGGTTTCAACAATTTCAAAAACACTGGCTTCATACATTTATTACAATTTATTATATGGGTCTGACAAGGTTGAGTGACGCCATACATTTATTACACTCCCAAATGAACTAAGCATGCCGATTCAAACACTCTGTGCAAGTTTCATCGCAAAAATGATAAATAGGTAATGCTTGTTATGAAACAGAATGCAATGGCATTTTAGATTTTAAAAACTTGTTTACAACATTTGAAAGTGTTGTCGATTCTTAGCGAAGCCTATGCATCAAGCATTCATTGTCTTAGTCTGCAACTTTGACAAGCCTATCGAACAATTCTTGTTTGGTCTCCAGTTCTATATTCCTCGCATCTATCTCATCAATATTATTAGTTCCCTCGTGTACATTTCTAAGGATGGAGGTTTTGAGTCGATTGTATGTGGGGAGGTTCTCAATGGCTGTCCATTTCAGTGTTGCCTCCTCATCTTGCCGATTTCTTGACTGTGAGAAAACACTACTGTTGCTTTTGAAGTCTGATGCTTCCCTGTCGCAAGTTGCCTGTCCATGACTCCCCATCTATTCTAACGGATCGATTCATTAGACATATGTTACGACCTCATTAACAATGTTTTTAAGTTTCTGCATCATCAGGCCTTTCCTTCTATAAACATCTATTTGAAAGCCACCTTCACAGCTATCCTATTTCCTATAATTTTCCTCCGAATATTTATTTGAATTTTTGTCTTCATCGTGTATTTTATCTATGTGGTAGTAGTGTGAGTTCCTAATTCATTTTTCTAATTATATTTCAGCAGTACATTATAGATTTGTACACTTGTTTTTGGAAGGGGGCATACTTGCAGTGGCATTCATCCTATAAGCTCCAAAATTGTTCTTATTGCAGCACACTTCTATCGACAACAAATTTTTAATGACCTTCACTAATGCATGCACAAATTTTTTATCATACATTTTTATATTTTAACATGCTTATATATCATCCGCATGACCATTAATCCTTTATTCATTTGCTTCATCTAAATCTGAAGTATGCTCTTTTATTATTGAGATTGGAGAAATGACAAGAAGACCCTGTGTATGGATGCAACAAAATAGCTTGAGGGGCAGTTAAAGACACTTTTCCTCCATGCATAGGCCATGATGATTTTCAAAATTCATTTTAAATAAATTCGTCCAGCTTAATCTGTCACTGTTGACTGTCTCTCATAGACTTGACAATGTCATTGTTGACTTCATCTCTTTAACATATTTCATAAAAAAACATCCTACTTTTTCTTTGTTCATTCTCTCTATAAAATTGTTTGAAAACCTAATGCTTACGGTTATTTCAAAAGTTTTGAACAAATCTACAACACATCATACACCATATATTTTTCCCACTTTAGTGCTTCCAAAATTCTGTAGTTTCGGTCCAAATTGTTTTCAGGGAATCTACGCCACTGGTATGCTAGTTATTTGAACCAATTTAGGCAGGTTACTTTAGTTCATATGGAATGCTATGCAATCCATACAAATTTGGAAGTATCTACAGCTCTCTGAATATTGGTATGAATTTTCGACAACAAAATTTTGAGGGCCTACACCAATACCAGCAGGAGTTGTCTACTTCCTATCTTTTCCAAAAGAAAAGTGTTTATTATTTTATATTTTAAATTTTTTTTTACCAATCCTCATGGCCGTTAACCCATCATTCATTTGTCTGAGCTAAATATGAAGCATGTTCTTTCACTACTGAAATTGGAGAAATCACGAGGAAGACCCAGGTGTATGGATGCAACAAAAGAGCTTGAGGTGCAGGCAAGGATTGCAATTTGCAAAAGCATAGAGATTAATAAACAAGATTGAGATGCTGCTGATCCAATCCGATGAAAATGAGATAAAACGAGGCCATTTTGCGATGGTTTTAATATTCATTTTGCAAGCATGAAAGGAACAAAAATTTATCAGAGTGAAAACATAATGCACAAATTATATATGGCAGATATCAAATCCAGCTATATGGGAATTATTATCTACCCTTCATGATCATTTCGGCTGGGGCAATACTTAGCGGCACTGCTGCTCTTGTTTAAAAAGCTCAAACATGAGGTCTAATCCTTAAGAGAATTCAAAAGGCAAAAAAGTGATGTAATGTACAAAGTTTTGGATGGAAACAACTATAAATTGGATGGAGACAACACTCTTTTATTTACTGCGGGAAAAAGAGAATCACAAATATCATGTAAATAAGCGAAAGAAGAAAATAAAACTAAATATATTTGCGAATTCAAATGGAGGGACTCCTCCATTACATGATGGGAACTAAACTTGAATTCTGGAATCATTCTACATCAGTATAATAATTTCACATAAGCGTTACTTTTAGAAAGCCCAATCTTTCCAGGTTTTTCTTAAATGGAATTTTAGCCAAAAAAAAAAAATAAAAATTAAAAGTCCCATATCCAAATCACAAAAGTTCAATTTAAGTAGACTGCCAGAAGTAGGACTTTTTTAATCAAGGCTCTCGTTGAGGATATTTATTGGATAGATGTCAGAACCACATAAAAAAGAAAAGAAAAATTGAACTTTGAACAGACAAGAGACACGGACCCCAAACTTCAATTAGCTAAACATAAAATAGTTACTGTGATTTTGAAAAGAAATAATTTAAACAGGAAAAGATAGAAGTAAAACATTTGATTAGGGCTCTGTTTAAGAT
Source organism: Taxus wallichiana var. yunnanensis (assembly GCA_018340775.1). Lineage (NCBI taxonomy): Eukaryota > Viridiplantae > Streptophyta > Pinopsida > Cupressales > Taxaceae > Taxus > Taxus wallichiana. The sequence continues at coordinate 761,693,889 of CM031234.1, forward strand.
TGCCATTGATTTAGAGAACATTAGATTGAAAGATAATTTGCTACTAAAATGGTCAGCTTAATTCATTGACAATCTCAATTTTAAACGAAAAACATTATAATTTAAATCTTATCTTCAATTTTCATTAAATAGTCAATTTTCTTAATTAATCTTATATAATTTTAAATCATTATAATATTTGATGACCTTAAAACAATGTATTATTTATTTACTTTAAAGCAATTCAATTTTAAAGGCGGAAACTAACTAAATGGAGAATACTCTTATTTGGCACATGCATGCCATTGTTGGGGAATTAGAATGAAATATGGAGGTATTTTAGCGTGCACCATGCATCTTCGAGTACCTATTCTAAACCGAGTCAAATGTCGCCATTTCCGTTTGTTGTAGAATAGGAATGTCGTCTAAAACATTATATGTAAAGTGGTCCAAATAATTTTAAAATTTGAAATCCCATAAAAAATATCATGATAAAAAGTTTGAAATTCAGAGAGGAATGTTTTTATTTTTATTTTTAACTACTCAAAGTTTATTAACTAAATATACGTCTCTTATTTTACGAGTGTGTATGTATGTGCATCTGGGATGAGTCTTGGGTTCTTATTTCTATTGTATCAATTGTTTCATGGAGTTGGAAAAACAAAATTATAGAAATAAAAATAGAAGGCCTACAATTTTAACAAAGTATACATTTCCTGTTGCTCGATTTTTTTTTGGTTTGAATGATATTTAGCAAATAAAGATGGTCAACTATTCGAGAGGACATTAAAGACGATAAAACAATGCATGTATAGTTCTGCATCCAAATTTAGCATTAAAAAAATCGAGGCGACATAAAAGACCGGAAAAATGCCTTTGATTTTGAGCTACGGTAAAATAATAAGCAAAACTTAGCTCGCATAGGTGTAAATAATGTAATCAAAAATTACAATTGCACAATAATAAATAAACTGATTGGAAGAAAAAAGCATTAAATATTACACTAAATACGTCAAAATAAACTCCATTGTTAATCTCGCATTAACGAGAAATGAATCACATCACATTTGCAATATCGTTGAATTAGTTTCGTACTCATAGGGTTTACAAGAAAAAATGAAGCAAATAAACAAGTAATAAAAGTACTATATAAATACCTATAAAGGGCGTCGACCCCGCGACGTGTCCTCCGCTCACAAACTTGTCTGCAAATCGTAAAGACAATTTAGAAACTCTAGTTCGCTCGCACAAGCTCAAATAAAATTAAAATTTTTAAACAGATTAAGGCGTATAAAACATGATACATGTAATGAATGATACGTTCCAATCTTCTCACTGTAAGTTTCACACTAACTACAAAGAGAACAATTGCAAATTAAATCCTTGGTATGTTTATGCAGGGAATGCAAATAAAAGTAGCACCGAAGATGTTGCAAAGTCTTCTGCATGCCAAATTGTCTGCCATAGTAAGACGAATGAGCCTACTTTGGTATAGTTGGTGGGGGCCAAAAAAAACATAACTGAGTGAACTCATACAACAACGTATTCTTCAAGATATATAATCACAAAAAATGGATCTGGTTCAGCAGTGTGGGCTGCTACAAGGCATAAACAATTGGATCGATTGGAGATCCATGGATTAAAGATCTTTCCACTCGCCCTAGACAACTCGCACCAAGTATCGGCCATATTCTGTTTAGACATATTTTGTTTAAATTTTATCAACAGACTTCTGAAAAACATAGATGTTCTAAAAATCATGGGATTATTTTCTAAATGAAATTATTATCAATTGAATACGAGGTAATAATGTTGGAAAATCTAAAATAATAAATATGTCAACCAAAAAGTCGTCACAAGATGCAAACAGAAAGTCGTCAAAGGTAAGAAGGAACGAATATAATTCTTAACAAATCAAGATTACGAGATGTAAACATAAACTGATTTAGTAGCTTGATTTAGTCAAATCGAACAAAACCATATTGGAAGACAAAATACTTAAATGCAGTGCAGGCAGTCATATTTTGAAACTCTGCTTCTGAACTTGCTCTAGATGAAGCGAAACAAATTTGTGGAGACTTTGATCTTACTTCCAATAGTGCTGAAGAATATGTTGTTCAAGGCTATTGCATGTAAAAGCTAAAAACAAAACTTAAAAATAGCAAACCCACTGCAGCATGCAAAATTAGAAAAACAAAATTGTTAAAAATAGCAAATCTGCAAAAATAGGAGAAAAGCTAAACCATCACCACGACCATCAAATTTGACATAGTCTCGTGAATGTCCGCAAAGCCCTTTCCCATAGGGGGACACCTTGGGCTTAACAATAAAAGTATTCATTGGTGTTGGTAGCCCCCGACCCCCGCATGTCGAGGGGGTTTCGTCCCCTTTTAACAAGAGTGGGGATTTCGGTTGCTCGCTCCATGTTTTGAATTGATGACATGGGTGTTTCGAATAACCTAGACAACATAACTATAGTATTCATTTTCTTATTACTCTTTTTTTTTTCAACTAATCACAATCAACTATTTTTATTTCATATGGTCTATGCAATAGTTTTAAAAATATATAATTTTTTATTCATTTACAAATACTAATTTTCATGTATGTGATTGGTTGATAGATTTTTCTCCTTATTCTCCTTATTCCCATACAACAAAATGAGAAAATTCAAAAACCTATTTCTTTAGAGCATTGTCTCCTTTGGGGGACCTTGGATGTTAATTGACTTTACCCCCACAAATTTACTTCAGCCCTTTACATTTGAAAAACAATACAAAATAAATAAAAATTTCAATCTTATTTACCCATATGAGAGTGACCAGGGAGAGTTTTTCACCAACAAGGTAATTGAAATTTGAGAGAGGTTGTTTTAAGAAAATAGTAAAAATGTTTTAACTGGGCCTTTTTTCAACCATTCACAATCAACTATTTTTTTTCAACCAATCACAATCAACTTTTTTTTTCATATGGTCTATGCAATATTTTTAAACAATTTAACAAACACTTAGGCAAGGACTAGTAGCATTGCGACACTTGTTAAACTTATTCATAAATATGTAGATAGAGATTTTTACACCGATAGGCATTACACTTTGAACTACACTTAGTTGATCGTGGCAATCAATGGTTAACAATCATTCTCTCCAAGGGATGCCCATCTAAAGAATATCAGTCATTTGTTTTACGTTAAAATGTCATACCTAGAAATAGTTGCCACACAATTTTATGAGTGGAGCAGACTCACCTGACAGTGTAATGTGTATATCAACATGTCATAGCACATCTAGACTTGGGGATGACGATTGGATGCATGTTAGTGGTATGTGAAGTACAATTCATAATTTGTTGATTATACACTCGACAAAATCTTGATTTTAAGTGGAAATGACAATCCAAAGATGTATCTTTTTCCATCTCAATTTTTGAAAATACACTAGTATGGCTGTCATAAATTGAATTAATTCCCTTTCTCTTCTAACACCATGGAGAAGAAAGGCTTTGCTAACAATAGTTACTCCTTTGGTCATAACTAGGGAAGTTTTCCAAAATCCTCTAGCTATAGCTATGGATTTCTTTTCTTTATGGGGAACTAGTTGACATATTTCCTCCATTCAACAATACACGTATTTTATTGAAAAGCATTATACAAACTTCTTTCATACATATGTGATGCTTAATAATCCTTTGTTGTTACACATGTGTGTTTCTTCAAGTGTTCATTTTTATCCTGAAGAAGACCTCTTCTTTTTTATGGTCTTGTAAAGGAAAATTCTAATAGATCTAAAATTATCTTGTAATCTATGTTTAAATTAGTTTGTTATCTTTGTGTTGTAAGGATTTGAAATAAAATGTGGGGTTTTCCGACTTCTATAATCGTATTGGTTTTAATCTTTGTTTATTGATTTTGCACAGAGGGAAATAAAGTCAATCCAAAGGACGTGGCATTCATAATATAGCTCAAGAATATAACATATTAGAATAAATTTTGCAGAGAAAGGGGAAAACCCTTGCAGATAGTGGGCTAAATGCCCATTTGGTGGCTGAAATTTAAGAGTAGAAAACCATGTTGAAAATATATGAGGTTATGGTGAAGAAGTTTTAGGAACGAGAGGCTTAATCATGACATATAAGAAGCCAAGGTTTGGTCCCTCATTGAATCTCTCGGCTATGTAGTTGTTTTGCTCAATATTCACTACTACTGACTTTAACTATTTGTGGAGGCTATTTCCGCCCATTTTCCATAAACATGTAATTTATCCCTCATCCAATCAATGCATATAATCACACTATAATGATGTTACTTACTTTTACTAACTATTTGAACCTATATATTACATATCATCTTGAAGACAAGTCACTCATCATAACCTCACAATATTCATTAATCTTCGTAGCTTTTTAAAAAGCCTCGATTACTTTCACCCAAAGGATACACACCCCACATGGAATTGCAAATTTGAATGAATCTTTTCTAACCATTTTGACCCCTCCAAATTCACGATACAAAACAACTAATTTGAAAAAACGCAACTTTGGAGATCCGGAAGTTCAAATTTAAAATTTAGGGGTTCTCATAAATATTTGCGATTTCTAGTGACACCAAGTACCCTATTAATTCACATTGAAAACCACCATATGGAAATATAATAGACTATTCATGACTATAGTATGAATGAATTTGGGTATTTCATGCATATGTGATAGTATTAGGATTGGATATTCTCTTAAAGTACTTGTGTATATTCCACACATTTTATATAGCATTATGTTTGAGTGTTTTCATAATATACTTGTGGGTATTTTTGCACTTGCCATATTATTAAGATTAGGTGTTCTCATAATGTATTTGTGGATATTTTTACTTTTTTCATATTTTTAATATTAGATTTTCTCAAAGTGTGCATATGGGTAATTTATTTCATTTGTCATTCAATGAGAGTTAGATTCTAAAATACTTGTCATATTATTAGGACTTGGTGTTCTCATAATGCGCTTTTAGGTATTTATTTTAATGAGGTCATAAAAGTCTATGGATCTTGTGGTCATTACTTGGATTTGTCGATATTAGGATTGATTTCTCTCATAATGCATTTGTTAGTTTTTACTATTTCATGTTTTTGTTATAAAATCATTGGGATTGGTTATTCTAATAAGTTGCTTACATTACTCGATTTTTAAATCTCATAATTTACTCCCCTTCGTGTAGGTTGAGGTGTTTATCTATTCAATGTCATGGGCATTTTACACGAATGACCTATAGATGTTCTTCGAATGCATTTTTCATGTAAAATGAAGTTGGTAATCTTTTATGCACTTTTCGAGATGAATTGGTATAATTATTAGGTTTTTTTAGAGGGTACTTGGGTAAGGTTGTTATGTTTTCTAATCTTAAAAGTTGCTTTCATGCATGTAAATATGGGTGTTCAATGTCAAAATTCATTGTGATTGTTACAAGACCGGTTATATCTACTCAATGTAACGGAATATTTCACATGAATGGTATTACATGTTCATTACTTGTTTGTATTTTATCAGAATCTTTGCATAAATGGAATTGGCAATTTCATGAAGTTGTGTGATGAAAGATCAAGCCTAGATTCTCAATTATGCTAATTGGGTATCAAACACCAAATGAAAGAAATTGTTTTTGTTTGATTGTTTAATTTGTAGTGCAGATTTTCATGTCTTTAGGTGTTAAATTTCATAATATTTTTTCATGATTGGTGCTAGATATTTAATGCACAAATGATCTTATTGTATTTTTTTTTTTTTGGATTAAAATTGTTTATTATACACTACCAAGATGAGAATTGAAACTAGATAGGATGTTCTTCATTTATTTTCTCCCCCTATTGGTGTGCTTGTTGACTGATGGGAAAATTGCTAATAATTAATAGGTATTCGCAAGACTAAAATTTTGGTCCACAAAAAAGTATGATGAGTGGAGTGAGAATCACCAAAAAAATATGTGTTCGAGTCTCACCCTAGTTCAATTGTTTTGTCTCTAAAAATTATTTCTTATGTTGTGGATTTTAATTATAATTTCTCCATTTTCCCCAATTTTCTCTTCTTTAAATATGGTGGAAAAGATGTTTCATGTAGGTTGTGATGCAAGAGAATTCAAGTTCACTTTACACCGTGAAGAAGAGTTAGAGCTAGGGAATAATCTTGTGTAATTTTGTACGCCTTCTTTGCATGACAATGAACAATTTTACACATTGTGTTACTTGAGATAGAGGAGGCTTAGCATGTAGGATTTTATGTTTTGTGTAGCCTATGTGTTGCACTTTGGGATATTTTATGTGAAGATCGTGTTTGACTTGTACACGAACATTTTTAAAATTATTTGCTCTAAAGATCTAATATACTTGTGTATGCACCAACATTAAACTAGTTATTACTTGAACACATGGGATTTGATTTGTTTTCTTAGCTAAGCTGGATGATCAAGCAACCTAGTATGTTGTGATCGAATCAAAATTCCCCCATGAGTGATTACCCACTAAACAAATGAATTGAATCGAAAATGATTTGATAAAGTTAAGGAATCTTTGCAAGGTTATCTTTACTTATCCCACCAAAATCAATAAATAGAGGGAGCAATAAATGTGTAACAGATCGAGAAATTGATCAAGAGAGAGCAAGAGGTAATTAAGAAGTAAACAAACACCCATATAAGTGAGAACTAATTAGCTTAGAATTTCTCCATTTTTAATGTTTTCTTCTTCAAATATGTTGGAAATATTTTCCTGTGTAGGTTTTGATGTAGGAGTATCTAATATTAGTTATAATATTGCATAATTAAAAAGAGTAAGAGTTAAAGAATAAAATCTTACACAAATGTTTATGCCTTTACATGAATGTGTGCAATTTTGTGCATTTCGTTGATTAGAAGAGAGGAGGATTAACATGAAGGGTTTTAATTTTTATGCATCTCATGTGTTTTACTTTGGGATATTTTGCATGAAGACCGGGCATAGTTTGTGAATGAACCTTTTTGAACTTATGCGTGTTATGTGGATCTAGTACTCTTATGCACACATCAACATCAAATTAGTTATTACTTGAACACTCGGACCTTGATCCGTTTTTTCACTAATTAAATGACCGAGAGACCTTGTATGTTGTGATCGAATGAAAATTCCCCGTGAGCGATTACTTGCTAAACAAATGAGTTAGATCTACAATGATGTGATCAATTTAATGAATCTTTGCAATGGTATATTTTTTTACAAAGGTATTTTTACTTCGCCAAACTCTACAAATAGATGGAGTGATGAACATGTAAAGTATCTAGAAAAGATTAAGAGAGAGTGAAAGGGAACTAATATTTAAGCATACACCTATATAATCGAGTTCTAATTAGCTTAAAGGTGAATTGAATTAAGGCTTCATTTCAAGGAGTCAAGTCTAGTTCAAGAGAAATCTTATTTGTTTGCAAGCATAACTAAGAGTGAGCCCTAGGAGTTGAAATCCTATATATAGGGAATTTTTATAGTCTTTATTGTAAGGTTGAAACGAGATTGTAATGATTTGTGCTTGAGTTTATAATTTTATTCATTGATTAATATAAGAATATTTTATGATTTTCTTCAAGTTGTGTAGAGATTTTTTTATGTGAAGTCATTTATCCGAAAAACTATGGGTTGTGTGGTCTAAGTGATCTCTTTATTAAGATCCCTAACCATGAGTGTATTATTTTGGTACTATAGGATTATTTTAAGTCAAGTAGGTGAGTGATCTTTATAGCACTATTTTTCATATTTGATAGTGTGGGTAGAAAGTGGTTATAGGAATCTCCAATTATTTGGGTTATTACGTTGGGTAGAAGTTGTAGGTTGAAATATTTTGTTATTATTGTGTGTGAGAGGAAATTTAGACCACAACCAAATATATTCCTATGCAGAGAAGGGGAATTAGACCTCCTAAAGTGGTGGAGTTGGTAGATTTGACAAGATGGTTGAATGAGAGGATTGAAGCTAAAAAGTTGACTTGGAAAAGATGTTTTGGTGATGATGGAGACTTTGGTGATGATTAAGCATCGGACCCGTGGGAGATAATAGATAGAAGAATATCCCAAAGACACGAATCTACAATATATTTCAAGAGTTAAAGAGAGATCATGAGTGGATGTCTCAAAGTATTCGGAAGTTTATGTTCTAACAATTTGATTGATTCGATCACAAAATTGGAGAAATATTTTGACTAGAGTTGATATAGGACCCAAAGAAGGTTCATTTTTCTTGTACAAAGATGAAGGGCCATTATCTTTATGGTGTGATCATGTTCAAAATGATAGAGAGTGAAAAATAAAGGAGAAGATTAAAGCATGAAAAAGGATGGTTTCCAATCTAAAGGAATTGTTCTTGCACGTGAATTATCAATTAAGCTTATTCAAGAGGTTGCAAAACTTAATATAAAAGGAAATGTGCATTAACGACTACTCGGAGGATTTTATTGTCTAAGAATTCGTGTTGGTTATATGGAAGGTGACGAATAAAAGGTCTCGGGATATGTTAATTAATTGTGTATTTCTAATACAAAAACAATTTGGGGTCTCAACTAAGAGATTCCATATACTATGCAACCCGCATAATCACACTATGGAATATACATAAAATCCAACACAATGCAACGCCGAATAAAATAAAAACTCATATCTTTATCACTTGAATGAAAAGGAAATACAACTACAAACATATAGAAATTTCACAAATTGAGATGCTCAATAACACAATAGATCCACATATCTCACTTTCGCTTAACTAAAAGAACATACAAAACTCCGACTAGTTTGTATTATAGCTTTAGATTGCATGGGAATAATCCCTAACACAAGTATGGTGGCATGTTTATATAGACATGAGACCAAACTTACAATATTGCTTCAAAATAATAAGTGAATCATAAGACATTAGACGTGTCTCAATCCTCTCGAAAATAATAAGGCCTCAAAGATAACATAACTCAATGCGCAATGAGTCACTTTAATGGATACATTGATCATGAGTTATGTGACCTTATGTTAGTTTCCTTAAACAATGTTGAACTAAATTGAAATTATGAAAGTTATGTATCACATTACACCCTTGTGCATAAAATTACTCACTAGGTCATTAAATGAATCTTTACATGTAATTACAATTCGTCTTAGATGAGCTCATACTTTTATAAGTATGTGTGTCACTAAGATGAGCTTGAGTTAGTAACTCGGGCCTATAGAATTGTTCCTTTTGATGTTGTATACATAAAATTTTATTTCTTATGCATGAACTAACTCTCTATAAACATAATTTTGTGTTACACTATAGAAATACATTATTATACTATGTCCTAAAAGATGTTATGGACCATAGAAGATACAATGAACCTTGTTCATCTCCTCAAAAAATTCCACATCCATTGATTCTAATTGGGATCTCAAATGTACCCAATTCATGTAATTCGTATTTGTAGATCTTGTAGAAGGTCTTTTTTGTAAAAAGAAATCATATCATATAGCTTTCAATGATTTAAACATGTATTAACGTCACAATATGGAATTTTTATAATATATTTGGGTTATTCGTAAAATAATATACACTTAAAAATGGCATCCAATTTTGAGTTCACTGTAAAATTTATGGCATTTAGAAGTCAAAACACTTTATAAGGTCGCAAAACCACCAAAGTGGAAACAAGTGGTAATTTTTCAAACCACCCCAATAATTGTGCAAGTGTCATTAAAATTTATGTAACTCATCTTGGTGGTTTTGCAACTTCTATAACATTTTTTTAATTATCGATTTGCTAAAGTTAAAAGTTTTGCCACAAATCCAAAAACACGTGGAGTTGAAACGATTACGGATGTTTCTACTTCTATGGTCCATTTCTTGGACTTCTTGGTAGTTTCTAGAGGTAGAAAGAATATTTATGTATCTACTAGAATCTAAGAGGTAGAAAGAGTCACAAAGGAGTCATGGAATTAGATTCCCATCGCAAGTTGAAGTAATTTTCCGAATTGATTGAATTTCCTAGTTGTGAGTGACCGTCTTCAATCTTATTGTTAGAGAAGTGTCTCGAAAAGTAATAAAAATTATTATGTAATATTTTGAGAAAGAGATAATGAATCTTTATTCCATACAAGCCATTAATGGTAGTAAATTGTACAATTTAGTGGATTATACAAAGAGAAGGAGTGCAATTGCCTCACCCACTAAAGTTTTTCCCAACTTTGGTTTCTCTGGGAAAAATATCGTGTTCACATGTGCTTGATGATTTATTTCTTATCATGTATATGTTTTAATATGTTTCACATTCATTTCAAGACTTCATATTGATTAACTAAAATTAAACTAAACTAATGAAAGTATAGTCACTAGTTAATCTAAATAGGAGGACTAAAACGTTGTATAAATGAAACTAAAACAATATGGAACAATTTTAATTAATTATTCTAAGTGAAATAAAACCCTAAGTATGCAAGAGAAGGAAAAGAAATGGCTTACCTAATTCGAAGAGACTGTCACAGCTCTGAAATAAAATCTAGAAGTGCATACGATCACTTAGAAGTCTGAAAGACAAGATCTAGAAGATCTAAACTGATTGGGGCACTGGGAAGGTACTAGGGCACCTCAGGTGCCTTGGTCTGCATATTAGGTGCCCCGATATCTCTAAATGCTCGGAGTCTAAATTTTGTATGGTCACGGATGATTAGATACTTTGTGTGTGTCTATTACACTCGGATTCATTGGATTGCGCCGAATGTGGTGAATAATCTAATGACAACCTGTAATACAAAAGGAAGTATTAAACCCTAGGAAAAATAAAGATGTAGAATGAATGGGTCGGAATGACCTCAACTGCCAAAATATTGGTCTTATCACTGAGTGTTGCACTACATTTCAGACTGGATGTAGTTCTGGTGTGTGTGTGCATGTCATGCCCTAGGTGCTCTCGTGTCAGTCATACTTTGTGAAGTAGTGAGCAATAATAACTATAGAAAATGTAATAACATGTGTGCATGGAATAAAATAAAATCCCTCCCCCTATGTTGTGTGTGTTGATGCAGATCTCCTAGCCTTTATGTATGACACTATGTGGATGTAAGTGATGCAATGGATGTAACTCTAGATGGAGTGATAGTAGTATGTGACACTAAGACCCTCATTATGGTCTTATAACTTTATATTTATAGGGTTCTCAAGCTTAATTTTGTAATTAACCCTGACATGGCCGACTGAGAAAAGGATAAGGATGAAAAATGGCTAGAAAGACCCCAAAAAGAAGTGGGAAAAGAGAAAATAGATCGGGGTGCCCAAGGTGGGACCAGGCGCCCGAGGTGCCCCAAAGATAGGATTGGGCGCCCTAATTTTGGGCTAGAATGACGGGGCAATTGCGAAACAGGTGGATAAGTATAGAAAAATATGCAAGAATGATGAAATAAAATATAAGAAAAAGATGGCCAAAAGGTGGGATTAATTAGTACTTTATTCACTTGAGAACCTTCTAAATAGTAGTATAAGACCAAGCTAAATAATGCCTAAAGTGCATGATTTTGTGTCTACATTTTTCCCCTACTTTATGTTGGTGAGCGAAAAGCTCGGTAACATAAAGTAGATAGAGATGCACTGATATCCATATAGAGTGTAAAAGAAGATGTGCCAATTGACTAGACTCAAGCGTGGAATGAAAAAAATAAAAATGTGGATAAGCGTGGATTCTAAAGGTGAAAAATGTGCATAAAAGTGATGAGAGTGAACCTAAGGTGAGACATGTGTGTAGTGTACCTGCATGTGTTAGTAAAGGAAAGTACCTATAGCGGTGTGTTGTCATTGTCGTCGTTGTTGTTTCCCCCAATTTGATTGCTTGTTTCTCATACGGTTAGACCTACAAGGAGAAAATGATCAAGTAGTCAAATATATATGTATGTAAAAACATTTTGTAAAATACGTAAATGTAAAATACGCTAAAATAAAAGTGTAAATGGAACATGCACACCTGATCCATGTCGAGAGAAAAGGTGTAGAAGGATATCCTATATTATCGCGAGTTTTTGGGTGATCTCACGCCATCCTAGTTGAAGAAGTATAGGGAGGAAATGCTATGTATCCTCCAACCTTTAACCGCTTCCTGAGAAATGTGTGAAGAGATCTTTGTAATTTCCTGGTTTTTTGGGTGATCCAACACCACTAAACGAAGTAGTGTAGAGAGGCACACCCACTGTAACCTCCAATCCTATAACTGCTCCGCATAATTGCCAAAGGACATCATGTCCTATAGAGGCCACTATGTATGGAGTTCGTAGAATGGTTTGAACTCACTCACTATATGTAAACCCATAACGTCGCTAAAAGGAGAATGCGGCCCAAAAGAGGACTAACCGCACTTTGCCCCGTAGGGGGAATGGGAAACGCTTGGTAGATACCAAGGTGTGCATAAAAGGGGATGGCTAGCCAAAACAAGTGTTATTTTGAAAACACATGCATGCAATAAGACAAGTGTAAAATACATAGACAATGTAGTAACTACCAAACAAAGTAGTGTAAACACACAAGAAAACAAGTAGGCCACACAAAGTAGGTTGCAAACATAGGACATCACTCACGATGTCACAAGACATGCAAGGCCATCATGACCGAAAATAATAGTCAAGTGTGAACACAAGCAAAGGGAAAAGCCCACATACAATGGAAAACAAAGCAGACAAGTAGAAACAAAGAGGTAGTCATGGAAACATGTAATCCTGCAAAACAAGTGTTGCACATGGAACACCCATTAGCATGTTAGAGAAATAACCAATATGTCAAAGCGTGTGTAAGAAAGTAAGACAAGATGCTAAGTATAAAATGAAATAATAGCACCGATAAGATTAAGGTGGATGCCCCCAACGACCGGTATAGGAAGGGTAGAAGGTGAACATCCATGCCATGTGTAAAGTCCTGTATCTGCGATCACACCAAAAAAATGCATGAATGTGCATGTGTGTATGATAATGACATATAGGAAAGTAGTCTAACATGTGTAATAAAGTGAGCATGCAAAACACTAGTAAGAAAAATTAAATGCCCCAAGACCATGTAGTATGTTGTGGATGGATGGAATGGAATGCAAGATGGAATGATAGGAGAAACATGCCCCTCGAGTGGATGGAATGTGTATGCAGTGAGGTTCATTTTTTACAGCCCCTCAAAGAGTCAAAGAATGAACTGTAAACGAGAATGCATCATCGGAAATGGTCGAGTAGTGTTGGTTGTGTCTAGCGCGTTGTGATGAGTATGTATATAAATGGTGATGAAATGCGACATGTGGAGAGATGGTGAACCCTATAGCTGAAGCGTATATCATGACTTGTTGAATGGAGGAGTGATGATTTAGCCCTAAGTGTATATCACTATAGAATGAGTGTATGGGGATGAGACATATGGAAAGATGTGTGTGGACCCTATAGCCTAAGCATATACCACAACTTGTTGAATGTATGAGTGATGATTTATCCCTAAGTGTATATCACTATGAGATGGAAGGATGGAGTGGTGATGTAGCCTAAGGTGTATGCCACTACAAGATGAGAATGTGGGTGGTGATTTAGCCTAAAGCGTATATCATTACAAGATGATAAAATAGGTGACAATTTAACCTAAGGTGTATGTCACTAACGTTGGAAATGTCTTGTGAAAAATATATTGTAGGAGGGAATGTCACATGATGAGTGTAAGGTCCATTTGATTGGTAAACCCTCGGTAGTCGAGTATGGACCGAGGAACTAAAGTGTGTCATAGGGTGGTGAGTGCAACGCGTAGAAGACAACGTAGTGTAAACGACCAAGTGATGAATATGGGATGTAAATGCATGGTGTAGGCAATGCAATGTGAGATATGTGGTGTGTATAGAATATGTAATGTGTGAAATACAATAGGAGGTGTATATAGAAATGGAATATGTAAGGATGATAAGATGAAACTAGACCCATATGTAAGGGAATCTAGTGTAGTATGTAGAATGTGTATGATGGATAGATGTGTTATGTGAATCATACAATGTAGGAAATGTAGGGTGTGTGGACTATGTAAGGTGCGGTGATAGGTGTGGATAGAATATGGAGTGATAACACATAAATAGCAAGACCCATATATTTAATGTAACCTGGGTAAATGTGGAATAGGTGTATGAAAATGGAAAACTAGACTCATATGTATTGACGACTAGTGTAGTATATGAAAAATATATTCTATGAAGATGTGTGATGTATAGGTGTAGGATAAATGGTGTATATGAAAAATGCAATTTTATAGGTCTTATAGTGCGATGTATGTGGCGTTCAAAGTGTAATGGAAATCCTCAACAATCCAAAGTGTGAACCGAAGCACAAGAGTGTGTCATTGGGTATTGAGAGTTCTATGACATTTGATAAGTATGGTTATATGTGAATAAATGAATGAATGTGAATGCAAAATGAGAGATGCAGGTATGGTAATATGAGGATGGGGGGATTGTATAATGGTTATGCCCCCAAGCGGTTATGAAGGAGTAATCAACCGATAAGGTCGAGGGAGGAAGGTCCATCGACCGGTGCCTTGGATGAGGAAAATGGAGGGCCACAATCTACAAGGGGATATAGTAGATAAGGTTGGTGCCGACGAGTGAAATCAATATGCACATGAGGGATCAATGAATGGGGAAGATTGAGATAGAGAGCCACATTTTGGTGATGAAATCCAACCGAGGGGATATGTGGGTAGCACGTGTGTGTTGCTTTCGAATAGGAGAATGTTGTGTAACAAAGGAAATGATGCCTAACTATTGGATATCATGAATAATATGGATCAAAGCATGACAAGAGACGGTATGATTCCCTCGAATTCGATGGTAGCGGCAAAATGGTTGATCATGATATTGTATTAGTTGAGAAGGAGGATAGCAATGATTAGATAGTAGAGCAATGATTTGATGGTGAAGAAGTAGGCCAAGAATGTCTTATGGCATAACATTGGAAGGAAATATAAGGGGTGAAGGTAATGGTACAACCGGAGGGTCAGTGAGGTGACTGGTCAGGGATGTAGATTTTGCATGAGATATAGGAGTAGTATGAGTATGTGAGGTAGTGACATCCTTAAGTTGTTCTATCTCAACAAGGAGAAACACAATTATGGCTTCCATGGACTGACACTGAATTTGTAGTGCTTGTATAACATCCACTAGGTGTGCGGTAGATGGAGGATTGCAAGGGTGAGAATCATCAATTGCGTTGGTGGATATAGAGCATATTGGAGTTGGTGGCGGATCAGTATGAACATAAGAAGGTAATGGAGGAGCAAGATCTTCTAAAGGATCGTCAAGATAAGTATCAAAATCATATTGGACAGTGTGAGAAACTTGATAAGGGAGGGTATGTGGTTGGTCATCCAAGTAACCATGAATGCGTAAGATGTACATGACCATGGCATATTGTTCATCCGTAAAGGGAGGTAATGGACATCCCTGAGCATACCAAATAGTGAAGTTGGGTGAATAGCAAAGAAAGGAACTACTACAAATGCGTATGTCACCAAAGGGCATGGGAAAGGAAATATCAATGCGATCATCATCAAGCGTCCCTCCAATATAATCTAACCAAGATTGGCCTAGAGTGAGTGGAGAAGTGATATGAGAACACACAAGATGAACAACAAGATGGAAAACATGCGGGCCATATACAACAGTGAGGATGATAGAGCCATGATACAAATGTGGATCACATAAAGGAGCATGAAGGTCATCAAGTCAAAACCAAGTCGAAGGAGACCATCATGGGAACATACGGTGGTCGTACATGATGTGTCTAGTGGTATGTGTTCCCAATAAGAATTATTGATGAAGAGAGTGCAAGTGAATGGTGGGCATACTAAGGAGGAGGATGATGGCGAGAGAGGATGGGATGAGATCCATAGATGGTAAAGGTCCTTGGTATGGCACAATAGCGGTAGTAGTAATAACATATGGTGGGGAAGAGACTATGTTAAGAATGTGAATAGTGGCCACAAATGGCATCTTGTAGAGAAAAGGGGATATGGGAGGAATATGAAAAGCAACAGTATTGTAGAGTATGTATGGTAGACGGTATTAGAGCATTGGTAATAATAAGAGTAAGTGGTGAAGTAGAAGGGACCATATCAATCATGCAGACGGTAGGAACCAAGTCATGTGGGGCCTCACAAGGTTGATAATCAATCATAGGAGGAGGAGAAGGAGATGTAGGGAGAAGTAGTGTAGCGGTAGAATCATTTATGCCTAATGCAAGAGAATGAACAAGTGAAGGTAAGTGGTGTCATGGTTCCCTAATGGTGGTAGGTGGAACTATGGGATCAGGAGGGAGAGCTTTGACTTCCACTACAAGTTGTGCTAAAGTAGTAGGATTAATAGTGCATAGATAGGTGGAAACAACATCTTCAATAGTGTGAGGATCCATTCCAGAAGATGGAAGTTGAATAAATGAAGGGCAAGGTCTATAGCTAGAAGTAGTAGTAGGAGTGTCGACAAAAGCATGGCCATGACTATAAAATCGTAAAGTAGCTGAAGACTTAGAAGAAGAGTATTTTCTATGACATTTACCCATGATGTGTAAATGCAAAAACCCTAGAAGGTGCTATGAAGAAACGTCGGGTTCACCAAAATGCTTAACTAAAATTAAACTAAACTAATGAAAGTATAGTCAATAGTTAATCTAAATAGGACTAAAATGTTGTATAAATGAAACTAAAACAATATGGAATAATTGTAATTAATTATTTTAAGTGAAATAAAACCCTAAGTATGCAAGATAAGGAAAGGAAATGACTTAGTTGATTAGAAGAGATGTCGCAGGTTTCCGCAGTCCGGAAATAAAATCGGAAGTACATATTATCACTCGAAGTCTCAAAAAGACCAGATCTAGAAGATCTGAACTAATTGGGGCACACAGGAAGGTACTTAGGGCACCCAGGGTGCCTTGGTCTGCAGATTAGGCACCCCTGATCTCTGTAAATGCTCGAAATCTAAATTTTGTATGGTCACAAGATGATTCAATACTTTGTGTGTTTGTTGTCAGATCGGATTCGTTGGATGCGCCAAATGTGGTGAATAATCAAATGACAACTTGCAATACAAAAGGAAGTATTAAACCCTAGGAAAAATAAAGATGTAGAATGAATGGGTCGACTGACCTCATCCACCAAAATAGTGGTCTATTGAGCGTTGCACTACATTTCAAACCCGGATGTAGTTCTGATGCATGTGTGCATGTCATGCTCTAGGTTCTCTCGTGTCAGTCGCACTTTGTGAAGTACTGAGCAATAATAACTATAGAAAATGTAATAACATGTGTGCATGGAATAAAATAGAATCCCTCCCCTATGTTGTGCATGTTGATGCAGATCTCCTAGCCTTTATGCATGACACTATGTGGATGCAAGTGATGCAATGGATGTAACTCTAGATGGAGTGATAGTAGTATGTGACACTAAGACCCTCATTATGGTCTTATAACTTTATATTTATAGGGTTATCAAGCTTAATTTCGTAATTAACCCTAACATGTCCGATCGAGAAAAGGATAAGAATGAAAAATAGCTAGAAAGGCCCCAAAAAGAAGCGGAAAAGAGAAACATAGACCGAGGCACCCAAGGTGGGACCACGGTGCCTTGGGCGCCCAAGACAGCTTGAGCACCCTAATTTTGGGCTAGAATGACAGGGCAATTGTGAAATAGGTGGATAAGTATAGAAAAATATGCGGGAATGATGAAATAAAATATAAGAAAAAGATGGCCAAAATGTGAGATTAATTAGTACTTTATTCACTTCAAAACCTTCTAAATAGTAGTATAAGACTGGGCTAAATAATGCCTAAAGTGCATGATTTTTGTCTACACATATC
Organism: Taxus wallichiana var. yunnanensis; assembly: GCA_018340775.1. Taxonomy (NCBI): domain Eukaryota; kingdom Viridiplantae; phylum Streptophyta; class Pinopsida; order Cupressales; family Taxaceae; genus Taxus; species Taxus wallichiana. Next base: position 761,711,740 of record CM031234.1, read on the forward strand.
TATGTTTTTCATGCAAAAATGTTATTTCACAAATCACTTTGTTAACTAAGATTCATAAGGTTTGTGTTGGTGAATTTTAGTGTGGAATATCCACCTAGTTTACGGGTTAACCATAAAAACTATAAATTATTACATGAAACTTGTGCAGATTCAAAGACTATGTTGATAATTACAAACATATAAGTGCACTATGAAGTAGGTGTAAAAAACATTTACACTTCTTGTGTGCTTATTGAAGGTGCAAAACACTTCAAGAATCTTGCATAATTGTAAGTTGTACACTTATTACAAGCATTGACCCACAATTAAACTTTTGCAAAATGAACAAACAAAGACTTGACACAAACAAAATTTACATAAAATTAAAGTTAGCTATTTTTTCTAAGTAACATGTTTTGGGTGATGCAAGATTGAAAGTGAACCATGATTCTCCTACATTATACACCCGAGTAAAATCATCACCCCTCTTTATGTCTCTAATGATGATATTTCATGTTTTGTAGCTTCAAATTTACTTATTCAAGTTACATCCTTAATCTCTTAGCCCTTCCAGTTGACTAGATATTATTTGTACTCTTTGTCTCTTATCATTTTATTGATCCTTGTGTCAATAACCTATTCCACCTGTTTGGGTTTCTTATCCGGAAAATTTATTCTCTAATCAAACTATGAATTTTAATTTGAATATGTGCTTCATCCTTCATCTTGTGCTTTATGATATGGGTATAAATATACTACATTGAAAATATGTGAAATGTCTATTCCTTTTCATAACTCAATTTCATATCATTTCTTCACAAATTTTCTTAATAATTTGCATAGTGATTTTATATATATATATATATATATATATATATATATATATATATATATATATATATATATATATATGCAGAGTAGCTAATGTGATAAATGATGTACAAATGCTAAGATACAAAGTATGACTTAAGCAATATAACATGTAAAGTAGAAAACTCTAAGCAAGGAAGAGAGATATAAGTACTTATCTAATTTCCGAGTGAATAGGAAGTGCTCTGGGCAAGGTAAAATGTTGAACAAGATGCCAACAACATCGATCTACTTCCCGTAAATTCCGGAACACGAGAATAATGTCAAACATGGGCACCCAATGTAGGACAAGAGCATATGGGCACCGATGACCTGTATAGGAGCTCGAATCTGGTTTCTATTGTGTCGCTACGGTTTCGCAATTTCTCTCTATTGATCACTTGATGTCTGCACTATAATCACCGAAGGTACACTGTAACATGCAAAAGATAAATTCAGCTAGACAAGCCCACAAACTACATCAAAATTAAAAAGGAAAATCTGCAAAATGGGAGTCGACTAACCCCAATGGTCACCCTGAGAGTAAACTTACAACCTAGTGTTGCACTACATCTCACACTCCATGTAGTTCTTATGTGTGTGTAAGAATGATGCCCTATAATTCCCTAAGTGCAAGTTACACTTGATAGCGGGTTATAGTTAGAATCTAGCAATGTAGTAGTATGTGTGAATGGAATATAATAGATTTCCCCTTCCTATGTAGAGTTTATGTAGCCCTTATCCCTTGAATGGATGTTATATGGATGCCTTTAGAGTACTTTAGTGCCTTTGGAATGCAAGCTTAGGTGATGATAGTAATGATTAGTGTTTGGTCCTTTATTTTGAACACATAACTATGTATTTATATGATTCCCTTGTTTGAATTTTGTAATTGAAAACTAGAAGGATGACCCATAAGTGAAAAAGATTCCCAAAATATAAAAGAGACCCAAAAGGAGTGAGTAAGATAAGAAAGGGTCAAGGGCACCCAAGAGGGACAAGAGCGCACGGCGTTGTTGTCTGGATGGGCATTGGTGTTTGTGGCCATGAAACATAAATCAGTGAAGTTTTGATTGGGTTATAGGGTGTGTAAGACCAAATAGAAAACAAGAGACAAATAAAAGAGGCCAAAGATAGTTGTCAACCACTAGTTTTCTTACTTATGAATCATGTAAATACTAGCATGCTTTTAGGACCTAGAAATGTACCCAAGTGCGTGATTTAGTGTCTATATTTGCCCCTAATTTATGTTGTTGAGTGAATACTCGATAACATAAAGTAGATAAGAGATGCATACCTTATGATCCTATACAAAGTGTGGTGAATAACGTGTCAAGTGGACAAGTGAAGTGTGGAGTGACTACAAAGTGAAGCATATAGACTAGGAAAGGAAAGTAACCCTAGGGGTGAAGCATATGTGTTGCTTGTACCTACTATTGTGCTTGTATTTACTTCTTCTAGGCTGCTTCTTGTTACTTATTAAGGAAAGACCTGTAAAAGAAGAGCCAAAGAGTATTCAAAGTCTTGTATATGAAAAAATTGAGTAAAGTATGTAAAAGTATGTAAAATTAATAGTAAAGGAAAGTGTACGCCTAATGTACAAGAGTTTAAATGATAGAAATGTGTCTTGAAATGCTATGAAGAGTGAGTTTTTTTGGCGATCTCACGCCAAGTGCAAGGTTTTTAGGCGATCTCATGCCAAGTGCGAGTTTTTTGGGTGATCTCACACCAAGTGCGAGTGATGGGGAGAGAGGTCTAGTTTAATATTCTTCCATACTATGTTTGATAAGCACCACTGCAAATGGTGCATCCCAATTATTTCTTGTTTTCCCTTTTGTCCCAGTTGTTCTGAATTATTCCAATTGTACCAATTGAAGGAGATAGAATGCATTCTGGCGAATCAAGGCATGTGCCTATAATCGTAGAAATGCTCAAGAAGACTTATGTGAATTGTGTTGATATGAGAAGATGATTGTATGTTCCCTAAGACATTAGCACTTAGGAGAGGTTAGGAGAACCCGAGCACTAGTGTCTAATTCAGGGTGACGGTGTTTGTAGTGTGTGTTGGACCCAAATTAGATTTTGTGCCATTCTGTGACTTTGTTCTGTATTGTTGTTTTATTGTGTTAACTCAAGTATAGCTCTAAGCTTTTGTAGGGGTGATTTTTTCACTCAATGTATGCCCCCATTTGGGGTGCATGTGACAATGGTAGGAGGATGCAGCCCAAAGGAGAGGACTTGATGTTAAGCTGAATTGTATACCTGCAGGGGGTAGGGGATGTGCATGGTAGAAACCAAGGCATATGCAAACAAAGTGGCTAGTAACATGTGTTAGTAGAAAAAGTAACAAACATGTAATAGAATACAATGTAACAAGGAAGTGTGTGCACAAATTGGACCATGAAAAGTGCATTTCAAACATGGGACATCACTCAAAATTTCACAAGACAATCAGGGTTGAAGTAGCCGAAAGCAAACAATGAGCATATAAGACATGGCAAATCTCAAAAACAATAACATACAAAGAGAAAACAATGTCAAGCAAAGTGTATTAGAAAACCATGGTGGTATATAATCCTATAAGGAAAATGTTACACATGAAGCACCCATTAACATGTTAGAAAGATAAATAGTATGTCAAAGCATGTATATAGTAATGAAAAACAAGTTCTAGTAAGAAGAAGTAGTGAATGATGAAACAAAATAACTTGTAATGTGTGAGAGTAGTAAAGGTAGATTCCCTTAGAATCTTCTATTGATGGTAAAAGGTACACTTCCAAGCATCATTGCGCGTGTAAGAACTCAGTAAGAGATCTGCATTCACAACTAGAGACCAAGTGAACGCGCATGTGTATGTATATAGAAAGATGATGACATACTAAGAATTTTTCTAGCATGGAAAACAAAGTGTAACATGTAAATAGAATAAACTAGCAAGAGTAGATGCAACCAATATATGCAAGTGCAATGTATGAGTGTGATGGAATGGTATGCAAAGTGTGAATATGATAGGAGTAGCGTGCCCCAACGAATGTGTATGAAATGAGGTTCATTTATAGGAACCCTCAACAATCAAGAATGAACCATAGAACAAGAGTGTGTCATCGGGTAATGAGTGTATTATGTGAATAGATGCTAGAAAGGTGTATCATGAAGCACACAAAGTGTGAAGTGTGAATGATGTGAGGTTCATTTCAAATTAGACCCTTAGTAGTTGAGTATGAACCGTAGAACTAGAGTGTGTCATAGGGTAATGATGATATAATGTGTGTATCAAAGGTATAAGAGTGCTAAAAATATTAATCATGAAGCACAGAGCATGAAGTTTTGTAATAGACATCTAATAGTAATGAAGGGGGAGTTGTGATGCCCCCAAGTGTGTGAGTGATGGAGATATATGTGGTAATGTGAGAAGGAACATGTCATACTGACAGAGTTTGAAATGTGTCTCAACCATCAATGTAAGGATTATATTTTCGACAAAAAATGAGACACTTAAGTGGAGGAGGTTGGAGAGCAAAGTGATCAAATTTGAAGGGCTCCCATATTTTAATTTGATGGGATAGGTTAATTTTTAACCTTCATTAATTAAAAATTAAACAATACATCACCCTTCAATAGAAAAATTAAAATGTTAATTTCCTTTCAATATATAGATTAATTTAAATATATAGCATCTACTAATAATTTTTAAATTTATTTAAATTAAATAATCAAGATTCAAAAAAATTACACAAGTTATAAGTTTGACAAATCCTTGTAACAAATTTATAAGTTGACCGTAGAAAAAAAAAATAGCATGAGACATGAACCTTAGTCTCACCAACTTAGGAAATCGTAGAACCACATATTTCAAATCATTTCATTCCCAGTAAAGTTGTCTTAATCGATAGAAAACATGGGTATGGAGGAGACACTGAGGAATCTCCAATTTAAAGATTATTGTTCTCAAACTAGATTGTACCTTCCTAAGGCAACAAATAGAACATTTGTGTAGAATTCAGGGCATGCCTCTCATATATTTGTTAAAACCTATAATTCAAGAAGTACAAGGTTATTGATAAGATTTTTTTATAAATATAATAGAATGCTATACATTGAATCAATAATACCTTCTTAATAAACATATCGAGTAATATATTATCACACCTGAAATATTGTAGAGACAAGAAGCAATAACAATTTACTATTGAGAAATAAAAAATGGCATAATTGTGGTGCTAATGTGTAAAATAGACATGTATTTAAAAAAATTATACATTACGTAGCAAGTTGTTCCAAAATTCAAAAATGCATTCGGTATTTTTATCAAACAATGTCTTGGCCAACACATTTACATTGATAATATTTTGAGCAACAAAACTCATTAAGACTTGACTTCACTTGTTTCTTGTACAAATTCTCACTCATGCATAAGGTTGTGGATTTGGTAATCAAACATTTATAGAAACAAGTAATATTTACAAAATAAATAAGGGCATTGAGAATAAACCACCAAATTCCAAACATGATTTATAAGCTAGAAAAAGCTAAAAGAGAATATTGCTATTTTAAAAATAGATTTATCCTTTTTCCTAGTGATTTTGTGCATGATTTGTGTGAAGTGAATGAAGATTTTTTAATATAGAAAATAGAAAGTTAGCAAGCATGCATTTTGTTGCTTTAATTATTATTTAATATTTTTTTATTAAAATAAATTTAACAAATTATAAAAATTAACTTAGCATTCAATTTACATGACAAGTGATTTTTTTAGTTAGCCCTTCTAATGAAAATTTATAATATTTTAATGCCTTTTAGTATTGAAGTGTAATTTTAAATTTTAATTTTTTTTGAAGTGTAAATTTTAAATCACCCTTCTATGACAAGCTAAAAGACGTTTGAAGGGCATTGACGACTTCAAATTTGATCTATGTTGGAGAGGGATCTTGAATGGTGGTGGCTTATTTGGGATTGATAACGTTGTAGAAGACTTGAGAGGAGGAGGGGATGGACTAATTTTTAGAGGAGGTTGCTTAGTTGGAATGGGTTGGATAGGTGGCTCTTGACTTGCTCGAAGGAGGAACATTAGTAACTATGGAATGATGCTCATTAGACATGGAAAGAACATATTTAAGAGTCCATTGGGATTTAGCAATTAAAGATGTAACAAGATGTTGTGAAGCAAATGAAATAAAACCCTGATGCTCAAGGTGCTTGATTCTTCATTTTAAAGCATAGAAATCATCGTCATGATGTCCATTAAGTCTGTGATAATTAAAAAATGGGAGATTGATGTATTTTGCAAGACAATAAGGAGGATAGCAATGAGTAGTTGACAAGTTGATCAATTGGTGATTAAGGAGCTTGGGAAGAATATCATGTTGCTTAGCATTTGGATCAAACTTGAGAGGCATGGGGAATGGTAAGACTTGGGGTTCACTTATATGAGCATAGGTAGAAGACATAGAAGTAGAATGAGATGTAGAAGGAGAAATAACATGGGCTTGAGAAGCATCCTTGAGATGTTGGATTTCAACTTTAAGAGATGTAATCATTGTTTCCATAGCTTGAATTTTGTCTTGAAATAAACAATGTAAAAATTAAATTGACTCTAAGATGGGTTGATTGGATGGAGGATTATGAGCGATAGAGTCATTAGATAGATGATTGAAAATGGCACTTACTTAAGCGGGTGGTGTATTGTGAGGGAGATATATAATGTCTAAGGATTTTGGAGAATAACTTTGTAAGGTGGGTGCATTTGAAGCAAGTCATGCAAGGAGATTTGAGGAATTTTAGGAGCCATGAAAGAAGAAAAATAAAGATCCAAGTGTATGATCACGAGTAGGGTTCACCAAATGATTTAATTTAATTTTAATTAAATCTATATATTGTAGAGTAACTAATGTGATAAATGATGTACAAATGATAAGATACAATATGACTCAAGCAATACAACATGTAAAGTATAAAACCCTAAGCAAGGAAGAAATATATAAGTACTTAGCTGATTTCCAAGTGAACAGGAAGTGATTTGGGCAAGGTAAAGTGCTTAACAGATGCCAAAATCGTCATAATTGCTCCATGTAAATTATGGAACCTGAGAATAATGCTAGATAGGGGCACCCAGTGTAGGACAAGGGCTCTTGGGCATTGGTGATTGAGTTTGGGCGTTGGGGATTGTCTGACAAGAGCTCATAATCTAGTTTTCTGTTGTGTCGCCAGGGTTTCATAGTTACTCTATGTTGATCGTCGATTTTCACACTATGATCGCCGAAGGTACATGTAACATGCAAAAGATAAGTTCACCTACACAAGCCCACAAATTGCATCAAACCTAAAAAGGAAAATGCAGAATGGGGATTCGATTGACCTCGACAGGTCCACCGTAGTACCCACCTCTTTCTGGCATCATTTCATTTGCTGACTCTTTTCATTTACTAGACTATAGACATTGATTTAGCACTATTTTGATATTATGTGGTCTCATTATGGATTATTTGGTGACACATGTGTTGTTTAGGGCACGTAGTGCCAAACTAGCATTATGATCATTATCTTAGTTTCTTGCACTTATGTGGTTATGGACACCAACATGATGTGATGCAGTTAGTTTATCTGATATATGATGGATGTATGTTAATTTTGGTTGTATACTTTGGATATCATTGGTTGATAATGGTAAATTGGATGTTATCATGCAATAACTTAGATGGATCTTATATCTTGATTTACCATGGATGTATGTTGTTAGTGTATAGTTATTCCATTCAGATATTGATTGTTGTATAGTTAGAATGAATATCCATGATTGGTTTAGTTATCAATATATTGTTATTATTTTTTTGATTTATTGTATCGAGTAGGTATGTTTGATGTGTGAATTAAGTGTGCAAGTTATAGGTCACACAAGAGAATGTGGGTTTTAGAGTTGCATAAGCGGTCTGCGGCCGAGACCTTTAGCCATGCATGACCTTTGTTTGACCTTTGTGTGTGGCGTATTTATGTTTGGACATCCTTAGTGATTCCTAATTGACCTATGTTATTTTATTTTGTTAAACCATGTACTAAGCTAGTTTAAGGACCTAATGGTCCCTACATGTATTAGTGGTGTTTTATGTTAAGTAATCTTGTTGTTTATGGTGTGGGATCACCTAATCATCATTTGGGTGGGCCCCACCACCTCTACCTTTGAGCCACTTTACCCAAACTCGAATTTGGGCTAAATGTGGTATTTGTAAGGGTCTCTTTTCACATTAGGGGTCTCTCTTACACTATAATGGACCCTTGGACCCTACCTATGGGTAGGGGGGCCTCTTTTCAAGGTCAAATGGGATTTTCCCTCCCATTTGACCCCTCTTTGTCCCCATCATGTAAGTGTGTTTGATATGTGAGCTTTCTTAAAAGTTGAAGTAAGTTGGTTTATTGTCATTTTAAGAAATTTGGGAGTTTTCTTCCTAAATGGGTTTTGTATTATGTGTAAATGGGATTTAGGGAATCTTGTGTTGGAGAATGAGAAGGGTGACACATGTCACCCTCTCATTTGTGAGGATTTGTGATTGATTCTCCTTCATATACCTCCTCTTGGAGAGGGGTATGGACTTTTGCTTCTCATTTTTACTTTTGGGAGTTGGAGAGAGCTTGGAGCTTGGAGCTTGAAGATCTTGGATTGGCTTAAGTTGGATAGATTATTTTTGAGGTAGGTCTTCATACCTCTTGCATTGTTTTCTATAGTATATTGTGCAAAATAAAAATGGTTGTTTTGGGATTTTGTATGCTTGCATGTTTGTTGGATGTGATTGTAGAACTTGTTTTCTTGAATTTTCTCCATCCATCTCACTTGAGGTGGATTTTGGAATGTAGGGGAAGAGGGAGGAAACCCCTCTTACACCCATGGCTTGATGGGAAAGCCATGATGGTATTTCTATTATTTTCCTCCCTCATATGGTTTAATGTGGAAGATGACTATTCATATGGTTTGAATCTCATCTTCCATCCTTGTTAAGGAAACTATTATTGGTTTGAAAATCCTTACAAGGAGGAGGCTTGGAGTTTGGGATGGAGTGATAAGGAGTTTGGGTATTGTGATTTTTTTGGTGTTCTTACAGTTAGATTAAAAAATGGCTTACTATGGGATCCTTGCCACTCTTCCCCACTTAGAGGAAATATGGAGTTCTCCTCTTATGTTTTTTGTGGTTGAGTTGTATTGGAGTATATGTGTGTTTGTCATCCTTTTCTTCCCTATACTTGTGCAAATTTGAGGCATGTATTCTCTCTCTCTCACGGGCTTGGAGGGAGGCTAGCATGTCCTCCATTTGTGGAGATGACATGTAATGATGCCATTCAGTTGGGTGAAAACCGAGACTTATTCTCTTATGCATTGAATATTTTCACATGGAGTGGAAGATTGCAAATATTTTTGGAGCACAAAGGAAGAAGTTCAAATTTTGGGCATGTTGTTACCCATTTTGGGGAGGCTTTTACACTTGCATTTTCAGTTTTGTTTTGTAATGGTTATGGATATTTTGGTGTTTTATCTTCTCTTGAGAAGAAGAATTGTAATATTGTAAACTTGTTCCCACATTTTGTGGAAGGCCTATATACTTGTATTTTAGTATTTTGTATTTTTGTTTAGTGGAAACTTGACATACATTTACATTTTGTAAAAAGGGTGTTGGAAAGATTGTTTTAGGGGTTGAGAAAGTATCATTTATCTTTGTATAAGTAATCTTGGTTTTGTGAAATGAGGATTGTGTTTTGTTGTAGTTCATATAAATGAAATGTTGTTCCTTCTTTATAAACTTTAGAAAATAAAAGGAAATGTATTATTAACTAATTTTTCTTTAAGTTGAGAGAATGTATTTAATTATAAAGGAAATAAATATATTTTTAATTCTTATTTGAAGCTTCCCATTTTGAGTTAATATTATTATCTCATTTGTAAAAGAAAAAAGGGGGGAGGTTGGAAAGAAAAATTAGAGAATTGGTAGCTAAATTATTTGCTTTTAATATTAAGGAATGCATTTTGATCTTATGGGAAATTACATCTTTAAATCTAGGTTTTGAAAGTATGTCAAAAAAAAAGAAATTTTACAACTTTATCTCCTCCTTTGGATTTTAAATGAAAAACATGAATTGTTTCTTTTATACAAAAAAATATAAACTATTTTTTCCATTCTTTAGTAGACTTATCTAATAGTGATATATATATAAGTGTGTGTGTGTGTGTATTCAATGATAATCTTTTACAAATAATAATGAATGAAAATTATTTTGGTTCGGGTATTCAAGGGTTTGTATTTTAATCAAAAGAAATAAACATAATATAAAAAGGGGGGTGTTTGGGGACAAGTCCTGGCATGCCCCCTCCCTACCTCCATTCATTTGTGGTGTGGCCATAAGCATACCAAAGTGCCCTTTGGTGTGGGCTGCGGCCACACCACACCACCCCCTCCTTACCACGACTCCTCCCCATACTACCACACCTCAAAACGGATCCCTTGTGCCAAACCCAAGTGGCTTCGACCGTGGCTTAAGCAATAACTCACACACAAGAATATTTCGGCCTTGCCACGGTCCTTATAAACCCTTGCACGGCCATGTTCATAGATCCACACAACATACACACACACACACACACACACACACACACACACACACACACACACACACACACACATATGTACACATATATATATAATAATAATATCAAAACCCTAGTTCATCATATATATAAGGAGAACAACAAAAGAATAGAAAAATCTTGAAACCATGGTTGGAAAAATAAAACTAGAAATAAGAAGGGGATATTCTTTCCTCCTTGACAAATCTGGAGAAAAATGAAATGGAAATTTCCTCAATGATCTCCCCCTTGTTTTTCCATCCTCTCCCTGCAAAACCTACATGTGCAAATGGAGGCAAAATAAGAAAAATAAAAGTTATAATAAAAATCATAATGAAATATTAGGGATTCCTATAAACCCTAAGATCTTATGGCCTAGATTGGTCTAATCCAATGGTGGAGATTTGACCCTCCTAACTTTTACTTTGGTGGGGGGGGAATTAATTAAATGGGAATCTAGGGGATTTAACTAAGGGCCATAATAGGTATAAAATAATAATGTGACATTTAAGAAATTGGTTAAATAAACAAATATTTAGCATGGGTGCATTTGATTTATTTAAGGGCCATGATGGGAATAAAATATTAAATTGGGATTTAAGAAAATATTTAAATAAATAAGCATTAGGCATGGGTTAGTATGGTTGGCCAATGGGACCCTTTCCGAAATTAATTTAATATGGACAAAGAGGGTGTTTAATCCGATAATAATTATGGAAAATAAAATAGTATTAATTAATTGTTGGTTATAGTCCGACCATACTTAAATTATTAATAAAATAATATGTTTTAAAAAAATTCTGGGATTTTTAATAGTTGTGTTTGGTTTGGGTCGTGTAAAATATGGGGCGAAGACATCACCCAAGAGTGAACTTACAACCAAGTGTTGCACTACATCTCGAGACTCATGTAGTTCTTGTGTGTGTGTGTGTGTGTGTGTGTGTGTGTGTGTGTGTGTGTGTGTGTGTGTGTGTGTGTGTGTGTGTGTGTGTGTGTGTGTGTGTGTAAGAAGGATGCCCTTGTGCACAGTGTTGCACTTGATAGCGAGGATGTAGCTAGAATGTAGCAATGTAGCAATATGTGTGAATGGAATAGAATATACTTCCCCTTCCTATGCAATGTACACGAGTTGATGCGAACTTGTCCCTTGAATGGATGCTAGATGGATGCCTTTTGAGTACTTTAGTGCCTTTGGAATGCAAGCTTAGGTGATGATAATAATGCTTAGTGCTTGGTGCTTGATTTTGAACACATAACTATGTATTTATATGATTCGCTTGTTTGAATTTAGTAATTGATAACTACAAGGCTGACCCATAAGTGAAAAAGATGCCCAAAAGATAAAAGAGATCCAAAAGGAGCGAGTAATATAATAAAGGGTCGGGCGCCCAGGCGGGACATAAACACCTATGTATTGCTATCCCGGCTGGGTGCCGATGTACCGTGGCCATGAAAAATAAATCGAGTAGTTCCGATCAACAGTAGGGTGTGTAAGACCAAATAAAAAATAAGAGATAAAGAAAAGTTTCCAAATATAGTTGTCGACCACTAGTTTTCTTGATTAGGAATCATGTAAATGTTAGCATGATTTTAAGACCTAGAAATGTACCCAAGTGCGTGATTTAATTTTTACACATGGTCTAATCTTATTCAACTTCAACATATCATATGGCCCTCTTGGAAATCGTTCATACTAATTGTCTTTAAGACCATGTCTCCAACTTGATATTCAAATTCTCTTTGCTTGATGTATTTATATTGTGTTAAACTTCTTTCTAACTAAATGCACACTTTGGTCATGCATATATTTCATATGCTTTATTAATTATTTTAAATGTGCACTTCTTATTTCTATGCTCCTTATGTTGTTTGATTCCGTAAATCCTCTTGAAATTGACACATACACAATCTAAAATGGTGTCATACATGTACTCCTACTAACTAAAGTATTATATGAAAACTCAACTTACACCATAATGTTATCACATGTACCTAGAGCTTATATTGAATCAACTATCTCAACGAATTTCATAAACTATTGTTGATGAATTTTTTTGTCCCTTTATTTTTAGATGATATGTGAAGTTGAAATGTAACTTGGTGTTCATTTCCTTCCACAATGTTCTCTATAAAATTCTAACAAACTTCACATCCCTATTTGATACAATACTACATGGTAAACCATTTAGTCTCGCATTCTCCTTCAAAAATAGAATCACGACGTTAGTTACATCACTAGTTTTCTAGCAAGCCATAAAATTTGACATTTTGAACTTATCACCAATCAAAAATATTAAATCATTCCCCTTGGTTTCGTACAAAATCCTAACACTAAATCCATGTTGACATCTTCTCTTAGTCTCTATGGAATAATAAATGATTGATACAATCCTCTATTATAACTTCTCCTTTTAACCAAACGAAAAACTTTTGAAAAAATTTGCATACATATGAACTCATGTGTGGCTAAAATCATCTTTCCTCTAATTGCTAATATGTCTATTCATATCTAAAACATCTTGTCAATCCACTACTATGTTTCTCCTTGACCAAATTTAATTTCATTGAACCTAATGGTATATATAATTGTGCTTTATGAAAAAAAAATCTTATTAGAAAAATCATCTAGCCATGATATCCAATCAACATTTAAATTTTGTGCACGAACTAAAACTTTCAAGAACTAAATCCTTTGTATAATAATATCAAACTTATTTTTGGACCTATACATTCTCTTGAAGTGTCAATATGTATAGTGATTTGTTTGGTGGGCTCGAACCTAAGATCACATCCTTTTATGACCTAAAATTATCATTAGTGCATATCCCTCGATATATCATTGGAAATAATTCATGTAAATTCACTAGTAAAATCATTTACCTTGTGCATACGTGTTTCTTCCTCACCTTCAACTCTTGTGCCTAACTACTATGTAGGTTTTGATACAAGTGCAAAATAATTAAATTTATTCACATGACTCAAGAATTTATTTTCCTACATCAACATAACCTCAAGATTAGTTTTCACATCCTCGCACCTATCCTTTAATGGATTAAAAGTGTGTATTTCCATATTTTACCTCTAAACTTTCGCATGTCGTCATCATGTTGTGCCTTGCATTCAAAATAGTAAGTCCTTACAAGAAAAATATGACACGCATCTATAGGAATTGTATCCCACATAACCTCATCTTTGTATGCACCAATCTAGAAAATCACTAGGTATTTCTCATTCATCATAATCTAATGACTTTTTAGCAACAAGTAAACCTTATACGGATTATAATAAGTTATTCTCTTTAATTTCAAAGTATCTACCTTTTTCTTAAGAAATAATATTATCTATACTAGTAATATATATCATTATCTTACAACACTTACCTCCTAGCTTACAAATTATTTCAAACAAAAATTCCATTGCACAGGGAGGGCCTAAGCACAAAGGTATGGCTCACTTTTTAACATTTGGCATAGATAGGTGCATGGAGTGTGAGTTATGGTCGTAACACTTATAATTGTAAGTGTTATAGTCATAACATATGTGAATAGAAATTTACATCCACATGAGTTATGGTTGTAACCTATGTGGCCAAAAATAAGTTACATTTGTAACACTTACGACCATAAGAAGTTACGGTCGTAAGAAGTTGTGGTCAAAATAATCTATAGTCTTAATACTTATGACCATAAAATGTTAAGGTCGTAAGAAGTTACAATCATAAGTATTATGACAGTAAGTTCTTACAACCATAACTACTTTTGAATGTAACCTTTATTTATATAAACAAAATAAAAACTATTTTTATCCTCATTTTTCTCTTCAAATATTAGGTGTTTGGTGTTATTGATGGGTGATTGGGTTATTAGAAGGTGTACAATATTATTGAAAAGTGTTTAGTGTTTGGTGATTGTGCTTGAGGTATATAAAGCACACTTAGGTGTATTTGTTATTTCTATTCATGGTTAAAGGAATCATTTTTTTGTTCATGGTAAAATGAATCCTTTATCGGTTTATGGTAAAATGAAGTCTTTTTCCATTTATTGTAAAATGAACCTTTTTTATGTTTCATGTAAAAAGAACCCTTTTTTATGGTAAGATAAACCCTTTTGTGTTATGGTAAAGTGAACTCCTTTTGTTTATAGTAAAACAAATCCATTTTTATTTCTAGTATTTTTTTCTATTTTTAATAAAACAAACCTATTTTCAAACAGTAAAATGAGCTCTTTTTTATTTTAGATAAAACGAACCCATTTTCTATTTCGGATAAACAAACCCATTTTTTGTTTAAGGTAAAACAAGTTTGTTTTATATTTCGTAAAGTGAACCTTTTTTTTTTATTTTGGGTCAAATGAACCCTTATTATGTTTAAAGTAAAATGAACCCTTATTTTGTTTTACGTAAAACAAACCAATTTTTGTTTATTATAAAATGAAAGCATTTTCTATTTATTATAAAATGAAACCATTTTTGTTTCTTTAAAATGAACGAGGTTTTTTTATTTCTAATAACACAAACCCATCTCTTATTTATGGTCTACCCATTTCTATTTCTCGGTAAAATGAACCCTTTGACTATTTATGGTAAAACAAACCCTTTGACTATTTATGAGAGAAGCCTTATTTAGTGTGAATGGCATGTGTTTGGTGGAAATGGAGGGTGTTTGATGTGCGTACCCAAGGTATGTAAAACATGCTTTGTTAGAATAAACCAATTTTTGTTAATGGTAAACCAAACCCTTTTTATGTTAATGGTAAAAAAATTTAATGTTAAAATGAACCTTTTTCGCTTAAAGGTAAAACAAACCCTATTTTTATTTAAAATGAACTGTTTTTGTTTAATGTTAAAATGAACCATGTTCCCGTTAATGTTAAAATGAACCATGTACTGTTAATGTTAAAATGAACCTTGTTCTTTTCAATGTTAAAACAAACCATGTTCATGTCTATGTTCAAACAAATCATGTTCTTGTTTATGTTAAAGCAAACCATATTCCTATTTTTGTTAAGACAAATTATGTTCCTTTTTTGTTAATACTATTTTTGTTATGTTAAGACAAATTCTATGTTTGTTTTCATATAAACATAATCATAAGTTTGTTTCCCAAAAATAGAAAGAGATTACATTTTTATTTATGAGAAAATGAATTATGTATCTATTAATATGAAAATTTATTCTATTTTTGTTTATATTTAAATGAATTATATATATGTTTATGAAATGAAGTTTCTTTCTTTTCATTGTTAAATAAAGTCACTCTCGGGCATTGAGCGGTGTTGGAATCGGTTGGTGGGTTGGCATTGACATCGGTGTTGGTATTTGTGATGAGACATTAGTTTATGGTGAGCATTAAGTATGTAAAGCCCCCTTATGCGCTTTATGTAATAACCTTTGTCTATTTGCATGGTTGAATGAATGGATATTTTTGTATTTTTGTATAAATTCACCCTTTGTTGGCTACATTATATGCAATATCATTATACATTAAGATTATTTTTATCTTTGATAAAATATAATAGTAAATGTCTACATAATTTTGTTGTGGATGTTTTATACAAGTACACAAAGTATAAATTTCATTTAATCATACAAAGAGACAAAGTTCACTTAACCATGCGGTAGAGACAATTCATTTAGCCATGTAGTAAAGGATTTGTTTTACCATTAACAAAAAACAAGGTTCATTTTACCATAAACAAAAACATGATAAATTTAGTTATGTATATTTTGATGTTGGGCTTTGCATATTTTGCCTAAGGTCATTGCATACTAGGTATGTATACGTAAAGTGGGTTTCATATTTTTATGTAGGTTTGTAATGCAAAGAAGCAACATTGAAAAAATGTTGTACTACAAAAAATAATTATATTCAAAAGAAGGTCTACTTGATTCAAAGAAATTTTTGTATACTACACAAAACAATTATACTGAAGTTGTAGTTTAGAGAAATGATTGTATTTTGAAGAAATTATTGTACTCCAAAGCGAGAAATTTTTTTGCACTTTGTGCAAATTATAATATATTTTTGAAATTATAATTACAATTAATGTTTGATAAGTGTGTATGATAATGAAAATTTGTCTTTCGTTAATATTTATTAAAGTGATTACTTGTATTAAGTATTAAACATTTAATTTATAACATTTTTATTATTATTGTTATTAATTTATTAAGTGGTAAATACATTCAAAAGTGTACATTTGCGTAATAATAAAAAATGGTTTTTGTAATTTGTTATTAAAGATCGTGTATTAAAATCAATCTAAAATTTTTATTTTAACAAATTGTCTTATTGTTTTTAAGCGGCATTTTTATTTACAAGTGTTAGTTTGTATAATAATCACATAACGTTTTTTTTTTTTTTTAAATTTAAGTGTTAATTTATATATTAATTATAATTTTTATATTATAAATTATTATGTTGTTTATTTACATATCATTGCTAGGGAGAGAGGAAAGGAGGTTTACTAAAAATATATTGACACAATAGCTAGATTAGATCAACCTTTGGAAAATCGCTCACTTCTTCATCATGAAAATTTATTGAGAATTAAACTGAATTACGACACATAATTCAACACATTGAAGTATATAACCCATATGATAAGGTGATGAATAATTTTTATTCTTCATTAGTTGATAGTGTTAAAGGGGAATTCTCTTAGGATGATGTAAACCAACTTGTGCAAACAAAAGATGTTAATCCTTTATTTCCAAAACTCAATGCACAAAGGCAAGTTAAGGCATATTATATGACTACTTGTGAGGACTAATTCATGGTGCCTCTAATTTATCCTCATTGGATAGCTGCCCATGGCATGTGGCCAAGGAAGTATGCAATGTCATTGTATTCTATTAAACAATTATATGTAGAGTTACAATTAGGGTGGTTAGTTGGTTATGTTAGTATTCTAAATTATGAAGGTCCTAGGAATGTCCAATCACTTGATGATTTTAGTCAGGTTGATAGGCCACTTCACAAAAATAAGAGGTGGTTAGTGGGTTCACATCCAAGCTTTTTACACTTGGTTTTGAGGAGCCACTAAGCCTACAATTGATGAGAGTCATGTGAGTTTGTTGGAGAGTATGGCTAATGTGGCCACACACGTGCAAACCATATCTTCGAGATCATGTGGAGACATTTTTGGAACTCGTCATGCCACTTCAAAATTTACTCCCCTTGGCATATCAAGTGACATGTTGTAACAATTTATAGATGCAATATCTATATGTTATGAGGATGTAGATTCGATTCAAGATGGAGCATTTTTGTTTCATTTTTCTCATAAACTACTTGTTTTTTTTTTTATTATTGGCAAATAGTTTTTTGAAAGGGACTATACCCTTGTACACCAAGGCTCAGAAGCCAGAATTGAAAGTTAAAGCACAAGAGATGGATCAAAATCCAGATAGACCAATTAAGCCCGACTGCAGAGAACTGTCTGCAAAGTAAAAACCAACAACCGACAAAGCAACAACAAAAAAACAACTGATGTACATCAAACAAACAACAATGGCATAACAACACCATTGGAAGCAATCTGCTATCCAGCCAAGAAAAATGAGACCAATGAAACCCAGCCAGCCAATAGTAGAGATAAGAATCAACAAGGTGAAGCGTTACCCTTCAGAGTGGTATATTTTTTCTTTTTGTTTACCGTAACCCACCCTGATGGAGCCTTCGCAGTTGGAGAAGAAGACAAAGGAGGAGTATTTTCCTTAGTCGCATTTGTCCCATTTGGAACAGCCACGTTGTTATCCTGAGAGAGATATTTATCATTTTCCATTCGGCCCTCAATAGCTTGTGTATTTTTCATGTTTCTAACAATCTGAGTTTCAGATAAAGGGGTTTTCATTGACTCTGGTTCAGCTACTGCTTTAGATTCAAGATCCTTTCTATCCACAAAAATTAGGTGCTCCGGGAGTGCGTCTTTCCACCAGTTGCGCTTCTCATGTTGACGTTTTTCCATCCCACAAGCAGTAGAGGTGTGTCCTAATCCAAAATACCTTCTACATCGAAAAGTTATACCTTCATTATCAAGAGTTTGTGACCAAGTTCTATTTTGCACTCTAAGGTCTATGGTAGCAGGAAGATTTTTATCAGTGTCAAGTTCCACCAGGATCCGGGCATAGGTAGTATGGGTGTAATTAGTTGTTTGAGAATCTATGTGGAGTGTAGTACCCAAGGTATTGCCAATGGTTGTCAGACATTCATGACTCCAGAATTGGAGAGGTAAATGGGGCAGCCTGATCCAAACAGGTTTCCATGAGAATGACTCTGTGTGCGGGTTAAAGGATGGGAACCAAGGTTTCATGATCAAATATTTTGACTCGCAGGTCCAGAGCTTGGAAGCAATGATGTCTTTATCAACTATTGAAGAGAAAACCATAATGAAAATGCCTTTAGCACATGGATATAAGTCTATCTTACCAGTTAAAGATGGAGTCCAATGTTTGGAGATCCATGCGTGAAGAGCAGGAAGGCTGGGCCATAAACCCCTGAATCTACAAATCAAAGCATGCTCTTTGTAGTAAATCTCAGATGAAATGACATCTTCCCCAAATGTAATACATGGGGTGATGTCTGCATGTTTCATGGAGGATTCCTTACTTTTTAAGACGTCTTTGAAGGAGGTTTCAAGAGACTCGTGCCTAATCTCTTTATCCAGCATTGGAATAACAGGTAGATCTCCCTGTTTCAGTTCACCACGAACCTCGCCTTTCTCAGGAACACCCCCAGATGGTGATTGAAAATGGCTAGGGTTTGCAGAACCATCCGAACGTACAGTCACAACATTGGGAAAGGCAAGGTCGATCCACGACCAAGGAGATAAACTACTTGTTGATTGGATGAAGGCATAATCTTTTTATTAGTGTTGAATATTTTTTTATTAAAACATTAATCATAAATTTTAGTTGTATTAATTTTCATGGTTTGTGATGTTATGTTTTCTATTAGGATATTAGTCATATTGCTAGATTAGCTACTACGGAAGTACCAAAAATCAATACACTTTGCTAGACCCATGGTAGACCCACATCATCACACATACTCATTTTGTTAGCCCTTATATGAGAACATTTCAATATGACTTGCTCATGTGTCTATTGTAACAACATTTAATATATTAAAATATTATTTAAATTACAATCAATTATAGGAGTTATATTAAAAAAATTCTTTAAATGTGTTTTCGTAATGTAGCCTAGAGTATCCATGTATTTACATGTTCCTTCCGACACATTATATGTGTTGAGGAATTTACACATACTCTAGTTCATTGACGAAAGAGAAAACCCATGTTCGGGGATTATAGGGCACCGAGGTAGGTATTTAACCATACAAATATACCATGTTAAATTCTAAGAAATTATTTAGCATTGCAAATTTTACATCAAATGTGATATTGATATATGAAATTATGTTTCACATGTTGTATTGATGTCATAGATGAGAGGAAGGTGGCCTTTGTTAGAGTAGGTGGAGTTGACAATCCTTTAGGATCAAATGAACACTCTTTAGGTAGTACTAGACATTTTGTTGCTCCATATTAGGACATCTAGTAGTTGTATATTTATTGGAGATGGTATTTTATTATACTCATTCAAGATTGTATATTTTGTAATTATTCAAGACTGTATATTTTGTACTCCTTTGAGATGGTGCAATTTTGTGCTCATTTGATATGGCGTATTTATGTACATAATCGAGACATGCACATTTTTGTACTTATCCAAGGCATATTTTTGTACTCATTCGAGATAGACAATTTTATATCTATACAAGATGCTTTTTGTACTCATTTGAGATGGGCATTTTTTTACTTATTTGAGATGGTAATTTTTTTCATCCATAATATTAATGATGATTTGTGGTTAGTGTATTTGTGTGTTTTAACACTTAATATCTTTCAAATTTTCTCAAAAATAAAAATAAATTTGTCTCAAACATCCAACAATAAACAAAATTAAGCAAGAGAACTACCAATCTTCACGAAAGATCAAAAATACCTTTTCTTAATCCATTTTATCAAGGATGCATTGATGGTGCCTTGAGAAACATATTGGTTGGTGCGTTGGTGTGACATTACCAAGAAAGTTCAACCTTGCAAATTCAACATCCTAAACAAAATTTGTAAGTTTCTCACAAAGGAACTAATTTAATGCTTTGTTTTAGGCACAATAAAAATGTGATGCTTTCTAAACACATTTTATAAGTGCCTAACAAAATAACTAGTTTGATTTTTGGTGTAGAAACACTCCAAAAAAACTTTTTAATAATGACCTAAAGATTCTTAAGCTTATCAATGTTTTCCACATATTACAATCTCATTCTTTTGTCCCTTCACAAGTTTTTTTAACTATGTTCGGGTTCTAAAATATAAATGGGACTCCATTCTATAGATGGGTGATACATGTTATCATCTAGTAGTTCTAAGAAAACTTCATCAATGAGCATAACAAAAGTTCTAGTTGTCTTGTGTCTATGGGTGTGATTTGTCTTTGACATAAAAAGCCTGCACCATTTTATAGCGTGTAACCTAACTATATCCACTACATCAAAATATATTTTCATTTCATTTTTCCTTCATCAATATCATTACCATTTGAATCTCACCCCATAATGTGTAATTTTGCATATATGTTTGACCAAAGAACATAAGTTGAAACCTTGTGAAATTGAATTATTTACTACCCTCGTCTACTAAAAATGCATGGATACATGCTAATAAACCAAAAATGAAGCTTACATGGTTGAGGTATGTTCTATAACACCACATTTCTTTGAGGTATTTTTAAACCTTTGACTTTCCTTGTGTATACTTCCACAAATTTATTAAATATCTATCAAAGTTGTTTGCAACTACACCATCTAACAAACATCCAATTAAACAATTACATTTGGATGGATGCTCATACCCTATTCTAAAACTCCTATTTTAGCACAGGATGAGACAACATTGGGAACAGTTGATGGGTTTGGTTTTAGCCATATTTTCTAGACCACCTATAACTACAACATATGACACAATTCTTATCTAAGGGCATGTTCCAGAGTCATTCATTACATTAAAGAGTTTGACAACATCCTTACAAAATCCTTTGTATACATATCCTATAGTCATGGCAGTCCATGAGACCAAATTTGTTTAAGTAATATTGCTAAATAGTTCACATGCATTGTGTATGCCTCCACATTTCAATAAGAGAACCACCAATCTTCACATAACATGAAGAACTACCAATCTTCAAAATAGATTCCCTCAAATTTACATCGTATAAGAAAGTATGAAACATTATTTGTTTACAAAATCATTATGTGTAAAGGAAAATTATGTTGTAGGTGATGTTATTTATACAACATAACCTTCCCTTGAATTTGTATTTTCACTTTCCACCACACTCATCTTCACCATCCTTTCTCAATCATTTTCAATATCACCATCGAAGATTTTAGATCCCTAGTCAAATTACATATTTAAGTATGATGTGGAAGATGAGCTAAGAAAATGAAATTTGAAAAATTATATTTCATAGAGCACTAATATTGAACAACTTTTCAATCCATGTAATCATTGTTCCTTTAATACAACACATGGAAATTTAAGTTTACTTGAATCTCGTTTATCAATTTTACAAGTTTATTATATTTTTAAAGGGATAATAATGAGAAGAAGGTTAATAATAAATTTATTTTATTAATATGAACATATGTTTGTTAATTGTATAAGAAATCATATTGGAGTCTCGAGTATGTACAAACAAATTACTAACACAATTGTCAAGTAATAAAAAGGACTTAAGAAAAATATTATAAGATCATACTTACAAATATCTTAAATAAATCATTGAAAACACCAATAGATATTGATATGAATCCATCAATTTCTTCACTATTAATGTGTTTAAGACAAGTCCCCAAAAGATCCAATGATCGGAGAGTCGTATAGTCAATAAAAAGGACATGTATCAATTTTTTTAAAAACTAGAACGAAGGGCATCGGGGCCTATTTTTCCTTAATAATACCCAACATCCTCTCATGGTCATCCACATGTAGCTTCCATTTTTGTTTCTTACCACGGGTTAACATTGGATTCAAGTGAATACATGTAGAATTGAAAAGGTGGTTATATTGGAGAACCTTCATATGTGACATATAATAAATTAAAATGATCGAACCATTTCTCTTTACATTTACTTTGCTTTAAGTAAGTACCCTTAATCACAAGTGACCCAATAGGATATAATTGTCCATCATCATTTGTAATAGTAAATAACTTTGAATTCACTTTTTTACATCTCAATAAATAATAATCATTTTTTTCATTTTCTACCTCTACAATAATAGAAAAACATGTCTCTGCACAAACACAATACATCAATATTAACTACACCATTGCATGTACAATGAAAATATAAAATCTATATCATACAAAATGCTTTGTACCATCTAAACGATAAAATCTAGTTACAATACCTTCTCCAAAAATCTAGATAAATGATCATAATCAAAAGAAAAAATAGGATCCTGTAAATCAATATCATCATATTATAAAAAGATGTCAATTCAATTGATTTGTGACTCCAATTGTATACATATTTTCTAGTAATGTTTTCACATACACTTGCATTTTCATCTCCATGTATGCAACAATAAAAAAACACAAATAACATCTCACTTTAAATACTTCTAGGGTATTTTGAGTTATAGTCATCACTTTATGAAAATCCCTCACACCAATAATACTTCTACAATTGTATTCTCATAAGGTCATACAATTTATTTTAAAGCACAATGTGAATGTTTTTAAGTTATTGAAAAACAAAAGTAACAAATATTTTTGTAGAATGTATTATGGGATATTTTGGAGCTACTCCTATTTCAATAACACTAAAATGTGACTCACACCAATTTTGACAAATGTATAGGTATTATGAAGTAAAAATCCATCATATTTGAGCTATTGTTGTCAAATTGCATGCTTGATACACGCACTTGCATCATCGTACTCCTTGTTTCCATCTCCACTCTTGAAAAATTTCCACAAATGTCCTACATTATGCTAATGATGCATATGACATAACCAATTGAATGATTTTGATGACTTGAAATGACATGCACATCCATCTGACCACACCCAATGTTCATTGAAGTTGATATCTCTTTTGAAGAAAATTGAAGAACATTTCAAAATAATGAGCTGAATAAAATCAACTATGTCGTGTGTCATCATTGAAATAAATATGAACCTATTTTATAATCACTTGATTGCAATTAAAATTTAAAGCCCACTATCAATTTTTTTGTATTTCTTTAAGACACATGCACCATCAGGACCACTTGTTTTGAATGATAGTACTGAATCTATATCTATTTTTTTGCACTAAAAGTATAATTCTCACCAAATTCAACCACTAACAAGATACAACCAATAGGAAAACAATTTTTATATTTAAAAAATTATGAAGCTTGTCACCTTGAACTATAGCTATGTTTTACATATGTATATATTTTTTCTTAAACTTAGCCACAAAATTACAAACCAGAATTTTATATTCCATTAGGGAAATTTTCCTTGATTCCTTTCCCCAATTCGTAGTATAAATTTCATACTTAAACGTCTTCCACACAACTTTTGGTTTGTTGATTGATCATACATGCCTTCCAGAAATTTTCTAAAATTACACATTTTGTGCAATCCCCTTTAATTCAATCAACATTAAAGTCACATGCATCATCCACTTTTTGATAAAGAATAGAGCTAAAAAATTGACTTGTGTGTAGAGGGGGCATATCATCTACTACCATTTGCTCCCTAATTTTTTTAAATGTTGTAGATATGTAGAGAAAAATCTTTATGCGTATAACATGTGTCAGGATTG
The DNA here is from genome assembly GCA_018340775.1 of Taxus wallichiana var. yunnanensis. Classification (NCBI taxonomy): domain Eukaryota; kingdom Viridiplantae; phylum Streptophyta; class Pinopsida; order Cupressales; family Taxaceae; genus Taxus; species Taxus wallichiana. The sequence goes on from CM031234.1 coordinate 761,736,054, forward strand.
TATTTATCCTTACATATGGTGGCTTTAAATTATCAAATGCACATTTCTGATGTTTATGTATAAATGGTCTATTTTGAAATTTCTATAAAACTCATTTTGTGTTATATCTAAAAAATATTTTGTAAGTTCTTTCTTTAAACCACATGGACCAACTTGAATATTTAAAGTGTCCTTAGAATTGGAAGAAATGCGACTACAAGTTTTCCAATAATCAACAAAAATATATTTTATAACATTACAAATTTGTTTCTTTGAGGAGCTCTATATATCAATGCCCAACTCCCTTCCATAATAGCATCCAATTTAACCATGTTTTTCACATACCTTATTATAGTTTTTCTATCTTTACCAAGAGGATTTTAAAGTACTTTGACCTATTGCTTTTTGGTTGTTTCCAGACCCACTAAGGTAGTCAAAATAAATCTACATGCTACGAAATGTCTTTAATATGAGATAAATTACCAATAACATTGAGAACATCATGTAAATTTTGAATCAAGGAATCTTTCATGTCATTGGTTTTTTTCGAATCAATTCCTAATGACTCAAAAATAGGGACCATATCTCTACGTTGAAAAGTATTGCTGCTTAATTAAAATTTACTAATAAGAGATTTCTAGGAAAAATATTATTTATATATCTCTCGTTGATTGGGTCTTGATTGTATTTATAGGCATGAACTCACTTTCTTGAATGTTAGAAAACAATTTCCCATATTTTCCATATAATACAAGTTCGCTAATCCTTCATATAGAGATAATCCTTCTTCTTCTTCCTCTCTTCTAGCTCCCTTTCTTTTTCTTCATCCTTTGTTACCTCCATATCTTTGTATTCTTCCTCTTCTACTTCCATGTATTCTTCTTCTTCCTCCGATACCTTCCTTTCTTCTTCTTCTTCTTCTTATTCCTCTTATACCTCCCATTCTTCTTCTTATTACTATGTTCTTATTTGTTCATTATCTCTTAAAACTTCTTAAGCTTTGAGAGCCTCTTGAGATAGCTTGGATAACTTCTTCAATTTGATGAGGTTCTTGATTTTGGAAAGCTTCGAGAATTACTTGTCATATTTATAAATTTATTGTTTCACATATTTTTTCATTATATTTTTTTCTCTTTTATAGGATTTCTATTGTGACCAGGACTTCTTTTGTCTTTTATATTTTTGGTCCATCATACGAAATTATCTATTTTCTCTAAGTTGGATAAATATATAGAATCACCCTACTTACATAACTTACATATAAAAATATGGAAATTGATTTAAGGTAGATCATAAAATTGATCAGAATGTACTATTTCTGTTATCAATATATTTCTCAAAATATAATTTTTCTAATCTATTTATCTCAATTTGTACTACTTTTCTTAATCATATTCAAGAGCCCCAATTTGTACATCAATGTCAAATGTTTATTTTAAATCATGTATTACAACATTTAATATATTAACACCTTGGAATTTTTTTCTCTATTTGGACATTATTTCTTCAATTTAGGATGCGAACATTAATCCCATTTTGGATTAATGTATGCCTGCGTTCATGTTGAATTACATGTTCCAAAATATCATAAACTAAGCTCAATCCTCTAGAGTGTGTTCCACTATGTTTGAACCGAGAAATAAAGATTGTTGAAGGATCATTAACTTTGAATGTTTTCATAAATTTTGCCTTTATCTCAAAGCCACTAACATTTGGACATTTACGGTAGACAATGTGAGAGACAATTTTTTTGTAATACATAAATGACACAAGAAAAAGCTAAGATGCAATATTTGAAACCCTAAGAAAAGAAGAAGAAGAGCAGACTTAGCTGGTTTTCACACAATTTGGAAGTGGTTTGAGCAGGGGGAGTGATGAAAAAAATGCAAGCAACATCGTAATAAACCTATGTAAATCCTCCAACTCTCGAAAAAGGCTAGACAAGGGCGCCCATGACCGGATAGGGGCACCTGGGGTGCTGGTGACTTGATATGGGTGCTCGTGACTCTAAAAAGATCTTGATATGATCTCTGATGTGTCACAAGTATGTCATAATTACTCTATGTTGATCACCTGGTAGTCACACAATGATCAACGAGGATACTTGTAACTTGCAACTAGAAGTTCACATGTAAAAACATAAAACACATCAAACCTTAAAAGAAATATGCAATATGGGAGTCGACTGACCACCACGAAGGCCACCCCGAGAGTGAAATTATGACTAAGCATTGCATTACATCTCATACTCCATGTAGTTCTTGTGAGTGTGTGTAGAAATTGTGCCCTAGGATGCCCTTGTGCAAGTGTACTAGATAATGGGTTGTAACTAGATGTAGGAATGCAATAGAATGTGTGGATGGAATAATGAAATTCCCCTTCCTATTTTGTGTATGTAGAGTTGCAATCCTTGTATATTGAGTGAATTTCTAGATGGATGCCTTTGGAGTGCTTTAGGCACCTTTTGGATGCAATCTTAGGTGATGATATGTAATGTTTAGTGATTGGTCGTTGATTTTAAACACATAACTATGTATTTATATGATTCCTTTGTTTGAATTTTGTAATTGACAACTAGAAGGCTGACCCATAAGTGAAAAAAGGTTCCTAAAAGATAAAAGAAACCCAAAAGAAGTGAGTAAGGTGGAAAAGGGTTAGGGCGCCCACAGGGGACATGGGCATCCGGGCATTGGTGTCTAGAGCCATAAAAGATAAATAAGTAAAATATCAACTGGGTTGTAGGGTGTGTAAGACCAAATAGAAAACAAGAAACATAGAAAAGAGGCCAAGGACAATCGTCAATTACTAGTTTTCTTGCTTAGGAATCATATGAATGCTAGTATGTGTTTAGGACCTAGAAATATACCCAAGTGCATGATTTTGTGTCTACATTTGACCCCACTTTATTATGTTTGGTTAATAATTGATAACATAAAGTAAATAGAAGATGTGTACCTAATAACCATGTAGAGCATGCGGTAAAATGTGTGTCGAGTGGACAAGTGAAGCGTGGAATGAGTGTAAAAATGAAGTGTGGAAACTAGGAAGAGAAAGTGACCCTAGGGGTGAAGTGTATGAGCTGTATTGTACATGTTGTTATGCTTTTACTTGCTATTGTAGGATACTTCTTGTTTCATATTAAGGATAGACCTATAAAAGAAGAGAAAGAGTAGTCAAAGTTGTATATATGATAAATCATAGAAAAATGTGTATAAGTATGTAAAAGTGTGTAAAAGGAAAGTGTGTACACTGATGTAGAAGAGTGTAAAAGGATAGAAAAAGTGTTCTGAAAGTGCTTTGTGTAAAGAGATTTTTTTGGGTGATCTCACGCCAAGAGCAAGTTTTTTGGGTGATCTCATGCTAAGTGCAAGTTTTTTTGGGCGATCTCACACCAAAGAGCAAGTGTTGGGGAGATAGGTCTAGTGTTACTCTCCTTCTATGAATCTACATGATAAACACCATTATATATGGTGTGTCCCTACTTTGTTCCTACTATCCCCGATTTATTCTCAATGTACCAATTGAACTGAATGTAGGAGATAAATTGTATTATGGTGCTTTAGAGAATCGTGCTTAGTAATGGCGAAAACCTACTTTGAAGACTCATGCACAAATTGTGCTTGATCTAAAAAGGTGATTGTATGTACCCTCGGGACATTAGCACTTATGGGAGGACACAAGAACCCAGTGCTTCTTTGTCTAATTCAGTGCAGGCCCCGGTGTATGTACTATGTTGAGGACCCAATTCAGATTATGGGCCATTCTCGTGACTTTGTTCCCATTCTGTTCATATACTATGTTGACTTGAAATGTAGTTATGAGCTGTTGTATGGGGTGATTTATTCATCAAATGTATTCCCCCTTGTTTGGGGTGCATACGACATCGATAGGAGTGTGCAGCCCAAAAGAGAGGACCTAATGTTGATTTTAAATGATACATGTAGGGGGTAGGGGATGTGCATGGTAGAAACCAAGGCACATGCAAAATAAGTGGTGAGATAGATGTGTTAGTAATAAAAGGGGAAAACATGTCATAGAGAAACAATGTAACACACAAATTTGCATACAAGATAGACCGCAAAAAGCTGGTTTCAAACATGGGACATCACTTACAATGTCACAAGATAATCAGGGCTGAAGCGGCCAAAAAATCACAATCGGTGATCAAACAAAACACAGGGGTATAGGCTATAAACAATGTCAAACAAATGTATTAGACAACTACGGTGGCATATATTTTTGCAAACCAAATACTACACATGGAGCACCCATTAACATGTTAAAAGATAAAAATTATGTCAAATTATGTATGTATCAATGTAAAGTAGTGTGCTAGTAAGAATAAGTAGTATATGATGAAATGATAGCACCTGTAATGTGTGAGAAAGTAGATGCCCCAGAGCCTCAGTGGGACTAGTAAGAGGTACAATGCCAAGCATCATTGTAGCATGTAAAGACCTGTAAGAGATCTGCATTCACTCGAAAATACCAAGTGAACACGTATGTGTATATAGAAAATATATTGACATACTAAGTATCTGTATAACATGGGAAAATAACTGTACATGTAAGTATAAACAAGCAAGAGTAAGCGTAACTAAGATATGCAATATGTTGTGAAAGAGTGTGATGGAATGGTATGAAATGTGTGAATGTGAGAGGAGCAGTGTGGCCCCTAACGGATGTATATGAGATGAGGTTCATTTATAAAAGACCCCTTAACAATCAAGAATGAACCATAGAACAAGAGTGTGTCATCATAAAATGATTTGAAAATGTGTGTTAGAAAGATAGATCATGAAGCGTAGAGCGTAAAAAGTGAATGATGGTAAGGTTCATTTCAGATTTAGACCCTCAACAATCAATTATGAACCGTGAAAGTAGAGTGCATCATAGGAAATGGTTTGAAAAGTGTGCACTAGAAAGATAGATCATGAAGCATAAAGCATAAAGAATGAATGTAGTGAGGTTCATTTCAGATTTAGACCCTCAACAATTAAGTACAAACCGTGTAACTAGAGTGCATCATAGGGTAATGACGATACAAGTCAGTTGTGTCAAGATGTGTAAGAGTGAGGAGACGTAAAACATGGAGCATAATGTGTATGTGTAGAGATTAGAAAGAATTGGTAATGATTGAAGGGGGAATAAAGTGTGATGGCCCCAAGTGAGGAGAGTCCATTTTTTAAAACCACTTGTTTGACAGATGAACACATCGATCAACCGACCTTTCGGTTGGAGCATGTTTCAACACATTTTGGCCCAAAATCTGCCATCTAAAGGCCAAAAATTAGGATCTAAGTTGTAATTCAGTTTTTTCCTATTTTAGGGCATTAGTAAATTTTAGTCTCTTGAATGCATAATAGGTTAGAAATTTGGCAATTCCTCTAATTTAGGCATGTAGAAGATGCGTGGAAATTTTGTGCCCGTACGAATAAGCATGTGAACTTACTAAGAATAACAGTTCTAGTAAACTACTAAAAATAGTAAATTTCACACCACTAGAGTAGATTTAGTCAAAGTTAGTTAGAGTTTTCTTGGAAAATCAAGTTGGGAGTTGTTTTCCTATTTATGAAGCATTGTAATTCATGATTCAATAATGAAGAAGAATATTTATTTTCTTTGAGTTCAAGATATTTGTAGTGTATTGAGTTTGTGTTAAAGTTGGCTACATTATCTGGTATCAGAGCAAGTTCGAGTCTTGGTGAAGAAAAAAATAATGGCAGAAGAGGAAGAGGAAGAGGGGGTAGATTTCCCAGATGAATAGAAACATGCAGGATCTGTAGAGGCAAGTTGTTGCGCTTGCTGCAATTATAGCCCAGAGAGGAAATCAAGGTGGAGATGACACAAATGAAGATGAAGTTTGTGAAGAGGAGGAAGCACAAGGACCACCCTTAGCTTTTGAAGAAAGGATGCTTCGAGCATTAGAAGGAAAGAATGATGGGATAAGAGTTGATGTTTTAGAATATGGAGGTAGCCTAAAACCAGAGGAGTTGATCGACTGGTTGACTAGCATGGGAAATTTTTTTGAGTGGAAGGCTATGTCAGAGGAAAAGAAGGTAAAATTTGCATGCACGAAATTAAAAGGTCATGTTATGTTATGGTGGGATCATCTACAAAAGGAGCGGTCAAGAAAGGGGAAAGAAAGGATTAAGACCTGGAGTAAGATGGAGAAGAAGCTAAAAGACAAATTTCTCCCTATGGATTATGCACAAACCCTTTTTAGGAGGTTTCAAAATCTCAAACAGAACTTACAAACCGTGCAAGAATACACATGAGTTTTACAAGTTGTCCATTCATGTAGAGCATGAAGAAACTAAGGAACAAATGGTTGCAAGGTATGTAAATGGATTAAAATTTTCTATTCAAGATGAGCTAAGCATGCACATGATCAAGAGCATGGAGGATGCCTATCAACTAGCTTTAAAGGCCAAGAAAAAAAAACGTCAAAGTTTTAGGAGATCACCTAGGATGAATAGGGGGCCTCATCCTCCTTTCGGGGATGAGCTGGTTTTAACCAAGGTAGAGGAGAACAACCTCATGGAGTGGAAAATCAAGAAGATACAAGACAAGATCTCCCAAATCAGCAAAGAGGTAGAGGATTTCCTAGGGGCAGAGGATATGTTAGTGGTAGAGGATGGGAGGCTCCACGAAGACCATTTGTGTGCTACAAATGTGGTGAAGAGGGGCATAGAGCATTTGAATTCCCACATTATTATACGCATGAAAAGAGGCAAGAAGAACCCTCCGAGAGTAAATCTTGTTGAAGTTGAACAAGAAGAAGATGATCAAGACCTAGAAATTCCACCAGATGTGGGAGAAAATATGATGATCAAAAGGATGATGATTGCTCCAAGAAAGGAGATCAAGGGGGATGCATGGCTACGTACAAATATTTTTAGAACAAGATGCACTTTAGGAGGAAAGGTATGTAATGTTATTATTGATGGTGGTAGTTGTGAGAACATGGTTTCAAATGAGATGGTTGAGAAACTAGGCCTGCATTGTGAGAAGAATCCTAACCCTTACCATATTGCATGGTTTAAGAAGGGTAATGAAGTTATTGTTGATAAGAGATGTTTAATAAATTTTTCTATTGAAAAATTTATAAGGATGAGATTTGGTGTGATGTTATTCCTATGGATGCATGTCATATGCTTTAGGAAGACCATGGCAATTTGATAGAAAATTATTCATGATGGGGGAAGAATACATATACTTTTTGGAAGGATGGCACAAAAATAGTTTTACTACCTCTTAAGGAAGAGGGAAAGGCTGAAAATATGTTTTCTGTAAAAGAATTTGTGAAGGAGGCAAAGGCAACTAGGTTTTGTTATGTGTTGGTCACAAATAAGGATGAACTTGCAAGTGCACAAAAATACCAAGTAGAACATAAAATTAATAGAAGAATTTTCTGATGTTATTCTGATGAGCTACTAGATGGGTTACCACCCAAAAGAGATATCCAACACCATATTGATTTGATCCCAGGGTCTTCACTCCCAAATCAAGCAACTTATAGGATGAGCCCGACATTGCATGCAAAGTTGAATAAGCAAGTGACAAAGCTCGTGAGAAAGGGTGTAGTAAGGGAGAGCATGAGTTTGTGTGCAACTCCAACTTTATTAACTCCAAAGAAAGGATGGAACATGGAGAATGTGCATGGATAATAGAGAAATCAATAAAATTACAATCAAGTATAGGTTCCCAATATACCTCACCTTGATGATATGATGGATGTGCTTGTTGGATCTAAATATTTCACCAAGATTGATCTTCGTAGTGGTTACCATCAGATTCAGATCAGAGAAGGAGATGAGTGGAAAACAACATTCAAGACAAGGGATGGATTATATGAGTGGTTGGTGATGCCATTCAGGTTATCTAATGCACCTAGCACTTTTATGAGGTTGATGAACATTGTGTTGGGGAGTACAATGGTAAGTTTGTTGTGGTTTATTTTGATGATATCTTGATTTTTAGTAAAACTAAAGAAGAACATTTGAGGCATCTGAGGGTGATATTTGAAGTGTTAAGGAAAGAGAAGCTCTATGCAAATTTGAAGAAGTGCACATTTATGCAAGAGAGTTTGGTATTTTTGGTTTTATTATTTCAGCAGATGGGTATAGATGGACTCAAAAAATATAAAGGCAATTATTGAATGGCCTACTCCACGAGTATAAACAGAGGTACAAAGCTTTCATGGTTTAACAACATTTTACAAAAAGTTTATTAAAAAATTAGCAGTATTGTAGCACCTATAATAGATTGCACAAAGGGAAGGGAGTTTTTGTGGACAAAGGCAGCTGAGGATAGCTTTAAGTTCTTGAAGAAGAAGGTGACAGAAGCACCTATTTTGGCACTACTAGATTTTGATAAAGTGTTCGAGGTTGATTGTGACACCTCACATGTGGGTATTGGTGTTGTCCTAAGTCAAGGAGGGAAGCCAATAGCTTTCTTTAGTGAGAAATTGAATGAGGTAAGAAAGAACTACTCTACTTATGATGTGGAATTTTATGCAATTGTACAAGCACTGAGGCATTGGAGGCATTACTTAGTGCCTAAGGAGTTTGTGTTATTTACAGACCACATAGCCCTAAGTATGTGAATACACAAAAGAAGTTGAATAGTAGGCATGCAAAGTGGGTATCATTTTTGCAGGGTTATAATTTTTCTCTAAAGCATAAATCAGGAAAACAAAACCAAGTTGTGGATGCATTGAGTAGGCATGTGACTCTATTTACAACTATGGAGAATGAGGTGGTTGGTTTTGAAGCAATAAAGGATTTGTATTTTTCTGATTCTAATTTTAAGGATATTGTTGAAAGGTTAAGTAGACCATTTTCAAGTGATGCAGGAGATTTCCAAGATGAGTACCTTTTGTAGGATGGCTATCTATTTAAGGGATGACAACTATGTATTCCAGTTGGGTCTATGAGAGATAATATAGTGAAAGAGCTGCATAACGGAGGATTGGTTGGGCACTTTGGTAAGGATAAGACTATAGCCTTGGTAGAAGAGAAATACTATTGGCCAAAGATGAAAAGAGATGTGGTAAGATATGTGGAGAGGTGTAAATTTTCCAAGTCTCGAAAGGCCATGCACAAATACAGGGTTGTATATGCCATTTCATGTTCCCAAAGGGTCGTGGACAGATTTGAGTATGGATTTTGTTTTGGGATTACCAAAAACACAATGAGGTAATGACTCAATTTTTGTGGTTGTTGATAGGTTTTCTAAGATGGTTCATTTTATTGCCTACAAGAAAACTAGTGATGCGACAGAGTAGCAAATTTTTTTTTCAGAGAAGTTGTTGCTTGCATGGTGTTCCAAAAACCATTACTTCAGATAGGGACACAAGGTTCTTAAGTCATTTCTGGAGGACTTTATGGAAGAAGTTGGGAACTAAACTATAGTTCAACAGTGCCTATCATCCTCAGACCGATGGGAAAAAAGGTGGTAAATAGGAGTTTGGGAAACCTGTTAAGGTGCATAGTTGGGGAAAAGCCAAAACAATGGGACTTAGCATTACCACAAGTTAAGTTTGCTTATAATAGCTCAGTAAATAGATCCACAGAGAAAGTCCCATTTTATATTGTGTATGGGAGTAATCCAAAAGGGGTGTTAGATTTGGTGTAACTACCAATGGATGGTAGAGTCAGTGATGATGCAAAAGCATTTTCCGAACATATACAACAATTGCAGGAAGAAGTGCAAAAGAAGTTGTAGACTAGTAATGATCAAGTATAAGGAAATAACAGATGTGCACAAAAGGAGAAAGTGTTTACAATGGGTGAGTTGGTTATGGTATACCTTCAGAAGGAAAGGTTTCCAAAAGGAACCTATAACAAGCTGAAGTACAAAAATATTGGTCCTTGCAAAATCGTGAAGAAGATAAATGATAATGCTTATGAGGTAGAATTGCTAGGAAATTTTGATATCTCTCCAGTGTTTAATGTTTCAAACTTATATTATTTTCATGGGGATAGTGAAGAAGGGGATTTTATTGAAGAAGTAGTAGATTGGAGGCAACAGGTTCCGGTGAAAAAGAAAGAAGAAGTGGATCAAATTTTGGACAAAAAAATAATGACCACGCGACATGGACAATACAAAAAATATTTGGTACATTGGAAAGGATTGGAACAAGAGGAAAACACATGGGTCACAAAGTGGGAGATTAAGAAGTTGGATAAAGATAAATGGCAGAAATTTGAAGAAGACAACTTGTAGGAGTTGCTTTTTTTTTCAAGCAGGGGAGAATGATGCACTATTTTTAGCAGAAACTTGAAAAGGTCATAACTTGTGCTCTGGGTGTCCATTTGAGTCCGTTTTTTTTAAACCACTTGTTTTGATGAGAAAAACACACTATTCAATCAACCTTGTTCTTTGGAGCATTTTCAACACATTTTTGGGCCCAAATCCACCATCCGAAGGGCCAAAAATTAGGATCTAAGTTGTAGATTCATTTTTTTTCCTATTTTAGGGCATTAGTAAATTTTAGTCTCTTGAATGCATAGTAGGTTAGAAAGTTGGAAATTCCTCTAATTTAGGCATGTAGAAGATGCGTGGAAATTTTGTGCCCATATGAATAAGCATGCAAACTTACTAAGAATAATAGCAAGTTCTAGTAAACTGCTAAAAATAGTAAATTCCGCCACCTAGAGTAGATTTAGTCAAATTTAGTTAGATTTTTCTTGTTAGAGTTAGAAGCATTTAATTCTGATTCAATAAAGAAAAGAAGATTTATTTTCTTTGAGTTGGGAGAGTTTGTTTTCCTATTTATGAAGGATTAAAGGCATTCATGATTCAATAAGTATGAAGAAGAATGATTTATTTTCTTTTGAGTTCAAGATTATTTGACAAGATGGATTAGCGGGCCTATGAGTTTGTGTTTTGATAGCCATAAGAAGTGCAATAGAGCATACACTAATAGGAGACACTTTGGATAGATCATAGTTTTATTGACAAGATATGAACCAATATAAGTGTTGGTGTGTAATGAATAAGACGAGAATGTTGCATGGTAATAGTGATCGGAAAATGTAATGGTTGGTGGTAATGCATAAAAAAAAACAACAAGAAAATCATGGGGCCCTGATGAAGGAGGGAACATAACTTGATATGTATGATTGGTAGAAGAGTTAGAAGCTTGTGTTTCGTGCTTAAGCAAAGGGTCATTGAAGATTTTGAGATTTTTATTATCATTGACTAGTTTAGAAGTAGATGTCTCAAGGATCTCAAGTGAATTATTGTTAATAAGATCTTGAATGAGATTCCCGAGTTTAAGACAATGATTGGTGGAATGCCCAATACATTGATGATAGTCACATTTAGCATTTTCATCATAATTGCCACCACAAGGGTGAGGGGGATCAAGATTTACCGGTGGTGGAAGAGTAATTAGTTTGCTTTCAAGAAGTTTAGGTAATAAAAATCGAGGTGCATATGGTAATTTGGTGAAAGTATGCTTTAGAGGTTGTCATTTAATCTTTTCATGAAGAGAGATGGAATTGATGATTGCCTTTATTTTAGTGGGCTTAGGAGATGGATTGAATGTTGATTTAGATTGAAACCTATTAGAAGACGATGAAGAAGTATCTTGATATTTGATTTTTCCCATAGAGAGTAGTTTGACTTCACGCATTTTGAGCATATGACATAATTGATCAAATGAAGGAGAAGTATCAAATATGACACTATCTTGAAGTGGTGGTAAGAGGCTTTGAACAAAAATATCTTGTAGTTCTGAATCAACAAGCACATTGGTCATCTTAGCTAGATTGTTCTTGTAACGTAAAACATAGTCAACTAGATGTTCATTATATCTTTGTTTAATTTGATCCAATTGTGCATAGGATATCTTAGTGTCGATATTGATTGAAAAATGAGAAATAAAAGCATCAGCTAAATGCATGAAATAAGTTACCGAATGCACAAGAAGATTATAAAACCAATGCATGGCGTAATCCTGAAGACTCTAGGAAATAGCTTAGTAATGTATGATCATCCACATAATCTAGACATGCCACATGAAAAGCTCGAGAGATGATCTTGAGGGTCACCATGGCCATTGAAAGTGGGAAACTTAGGGGTGACGATATTTAGAGGAAGTGGATATGCAGAAATGGTGGGTGCGAAAGGAGTGTGAAGGAGTAAAGAGGAGTCAAGAGATGGAGAGGCACGTGAAGTAGCTAACTAAATTGACATATTTGAACTTGTAGATCCTGATATAAAAAATCCAAATCATGGGTGCTAGAAGAGGAACTCGGGTTGTGCATTAGAAGAATTGGTGTGGAGGAGGGGAGTGGTAGAAATAGGAATAGAAGTAGGAATGTGAAGGGGTTGGGTGGAGGCCATGGCAATTGAAGAAGAACCTACAAGAGGTATAGAAGAAGCATCTCAAGAGTGTTTGGCAGCAAGTAAAGCATTGAGAACATGCGGAAGATGCGAAGGATTGACATACAAAGCTTGATGAAAATTAGTAAGTTTGTCTAATTATTCTTGATCAACATTAGTGTCTTCATTGTATGATTGCTCACTATCAGAGGTTTCAATGTTTTTAGAGGAACATTCTATGAGTTAACAAAGGGGTTTATCAGATTCAACCATTGATTTATAAGATTTATGAATAGAAGGATGAAGCTCGGTGTACTCAAAGGAACCAAAATGACCACTACGGGTGATGAGCATAAAAGAAAACCCTAGAGAAGGTTAGATTCAAGCGATGGGTTCACCAAATGATTTAATTTAATTTGAATTAAATCTAAATATTTCAGAGTCACTACTAAACCAAATGATGAATAAATGTTGAAATATATAAATGACACAAGCAAAAGCTAAGATGCAATATTTGAAACAATTAGAAAAGAAGAAGAAGATAGGACTTAGCTGGTTTCCACACAATTTGGAAGTGTTACGAGCGGGGGATAGATGAAAAAAATGCAAGTAATGTCATAATCAACCTCTATAAATCCTCTAACTCTCGAAAAATGCCGGACAGGGCGCCTACGACTAGGCACAGGGGGCCTTGGTGACTTGATATGGGCGCCCATGACTATGTAAAAGCTCCCGAGCTAATCTCTAATGTGTCATAAGAATGTCATAATTTCTCAATTTTGATCACTTGGTAGTTGCACAATGATCACTAAGGGTACCTGTAACCTGCAAACTAGAAGTTCAACTGTAAAAACCCATAAAACACATCAAACCTTAAAGGAAAGATGTAATATGGGGAGTCAGACCGACCTTGATGGCCACCACGACAATGAACTTATGATCGATCATCACACTACATCTTATACTCCATGTAGTTTTGGTGAGTGTGTGTAGAAATTGTGCCCTAGGATGCCCTTGTGCAAGTGCACTCGATATCGACTTGTAACTAGATGTAACAAATGCAGTATAATGTGTGGATGGAATAACGAACTTCCCCTTCCTATGTTGTGTATGTAGAGTTGCAATCCTTGTACCTTGATTGAATTTATAGATGGATGCCTTTGGAGTGCTTTAGACGCCTTTTGGATGCAATCTCGGTGATGATATGTAATGCTTAGTGATTGGTCCTTGATTTTGAACACATAATTATGTATTTATATGATTCCTTTGTTTGAATTTTGTAATTGACAACTAGAAGGCCGACCCATAAGTGAAAATGGTGCCCAAAAGATAAAAGAGACCCAAAAGAAGTGAGTAAGGTGAAAAAGGGTTAGGGCGCCCATAGGTGACATGGGAATCTAGGCGCTCTGTCTGGCCGAGCAATCGTGTCTGCGGAGCAATAAAAGATAAATAAGTAAAATATCAACTGGGTTGTAGGGTGTGTAAAACCAAATAGAAAATAAGAAACACAAAAAGAGGCCAAGGACAATCGTCAATTACTAGTTTTATTGCTTATGAATCATATGAATGTTAGTATGTGTTTATGACCTAGAAATGTACCCAAGTGTGTGATTTTGTGTCTACATGTATTTGTTTCACAAAAAAGTGTCCTCATATGAGTATAAAGTGGTATTGGGATGCTTTCTTGATTCCTAGTCATCTTGCTAATATATAGTTGCAAAAAACACACCACAACGAGAAAAATTACGAAGCAATTATAAATTCCCTTTCAAAAGAAGCACATAAGTCCCACTTATCAAGATTTTTGTACAAGAAACAAATATTTCATTTGTGGAAGCACATAGCTATGTCCCATTTTTTAGAATTTTTGTATGAATAAAACCATAATTCATGATTTTTAGTCGACTCATTGTGTTGATGTATAAATAATACTAAAAAGTTGTATATAGTCATATATTAGGGGTCCTCGTTAGGTTGGTTTAAAAACCTTTTATATACACAATATAATGTCCAACTTAGGATGTGCTAGGAGAGCTTCTTAGGAAATAATATCATCCAAAAATCCTAGTTTTTGGTACCAAACAAGGCACTTGAAACCCTTTCAATCGAGTTGGACTAATATCCTAATATGTCCCCCAATGAACTTATATGATAATGTTATATTTTTGAACTAAATAAAATTTGAAACTTTTAGCTCATCTTACCACAAAATGAAATAATATAAGAGTATTTATTTTTAATTTGGGTAAGTGCACGAAGATGGGGAGCTAAAACGTGAACAAAAAATGTGAAATCGAAAAAAACATGTATGTAAATTTAAATAGCACAATCATGGTTTTTTTGGAAGGTTTCGTAGTTTTGAACCAAAATTGTGTATGCAAAATAATATACACACACTATAACGTGTACGTGTTTGTAAGGAAAAGGAATACGTATACATTATTAATATTAAGAATTTTTGGGGGTTTGAGGTGTTATGTCGATCGAGGGGGCATGTTTACAAAGATTTCTTTTATTATTTATATATACTTTTATTATTTCTAATACTTTTATTATTTCTTATTCTTTTATTATTTCTTTATACTTTAATTATTTCTTATACTTTAAATTTATTTTAGTAAATATAATAAATTAGGGTCACTCGCACTTTGATAGAACTAGTCTCGAAGCTCCAATTTGTTATAATCTAGAAGATAATTTTTTAAAATATGATTTGGTCAATACTTACTCATTTTTTAGGATTTCAACATTAGACCTAAAGCTTTTGAGGTGTAAATTTTGTAATCGATGTCTATTTTGGGAAAATATATAGTCATTTTGTAGGTTTTTGGCCTCCTGAATTAGTTGTTGTGATTATAGGAGTTTTGGATGTGTCAAAAGTAGATTTTACAAACCTCACAACTCCCAAAGATAGACACTTGCTTAAATATATGGACTCATGATTTTCCTCATGAGCATGGAGTTGAAACCCTAATTCATCTTAGAAACAGGGTAGCAGCATTGTATCATGGATGAGTACATACTTTACAAGAATAGGACTCTCTTATCAATTATATAAATAGAAAGAACTGCTGAAGTGGATCTTAGCTATCTATCTTGCCAAACCGATCGATACATTCATATCGGTAGAGAGTTAGAGATATCTCCCATATGATACGAGTGATTGATAATGAATCAACATACTCAAACCCAAAAATGAAACTCTTTCTTGGGAGAGATCTTGAATAGACAGAATATACGGATCCCACCACAAATCTATAGAGGTGTTTACCCCATATCTCTATAGGGGATATGGGTGGGGAGGAGTGAGTAAATATAGGGGTGCATGCATATGGGATGATCACTAGATAGAGAGAGAAGGGTGGGGAGTACCAACTAACTATATAACAACCATAACCAATTTGGACCCTAGTTCTTTTAAGCGATCAAAGGTATGTCGAGGATAACATGTTGATGAATCCCAAAAGCTCTTATCAATGGAGTTATTTAGTGACATATCAAGTTTTTTTGGAACCATATGAGGAGAGAGAGGGATAATAAGGGGAAATATATCAATTAGTTCACTACACTTTTCCATATAGAGATAGGGGCCCTACCCCTCCTCAAATTGGTACCAAGTTTGAAAATTTGGTCCATGCTTCATCGATTAGAAGGAGACTACTTTGAGACACATAGACATAAGGGTAGGGCCGAGTTATTAATTGTTTATAAATAAGATGGGAGGCGGGCGGGTACTTAAATAGATATAGGGGTGCACCTAGTCGAGTGAGGGAAAGAGTGCATAGAAAGGGAGGTGCACATAAAAATTATGGTTCTATCTTTATGCCAACGAGCAAAAAAATAGCTAGAGATTTAGCCACAATCTTGAAGTTGAATTTGAAGTTTCCATATATAAGTTATAATTACCATAAACATTGTGCTTTCCAATTCAAATTTGTATTTAATAGGACCACACAAATAATATTCATAATCAATAATGTAGGGGAGTGACATTGGTGCCCATCCATATACAAAGATAATCCTTTGAGCATGATAATATAGATTAGCGATAGTAAGGGTTGAGCAATAAGATGATCTATCTAAGGACCCCATGATATATTTATTTGTTTAAAAGAAGAACAAGAGATAACTGGTAGAGTTGGAAACTAAAAGAGTGCATCACATTGAACTCTATAAATTTCAATAAAATTTGGGGTAGGAGTTTGTGGAAAATTTTCTAGAGATTCCAAACATTGATTCCTTTCTATAAACCCTAAACCCCAAACTAGTTAGGGTAATTTATCCAATTGAATCCATGTGAAATTATTTATGATGATGTGATGTAATTTGGAGATGAATTGACCTCAATAACATCATGCACATTAAATCAATCATTTTATTATTAGGGGTAAATAGTTTTGAAGGGACTATACCCTATTACAAAAAGTGCTCAAAAGCTAGATATAGCAGAAAAAATACTCAATAGTTTTGAAGGGACTATACCCTATTACAAAAAGGCTTCAAAGCTAGATAATGCAGTAAATACATCAAGTTTGGATCAGCATCTAGAATATACATGAATATCCAACTATAGTTATCCAAGAAACTATACAAAAGGATCAAAATAGAGACAAAACTACAACAAAGCAACATGAAAACAACATCCTGACAACATCAAAACAAAAAACCCAAAGTAAGGAAAATCCTCTTCACTTGTTTGCTTTGTCAATCTTTGTCCTTACCTTCTGTAGAGAGGTGAAGAGTGCCAGGGCAGTGACATGGGAGGGATCCTTCTTATCCAGTGTGAGAGAATCAAATCCCATGAGAGAATCAAGTCCCGTACTAGTTCGACTCCCAAATGGTAATATGAATGTCGTTGAGCACACATACACTTTTGACATGCTGCTCCATAAAGTTGTAGATATCCTTAAGCACAGAAATGGTGTAGTCATGCCTTCCTTTTGCATTTCCCAGTCTGTTATCCAATGAGTTAAGCTTCTTGTAAATTTCAAGAATCTGATCATTATCCTGCTCAGGGTCATTGTGCATCTTCCTTTTTCCTTCTCTCTTACTTGACCTACTTGAGATCTTCTTCTTTCAAAGCCCCAACCTCCTTTTCTAGTTTGAAAATTCTATTGATAAGGACTTCCTCCCTTTCCGTAGCAAAAGCACCAGTTGGATTGCTAATGTGAAGCATATTTTTAGCAGACTCAATTTATTTGTTGCTACGAAGGATTCTTTGGGAGGGGAAGGGATGATTAAGGGGGTAAAGTGGGTTTTTGGTTTTGATTTTCCTTCAACTAGAAGCAATGGTGGGGGCAATTGATTTGAGGTAGGGGGACAGGTATAACGGGAATTGAACAATGTTGGGAGAGCAATGGCGGTGAAGCAATAGAATGAGGCCTTGGTGAAGGGGGTGACACAAGTGTGGTTTTGAAACTCAAGAACAAAGCGTTCCAGGAATTTAAAAGATAATGCGGAAAGCTAACATGCAAATTCCTTCTAAAATGATTTAGGAAAACCAAATGTTTGAGAGGAACCGTCACATATCTTGCCTTCCAAAGTGACATACCTGAAAATCATCCTTGTAATTTCATTAAAGGGCTCTGGAATGGAGGTCACTTTTATGCCTTCCGTAACAAATTCAATATTTTCTCCATCTACTAGGAATTTCTTGGCTTCAATTTTCTTTTCTACCCTCTTATTGAAGAATCTAGCACCTTCTAGGCTCACCCGTGACCTCAACAATAAGCTCTTCAGTGATTTTAATGTTGATCTCCCCATATTCTACCATTCTTTGCTTCCACCTAGCCATGAATTGAAGAGAAATGTCTTGATCATGACCCTACATTTTTTCAATGAGGTTTGAGACCCCACCCATTTGCAGATAAGTCCATAGGGTCACATCATCCTTCCAAGTTGGGTTGTAGGTGGGTTCAGTTTGGCATGGAGCTCCACCCATTTTTCTCATTGTTGTTTCTTTGTTTCCCAATGGAAATGCTTCTCCCCAAAACTACTTCTTAACAACGCCTTTTCATACCCAGAAAGCATGCGAAGGATGAGTGATATTATTAGCCCTATGTAAGGAGATAATCACTCTCAAAACAACGAAGGACTTCTTAATGATGTTTTTTATTTCATATTTATCCTTGATGATGTCATTATGTACCTTCTAGGGATAATGTCATCACTAAACCAAGTTTGCATGTTATTACTAACTCCATAGTTAGCAAGACTATCCGCCACTTTGTTTCCTTCATGATAGGAGTGGATGATTTGGTAGTTTGCAAAGGATTTACAAATCTCAATAGATTCATAAATGAAATCCCTAATGGTCTAACTAGGGGTTGTGCTTGATTTAAAATATTTATTATGTTCAAAGAGTCCCCTTTAATTATAATATTAGAGATATTGCAATCTCTTACAAGTCTGATCCCCCATAATGCTGCTAGGGTTTCGAATAGTGGTTTGTTTGGTGGCCCATTTTACCAAAAATGTAGCAACAAGATAACCTCTATGATCCCTGATCACCCCACCTCCTCCTAATGCCCTTGGATTTCCTTTGGATGCTCCATCAAAATTCAACTTGTACCATAAGTTGGGTGGCTGAATCCAATGAACTAATGATCTGTCAATGCTATTTTGATCATTCCTATGTGTATTTCTAGTATCAATCTTCCAAGAAGCAAGTATATGTTCTTCTTCCTTGGGGTATGGTCTATTTTTGGAGGCCTAAACCTTTCAATGTTATCTTTGACAACAATAACAATTTCCTTAAAGATCTTGTTGCATACATGTCGATGTTCTGAAGATTATTCCATTCCTAGTTTTCCACAATCTCCAAATGGTATGAGGCGTGCAAATTCCATAATCTTCTTATCATGCAATGTTTATATGGTGGATCCCATTGCTCCCAGGCCTGTAAGAAGGTATTAGGAAGGGTCCAATGTAGATTAAAATTGGAAAATATGAGACTCCAGACCTTTGAGGCATATTCACAATGTAAAAGTAGATGTTTGATGTCTTCACCTCTTTTTGCACATGCAACACATGTTAGGCATAATGAAACCCTTTTTAATTAGGTTATCATTAGTGAGGATATTTCCTTTTAACACAAGCCATAGAAAGAAATTAACTTTTGGGGTTAACTCAGGCATCCAAATTTTACTCCAGTTTATATCACTTTGAATATTTTCAAAAAATGCATTGTAGCCCAATTTGACAGTATAGTCCCCATCAAAAGAGTCAACCCATATAAGCTCATCCTTGGTATCCTTTTGATTAAGAGGAATGAGTGTAAGTTGTTGTTGCAGAGAGGAGACAACAAGTTGTAAATTTTCCTTATCCACTTTGAGTTGCTTCCAAGTTCTCTTGTTTCCATCCAACTCAATGTAATCTTTTACTTTATTCCCATATTTCTCACTTAGATTGTCTTTGATGGAGCCAAATTTATCACTCAACCTGAAATCAGTCCAGTTGTCTTGCCAAAAATGTATATCCTAACCATTTCCTACTTTCCATCTACAACCTTTAGCAAGGATGTGTCTGATTTGAAGCAAGTTGTTCCAGAAAATGGATCCATTGGGAAGCTACTTTTCAAAAAGGAAAGAATTCATATTATGCTAAGCCAAGTAATTTATCCTAATGAGTTCTGTCCAAGGTTGTTTTTCCTTTAGAAGTCTCCAACCAAGTTTGGAAATTAAAGCAACATTCATCTTCCTGATATCCTTTATACCCAGAAACCAATATTTTTGGGAATACATACGATCCCAAACAACCGAATGGTACATGAATCTTTCTTCAATTCCATGCCATAGAAAATTCTTTTGAATTATTTCAATGCTATCAAAAATTACTGTTGGGATGTTATACATAGACATTATATATATGGGCAAGTTATGTAGTGTGCTTTTGATTAACAAGCATTTTCCGACACTAGAGAGAACAACACCTTTCCACCCAACCATTTTTTTGTGAAATCTATCTAACAAGGCATTCCAAAAACATTAGATACTTTATTAGTGCCCAAAGGTAATCCTAGATAGGTAGTGGGTAGAGAGCTGATTTTACACCCCAAAATGAGTGCAATTCTTTTCTATCTATCGAAGGAGTATTGAAAAAATACATCAAGCTTTTGTCAAAGTTAACTTTCTGGCTAGAAGCTAATTCATAGAATATGAGAATAGTATTTATAGCTTTAGCTTCAAGAATAGAAGCCATCAATAACAAAATTGTGTCATCAAAAAATTGTTGATGTGAAGTTGTATGGTTAGTGGAAGTAGGTTTGAACCCTTTTAGCATGTCAGTATTCACAACCTTAGTTATGGATCTACTAAGGTTGTTAGCCATTATTATAAAAATAAAGGGGATATGGGATCCCCTTGTCTTATACCCCTAATGCTTTGGAAAAGAATCCCATCGAGTACCATTAACAACAACTAAAAATCTAGAAGTGGCAATGCAAGCCTGAATGATTTTTCTAAATTTTCTTTGAAAACCAAATTTTGACAAGACCTTATCTAAAAAATTCCAAGACACTCTATCAAAGGCCTTATGCATGTCCAATTTTATTGTCATACCCATTTTTTTACTTTTATCCATGGAGTGAATGGTTTCATGAACCATGATTACCCCATCCTGAATAATCCTTCCTTTTATAAAGCCACTTTGCTATTTAGATATTAGATCAGCTAGCAAAGGTTGTAATCTAGTAGCAAGAATCTTGGTAAAAATTCGTAAACAACATTTACTAGGATGATAGGCTAGAAATCCTTGAAGTCTTTAGCATCCAAATTCTTTGGGGCTAGCACAATATGAGTATTATTCATCTCCTTTATCATATTTCCTGTTCTATAAAATTCATTTACAACTTTTAACAAATCTTTCGAAAGCGAGATATCCCAAAGCATTTTTGAAAGAAATTTGCAGAAAAACCATTAGGTCCTGGTGCCTTGTCTCCTTCAAGTGCAAAAACTACCTTCTTCATCTCCTCAATGGTTACAAATTTTGTAAGGCTTTTGAATCTCTCATCAGAAATATTGTTACTTGGGATGACATCTAGAAGGAAAGAAGTTGCTTCTTCATTACAAATATTACTTTCGTTAACAAATTCTCATAGAATTTGAGAGCTTCTACTTTTATGTCATTTTGATCCTTGGTGATAGTGTCATTTCCTTTGGATACCTCAGTGATTCTGTTGCAAGCCCTGTGCTTTAGGGTGGTCATGTGAAAAAATTTGGTGTTTCTATCCTGCTTTTAACCATAGAGCTTGAGATTTCATTCTCCAAAAGGTTTCCTCTCTATTATTGATGTTATGTAAATCAGAAAGTAAGTTCTTTTCAAGCTATTGATCTTCATAATTCATACCTTTGGTGGAGATTCTCATCTCGAGTTCTTCAAGATTTTGTTTTAGCTCTTTCTTCTGTTCAAAAATATTGCCAAATACCTCTTTGTTCTAGGTTCTAACTTGCTTGCTTTACATTTTTTCAGTTTTTGAACTAACCCGAATTGCATTTTTCCTTCTCCATCCCAATGCCACCATTATTTGATCCTATCCATAATGTCTTCATGATCCAGCCACATTTTTTTGAATTTGAAATAGCTATGCAATGGTTTGGACCAATTGAAAAGATTAAGGATTATGATCTGAGCCAATCCTAGGTAATGAAGAGAGGTAAAAATCCTGATTCATAATCCAATTCATAAAGATGAGAGTTCTATCTAATCTTACGTGTATCAAAATCTCACCAATTATTCTGATTAGACCAAGTGAATTGGTTGTCATGTAGCTCAATATCCATGAGGTTAAGAGAAGAAACAAACTTAGCAAAGTCACCCATACCAACTGAGAAATCAGAATTACCCCATATTTTTCCCTAGGGTTCAAAGGGGTGTTGAAATCACCCATGACCAACCAATTATAATCCTTAAATCTGCTTCTAAAGTATTTTAACTCCTCCCATAAGCAAGTGTTGGGAGCGTAGATGTTGGAAAGGATCCATATTGAGTCATTTTCAGAAGCATGAAATTTAACAACTATATGATTATGGGAAGCTAAAATCACATTACCATTGAGATATTTGTTGTCCTAGAAGATTGCTACACCTCCTAATGCTCCTTGTGAGTCAACAACAACAAAATTAGAGTTCTCCCAAAAATTCTTTTTATATTCACCTCTAACATTCCAGGATAAAATCTTCATCTTGAAAAAATTAGGGAAGTAGTTACTGAATGGCCTAATTGAATTTGAGTTCCATCTGAAATCTCTTTCTTAGTCTCTTTCTTTCTTAATTCCTTTTTTGAAGGTCTTCCTTTTTTACTATTATCTCCAATATCTGCCACCTTTCTAGCAAATGATCTAGCGGTTCTTGATGTGGAGGCTTCCCAATTTCCAATTTTCTTCTTTTTATCACTATACAAATCTTCATGAATCCCTTCAAAGCCTTTCATTCTTCATTTATTTGTTTTAACTTGAATGAAGCCATTATTCAAATAATTCTCACAATCAGTGAGTATCTTTGATAGAGCCGGATAAGCTCCGTTCTTCTTTTCACAATCTTAATCCTCTTGCTTTGTGAAATTTCTGATTTGACGTTGAATAAAACCTTTTCACTTTGGTAGGAGTAAGGAGATTTTCAATATCAGGAGATAGGGAGGGATTTTCCTCATTCATGAGATCATCCAGTTCCTTATACTCTTCTTCTTCAGCCAGATCTTCTAATATGGATTCTAGTAAGTCTTCAGTTTCTAGACGAGTCTTCGTCTCCTATCCTTCTGATGTTTTTAAGGTGTTGTTTTGAACTGTTCCTTATCCTCATCCTAAGAATAAGTAATCGATGATCAACAAACAAATCCTCCATCTTCTCTTGATTTGATACTACCAGTTTATGGAAACCCTTGCGTTATCTTCATCCACTTCTATATTTAGCTTTATAGGCTTTTGAAGATCCAGATCTTTGAGCTTGTCTTTTTCCTTCAAATCATCCCCTCCCTTTTTACTAAGGGAGTTTTTTGTCTCCAAAGCTTCCTACAAACCAGGTGGTCGCCTTATAGGGGTTTTGAAACCCTTTTTGTTCCTTTTATATTTTAGATATGGTGGATTAGAGATATTTTTATCTACCCCCTTACCATTTTGATTTTGGGTTTGTAGATTCTTTGCTTGAGGTGGCTCTTTTCCTTCCATTTTTTCTTCCTAAGAGATGTTTTCCACTGAAACCCCTGATCCATTCATTTTCTCTTTATCCTCAGGATTATTTTCAGTCTCTTTTAAAGAATCTCTAGATCTCTCATTCTTTTGTGTTTTGTCCATCGGACATTTCCGGTGAAATGCCCTAACTTATGGAATTTATTGCATCTTAATTGAAAAGTTTCATATTCTATCACCTGTTGTCATGTACCAAACTTTGATTGAAGGATGATGTGATCAGGTAGTTCTTTCTCCATTTCAGAAGAGATGCAAAATCTAGCAAATGCTAGTCGAGATATGTTTTTAGTAGGCCCATCTAATCCAACTAGAGAACCGATTGATCTTGTAATATGAAGCAAGATCTCATCATCCCAGTAATGCAGGGAAGTCTTGGTAGCCTACACCATATAGGAATAGTGTGAATATTTTTAGTATTAGGGTTAAAGCCTGGGTACCATCTTTTTAGGAAAAGTCCCATGTTTCCCATACACCAGGGTCCACCAAGAATATTGTTTCAAGATCTGTCTATTGATTAAATTTGGCAAGGAAAAAACCTATAGACATGGTTGTAATAACAAAATCTCCTTTAGGTTGTCGGGATGCATGGCCCACTTTCTGATGGCATCAATATTGGGCCTAACACCCAAGAACTTACCAACAAGGGAGAGATTCATTTTCCCCAATGCTCGATGTAGGCATCCATCAGGCACATGGATGTGGGTCACACCCTCCTTGTCCTTTGTGATTTTGAATAATGATTGATTCTACATAGATGCAGGAGACTGAGGACCACATGTTTGTCAGGAGGTACCTTAAAAATGTCTACCCAAGCACCATATTTGGTACTAATGATTTTGGTGGTATCTCGATCAGTAAAGGTGATGTTTCAACAGAGGTTCCAGCTTAATGAGACATTCCACGGCCGAATCTGTATACTACACTCGCAAAACCCTCACTCGCTTCCAACTCTCCAAGAGACATTAGAAAATAGAATCTACCAGCTCTCCCTAGCTCTCCCACATTAAATCAATCATTATTATATGATGTGATTTGGGGTTTAATGGGCCCTAATTGCATCACTAGTTGAAAAATCAATGAGATGGTTCAATCAAAGAGGTAATTTGGGCCATTAGAGCCCTATGAACTTTATTGTGACTATATACAATGTGATTACAAAACTAAAGAATGAAGGGCATGTAGAAGGAGGAATCCCAACCGAAGGACCAGAGTACACAAAATATTACCATGGTGCACAACTAAGTGCACAAAAGAGGAGATACCAATGAAAGGTGGGAGAGTACAAAGGAGAGTACAAATAGATAAGACTCCAAGCGAAGGATTTGAGGAGTGTAAAGACAAAGGCATGTGCGAAAATGTGGGATTATAGAAGCCAATTGAGAGCATCTATGTCATTGTAAGTCATTAAAGTTAAGTAGAGAGAATAACCAATCTAAGATAGGTCCCTGAGAAGAACACCAAGAGTGTATAAAATCTCTAGAAGAGAGCTCCAATCTCCATAAAGAGTATTTTTATGCAGATACCATAAAGGCCATTGAGTGAATGAGAAGAAACCATCAAGTTTCATTCCAATATGTTAACTCTGCAAACTTTGTTAGGTGGTCACTACCCATCGTGTTGTCATTAGTTAATTTGTTCACTTAAAGAGCCAATTTAGGTCAATCTTGTCGTCATTAGTTAGTTTGTTCACTAGAGATCCAATTTAAGTCAATTTGAGACCACGATTCTAGTTTTGACTACGTGATGTGAGTTTTAACTCAATTGCCCCCTAATTATATCATGCATTACATAGTTAGTTGATTGGTTCAATAAGAGAAGAAATATGAATTAATTTGAGCCATGTGAAACTAATTAGAACTTTATGATGTGATTTTTTACTTCATAGGGCTAATTAAAAATCTAGACATGAATCAATCAATCAATTCAATAGAAATTGAAGATGTTGTATTTATTACATAAGTTTTACAATTTTAGTAAAGTATGGGCACATGCAAGAATGGTGAGAAGGATAATGGAGAAAGGAATGTGCAACACAAAAGTTGCTTGATGAAAACGATTGTGTAGGGCTTTCGTGGATGCTTTGTGCAACAATTAAATTTTATAATGCATGTTGATTATACAAGGAAAAGATCACAATGTGTGCACGAAGTTTTAAGGGCAAGGCATATTTTTTACATTATGGTGTTTTGTGTAATGTTTACACAATTTCATGGTACAATCATGTGGGTTGAGCATAGATCCTTGGGTCAATGCCTAACCAACACACAATAATAGTGGACATGTGACATGATTTGTTGACAAAACATGTAAGAGGAGTGCAATAAAGATTCATGAAGAGAAACCACCCACTCACTTCCAATGTAGAAATATCTAGAACCTAAGAAAACATAAAGTGAGTCAAGTCCACCATTTGAGGGGCTAGAGTGGCAAAGAGTAGAGAGACAAGATGAGTCGCATTGAACAAGTGAAACTTGTCAAGGGTCCTGGAGAAACACCATTATAATAGCTTTATGATTTTAGTTGATTTTTGTAATAGTCCCAATAGTGGGAGTAGTATTTGTAGTTGTCGTTAAGGCTTTTAAATCGATAAAAACATGTATGTGTTTTGATTTGTTATGTATTATAAGGCATTTCATGAGTCCATATATTCAAGTAGTTGTCATTATCTTTGAGAGTTGTGAGGTTTGTAAAATCTAATTTTGACACATCTAAAACTCCTACAAGTGTTAGCAGCCAATATGAATGGCCCTAAAACATGTCAAAATGACCATACAATTTCCTAAAATAGACATTGATTATACAATTTATACCCCAAAAGCTTTAGGAAAAATGCTAAAATATTGAAAAAATATATGTATTGACCAAATTAGATTATGAAAATTTATCTTTTAAATTATGACTCATGGAGTTGTGACACTAGTTCCATAAGGTGCAGAGTAACCCTGATTTCTCCTATTTACTAAAATAAATTTAAAGTATAAAATATTTATACTTAAAAAATTATTTTAGTAAATATATAGCTTGCAAAAATACTACTTATCAAATATATAGCTTGTAAAAACACTAATAAAAGGAACACGTACATGCTCCTTGATTTATGCACACAAAACAAGTACCACTAGGCTCATAAATGATTTGGTTTCCTACGTCTAAGATATGTAACTGTTAAAACACAACAACCTACATGTTTTTGGTTGAAAATGCATAAATTCATCTTCCGCCATCATAATCCTATAAAAACGATCAAGATATTTCTTTAAAATATGCCTACACCATAAAGAAAACTATCCTCTTTCTAAATATATAATTTTATATTTTTTTTACTATTGTGAGGTTTCCATTTATATTTATTTCAAACTATGTCTTTTATACCTCTATTTTTAGTGATTATAAATGTTTATCTTTTGTCATGTATCTTTTGTTTCACTCCTCCAAATTGAATAAAAATTATATAGTCCCAAACTAGGAATAATTCTATACATATTCAAAAAAATAATCTAGTTTTTGATATTTTTTAGGTAGGTAGAGGGGGTTGAGCATGGTTGGCTATCCATTATTTTTCAAATTTCAAAGTCTTTTTACTTAGAAAATCATAAAAAATACTCACAAATTAAAAAAATTATATCCAAACTAGACGATCCTATCTACCTTTCTACCAAAGGGTTTTAAAAAATACTACATAGTGCTAAAATTGCAGGCATGATGACCGACTATCTACTATGGTTTTTGTAAATATTGAGTACCTATTGGAATTTTAGCTCTTTAACCCACTTACACTTAACCATTTTAAAAAAACTTAGTAGTTTAGAAACTAGACTCGAAATGCTACAATTCATGTTCTTATAACATTTTCAAATTTTGAGTGTAACTATCTCAAATAACTTGTACAAGTTGACATTTCTTGTTTTTCAGAAGAAAAACGTCCACTTAAGAGCCGCTTTTGGCCACCCATCTCCGTGCACTTACCCATTTATAAGAAATAAATAACTTTAACTTAATCTAAAAGTATTTATTTTTAACTTATAAGCATACACAAATTTAACTAAACTAAAAGTATTTATTTTTATTATAAAAGAAAGTTCATTTCACTAATCAATCTTTCATTGTACAATAATTCATAGTAATTCCTCTCATATGAATCTTAGTGATTATTAATCTTTAACCAATAAATATCATTAATGTATTGTCCTTCCCAATTACAATCATATATTAGGAATAAAATTTAAAAATCCTTGCACACACAAATTTACAACACCAAATCACACATCTAACACAAAGCAATATAAACAATTTTAGCATCCAAATCGAAAAAGAAAATAACATAATTTTAGTTGAATATACCCTAAAAATATATATTCACATTAACATTAGCCATGATGCAATGTATTTGAAACAAATATAAAATGAGTTTGTAGATCTAGTAATATACCTTAGAAGTAATTTATACCGACACAAACTATTATTTGAAACTTAATTACAATTACACTTTCATTAGTTGATATATAATATTATTTAAAGGTATTTAAAATAAGAAGGTGTACAATGAAATAAATTTGAGCTAATGTCAATAAGGGTAGAAAATGATTAGATGATCATCTCTAGAATAGGGATTTATTGAGTCGTAGAAGCAATTCCAAGATGCATTGAAGAGGCATATCGACTTGGGTAGTAAGACATGTATTTAAAGAATGTAATGAGGTTGGTAGGATCATCATGAACTCAGTATTTATTTCCATCTAATTTATTTTTCTATGAGAGATAATATGTTAGTGCACTTAGTCTTTTTAATCTAATTTGATTTCAATACTTCACCTTCTTCTATTGATTTCTAGTGTTTTCCATGGTAACTATGGTAAACAAAAAAAAATTATCCTAGAGGAGGATAAGGTAGAGGTTTTTGAGGAATAAGTGTTATGGTTTGGAGCCAATTCACATTATATAGCCAGGTAAGGTTCTCTTTCTCTTTCACCCATCATTCGAATGTCTGATGAACCATGATTAAAGCAACAAGGTGCATTGTCTTATACATGTAGTCATATAGTGCTAGGGACCATGTTTTATTGATAGTTTATTAAAATAATGTTTTGAAATATAGACCATGTTGTTTTCATATAATTTCTTTTAGGAAAATTCTACATTTAGGATGCTAAGTTGGGGGAGGTGGAGAAAAGGAAAAGATAAATGAGTGGTACCCTTGAAGGAGATGGAAATATACTTTTCTAAAAGGAAATTTTAGAAATCGGATTAGAATCAATATAATGCTTGAGATGATGGATATAGAATCTCTTAATGGTTTTATGGGATTGAATTACATATATAAGATTATACATATAACCCATATTGGGATGAGTATACCATTGAAATTGGATTACTCCCACAACCTCGTAGTTTATCATTCGAAGGGTGAAGACATCTCTTATGTCTTTCATATTGAATTTTGATTAAAAAAGATATAAAGGAGTATGAAGAATTATTGATTTGATTGTGATGAAATACATGAGTTAATTGTTGATTGGGCTTTGATATTTTTGTGCATATAGTCATCATTTTTAAATCTAAATTATTTAACCTTCCTTAAATTAATGTTATTATTACCATTAAATTAGTATGTAAACTACTCAACATATGGAACCATGACCTATAAAGATAATTATTTGAGTTAAGACTCTTTATTCTACCTAACCGTTCATATATATATAAGATTGGATAATGTTTTCTCTATTGATCACTAAATTTGGAAAAACATTATGTGATTTAGAAGTCTTATTTATAGCTTGAAAGGATTTTTTTACTTATATATGATGACTATAAACATTAAATTGTATCAATTGTATATATTTATGTAGTACTACTCTTTGATCCTTATAAAAATTTGGATGGAATGAAATTCTATCTCAAGATATTATTACTAGGATTATTCAAATCATTATTGCATTTGGATTTCCAAAAAGTATAATACTCTTCTTACCCTATAAAGGAGATGAAAAGTAGACAAAAATCCTTGAAAGTAATTCCTATATAATTTTGTAAGAAAAACATGGATTAACAATTTGTTGGCAAAATAATTTTTCATGTGGCGAATTATTGAGATTTGACCAATGGTATAGGGTTAAGCCCCTCATTCTTGTGTATGGGAATCTCCCATTGTTGAATGTAAACTACCTAAATTACCTAAAATATGTGGGGTGGCCAATAGGTCGGGGATCACATAGGAACACTCCACTTGACACAGTGGAAAATGCTTATACAAGGTATAAGGGAGGAATTTTTGAATGAAAAGAAGTAAAGGGGAGTTGGGGAAATAAGGAGAGAGAGGGTTAATGTTGTGAGTAGGCTTACCAAATTCACACACATCAACCAGAGTAAGTCCACATCTAATTAGAAGAATAGGAAAATGCAAACAAAGATAATACATAACAAATCATAAACAAAAATTCCATTGATTCATTCATCAAAGGAGTAGACACTGTTCTTGGTTTTGCAATATTATCATGTATGCAAAGTTGGAAAGAGAGAGAGTAGAGGAACATAAAATAAGAAATAGAATAATTGTAGTTTTCTTTTCTTGATGTAGTAGTGGTAACCTTAATAACATACATTTAATCAATAATTACTAACCCCTTTAGAATGGAGAAGCCATTCCAATTTATAGCATTACAAACGGTCCTTTCATTTACTCCCATATGACTCTTTACCTATCTTCATCACTTGTGACCTTTCATATTCCTAGGAAGTGAGTATTTTTATTATTATTGGAAAAAGACTCTTACAATGTTTAGCTAAGGGTCACTTAAGTGAATAGGAAGAAATAGTAAAAGTACATTCTTAATGAGAAATTAGAACCTAGAGAGAGAAGAAGGAAGAGAGAGAGAGACGAGTCGAGTTGGTGATCGATGAAGAGAAGATTTACTCGATGAAGAATTTGCTGATTTGAAGCATGGTGACCACAATTTCCTCCTCCTGCAAGATGCATGAACACTCTAGACTTCTGAATGAGTGTTTAGAAACACTATTCCAAAACATTACAATGCGAGCTCGAGATGATTACGGACATCACTCATGAGACTTCTTTCCTAATCTCACAAAGAGAGTGAGGATCTCTTTCTTTCATCTTAGACATTCACAATTAACCCTAATGCTCACAAGAGAAAACTCCCCGATGCTCAAACCTCTTGGTGCTTATCTTCCATTTACCAAAATAGATCCCCACTTTGCAGATAGAGGATTGCTTCCCAAATGAGATTCTTGAGAAGTGGCCACCGATTGGAATGGAATGAGATGATGGAAATAACTATACTTCTTGAGATATTCTCATAGTACAATGATTTAGGGAGTGTTTAAGAACACTACCATGTGGATGAAAAAAATGAAACGGAGATGATTTCCCATTCTTATGCCTATGATGCTCGAATGAAGATCATTACCTTCTTACCTTTTTGACTCTAGAGTACTCCTTAAATGTGATCAACTCATACACCTCCTATTCACATGTTTCTCATAGAAGTAGGTGACCTTTTCTTGATAAAGCAAGAATGTTCCGTGAATGGTACCTAAAGAAATCCATGTTCCCATTTCCCATGCTGCACTAAAACACTACAATTTCCACCTCCCCTGACTTGTAAAACATGAGATTATTATCAAGCATGGATCAACTGTGTTTGAAACAATTCTCAAGGTATGAATTGTTTGTGATGACATCCATCTTCATTCACCGTGGGCTTCTCACATCATACTCATGACAATCATCCCCTTGGAGACTTGAAATTGAATGAATCTCTTGATGTTTAAGACCTCACGATGTTCCTTTGTGAATGAATTTGATTAGAGTAACTTCCTCATTGTTCGGACCATGAGAAAACTTCCAAACCTTTAGATGACATAAAAAAATCAACAATATAAGAAAAATTGGAGTTGGCAACTTTCTTTACGAGTGAAATTGGAAACTTTATATTTTTAGCGAGTCCCACCAGACTACTTTTTTGGCAAATTTACATTGTTTTCACTTGCTTGGTATTTCTTTCCTATTCAGGAGACCACAAATGCTAAGAATTTATCTAATTTGAAAATTTTCTATTTTTATACATATCTCATGCCATGAACACATTCTATTTTAGTATGTGCACTGCATGTGTCGATTGCAATGAAAATGGTCTTGAAATTATGGGTTTTATTCCAAGGTTCCCTGCTCCAAGTTTTGGATAATTCCTTCATTTAGATGAGTGGGAAAATGAGTTTTTCATCGAAGGGGGAAAAATGTTGAGAAAAACTTAGTCCTCCATATCTTGAAATATTAGAAATGCCATTGCGAACAAAATGGATATAGTAAAACTAGATTTTTTGAGGATCCTTCGCTCCGAGTTTCAGATTGTTTCACCTGTTAGATCTTTGAGAAAGTGAAAAATTCTCCAAGGAGGGCATAATGGTGACAAAAACATAGTTCTCAATGTAGACATCTAAAATTTTGACATGGTTAATTACGATTAACTTGGCCCGCAAATATTCTAATGTCATTCATATAAGATTTCAGACCTATTAGTCTTGTTAATGTCATCTACCGCATCTTCACCAAAGTCCTGGCTATTAGACTGCAGCCTTTACTTCCTACTCTCATTTCTAAACAACAAAGTGGCTTTATCAAAGGTAGAATCATTCAAGATGGGGTAATTCTGGTTCACGAAGCCATTCACTCCATGGAAAAAAGTAAAACTGAAGGCATGGTGATCAAACTGGATATGAATAAAGCTTTTGATAGAGTTTCTTGGAGCTTCCTTGAGTTGGTTTTACAAAAGTTTGGATTTCAAGCAAAATTCAGGAAATTAATCAAAGCTTGCATCTCCACAGCAAGATTTTCTGTAGTTGTCAACGGAACTCCAGCTGGCTTTTTTGCAAGTAATAGAGGTCTCCGGCAAGGAGACCCCATATCTCCTCTTCTTTTTATCATTATGGCTGATAGTCTGAGCAGATCTATCTCGCAAGCCATTTATGAGAGTTGGCTCAAAGGTTTTAAACCCACCTCTTTGGAAATCAACATTTCTCATCAGCAGTTCACGGATGACACCATCTTACTTCTTATGGCTTCCATCCTGGAAGCCCAAGGTATCAAGACTATTCTCAGGTTCTATGAATTAGCCTCTGGGTAGAGTATAAACTTCAATAAGAGCTCCCTTTTCTTTTTTAATACTCCGATCAAGAGACAGACTAAAATTGCTAAGATTTTAGATTGTCAAATCCAAAATATTCCAGCCACTTATCTTGGGCTTCCTTTGGGAGTCTCAAAAGTTTCTGGACAGGTATGGAACTCTCTCATTGATCGGTTCTCCAAGAAATTGGTAGGATGGAAAGGGGCTTTTCTCTCTTCAGCTGGAAAATGTCTACTCATCAAAAGCACTCTTCGAATCTCCCGGTTTATCTCATGTCTCTTTATGCCATCCCTATAGCTGTTCTTACTAGCATTGCTAGAATCCAGAAGCACTTTCTGTGGCAAGGAACTCGAAATAGATTCGGGTATCATTTAGTTATCGGAATGAGGTTTGCACCCCTAAAAATTCGGGGGTCTTGGTATTATGAATCTCAAATATTTCAACTCAGCCATGCTTGCCAAAATGGGTTGGAGATTTCTTAAGCAAGAACAACCCTGGGCTGAGCTGCTCAAGACCAAATATTTAAGTAACCGCCATCACCATCTCTTCCTCTCTGAGGACGCCCTTCCTGCAGTTCCACCTTCTCTGGAATAATCTTGTTAATATAAGATACGTTCTCAATAAATGTATTTTTTGGAATCTTGGCACTTTGAGACCGAATAAAATTTTGGAAAGATTCTTGGAGCAATCATGATCTGAAAGGGACTTCTACAAATTAAGGAACCCCTCATTAATTTTTATGGCACTACATCAAGTAACAATTATATGGAAGAAAGTAATGGAGTTAAAAAATGGAAGATCCTGCATTTACCTGACTCTAGTATGCTGGATATTTTGTCTTCTCTCCAAGATAAGTTGGATCTGATTCCTATTGATCAAAATGGCACTACCGATGAGATAGTTTGGAAAGATTCTTTTGATGGAGATTACACTGTCAAAACTGGTTACACTTCCTTCTTCACCTCTCTTTCTAGCAATATTAACTGGACCAGAATTTGGATGAAAGAACTCACTCCTAGAGTCAATCATTTTCTGTGGTTAGTTATAAAAGGTAAAATCCTCACCAAGGATAACCTTATCAAACGAGGATTCATTATGCCTAATGGTTGCTGCCTCTGTCAACAGGATGCTGAAAATATCAATCACCTCTTGCTTCATTGTGATTTTGCAAGAAATTTCTGGAGCCGGATCACGGAACATTTAAATCTTAACTGGGTTTTTCCTGATGATATTTTGGAGGCCTGGACCCAATGGAACTCCCCCTTCAAGAATAATTTAATTAGCAGATTTTGGCTCTTGATTTTCGCTCATGGGATTTGGAACATCTGGAAAGCTAGAAACGGGGTTATTTTCAGAGATAAGAAAACTTCTACAGATATTCTTTTCAAAGGTTTCATCAAAGATGTTAAAGATAATGCTGTCACCATCAAACCTGCTAAGAGCATTTCCTTCAATAAAGAAGAAATTTCCATTTTGGAGAAATGGAAGATTATTCCTGAAAACCTCTTGAAGAGAGGAACCAAAATTGACAGATCTTTAATTAAGTGGATCCCACTTCACCTGGGTGGTACAAACTTAACTTTGATGGAGCTTCAAAAGGTAACCCTGGAGCTGCAGGTGGAGGTGGCATTATCAGAGATCACAATGGTAACATGGTGGTGGCTTATGCTGGGCAAATGGGTTACCAAACTAATCACTATGCTGAAGCTCTCTCAGCTCTTTGGGGTATTAGGATTGCTAAGAATTTGTGTATTGAAAAAATTCTGATTGAAGGAGACTCTCTTAATATTATTAACAATCTCAATAATAAACACCCCCCAAGCTGGACCGTCAAAAGTTTCATTCATGAATCCATAAGTATCTGTGGCACCTTCAACATATGCAACTTCATGCATACTTATAGAGAAGGTAATAGAACCGCCGATGTATTGGCGAACGAGGGAGTTGCAAACACCCATACAAATCTCACCATTTGGAATTATCATGACGCCATCTCAGATAAGCTTGGAAAGATCTTGGAGCATGATAGAAATCCTAGCCGTACTGGTTAGTTGGATTTATTGCATGCATTATGTCTGTGCAAACAGTACACCACTGCAAACTAGTCACTTCGCCCTATGCGAAATCAAAGGAACAACTACCCTTCACATGCTTTCTGGGTCTTTAATGAGCTTGGTCCAGAGATGTTAGTTTGCAGTTTGATCGCTGTTGTTAAGCGGCATTTGCCGTTAGTTTGCTGTTTTTTTCTTGTTTAGTTGTTGTTTTGTCGCTACACTTTTTGCTTTCTACTGCTTCGCTTTTTGCGTTTTGGAGTTTGGCTCCATTTGATCTCCTCTTTGTATCCGGATTTTGATCATTTCTCTGTTCTTCTCTTGCCCTTTCTCGTCATTGAGCTTTTTTGTACAAGGGTATAGTCCCTTTCAAAAACTAATTTACTAATAATTAAAAAATGAATTGCAAGATCAATTATTTTTATTTAATCCATTTGATTATATTAACCCCTTTATCATTTTATCATCATTTATCATTTATCCCAAATCCTTTTATTTCATTAATCCATCTCAAACCATAATCCTTTAATTCACTATTAGTATCATATTATCCTATTGTAGTCCTTCATTAACATTTTATAGGAATATAATATTCCTACATCTACCTACAACCTACGCTACACATCCCTACGCCTAGCCTCTCCATGTAACCTCGCCCCTAATTATCTTTATTAACCTAACCTAATTATAATCCCAGTCACATCCTCACACCTATAAATATAGAGGCTTATATTTCTAGAAGCCTCTCTAACCTTCTCCTTCTATTGAATTTTTAATTCAATAGAAGCTTCTTCCCTCCATGAAATTTGAATTCAAATTTTAGAGTCGTTCACTGTAGAATCCTATAATTCTCACATTCATTCTCCACCCTTGATCCAAATCCAACATGGCTTCATCTTAGCCATTGAATCCTCCACCCAAAACTATAAATTGAGCTCTCCTCCTCCATGAGAGCTAGCTAGTTAGCAAGCCATTCAATCCATCCATTTTATCCTCTTAACACTCAATCAATCCATCATTTATCTTTAATCCATCTACAATCAATCCATCATCATTTTTATCAAGCAATCATCCAATGCAAGAAAAGGGGAGGTGTTGCCCAAGTTTATCCACACAAATATGAAGCAATCCAAGAGCAATTAATCAAGAAATTCAAGAGAAAATCCACCACATCAAAGGAGTTGTGCAACTTGTAGGTAAGTGCGGTATTTGTCTCTCTCCTCCTTTCCATCCATTGCTCTATCTAAGGTATTTTTTGAGAAGATTAGATTAGGGAGGAAATTTTGTTTTTTTCTCACATTTTCAACTCACTAATATTTTTAACTAATACACTCAATATCCTGAAAATCAGATTTTCCATTTCACAAAAATTGGCTTGCATGAAACTAGATTTTTCGAGATCGTTTTCTCCAATTTTTAGGTGATTTCACCCCCCGATCCTCGAAGTGAAGGAGGGTCTTGCTATTATTTCGTTGTTGTGTCATGAAAGCCATTAATAGAGGTTGGAAGGTGTGATAACATAAATTTCATCAAAGTGACCAACTATGTTAGAAAGATGAGCTCAATTTGTGTTCAACTTCACACCGGGATCT
This sequence comes from Taxus wallichiana var. yunnanensis, assembly GCA_018340775.1. Lineage (NCBI taxonomy): Eukaryota > Viridiplantae > Streptophyta > Pinopsida > Cupressales > Taxaceae > Taxus > Taxus wallichiana. Next base: position 761,772,334 of record CM031234.1, read on the forward strand.
CGTGCTTCAATTTTTGGATGGAGAGCCATGTGTAAAGATTTGTTTTCATGGACATGGCTATTCAGGAAACATGTGGGAAGAATATTTGGTGTTTAAATGATGTCTTTGAAGGATTACTAGCAATAACAATGGTGAAATAGAAAACTATGTAGAGCTCATTTAGTGTAAATAAATGACATTCATATGTACTATAACTTCTTCTTCATGTTTTGCATAGGAGGAGGTGAGAACTCTAATTCATGAAATGGTCTTCGAGGTTGATGTTTAGAGTCAAAGGATGATTGAAAGGGGTTATGAGCTTATGGTAAGTGTTTATTTGTAACTTATGTCATTTTATATGGCATGTTTTGTATACTAATGCATACATTATTTTTTTGTATTAATATGTGGATCTAAAAGCATCCCTTGAGTGCGTGAGGTCTAATTGGAGAAAGGGAGGTGTCAACTATGAGATTGGTTCTTAATTTTCCCTATAGGCCGAAAGAGGTTAATTATTCGATGATACTTAATAGATTTTATGTATAGACAATTTGTTGCATACCTTTATGGCATATAGGTGTAGATTTGTATGTAATTGATGTACATCATTGTACACATGTATGAGTTTGTTTTATTTTTATGCCATCATGGCTTTAGGAAATCAAAATATGAGACAAAAATTTTATGCTTTCAAACTTGTACAATGGATTGCACTCTTTATATGTAGAAGTGGACTAATAAGATTCCAAGTGTATGTTATGCTAACATGTTCTACTAGTTTAATATTTTTAATTATGTTTTGAACATGGGTATTAGAATATATATAATTAACATACAATTTATACAATACTATAATCATACTGTAGACACCCTAATTTCACATATGTCTTAAATCAATTAATCCCCTTATATAATCAATACTCGTTGCTTTATCAATAGTTTGCCTACTGATATTTGTCGTTACACTCTCCTTTTCCATGAACCATATGACATGTTGTGGCTAATGTTTACATTATGGGAGATTGTACTACTTTGTGGTGTCCTATGTTATCTGTGTAATTTCTAATGGCGATGGATGCTCTGCCTACCATGTCGCGAACTTTTTCAAGGGGTGTCATTCATATGACATTTATTTGTTGGCACATGTCTTAATAACCTCTTTTGTGCAGCTATTTTGGGATCCATTGGTATTCACATGTTGGTTTATTTCTTGTCATTGTGTTATTCTGATTTGTGTAGGTATTGGGTACCCAAAAACAAGAATCGACTAACTTTTTGTTCTCCATTTTGCTAACCATGCAAATTTCCACAATCTAAAAATTCAAAACATCTTGATTTATAGTCATCATTTACTGTGATATTTTTCGAATATTTAGCTTTCAATTTCTAACTTGGTTGCAGGTTGCAAGGGGTTATTTTGTCATTAATTTATAAAAATAAAAAATCATACTTTGAATTCTACTGTCATGGGAAATCGGTCCGAAAAATCATTTTAAAGTTGTTTCGCTTTTCAATTTATACTCAAAGTTCATAGAGTTCAATTTAAAGTAATCATAATCATAGGGTTATACATAATTGGTATTGCTTTCTAGTTTTCTCGGTTAATATCAATTCAATTTGTTATTCTATAAACCCGTAAAAAAAAACCTATTATTATCATTAAATATATCAAAATCCAATTTTTTATTTATTATTTTAACTATCTACCTCTGTCAAACCAATCTTGAACCCTGCCACTCGGCCGCTCGCCTAAAAAATGATCCCCGATCCCCAAATCCCATGACCACTTAGTGAATCCCTCACCACATAGTCTCTCCATCTCTCCCGAGCCCCCATCCCATTCCCAGCATCCCCATCCTCTCTCCCCTCGGATGAATCCCAGCCTACTCCTCATCCCTTGTTCGATTCTCTCGACTCCCACACACAACCCTTTCCACTCCCTCGTCTAGCCCAGATCATTTTCCATTGTCCTCGCAGTCCTTTGGCTGCCCTTGTTCCAAATTTTTACCCTCACAGCTGAAACCTACACAATACAACCCCACATCAAAGCAAAAACTAAAACACAAAAGGACACACAAGTCACCAAGACTCATTTTTGTGCTCTTTTTTAGGGTTTTTAATTTTTTTTTGCTTACTTTCCAAATCTTCACAACCTGAAATTGAGTTGAAACCATATTTAAAGAAAAAAATGCTTTGTAACTCTGGAGTAAACTGGAGTAAGATTTTCTAGGGTTTATCTTTTCTAACCGCCATACCGCGACCTTTTCGGGCTTTGCGGGAATTTATTGCTATAGTCTCTCCTAGGGTTTCTCACCCTCTGGGCATCCCCTATATAATGTCCTCGCCATCTTCAAACCCAGTTGTTTCAACCATGGCAGGAGATAGTGGAGTGAGAAATGGTACCACCAAAGGACGACCCAAAAATTCATCCCGAAGGTCTTTCACAAGGTAATCTTTCTCCTCTTGATGTAGTTCTTCCCATTCTTGAATTTAATGTTGCTTGTCAATGGTTAGAGAAGTTTTTCCTCATTGGGTATTTTGTGGGTCGAATCCCCTCTGAAAGCATGCTCAAATCCTGGGTTAACACAGTCTAGACTCCTCATGGAGTCTACCTGGATAGCATTCAAAACATGACCAAGGGTTTCTTTATTTTTCATTTTTTTGACCTGCTAATGCACCCAATATTCTGGCTAAGCAAGCCACTTGGTATGTCCGCAACTCACTACTTGTGTTAACACTCCGCATAAGGACTTTGTGGTATCTAAATATACCACCCTTAAAGTGCATGTTTGGGTTGAATTTCTGGTCTTCCTTTGCCACGAGTGCATTTTTACTACAAATTTCCGCCTCGCTTAGGCGGGTAGTTTTCCTGGAAGCCGATAAGTTTTACCATGCTTGTCCATAGAAGCGAGTATGCGTTGAGATTGATCTCTCGCAGGATCTCAAATAATTTATGGATATTCAAATGGGAAATAAACTTTATTCCCTATTGGTCATGTATATCAATCTACCTAACACTTGCTTCTTTAGGCGTCTGATCACAAGATCAAGGATTGTCCGCTTTATGTACCTCATAACTACCTTGTGGCCAAAACAACTCCCAAGCTAGTCAAACCCCAATAGGAGGAAGGTTGGAAAGTTTCTAAGGGCTGGAGAAACAAGAACAAAGCCCAAAAATCCAAATCCTCTCGGCTTCGCCGACAATGTTAAGAACAATATCTCAAGATCCGGATAAGGAGCCTACAGGTTCTACTAAAGAACCAACTGATGCTGCCATCTCGGCTACTCCATTGCCAAAGTATTCCAATACACCCCTTACGACATCAATTCTCATGGACCGAGATAAATTCTATTTTTCCCATCCTGCATTCATTTCCATTGATGTTGCCAAGCAACTTACAAGGACCCTCCAAATGATCCCAAAGTCCTTCTCACATCTCTTGGGACCATAGCCTAGCATGCAACATGGATTCCACCAAAGCGAGAATACAACATTGAGTACGCCGACCGAGAAAAAAATTTAATCTACAAGATTTTTTACAGCACAATGTTGCTTGTTTCTTGCACAATCAATATGATGCCCTTGATGGATTAGAGGATGGGGATATGACTTTAAACCAATGTTTCCCATGAATTGTTTATCTTGGAATGTTAGGGTCTTACAGACTCCTATCGTAAGTATGTTGTGCATGAAACTTGACAATGATGTGCAAATCTGACATTTTGTTTTTGTAGGAAGTAAAAATTACAAGTTTTCAATTATAGATGGTATGCAAATCCATCTGGCCTAACAACTTGGCTTTCTGTAGCAATCATGAAGTAGGGTGTGGGGGATTAATTTCAATTTTGCTCCCAAATGGCAGCCTTTATTAATTGACCATGGTGTTAACCCCACCAACCGTGTCATATGGATCCTATTGATGGCCACCCTTTTGGGCTCATAAATATTTATGCCTCAAATGATGCAGCCAAAAGGGCCAATCTGTGGTGATGGATAGCCAACTCCATTCCCGATGCTTACTGGGTTATAAGTGGAGATTTTAATATGGTTGAATCACCTAATGATAATGTGTCCACTCGCCATGCAAAGGGACACATGGTGAAAGGGAAGCGTGGTACTTCATGTGTAATAAATTCGAGATTTTTTGATCCTAATGCTTCTTGCTTTCCCACCTCTGAAGCTTGGTATACGTGGACCAATCTACGTGGAGGGACAGATCGCGTTCTTAAATGACTTGACAGGGCCATGTTGTCAGCTCAAGATTTTTTTGAGTTTGATAGCATTTATTCTATGCCAGTGGAGGTCATGCTAATTTTGTCCTTTCGGACCATTCTCCAATATGATTTCGTATTTGTTGGCATGATGTGCGCCCCTTTTGTCATAAAGGCCAATTATTTCTTAATATTGCCTTGATGCAACATGGCCCCACTGTCAATCATGTAAAATGGGTTTGGAATTTAATTCCACAACCCAGTCACTGTCAATGGTTTCATCCACCTATGCAAGCCATTGGATACAGTGGTGGGAAGAGATGCATTGACTCGAACAAGTAGATTTCTTAGAATCTATGGCCAACAGCTAGCAAAACTTTGGTGCCACTCATACTCCGCTAACACCTCATCTCTCATCCGGGTGATGGTGGCGCTCCAAGGTGATCCCTTATCTAAAGCTTTGTAACTGCAAGTTGCTATGCTCTAGCAAAAAATCCAAATTGTGGATAACTACAATGCCAGAGGTGCACAGATCCAGGATTAGATGCATTGGCTCAAGATTGGAGATCAAGTCTTGAAAGAATTATTTCTTTCTCTCTTAATAGATCAAAGCTATCATGGACAACAAAGTTTGGATTACAGACCCACAACTTATGTTGTAAGCCTTTGTGCGTCATTACAAGCTCGTCTTTCAAGCTCAACCACCCTCTGTAGCTCACTAAGCTACTCTTAATCAATGTTTGGGTGTTGAGCCGCTTAAACTATTAGAGGCTCAAAAGGTGATCTGTCAGAGAATGCTCACCATTGAAGACCTCTATAAAGCCACTATGCAAATGGCTAACGATAAAGCACTTTGGGATGCAATGGGTTCCCTTGTGAATTTTATAAATCCCTTTGGGATTTTGTCAAACAAGACCTATTTCAGGTCTATCTTGAAGGATTTCAGAATCAATCCCTAGGGCCACACATTAATAAGGGAAACATCAAATTTATCCCTAAACAAGGAGACCCCAAGAAAATCACCTATTGGCAGCCGATTACGTTGTTGAATGTCTCCTACAAAATCATTGCCAAAGCATTAGCTCTACGATTACGTAATCTTCTACCTATTATTATTCAACCAGAACAAACATGATTTATACAGGGATGATTCATCCTAGACAACATCATCGTAGTGTGGGAAGGCATGGAATGGGTCTGTAGGTCTAATCAAGCAGCCATGTTTATCAAGATCGACTTTGAGAAGGCTTACGATTGGATTGAATGGCCATTCATTCTCGCCATGCTTCAAGCCCTTGGCTTTGGACCCATTTTTATTCAATCCATCAATATGCTTTTGCAGATGCCTCTACTCAAATTTCTATTAATGGCCTCATCTCGAGCCTTTTGGGATTTTTCGGTCTATTCGGCAAGGTTTTCCTCTTGCCCTTGCATTGTATGTGCTAACGGCCGAAGGCTTTGGTTATCTCTTAGCTCATGCCAAAGTGCAAGGTCTTGTTCGTGGAATCTCGCTGCCTGTTGAACCCAACTCATAACTTCTTAATGGGCATTTTGTAGATGATTCCTTTCTTACGCTTATTGAAGATGAAACCAACATTTGCAATGTTATGCAATGTTTGGATACTTTCTGCCTAGCTTCTAGCTCATCCATTCAATGGTAAAAACCTAGTGTTATCGGCAATCTTTCCTTCCCGCACCTACTAGCTTGCCACTTTTGATTGGAAAATCCTGACACATGGTGAGATTTTTAAATTTTTGGGTATTCCTTTTTCTTTTCAAGCCTCCTCGGCTGAACTATGGCATTATGTCATTCAACAGGTGGCCAAAAAGTTGGAATATTGGATCACCAAGCCTTTATCCCTGGCTGACAAGTTCCAAATTTGCTCTAAAGTTCTTGCAGCCACACATGTTTACTACTTGTCATGTTGGGTTCCTTCCAAAGCCTCTATTCAGAAGTTGGAGAAACTGCTCAAAGCTTTCTTATGGGCTAATGCTTCTACAGGCAAAGGTTTTCATTGGGTAGCTTGGGATATATGTTGTTTGCCTCGAAACTCTGGAGGCCTCGGGATTATTTACATTCAATGCTAAGGACAAGCTATTTCCACTAAATGGATTCTCAAAAGCACATTCGCGGCCAAAAAGATTGGAAAGTTCTCATACGACACGGTATTGTGGAAGGTTCTCCTTATGGCCACCCTATGTGGAAAGGCTTAGGGTTTGTCAATTTTCTCATCACCCCAATGCCCATCAAAATTGTTGGCACCTTTGTGCTTAAGAGTATTTGGAAAGCATGGGAATGTGTCAAACCCTAGCTTCTGTGGAAGGGGATGGATTTCATAATGGGATTTTTGTCAATCAACAATCTCTCTAGTGGTCGCTGATTTTTCAAGCCCAAGATAAATTCTTAGCGGGGTCCCAAGAATCTCTACATTTAAATTATTTAAGCATGAAATTTGGACCATAGAAAACTTCTTCTCGCAAAATGCTCAATCCTGGTCCTCTTGGCGATTATAAAGCTCTACTACGTGATCAATTCGGTTCCTGACCACATGTTGCATAAGATTGTTGTGCATTCCTCTCACCCATTATAGACGGTGTCAAAGTGGTATGTCAATACCCCATTCTAATTATAAAGCCAACAAAGGATATCGTTGGCTCTCATGCCATTTTCCCATGGTGGGAAAACTTAATACGCATTGGGGAATTCATTCCACTCTAGCTACCTGGGGTAGGCAATTTGAAATTGTTTGGACTATATGTGTGGAGCCCAAGATTGCTCATTTCCTTTGGTGTATTCTACACCAAGGTCTTCTTATTGGGGATCGTCTTGTTCAAATTGGGATCCTAGCTCCCAAATGCCCTTTTTGTGGGCATTCAGAAAGATATTACATATCTTTTGGTTCTATCCCAAAGCTCAAATTTCTGGGGTTGTATCCATTCTTTTTTCTTTCCTTCATGGTCTCACCTCTTCACTTGGCAACATATCCTTTTGGGAGATAATCCCAAACTTCTACCTATGTTCACCCAGATTTGGCATGTTTTCAGGGGGAGATTCTGTTTTGGATATGGAAAGAAAGAAATAATTTTTTCTTTTCTAATTATGCAATTGATCAATCTTTCTCAGTTTATAATAAATCTATGGTGATCTCCAATGTGCTTCTGCAGATTCAAGTTCAGGCCAACAAGGTGGCGCTAGAGGTGGATCACCTTGACCCTGCTGCGCCACTGGGAAGCCCCATGCAATGTTTCCAAAGTGCCTCCATCTCCCACCAGGCATTCTTCACCTTCTTCCTATGGTGGTTGATGAATCCAGGTCTCAACGTCATGATTTCATTCACACTCGCCGCTCCCTGAGGCCATTACATCAGTGTAGTTACTCACCAGCTTGCCATCGTGGCCAGGGCTCTCCGTCGCATCCATCGGCTCATCGCAGGTTTGGGGCTCTCCCCGCCGCCGCTTTGCACTAGGATGTTTGGAACCCATTGCCTCCTTTACCACCATCGAGACAAATTCCCTCGCCACATTCCTACTTGCAGGGAAGCAAACCTAGAGGAAGAAAGTGCTATTGGTTGGGAGCTTCTAGATGCTGGCAAGGAATTTCTGGTTCAGGTGGCATGATGATCAGGATCCGCTCGCCTCGGGCATGTTTGTTGTTGCTTGCTTGATTGTGTTTTTTCTATTTTTAGGCGATGCCTTTTTTTGTACTCTCTTAGGCTCAGCCTAGTTTGACTCTCATTGCTCTAGGCTCGACCTAGCTTTGTTTTTGGTTTTGGGGCGTGCTCTCATACTACCCACTTTTTTGTTGAAAGTCATCTTGTATCGTATTGAATTAATATAATATAAGATCCTTTTCATAAAAAAATTAAGAAAAATCTTCACGACCTAATTCACATTAGCTCTATAGTTTTTCATGTAGGATTTCACCCTTAGTTTAGTTTTAAATTATTTACTTTAACTTTTTTTAAAATTAATTAATGATTGTTTAATCGGTTTTTTTATAAAGTGGTTTCTTTTCATCCATTAATTAATTTAACCATTTTATTAGTTTTTTTGTATTTAAACTTTTACGTAGTTAGTTAGATTAATTAATTTAATTCGACTTTCTACTTAATTTTATTAGATTAATTTATTTAAACTTTTACTTAGTTAGATTAATTCATTTAACTTTGTACTTAAATTTATTTGATTATGTTGGTTAAAACTTTGTGATAATTTAATTAGATTTTTTAATTTAATTGGGTCCTTTCATTTCATCATGACCTTCAATTAATTTTCTCATATTTTCTAACAACGTGTGATAATCATGTTGTTTAATTTTATAGGATTTTACGACATTTCAGTTCCTCCCTACATTGTCAAAGATTATATTTCAAACCTATACAAAAATCACACCGCTTGCTTCCAACCTTTCGCAACTCACACCGATTATGAACTTAGGGTCACCAAATGTTTCAAAACCCCTTGGAGTCACTTTTTAATCATTTTGTCATTGTCTAAGCATTTTAGACTGTTATTTAACGCTTTGCATCTTGTCAACGTATTGTCATTCTTTTTTTCTTTTTGTGAAGCTAGTTGTTAAAGTGACCTTGAGAACCAAAAATGCGATGGTGTGGTCTTTTATCATTTTCTTTGACCCATAGGGATCCATAGAACTCTACTTCATCGAAGCTTGATTAGCACAGGAAGGAAAACTTTAAACGAAGGTTCTATTTTTCAAGTAACAGACGCCGCCTGCAGCATGCGGCGGCATTGAAGCGCCGCTCGCCAGCTAGGCAAGTGGTTACTAGAATCGCTTGATGCACATATAGAGTCTGCGTCCTGTCCATTATGGATAGAAAACAAAATTTGAAATGAACAACTTCCGAATTTGAAAGGGTGTTTGTCTCCCTTCACCTTCATGACCTTTCCCATTCTCCAGTGCACGGGAGGACATGAGAAAGGCTATAAATACATGATTGTAGAAGTGTAGAAGATCATCGAAGCATGAGAGCAAGTGAGCAAGAAGTCTTAGTGCTGGAAATTGTAATTTTGTAGAAGAAACGAGTTTGAGACAGAGCAAGCAAGTAACTAAAAGGAAGTGTTGAGATATTATCTACTTCCCTTTCAAACTTCTTGTAAATTTTGTACTTGTGATTTGAATTGGCCAATAGAAGTGGGAAGAAAGAGAAATTGCCCTTCTCAACTGGTTTTCCTCCATTGGAAGTTTCCAGGATGAAATTGTTGGTGTTTGAGTTCTATGTTCTTTCTCTTTTACGTAATTATCGATTCTAAGCACAATTATAATTCATTCACTAGCTTTCTCTGTTATTTCTAATAGAAAGTAAACAACAGCGAATAATTGTGATTTGTGAATTATTCCAAAGTTGAAAGTTTACGGATCATTTTGGTATCAGAGCTAACAAGTATCCGTGATTGTTGTATTCATTCTTGAAAAAATGATCCGTAAACTTTGAACTTTGGAATAATTCACAAATCACAATTATTCGTTGTTGTTTACTTTATATTAGAAATAACAAAGAAAGCTAGTGAATGAATTATAATTGTGCTTAGAATCAATAATTGCAGAAAAGGGAAAGAACATAGAACTCAAACACCAACAATTTTATCCTGGAAACCTCCAATGGAGGAAAACCATTGGGAAGGGAAATTGCTCTTTCTTCCCACTTCTATTGGCCAATTCAAATCACAAGTACAAAATTTACAAGAAGTTTGAAAGGGAAGTAGATAATATCTCAACACTTCCTTTCAGTTACTTGCTTGCTCTATCTCAAACTCGTTTCTTCTACAAAATTACAATTTCCAGCACTAAGACTTCTTGCTCACTTGCTCTCATGCTTCGATGATCTTCTACACTTCTACAATCATGTATTTATAGCCTTTCTCATGTCCTCCTGTGCACTGGAGAATGGGAAAGGTCATGAAGGTGAAGGGAGATGAACACCCTTTCAAATTCGGAAGTTGTTCGTTTCAAATTTTATTTTCTATCCGTAATGGACAGGACCGCCGCCTGTGCAGGACCGACAGCTTTTGTAACCTCCGCCCGGCCGAGCGGCGGCTTCTATGACCACCACTTGCACAGGCGGTGGTCCTATTACTTGAAAAACAGAACCTCCATTTAAAGTTTTCCTTCCTTGTGCTGATGTTTCTGATGAAGTAGAGTTCTCTAGATCCCTATGGATCACACCTCCCCTTCTTAGGAGGCTTTTGGTCCCACAAAAGCTTAGTGGGGGAGTAGATGAGGAAAAAATTCCCTCACTTTCTCCTTTGAGTACCATCGGGCTTGCCTTGGTGTCTTTCCTTTCAATCCAATCTTCCAAGACTCTTGTGGACCTCTTCTAGTCTCTCTGACCTTCTGTTGTAGTACTACATCCTCCTCTAATTCACATCATGAGTCTAAGATGCAATCCTCGATGGAAGGTAGCAACTGTATTTCTTCATCTTCATCCAGCATGGATGGCTCATATAGGTGCAAGTTCTCATAGTTTACTACAGAGTACATCCTCATGAATGATGACAAATCAAGTCGAAAAGCATTTTCTCCAATCTGCTCCAATATGGTGAAAGGTCCATATCGTAGTGGTTTGAGCTTTTGTGCTTGACCTTGTAGTCTCTCCTTGCTCAAGTAAAGCCAAACTTTATCTCCAACATGAAGCTTGTGTTCCCTTCTATGCTGATCATGCCTAGATTTGTACTTCGCTTGAGACTTCTCCAGTTGTTCTTTGATCTTGAGATGGATTTTCCGGATCCTCTCAATGAATTTGTTTGCTCTAGTCACCTCTGTGTCTCGTGTATCCTCCTCATCCTGCTGTCCAACTGCTATGTCCAGTGGATTCGTAGGTAGATATCCCAAACATGTTTCAAATGGTGACTTCATGGTGGATGTGTGTACTTGCCTAGTTGTAGGAATGCTGAATGTAGGCTAAGGACTCATCCCAAGTCCTTGGGTACTTACTGTTATACCCTCTGATTAATTGTACCAAAGTCCTGTTTACCACCTCTGTTTGTCCATCTGTCTGTGGAGATGGAACGCTATGCTCCTCTGCAATCTGGTATCCATCTTGTCCCACAATGTAGTCCAAAACTTCCCCAAGAATCTGGAATCCCTGTCAGAGACAATAGACTTTGGCAAACCAAAATGCACCCATACATTAGCAAAGAAAATATCTGCTACCTCATGTGCTTTTACTGTCTTTTTACATGCCATAAGAATACACATTTTACTAAATCTATCAACAACAACATAGAGATAGTCATGGCCATGTTTAGACATAGGTAATCCTCCTACAAAATCCATAGAGATGTCCTCCCACAGATGAGTAGGTACTGGTAAAGGCATATACAAACCTTCCTTCCTAGTCTTTGGCTTGCTAGTACAACAAAGTTTACATCCACGAATAAATTTTGATACTTCCTCTTGCATATTGGGCCAATATACATACCTTTGCAAGTGGGTTACGGTCTTACCAACACCAAAATGTCCTGCTACTTTTGAGGTATGTGCTTCCCTCATCAATAAAAGTCTTTCTTCCTTAGGCACACAAAGTTTTCCCCATCGGTAGAGCAGCCCGTCCTTGAGATAACAATCTTCAATCCCGTCCTTTCAGCCCCTTGGGACTGCAACTTTTGAAATGTCACCCCAAAGTCTTTGTCTTGGGCATATGCCTCTTCGTATGCTTCCTTCGTGAAGGGCTCGATCTGAGAAATAGTGGCCAAGCAGGAGAGTTTCTCCTGTGTGGGTGGCCTAGACAACATGTCTACCACCACATTTGTACTACCTTTCTTGTATTTGATCACCAAATGGAACTGTTGAAGAAACCCCATCCATTTGTAGTGCCTTGCCTGCTGCAATTTAGACTGTGCTTGCAAATATTGGAGAGGTTTGTGGTCAGTGTGCACAATAGTTTCTTTACCCATCAAATAGTGTTTCCATTTTTTAATTGCCTGAACTAGTGCATACATTTATTTATCATATACTGAATATCCTTTAACTACTGAAGTGAAAGTTTCGAATGATAACATATGGGTTTACCTCCTTGAAGCAACACTGCACCCATCGCGTAATCATTGGCATCTGTCTCTACTTCAAAAGGCTACTGCAAACTAGGAAGAGCAAGTATTGGAGCATGACTAATCTTGTATTTTAGTAACTCAAAGGATTTGTCTTGTTCCTTACCCTAGTCAAAACCCTTACTCTTTGCGGCCACTGTGTGTAGAGGTGCTACAATCGCGGAGAATCCTGGAATGAACTTCCGCATGTATTGTACTGCTCCCACAAAAATTCTAGTCTCTGTGGCTCTTGTTGGTGTTGGCCAATTAGTGATGGCTTCCACCTTCTTTGGATCCACTCGTAGCTCTCCTCCTCTAACCACATGTCCAAGATAGACAAGTGATTGCTTGGCAAACTCACATTTCTTCATGTTACAAAGCAACTGCTTCTCCCTGAGAACTTGCAAGACTTGCTGCAAATGTGTTAAGTGTTCTTCCCATGTGGCACTAAAAATCAAAATATCATCTAGATATACAATGACACATGAATCTATGAAATCCCGTAATACATCATTCATCAATCTCATAAATGTAGCGGGTGCATTGCATAACCCAAAAGGAAGTACTAACCATTCATACAAACCCTATTTTGTTTTGAAAGAAGTCTTCCATATATCCTCCTCCTTCATCCTGACTTGGTGATAACCAGACTTGAGGTCCAACTTCATGAAAAATTTAGCATGTTGAAGCTGGTCCAAGAGATCATCTATGCGGGAAGTGGATATTTGTTCTTTATGGTGATCTTGTTCAAAGCACGGTAGTTGATGCACATTCTCCAAGAACCATCCTTCTTTGGCACCATCACAATAGGTGAACCACATGGTGAGGTGCTCGGACGTATTACCCCTTGGTCTATTAGTTCCTGGAGTTGCTTCTTTACTTCAGTACTCTCAAGCAAGGATTGCCTATACAACCCGATGTTCGGTAGAGGTGACTCGACAATAAATTGAATCTCATGCTCTACTTCCCATTTTGGTGGTAATCCACTAGGAGTCTGAAATACTTCCTGAAAAGACTGAATAATACTATCCAAATCTTGTTTTCCTTGGTTAGAAATTTCTGAAACTTCTACCCCATCTTGCTTATCTTTTAACAAAAGTAAACAAAACTGATTATGATTTGCCTGAATTAGCCATTTTTCTTGGTTAGCACTTACCATAGTAACATGTGTCTTACGCTGGTGTGCCCGGATGTTGTAGTTGATCCCATCCTTGACCCATCTGTACTGGTTCTCCCTTCTCATAAATATAGCATCCCTAACATACAAGTAAGGACTCCCAAATACCACATCAAAAGCATCAAGTGGAATAACGTCAGCTTCAAAAACATCTATATATTGGGAATTTATCCCAAACTTGACCTTACATCTTCTTGTTACCTGAATTTCAACACCCTTCTTCACCCAACCCAAAGGATAAGGGTGTGGATGCTCGTAAGTTTCAAGACCAAGCTTCTTTACAACTACCTCAGAAATCAAGTTAGATTGAGAACCGGTATCAACCAAAGCATTTACCTTAGTTCTCTTGATCTGGATTTTGATTTGGAATAGTCTACTCATCTCCTCTTCGCTATCCTTGTTGGTGGCTATGCATCCAAGCCTTTCATCTACATCAGATTTATCTTCGATTTCTACCTCCCCCTCTATCTTTACAGCTTGTCATGGACTTCTTTGAGTCCTTGGTTCGGTTCTTCGAGATGTAACTCCGGATGCAACTTCCAACATGTAGCGTCAGTATGACCATTGATATCACAATTCTTGCAAAAATTCTTGGGATCTTTACAAGTATTTAAAGTAGTGGCAGTTTTTTTACCTTTCCTTTCCACTTACTCTTGTTACTTATTTGCCCATAATCATTTTTCTTTTCGCTGATTTGTTGATTGCTTTACCCTCGGCTCTGCTTCTCCTTACTTCTTCTCATCATCTATGTAGTATGCTTGTACACATGCTTCATGTTGGAGATAAAGTTTGGCTTTACTTGAGCAAGGAGAGACTACGAGGTCAAGCACGAAAGCTCAAACCACTACGATATGGACCTTTCACCATATTGGAGCAGATTGGAGAAAATGCTTTTCGACTTGATTTTTCGTCATTCATGAGGATGTACTCTATAGTAAACTGTGAGAACTTGCACCTATATGAGCCATCCATGTTGGATGAAGATGAAGAACTACAGTTGCTACCTTCCATCGAGGATTGCGTCTTAGACTCATGAGGTGAATTAGAGGAGGATGTAGTACTGCAGCAGAAGGTCAGAGAGACTAGAAGAGGTCCACAGGAGTCTTGGCAGATTGGACTGAAAGGAAAGACACCAAGGCAGGCCCGGTGGTACTCAAAGGAGCAAGTGAGGGAAGTGTTTCCTCATCTACTCCCCCACTAAGATTTTGTGGGACCAAAAGCCTCCTAAGAAGGGGAGGTGTGATCCATAGGGATCTAGAGAACTCTACTTCATCGAAACAGTCAACACAAGGAAGGAAAACTTTAAACGGAGGTTCTATTTTTCAAGTAACAGGACCGCCGCCCTATGCGAGGTGGCGGTCACGAGAACTGCTGGTCCGTGCAGGCAGGCAGCGGTCCTGTCCCATTATGGATAGAAAACAAAATTTGAAACGCACAGCTTCCAAATTTGAAAGGGTGTTCGTTTCCCTTCACCTTCATGACCTTTCCCATTCTCCAGTGCACAAGAGGACATGAGAAAGGCTATAAATACATGATTGTAGAAGTGTAGAAGATCATCGAAGCATGAGAGCAAGTGAGCAAGAAGTCTTAGTGCTGGAAATTGTAATTTTGTAGAAGAAACGAGTTTGAGACAGAGCAAACAAGTAATTGAAAGGAAGTGTTGAGATATTATCTACTTCCCTTTCAAACTTCTTGTAAATTTTGTACTTGTGATTTGAATTGGCCAATAGAAGTGGGAAGAAAGAGCAATTTCCCTTCCCGACTGGTTTTCCTCCATTGGAGGTTTCAAGATAAAATTGTTGGTGTTTGAGTTCTATGTTCTTTCCTTTTCTTGCAATTATTGATTCTAAGCACAATTATAATTCATTCACTAGCTTTCTCTGTTATTTCTAATAGAAAGTAAACAACAACGAATAATTGTGATTTGTGAATTATTCCAAAGTTGAAAGTTTACGGATCATTCTTTCAAGAATGAATACAACAATCCCGGATACTTGTTAGCTCGATACCAAATCGACAGCGAAGACAATTCACTCCACTTGGAGAAATCCTATCTAGCATCTTCCGTTACTTAGAAAATGCCAACATGATCACGTACCCCATCATCAAACCCTTCGAAGAAGGGAAACCCAAACCAAATTGGTATAAGGATAATGAATATTGTGATTACCATCGCATCAAAGGGAACTCTACATATCGATGCATGCAACTCTGCCATTACGTCCAAGACTTGATCAAACGTGGAGACATAGAAGTTGAAAATACTTCGAGACAAAAAAACCCAACAAAAAACTCAACATGTTCAAAACCCCTTCCCTAACCATGATGATAATTCAAAGGACAAGGGCCAATCATCAAACAACGTTGAGTATGACTCAGTCATCTCAACCATAGACTACGACCAAGACCTAGTGGCTACCATAAAGATCGAACCAACTGTGTGATCACCACCAGATAGAAAAAAGTGTGGGTCCCCACCACAAAACAATCCGCTACTTCATCTCCCACACCACCTCCTAATCCACCGTCTAACTCCACCACCACTTCCACTTCACAACCTATGTCATCATTCAACATTGTCAAACAATTGGAAAAGACCACAACAAAAATTTCCATCATGGAATTACTTAAGTCTTCTCCCACACTACAACGCATCCTTATGAAAACATTGAATAACACTTGTGTCCTAGAGGACATCAATTCACAACAATTCCAGGCTTTAATCACGCATCTTTCGGTACCCAATCCTATTCTATCATTCGGTCTTGATGACCTTCTTAACCCCAACATTACTAACAATCATTCTTTATACGTTGAGGGTTATATAACTCATCGTAAGATCAAGCGTGTATTAGTCAAAAATGGATCCACATTAAATATTTTTTCCATGAAACTCTTACATTTCCTAGGTTACACTCGAAAATTATTTACAAAACAATATCATAACCATTTGTGGGTATGATAATAGTGAAAGAAAGTCTAAAGGCACAATCACATTACCTCTCAAGGTTGGACCAATTACTTTAGAAATACTATGTCATGTGGTGGATGTAGAAGTTACATATAACATTCTCATTGGCCGACCATGGATTCATGCCATGAAATCTGTCCCATCAACGTTCCACCAATGTATTAAATTCCCTTACTTGGATTTACATTGCGCGTGGATTCCCAACCCTTCAAGTATTGTAGATTCCTCGAAGGGCGGTATAGACATGATCACTATTTTCCATCGCAGATAAGTATGCTCCACCTCATGTAATCCCTACGAAACACATGTCGATCCAAATACACTTCCCAAATATACTCTGAAACCATCATCTTCTAGTCGACCATCACCTTCTAATCAACCAATGTCTTCCAATCCATTCTCTTCTACTAATCAACAATCTTCAACCAGTCCCCCCCACTAACCAATCATCTTCTTCCACTAACCAATCTTCTTCTTATGACAACAATCCCTCTTCCACTAAACAATGCTCTTCCTCGCCTAGTCAACCTTCTTCATCTAACCATACCTCTTCTATTAGGATACCTTATCCTTCAGTTAACCAAGCTTCATCCTCTAATCCCCATTTTCTCCATCTTTCAAAACTACCAAACTAACTTCCCGCCACGTGAGGTACCTACTGGTCCCCCATCCCACACATTCAAAATCATTGACAAAGGATGCGGTGAATATCAATTCCAAAAGGTTGCAGACTCTTTTTACATCAAAAATCCCCACACACCTATGGAAAACCCAATGCTCCACATCTTAGAATCCATCCCACTTACAAATTGGGTTAGTCAATTTGGAAGAAATTCGGTTATCTAGACAACGAACATATTCCAAGTTCTTCAGGATCTTGGTTATATAATGACAAATTTTCTCCATGTTATGAGTCTCCTCAATTTACCAAAGCTCATCGAATGATGAAAAACATGCGATGGAAGGGTAAAGGACTCGGTCTAAATGGACAAGGTCGTTTAGATCCAATCACTTGCACTAAACATCATGGTAAACACGGTCTGGGTTTCAAGGTATTCAATGCAGCTCTTGTATTAATTTCAAGTGACAACGACGACACCAACTCTGATAGTGACACTAGGTCTACACACAACCTTTTTGAAGACCTTGCTGAAACAAATCTTTACTTTGAACATTTATCCATCAACGTCATCGATTTCGAGCTTATGCATCCAAATCTCATAGACCATGACCAATTACATCATGTGGCCATGGACATGTTCCAAAATGATGAGGCCATTGAAGAGTTCCTTGGAACTCATGATCAAATCCCCATTTCCAACCATAAAAAGGATTTGAGATCAACCTTGATGAATCTGCCTATTTTGGTGAAGAAATAGAATATTTGGATCCTTTACCTTTGGAAACCTTAGATAAGAAGCGAAAACAAAAAAATTCCCATAGTCAAAATCTCGTCGCCACCTTATCAAAAAAACATGTCAATAAAAAGTCTCAACATCACAAAAAAACCCTATGTTGATTCCCCCGAATCACCCAACACCAATGACTTACATCAACCATTAGCATCATTTTTCGAAAAGGATACATCTAAAATTCTTGTTGAAGAAACCAAAGATATAAACATCGGTACCGTTGAATAGCCAAAAATTTTACAACTCGGCATCAGTCTGTCTGACCAAGAATGTGTAGAATTCACAACACTCCTCATTGAATTCCAAGATATTTTCACATGGACCTATAAGGACATGTCAATTTTAGATCCATCTCTTGTATTACATCACCTTGTGGTGCATCTAGATGCAAATCTTGTAAAATAAAAACTACGCAAAATGCATCCCAAAGTAGTGTTGCTTGTCAAAGCCAAACTCCAGAAACTCTTAGAAGCCAAATTTATCCGACCTATTGATTATTCTGAATGGATATCCAACATAGTTCTCATAGCCAAGAAAACCCCCAACATTAGGATATGCACAGACTTCCGAGATATCAACAAGGCTTGTCCAAAGGATGACTTTCCCTTGCCAAACATAGACATGATTGTCGACTCTACAATGAGGACATGAAATGCTCTCCCTAATGGATGGATTTTCTGGCTACAATCAAATATGTATTGCTGAAGAGGATCAATACAAAATGGAATTTACTACACCATGAGGCACCTTATTCTATAAGTTCATGCCTTTTGGCTTGAAAAATGCTAGTGCAACCTATCAACGAGCATGACAGTCATCTTTCATGATATGTTACATGATATCATGGAATATTATGTTGATGACATATTAGCAAAATCAAAAACATGAATAGGACATCCAGGTGTGTTGAGATGCATTTTTGATAGATTACATGAGTATAAGGTTTTCCTTAATCCAAAGAAGTGTGTATTTGGGGTGACCTCTAGAAAATTGTTAGGGTTTATTGTCTCACAGAGAGGTATAGAATTTGATCTGTAAAGGTCAAATCCATCATGGAAATGCCTCCTCCCCAAAATCTCAAACAATTACATAGTCTCCAAGGAAAAATCCAATCTATTCGATGTTTCATATCATAGTTAGCCGATAAGTGTCATCATTTTAATCAATTACTTAAGAAAGATGTGTAGTTCCACTGGAACCAAGATTGTCAAGACTCTTTTGCTAAGTTGAAAGAATACATTTTTATCCCTCCTACCCTTATGTCACCAGTCATAGATAAAACCATGTTGCTTTATACATCTGCCACTAAACATTGCATATGAGCTTTGTTAGCACAACACAACGATCAAGAAAAAGAACAAGCTGTTTATTACCTTAGTCGAACACTTATTGAGCATGAAGTATGATATTCCCAAATTGAAAAATTATCCTTGGCGCCTCTTTTACATTCCATAAGCTACGTCATTACTTGCTTAATCACACAACTAAATTGATTGCTAAGGTTGATCCCCTCAAGTATCTCTTGTCTCGACCTATTCTCACAAGAATAATGTCTAGTTGGGTCATCCTACTTAGTGAATTTGACATCGAGTTCATTCCTTAGAGATCAATTAAAGGACAAGCCCTTGCAGACCAACTTGCTTTGAGGCACCTCTTCCTGGAATAGAACCACTTCATTTTACATTTCCTAATGAAGATATTTTGTACATAGACATCATGCTAGCTTGGAATTTATTTTTGATGGATCTTGTAATCTCCATGGATCAGGAGCTGGTATTTTACTTATCACACCTAGCAAACATGTCATCCCCAAGTCATTTTGATTAGAATTCCCATGTACCAATAATATTTCCAGTATGAAGCTCTCATAATAGGGTTAAAACTAGTTATATCTTGGAACCTTAAAGAGTTGGTTGTATTTGGTGATTCTTTACTTATCATTAAATAGGTTACTGATGAATACTAGGTCAAGGATGAAAAACTTATTCCATATAAGCGCATGGTAGATAGCCTTCGCAGCTATTTTCGATTGATTATTTTTTATCAAATCCCTAGAATTCGTAACAAATCAAAAAGCCATGACAACTATTGGATATCTGTTAGAAATCATGTCTAATCAATCCCAAGTGAATTTTCTCGTAGAACATCTCTTATTGCCTGCTTATGATCTTCCTATAAAACATTATGGTATGTGAAGTCGTGGGTCCAAATAACCCTTGGTACCATGATATTTACACCTTCATCCGCGATAACACATTTCCTACCAACATGAAACCAATGCATAAATGTGCTTTAGCACAACGTGCCTCTCATTACATCATTTTAGCAGACACTCTTTATAAATGAGGTTATAATGGCACCTTGCTCCGATGTCTTAATTAGGAAGAATTCTCTAGTGTTCTAACTGAAGTCCACTCTGGTATCTATGGAGTGCACACAAATGATATAACTTTATCCAAGAAAACCCTATGTATTGGGTATTATTGGCCCACCATGGAAAGTGACACATGCCATTTTGTCAAATGATGTCAAGCCTTGTCAAAAACATGGCAATCTTATCCATGCACCTTCCCAAGCATTGCAATCGATCACCACACCATGGCCCTTCTCTCAATGGGGGCTCGATCTCATCAAAAAAATCAGACCAACATCATCCAATGGACATAAGTTCATTATTACTGCTACCGATTACTTCACTAAATGGGTAGAAGCTATGCCTCTCACCTATGTTACCGGCAGCCAAATATCAAAGTTCATTTTTAACAATATCATCTGTCGATTTGGCATTCCATCCTCTCTTTTCACAGATAATGGAAAATCATTTAAAAACTAGGATGTAAAAGACCTTGCCAAATGTTTCCGCATCAAACTTAAGTGGTCTACTCCATACTACCCCCAGGGTAATGGCCAAGTAGAGGCAACCAATAAGACTTTAAAATCCATCATGGAAAAAATCGTTAATACACATGGATGCAATTGACACACTCAAATTTACCCCACTCTTTGGGCTTACCATACATCTTACCGCACACCTACAGGAGCCACCCCGTTTTCCCTCATTTATGGTTGTGAAGCCATTTTACCTATTGAGGTTAAACTCCCATCCTTGAGAATCTCCCTTAAAGATATAATTAATGAGGATGAATATCGACAATCACGACTTCATGAGCTTGAGCTTCTTGATGAAAAATGACTTAATTCCCTCAATCATCTTCAAGTCTATCAAAACCGACATGACATAGTTATCATAAAAAAGTAAGACCTAGAGAGTTCAAGGTTGGTGACCTTGTTCTAAAATAAAATCAAAATAATACTACCAAAGAGTGAGAAAAACAAGGAAAATTTGATCCTAATTGGTTAGGACCCTATGTGATTACAGCTAAATTTGGCTCTATAGCCTATATATTGGCCATTGAAGATGGTTAGGAACTTGATGAACCAATGAATGCAGTACATTTAAAGAGATTATATTCTTGAGGTGTTATCTATTCCAGAAACAACCACTTGTACATTATTCCTTACATCCTACTTATCTCCAAATAATTTAACATTATTCATTCCATTAGAAGATATTTTCACTATCAAAATCACATCTTCATATTCACCATCATGAGACAAGTGTTAATATAGATCCTATTAAGTTTTGTGAGTATCATACTTCTTATAATATCTCCCACTTTCAGTTTCTTTCGCCTATGGTCATACCTAGAACATTTCTGATGGTAATGTATCCCCTTCAAAGAAATTCTCTCTTTTACAACAAAGCTCTAAACTTATTTTCCTAGTTCATTTGATCGTCCATCTCAGTCTTTGGTGTTGAAACCTTGCATCCTACTAGTTGTGTGGGGATGAGATTGGGGGCAAATGTTCCTCCCCAAATAAAAATCACTATTGTAAAATTCAATAAATTAAATAAATTGTGAATAATTCATTTTTGTTAGAGTAGGTATTTACCTTAGCTCATGTTCACCTAGGTACTTTATTTAAATTTATTGTATTTATCCTCACCCACTTATGTGTGTGGATATTTCTTTTATCTTATTTAGATATTAGGAGATATTATCTAGTTGTTAGGTATAGTTCTTTCCTTGATCTATGGTATTGACTAGTTCTTTCCTTGATCTATGGTATTGACTAGATCCTTGATGTCTAGTTCTCTCCTAAATCTATGGTCTTGACTAGTTCTTTGATGACTAGTTATTTCCTTGATTTATAGCTTGATCTACGACCTTGAATGGTTCTTAGATTGTTATTTCTTTCCTATTTAAGCAAGGCCCATTCTCAATGTATTGCATTGAGTTCCATAATAATATATGATATTGCTTCTCATTTTTTTGCAAAGGTTTTATGTAAAGCTATTCTGGCGAATTGCTTTCATCTTATTGATTATGGTGTTTGATTAGCATCTGTGTTCTTGGCTTGGTACGATCTGGTTATCGTTCCTTTCAATTTTCACACCTTTCGTCCTTCATAGTCTTTGGTGTTGAACCCACACTTCTTACTAGTAGTGTGAGACTGGGAATGGAGGGAGGTGCCCTTACTCGTCTACATCTTGTCTTTGGTGATAAACCCTTGCCTCTTACTGGTGGCATGGGGAAAAGTGTAGAGGGTCATTCATAAATCACAAAAACATAAAAATGTCACAAAAATGTAAAAATAAATAAATAAAAAAATTACTCGCCTATGTTTTGTCTTCGGTGATGAACCCTTGCTTCTTACTAGTAGCATGGGGCAAGGCATAGGGAGTTGTTGCAAAAAATACAAAATCTTATAAATCTAAAAGTTCTTACAATTATAAAATCCCCAAGAAGTAATTTAGATGCCTAAGTGAAGAGAGAACTATCCCTTCACCTCATATCTTACCAATCAGTAGGCCACGTAATTGTCTAAGTCTAGTACGTGACCTATAAAGTGAAATTCATTTTAAAACTGGTTCAGTAACCTTAAGAAGAATAATTTCCCAAATATTAGCACTTGTCTCTATATTTATTATCTACATCATGTGTCCTTCTTGATTCTCGGTGATGAGCCCTCACATCTTACTAGTTGCATGGAGTCAAGAATGGAGTTGGACTTCTTTTCATCTTATCATCACCAACATATCCTGCCAATGGAGTGAGAATTTTTATATTATTTGAAGCATGAGTTACCATGAGGAACACAATACATATGGATGATACCCCAGTTTATCACCTCTTATAAGTAGTTTGCATTCTGGTCCATAAAATTTTAAAAATCCAAAAACATTAGAAAATCCCAAAATCAACAAATTAAGGACTTATCACCCCAATCCTCCATTGTATTGGTTAAGGTCCATAAATCCAATCACATCATCAAGGAGTTTCTCCTTCAATAAAACAAACATGTATACTCCTTCCTTTATTTGTTACTATGAAAAGTTATAACTTTAAATTTCAAATTACAAGTTTTAATTACATTTTCAAATATGAGTTAAAGTTCAAATATTTATATGAAAATTGACTACATTTTATGTTATATGTTTCATTATATATATTTTTCCAACACTCAAGTGGCTCAAGCATTTTGAGAGAAGATAGAGTGTGTTTATACAATATGTTCCTTTAAGCATGTAATTTCATTTCATACTTAAAGGAGGGGATGAATAGAGACACCTAAATTAGGAAATTTATCATTTAGCCATGAAAAAATTGAGTTTATCTATAAATCATGACTTCTATGCACAATCCAAGCTTAATTACCTATCATTAATCCCATACATAACTTTCTCTTCTCGATAGCACTACTCAATCACTCGTAGTATTGTTTGCATAAGTCCACATTATTTTATCACTTCTAAGTTTTGTGTGAAAAGTTTCAAATGCCTCACTTCATATCCATATGAGAATCGAAAAGTGATCAAACCATCCAATATTTGGTCCAAAATTGGTAGTTTCATCCCCATCAACCCAACAACCACTTTCTTAATTTGATATATTTCTATGGGTTAGTGATTTCCTCATGGGTTGGCTTTAATGTGAAATTATACCTACAAACCCCTATATAAGCAAGTATAATGCACTTTTTTACTCAATTGTGGCTTTCAAGAGAACTCATTGTAAATATCATTCATAAATAACTCCAAACTCTACTAAATTCCTAAAAATCAACAACACACTCTAGGAGTATCCCCTATATAGGTCTGAAGCACACTCAACTATGTTGTAGAGTTGTGCTTCCCAATATAAGTACGCCAAACCTTTTTTTCACTATCAAGTGATCAAGTTACCTAAGCTCGTTTTATCCATATAGATATCAAATGCTAGGTAGAGAACTACACATGGTTTTAGGCCTCTTCAGAGTATTTCTAACATAGGTAGTGTATGGGTTGCACTTCAAACCAACCAATAACCTTATTATAGAGTCTACTACTAATGGTTAGGGTTCAAAGCTATTTTAGATCATACATATGGTTTTGTACATGTGCAACACCAAGTGTTTCATAATGGATCATATTTCAAAGGTTTACATAGGAAAAAAATACAAAGATCCAACACATAGTTGTACAAAATGCCAAACATATATGGAACCATGAAATGATTCCTTACACATGTATGATGGGGTCATGCCTACTCAATTTACACTTCCAGGATTAGAGACAAAGTGCCTCTAGAACATTTACATCCTTCTTATCCTTATGTCACTTCCATATATCTTTCATAATTCTATAATCAGCTAAGTGCTTCCTCTTTCCTATATTTTCACCTTCTTATAGATTTATTTTAATATTTTATCTTATAAATTGCTAATAAAAATCTATTCTAATTTATACATTGATGTTAGTTAATTAATTTGAATATATTACATGTTGTTTACCCTTAATCCTAAGAAACATATAAAACCTCTTATTTAGTTTAGGTTTAATCAATTTTGGAGTGTTAATGTTTACTTTTTGTGTTTATTTTGCAAGTAAATATACACTCTTTTGTGTTCCAACATGGTTAATACATACAAACCATGAATTCATTAGGTTTATATGTGGTTTGATTAGGCCATTATTGAAAGAATTAGGTTAGGAGATATGATTTTCCTTGGCCAAATTATGCATGATGTACACATATAATAGTTTTAAGCAAGTGATGGGATGCTAATATGTGTACCTTATAAATTCCCATGGGTGAGGTTACAATGACATTTGAGGACATTTATAAGATTTTATTTTTTCACTTTTTAATAGACTTGTCATCTGTGAGGAGTGACACCAATTATGGCGTTTCTTATCGATATTTGATTGGTGTTGATTGAAATGACAATCATAGGTAATGTGAGTATTCTACATTTCTTAATGATATTGTTCAAGATGGAGTTCCAAGAATGGACAATATTTTGTGTTTTACTTGGTTCTTTTGTGGCTATGGATATCAACGGGGTCACAATCGATATAAGATGTGACCGATTATATAGGATATTGAGGAGGGAAGTACACATGGTGGCCCATTTGTACAAGGATATGTATTAGTTTCACTTCAAGGATCATGGAGGAAGCCATTGATACTTGTCATTATTACAAGTGTGGGATTACAAAAACATTATAATTATGAGGATCATGATGCCGATATTGATTGGATTAAGGATCAATGTTATGTTGTGTGGTTCATAGATGTTCCCCGAGTCAAAGACACAATAATAGAAAGTTTCATAGATTATTGGAAGATTTTCTACTAGTGGATTTTATATACCAACCATATCAATGTCATAGTCGGTAGATATAATATTGGATACAACAATGCCTTATATTCGTGAGGATTTGGTCATGAGACTTGATCCCAACAATTATTAAATTTAATTTGTATGAGAGGGTGACACACTAGTTTAGTAATTTCCAATATGAGCCCATAACTCCTTTTAATCGAAACATGGTATAAATATTCCCTCACAAACCTAGAGATCATATAAATCTTATAAAATTCAAGATGGTAGATACAAAATGATGACAAACAAGATGATGTGAGATCTAGTACTACTTATACTCAATGGTGGGCGAAAGATAATGAGATAATTTGTTTACTTTCATGATAGGATCTCAAGGTCTTATCCCTATAGTGGATGAGGGTGTGGGACTTGATGTATCTATAAATATTATACTTTTCAAGATGGACCTAAGTGAGTATATTAGATAGATGTAGTTGTCATCATTTATTTAATTTGTTTGATTTTTACATATTTATATAGATGTCAATTTTTAGTTATCTATTTTTTCAGCTTACCCAATTTTGAACATATATGCTTGAGGATTAGTTATATAGATGGATTTTTCATGTCCCTAACATGAATAAATTTGGGTGGGTGGAGAGGGCTACCAAGGAGGTGGAGTATTTTTCCCATTTATTTGATCTCGCAATACGTGTAATTTCCAAATACACTTAAAAGTATACGCAATGGGATGAGGTAGAGACAAAGCTTATTATGATTTTTGTTTATCTCATAGAGATGGAGAGGCCTCACCTAAAATTGAAAAATGTTACTTGTTGATGTTGTCGGGTTTTATCAAGTATGTCTAGTTGTAGCAAGAAAATTCCATGTTGCATGCTCAATCATAAATGTATTAGGAGTCTCTGATTGGCTTGGTAACTTTTTTGAAGTATATGAATCTTTTGGAGTGATGATAAACAAATTAGATGAAGAAATCATATTGGTAATACCCATTGGAAAATTTTAGGAAAAATCATTGAAAAAGAATGAGGGTTCTCCAACTTCGGATCTAGAATAGTGTAGACACAAAATTACGTACTTTACACATAATTTAGCCTGGTCTTATACTACTATTTAGAAGGTTCTCAAGTGGATAAAGTATTAATTAATCCCACCTTTTGGCCATCTTTATTTTATATTTTATTTCACCATTCCAGCATATTTTATTGCACTTCTCTACCCATTTCGCAACTTCCTTGTCATTCGAGCCCAAAATCAAGGTGCCCTAACATGTACTTGGGCACCTGGTCCCACTTTGGGCATGTAGTGCCATATTTTTTGAAATAAAATGAAATAACGAAATACAAGCTCACTATTTTTTTTTTTTGATTTTATGTGTAATGCACAAATAAATGACTATTGCAGATTTCTACAAGAAAGTTATTCCCACAAACATTATTGTTGTAACACAAAGTTTCCACTAACAATCTTTTATTCTAAAATAGAGTTGCAACCATTTCTTTATGAAGAGATATTTCATATCTATTTTACAAGCTTACTTTTCCAAGGCAAGGGTTCACATTTGTAAAAACATACTCAACTACATAACTTATTCAAGACAACCCTTTTTTTTTTTACAAGATCCTTGCACTATTGAAGGAAACTTTCTTAGGCTTAAGTTTACAAGTAACATCACATACAAAGTGGATGTTTTACAAGAAAGAGAAAGCTTCACATAATCACATTTATAAATATACAATAAGAACCAAGATGAATAGGGAACTCCAACTATCTCCAACTTGAGCTCCAACTACAAGAGAATATGGCTTGTTTACCACCCAACCAATAGGAATCATCACATGCCTTTCCATGGTTGGAAGTCATGCTAGCCTCCCCCAAGCCCATGGGAGAGAGGAACTAGCTTCCACAATGTGCACAAGTAATAATGGGGTTTTAAACACACAACAAGAGAAAACATAAGACCATTCAACTTCTTAGACCTACTTTACAATGAAAACCACACATGAGGAGAACAAGGTCAACCTCACAAGGGGGAAGAGAGGAAGAAGGATGCCCAAATCAAGGTGTCCAACCATAGGAGCACCAATAATACACATATATAAAAACTCCTTATACCTCCTAGTCATACATCCTCCTTATTCCTCCTTATACAATAGAGATCCTTCTTGGGAGGATTTTCAAACCCACATGGGTTTCCTCACCAAGAATGGGGAAAGGATCAAGCCATATGAACCTTTCTCCCACCTCAAACCATATGAGGGGATGAGAAGGGACCTTCATGGCTTGACCAACAACCATGAGGTTTGAGAGGGAAATCCCTCTCTCTTCCCTACATTCTCCAAAACCATCATTCCACATGATGGTGGAGAGAAAACAAAGGAAATAACAAGACAAGCAAACAACCACATTCACCATACAACATTTCACACACTATTTTATTTATCAAGCATAGTTTACAAGATAACAAAACTAAGAAGGAAAAATGATAAGAACCCTACCTCTAATAAGCTTTCCAAAACTCTAAGTTTTTCCCCTTTGTCCAAGCTCCCTTCCAAGCTCCCAAAATTCTCCAAGTGCTCCAAAAAAAAAGAACCAAGAAGCCCCATTCTTCCCACATGAGGAAGAATAAAAAGAGGAACCCAAAAGCTTCCTCACCAATGAGAAAGTGACAAGTGTCACCCCTCTCCTCTCAAGAGTCAAAGTTTCCAAAACAAAATAAGAAAGAGTAAACTCACCTTTTATCCCTTTTCACCCAAAATACTAAAAACTAAAATAAAACAAAGTGGAGCAACTTTTAACAATTTCACACAACCCAACCACCTTACATGGATGGTGACTAAAGAGGGCTAAATGGGAGGGAAACTCCCTCCAAACCTTGGAAATAGGCCCCCCTACCTATTAGGTAGGGTCCAAGGGCCCATTTTCATGCTAAGGGAACCCCCAAACTCAAAAGGGGTCCCTAAAATTACCCAAAATAACCCAATTTCGGGTTTGGCATGCTTGGGCACAAGGGTAGAGGGTGTGGGGTCCACCCAAGGTTCACATGTGGTCCCCAATCCCTTCTACCAACACACACACACTTCCCAAAACCCACACTTAACTTAAGATAAGATTATTAACCCCTAAGCTAGTTTACTTAATAAAAACACATCCTAAACCTAATTAATTTTACAAGACATAATTACATTACAAAATGAGGGTTCACCCATGGTGCCCAATTAAATACATCTAATCTAAGGCCTCAAACATTTAGCATGGTTAGGACTCACCAGTGGGCCGCTTGTGCACAATTGCGTAGCTGCCCTGAAACCCATGCACTCCTATACCTGTCACCTGCACACTCATTGCACACGTTAACCGCACCTGTCCAATATAATAAACATCATCTATATATCACAATCTCAATCAAACTCATAATGTCCGAACATAGTTTACAATTGATAGTGCAATGCATACAATTATCCACATAGTTTGCCATGAATCATCCACAATTAAAATTGCAACGACATATACTTAGGTTAGCATGAAAATCACCATCATTACATCCAAAACACTATATCATCAATCAAATTAACCACAAGAGACTAACATCTAACCGATAAGTCTATCATATAACCATGTTAGTGTCATCACATCATACGAAATATAACGAAGATATGAGTCTAATCCAATTAGCTACGCGCCCAAAATGCCATAATGTCCAAGAGAATAAAATATCATAGTAAAATGTCCAAAGTCTATCGAGTCTCAATCAAAACATGTCTAGAAATAAAGGAACCAATAGATAACTCCCAAATCGAGTACACAACTCTCCACATACGAGTCCACGGTGAGTTTAGCCCCAGAGGCCAACTCAACTCGCCAACTATTTGGCCGCTTCATAGCCACCACTAGCCCACACTTTGGTCCACTATAGAAGGTGATATAAAGGAATCAAGCACCTGAATCAAAAAAACAGAGACGTAAATACCTTGATAGTACTTGTTGTCTCAATGATCAGGGCTTTGATGCTCGGCACTGGCGGTTATCAACAGCCGCATACACACGATGGGCGCGTCCCACGTCACCCACCGTCTACTCGGATCTAGGAGCTCTCTCGCATATCCGTAGTAGGGGCTTGTCAAGTGCGGACACATACGCACATAGTGATCTCGGAGCCCCATAAATAAAACATCCTCTGTACCCTTCCGAGATGGGGTCCCTCCCGTGCTCTGACGAATCGAACTCTGCTGGTCCAACCCTAGTAGATCGCTGCAGCTGGGCCGGGTGCAGGGAGTGATGAGTACCCGGCCTCCTGTCTCTGACCAGCCAAAACCACCTCTAGACCCACCTCGCCGAAAACTCGAGTCCTCTGCCCTCGATCTTTGATGTCCCACGGTGTTGGTCTGCTTTGTGATGGGTGTGGAGGAGCTCGATGTCTTCTTTGGAGAAGACCAGAATCCTCCTCTATGGGGTGATCTTGCTCCCGTGCTCTCGACTCTGGAATGCCCGAATCGTCACGGAACTTGCTCTTGTTTCTTTCTCTGTGCTCCTGAGCCTTGGTCCTATTTTCCTCAGCCAAGTAGGCCTTCTCAACGGCCTTCTCGAGCGTGGGAGGAGATAACATCCTAACAGCTCCTGCTATATCTGCATTCAAGCCCCGAATGAACCTGTTTACCTGTAACTTCTCGTCTTGCAGGTAGTCTACATACTGCAAGAGATCCAAGAACCTGCTCTCGTCTTTAGCGCCACCGAGGCCAACCTGCATCGCATAAGTCGTGGAACTCATCAATCCTCTTCATAAAAAATGCTCGGCGACATATACCGGCCCTGAATCGCTCCTCAAACAACTCCCAGGTCACTGTATCTCGAGTCAAATGGAGCTTCCGCTCCTCATTCCTCCACCAAACGCCTGCTGCGTCTCGGAGGAGGTGTATGGCGAACCTTTGGCTTTGACGTTGTTCTCATGAGAGTGCAAGCCAAAGCAAGTATCAAGCTAAGGAGCCGGGACTCGCCCCAAAGCCGCCGCAACCAAGAACCGTGAAACGTGGCGGTGCTGCGGTTGAAGAAGGTCTCGAATCACACTGCTGTGTCTCGATCTCCGACGATGTGGTCTAACAGGTGAGTGGGGTCGCACATCTCCAAAGGTCCTCAAGAAGTGTGTGATCGGGTGATGAAAAGCTTGAGGCCATCCTCTCGCCAAGAGATGGAAGGGCTGCGTGACCTCTCTCGTCTCGGAATGTCGTGCTCGGTGGCTCGGATGTGCGTCCTCACCAATCCTCCTCATCTCCCTAACCCAATGTCCTCCTCTCTCGGCTGCGCGGTGGTGGAAGGCGCTCTGAGCGACACCTATCACTGGCTGCTCGCGGGGTCTCAAATCAATAGAGGCCCAAAATCGGGGCCGGCGACTCTCGCGTGGAGTGCGCTACGACCGAACCTCGAGCCGAACGTCCCCTCTTGGGTGCCATCCGAACCGAGGTAAAAAAAAATAAATGTTTTATAAACTTTCTAAATGTTTGTTGGAAGCGTTATATTATTATTATTTTAATTATTATCATTATTGTTATTATCATTTTGCTAACACCAAATGCAATGCTCCTTCTCATTAATAATTAATTTATAATAATTATTAATTAATTAATTAATTTATTTTCCCGAAATAAATTAATACCATCCCATGAATTTAATTATTTTAACCTATTAATCTCTTTAGGGTTATGAATAAAAATTTACACTTTTGTAAATAATTAGTCTTCTCTCTTTTAATTAATTTTTACCACACACCCCCCCTTTTAATTTAATTTGTTTCCCCCTTTTTAATTTTATTTTACATTCCCATTAAAAGTCATGTTTTAAAGAAAAGTAGGGTTGAATGAGAGCCCTAGGATCTAATCCAATCTTGGCCATTCATTTCAAACTTACCCTAAATTTGCCCTAGATTTCTCTATGGTGTTTTTATTTTCCTTTTCATTCTTTTTGTTTCTTCTTTCATTCTATTTCTCTTATTTTGTTTTCCTTGTTTTCTTTTGTGCAGGTGAAAGGTTGGCTTCATGGAGTTTTGGTTTTAAACGTATGTCAACATATTTATTTTATTTGTATTTTATTTTTATTTTTATTTTTTAAACTTATTGAGTAAAACTCAGATTTTGATGAATATATATATTATATCTACATATATATACATATCCATATTCATATGTATATATAATATATATATATATATATATATATATATTTTGTTGGTGCACTCTGTGTGTAGGGGTGCGGCGTTGGTGCATTGCCGAGTTTGAGATCCGTTGGGGCGCGATGGGGCGCGGTTTATGTGCGCGGAGTGGGGCGCGGAACGGTGGTGCGGGCGCGGCACGGTGGTCGGGTCGGGGTCCGTGGGGCAGTCGGATAGGTCGGGCGGGGCAGCTGGGGCGGGGGTCCGTTGGGGTTACGGGGTTGGGAGGTTTCGGGGCGCACAGGGGACAAAGGGTTTTGCGGGTTTGGGGTTGGGGTTTGGGCGGGACGGGGTTGCGGGGGTTCTGTCAGGGGGCCGCGGAGCTGCAGGCGGGCGTTTGGGGTTGGGGGTTCGCCCCCAAACACATCCTTTTTTTTTTTTTTTTATTTTTTTTTTTTAATTTTAAAACTTATTTTATATATACATTTTTTTTTTTTGTTTTTTTTAATACAATCTCATATATTTATATATATATTAATATATATAATATATATATATATATATATATATATATATATATATACTATTTATGAAAAGTAAATACATTTTAAATTTCAAATAAATGACTATCCGTGCAGATTTCTACAAGAAAGTTATTCCCTACAAACATTATTGTTATTGTTGTAACAAAGTTTCCACTAACAATCTTTTATTCTAAAATAGAGTTACTGACCATTTCTTTATGAAGAGATATTTCATATCTATTTTACAAGCTTACTTTTCCAAGGCAAGGGTTCACATTTGTAAAAACATACTCAACTACATAACTTATTCAAGACAACCCTTTTTTTTTTTTTTACAAGATCCTTGCACTATATGAAGGAAACTTTCTTAGGCTTAAGTTTACAAGTAACATCACATACAAAGTGGATGTTTTACTGAGAAAGAGAAAGCTTCACATAATCACATTTATAAATATACAATAAGAACCAAGATGAATAGGGAACTCCAACTATCTCCAACTTGAGCTCCAAACTCCAAGAGAACATGGCTTGTTTACCACCCAACCAATAGGCATCATCACATGCCTTTCCATGGTTGGAAGTCATGCTAGCCTCCCCCAAGCCCATGGGAGAGAGGAACTAGCTTCCACAATGTGCACAAGTAATAATGGGGTTTAAACACACAACAAGAGAAAACATAAGACCATTCAACTTCTTAGACCTACTTTACAATGAAAACCACACATGAGGAGAACAAGGTCAACCTCACAAGGGGGAAGAGAGGAAGAAGGATGCCCAAATCAAGGTGTCCAACCATAGGAGCACCAATAATACACATATATAAAAACTCCTTATACCTCCTAATCATACATCCTCCTTATTCCTCCTTATACTATAGAAATCCTTCTTGGGAGGATTTTCAAACCCACATGGGTTTCCTCACCAAGAATGGGGAAAGGATCAAGCCATATGAACCTTTCTCCCACCTCAAACCATATGAGGGGATGAGAAGGGACCTTCATGGCTTGACCAACAACCATGAGGTTTGAGAGGGAAATCCCTCTCTCTTCCCCTACATTCTCCAAAAACCATCATTCCACATGATGGTGGAGAGAAAACAAAGGAAATAACAAGACAAGCAAACAACCACATTCACCATACAACATTTCACACACTATTTTATTTATCAAGCATAGTTTACAAGATAACAAAACTAAGAAGGAAAAATGATAAGAACCCTACCTCTAATAAGCTTTCCAAAACTCTAAGCTTTTCCCCTTTGTCCAAGCTCCCTTCCAAGCTCCCAAAATTCTCCAAGTGCTCCAAAAAAAAAAGAACCAAGAAGCCCCATTCTTCCCACATGAGGAAGAATAAAAAGAGGAACCCAAAAGCTTCCTCACCAATGAGAAAGTGACAAGTGTCACCCCCTCTCCTCTCAAGAGTCAAAGATTCCAAAAACAAAATAAGAAAGAGTAAACTCACCTTTTATCCCTTTTCACCCAAAATACTAAAAACTAAAATAAAACAAAGTGGAGCAACTTTTAACAATTTCACACAACCCAACCACCTTACATGGATGGTGACTAAAGAGGGCTAAATGGGAGGGAAACTCCCTCCAAACCTTGGAAATAGGCCCCCTACCTATTAGGTAGGGTCCAGGGCCCATTTTCATGCTAAGGAACCCCCAACTCAAAGGGGTCCCTAAAATTACCCAAAATAACCCAATTTCGGGTTGGCATGCTTGGGCACAAGGGTAGAGGGTGTGGGGTCCACCCAAGGTTCACATGTGGTCCCCATCCCTTCTACCAACACACACACACTTCCCAAAACCCACACTTAACTTAAGATAAGATTATTAACCCCTAAGCTAGTTTACTTAATAAAAACACATCCTAAACCTAATTAATTTTACAAGACATAATTACATTACAAAAAGAGGGTTCACCCATGGTGCCCAATTAAATACATCTAATCTAAGGCCTCAAACATTTAGCATGGTTAGGACTCAGCCCGTGGGCGCTTGTGCACAATTGCGTAGCTGCCACCCGAAACCCATGCTCTCCTATATACCACACTGCACACTCATTGCACACGTTAACCGCACCTGTCCAATATAATAAACATCATCTATATATCACAATCTCAATCAAACTCATAATGTCCGAACATAATTTACAATTGATAGTGCAATGCATACAATTATCCACATAGTTTGCCATGAATCATCCACAATTAAAATTGCAACGACATATACTTAGGTTAGCATGAAAATCACCATCATTACATCCAAAACACTATATCATCAATCAAATTAACCACAAGAGACTAACATCTAACCGATAAGTCTATCATATAACCATGTTAGTGTCATCACATCATACGAAATATAACAGTATATGAGTCTAATCCAATTGGCGCTACGCGCCCCCAAATGCCATAATGTCCAAGAGATAAAATATCATAGTAAAATGTCCAAAGTCTATCAGAGTCTCAATCAAAACATGTCTAGAAATAAAGGAACCAATAGATAACTGGAGCTATAAAAATGTGGGCACTACATCCCCCTCTCCTAGAATTAGACTTCCTCCTGGAAGTCATTGGAAGAGATAGGGATATCTAGCCCTCAGTGGTGTAGCATCCTCCCAGGTAGCTGATGACTCATCATATCGATCCCACTGCACTCTAACTTGGTCCAAATCTCGACCCTGAAGAGCCAACCTCCGGTGCTCCAGTATGCGTACGGGCTCCAATCTCCACTTCCCTCCGTCCTCTACCTGTAATGCCGACCAATCCAAAACATGAGAAACATCTGGTACATATCTACGTAGTACAGAAACATGAAAAACATCGTGGGCCCGTGCAAGGCGTGGTGGCAAAGCTAGGCGATAGGCAACTGGACCGATGACCTCAAGAATATCAAAAGGCCCCACAAAACGAGGCGATAGCTTAGAACCCTTTCCATAACGGATCGGACTCTTATGAGGACGAACCCTCAAGAAGACTTTGTCACCCACTGAGAAGTGACGATCGATCCTCTTGGTGTCCGCATACGCCTTCTGGCGTGCTCTAGCCTGCTCAAGACGCTGCCGAATCAGAACAACCTGCTGCTCTAAATCCTGAAGGTAAGCTGGCCCCAAAATAATCCTGTCATCTAGTCTATCCCAACTCAAAGGTGTCCTGCAAGGTCGTCCATACAAAGCCTGATAGGGAGCCATGCCAATGGAGCTATGATAACTGTTATTGTAGGCAAACTCAACTAAATGCAAATAGTCTTCCCACTTCTTCTGCTGGTCCATCACATACATCCTCAACATGTCCTCTAACACCTGATTAACCCTCTCTGTCTGCCCATCTGTCTCTGGATGATATGCCGAACTGAAATTAATCTGTGTACCCAAGGCCTCCTGAAAAGAAGTCCAAAAAACTGATGTGTAGATGGTGTCTCTGTCATTAATGATCGTCTTCGGAATCCCATGCAATCTGACAATGTCCTCCATGAACACTTTGGCGATGGCCTGTGCATTATAGGTGACCTTGGTTGGCGAGAAATGCGCAACCTTGGTCAACTTATCCACAGTGACCATAATGGCATCATGACGATAAGAGGACATAGGAAGTCCTACTATGAAATCCATGGAGATCACATCCCATTTCCACTCGGGAATGTCATGAGGGTATAAAAGTCCTGCGGGATGAGAATGCTCTGCCTTGACTCTCTGACACTCAAGACAACGTGCTACAAAATCTGCTATGTCCCGACGAAGACCTGGCCAATAATATAATTCTCTCAAATCGGCATGCATCTTCTTCACTCCTGGATGTGCTGCGTAAGGGGCTCGATGAGCCTCAGTAAGGATGAAACTACGCAGATCACCTGCCTTAGGCACATAAATGCGCCTATGGAACCGAAGCAAACCATCTGACTCTAGCATGCATCCTGAATATCTGCCCTCAAAAGAACCCTGAGAATCCAACATCTGCCTAGCACCCTCATAAAACTTGTCCTCTGGAAGATGCTCAAGTATCCTGCCTCTCAAATCTGACTGCAGTGTCAAAGAAGCAAGCACATGCCGTCGTCTACTAAGTGCATCTGCAACAACATTTTCCTTTCCCTTGATATACTGCACCTCCATGTCATACTCACAAAGGAACTCCATCCAACGCCGTTGATGAGCGTTGAGGTTCGGCTGAGAGAAGATATGCTGTAAGCTACAATGATCTGTCCTCAAGATGAAAGGTCTACCCAAAAGGAAATGTCGCCAACGCACAAGCGCATGAACAACTGCTGCAAGCTCTAAGTCGTGAGTAGGATAGTTAAGCTCATAGTCCTTGAGCTTACGAGACTCAAAAGCAATAGCCCGATGCTCCTGCATAAGAACTGCTCCCAAACCCTCTAGTGATGCATCAGTGAAAACAACAAAATCCTCTGTCGGGTCTGGAACTACTAAGATGGGCGCCGTGGTTAACCTTTCCTTAAGCAACTGAAAGGCCTGCTCACATTTTTCTGACCAATCAAACTTCTTCCCTTTCCTCTGAAGAGAAGTAATAGGGTGAGCAATCCTAGAAAAGTCCTGCACAAACTGCGGTAATACCCTGCTAAACCCATGAAGCTCCTCACCTCGGTGGTGATGTGGTCTTTGGCCAATCCAAGATAGCTTTGAATCTTAGAGGGATCTATGGAGATACCCTCGCTTTGATATGATATGACCCAATCTTGAATCTCTATCGAAAGAAGCTGCATTTTCCAAGTTCCCATACTGACTTCGCCTCTCTCAAAACACGAAGTACACCGCCTCAAATGCTCCTCGTGTTCCTCCTCGGAACGAGAATAAATCAATATGTCATCAAGGAACACTAAAACAAAGCGATCCAGAAATGTCACGAATACTCCATTCATGAGGCTCATGAAGACAATGGGGCATTAGTCAAACCAAATGGAACCACTTTGTGAACTCATAATGCCCGTAACGTGTGTGAAATGTTTGTCTTATGAATGTCTCGCATCTGAAATGCGCAATGATGATATCGACTTGAGATCGATTTTGGAGAACACTCTAGCTCCCCGCATCCCGATCAAACAAGTCATCAATCCTAGGGAGCGGATAACGGTTCTTTATTGTGACCTTATTGAGTATGCTCAAATCAACACAAAGCTTTGAGAGAACCATCCTTCTTCTTCACAAATATGGTGGCGCTCCCCAAGGAGATACACTAGGGCGAATGAGACCCTTCTCTAACAACTCCTCTAATCTGAATCTTGAGCTCATGAAGCTCAAGTCGTCATCCGATAGGGTGCCCTAGAAAGCCCAGTGCGAGATCCGGCACTAAGTCAATGGTGAAATCCACCTCCCTACTAGGTGGTAAACACTGAAGCTCTCTGAAACACATCTGCATACTCCCTTAAAACTGCGTGATCATCGAGGGGTGAATGCTCGAGTCTTGTCGAACGATCACGATAGTGATAGCAAACAAGCGAAACCTTTACGCATGCTCGCTTGAGTTGCTTAGCCGAGATCATACGCGAGGAAATGGGTCTCTGCATCCACAAATCACAACCTGTGCACTACCCAAATCATCCCGACACTCGATGACCTTCTCTCTACAATCCACCTTAGCTCGATGAGCCTCGAGCCAATCCATACCCAACACTACACGATAGGATCCTAAAGGAATCACTCGGAGGTCAAGCGTAGTGGAAGACTCCCAAATCAGTACACAACTCTCCACATACGAGTCCACGGTGAGTTTAGCCCCGAGAGGCCAACTCACCTGCCCAACTATCTGGCTGCTAGCCACCACTAGCCCACACCGGTCCACTATAGAAGGTGATATAAAGGAATCAAGCACTGAATCAAAAATCTTGAGACGAAATACCCCCGATAGTACTTGTCGTCTCGATATTGTGGCTTTGATGCTCGGCTGGCGGTTGTCAACCGCTGCATACACACGATGGGCGCGTCCCACGTCACCCACCGTCTGCTCGGATCTAGGAGCTCTCTGCATATCCGTAGTAGTGGGCTTGTGCGGACACATACGCACATAATGATCTGGAGCCCCACAAATAAAACATCCTCCTGTACCCCTCTGAGATGGGGTCCCTCCTGTGCTCTGGCGAACTGAACCTGCTGGTCCAACCCTAGTAGACTGCTGCGAGCGGGCTGGCTGGGAGTGATGAGTACCCGGCCTCCTGTCTCTAGACCCACCAAAACCACCTCTAGACCCACCTCGCTGAAAACTCGAGTCATGTCTACCCTCACGATGCTTTGATGTCCACTGATGTTGTGTCTGCTGTGATGGGTGTGGAGGAGCTCTCGATGCTGCTGGAGAAGACCAGAATCCTCCTCTAGGGGGTGGTACTGCTCCCCGTGCTCTCTGACTCTGGAATGCCTGAATTCTGTCCTGGAACTTGCTCTTGTTTCTTTCTCTGTGCTCCTGAGCCTTGGTCCTATTCTCCTCAGCCAAGTAGGCCTTCTCAACGGCCTTCTCGAGCGTGGGAGGAGATAACATCCTAACAGCTCCTGCTATATCTGCATTCAGGCCCCGAATGAACCTGTTTACCTGCAACTTCTCGTCTTGCAGGTAGTCTACATACTGCAAGAGATCCAAGAACCTGCTCTCGTACTGCGCCACCGAGCCAGAACCCTGTCGCAAGTCGTGGAACTCATCAATCCTCTTCTGCACAAAATGCTCTGACATATACCGGGCCCTGAATCGCTCCTCGAACAACTCCCATGTCACTGTATCCCGAGTCAAATGGAGCTTCCGCTCCTCATTCCTCCACCAAACGCCTGCTGCGTCTCGGAGGAGGTGTATGGCGAACCTGGCTTTGACGTTGCTCTCATGAGTGCAAAGCCAAAGCGGTATCAAGCTAAGGAGCCAGGACTCCGCCCCAAAGCCGTCTGTCGAACCAGTAAACGTAGGCGGCTGCAGGTGAAGAAGGTCTCGAATCACACTTTGCTGTGTCTCGATCCTGACGATGTGGTCTAACAGGTGAGAGGGGTCGCATATCTCCAAAAGGTCCCTCGAAGCTGTGTGATCGGCTGTGAAAAACGAGGCCACCCTCTCGCCAAGGATGGAAGGGCTGCGTGACCTCTCTCGTCTCGGAATGTCGTGCTCAGGTGGCTCTGGATGTGCGTCCTCACCAATCAACTCCTCATCTCCTAACTGAATGTCCTCCTCTCTCGGCACCTGCGGTGGTGGAAGGCGCTCCTGTACGACACCTATCAGCTGCTGCAGGGTCTCCAAATAGAGGCCCAAAATCGGGGGCCGGCGACTCTCGCGTAGGTGCGCTACGACCCGAACCTCGAGCCGAACGTCCCCTCTTGGGTGCCATCCTGAACCCGAGGTAAAAAAAAAATGTTTTATAAACTTTCTAAACGTTTGTTGGAAGCGTTATATTATTATTATTTTAATTATTATCATTATTGTTATTATCATTGTAACACCAAATGCAATGCTCCTTCTCATTAATAATTAATTTATAATAATTATTAATTAATTAATTAATTTATTTTCCTAAATAAATTAATACCATCCCATAAATTTAATTATTTTAACCTATTAATCTCTTTAGGGTTATGAATAAAAATTTACACTTTTGTAAATAATTAGTCTTCTCTCTTTTAATTAATTTTTACCACACACCCCCTTTTTAATTTAATTTGTTTCCCCCTTTTTAATTTTATTTTACATTCCCATTAAAAGTCATGTTTTAAAGAAAAGTAGGGTTGAATGAGAGCCCTAGGGATCTAATTCAATCTTGGCCATTGATTTCAAATCCACCCTAAAGTTGCCCTAAATTTCTCTATGGTGTTTTATTTTCCTTTTCATTCTTTTTTTGTTTCTTCTTTCATTCTATTTCTCTTATTTTGTTTTCCTTGTTCTCTCTTTGTGCAGGTGAAAGGTTGGCTTCATGGAGTTTTGGTTTTAAACGTATGTCAACATATTTATTTTATTTGTATTTTATTTTTATTTTTATTTTTTTAAACTTCTTTGAGTAAAACTCAGATTTTGATGAATATATATATTATATCTACATATATATACATATCCATATTCATATATATATATATATATATATATATATATATATATATATATATATATATATTGTGCGCTGCACTCAGTAGGGGGCGGCCAAAGTTGAGCGGGGGGTTTGGAGATCCGTTGGGGCGCGATGGGGGCGCGGTTTATGTGCGGGTGGGGGGGCGCGGAGGCAGGGTGCAGGGGCGCGGAGCAGTGGTCGGGGTCGGGGTCCGTGGGGGGGCGGGGTCGGGGGGGAGTGGGGGGGGGGGGTCCGGGGGGGTTACGGGGTTTCGGGCGCGGTGGGGACGGGGGGGGGGGTCTTTGCGGGGGCGTTTGGGGTTGGGGTTTGGGCGGGACGGGGTAGCGGAGTGCTGGGGGGGGCATGGGAGGCTGGGGGCGGGCGTTTGGGGTTGGGGGTTCGCCCCCAAACACAACATCCCCCCTTTTTTTTTTTTTTTTTTTTTTATTTTTTTTGAATATATACGTTTTTTTTTTTTTTAATTTTATATTTATATTTATATATATATATATATATATATATATATATATATATATATATATATATATATATATATATATATATATATATACTTAATATATCATAAATATATATATTATATAATATAATAAATATATATTATATAACAAAATATATATATGTTGCAAAACAAAAAAAAATTATACATATTATTATTTTAATATTGATGTAACCAAATATGAATCAATATATTTTGAATATATTCCAAATCACATATTAAGAACAGAAAATAGTTACCGGTTGTAAAATAATGAATAATTTTTTTTTTTGTGAGTCTTATAAAAGATACAACTTTTTTTTTTTTAAGTTTTCCAATAAATCAGATTTCTAAAAGAAGTCATATAGAGACATGAATGCATTTAAATCTGATTTTAATTAATATTTTGATCTATAATAGTTTACAAAAAGGAGATA
The DNA here is from genome assembly GCA_018340775.1 of Taxus wallichiana var. yunnanensis. Classification (NCBI taxonomy): domain Eukaryota; kingdom Viridiplantae; phylum Streptophyta; class Pinopsida; order Cupressales; family Taxaceae; genus Taxus; species Taxus wallichiana. The sequence goes on from CM031234.1 coordinate 761,813,424, forward strand.
AATTTCAAAATCATAATATTTCCTTCCAATACTAATATAAAACTCCATATAACTACTAAAATTCCTTCAAATGAAAAGACTAAATACTATTTTAAATTTCTACAACATTTATTATTATTATTATTTTTGAACAAAACAATAAGAATAAAATAACACCAAAATTACCCAAAGAGTCCGTGTATTGGAACCTAGCTCTGATACCAAAATGTAGTGCCATATTTTTTGAAATAAAATGAAATAACGAAATACAAGCTCACTAATTTTTTTTTGATTTTATGTGTAATGCACAAATAAATGACTATTGCAGATTTCTACAAGAAAGTTATTCCCACAAACATTATTGTTGTAACACAAAGTTTCCACTAACAATCTTTTATTCTAAAATAGAGTTGCAACCATTTCTTTATGAAGAGATATTTCATATCTATTTTACAAGCTTACTTTTCCAAGGCAAGGGTTCACATTTGTAAAAACATACTCAACTACATAACTTATTCAAGACAACCCTTTTTTTTTTTTTACAAGATCCTTGCACTATTGAAGGAAACTTTCTTAGGCTTAAGTTTACAAGTAACATCACATACAAAGTGGATGTTTTTACAAGAAAGAAAAGCTTCACATAATCACATTTATAAATATACAATAAGAACCAAGATGAATAGGGAACTCCAACTATCTCCAACTTGAGCTCCAACTACAAGAGAATATGGCTTGTTTACCACCCAACCAATAGGCATCATCACATGCCTTTCCATGGTTGGAAGTCATGCTAGCCTCCCCCAAGCCCATGGGAGAGAGGAACTAGCTTCCATGTGCACAAGTAATAATGGGGTTTTAAACACACAACAAGAGAAAACATAAGACCATTCAACTTCTTAGACCTACTTTACAATGAAAACCACACATGAGGAGAACAAGGTCAACCTCACAAGGGGAAGAGAGGAAGAAGGATGCCCAAATCAAGGTGTCCAACCATAGGAGCACCAATAATACACATATATAAAAACTCCTTATACCTCCTAGTCATACATCCTCCTTATTCCTCCTTATACTATAGAGATCCTTCTTGGGAGGATTTTCAAACCCACATGGGTTTCCTCACCAAGAATGGGGAAAGGATCAAGCCATATGAACCTTTCTCCCACCTCAAACCATATGAGGGGATGAGAAGGGACCTTCATGGCTTGACCAACAACCATGAGGTTTGAGAGGGAAATCCCTCTCTTCCCCTACATTCTCCAAAACCATCATTCCACATGATGGTGGAGAGAAAACAAAGGAAATAACAAGACAAGCAAACAACCACATTCACCATACAACATTTCACACACTATTTTATTTATCAAGCATAGTTTACAAGATAACAAAACTAAGAAGGAAAAATGATAAGAACCCTACCTCTAATAAGCTTTCCAAAACTCTAAGTTTTCCCTTTGTCCAAGCTCCCTTCCAAGCTCCCAAAATTCTCCAAGTGCTCCAAAAAAAAAAAGAACCAAGAAGCCCCATTCTTCCCACATGAGGAAGAATAAAAGAGGAACCCAAAAGCTTCCTCACCAATGAGAAAGTGACAAGTGTCACCCCCTCTCTCTCTCAAGAGTCAAAGATTCCAAAAACAAAATAAGAAAGAGTAAACTCACCTTTTATCCCTTTTCACCCAAAATACTAAAAACTAAAATAAAACAAAGTGGAGCAACTTTTAACAATTTCACACAACCCAACCACCTTACATGGATGGTGACTAAAGAGGGCTAAATGGGAGGAAACTCCTCCAAACCTTGAAATAGGCCCCCTACCTATTAGGTAGGGTCCAGGGCCCATTTTCATGCTAAGGAACCCCCAAACTCAAAAGGGGTCCCTAAAATTACCCAAAATAACCCAATTTCGGGTTTGGCATGCTTGGGCACAAGGGTAGAGGGTGTGGGGTCCACCCAAGGTTCACATGTGGTCCCCAATCCCTTCTACCAACACACACACACTTCCCAAAACCCACACTTAACTTAAGATAAGATTATTAACCCCTAAGCTAGTTTACTTAATAAAACACATCCTAAACCTAATTAATTTTACAAGACATAATTACATTACAAAATGAGGGTTCACCCATGGTGCCCAATTAAATACATCTAATCTAAGGCCTCAAACATTTAGCATGGTTAGGACTCAGCCCGTGGGCCGCTTGTGCACAATTGCGTAGCTGCCCTGAAACCCATGCTCTCCTATACATCTGTCACTGCACACTCATTGCACACGTTAACCGCACTCTGTCAATATAATAAACATCATCTATACATCACAATCTCAATCAAACTTATAATGTCCGAACATAATTTACAATTGATAGTGCAATGCATACAATTATCCACATAGTTTGCCATGAATCATCCACAATTAAAATTGCAACGACATATACTTAGGTTAGCATGAAAATCACCATCATTAAATCCAAAACACTATATCATCAATCAAATTAACCACAAGAGACTAACATCTAACCGATAAGTCTATCATATAACCCTGTTAGTGTCATCACATCATACGAAATATAACAGTATATGAATCTAATCCAATTGGCGCTACGCGCCCAAAATGCCATAATGTCCAAGAGAATAAAATATCATAGTAAAATGTCCAAAGTCTATCAGAGTCTCAATCAAAACATGTCTAGAAATAAAGGAACCAACAGATAACTGGAGCTATAAAAATGTGGGCACTACATCCCCCTCTCCTAGAATTAGACTTCCTCCTGGAAGTCATTGGAAGAGATAGGGATATCTAGCCCTCAGTGGTGTAGCATCCTCCCAGGTAGCTGATGACTCATCGTATCGATCCCACTGCACTCTAACCTGGTCCAAATCTCGACCCCAAAGGGCCAACCTCCGGTGCTCCAGTATGCGTACGGGCTCCAATCTCCACTTCCCTCTCGTCCTCTACCTGTAATGCCACCAATCCAAAACATGAGAAACATTTGGTACATATCTACGTAGTACAGAAACATGAAAAACATCGTGGGCCCGTGCAAGGCGTGGTGGCAAAGCTAGGCGATAGGCAACTGGACCGATGACCTCAAGAATATCAAAAGGCCCCACAAAACGAGGCGATAGCTTAGAACCCTTTCCATAACGGATCGAGACTCTTATGAGGATGAACCCTCAAGAAGACTTTGTCACCCACTGAGAAGTGACGATCGATCCTCTTGGTGTCCGCATACGCCTTCTGGCGTGCTCTAGCCTGCTCAAGACGCTGCCGAATCAGAACAACCTGCTGCTCTAAATCCTGAAGATAAGCTGGCCCCAAAATAATCCTGTCATCTAGTCTATCCCAGCTCAAAGGTGTCCTGCAAGGTCGTCCATACAAAGCCTGATAGGGAGCCATGCCAATGGAGCTATGATAACTGTTATTGTAGGCAAACTCAACTAAATGCAAATAGTCTTCCCACTTCTTCTGCTGGTCCATCACATACATCCTCAACATGTCCTCTAACACCTGATTAACCCTCTCTGTCTGCCCATCTGTCTCTGGATGATATGCCGAACTGAAATTAATCTGTGTACCCAAGGCCTCCTGAAAAGAAGTCCAGAAAACTGATGTGTAGATGGTGTCTCTGTCATTAATGATCGTCTTCGAATCCCATGCAATCTGACAATGTCCTCCATGAACACTTTGGTGATGGCCTATGCATTATAGGTGACCTTGGTTGGCGAGAAATGCGCAACCTTGGTCAACTTATCCACTGTGACCATAATGGCATCATGACGATAAGAGGACATAGGAAGTCCTACTATGAAATCCATGGAGATCACATCCCATTTCCACTCGGGAATGTCATGAGGGTATAAGAGTCCTGCGGGATGAGAATGCTCTGCCTTGACTCTCTGACACTCAAGACAACGTGCTACAAAATCTGCTATGTCCCGACGAAGACCTGGCCAATAATATAACTCTCTCAAATCGGCATGCATCTTCTTCACTCCTGGATGTGCTGCGTATGGGGCTCGATGAGCCTCAGTAAGGATGAAACTACGTAGATCACCTGCCTTAGGCACATAAATGCGCCTATGGAACCGAAGCAAACCATCTGACTCTAGCATGCATCCTGAATATCTACCCTCAAAAGAACCCTGAGAATCCAACATCTACCTAGCACCCTCATAAAACCTGTCCTCTGGAAGATGCTCAAGTATCCTGCCTCTCAAATCTGACTGCAGTGTCAAAGAAGCAAGCACATGCCGTCTACTAAGTGCATCTGCAACAACATTTTCCTTTCCCTTGATATACTGCACCTCCATGTCATACTCACAAAGGAACTCCATCCAACGCCGTTGACGAGCGTTGAGGTTCGGCTGAGAGAAGATATGTTGTAAGCTACAATGATCTGTCCTCAAGATGAAAGGTCTACCCAAAAGGAAATGTCGCCAACGCACAAGCATGAACAATCACTGCTGCAAGCTCTAAGTCGTGAGTAGGATAGTTAAGCTCATAGTCCTTGAGCTTACGAGACTCAAAAGCAATAACCCGACGCTCTTGCATAAGAACTTCTCCCAAACCCTCTAGTGATGCATCAGTGCAAACAACAAAATCCTCTGTTGGGGCTGGAAACTGCTAAGATGGGCGCCGTGGTTAACCTTTCCTTAAGCAACTGAAAGGCCTGCTCACATTTTTCTGACCAATCAAACTTCTTCCCTTTCCTCTGAAGAGAAGTAATAGGGTGAGCAATCCTAGAAAAGTCCTGCACAAACCTGCGGTAATACCCTACTAAACCCATGAAGCTCCTCACCTCAGTGACTGATGTGGGTGCTGGCCAATCCAAGATAGCCTGAATCTTAGAGGGATCTACGGAGATACCCTCACTTGATATGATATGACCCAATCTTGAATCTCTGATCGAAAGAAGCTTGCATTTTCCAAGTTCCCATACAACTTCTGCTCTCTCAAAACCTGAAGTACCTGCCTCAAATGCTCCTCGTGTTCCTCCTCGGAACGAGAATAAATCAATATGTCATCAAGGAACACTAAAACAAAGCGATCTAGAAATGTCCTGAATACTCCATTCATGAGGCTCATGAAGACAACTGGGGCATTAGTCAAACCAAATGGAACCACTGTGAACTCATAATGCCCGTAACGTGTGCGAAATGTTGTCTTATGAATGTCTGCATCTGAAATGCGCAACTGATGATATCCTGACTTGAGATCGATTTTGGAGAACACTCTAGCTCCCCGCATCTGATCAAACAAGTCATCAATCCTAGGGAGCGGATAACGGTTCTTTATTGTGACCTTATTGAGTTGTCTAAATCAACACAAAGCCTGAGAGAACCATCCTTCTTCTTCACAAATATGACTGGCGCTCCCCAAGGAGATACACTAGGGTGAATGAGACCCTTCTCTAACAACTCCTCTAACTGAATCTTGAGCTCATGAAGCTCTGAAGTCGTCATCCGATAGGGTGCCCTAGAAACTGGTGCGGATCCAGGCACTAAGTCAATGGTGAAATCCACCTCCCTACTAGGTGGTAAACCTGGAAGCTCTCCTGGAAACACATCTGCATACTCCCTTAAAACTGCGTGATCATCAAGGGGTGAATGCTCTGGAGTACTGTCCGAATGATCACTGATAGTGATAGCAAACAACTGGCAACCCTTACGCATGCTCCGCTTGAGTTGCTTAGCCGAGATCATACGCAAGGAAATGGGTCTCTGCATCCCTGAAATCACAACTGCACTACCCAAATCATCCTGACACACAATGACCTTCTCTCTACAATCCACCTTAGCTCGATGAGCCTCGAGCCAATCCATACCCAACACTACCTGATAGGATCCTAAAGGAATAACTCGGAGGTCAAGCGTAGTGGAGAAGACTCCCAAATCGAGTACACAACTCTCCACATACGAGTCCACGGTGAGTTTAGCCCCAGAGGCCAACTCAACCTGCCAACTATCTGTTGCCGCTAGCACCACTAGCCCACACTGGTCCACTATAGAAGGTGATATAAAGGAATCAGAAGCACCTGAATCAAAAAGTACTGAGACAGAAATACCCCTGATAGTACCTGTCGTCTCAATGACTGTGGCTTGATGCTCAGCCTGGCGGTTGTCAACCGCTGCATACACACGATGGGCGCGTCCCACGTCACCCACCGTCTGCTCGGATCTAGGAGCTCTCTGCATATCCGTAGTAGTGGGCTTGTGCGGACACATACGCACATAATGATCTGGAGCCCCACAAATAAAACATCCTCCTGTACCCCTCTGAGATGGGGTCCCTCCTGTGCTCTGGCGAACTGAACCTGCTGGTCCAACCCTAGTAGACTGCGAGTGGGCTGGCTGGGAGTGATGAGTACCCGGCCTCCTGTCTCTAGACCCACCAAAACCACCTCTAGACCCACCTCGCTGAAAACTCTGAGTCTGTCTACCCCTCTGATGTTGGTGTCCCTGATGTTGTGTCTGCTGTGATGGGTGTGGAGGAGCTCTCGATGTTGCTGGAGAAGACCAGAATCCTCCTCTAGGGGGTGGTACTTCCCGTGCTCTCTGACTCTGGAATGCCTGAATTCTATCCTGGAACTTGCTCTTGTTTCTTTCTCTGTGCTCCTGAGCCTTGGTCCTATTCTCCTCAGCCAAGTAGGCCTTCTCAACGGCCTTCTCGAGCGTGGGAGGAGATAACATCCTAACAGCTCCTGCTATATCTGCATTCAGGCCCGAATGAACCTCGTTTACTGCTGACTTCTCGTCTTGCGGGTAGTCTACATCTTGCAGAGATCCAAGAACCTGCTCTCGTCTTTGCGCCATTGAGCGAGAACCACGCATGCAAGTCATGGAACTCATCAATCCTCTTCTGTACAAAATGCTCTTACATATACCGGGCCCTGAATCGCTCCTCGAACAACTCCCATGTCACTATATCCCTTAGTCAAATGGAGCTTCCGCTCCTCATTCCTCCACCAAACGCCTGCTGCGTCTCGGAGGAGGTGTATGGCGAACCTGGCTTTGACGTTGCTCTCATGAGAGTGCAAGCCAAAGCAGCTATCCAAGCTAAGGAGCCAGGACTCTGCCCCAAAGCCGTCTGTCGAACCAGTAAACGTAGGCGGCTGCAGGCGAAGAAGGTCTCGAATCACACTGCCTGTGTCTCGATCCTGACGATGTGGTCTAACAGGTGAGAGGGGTCGCACATCTCCAAAAGGTCCCTCGAAGCTGTGTGATCGGCTGTGACGAAACGAGGCCACCCTCTCGCCAAGGATGGAAGGGCTGCGTGACCTCTCTCGTCTCGGAATGTCGTGCTCAGGTGGCTCTGGATGTGCGTCCTCACCAATCCCCTCCTCATCTCCTAACTGAATGTCCTCCTCTCTCGGCACCTGCGGTGGTGGAAGACGCTCCTGAACGACACCTATCAGCTGCTGCAGGGTCTCCAACAATAGAGGCCCAAAATCGGGGGCCGGCGACTCTCGCGTAGGTGCGCTACGACCCGAACCTCGAGCTGAACGTCCCCTCTTGGGTGCCATCCTGAACCCGAGGTAAAAAAAAAATGTTTTATAAACTTTCTAAATGTTTGTTGGAAGCGTTATATTATTATTATTTTAATTATTATCATTATTGTTATTATCATTGTAACACCAAATGCAATGCTCCTTCTCATTAATAATTAATTTATAATAATTATTAATTAATTAATTTATTTATTTTCCCGAAATAAATTAATACCATCCCGCAAAATTTAATTATTTTAACCTATTAATCTCTTTAGGGTTATGAATAAAAATTTACACTTTTTGTAAATAATTAGTCTTCTCTCTTTTAATTAATTTTTACCACACACCCCCTTTTTAATTTAATTTGTTTCCCATGTCTCATCTTCTCCCTTATGCACAACACCTCCTCAACCTCCGTCGCCCACACACTTTACTATGCCACGAAATTCGTCTTATATACACCCATCACATGCATATCGGATTCATTCCCCCATGCAATGTTTGTCTCCCATACCACCATTACTCGAATATTGTCCTGCGGTTTCATCATCCCAGCCACCAGTCGACGGACCTTCGTCCTTTGATCTCATCGGGTGATTTCCCTTACCGGACTACTTTGGGAGGCATCACCATTACCCAATCCCCCTTCTTCATATTAGCATAGCGGAAACTCTAGGCTTTACATTCTCCTTCACACATATGTATACTTCTTACACCTTCTAGCACCCTTGTTACCCGATGATGCACTCTTGTGCTTGATTTCACACTATAATGTTGAGGGATTAACTTTAAATCGAACCCCACACATTGCATGCTAGGTCTACACATTTACATTCCACCATCATTTCTATACATATCCCACATCTTACATTATCCTATACATACCTCATCTATTAGTCATTTCTTTGTCATTCATCTTATACATGCTACACTAGTCATCATTATATATGGGTCTAGTTTCCTCTATCCTGTGTGCATCTTCCATTCCTATCTATATTGCCTACTACATTTCACACATTACATATACCTCCTACACACCCACATTGCATCCTACCTATCCTACATGCTACACTATATTTCCTTATACATGGGTCTAGTTTTACCTATTATCATTACACATTTTATTTCTATCTACACACTTATTACATTACACATTCCATACCCACTACACATCCTACATTGCATTGTTCACACCACACATTTACATCATGTATTCCTCACTTGGTCATTTACCCTACATTGTCTTCTACGCTGCACTCACCACCCTATGACGCACTCTAGTTCCTTGGTCCATACTCATCTCGAGGGTTTACCAATCAAATGGACCTTACATTCACCAATTCGACATTTTCTTTATCCACCATCTCACAATTAGTGACATACAACTTAGGTTAAATTATCACCCCTCCTTATCATCTTGTAGTGGTATATGCTTTAGGATAAATCACCACCCTCATTTTATCATTTTGTAGTGACATACACCTTAGGTTAAATTGTCACCCATTCTATCATCTTGTAGTGGTATACGCTTTAGGCTAAATCACCACCCCATTATCATCTTGTAGTGGCATACACTTTAGGGTACCTCACTTCTTCCTTCTTGTTCATCCCATAGTGACATACACTTTAGGCTAAATCGTCACCCATTTTCACTCCTTCATCTCATAGTGATATACACTTAGGGCTAAATCATCACTCATCCATTCAACAAGTCATGGTATATGCTTAGGCTATAGGGTCCACACATATATTTCCATAAGTCTCCTCACCATCCACTCATTCTATAGTGATATACGCTTAGGGATAAATCATCACTCCTCCATTCAACAAGTTGTGGTATATGCTTCGGCTATAGGGTCCACACACATCTCATCCCCATACACCCATTCTATAGTGATATACACTTAGGGCTAAATCATCACTCCTCCATTCAACAAAGTCATAATATACGCTTCAGCTATAGGGTTCACTTGCAACTTCTCCCCATGTCACATTTCATCACCACTAAATATACACATTCATCACAATGCGCTAGACATAACCTAAACTACTCGACCATTTCCCGACGACGCACTCTCGCTTTGTGGTTAATTCCTTACTTATGAGGGGGAAAACAAAATGAACCTCACTGCATACACATTTCATCCACTTAGGGGGCACTTTGCTCCTATCATTCCATTTTGCATTCCATTCCATCCATCCACTACATACTGCATTGTCTTGGGGCATTTAATCTTGCTTACTATTGTTTTGCATGTTCACTTTACTACACATGTTAGATTGTTTCTTATATGTCATTATCATAAACACATGCGCGTTCATGCCTTTGTTTAGTGTGATTACAGATACATGACTCTACACGCAACATGGATGCTCACCTTCTACCCTTCCTATACTGGTCGTTGGGGGCATCCAAATTCGTCTTTTTCAGGTGCTATTGTTTCATTTTTTACGTAGCATCTTATACTAGTTGTTCATACACGCTTTGACATATTGGTTATCGCTCAAACATGCTAACAGTGTTCCATTTGCAGCACTTGTTTTGCAAGATTACATGTTTTCATGACTACTTGTTTGTTTCTACTTGTCTGCTTTGTTTTCCATTGTATGCAGGCTTTGACCTTTCCTTGTGTACACACTTGTCATTGTTTGCAAATTTACGGCCATGATGGCCTTGTGTGTCTTACAACATCGTGAGTGATGTCCCATGTTTGAAACCCACTTTGTGCTTTTTCCTTTTTCTTGCTTGTTGACACTACTTTGTTTGGTAATTACTACATTGTCTGTGTATTTTACACTTGTCTTATTGCATGCATGTGTTTTCAGAATAACACTTGTATTGGCTAGACATCTCCTTTTATGTGCACCTTGATATCTACCAAGCATTTCCCTTTCCCCTGTAGGGCAGATTTTTAAGGTTAGAGTGCGGTTGAGTCTTCTTTTAGGGCTGCATTATCCTTTCCACGGCGTTGCATGCACCCCCAAAGATGGGGGCATCATTGATGGTTTTATACCAACACAACTTATTTACATTGGTTCGTAAATAGTGAGTGATTTCAGACCGGTCTACGAACTCCATACACAATAGCCATAACAGAACATAGTGTCCTTCGACACCCCAGTGGAGCAGCTTATAGGCTTGGGGTTATAATGGGTGTGCCTATCTACACTTCTCCGTCTAGTGGTGTTAGATTGCTCAAAAAAACCAAGACAATACATATATCTCTTCACACATTTTAGCATAATCGGTTAAAGTTAGAGGACACAGAGTATTTCCTCCCTATACTTATTCAGTTAGGGTGGCGTGAGATCACCCAAAACTCCCGACAAGATCAAGATGTCCTTCTACGTCATTTTTCTTGACATGGATCAGTGCACACATGTTCCATTTACACTTTTATTCTATCATATTTTACATTTGTGTACTTTACACATGTGTATTTTACATAGCATTTTTACATATATACATATTTGACTACTTGATTGTTTTCTCCTTGTAGGTTCGATTGTAAAACAAGCAACAAATTGGGGCAACAACAACCACAACGGTGACAACATACCACTATAAGCATTTGCCTTTACTAACCATGCATGTACAATACATATAGCAATAAATACACATGCGTTCCACCCTAGGTTCACTCTCATCACTTTTTATGCACATTTTTCATCTTTAGAATCCATGCTCCTCCACATTTTTCTTTTTTGTCATTCCACACTTGAGTCTAGTCCATCGACACGTCTTCTTCTACACTCTACATGGATATCGGTACACATCTCTATCAACTTTATGTTACTGATATTTCCACTCACTAACATAAAAGTGGTGGCAAAATGTAGACACAAAATTATGCACTTTAGACATAATTTAACCCGGTCTTATACTACTATTTAGAAGGTTCTCAAGTGGATAAAGTATTAATTAATCCCACCTTTTGGCCACCTTTATTTTATATTTTATTTCGTCATTCCCACATATTTTATTGCACATGTTTGTCCATTTCACAATTGTCCCATCATTCTAGCCCAAAACCGGGGTGCCCTGGCCTAATCAGGCACCACCTGTCCCACTTTGGGTGCCCCAGTCTATGCACATCCTTTCCCACTTATTTTTGGGGCCTTTCTAGCCATTTGTTGTCTTTATTTTTTCCCAGTCAGCCTTGTCGGGATTAATTACAAAATTAAGCTTGAGAGCCCTATAAATATAAAGCTATAAGACCATAATAAGGGTCCTAGGTCATAACACTACTATCACTCCATCTAGAGTTGCATCCATTGCATCATTTGCATCCACATAGTGCCATGTATAAAGGCTAGGAGATCTGCATCACACACACAACATAGGGGAGGTATTTTATTCTATTCCATGCACACATGTTATCTACATTTTATATAGTTACTATTTCTTGCTACTTCATAAAGTGTGACTGACACAAGAGCACCTAGGGCACGACATGCACACACTCACCAAAACTACATCCGGGTCTGAAATGTAGTGTAGCGCTCAGTGATAAGACCACAAGTTTGGCACCTGAGGTGAGTCCAACCCATTCATTTTCATCTTTTATTTTTCTAGGGTTCGATACTTCCTTTTACATTATAGGTCATTTCCCATCTCATCCGGAAGATCCAAAGTAATGACAAGAATTATTCAAAGACATCTTGTGACCATATCAGATTCAGGTTTTGAGCATTTACGTGTTCGAGTGCCTAGAATTGGGGTGCCTCAGGGCACCCCAAGACACTCCCAGTGCCCCAGTCATCTAAAATCCTCTAGATCTATCCTTTGCAGGGTCTCTAAGTGTTCTTCTGCACTTCTTGATTTCATTTCCGGATCTCGTGGCAACTTTGTGGATCACACGCTAATTAGCTAAGACATTTCTTTCCTTTCTCTTATATATTAGGGTTTTATTTCACTTGAAATATTTTACTTGCATTTATTACAATGTTTTAGTCCTCCTAATTAGATTAAAATTAATACCCTAGTGTCCCCTTTTGGGCCAACTAGATCCTTATGTTTGTTAATCAAATATGAGGTGGATGGAAGACACATTGCACACCCAAAAGAGGGGCTTTGGCCCTACAAGAGAAGGAAAGATGGATTTAACACACTTTGGTAGTAATAGATTTGGACCAATCAAAATATTTTCCCCCTACCAACATCAAGGGAAAGGAATTTTGAAAAATCCAATAATTTTTGTATCTTGAGGAAGCCTAACAAACCAATATGATTGACTCCAACTTTATTAGGGTTTTACCTATGGAGAAGTAAAAGGAAATGGAGGATTTGTATAGCTCTATGTGGGAATCCTTAGAGATCAAATAATCCTAGGATTGGGATCATCCTTGGTGGCATGATAGACCTTATTAGATCCCTTCACCTTCTTCAAGATAACATCAAAACATTTGGGACAAGCCTCAAGATTGGTACATTGTGATGACCAAAAATGGATGAAAGATGATGCAATTACTACAGACCCTTCTTAGATAGGTCACACTCTCAATCCTTCCATATGGTTTTTTGAAGGAAAATCTAAAAGTTTACAGGATGGAAGAAACCATAATGGAGGGTAGAAGTAAAAGAGGATTTATTTCAAGTTGGAGAAAAGGACGTTTTCAATATTACCCTTGATATATGTGATAATATACCAAGGCATAATAAATGAGTAATGTAGGAATGTGGAGGATCTATCGCTCTTAGGAATATTCCCTGCAATATCTTGGAAAGAATTTTTTTGGAATAAAGGCTGCGAAGACCTAATCGAGATTTCATCAAACTAATCTTAGATATTTAGTAAAAGGTTGGTCTATGGTCAAATTCTAGACTTCGAAGCTAGGAACCGAATCTTAGGCTGAAATTGGTTCTTTGAGGGAGGAATATTTTACTAGAGCCTTAGCAATCCAATTTTTGAAACTAGATCCTAGTGGTGGTGGTATGAAATGGTGTTATATTAGAATATACTCTCTACCTCTAGAGTCTTGGTGTTTGGAAATATTTCAAAAGATTGGTGATGTTGGCGCTTTTACAATCTAGATCCCGATATACTAGGACAGATGATTCTTTTTTCATACGCAAGCTTAGGTGGATGTTGGTAAATCTATTCCTCAAGTTTTGATTGTAAATATCTATGGGAAAAAATTAGTTCAACTAGTTGAATATGAATATTTTGGAAATAAGGATAATATCTCGTAAAAGTCAATGAATCTCGATGGACATATGGGAACAAGTCATAACCCTATCTAGACTTGTCATAAATCTTTCCAAAAAGGATTTTTGGGGAAAAATCGTATCTAGAAAAGAAGACAACATCTAGCATACTCATAAGAAGTGGTGAAAAGGGTGTAATGAGAAAAATGTTACCACATTGGATGTTTCTTCTTCTAAGCACATCATGGATGGATCTCATTAAGAGTACAAAGATTCGTGATGAAGGAATGAAAAAAAGGTGAAAGGATCAGACATGCACATCCTAATCAAGTAATCTCACATGGGGAAGAATCTTCATAGCTAAAAGGGGCATGCTCACTTAAGACCTTGGAAGGAAATTTAGACCACCCGTAATAAGCGATTATGGGAATGGAGGAGTCTAACCATCAGTAGGTTAACTATAAAAGAGGGTGCAAGTTTGGCTATAGAGATATTGAAATATCAACATGTCAAGATGACTACTGAAGATGATACAAATTTAGCTATAGAGATATTGAACTCTCAAGAATGGTAGGATGAGAGTGACTAGCACATGAAGGAGAAGGAAGATCTGGGTAAATTTGAAATTGTACCAAATCGTCTAGGCCTACAAAAGATTCCCAAAACTTCTATATCCCAAACAAAAGTAGGCAAGAATGTTATCCCCTTACCATCTCTTAAAATTAAGAAGGACGGAAATCCATGATAGAAAATTTTCTTGAAGAATCTTTAAAGGCCATAAAAATGGGTTGTTAGAATACTTGTGTTAGAAATGTTGTCTACCACCGTAAGGAATTTTTTCATTTAAGGAGGGGATACCTCCTTACTCAATATTGAAACCTTGAGATTTTGTTGTAATCTTTGGATGGATTAAACAATGATGGAAAATCTTGTAAGAATGAATGAGGTTACGAGATACTCTAGATTGTGGTTGTTGTAAATTGAATTAGGTATGAAGTAATTTGGGTTATAAATGGGGGTAAGAAGGACTCTTGTATGGAGGAATTGTTTTAGGTGTTTTTAGTGTCATACATAGATATTAGATGTACATGTTTTGAAGGAGATGAGTCGGGATCTAATATGAGAACTATGTTTTTGATAGGATTGGATTGAGATTTTATGAGAGATGGAAATGATGTGCACTTTTGAACTTTAGATAGGGAATATTGTGTACAAAATAATTCTACTGGGGACCTAAGAGATTAGGTTTGATCTAAATATTTTTGGAGTTGGCCAGGGAATGATCTAATGGTCTATCTCATGGAAGTGAAAATTTTATATGTGGAATGTGCAACTTGAAAAATATGGAGTTCTATGGGAAAGGAAAAGTGATATAGAATGAAAGAGCTAAAGAATAGAGATACCATTGAGCATATTAAACAAAGGATCAAATTTGACCAATATTTGTTTGGATATTATTTGATGTAACTAAATAATTTTTGGTCATGGTTTATTTTCCTTCAACACTTATTTCTCTTCGTCTCCTTTTCCCAACAATTGTTTCTATAAGAATGGGTTTGAGATGGATTCATTGGGTTTAAACTTTAGAAATGTAGATCCGATGGGAGAGGATACTTTTGATGTAGTATGGAATTATTTTCTTGGTAAGGGATGGGGATGATCTGATGGAGGGGTTATGTAAGTGTAAATAAGATCTTTTAAAGGTTCCATTTGAGGGGTTTTGTGCTGCGAAAAGAAATTTATTTTGGTTTCTTTATGTAAGTTATACACTTTGGATCCAAAAGATTGTGTTATGGAAGAAATATTTGTATCGCTTTTGAATTCAAATAGTGGTTGGATTTTTGTTACAAAATTTTTGACAAGTTAATCTACACAAATTTTGATCTTTTTTGGGCTATAGAAGATTTTTTTGCTTTTTATTGAAGATATATTTTGATACAAAATACTAGTTTTATGGTCTTCCTAGGGTTTGAAAAATTCTTAGCTAATATTTTATGAAGAAGGGTTGGTTGCCTTTGCTAAAAACTACTATTATAATACATATATTTTTATGATTAAATGAAAGGGTGAGTGACTATATATCCATATTTTTATCGATAAAAGGAAATGTATCGGGAGTGAGAGAAATAGGTCCAAGAACGTTCACTTTCTCGAGATAAATCTAGTAGGTCTAGGTATAGAGTGCTTCATATTGATAGGAACCTAGATGTAGATGAGTTAGATGGGAACTTTCCCTAATCAGGTTATCATTCATATTTTTCTTATACACCGATATAATGAGCTCTCTATCGGAACATGGATAAATACAATTGATGATTTTTCATCTCATGTCTATGTTTAACTTATCACACTTTTATTTTATGTTATTTATGTTATCATAGTTAGTTGATCATACATATTTTGATTAATCAATTATAATAGATGATGGCTATTAGTTTCTTGAATGTTATATATGTTTCATAGAATATTTGCATTCTTACTTTTTGATGTTAAAGTATGTTATGATGTGGATTAATCACCCAATGATTTATATAACTTTAATATCATCGCACATGTCTACATAGCCTTTGAATAGTTCATAGACATTATTTTTTCTATTTACTCTATGTTTGGTTGTTGTAGATATATCCAATCCCGTGATATATACTTTGATATAGGGATAAATCATAAAACAGCTTGGTTGCTTATGGACACTTGAGAAACTTGTGTGAGAGTTTCTTCATATGGTATTATACTTTTCTCTTGATGGACAAGATAGATATTTCTTACTCGGATGACATGGATGTTAACCACTCATTGTCGAAACTTGTTCTTTATCTAATACAATATAATAATATTTTATTATTACACTTCATCTTTCATAATACAAATTACCTACTCTAGTTTATCTCATTCATTTGTAACATTAACTATTTTTTCTTTTTACATTTACTTGGAAACAAAATTCAATTGCTCCTCATTAAGTAGGAAAGATTGAATTTTCTCTTATATACTTACCATTGTGGAATTTTCCTAAATTGTTTGAAGAATATTATTTCCTTGTGATCAATCTCATCTAGCTACTACCATGTTTTCATAATATAAGAAACTAATACAATCATTGTTAATATATATAGTTGCTTCCATTTTTATTAACTAGCGTTGACTCAAAATGACATTGAATTAATCATTAATAAACATAAGTTGAAGTGAATTATTTATAACTTTGGTACTTATTGCAACATGAGGATTAAGGTTTCCCATAGGGTTTTCATCTTACACTAAATGTTTCAACTTGTGGTGTTTATAGCCCGGGTAAGTGCACCAAGTTGGGGGGCCAAAAAGAAAAAAAGTAAAATGCGTACGCGTTTTATTATAACGTGATCACGTTATGATTTTCTAGGTTTGGAATTTACCAAGCCATAACACGTATGCGTTATGTCTCCTATAACTAAAAAATGAAGCCAGAGCCTCTATCATTCTATTTCCCTCAAACGTGAGTTCCAGAGCTTAACTGTGCCCTTGAATTTTGTCTTTCAATTGGATCTCAAGCTCAAACGATCATCTTTGAATCGCCAGAAGATCTGAATCGACGATGGCGCCACAAAGAAGAGGTATGCACAATTCTTTTCTCAAAATTACATTGAAATTTGATAATTATAGAGTAGAATTTGAATTGAATACATTTTTTATTGTTATAGTTCGAGGTCGAGGGAATCAACCACAACCAAACCCTGTTATTCTTGTCATCCCTCAGTTAAGAAGATTTAGTAGCCCACATGGTTGAAAACAAAATTGAAATTGAGGATTTACTCAAATGAATGAGGGATTCACAATCTACAAACCCCCACCGCACCTCTCTTGCAAACACATTGAGGCATTAGTTTCTCAAGTTGATGCGGCAATGAGGAAAATTGATCGTTGGACATCTTACAGAGAGGGTTGTAGGGTTTATTATTCCAACAAATTGTCATATGTGGATGTAAAGAAAAAATAAATTACAAAAGACCTCATATGTGCCTTATTCATGGACCCCGAGCTAATTTGTCTGTTCCATTGTCATGTAAACGGTTTCCCATCCATTGGTGCAATAATAATTTAATTAAAAATAATTTTTGGGCCGATGGTGGATGGTGTTTGATTTTCCACCTTGCAATAACAAGGAGGTGCCACAACAAGATCCCAAATTATTTTGATTTCGAGATTTCTAGGGCCGAGGAAAAGGATCTCGAACAAGATCGAACATGTGAACAACGTGCACCTATTCAACAAGGTAAAGTACCCGCATAGAATCCCTCACCTTGATATTGTCCCTCCAATAGTGAAGGAGACAGAGAGATTGATATACTCCACGTACTTCGGGGCTCTCTCGTGACCCTTGTTCGACATACGAGGGAGATTTACGAGCCGGATGCTCGTGGAGGTACACAGAGTATTCTCTCGGGAGTACTAGCATGAGGCCACATATTTTATCGTCATGTGGTAGAATATGTTTAGGGCCCAAGGAGGACGATACTTTCATGCGTCTTCGATTTTGGTGGAGTTGGCACTTTGGGGTGCACACGATAATTTCACTATGTTAGATGCCTTTTTGAGCGATATATTGGATTACAAATATCGTGTCACCTTCGTAGGTATTTGTTATGTTTTATTATGTGTGTTACAAAAGATTGAGTACTTGATTTACTTATATATGTTAAATTTTTGAAATAATTATATTTGTACATGTAC
Source organism: Taxus wallichiana var. yunnanensis (assembly GCA_018340775.1). Lineage (NCBI taxonomy): Eukaryota > Viridiplantae > Streptophyta > Pinopsida > Cupressales > Taxaceae > Taxus > Taxus wallichiana. The sequence goes on from CM031234.1 coordinate 761,831,747, forward strand.
CAAGTGGGAATGTGTCCTTGCTTAACTTGAATTGTTCATCCAACCATTGAGCTCCATGTGTGTGCCTTGCATACTCATAAACAATTTCCTCTCGAAATTTGATCATATATTTTGATACAGGTAATTGTTTTGGAACAAACTCACCTCTCTTAGATTCTTTTCCATCTTTTAATTGATATGTCACCGATTTATATTTGCTGAAACCAACCAATTATTTTCCTATTGAATATGTACTCTCCTCATGGATACAACTTTTTAGATTTGGCAAGCCACCACATACATTGCATGTTCCATCCAAACATGCTTTGTTATAAAAAAGTTGTCTAGTTGATTTTTCATAAAATATTGTCGAAATAAATTCCCTTGAAGATTTTGGTGGGACATTTAATCCACACTCCTGCAACATGATGTCAGTATGCAAAACATGACGTATTTGACAAAAAAACATCATAATGCATTGAAAATTCAACATGATGTCTACAACAACAAGTGGTACGTGAGTGATTGATTTTCACATAAAAGGGTTTGCTCATTTCAAAGAATATTTGGCTAATGTTAATTTCTGGATTTTCATTCTTAAACTTAGAGAACAATTGTGTTTGAGTCATATCTAAGAAATATTTTGCACACGATTCATGATTATGAGAACCTATTCTTCTTTTTACTGTATCTCTTCTATTCGGTGACACCCTTGTGTTCTCATTCCAAAATTTTACAATTAATTCTTTTAGAATATCAAATGTATTCTTGTCTTTCTGTGGAAGTCTGCTAGAGAAAGCCCAATAGTCAGTGTTATTGAATGACTCAAGATGTTTACGTCTTTCTATTTCTTTCATTAGTTTTTTTCTGTTTAGCTTCAAAGCATTGCTTGTTTTTATAATCAAGCATTTATTAACTGTTTTATCACTTACTATACAATTAGTAAGTGCACGCAATGTAGCATTACTATCTTTGGTGCATTTTTTTTTACCTACATTTTGGTATGCTTTATGTATATTTTCAACAATTGACACATTTTGATCAACAACATTAGATGTTCTTAACCCTAGGGTCTTCATTATAGGTCTCATATTAATTAATTTCATCAATGTAACAAATAATTGACATATTTGTGTTTCATTTAAATTCTCAAAGTAATTATCCAAAATTCCACTAGTTTTTCTTCTCACATTTTTTTCAGACATTTTATTAGGAATTGGTTTTATAATATTTTCATCAATTTCAATTAAGTGAAATGGTTTTTCTTCGTAAAATGGAAGGAGGTGTTCTTAGAGGTGACGATTCGTTAACAAGGTTACTTTCTTCATTTAGTGTTTCCATACAAATTTTGTGGTTAACATTTGAATTCTTAGGTAAAGGTTCAACAATTGGATTCATATCAATTTCTTCATCCATACCAACATTATCATTCAATTCAATATCATTATTCATTGCAAAATCATTATTCTCTACATTTTCATTATGTATTTCATCCTCATTTTCTAAAACATTAGCTACATTTGATATAAGATGTACCTTTCCCTGCATGAAGTTTTTGCATTCTCTTCAATTTCTTTATCCTCATATTTTCCAATTGCTCTGGTGTCTTGTTCTTGACTTTCCTCTTGTCCTTAGCTCGAATTTTATCACCCATGATTACAAAAATTCAACTAGTGGGGTAGGGGACAAAATGAACTACTAAAAAATCATGTAAGAATGTATAGAAAAACCGACACTGCACAAAAAGGATACAAAAATCTCATGAAAGAGATGAAAGGGATGTTGGGGGACCACAATATATAAACAAAGCATAACGCGTACGTGTTATGCTTTTTCCCTTTTCCAACCCATGCCTCAAGGCTTGGATCCGGTTTGGATCCCTAAGCCTGAGGCATGAACCTGCACAAACACAACAAACCACATGTTTTTTGTAGGAAAATGCAAAAATCCAACTTCCGCCATGATAAATCAACATCAAATGATCAATTCGTTTAAAAAATTATATCACAATGTAAAGCAAAGTTTCTTCTTTGTATAAATATAATTTTCCAATTTTTCTAAAAATATAAGGTTCCATATTATTTATTTTCTAATTATGCCTTTTTATACATTTTTTTGAAGTTTAAACATGTCTATCGCTTTTTGTGTATTTTTTCCAACTCATTGAAATTGAATAAAAAAATTTAAGCACAAACTAGGACTAATTCTATACATATTAAAAAAACTAATTTTTGATATTTTTGAGGTAGTTAGGGGGCACGGTCAAAGCTCCGTTATTTTTCAAAACATAAAAATTTTGTACTAGAAAAATCATAAAAAAATACTTGCTAAAAAGATCTAAAAACTTCTAGCACAAACTAGATACTCCTAGCTATCTTTCTACAAAAGGGTTTTCAAAAATACTAAATGGTGCTCAAAAAATGGTGGGGGCACGAAGTCACTCTATTATGTTTTTTTAACAAAAATAGGAGCACATGTTGGTATTTTAGTTATTTGACCCACTTAAACTCATTTATTTTCAATAAAATTTAGTAGCTTAGAAACTAGACTCAAAATGCTACGATTCATGTTTATACAACATCTTCCAATTTTGAGTGTAACTATTTCAAAAAACTCGTACAAGTGAAATTTTTTTATTTTTCAAAAATGCGTCCACTTAAGACCCCCTTTTGGCCCCCCAACTTGGTGCACTTACCCACCCACTTTCTTTGTTAGATCTAGACTACATGCATATTGACTTGATCCTTATCAATTATAACCTTGTTGTGAATTTGGTTGTCAATAGTTTCATGCATGTATATAAGATTGATTTTTTTAATTATATATGACCTTTAATGGTGATTCTTCTTATAATGGAGATTATGCTTTGTTTTCTTCCTCTTATTTGGGTATATTATACACTTTCTTATAATCACATGGTGTTTTTCTCTCTTTTTGTTTATGCTCTTCTATGTATACAATGTGTTCATGGGTTAGATATTTGATATGATCATGTAATCCCCACTTATGTGTCACATGTCCATTAATGTAGTGATTTTTTCACCCTAGCTAGCTTTTACAATGTTAATGTGAAATAACTAAAAATGATGTAAGGGGTTTGTAACATATAGATTATTCTAATCTAATTAACTTCCAACATTAATCATACACAATCATAATAATGCATTCATACTTGAAATAATTGAAATGATTGATAAATGATAAGTACTTCTCAAATATAAAAGAGAAGAGATAGAATTAGTTGTACATGAAAAATCAAGGATGATTTGGATGTGTAGGATAGTGGATCAGATTGATATGGAATTGTAGATTCTTTAGTGAAAGTTATGGAACCGCAAATCCAACAAGGGCAGGACCGCATAAGTTTTGTATGCTCCACACCTAATCTATATGGTCCTAACTTGGGCTGCATGAGTCTTGGAACCTTTGATAATATAGACCTACAGGTTTCTATGTGCTTCACTTGTCTAGAAATGATCTTTATTGTATGTCACTATTTTTCACACAATCTCTGGATGACCTACAATAACTGCAACAAATGTAGAACCGCTACCAACCTAAAAACCCCTTCATTGTATCATTAACAAACCAAAAGGAGAAAACATGTGTGTATGGTGAGGCTAGACTACTCTTGGTAGTCACATTCGTAGTTGTTGAACCAATCCAAGTGTTGCACTACATGCCCTCATTTTGGGATCAAGCCTTGTGTAGTTATCCTAGGTTATTTTGTAAGTGTGAATAGATAACTAACCCTAGGGGTTCCCTCATGTCTCTTGGCACCAAGATGGATAATTGTGTAGTATAAAATGTACCCAATACGGTAGTAGTAAGATGTGGTATGCCTCAGCTATATGACCTAACCCTTGTTTATTGAAACCCCTTATGCAATTCTTAGAGTGACTAAATGATCTTTATAAAACATGGCTCTATGACCTTTGCATGCTTGGAAATGGCAAGGCTAGATTCTTTTACCTAATTGAGTGCTTCGTAATTGTACTATGAACTACTCTAAATGATGTACAACTAATTTGGGTAGATTAAAGAACCCTTTGAATACTTTGGAAAGATATTTTTAAAAGTAACTTGTAGTGTCGATGAGTTGCAACATGATAATTACTTTCTTATACAACCTTCCGTAGGTGAAATATTCTAAAAAGGCTAACCCTAAAGCAAGGTGAAATGGCCCAAATAATAAATTGGAATTAAAATTAGGTTCGATGAATGTATCGTATAGGTTAGCCAAGATGGAACCTTACATCCTAACCCTTCATTACATTTTGTTGGTCCGAAAATCATCGGGCAGGCAGATCTATGGATAGACAGCCAACAGCAGTGCGGGGCATAGCCCTCTTTGAGACAACAAAGTGAAACTGGTTTATTGCTATTCTACCAAAGAGGAACTGTGTAAGTCCTATAGCATTCTCGCCTTCGGGGGTTTGGGATCTCATCCCAAAGAGAGTTAGTTCCGACAAAGAACATAAAGGAATGAAGGAAAGAATGGAAGAAAGATGGATCTGAAGGGAGAAAAGAAATGAATTTCTAAGTAGAAAGGTCAGAGGGTTTATGTTTTGGGCCGGTAGTAAATGTGAGCTAAACTTACTCACATAAACAAATAAAGCAATACTAATAATCAAAATGACAAAAGCGTATATGAATCTAACAGTAATAAACACATAGATTCGACGTAAGAAAGATATAATGCATATAACACATGAATTCAACACAAAGTCTCAATATTTGTATTAATGTTTTCTTTTGTTACAAGAAAGCTCAAAGTCTTTCTCTCCTCACTTCTATTTTTCATACAAGATTGTCCACCACTTGAATACTACAAGTATCCAAGTATTTATAGAAGGAGAAGGAGAAAGAAGACAAAAAGGAGCCAACAACTTATTTACAAAATATCTAAAAGTCAAATGTTGACTTTGGGGCAATTTTGTGGATGACAACATCCCATGGTGCAACATGGATGATGTCATCACGTGTGCTAACATACTTTTAAATACTTTTACAAAAATGAGATTTATCCCAGGAGGAGGAAGCTTATTCATCATCATCCCTTTGCTTGAATGGAGTGTCTTGTTTCGCTCTGGAGAGGTGATATGATACTGAGCTCGATACTCCATAAACTTGCTGATCATCTTCTGAAGTTGATCATGATCAGGACCCTTTGTGTGGTCCGAGATGACTTCGCAAGTTTCTCGTTCATCTCTGAGCCTATTAGGGAGCTTGAAGTATTTGTTTCCTACCTCAATCAAGTACCCAAAAATCGCGGCAAGCCAGAAGGTTGTTAATAGATTCTCGGTCAAAAGTGACCTCTGGCATCAAACCTTGTGATGCAATTCCCTTGAAAATCTGAATAGTATCGTTTGCTTCTCTCAAGGTGAACGATGCGCTAAGCAACCCTGAGACATCCTCAAGACAATCTGCTCCATTTGATGTTTTGCGTCCAGGGCTTCCTCCTTGATTTTGTCTATCTTTTCTAGGACAAACTCCATTTGATCAACCCGATAGTCTAAAGCGACAAGCACTTTGTTGTGTGCTCACGGGTGATCAATGACGCCAAATTTTAACAAGTCATTGGTCGGGCAGTCAACCATTTTCTGAATTTCTCATGTTGCAACCTGGCATGGTCCAACTCTTCAGAGACGGGTCCTGCTATTGCCTGGAGTTCATTGTTTGCCTTATCTATACTTTGGTAGAGGCCTGTGAACTTCGTGATTACTTCCTCACTATCTCTGAGGATCTGCTCTCTCCAGGAGGACACTGTTGCACCTTGTTCGCCAATCTTGGTGTATTCATTTATCTTCTCCTGACTAAGGACTTCAGGAGTTTTGGTGGCAGCTATAGGAGGTGCATTGCCCATTCTTTGCAGAGCTTGGAGAAGATGTTCATTTTGTTCCTTTAACATTCTCTTCTTCTCCTTTGCTTCTTGTAGTTTCTTGCAAAGGGCATCCACGACTGACAAGGCCTCTCCTTGCAGGCTCTCTGATGATGTTCCCATTGTGACTTGGGTCACTATAAAATCTGTAGGAGACAGATCTTCTTTCTTCTTTATGGGATCCGGGTAGGCTATCTCCATAACCCTTTCGCCTGAAGCACTTTTTGAAAAGCGAGTTATCACTTTTTGCTTCTTTGGTCCTTTAGTCGGGATGACGAGAGAAGTCCATGGGTGCAATGGGGACTTTCCTCTTGTGTTGGCTTAGGTGGTCTGAGATCCAGCTTGGACTTATGGGGGACCAGAGGACAAAGAAGAGACAGGGGTGGAAGGAAGAACAACTGCAGTGGACACGGGAAGTGTGTCAAACACTTGGTAGCGACATGGAAAAAGGGGCCGACACACCAATGCTCATGGGATTAGGAGTCACTACAAGAGAGGAGGCCATGGGGGTGGAAGGGATCTCGAGATGAGGGAAGAAATGTTGGGGGACAGATCCGCAAGGGAAGAGAAGATGGAGGAAGAGGGAGAGGGAAAGGAAGAAGACGGAGGAGAAGACACAACCAAAGGAGTAGTTGTTTGAGCGACATGAGGAGGGGAAGGAGGAGCGAGAGAGGGAATGGTTGGTACTTCGCCAGTTGTAGTTGTGACAACATCCTGAGTGGATGTGTCCGTTGGAGCACTTACCGCTTCTTCTTTTCCTGGGGACACTAAGTCCACAACTTGCTCTTCTGCGGTAGTAGGAGGGCTTTCAGGAGCTTTCTCTTGAGCAGTGCTTGCCTCTCCCACTTTATCTTTCCCTTTTCCTTTAGGCAAGTGTTTTGGCCTGGTGGGTGCATTGCCTAGGGGAGATGTGATAAAATCTACCCCAAGATAGATGATACCATTTTTCTTACACCAATGCTCAGTGCGTTGCAGAGTAGGTTGAACCCTTTCTTGGATGGTCTAGGGCACTTTGTTCCTGTCAATATCTACGAACGACCAATCATCCCCTTCCGTGTCTAGGTAAACTTGATCAATTTCCTGATCAGTTTCTAGGAAATCCTTTGGGATGATGGCCACGCCATATTGAATGATCTCTGCCAGGGCCAGCCGGAGTGATCCTTTCGTCTGAGTTTGACTTCATGATTTAAGTCAATGTAGATATCCTCGATCTGAGGAACATGGATAGGATCGATCTTTGCCCCTGGAAGGCAACCACGAGGATCGAAGGTTGGCCTTGCCAGGAAATTATGCTTCAAATTGAGCAATTCAAGCTCTGCATACATCTCCCGAGCTTTACTTTGTGAGGGGCACGTGTACCTACCTACTGTGAGGGGGAATGGAGTTCCTCCCTTCTTCCTCTTCATACACTTCTTGTGATAGGTGATAAGCTGCCTTGACAGCTCCAGAAGGATTAGTTTAGGCCCCGCATATCTCGGAAATCTTGTGGGTTCTCCCAAGAAGTTGGCAGCTCTGAGATAGGTAAAGGTGGGGAATTGCGTAAACAATGCTCCCCACTTCCTTGTGGCGGTGATCACACTTTTGCTTGTCCAACCATGAGTCATGTTGGGCCTCAAGAGGCAGACGATGCCATAGAAGAAGACATCATTGATCTTGCTTTGAACTGAGCTATGTTGTTCTCAAGCCTCAACTCTAGATAGTATTCGTATATTTTGACTTGGGGCCATACCCCATACTGATTCAACCCTGGGTAGTCTCTCTCTGAGGCAGCTGCATATACTACATAGGAGTTCATATAGAACCTCCCAGTTGTTGAAAGTTGTTGAAGTTGTTCCGAGATCGTATCACTGATAATCTCGCCTGCCTAAAAAAACCTGTAAGGGCACATTCTTACTCATTGTTTCCAAATACCTGAGCATCCACTTGTGAAAGTAATGGGCATCAGGGAGCCCATGTACTCTGCTTAGGAAGGTGATCGTGTCACTCAAATCTTCTAAAATCACTGCGATGAATGACTTGGGGCCACCTGCTTGCCACCTTTTTATTCTTGAGGTACACCTCGTTCATCATTTGCATGCACTTGTCCTCATTATCAGTCCAAGTCTTCATGCAGTCTTCTTGACTTACTGCCACAAAATGTCTGTGGTGGGGGATGCCCAAGATAATTTCAAAGTGTCGGGCTGTGAGGTTGATTATCACTTTGCCTTCCTCATTTTCGACACATCTTGTGTCCTTGTTGTAACAACGGCCCACCAACATGATGAATTCATTATTAATTGCGCTCACTGGGAGCCTCAAGCAAAGCAAAGTGCACCACTAACAACCGCTTTATCCATCCACGGATGCTCCGTGACCTTCTTGGTTCTGGCCCAAAAGTCGTCCATGTCAATGTGGCCAAGCTTTGAGTCTCTGATATCGAGATCACACTCTGCAAGTGAGTCAGGCATCCTGACCTTTTGGTATCTATACTTCATTTCCTACTCCGTCAACTTGGCTTTGCCTTTGGACTTGGTTAACTTCTTACTCGATGAAGACATAAGTGCACTCGAGGATTTTTTTGCTTTGCAAGAAAAATCAAAGATTTCCAACATAAGCAGGCCATGTTAGCCATCAAGTTGTCCATAAAAGCTTTGCAGAATGAAAAATTATCAACTTATGAGCCTCTGGGCGCAAGGCACATCCTTACTGCAGGTCAGCAGGGCTTTGAAAAGCAAGGCACACTTTTAGGGAGTGTTGTATGGGGGAAAGTAGCGCCAAAAGGGGTGTGGGGCACGGAAAGGCTACACACAACATTCAGATGTTGATGTCAAGGAATATGCGCTTGCGCCATAGGAAGTGCTTTGGAGGGGCGCAGGAAATTATTATGTTACACACCTCCAAGGTGCGCCTAGGCACATATTTTCAAGGTGTTGCAAGTTGGTTAAGTGCGCCAAAGACTTGGCTTGGTTTGCATGCGGCACGAAAGGGTTTGCACAACATGCAGTGTTGTTGTAGTTGTTTTGGCGCCAACGCTTGCACCTTAGGAATTTTGCAATTTATAGGGCGCGAGAAGGGCTTATGTCGTGGTCCTTTAATGCGCCAATGGTGCGACTATTTTTGATGCAACATAGAGAAATAGTGCGCCAAAGGGCGCGACTATGTTTAGTGTAACAGGAGTTTGCAATGCGCCATAGTGAAATAGTTTCACTATGCGGGCTGATTTCCTTTTTCTCGATTTTTACTCTTTTGGCTTAGATTTTGATGTCTAGGAGGGAAAACCTAGCAAGGCAAGGAGTGAAGGACAAATGGGCATGAGTTATTTTTGAGGCCGAGCCTTCCAGATTTGCAGATCTGGAAGAAAAGGAAAAGGAGAGTTTGCAGGTGGGTACTTGGGTTTGCAAATGGTGTTATCCTTTCCTTCTAGATTCATTTTTATTATTCAACAATCCTAATCACCTAGCCCAACATCCATAAAAACAACAACAAGGATGGTAGAAACCACTTACCCGGTATAAATAATGACGAAGGAAAGAAGTGGGGTCCACGATCACGACGAATGACGCACGCGGGTGACAGGATAATGACAGCGCAGAGGAATAATTTTCACGATTTTCAACTTGTGAAAATGACAGGTTCAATGCGCATATATATAGAAAAGTCCGCATTTAATGCGCCAACCACTTTTTTCTTTGCGCACTGGGAGAGATGTTGACATGGAGGAGATTGCACCTAGGCGTGGGTTTGGATGTGTCGACAGGATGATGGGTGCGCTTAGGTGCACTTTTGGGAGGCACAACATTTGGAGTGTTGACACTCCAGGAAGTGTGCCAAAGGCAAAGATGGGCGCAGTTTTGCAAGATGTTGCAACAATGGTTCTTGCGCCCAACCCAAAAAGGTTGAAAATGACCAAGTTCTTAAAAGTTGATTTTCGGGAAGGGAGTTCTAGGCCATTCAGAACATCAATAGACCTTATCAGGGGACCGAAACGGAATTTTGGTATGGTTACCTGCAAAATTGCCCTTGTCAATTTTACAGGATAACACATTTCAAACCAGAGAGATGAAAACCAAAACTTAAAGTTGTGTTGTGAATAATAGAGGTTGCATATTGCTTTTATTAGATAATAGTCTCATAAGTGATGACATAGTAGAGTGTAAAGATAATCACGTTATAGAAGAGTTGGAAAGATGAGGAGATTGGATTTTGAATGTGGGTATTTGACTCAAAGAAGGAGCATGATCAAACTTGACATTGCACAAGGGTAAATTATTGAATTTTAGCATCCATAATGATAACAATGTTGTGGTCTATAATGATTAGTGGGTAATGTGATGATCTTATTATCAATTTTTTTGTAGAGAGTGATATGTGTATCCGATCGTATTGTATCATGTTATTATAATTAACTTGAGGAACCCTTGAATAGGTTTCATGAAATTATTTAAGTGAATATTGTTCTTCATTGTAATTTGAATGACTTACATGTATTAATGTAGAAGCATTAGAAGAGATATTTGAGGTATGGGTCATTTGCATGTGGTAAATCCTTAATGGACTTAGGCGTAAGGGTCTCATCTATCTTGGGATGGCCATAAAATGAAACCTTTTCATGAGCTAATATATTATCCACTAATTGAGAAATGTATTCATTTGATTGATCAAACATTGACACGCGAAAATGATTCAACAAAAATTTGTAAAATGTGTGATGTTAATCGTTGAGATTAGGGATAAAGAATGATTGGTGTACTAAAGATGTGAAACATCAATATAAGTTTGGATAGATTTCATTATTTTTCTATTATATCGTCTTTGAATGATCAAAATCATCATCAAAAGTATCATTTGATTGTAAATGAATAGTAAATTGCTCTTGTACCATAAGAAAATTATAAATGGAGCCAATAGGTAAACTATGAAACCATACTAAGGTAAAGTTTATGAGACTAGATGATATGTATTTAAGAAAAATTGATCATTGTGCACATATGCTTGTACACAATTTTCAAAGTGGGAGATATGTTGAGAAGGATTCTCTTTTCCTATGAGTACTAGAAATTTAGGCATACGAAACCCATTGGAAAATGAACACTATAAATGTTTCAAACTATTATTTGGTTGAAAATATAATTATTATCAACTTGTGTAATGAATGTCTTAGATGATAAGTTTAGGATCTTGAATTCATATCATAATTTTCATATAACATGTATCATATTATTTTGGGATTAACAAAAAGTTGAGAAGATGTGTCATATGGTGTGGTAGAATTAGGATGAACATCTCATAACATAGGCACACAAATAAGAAAAATATATTTATGATATGAATCTACATGTTATTTTAAATAGTTGTCACTATGATAAGACACATCCATATACTGCTCCAAAGATACAATTTTTTGATCTACAACATTATTTTGATTTTCTATACAAGAGATGTTTCTATAATATACATTGGTATCATTTACACAAGGAAAATTTCTAAGAAACACATTATTATTAATATCCTTATGAGTTTTATGCTCTATATTTTCAACATTGGTAATGTCATTTACATATGAAACACTATGGGGTATGATATCTATATTAGTAGGGGAATCATTAGTGCACGTTGTATCTCATAGTGAAGGGTCATTATATGCTTTAGGATATTCATCACTTAGGGTAGGTGTGGTTTTCTCACACAATTATAAATTGAGCCAATAGGTAAACTATGAAACCATACTAAGGTAAAGTTTATGAGACTAGATGATATATATTTAAGAAAAAATTGATCATTGTGCACATATGCTTGTATACAATTTTCAAAGTGGGAGCTATGTTAAGAAGGATTCTCTTTTCCTACGAGTACTATAAATTTAGGCATACAAAACCCATGAAAAATGAACATTATAAATGTTTCAAACTATCGGTTAGTTGAAAATATAATTATTATCAACCCAAGTAATGAATGTCTTAGATGATAAGTTTAGGATCTTGAATTCATATCACAATTTTCATATAACATGTATCATATTATTTTGGGATTAACAAAAAGTTGAGAAGATGTGTCATATGGTGTGGTAGAATTAGGACAAACATCTCATAACATAGGCACACAAATAAGAAAAATATATTTATGATATGAATCTACATGTTATTTTAAATAGTTGTCACTATGATAAGACACATCCATATGCTATTCCAAAGATATAATTTTTTGATCTACAACATTATTTTGATTTTCTATACAAGAGATGTTTCTATAATATACACTGGTATCATTTACACAAGGAAAATTTCTAAGAAACACATTATTATTAATATCATTATGAGTTTTATGCTCTATATTTTCAACATCGGTAATGTCATTTACATATGAAACACTATGGGGTATGATATCTATATTAGTAGGGGAATCATTAGTGCACATTATATCCCATAGTGAAGGGTCATTATATGCTTTAGGATATTCATCACTTAGGGTAGGTGTGGGTTACTCACACAATTTTTCCTTACGCTAGAATTAACTTTAGGAATTAATGAGATAAAGAGGACATGGCTATGAAAATGTTTCCAAATATAAGTAGCAAAAATCATAATAGGGTGAGGGATACTATCATGAAAATAGATATGAAATAAAACCTAAGGGAAATAATTTGAAAATCAAACGCCGAGGCGCACAAATAAAGTGGGTTCACCAAAAATGTAAATGTCAAAATAAGGTTAGTATAATCAAGATAAAATACTTATGTATAATGATGATTTAGAATCATAAATGTAGTAAACACAATAATTACACAATACTTACACATATCCTAAATCATGTAATAATTAAATACAAAAATATACAAGCTATCAAGGCTAAATAAGTGAATTAAGGCTAGGGTTTTGGAACATATTCACCCCAAACAGATTGTGACAATGTTATGAAACTTTGGATTTGGCCAATATAAAAAATTTGTAAATGTTCTTGCAACATCTAGTTGGTTAAAGATGATTGCAGGTTGAGTTCACCCAAGGTAAATAGAAACACCAAACATTTCTTCCTTTTATGGATGATAATTCCTCTCGATATCAAATATAGAAATCAACTTTATCACTTTGTTCATCCTTGTCTCTAGATCCATGATCTATGATGATAATTTTGTGATCATGCTTCGCAAATCAAGTTAATAGATTCTCTTTTGTGAAAATCTAAACTCTTTACTTGAAGACATGAAAATGGTCTAGTCTCGATTTGGTTGAGCTTTGTTAACTCCCCGATGACTTTGATAATTTTTTAAATTATAAATATTTTGAAGATGGCTTAGATATATGCATTTCTCCCTCCTACTAGGTGTGTGAGAACATGTGATATAAATTCAAGAGTTACATTACATTACCTAAACCTAGTGGCATAATATGCAATAAACACACAATAAGAATGTTTCATATTTCACCAATAAGAGTACCAATTCTTTATATGATTGTACAATATATCTTAAGATGTTAGCTATTGAAACGATTTTGTTATGAGTCCCCCACTAAAAATGGTTTTAGGTGATTTTCTTATTAGTGATCAATCCTCAAATTTGGATCCTTTTGGAACATAACTAACTTAATTTAAAATTCAAAAGAATTCAAAGGAAAACATGAAGATATATACCTTTTGCATATTGGAGTAAACATGAAGGGAGGAGGAAAACATCACCCCAGGGAAAACCATCAACCAATTCTACCCTAGATGGGAAAAAGTGTTCTTATTACATTAAAATGACAAATAACAAAATCCAAAAGGTGGGGATACCTATAAAACACATCATAACAAAGGAATGAAGATTAGGGATGTGTTTAAGAATGGTTATTGAAGAAATAATGAGTCAAAAGGAATGGTAAACATGCTAATTAATTTGTCTAATAAAGTGAATGACAACCTATGCCAAAAATAACTTAAAATCCATTATAAAAGCACAAGTAATTTTTTTGGGTATCTACAATTGTATGCTTTTGATATATTGGCATGGATTTAATTTCATATGGAAAACTTAATCCTTAGTAGTTTTAATCCTATGAGAAGATAAAATAAGGTTTGAGAAGATAAATGTATGATTTTTATGATTCTATTATTCAATAGTTTTATGATTTGGCAAATCCTCTTTATTCCTTTGAGAACACCTACCATGGTTTGATCTTTTCCTTCTTAAATATATCCATTTTCAATCAACTATAACATCATCCTTTCAATTATAAACTTTTGGGATAGATAAACAATCCAAATTTTATTTCATGCTCAACTAGTCAAGAAAGACTAATGTCAATGCAAAGAAAAGGATCTATTGACTAGGTGAAGTGTACCCAATCTAAAAATAGGGCTTTAAGCACCTGGACAACTTGTAATCCCGATTAATAGAGTACCCAAGGGGGAGAATCCAAATACTAATGAGATTGTGTTGCATATTGTATATGGGTCATTGACACTCATGTCATTACATTTTAAAATGTTGATTATGTCTGTTAGGATGGTGTGTAATAGCTAAAAACAAAAACAAGAATGTTTTACTGATCGGAAAAATTGGACCTTACTAAACTACACGAGAAACGGTTTCTTCTCTAAATGATTGTCTTTGTGTACTAAAGCCTACTCATTAGTCATAGTTCCCTCGAGAAATGATTGCTTGTTTGATACTTCTACTATGTTAAATTATTCCTTGAGAATAAAAATGTATTGCCCCCTTATTATGATTTTATGAACATTTAAATGTCTATATTTTCATTTTTTGTTCTATGCAAATGGGATATGATTAAAAGGATAATTAGTAGTACTCAATGGTTTGATTAGTTTTCGAAATGGAAGTTAAATTAGGAAAGGCATTATTTGTTTTAACCTTTACAAAAATAGTTTTGTAGTGAGTGTTTCGGTTATAATTGTGAACCTTTTTGGGGTTTGAAAATGAAGTAACTTGTTAGTATCAAATACATGAATATTCAATCTTCATCATCTTAATTCCAAGATACTACTTGGGCTATATATTCAAAGTATTTATTTATATAACATATTTGTAATCAAAATACAAATTATGATGTAGAAAACTTCTTCTTTAGGACTATGGTTTAGTTGTAGCTCTACATATTGTTGTATGACTCTATCTTCATATCATTGATCTCTCATTGGGTAAGATATTATTTTCTTTGCACATTTATTACATTAATTTATTCCTACCCTCTTCCCTTTGGGTGGCATGAAATCATTTATTAATGGCCATCTCTTTGGCTCTTGCATCATTTGATGCAGTATCACCAATGGAGATCTAGACAAAAATGGCACCAAATAAATCAAGGAAGTTTGTCTCGAAGGTCTTCCACAAAGTACTAGTTCTTACCCGTAAATCCCTTTGGTTGATGTTATTATTAATTTATTAGAATGTGATAAAGCATGTCACTGGATTGAATCTTTTACCCTTGTTAGTTATTTTGTCGGTTGAATCCCCTAGAGAGCTTGCTTAAACAATGAGTTCACGATCATTAGAAGTACCATGGTGTCAAGCTTCAGGGGGTTCAAAACATAAACAAGGGACTTTTTCTATTTCATTTCACTAATTTTGAGCTCTATAAAGCCGTTGTCAATCATGGTCCTTGGTTTATCCACAACACTTTGGTTGTGTTTTCTCACTAGACTCGTGATTTCCAAGTGTCTGAGGGAGCTAAGCTCAAAATCCCAGTCTGGGTTGACTTTCCTAGTCTACCTCTCCCCCTTTAGGGAATTTTTGAGCAACTTATCAAACCCCTAGGTCATTTCATTTTCCTAGACCAACCCAAATTTTACGCATCCTGTCCTCAAAAACATGTCTCGCATTGAAATTGATTTGGCCAAAGACCTTAAGGAAACCATTGACATCCGTTGAAACACCCAATTTTCACAATAAGTGCACTTTACATTAATCTTCTAAACACGTGATTTCAATGCTAAGCCTCATCCATATGATTAGGGAGTGCCCCTTCGCCTCCTCATGCCATCCACAATAAGAAAAAGATAGAAAAAGACAAAGATCATCGAGACAAGATATAATCAAAGGACCACGACCACGAATAAAAATAATGTTCCCCATGTATCTACTAAACCCCCACCACCTCTTACTACCATTTTGGTACGTATAAAGCTAGCCCATCTACTACCACCACCAAACAAGTTACCCCATATGTTGCTCAAGCTCTCCCTTTGCTTTTGTGCACCCCACTTATTGCTTTGGTCGATGTGCCCTCTCGTGCGCACTTCACAAATTTCACAATTCCATTTTTGGGTGAGTAGTACAAAAAAATACTATCTTCCTCAAGAAAAATCAGTCCTTCACCACTCTCTTTGTCCCTCTACGTGAAAAGATAGAGAATATGCTAAGGATAAACAAAGTCCTTTTCAAATTCTAGATTATGTGCCTCTCTCCCAAAAAAATGGCAATAAAAATATGTTTTCTACCCTCGAAGATCTTGATGATGATAGATCCATGCACTTTGATGTTTCCCAATGATTGGGTGCTCATGGCTTCACTGAAGCAACCAATCATTATTTGGTCGTGGGAATTTGTCTACACTTTTGCAATATGAAAGTTTTGTGCATGCATGAAGTTAAAATTTCTAGCTTTCTCCTTCATTATGTCATGTGCACTATTTAAATAGGTGTTATTTATCATATGTCCAATCACGAGATAGGTTGTGAAGGGGTTATCACATTGTTAGCACCATAACTTTCTCGTAGTATCATCTCGTGGGGCTCTGACCCCACACACCGAGTGATATGGACTCTCTTTGATTTTAATAGGTGTATAATTGGATTAGCAAACTTGTACACGTCCAACAATTTGTTTGAATAGTCTGCTTTTGGTGTTTATTGTTTGACTCCCTCTTGGATGCCCACTAGATTTTATGTGGAGATTTCAATATGGTTGAATCTAATGAAGATAAGGAGGGGTGCCTTCATATGCATTAGTGTGTTAGTGAGAGATAAGTTTGGTTATACTATTGGAAACACACACTTGATACTTTAGTTTTGGATTATGGTTGATCTAGGGTACCAATATAGACATATTTAAAAAATTTGTGGCTTAATATTGTGATAGTTCTCTAAGGAATCGATGATTCAATTCTTTGACTCTTGTGCTTATTAGAGTAAGTGAAATGAATAATCCCTTGATTTCCTAATAGATATATATTGTTGAAGGACTCAAAAGTACCACCTATGTTGACTAAGATAAGTTGCACATTTGAAAAAATAACCATTATAAATGTAACACACAAGCTTATAATAGGTTGGAGAGGTTCGTGTTTGAAGTTTCCAAGGAATCAATTATGACTATACATGTGCAAAGGTGTTATGTAGAATGTACAATGATTCTTGATAAGCTTAGCTAGAGAATAAATTAGATTTAGTGGAATTATGACACGCGAGAAAGAAGTAGGGTTCCTTAATTGGTCATTAATGTATAAATGGGATTAATGTAAAAATAAGTGCCAAATGATATATCAGCAAAGTTATCGAGACCGTATTTCTAAAATTTCCTTCTTTTGATATAGTATTGAAAAATGCTTGATTAAAAAAATATAAACCTCAAATCTCAATCATAGGATGGTTGTTATAAAATCTTTAGTGTAAATGCAATAACCTGCATGAAAATGTAATCATATGGAAAAGACGTGTAGATGAATTCTCGATAATGGTGTATATAAATCTATAAATAGAATTTAAAATTTCTATATTTAAAATCCTTGTAATAAAGTGAAATGTACACAAGTACTATCATTTGATGACGTAATGGCCTTGTTTGTAACTTGAAATGTTTGCTAATTTAATATCCTTACATGTACCTTATGTGATAACTTAATATCATTTTCTATAGTATAACTTAATAGCCTTATCTCGTACCTTAAGTACTAACTTAATAAAATTTCAAGTAGCTTAACATGTCATTCAACTTTGCGGGTTGTTGAGGCCATTGTAGTCTTCGGATATTGGACGAGTCATATATCAATCTAGAGAATCAAGGAAAAAAACATTAGTTCTTGAGATATTGGGGAGCTATCTATCAATCTAGGGATATTATGGTAGTCATATCCCGCCTTGATCTACTAAGGGAGCCACATAGTAGTCTTGAGAAACTAAAGGAGTCAAAAATCATTTGTGTGTGATAAGATCAATGAACCTATGTTACAAGTAAATAGCTCGATCTAAATTTGTATGCCAAATAGATAACTATGATCTAAACTATGTACGCAAAAATAACCAACTATGATCCGAACTCTATATAAAATGTGGCCAACTCTAACTGGACCATAAACAAATTTAATATGAACCGTGTGAAAGAACCCCAATCTATCCGAATCTACATAATCGTAGCTAAAATCGGTATGAAGTTTTGAATAAGCCCACCTTTCGAGATGAGGGATACCTCTAAGTGTCACTAACATTAAAAGATAAATTTGGTAAATTGTACCATGCGCAAACAAATGTAGAGATGGACCATATAAATCATGTGTACTAAACATGGCAGCTTTAATCAACATGTATAGAATATGATCATTATAGAAGAACTATGATATGAGTGATCCCGAGAGAAAGTATATAATGAATATCATTAGAAATACATTCAAACCAATAACTATAATGCAATTGTATAAATTGGAGAGGTATGTTAACATATACACAACTTGAAACCCAAGGATCCTTTGGGTCTCACAATGTGACATGAAAATGTTGCCACATATTTTTTTACATCATGACCAACATGGCATCATGATGACATGACAACTTGATCGATAGATATGTTAGTTACAATCACATAATAAACATAGTAAATAATCATTGTAAGCATAAAATCATGGATCCTAGAGCCTAGATATGTTTATATAGTATAAATAAAGTATGTGTTAAAGAGTAAACATATAAAAAAATTTAACACAATAAACATGGAATCAAACATTACATAGACTAAACAAGTCTTGGATAAAGATCAAATATATATACACGCGCCTACGGCATATATTTATCATACAAGTACTTGTGATAAAAAACATAAACCATAATATACATAGCAAATAGTAAGCATGGAGCATGTGATGGTAGTAGATAGAAAAAATGAATATAATCCACTGTAAAACAATAAATATCTAGAATAAAGCACATGTCGTAAGGTATAAGTCAATGAAAGATAAATTCGATGAGAAGGACAATTATCCACTACTTTTAGTATGGTTAAGAGGGACTTGCTCCCCTCTGTCCAATTAATGACATTGGATGAGATCATAGACATCATAAACATATTGACCAGAGCTAAACAAAAGATATAAGAGAAGGACAGTTCAGTAAACCTCTCTTTCGAGCAGGCAGATGTTTTCAAAACCAGTATCCTCTCTTTATTATCTAGTGTTGGATTGCCACTAGTCTATTCAAAAGATGATTATTTGAGTTCTTTAGGAGAGTTTCCACTTTTGTTGTAGTCTACTATGGACAGTTTTGATGCATGAGTAGAATCATTTGTGAAACAAGGAAACAAATTTACTCAAAGCTTCACAGTTGACATTCATCGAAAGATGGAACGAGCCAAGTGCATAAAGAAGTTTTTGAAGCCCTTATTGGCTCAGTATCTTAAAATTGATAGAGTAAAAGCTTTGCATGGCTGCAAAACAATGTGGCAAGTAGCCTATGACATAGAATAGGATGCATGCTTTATCTTGGGATACCATTTGTTCACTTTGAGATCATCTATCATGCAAGTTGTGGGAATCTGGGTTGAACAAGCGTAGGCGTTGTTTTTAGATGTAGCAAAGTTTATTCAGTTGGTTTTAAAATGCATGTTTTAAAAATCAATGTGTAATATTCAAAGTCCTAATTTAATTAAGCAAAACAATCCTGAAGTTATTTTTAGGATGTTTTAGTTTTAGTTTTTCAAATCTATTATTAGTATGCATGGAAAGCAAGATGAGGTGGTTGTCCATCTCTGCTTACTATAAGTATTGTAACTGAGTTTTGTTTTAATTTAGATATGATTTTACACAAGCAACGAGCAAGGAGCTTCACCGTGTTACTGTGTACACTTGTTTCTGAGTTATGCATTATATTTTCTTGATACTGTGTTAACTTGTTTTTGGGTTATGTATTATATTTTCTCAAGTTATTTAGATTTATGTTAATGCTTTGAATGTATGAGGAGTTAAAACACTTATACTAATGTTAAATGATTAATGCAAATTGAGTATAGGCTCATTTGTGCAATTTAGAGAAACATTTTTTTATCTTAATTTATGTGTTAATTGTGGGTGTGCTTAGGCGATCTATAGTAGTGTAAGAATCGAGTGTGAGATTGTGGCTTTGGGTTAAAATCATTAAATCTTGTGAATGTTGGTTGATTTGAATAGTTGTTATTTCAATCATTCTTGTTGCTTCATAAATTGTGGATTACAAACTTAGGTTGTGTTCATGATTTAATTTTATGCATGCAAGAAATATTCATGTTCTCTCAAACTTATGCCTAACATTTGTGAAGATTTGAGTGTTTCACCGAGTTCTATAAACTCCGGTTTCTACCATCATGAGTTGATTGTGTTTTATCTAAGTTCCTCCAAAGTTGGAGCAGAAGTTTGAAGTCCTTTTCTGCCATATCTTTTCCTCTTTTTGAGTTTTTTTTTTTTTCAATTATGAGATCTACTTCACTTAGTTTAGGTTTTGCACCATTGTGAATATCCATAGGGTATACAAAGTTGGTGAATTTTCCAAAGTTCACCAGTTCCTCTGAGGTTAACGACATTCACATAGTTCCCAATTGAGTTATATTGTCCCAAGTATTCTATACCTTGAATCCTATTTCCAACAGATCTTCTAAAATGCATAAGATTAATTTCTTGTTTTTTGTTGGAGCTCGTGTGAAAACTTGCATAAATAATAGGTCTACTAGTTATCGCAACACTAAAAAAACATACGACAAAGATTGCTTTCTTATGAATGAACGTCCCTTGACATCTAGGGGCTCATCATAGAGGTATGAATTTATAATTTATTTTTAAATTAAAAATCATATCATTTTATTGAATAGCCTAATAGAACTTACATATCACATGACTACTCCCCATTTAGATAGGTGTGAGGACAATGGAGATGAGACGAGCAAACATCATTTATCTGCTACAAAGGAATCACTAACTTTGAGTTATAATTTTTAGTTTTGTTATTTAAATTGATTCTAATTATTTTAGTTATCACATTTTATAATTTTATCGTAGATCTTCATCAAGGGAAGAACCCTCTCAACATGCTCTTCGACAAAAAAAGTCAAACGACAATGTTTTGCCCTACCTAGTCTTAATGACATACTCCTCAATGTGCTAGCATGGAATGATGAGGACGAAAAACGATGCCCCCGCCAAATTCAGCCGATGATTGACCCTCTCACTTTCTCGAGATACATTTAGACAGAGTGAGAAGACCACAAAAACGAGGCCGAGGAGGATGACTAGGCACCTTTATACTTATTTGTTTTATAATCTGGAAAAGATGATGTATTATTCCTTTGGTCCCTTATTGTAATTTGAAAGCATATAAGTATTATACGTTACCATAATTTTTTTAATATAAATCTTCTCATGTTTCATCACTACAACATTTATTTTCTACATATCTTCATTTTATATTAAAATTATAATTTTTAAATATATTCAAAACTAAAAATTTTAAATATCCAAATATTTTATATAATAAAAATATATAATTGAATATGTTTTGTTGTTATATACAAGGATATAAAATGATGATATGTATATAATTATATATAATATATTAAAAAATAATTAAAAGAATAAGTTTAATATTATTATTTGTAATTACAGAGACAAAAACGTTAATCATAAATAATTATAGTACATATATATTTTTAATTTTTGAATGATAATTGAGTCAATTATGGTTATCATCATATATATGTTGTGCAAATGTGGTGCTACAATGGTGCTATGGTGATACAAAGATGACAAAAATAAAAATATATAGTTGCTTCATTTTCATGTCACTTTTTGTGCCAAAAATGACATTGTTTCTTTGAAGAAATATGACCAAAAACACAATTAAGGTCGTTTTCTAATGCGAGTTTGACACAAAAATAACCTTTTTGCAATCTATGTAGTGGCAAGTGTGTTTGGTATATCTTTAGTGCTTGTTGTTCTTGCTATGTGAATGATGTGACTCCACTACCTTATGTAGTTTGTGTTCATTATATTACACAAGTGCCCAAATTTTTGCTCCATGTCTAGTCATATATTTGATAGTTTTTTTTTCATGGTTGTCTTATTCATGTTCTTGACATGTCTTATATTTATGTTATGTTGTTGTGATCCATACCATGCGAAATGCCTTTATGGCTTGCTTGTGATTGTCATGACTCTTATCATGCACATATTGGGGGCAAGATTTTATGTTCATGCTTTACATTGTCATATGAGCTATATTGAATACATCTTGATCCCACAAGAGGCATAATATTCTTGATGTTATATCTTGAGCCCACATGGCACATAGTTTTTGATCTTACACTGATTATATGACAAATCCCTCTTGTTCGATCGCTTTCTCTTTTTAACTGTTGAATGTCGGTTTGGACATTAATAGGGTCCTAATTTGACTTCAATTTGTCTATAACAATATAAGGGGTGTAGTTCATTTGAAGGGGAGTGCTTAGAGAGTCATCTAGAGATTACATAGGATATTGTTGGCATCCATTGAGCACTCACAAACATTCTAGATAGACCAAATAATCATTAGATCATTTACCGTATTATCAAACTAGTATTTACAATGGAGAAATTTTGGTGCATGATCTAGGGTTTGCATTGAAATAGATTTTTTTTTAAAATTATACAATTTACTATTTTCGATATTGTTTAGTGTTTAGGCACCTAATAAATAGACATTCCTTAAAAACCCAACCAACCTTAGTACAAGCCCCTAACAATTCACAATTTTTGTTAAGTTTAATTATTTTTGTTTAGTGTTTAGGCACCTAATAAATAGACATTCCTTAAAAACCCAACCAACCTTAGTACAAGCCCCTAACAATTCACAATTTTTGTTAAGTTTAATTATTTTTGTCATTCTAGAGTAAGGATGAGAAGATATCTTTTTTGTAGGTTATAATTGTCGCAACATAGGCATCAAAATAAAAAAACATGAGGCCAAGATTGGGCAAGCATTGTTGCCAAATTATTTCCAACATGTTTATCATTTACCAAGAGCATCACTCATATACTCCACACCTTCCTAGAGCATCTCTTACAATTTGTATCCATCTCCAATTATTGACAATTTTTTAAGTTAGGCCTTCATTACTTCTAGGGTACACTTTCACTATTAAATTCTAACTACTATCATTAGATCTTACTTGTATAAACCCCCTATAATTTTAAAAGAATTAATTAAACTTTATTTTTGTATTACACATTTATTTAGCCCACTTTAAAAAGTAATTCGTATCTGTGCTTTTATCCACATTACACCACTAAAACTGACATTATCAATGACAAATAAATAAATATAGAATAAACAAACTCTTAACCACAAACTAAATGTTAATGTCAATGAAAGAGGATTAAAAATATATTTACTTGGATTGATCCTTTGCAAAGGATGGGTTGCCTGTTCACGTCGCATCCAATCTCAAACCTCATGTTGGGAGAAATATATGTCTGATTATTTAAAGAAAAATATTAGTTTTTCATTCTTGGGCAACAAGATACTGGTTTGAGAAGTCAAATCGATCACACGATATTTTCAAAAAAAAAAAGAAAAAGAATACATGCCCTGTTACAATCAATCTACAATAGGTGTCTTGTAAACAAAGAAAAATTCAATCCATTATGTAGCCCCAGGAGGACACTTCGAGAGAAGAAGAAATGTGAAATGAGGAGCAGTGTGTCTGGATTTTTGATTCTTCTAATTTTGTTGTCTTGGAGATTTTATGCTGCCCATGGTTGGGGATGGTTTTCTTCCTCCTCTGAAATATATGATGAAGAAAAGGAAGAAGAAAGCCATGGTAGTGATTTTGACATTGAGGCGTTGGACAATGCAAAGGGAAAACAATTGGTGAAGGATGCCAAGGAGAGGATGGTCATTTCAGGGTCTTGCTGGCAGCAAGCTTATAGTCAGTTGTTTTCGAGTTGCAGAGAAATATTGCAGGAGGAGGAGAAGAAGTCCAGATTAGCATGGCATATGACCGACTGCTTTCAGAGAGAGTCAGGAGGGGCCCTCTTCCTTCTTGCTCCTCTTCCACCCTCACCATTAACTGTCTCAAGAAACTCAATGATGGACAACATAAAGTCTACCTCGCCTTCTTCATTAACACCAACGCCATGTGCCATCATTTGCAGTTGAGCGTTGCTTCCCTTTCTTTTAATAACATTTGAGATTTCAAGCTTCCTCAATCCATAATGTCAGAAGAAACAATTTCGGAAAAATTGGGTTAATTTTTGAAAAATCTGTTTCACCATAAAAATTCATTTCAGACCACACTTTGTGATCCTTCATCAGGATAAATGGTAAGATACATTCCCGGTATAGACTATATATCTTGAAAGTGGTTAACTAGATGAACTGAGTGCCACTTTTGCATTAGGTGAAGGAAAACAGTCAGAAATCACAGGTGTTTACATGACATAAAATAAACTAATGATTTATTAGTGTATTAGACACAATCCCTGCAGAAGAAACTATATATGAAATGGGCATCCCTCATCTTGCCACAATATGCTCTTGTTGAGTTTCTGTTACCGTAATGCTGCCTAAACAGGTTCAGAAATTGCTCAAACTTGGAAATAATGTGAAATTCTAGCTCTCTTTTTTCTGCATCACAAGACTCATGTTATATGGCGTCTGATGGTGCCATTAGGAGGAGCAATACAGTCGAGATTACCTTCAATGCAATCATATCTCAGCCTTTGTTTATGATGAAGAGCTCCATACATTAAACCTTTATTAAACTAACATTTAAATGTCTTTTGTGATTCCACTGTACCCAAACTAACGAGCATGCTAAGTGGCACTAAAAGATGCATATCCCTTCTGTTTCTATTAGAATATATGCGTGTTCAAAGAACAATAGAATGATGCTTATTTTGTTCACTATAATATGTTTGAGTTAGAAGCCTCCGAGCAAATTTGTTTCTTCACTGTAACATGTTTGAGTAAGTCAGATGCGTCAGTTGAATAACTGTGAACAAGTTACCTCCTACATGCCCAAATGGTGTATATTGTAAAGATACAGGTAGTTTACTGTAATATGTTTGAGTAAGTGAAATGTATCAGTTGATTAGTTTGTTGTAATATGTTTAATTTAGTTGGATCAGTTGAATGCCTGGGAACAAATTCACTCCCTACCAGCCCAAATGGCATATATTGTAGAGGTTGGTTTTAGGTCACCACCAAGTGAGACGCCAATTTGGTGTGTATGAAATCCCCTTATGCAGCTCCTGCAAGCCCAAATGGGGCGGTTTATAGGTCACCGCCAAGTGACACACCAATTTTATGTATGAGATTTCCTTATGCAAGCATTTCACAAGGATGTTTGTTTTTCCATTCACCTATGAATTGTTCTATGAGGTGTACAACCCTAACCCCCAAATTTGAACCTGTGAACTCCACTTCGGTACACGTGCCTTTACCATCAAGCCATATGCCTAGAGGCTAGTCCTAATGTGAATACAATTAGTACCTTATACGATCTTTTTAACACTCAAAATAGTATTGGTATGCATATAGATGAATAATATATAATCAATAAAATGTTTATCTGGCCATTTCTTGTTTCTAAAAATTTGGATTGTTATTTGCAGGAGTCATGCATTCAAGAGAGATACAGAAAGGGTTGTAAACGAGTTGAAGTCATCTGCTCATTGGCTAGTGGACAAAATGGATAAAATAGAAAAAAATCAGATTCTTTGCTAGAGTCCTCTGATCAAATTCATGATTCCCTCATCACTATTGAATCCCAGGCAGCGGTTCTGATGGATAAATCAAAGGCTGCAGAGGAGAAAATCACAAATGTTTTAGAGCAGTCCAATGCCATTTTTGAGCAATCTCATCAGATAACTGATACTCAATCCAAGTTACAAGAAGAGCAGTTACATATGCAGAATACAATGGATTCCAGCATGGCCAATCTTGGAAAGTACTATGCAAGCTTAGGAGAAGGGATAGGGTTTCTTCAAACATTAACAAAACAAACCCAAATGGAACTAACTGAAGTGGCTGGTACTATGTCCTCCCAATTAAATAATCTTCAAAATAAAGCAGATGACATTCGCAATGTAGTGACTGTGTCATTGAATCAACAGCAGCAATTACTGAGTGGACAAAGTCTTGCATTACAAGGTCTTGATACTCTTAGTCAACATCAAGCTGAAGCATTCCAAGAAAGCAGGTGAATTTTCTTGTAATCTATTGCCTGTCTCTGCAAAAGAACAGTGACATACCAAGTATTTAAAAACCCTAAGGTGCAACAATGTTTCTCGAAAAGCATATAACATGTGAAAAACTATGTGATATAAAATGAATCTCACGTATGGTATTACTATTAATCAATTATGAATGCTATAACGTATCAGCAGTAAACAGAAGACAACTAAAATTGATTTTGCGTGTTATTTATGCATTTTGGGAAATATTCTATTTTGTTATAAACTGATTTTTTTATATCTTTTCCTGATTAAAATTGTAGGGCATCATTACAACAACTTGCTGATGGTGCTCGACAACATCAGATTGAATTTAGTTCATACCAAAAAGAACTTCAGCAAACTCACGAGCGCTTAGCACATAGCTCCTCTGCAATTTTGGCAGCTCAGGTTCTATTTCTTCTCTCTTTTGAATTATTCCTAAACAATTTTTTTTTTTTTGATACAGTAAATTCCTTTTTTGGGGAAACCTTCTACTTATATGCGATGACAGAGGGATAACTCTTCTATCAAAATCACCTTGGAATTGTACCCAGCTTCGACTGTCAGGCTGCACTGCACCCAGCAAGGGGGATGCAGTATTTTACCCATTTTCAACACTTTATCATGTCTCTTTGGGTTTAAACTTGGGGCTTCTTGGGAAACCTATTTAATTTTACCACTTGAGCTAATTGCATTTGAAGCAAGTAAAATATCTTTATAAAAATGTATATTGTTGGATATAATTAGCAAATATATTGCCTATTTTCAATTTGATTGCAGGAAGCATTTGAATCAAAGCAAAGCACTATGTTAATGGCTCTTGATAAGTTGTTTTCTTTATACAACTCAATCCTACTGGAGTCTCGAGCTGCCAAGACTATCTTTTTCTACTTGGTCATGTTGTGTGTGTTGTATTTGCTGACCAGCGCAAAGCAAACCAATGATGTGAGAGGTACTCTACTTAGGTGGGTTAAAAGTACAGTGTACTCTTGTTATCAATACTTATTGTTTGCCGCAGTGTGAAATCAGTGTCTAACAATGGGACTTGCATGCAGGACTTTGCACGACATTTGGCATTGAATTCTTCATAGCCCGAATCAAAGTCAATGATATTCTGCAACAAGACTGGATTTCCTCGAAGACATTTTATGTCAGAACAGCATTTACATGCATTGCCATTCTTCATCTTGCCTATTCTCTTATTAGATACAGGTTCATCTTGTCTCCATAACACAAAGTACCTTCCTCATTGTCTTCTCTACTAAGATGCCAATGAGTATTCACGTTATATTTTGATTTGTAGGGACTATGAACGACTGAACTACAGATTGCTGTTAGAAATACAAGAGAAGATGAAAATGCTAGAACCTAATTTGGACAACAATCGAGCTTCAATCTATCGTAAAAACCCTGAGCTAATGGAATTTGACAGAAAAGCAAGCCAATACTATTCCGTTAGAAGAGCTCCTATATTTCAAAGTAAGTCCCATATCTTTGAGTTTTATTTTGAAAATGACATATGTGAGCATTGATGGAATTAACATTTTTGAAATTTGTTTCAGGGCAGAGATCTTTAGTTGGTGACATGGATCACTACTCTTATGTAACATTGCTTAGTGCTCAGTTAGGAGAGGAGGATAGCTCAGATGATCCAGATTATGAGCTTCCATTGAGTGTTACACAAAAAGATTCTTTCACACCCAAGACATATAATTTTCGTCCCCGTTCTCACAATTGATCTCTGTGACAAGCTTTGCTTGCATTTTAAAGAAAAAATATTGGATCACTATATTTTTGTATTTTCATAACTTCATGTTTTCATTATAATATCTTAAATAATGCAGTGATCTATGGTTGGTGGTATATATGCCTGACAACCTTCAATGTTATGGGCCAATTTGAAGGTAAAAGAGAATGTGACCTCTTTTCATTCCATCATGTAAGATACAGTTAAAGATTCTCTTATATCTGATACACATGCTCAAACACATGACTTATAAACTATTTGTTCAAGACAAACTCACCTTTGCAAGAAGTTTGGTTACATTTAGTATTGGATTGTTGTGCCTGTTATTACATGTATTATAAAAGCCTTAAACATGCATTTGAAGATGGACAACTGTTTATGTTTCTTTTTTAAGCCAAAAACAGATTTATTAAATTATATCAAGAAAAAGGAAGGCATTAAAGTGAACAATCAAGTACTGCCTGAGTGGGTGAGCGGGCCTAATGGTGAAGATGTGTGTATTCCATAGAGGAGACAGGTTTGAATGCTAAGGGGGCAGGGTTGTACACCTCATTGAACAATATATAAGGTAAATGGAAAAACAATCCCCTTGTGGCTTCCATAGGGGTTCTCACCCACCAAATTGTTCTCTTGTGAGCCTAATGGTGAAGTTGTGTGCATTCTGTACAGGTACAGGTTTGAATGTGAAGGGGTAGGGTTGTACACCTCGTTGAACAATATATAAGGTAAATGGAAAACCAATCCCCTTGTGGGCTTCTATAGGAAGGTATCATATACCAAATTTTTCTCTCACTTGGCAGTGACCTAAAAACTACCTTTACCTTTATCTATTCAAACAAGAAAAGCTAGTTAGCCAACTGTTCCAGTGAATACTAAGAAATAAAATCTTAGCATGGACTTGAGAATCAAGGCTTGAGCTTCCAT
The DNA here is from genome assembly GCA_018340775.1 of Taxus wallichiana var. yunnanensis. NCBI lineage: Eukaryota > Viridiplantae > Streptophyta > Pinopsida > Cupressales > Taxaceae > Taxus > Taxus wallichiana. The sequence goes on from CM031234.1 coordinate 761,860,680, forward strand.
ATTTAGAAAACTTTCTTATGCGACTTTGATAGGTAACCCTACATCTCATATACTGGAGGAAAAAATGGTCATGGAACTAGATCATATGCAAATTGGCCATGCAAATATGGTTGCCCTGCACGAGAAAATAAGATTAACTAGAATGATACTATATAATAAGAAGCTCTTATTTCACATTATTCCACAACCATTGTAAAAACTTACAAATCCAAAGATATGCTTAAGCATCTCTGAGTAGGCATACTAAATAGATATCCCATTGGAAGGCCAATCTATCTAACCTAGGTTTTGTAGGGATGCGCCTTGAGTAGAGCCAACCATTCCAAAACTTTAAGTTACCAGTAGACCATATAGTAAGAATCCTCGTCCCATATTCCTCATTATCTTTCATTGACATATTTGTATAAGGATCAAGCCATAAGATATTGATTTATTGTGGGCCCTAACAGAATGTTTTCATTTGAATTCTACTTTTTGCAGTCTTCTTTAATTTTGTTAACATTCTGCAGCAGAGCATAATAAGCATAGAATAAAGCAGATTCACAACATATACTAGTATAAACACGCTGTCACATAAACGTTCATTTAGCATATTTACAACATACTTTAGTATAAATAGATACAAAAATGTTCTCTTACAAAGAACACCAAATATTTAACATTACCAGAACCATAGACAGTTAGAAATTCAGAAAATAAAAATGGCTGAAGACAAACAGATATACATAAAACTAGAGAAATTTTTAATGAATAACATGAATTAAAGGAATCATAGAAACATTTTATTATAAGAGTACTCTCATGGTACAATGAATATCAACCCAAGAGGGCCTTATGCCTCTACAGTGAAATACCCTAGTTGAATACAGTGCATCTATTCCATTTTACAAATGACCGGCACCCCTATACCCATACATCAAGAAACATTCCACGCAGAGCTGTTACATAAAAACTCTTCCCATACTTGTATTTTATTACCTATCTCATTCTATTTACATTTTTAACAAACTTTATTCTCATCTATCTTGCTAATTAACTTCGTAAAGAAGAAACTCTCTACACAGAGCTGTTAATATAAAAACTCTTCCCATACTTGTATTTAATTATCCGTCTCATTGTGTTTACTAATTTAAAGAAAATTTATTCACATCTATCTTGCTAATTAACTTCATAAAGGCTAGTTTATGAGTCTAAGTTATAAACTAGACTCCTAGGAACATTTCTCCATGATAGCTTATCATTTCTTTGGCATCCAACCAGTCATGCCATTTACTGATTCCTTTCACTGAAAAATATTTTCCATTTACTAGGAACAGAGCCAAGGGAGCTAGCATTGATTTAGGAACACCAAATGCTATGATTTCCCAAATTTCTACATTGGCTGAAGTCGTGCAAATTTTATTTTAGTTGAGCTAAAATTGGTTCTCATGCATTCTAGATTCTGTTCAACACAACCGACCCTTAAATTCCAGAGACAGACGAATTTCAAACTACATCAATAAGAACTCAGATCGATTAGTTTGTAAATCTAAGTCCACACCAAAACATCAATTGAAAGTAGTCAATGCCAAAATGTTTCTTCACGGTGCTTATAACCTGTATCTCCCATAAAATATATCTCTCCATGTGGTTTCCAAGACTCCTTTCATCCTGACATCTTGAGTTACAAGCCTCCTTGCTGTCGAGCCAAAATGCAGATATCCTACCAAGTAAAGGGTAAGGATGCAGATGATTCTGCCCCTTCCCTGAACTATTAAAAACATTCTCACCAAAAACACTCAGCAGTAACCTAAAGTCTCTCTTTGACTGTAACATTCTTCAATATTAGCAAATACGTTGCACAATAACAGATATTATTAAAACCTCCATGGGGTAGCACATATACCAATATTAATTAACAAAACTGTCCCTAAAAATCAGATCATTGAGTATACCAGGTCTCGCCTCTTTGCACCATTTCTGCCCTAACTAGATAAAATCCAAAGTTCCTGGCTTTGGGTCAGTACATTCATAAAAGGTCCAAGGTGATTAACTTAATATTCATCCCCATTGACCTGTGTCAACTTCCATCTCTTCTAGAGTAGGTTGTCTTGGATTTTTGACTTGACACTTTAGTTTGGCTTACAATGTCCTTTGAAGGTCATGCTCAATCCACCCTAAATCTAGTGTCAGAATGTAGGTTTGTTCTCTTCTAAATAAAGCTTTTACGTTTTGAGATTCAATGTATGTCTCCGTGCACAATTCTAATGTTGTTTTCTATACCTTGGATAATGCATTTCCTTCTTTGTTCAATCTAACAACCACAATCATGTTTTTTCCTTCACGTCCTATGATTCCTTTTCCTGGACAAATGAGTTCAACCCAATATCACAAATATGGGTTGAATCTAGAGGTATGATTGCCAAGTACCTCTGAGTTTCAGCTCTTGTAAACCATAATTAGGTAAAAACTTCACTACTACAGCTCCTGCTTTCTACATTGTGCCTATAACTTGCTCTTATGATTACATATTGTCAAATAGCTCTTCTTCAAACCTCAGTTTCTTTGTTGAATCTTTGGCTGCACCTTTTTGGATTATGCTTTATCCCTTTTCAAGCTATCTGTTCTTGGAAGCCTTATGCATTTATTAGATCTACCAATTATTTAACTGGCGTGAGAAATTTGTCTTGCTTCCATTTCTCCTTTGTATTCAATTCAATGTACTCAATTCCCATGGTGTTGTTTGAAACTTTCGAGTCTCATGAAAAGAGTCACAAATTAACTAGACTAGATTTACCATCATCTTTAAAATGTTCAATGCAGGCCTTCCTCCTCTTTATACACCTCATAAGTGTTTGATTTGCTACCACAGATTGCCCCTCTATTAATTTTTGAGTCTACATAATTACAAATGACAAACATCTATGGGCATATCACATAATATATGATCTTCATAGTAACAGTTAATGAATGCAATCTGCCTACAATCACTGAAATCATTTTCCAGCCTTGATAGTTGATAATGATGTGATTTAGGATTACATGGTAACTGCAAATTTTAAACAGTGTTGTTTACTAGAATCACTGTCAATGTAACATTCCATATACTACCTTGACATTTGCATTGAGTTTGGAAGAGCTATTTTGCCCATTAAATTAATACATTTGGCTTCAATTCTGCCTTAACTCTAAAAACTCTGTTTTGACTTAAGCCCCTTTCTTTGAAAGTGCCTCAATCAACCTCTCCATGGGATCTACTACCCCAACTCGGACTCCCTGGTTTGACTGTTCCTCTTCCCGACTCATCCTACTGCAATTGCCTCAATTGCTTCTAATCTCATCAATGGTTCCTCTTCATGAACTATTATGTTCGGTTCCTCTCTCCTTTGTCTTCTTCCCCAATTCATTTGCACGCCAGTTAGGGCCTTTCATTGCTCTGTTTGGAAGTAGTAGAAATCTGCTCCAAGATATTTTATCTCTGATACCACACTAATGCAGTGGAATCTACCCCTGCCGTGTGTGTCCAACAAAACCAGTCACCCTAAAACACTCAATATCAACCACGAGTTTCTCTTTAACCAACAACACTTCAATTTTATAAAATATACTTGCACAATAACAGATTCTAGCAAAATATCAAGATGAGAGAAACGTAACACTCATCCGGGGAGTCGAGGAGTAATGAATAAATTCGTATGGAGAAAACGCATTCCTCATACAAACAGAATGTGGGGACTATTCATAACATAAGAGTGTAGCAAAACAATTGAACATGCTATAGATCTGAGTATGAGAACTCACCTCGTTGTTATGCCAATACCATTACATAAGTCTGCAGAGAAGCACACCCAAATTTCTTTTTCTATGGGAGACAACCCAATATCTGCACTTATAACAGCTAAAACCCAGTTAAATAAAAATTTTAACCTATGGACCGCTATGATTTTTCAGTGGGTGCTGCTGAAATGATTTTGGGTCTTTCTATATTGAGTTGCCTTCTGTTGTGCGCCCGTCCCTGTTAGCTGGCAGATGTTCCTGGTAGCACCTGCTGCCTCCTACCATCCTGTCTCATCAGTCGCCGTTGTTGCATTGCTTTTTAATGCATCGCTTTGGCTTTGGTTTTTTTCCCGCTATTGTTCCTCCGACCTAAGTTTGTTTGCCTCATTCTCTGCTTGCATAGACTCTGCTATGTTTGGATTGCCCTGCTCACGGAGGTATCCTTTTTGTTTTTTTTTAAGTGTTTCGGTTGGCCGTAGTTTATTGTATTTGGATATATGTTACATGTGTTGTCTAAAACTTGCGCTATGTCATAAATACGGTAGTGTTCTTCTGAATCAGCCACCTGAGGCGCGTCCTTGCTCCCTATCCCGGCTGCCCAATCCTAAGAAAGAAACTTGAATAGACTCTTTTCAAAATATGCTCTTCCATGTGTATGTTAAAAAAGTAACACACAACATGCAAGCATTACAAGAACCGACATGTCTACTACTGGCTATAGGGAAAACACCTCAATGTGTAAACCAAAGCCTCTAGAAGCAAAACTTCAATTTATGTAATTGATCTCATCGAATCAAAGGCAATGCACCAATACAAAATAATTAAAAAATAGCAAATCCACTCTGGTTATCCACAGAACCTCAATGCTAACTGACCACTGAAAATTCCGTTTTCCATTTATTGATGAAACAATTCTCAACAAAAATAGGGAGTCGGGACTCTTTCATATAAGAAATAATAAGCAAAATGTATGATGGTAGTAAACAACACTGTGAATTTGCATATCGATGCACCAAGAAAGGGGAACATGAACCTAAAAGCATAGGGAGGACTGACAACACACATATCTAAACCCCACATATGTTTGCAAGTTTAGATGTTGACCACTCTCTAAATAGGAAAACTTAGTAATTATGAAAATGATAATGGAAACTTCCAGGAATTGTAGAAACAAGTGTTGAAAATTGAGGAATGTTTTGTTAGCATTATTTCTTTTAAAAAATATCAAACAAAGGTGAAATTTGTACTATTAGTATTGTATTTTTTAAATATATGTTTTTCAATTTCAAAAATTTAACGAGGAAGAGGGAAATGGCGAAGAAATTTTATTAGAAAGAGGTAATACATTTACAAAGAGGTAGGGAAGTTTTTCTAGAACATACACAAAATTTTAACTGCACATAGCGTTGTGTTTCTAATAACATAGCATGCTCATTTATGCGGGGAATTCAAAAACCTACACAAATATCAAAGTCTTAAATTTAGGAGTGATCGGTCTATTCAATATAGAGTTGTGAAGGAGGTTTCAATGTGTAGGATGCTTATACGAGCCATGAGTTCCATTTGCAAATATTCTCAATCCGCGCAACCACGGGAAAGGTCATATTAGGGCCTCTCATTGAGCTCTCCGATCCATAGAAGTAGATTGGCCGATGTTGCATGTGATTGTTTTGAAATATTATTATATTTTATTTAGCAAAAACGTATAAACGTGTGGGAATTAACAATGCCACAACATATAAAGAATATCATCATAAACAAGTAAAATGGATACCAATTCCGAATGCGCAAGATGCAAAATCAATAAACCACAAGTTGTTCATTCTAAAAAGCCAATAGGAGTTCAGAAAACATGTACTGCAATGACGCTTCTATCGCCAGGAACGACCTGGCCCAGTGAAAATGGAATGTGGAAAACCAAACAGCTAACTACCTAAACCATAGAACCAACAATGGTAGAAACTAGAGAAGCAACAATATTAATAAGCTAAATAATAGAGATGGTGACTAGTGACATAGGAGGGAAGCATGAACCAAGTGTTAACAATAGTAGGTGGATAAACATTGGCAAGAGCTCAAAGATGCAACATGTGTTGATTTCCACAATGGGAAAGTAAGTACAACAATAATTGTTGTTAACCCTGCTTTATGCAGCATGTTGTATGCTTCCCTCCCGCCTCACCAGGTCGTTGTCTCTATTCTTCGGCTTATTAATATTGTTGCTTCTCTTCTTTTCGCTACAACTCTATTGGTTTTGCATGGTCGGTTCTGTGGTTTGGGTAGTTGGTTGTTTGGTTTTCCACATTTCATTTTCGTTGGGCTTGATCGCTCCTTGCGATAGAGGCGACACTACAAGATGCAGCTTTTCCTGAACTTTCAGTTCAATTTTTAGACTAAACTTCTTGTGGTTTATTTATTAAGCATGTTGTATTTGAAATTTGTATCTTTCTTACTTATTTCCCATGATATTATTTGTATGCTTTACGTTGTTAATTCCCGCTTGTTTATATGTTTTACTTTCCTCCAATCACAAGAAATAATTGTCGCCAAATCCCACTAAAAATGGCATGGGCATTAACGATTCATAAATCACAGGGAATGACTCTAGAAAAAGCCACAGTAGATGTTGGAGGCACTGATCGACCGTGCCTCACCTTTACCGATGTTTCCCGAGTATAGGTGCTTTTAGATTTGTTTATCTCCCACCTTTTCATTTGCTCGTTACTCACGAATGACATGTAACAAATACGTAGCAAATAAAAAACAGGCAGAGGCCCATCTTCTCCTAAAGAGCAATGCGGTCAACCAAGCATAAAAATCCCCACCTCCAGCTCCATTTACAATGTAAAGATACACCTCTTTTGTACATATTCCTTTTTCAAACTCCTATGTATTTATAAATTCATCTTGTACAACTACATTTATCATACTCACACCTTTTATTGTACTAATAATACTACTATATGCATGCACAACTTCTTTTTTAAAGAACAAAAGTCGAAGATACAAAGGTCGTTGCACTGTTTTTCTACAAGTTGGCTACACGGCTCACAAATGACACCACTTTCTTGCACCCACTGGTATGTGACTTTGTTGATGCACATGCGCAAAGTAACGACCTCATTGATGAAGACGACCTCCTCACTTTTCAGCTCACCCACAAAAACTAGAGGAAGTTGCCCACATGCTAACACATGCCACACTCACAATTGAAGATACACAACAAATAGTTCGCAACAAATTCTACAAGCAATTCTATACATCCCAATCGAGGATAAAAATAACAAATAACACATGTAAACAACTGTACAAATACAAACATATGTACAATTGTATATACCACTACCACTGTACTAAAACCCATTCATATGTAAACACACACTCATAACCTCAACTTCAATGTACTACACTGTAAAGTGTACATGTACATTTATTGTTTTATCTTCGATCCATTTACTCATTAGTCTTTACTTATATTGTCAACAATATTGTAACCTTTTACTAAAGTGTATTGTTAACCCAATTTACTACTTTTAAAGAAACTAAATATGCCTTCGCAAAATGCCTTGTTTCCTAACATTATTATTCCAGAACAAAAAAGAAATGACTATCTACGCAAACACTTTTTCATTACATCGTAACTTTTTACTACTGCAACCAACCTGCAAATATTCAACATGCTCAATTCCATATCATGTTCTCGTTATGGGTATTTCATTACATGTAGCTACGGTGTTTTTTCATGTTGCCTTTCCCGGTGGATAGTGTTCGCACCTATTACACTGGTTACATTTGTTATACATTGCTTCCACGTGGTTGATTGCCTGCTATTGCAATGGATGCTCACGTTATAGTTTGCTTGCACAATTATAGTGTTATACTACTCACTCTTGTGGTGACTATTATTGCTCTAATAACAGGGTACCCTTCCTCCCCGTGGAGGAGAAACTACTAGTTTATTTCTATTTTTATTTTGCAAATTGCTTTTAGTAGTACTATTTTGCAAAGTTGGAATCGCCACATGTAGGTGTAAAATTTAAAGTTGGAATTTTTTTCTTCATTTTCTTTTTATAAAATTAGAATTTCTTAGAGTGTGAGGATATGTCCCTAGATCCTCGTTAATTATGAATATTTATTTATGGAATGTTTGTGGTTTCATATATCCACCTTAGAAGCATGCAATGATTTTGATATTGATTTTTATCAAAGTGCACTTGTATTAAATAATAAATTATAGACACCCCATAAACTAATGACATTGGCCTTAAGAGCCAAGAGACAAAGCAGGAGGCACACAAACCGAACAAAGTATGAAATAAATCAAAAAAACAAGTTACATGAGTGACAACAAAGAAATTAGGAAGCAACAACAAACATGATGGAAGGTGGCAAAGATGGTGATGACGACACTGCGCGAACAACCCCCCACCTAGTAACAACAAGAGGGTCTCGGAGAAGTTGAGACCGGGTCCTAACCATAATTTTGAGTTTGTCCGAACTCATGTTGTCAATCGAGAAATAACAAGAGCCAACCGCATAAATTTGTTAGGAGACAGAGCTCCTCTTTTCTACCACTCAGAGCATCATGGAGGCGGCACCCCATCTAGAACCACCATTGCCATGATCAAGGGAAGAGCCCCCACCGTATCCACCGCTACTATTGTTGTGAGGAGGAACCCCCAACCATCACCTCCCAAAAATGATGCCACCGCCCGAAGAAGAATTCTACCTAATGTAGGGCCTATGGTGGTACTGCTGATGTGAGCCTTGCCCGCAACTTGGAGGAGAGATACAACAAGCGGATGAACAATGGTGAGGAGGAGCATGAGGCATTTTGGTAACGACACACGCTGCACTCCCCAATGAGCCAAGAGATCTTGCAAATGTTCCACCTCCGTAATTTTGATATTGATTTTGAGCATGTCATGTTTAGGGATAATGTTTGTATCAACTTATTACATTCTTATATATTTTAAGTTTGAATGCTAAATACATATCCTTACACTCATTTGCACATCTACAACTCTAAGATGCACCGTAATGGTTGCATTTATCTTGAATGTGATCCCGTAAATTGAGGGATCTCACTATAATTTCATCACCTTTGCATTCCTCGTGCAAGAGGGTTTTCCTACCCGATTGGTGCATCATATTTGACAATGATTTATAAAACTATATGTTTTTTGTATACAAGAAACCAAGACAATTGTTAGACAATGTTTTTTGGCTAGTAATCATGTTAGGTAGGTATGAGTCTTTCTTTGATTAACAATCATGCCATCCGGGCATGATAGTAATTTTCTGACTAGAAATCATGTTACTAGTCCAGGAGGAGTTGTTATGTTTATTTTTTTAAAGTAACAACTACATTACATCGATAATGAATATGACCCCACTAACTGGGCCCTTTGGGCTCTATTTAACATAAAAAAATGTTCCTTAGGCATTTTAACCTTTTATGCATCTAATGATGTAGAGGAAATCTCATAACTTTGGCAGTGATTTGTTGATGAGTAGCTAAATGAGAATCGTGCATCCTATGTGGCTATTTTAATATGGTTGAGATGGATGCTTGACAAGCAAAATTGTATCTCAATGTATTGATAGCTAGTAAGCATGAGGTAAGGTATTATATGCAAAACAAATTTGGGTTTTGTGACTTGAATTTTTCACACCTCGTTAACTCATCAAATTTGTACACGTGGACCTAAAAGAGTGCTTAAACAACTTGATAGGGAAATGGTGTTCTCTAAGTCCTACTTCACCTTTGCCAATAATTTCTCATTTCGGTAAAAGCTCTACTAGATGATTTTCCTCTTTAATCTTTTTTTGATTTGGTTCTGCATTGGATGGAATTTCAAACTACCCAAAGTTGAGCTCATTTTTTCTTAATACTATTTTTTTAATTTGGCCCCACTCTTGCTCATATTTGTTGGAATCAAAATCTTATGTCATGTCCCTAAGGGAAAACTACAAGGATTTTTGCACAACTCAACTTCTTCACAGCCTACGGGGTCAACTTTGGGGGCACGTATTAGTTGTAAAATTGCATTATTATAGTGTGCTTACAAAGTATATTTGTCGATTATTCGTCTAAATTAGGATCTTATTAGGGAGTTCCCCCATGTTGTTTTTCTTTCCCCTTCTCTCTTTTTCTTTTCCCTCATCTCCTTTTTTTTTTTTTTTTCCTAAGAAACATTTGGTTATAGTTGTGGGTTCCTCTAAATAATATTATATGACAAACACACATACACATGTATGCATGTATATATGTATCTATGTGTGTGTGTGTGTGTAAATAAATATACGTTTATATATACATGTGTGTGTCTATAAATGTATATTTATTTATACACAAATGGATATAATATATATAGACACACAAATGTATATACAAATATATATTTATTTACGCACACACACATGCATGCACGTACGCATGCACAAACACATACATACACGCACGTGTGCACACACAGATACACACACACACACACACACACACACACACACACACACACACACACACATGCACACACGCACACACACACACTCACACACACACACACTCTCTCTCTCTCTCTCACACACACACACCACGCGTGCGCACACGCACGCACACACACACACGTGCGGGCGCACACACATAGACATGCACACATACCCACATGCGCGCGCACACACCTACACACCCACACACATACCCACTCATACAAACATGCACACACACACACACATGCACGTACACATATAGTCATTAAGCCCTTAAAATCATAAGTGTACTATTCTTGGGGATTTTTGTTAACCCTTTGACCCTCCTTTAGGTACTATACGGTTTTTGAGCCTTCCTTATTAGTTTTCTCTCCTATCGTGTGTCACCTAGTGCACTAATACGAGGGTTTTACATTGAATTCAAGAATTCTATAAATACTTGTATGTGCATTTAGGGCATCAAGCAAAACATTAAAACATATAGATATGCATCCGATTCAAAATAAATTCACTATGAATTCAAAGTGTTTAGAGCAAAAGAAAATCTAAAGCCATGACCCAAGATTCTAATTTTATTTATTATTGTGAAAACATTAATATGAAATGATAAATTGGTTGACTTATTGAATTTCAGATGGATAGTTAATCTCATAATTATGGATGTAAATTCAAGATAAACTCGATGGATTAAGTTTAGGGAATATTACATGGATAATTTGTCATAATGTGTATGCTTTCACTTTGTAACATTAAATGATTAATTTCAATGATTTAATTTTTTTGAATTTTTTTGAAGGAGGGTAAATTGAGGGTTTTGAAAGGACCCACAACCTTGTAAATTTGAGGATTTTATTTGAGAGGATCCACAACCTTGTTACAATGAAGGGAACCAACACTAGAACTCGAATGAAGTAGCCTTGAAACCAAAGTGAAGATGTGGCATCCACAATGAGTGAAGCAACAACCCGAGTGAAGCAACAATTGAGTGAAGCAAAGAATCGAGTGAAGCAACGACCACGGACAATGACAACAACGAGTGAAGTAAAGAACTCGAGTGAAGTAACAACTACGGCGAGTGAAGCAACAACATTAGTGAAGCCAAAACCGACAAGCTACGACTATAACGAGTGAAGAAACCAACATGTTGTGCTGCAGTGAGAAGAGATGTCGCATCTAAGCAACAAAACCACCTCGAGAGGATCGTACTCGGGGGGATTTGAACACGGGTGGGAAATCACACAACTATGTTACTTGACCACACCACTCCCACCCCATCGACATTTTCAATTATTTAAATTGGTTGATTAATTTAGTGCTCAATTATATGGTTACAGGTATAGGGCATTGTCAATTGCATGTTTTTATGAGTTTTGACACAAAAGAATGGGTACCCTTACTAACATTTGGAAAATTATCGGAGAATATCATTAGGGAGATGGGAAGTAGATGTAGCGTGGACATCAGTATCACAACAAGGTAATAATGGGAACCAACACATGTGCACATAGGTACACTTGTATTGCTAGTTTACATTAGTGTGTGTGCATTGTTAAGTGTTGGTATCTTGACTATGTTTTGAAAAATTATCAGAATTGATTGATTTTGTATGCTTGGTTATTTTGGAGAAGAGGCAACTTTGGGACACCCCGAGGAGCATGTAACATTATTTCGCAACACATGCACAACATTTTTATTAAATAGGTGTTTGCCAACAAATAATCTAATCTAATTAAGTTGATTTTAATTAATCACTTTATTTTAATAGTCATTCTAATTTTAATATGTCAATTTAATTACCAGCTATTTAACTTCCTTTGTGTACATTTTATACGACAAGAGTGCAGAGAAATTGAATGACATTATGGGTCGACTATATTCCACACAATTTATTAATGTTGATTTACGATGTGAATCACATATTTAATCTTACGCTTGGTGTAAATTGTAAAAATAATAATAAAACAAAGAGCACAACTTGTTACAATGCCATAATAATGGGAAAAAATAGATTATTATTATATGTTTGATATACTTCACCTTTAATGAGGTGAAAATGGAAATCGATTGTTTTATGATTGTTCACATTCCATTTGATCAAGATCTTGTGGTTATAGCATTCACATTTTAATAAGACTCGTGAAACCATGCATAGTGGTGGTGAGGTTGCAATTAACTTGTGTTTGAAAACCACATTAGTGGAAGATTATTTCTTGATCTTGGAGCCAATCTCATGCGAAGGAGTATATTAGCTTGATTGTGAAATATATTTTAGGCCATTGTTTGAATTATCAAAGTTATAGAGAAACCATGATTTGGTGGTAGTTAAAAAATAATTAAATGAAATTACAACCGGGAGGAAGTTGCATTCATTTCCATTTATTATTTTGGAACTCTTTGAGGAGTTTGTCAAATTTTGTTGTATTTTGAGTTGCATGCATATACTCTAATTTATTACTTAATTGTCTTAGCTTGCATGTACATATGGGGAGGAGATATTATAGTTTTTGTTGTAAGGTAGTAGGGGTAGAGTCTTTACAAGATTGTATATTTTTATTGTAAAATGGCTCATTGTTTTGAGGGCATCAGATTGATATTAATATACAATGTTATTATTATGTGGGGACACATAGTGCAATCGTGGTATTTTTGTTGGAGAAATATTTATTTCTAAGTAGGCTTATTTTTTAAAACATGAACTATTCTTATTAGAGGGTTGTTTATCTATTTTTGAGCGGTTTTATTTGGGCTTAGATTTTTTCCTATATAGGAGATGGCTAGTAGATAGGAAGGCATTCATTTCAAGCATATTTTTGGTGGTTTTCTTCATCACCCTCACACAAGATCAATTAGAGATTGTGGGTGAGCTTAAAATTTAAGTAAGTGTGTGCGGAAACATTGTGGATTTCGCAACTCCAAGAAAAACATTGACATGCTTAGGATTTGATCTCAATTTTCTATTACTTCATTTGCATTTACATTAAACGGGTAAGAGGTTATTTTTACCTCTATTTTCAATCCAATTTAAAAGGAATTCAATTCTTGATTGTGGTTAAGTTAAATTTTGTGATTATAAAATTGGGTTTATTTTTTCTAAAATGGATACATGATATAAACCTATTGAAAACTAAAATGGTTGTTTGTGGGTCAAATCACAGTTGGACAATGAAAGAAAACAATTTGTTTTCTTGGTTAAGCCTTGTTTGTTTAAAAATTGGAAATACATGGTTGAGAAATCCATAGAGCAAACTATGCTCTTAGCACAAATGTGACTATGTCACTATTTGTCAAACTACCAAGTGTTGATAAATAGTTTCTCATTTATGCTTTTGGTCAGAACTTATTTTGATGGAACCATCTTGGAAAAAGAAAAAAATTATACATTGAAATATATTTGAATGGTTGTTATGGGTCGATAACCTCACTTAATAAATCTTTTTATGTTTATCTTGTGATTGGTATGTTCTTAACTAGTTTGAACTACTCTTAAAGATGATAAATGTTGATAAGAGGTTGTTTTGGGGTTAGAAAATGTTAGGAGGAACTTGTTCTCAAATTATTTGAGTAATGTGTTATTTTGCATCGTGTGCATAATCGCTTTCGAGGGTATAAAATCCATTCATAAATCATGATTGGAATTGTTAAAAATTATCAAGTTGGAAGTTTGAAAGGATTGTGAAGAAGTTTGTTATGGATCAGTAAGAATGAACACACCTTCATCCGGTTCATTCAAGCATGGTCTTAACGTAAACTCAAAATTTTAACAAGTAATCATGAAGGGGTTTCCTTTTATTCACTCTTGAACAACTAAAGTGGACCCACTCTATTCATATGGATAAAAATATGTTGTGGTAGTTAAAAAGGTTTGTTATCACTCACTAAGATTAAACTCTTAATACATTTCTTTGTGAATGTTCCACCTAAGAGAAATAGTTTGTTAAGTATTCGAGATAAAGTAAATATTAATTTGTTTCACTATTAACTTGTGAAAAAAATTGTTACCAAGAATCAATGACTTTATAATGTTTTAGAAAATTGTATTCATTAAATAACTTGAGTTTTTCTTCTATTTCAATGATCATAAATGTTGAAATTTATTACATCATGCTTGAAGGTTTAATCTTTATTAATTTTTTAGTTTTTAGTCCTCTAAAGTTAGTATTTTAGAATTTAGTTAATGCATGGATATGCGATACAAATTTTCATTTGAAAATGTTCCTATTTGGATGCAAAATCTTTTTATAGGTTTGAAAGAAATGAGTAAAGAATATTAAACCAAAATGAATTAGCTAAAGCTTATGTTTTATAACGTAATTCAAATTGTAGTCTTATGTGATCTTTAAATATAGAGTCTAGTCATGACTCATATTATATATATTATGACCATTTGCTTATGTGCGTAGGTTAAAAATAATTAACAACCTATAGCTTTTTAAAATGATGTATTCATTTGAAGAATGTAACCATGCATTTTTAAACACAAACCTTCTAATTTAATTCAAAGTTTTTTATTAAATTGTTTATTGGTTGTACATGAATTTGCATGCATGCATGCTTGTATGCATATCTATGTAAAAAGTGAAATTGACGCTTATTATGATCTTGGAGAATAAGTTGGGGTCATGTGGAGAATGTCACTCCTCTTGAAGCCATCCTCTTCTCCTTGGTTACTAATAGGCAATGAGTTTGAGATGGTCATGTGTGGACTGAGACCTATCTTATTTGTTTGTACAAACATCGAGATATTGTACTACATGCGTAATATATAATGATTTGGCTAAAGCGGTGTGATTGATGTCATCATTGTATATTATGTGTTTCCTAGAGCTGCATGATTTTTTCTAAAACTATGTGTTTCTTGGAGCTTCATGATGTTTTATGAAAGCAATATGATTGTGGAGTGCTTAGTTCATTTGGTCGAATGCATGTAGTGGAGGTAACATTTATTATACACACATGGTTCTCTATTTTATTGATTTTTATTGAGATGAATGTTTTTTTCTACTCCCTTCATCAAGTGTAGGGCCAATATCCATTTTCAAATTGTGAAGGGAGATCCCTTATGCTCTTTGGTTGGAGGGAAAATTCTCCAATGGTATTCTCCTCATTGCATTGAAATTTAGAACACAAAGTATTGCTAATTTTAGTTGCATTCATTATTGTTTAGCACTATATTTGAATTCGAAAGTTGGTTGTTCTATCCATTGTAAATTGAAAAAATGCATATTCATTATGTATTTTTGCTGCATGTAGAGGATTATTATTGTTGTAATAATTTTTATTTTTCAATTACTAAAAACAACAAGATATCTTATTGATGAAATTATAAATAGATAAATTATTTTTAAGAAAGTGCCAAAACATTGAGATTATAACTAAACATAAAAGTTGTATTTTTATGAGATATCCATGTATCATATGTCGTATTAAGTTATGATGATCATGTAAGGAGAATATGGATTCCTAGACTCATGTTGTTTGTACCTTATCTTGATGAACATGATTATCTTCTAATTAAAAACATGTTATAAATTACTTGAGTGCTAATCAACCTTTTGTTTGACAAGATTTTTGAAATATCAAACTTGCATATGAATTAAACAAATTAATGTAGCTATTTAACTTAGACTAAACTAATTTAAAAATATCATAACTTCTTCTTTCTTTGTAATTGATTGTTACATTTTGGCATCATAGCCTTGTTCAAAATTTTGTCCACTAACGCCGAAGTTAAATCTTAACAAATAATGGATTGTATATGTGCAGTGGTGTAAAACAAAATCAAGACAATCCTAATGTATGTGTTGTTTTTGTTGAAGTAGATAAATTGGATCAAATTATTGCTATCCTGAATGAGACTTGTAATCATATGGATACCTTAGAGTGAGAGGTCTACAATCCTCTAGAATCCAATGAAAAGGACAACCAGGGTGGTGGTGAAGAGGAGGAATAGGATAAGGATGATCGGGAGGAGGAACTTAGGATCAAACAAGAGCTAAAAAGATTCATTTGGATATTGAACTAGCCAAGGATCTTAAAAAGATTATCCTAGCAAAGTTTGATGGTACTTGATCTCAAGGAAGGTGTTAAATCATTGTTGAACAAAATGGAAGAATATTTCAAAATATGTGATTTCTTGGAAGAGGTGGGATCATCATCCCTTTGGAGAGGCTTTAACATGGTGGAATAAAAAGAATAATGAAACGGGATTAGTATTCACCATGGTGATTTCATAAAGGTTTGTGACAATCTTTTAGAAATGGTGGTTTTCAAAACTATAATTCGATCGAAGATGTCAAAGTTTCAAAATCTTCGTCGTGAGACCTAAAAGTGATCGAATAGCAATAAAAGTTCATAAGGATTCTCATTTTTTTCTAAATTACCGGAAGGATGAGAAACTTCACTTATGGAAGTTAATCTTGGGGTTGAAATCCATTATTGGAAAAAGTTGATGTACAAGGGCTAGAGACTATGGAATGTGTGTCCGAAAAGGATATCAAATAGGAACACAAACTTTAGGCTATGTCCAACATGCGTGATGAGAAAAATAGGTCCCTCTTATTTTGATTTTTTTAATGAAAAAGATCTTATAATATATTAAGAAACATGATACAAGATAATTTCAACAAAAAAATGGGCGGTATGAGAGCATGCCCCAAATCCATGAGAAAACTAGGCCATGCCTAGGAATACAACCAAAACAACTTAAGAAACATCAAAACTAAGTAGCTGCAACAAAAAAATACCGTAAGAGGGGGGTCATGATCATCTGGCCAACTAGGACTAGGAAGGTCTTTGCCAATGTTTGTCACTTCCATGCTAGAGCTCGGGAGGTCCTCTTCTTCATTGGTGGTAAGGGCCCACGTGGGAGAAATAAAAAGAGTCATCCGAGGGACCTTATATGATGGAGGTGGAGGCAGAGGTGGAAGGCTCCACTCATTATGGGTGCGTAGCTCAAGAACCACAAGCGAGCCCCAACCGAGATGACAAGATGGCATGGGAGCCCCATTCATGATGGTGAGTTGGAGGAGATAGAATTCACGGTTGACTACATGGAGACCATTGAGCTTGACTAAAGAGTAACACTGGGAACGACTCTAAAGACCTCCTCGGGTTGGCCGCCATGGGGCGAGAGCACCGTGAGGATTAAGGTGGATCCCGAGAAACATTACAAGGGCATCCCCCCAATGACACATAAGAGTTTGGAGGTGCTCCACCTCAAGGGCCACCTTGTTAACTTGAACTTGAATCTATAACGCAACACATTGGAGATAACCACCAATTTATTATACAAATATAATTGTTTATCAACTTTAGCAAAAAGTTAATTCCTTTCTTTCCATAACCAAAAAAATTTCACCTCTGAAAACATGCCAAATCTGGGAAAACATGTGAGGTAATATGGGGTTATCTCCTAAAAGAATATGTTTACAGGTAAAATACTCTAGCCAAAGGGGGAAAAAGAATGAATGAATCTAATTCCAAGCCCATTGGGCTTTAGAACAAAACCAAAACAAGTGCAATAAGGTTTCCATGTTCCCACCGAAAGGAAATTTTGGAGTCAACACACCAATTTGAACCAACCATGTACCAATTGGGAGACCTTGATGTAAGATACACCACAAAAAATGCATAATTTTAGGCTCAACACAGGTGACCAAACTATGTCGAACCTCCTACTCCATCAGGAAGGAGAGGAATGAATCCCCCACCAAGTTTTGAGATTTTCAACCATGGGAAAACGTGGTGAGAGCCAACAATATCCTTTAATTGCTTGAGTAATTCTAGAATGGGGTATCCATGAACCAATTCCAATCTATCCACCAAGGACGCATATATAGCTTATGCATCATATGATTAGGAATCAAATAAATGATTTCAGTGATGCTAGTATGATCCTGGGTGGCTAGTTTGTATAAAGCTTTTAGCTCATTCCAAGGACACCAAGATTAGATGCACTTGTAATAAAGGTCTTGAATGGAATGAATTCCGTGCTTGAAGAGCTTGAGTGCAGAATTCTAGGGACCTCTGCAAGACACCGATCTTGGATTTGAATGATAGGAGACCACCACAAGGAGTGTTGGTTGATGGAAAGGCCATTGCGAAAGTCATTACCTTTCCATTGAAGTCATGGTTTGATTCACTCCCATGATTTCCAAATAATTTTAAGCACAAAGGTGCCAACAACTTTGATAGGCACCAGAGCAATGAGGAGATTGGAAAACCCTAAACCTTTCTAAGATGGGCAGTCATAAGGGGAACCCTCCTCAATGCCATGACACATAAGCACTTTCTAAGCTTCTTAACCTTAAATACAATGAATTATCCATTTGACACAAAGTGCCTCTCCTTGTCAAAAAATATTAATAAGATCCATCCCCCCAAATTCACAAGGAAGACAACAAATCTCCCATGCAACTATGTGAAACCATTTTCTAGAGGAGGCATTGGCCCAGAGAAAATATTTTTTGCAAATTTTGCAGCCTTCTACACGAAGCTTTGGATGGCACCCAACAAGATGAATAATAAACATGAGTGACTTCAAGGAATTTTGAACAAATATAGAATTTACTTGCTAATGACATTGGTTTTGAAATCCAATATTCCAATTTTTGGCCACCCTTTGAACCACATACTGCCAAAGCTTCATAGGTGACATTTGGAAGGAAAAGGAATGCCACGAAATGTAAACATCTCACCATGCCATAACATTTTCTAATCATAAAAATCTAGCCAAGAGGGCACAGGGAGGAAGGATTGTCTGTAACACTATGGTTTTTGCCATTAAATGGAAGAACCTGAGGCCATATAGAAAATATCAAGGCAATGAATGGCTTTGCGTACTAGTCATAGCATTCTCCCACCATTGGGTCTAGCTGACACGTATAGGAAGATGATAGTTCTGGAAATGACGTGGTTGAGGAGATAAATTCCACACTCACTTAATGTGGTTGAGGGTGGGCCCATGTTCCATCAAGGAAATATTGAGAAAAAATGACCTTTATGATAAAAAGGTTTCCTATCTTGCCTAGTGATATGAAATCTTATGGGGAGTGGTCTGAAAGGACGAGATATGACATTACTTCCACAGGTAAGGAATAAATGTTGTCAAACTCATTTTTTTGAGTTGACAACATAGCTCTATCGAGTTGTTTGAGGACCCAATCTGATCCTCCTCAGAGATTAGACCAAGTGAACCAAACTTCAAAGGTGGGAGTGTGAGAGGCGTTAGGGTCATAAAACCTAAATTTATTGCACATATAGAACCATGCCTCCCTTTCGTCAGCTTGTCCATTGCGTAGGTATGTAATTACACATATTAGTGGGTAGATACACCATATTAAAATCACTACATATAACCCAATATGCATCAGGAATTACATTGTCTATCCACCGCCAAAGATCGGCCCTTTCAACCACATCATTAGAGGCATAAATGTTGATGAGGCCAAAAGGGCGACTGTCAATATTAAATAAGACCCATATGGCATGATTGGTGGGGTTGACACCATGATCCATAAAAAAGGGCCACCATTTAGGACAAAAAGGGATATTAAGCCCCCACACCCCTATCATGATTATCGCCGAATGTCGATGTCGTGCCGATGGATTTACAAACCATCTCTAACTGAAAACCTGTAACTTTCACGTCCTGTAAACATTACACATCTAAATTGGAATTTTTTTATGAGCATCTCAAAAATACACTTGTGGTTGGAGTATGTAAGACCGCACACATTCCATGATATGCAATTCATGGTAAACAGTGTTGAATGTCCATACCATCTGCATCTAAGCCATCCAAGGCATCAAACTGATTCTGCAGAAATTAAGCATTATTTCTCTTTAAGAAATCATGTAGCTCAATTTTCCTTCACCTGACATATTCTATGTTGTATTCCTCCTCTATAGAATCCACCTCCGCGAGCCGAGATATGATCTCGTGGAGTGGCGAGAAGAGATTTAGGCCCTTTTGAATGGGCCCCGTGAACCAGTTGTTAAGAGAAAAGTAGAATGTGGAAGGGTTGAGGAACTATGTATGGGAGTTGTCTAGTTTATGAGAACCGAGGATGCCTTAAGAATGCTAGATAATTTAGGCAAAGGGACAAGTGAGTCATTAGAAACCACCGGCTCCTTGGGGTTTTGGCCACAAAATTGTTCCTTAATAATTGGTTCGCTCGAGCCATTTGAGATAGAGACCTTGGTTTGAGCTTGTTTGTTCTTATTATTTCTTCCTCAAACCATTTTCCACCCCTCTTCTTGAGGGTGTTTGGTCATTTCATATACCGCCTTAGGCACATGTCGCTTACATGGTACATAGAGAGGATAGTCCTTGCTCTTATGATAAGAGGATTGCTACCGAAAGCAAGTGTTATACACATTTATGTATAAGCTACGCTGAAGTATTGTGTATCTCTAATTTGAATCTCCATGAACTCTTTCAGCTCTTGAGAGAGGTCAAATTCAACATAGACATGTTTCGTAGTTGGGCATTATAAATCATTGAGGCTCTATACAAACCATTTGCCCATAGAAGAAGCCATTTGATGTAAGAAATGAACACAAGGCAACGAGAGGTCGAAAATTCTACCCAAACCGACACTTTGAGAGACACATAATCAGAGACCAAAAATATTTGGTCCATGGAGAAAGGACCAAAAGAGAGTTATGAACATACCAAGTGGCCGAAGGTCATAATCTCTAGGGCATGCGACATGTCGATAAGCGGAAAAGGAAAAATCCTTTGGTCATGTTTAGGAAGCTCTCAAGTTGATGTCATGAGCGTCTAAGCCGAGTTAATCCATGATTTTAGAATGATTTTAAAGGGGATACGACCCAAAAAAGATCCAATAAGGAAGAACTGATCTAGACATTGGCATGCAACATTAAACTCAGGAATAGGTAAAATAACATTAGGGGAGATTCATTACCTCATGGAAGTCCTTCAGGACGAACTTACGGGGACATTTCGGTAGTGGTGCCATTGATTGAGACTCCACAAGCTCCAGCCACAACTTCAAAAACTAAGATCGAGGTGGAAGAGGCCATTATATAGGTGTGCCCAGAGGGTGAGAAACCCTAGAAAAAATTGATAGAGGTACTATCCTGTAGCGCTCAAAGAGGTTGTGGTATGACATGCACACAAAGGAAAACCTAGCAGAGCTGACTTCACTATTCTTTTGATTTTAAGAAGACTTGGTGGAGAAATGAAAATAAAAGAGAAAGACCTTTTAGAGAAAGAATAATACAAAGTTTGAAAATTAGAGAAGTGCTCCCAAGAAAGATAATGTTGGGAATAAGCCAACATAGAAGAAGGGACCACTTGTAGGGTAATTTAAGTAAAAAGGATATCATTATGCTAATTATTGTCTACAAATAAGTTAGAATGGTAAGTCCCTCTCGTGACCAATGTGAAGCCTTACAATATAGGTTTCATGCAAAAAATAATAATCCTCAAGTCAAGTACCAAGCCACACCTATAGAGACAAAGATTATGTTTGATTTATCAATCATTATTTTAATTGAAATTGGTTCTACTAGGTGTTTTATTTAACCTTTTACTATCTTAAATTCATAAAAGAGTTAGGTAAATGGAAATATATTGGACCATGTTGTATGGAAAAAGGTATATCATAGAGTAAATCAATGTTTTTGGGTATAATTGGGTTTTCGGAATTCACTACGAGGTCAACCTATATGTAGCTCCGTTAGGCTCATATGATAACATCATAAGGGTGAACTAGTTAAGACAACACTAGGATAAGGTTAATTTTTATGAAAATAAGGTAGAACGCCTTGATGATTTTGGATACTTGGTTGAAATTAAGGGTGTAAAATGTGAGATAAGGATTAGGAAGATCTTAGTAATACAACCTAGAAATGATCACCGTAAGGGGTGTATACTTTATGCGGTACATATGGATGAATTTAATAATGATAACTAAGAAAATAATCCAATAACCCAAGATCTGTCATGTCAAACTATGTAGAAAGAGTCCTCTCGAATAGTATGAATGTGGGAAGAAGAGTCACTAGTAAATAACGGATCATCAACATACAAGACAAGTATCACAATATCCTCACCTAAATGTTGGAGATACATTGTATGATCGAGTGGCAACTAAGACAACCAATAGATAGAATAAAATAATCCATCTTCTCATACCAAGTGTGAGGGGCTTGTTTGAGACTATAGAGATACCTTTGAAGCCTACAAACAAGAGAAGAATCCTGAAAAATCTAGCAGGTTGCTCCATATATTTCCTCTTATAAATATCAAATGAATCCTCTGAATTTGTCTCGAGAAATTTGCAATCCAATAAAATAATGTAATAACCCAAGATTGTTCATGTAAAATTGTGTAGAAAGATCCTCCGAATAGTCTAATGTGGGAAGAAGAGTTGCCAATAAGTAATAGATCATCAACATACAAGACAAGTATCAAAATATCCTCACCAACATGCTGGAGATACACTGTATGATCGGAGTGGAAACGAACAAAACCAATATATAGAAGAAAATAATCCATCTTCTCATACCAAGCCCGAGGGGCTTGTTTGAGACCGTAGAGAGACCTTTGGAGCCTACAAACAAGAGAAGAATCCTGAACAAATCCAACAGGTTGCTCCATGTATATTTCCTCTTGTAAATATCCATGTAAGAAGGCACTCTTCACGTCCATCTGGTATACGGGCCACCCCTGTGATGCAAAAATAACAAGTACAAGGTGTACATAATCCATCTTGGCAATGGGTGTAAAATTCTTAGAGTAATCAATACCTTCAACTTGTGAAAAACCCTTTACAACAAGACAAGCCTTATACTTGTCAATGGACCCATCAACTATGTATTTGGTTTGGTATACCCACTTACACCTAACCATATTTCTTCCTTTAGGAAGAGATACCAAATCCTAAGTATGATTATTCATCAAAGAAGAATACTCAACTACCATTGCATCATCTCACTCCTGTATCCCATGAGCCTTTGAAAAATATTGTGGATCCTCGAAACTTCCTGACACAAAATTCCATAACCTGTAGAATGTGTGTGATGATTCCTAGTGGGTGGAAGATCTTGTATGAAAGGTGTTGCCTCATAAATTGTAGTATGAGCCCACTTAGGCATAGTGACAACATCAGTGGGAATAAGATCCTCGATGGCATCTATAACCTCCTCATCAACCTTCTCAAATAAAGGATCCTCAAGATGAGATGATGGAGGCATGGACGAAGATGAAGAATTATGAGGAGTGAAGTGCTTATCAAATTGAACATGTGTTCGAAAAGAACCTCATGAGTATTAGGATCTAAAAGTTGATAAGCTCTCATGTCCTCATAATACCCTATAAAGATAAAGGGTGTGTTCTTCTTCTCCAAACCTTTCCTTTTATTATTTGGCACAAAGGCCCAAGCATGGCTCCCAAAGACTCAAAAAAATGAGGCATTTGGCTTAGTGTTGGACCAAGCTTCATCTGGAGTCAAATGCTCAAGTGCTCTGTGTGGTGTGCAATTATGAATGTAGTTAGCACAATTAACTTGTTCTGCCCAAGAGATAGGAAGTAAATCTCTAGAATGCATCATACAGTTAGCCATTTTCTTCAAAGTTCTATTCTTCCATTCTAATAAGCCATTTTGTTGTGGAGTATGAGAAAAAAATGTTGGTGAATAATGCCTTGAGTTGCCAAAAATCAGAAATCTCATTGCTGAAGTACTCCCCCCATTATTAGTGCGAAGGTTCTTTATGCAACTAGAAGATTGTTTCTTGACTAAAGCCTTGAAGAATTTGAAGTGTGAAAAACATCACTTTTGTACTTGATAAAATAAACCCAAGTACGCCTCAATAAATCATCAATAAAGGTAAGGGCATACTTAGCTCCATTGAAAGAGGGAGTAAGAAAAACCATCAAGTCATTATGCACAAGCTCAAGTGGTGAAGAAGCTCTCTTAGAAAAATTATTAGGAAATGGATCTTGGTTTTATTTCCCTAATGCACAGCTAGAGTAAACTCCCTCAAGACAAGAAACTCTAGGAAGACCATCTACCATACCATGGGTGCTCTACTCTTTCAAATATATGTAATTAAGATGTCCAAATCTTTCATGCCAAAGCTTACTCTCTGAATCTGCATGAGAAACCAATCCTGTCCCTATAGAAGAAGTGTCATAAAACCCTCAAAGTGATATAGTATAGAACTATGATCAACAATATCCCGAGAAATAAGTGAATAAGGCTCCAACAAAGTTCTTACTTCTGCTCCATGTGGTGTAAAAGTCATTGTTTTCCCTTAACCATAATGAAAAATTTGATATACAAAAAGCAAATTTGTAGTGATGTTAGGAACATATAGTGCATATTGATATCTGCCACTATCAAGTTGTATATCACCTTTTCCCTCAACAGAAAAAAGGAAGAATCTCCAACCTCAAATTTGAAAGTAAACCTCAAACCTAGAGAAACAAAAGACTCTTTGGAAGAAGTATTGTGATGAGAAGCACCAAAATCTATAACCCAATTGTCTGCAAGTGGTGACTAAGATCTCCCAACAACATTAAGTGATTTTCCATGCTAATTAGAAGGAGGTGGAGTGGAGATATAAATTTTGTGTTTCTTGACTACATCCTCTAAGGCTTGCATTCACTTATAACACCTATGTTCTTCATGACCACTACCCCCACAAAAAGAGCATGAAAGGCTAGACTTATTCTTGTATTTAGAAGACTCCTTAGGTTTAGAGTTGTTTTCTTTGGGTTTAGGAGCATTTTGAGATGGAGAAGGGGTGGATTTGGTTTTAATTTTTGGTTTTCCCTTGCCCTTAGGATTAGATACAACTAATGCCTTTTGAGAGATGGAAGACTCAAGGTGAGACAATTTAGATTTTTCCCTAGTAAGTCTTTCACAAAATGTTTCTAAGTCAGACATTTTGAATTTTTCACCTAAGGAATCCATGCTAGAGAAAAAGGTTGAAGAAAAGATTTGAAATGGTCCTCTCAACTTGGATAGAATCAAATAAACACACTCTTCATCTTTCTTATCTCTTCCACTCCCCTTCAACTGTGTCAACAAATGATTGAACTTGGTAAGATAGTCTATAATTGTTGGAAAATCTTCAGGATTAAGAGAGGTGATCTCAATTTCAAGTTGCATGGCTCTCATATGATCCACCTTACTAAATAAATCCTCCAATTTCTCCCATATTTTAAAAGGAGGGTCACTTACATAAGTTCCTATCAAACCCATACACTCATCAAATTTGTACTTGTACTGAAATTTCTCATATTCTCTAGTGAACACTGGTTTTTCTAAAGAAGTTAAAGCCCATAATCCTTTCCGCTTAATTATTATTTCTATTATTGATTTCCATGTGTGGTAATTATGTGTTGTTAATGGCTCAACATGATCTAATGTAGAAGGAGACACCATCCTCAAAAAATCACCAAAAGGAATGCAAGAACCAAGTAATACAACAAGACCCCAAACAATGCAACAATATCCCCCCCAGTTTTTGGCACTTTATAATGAGCGTGTGTTAAATATGGCACTTTATAATTATAGTGTATTTCCTTCACCACACAAATAAAATGAAAAGGGGCTAGAATTAAGAACTTATTAATAGGAATCACCAGCTTTAAGCCCTCATATGACCATACCATATAACCAAGGGCTAAGGATTTTAATATACCCGACAACTAGATAAAATCCCCTAATATCTAAATAAATAAAAAGAAATATCCACACACATAAGTGGGTGAGGATAAATACAATAAAGGTAAATAAAGTACCTAGGTGAACATGACCTAAGGTAAATACCTACTCTAATAAAAGATTATCCTTTCTTACATTAATTTCGATATGTTTTCTCTAAGGACATGTCTCTTGGAGCATAACTAATTTATCGATTTGTATAGAATGATTGTGATAGAATTGGCTGAGTTGAAATCTCAAGTGCACAATTTGTTAGCCAAATGTTTAATTAGACCTAATGTGTCACCTTGGGGTGATCTTATGGTTTTCATCAAGAAGAAGGATGGTCCACTTTTCCTTTGCATATATTATCGAATGTTAAACACAACCATCAAAAATAGGTATTTGTTTCCACACATCGATGATCTTTTTGAAAATTGCACGGGAAACCAAATTTTCCAAGATAGATACGAGATTTAGATATCATCGATACAAATTAAGGAAGAGGATATATTGAAGAAAATTTTTAGAATGAGGTATGAGCAATACGAGTTAAAGATTTTTTCATTTGGATTGACTAATGTTATTATTGTCTTTATGAACTTAATGAACAACATGTTCAAATACTTTCTAGATAAGTTCATTATATATTTTAGATGACATTATGGTATACTCCAAGAATGAAGAAGAAAACTTGCACCATTTGAGGCTAGTTATGGATAAGTCGAGACAAAAAAATTTCTACAAGTTGTTGAAATGTTCCTTTTTCAAATAAAGGTTTAGTATCTCGGGCACATTATTTCAATAGATGAAATTTTGGTAGATCCTATAAAAATAAGAGCTATAATGGAGTGGCCAAATCCTATGAATGTCCATAAGGTGCATAACTTGATGGGGTTAATAAGATACTATAGGAAATGTGTTTCTATATTTTCTAATATTGTTGGTCTTATCACTTCATTATAGAAGAAAGGATATAAGTATGAGTGGACATAAAACCATGAGTAGGATTTTAATATCCTTAACGAGAATTTGAAAATGAAACCTATACTTTGAGTACAGGGTTCCGATAACAATTTCTTAGTTTTGAAAAATGCATCGGAGTGAAGGGTATGATGGAGTATTAATACAAGGAAAGAAATTAATTTCCTATGAGTCTAGGAAGCTTAAGTTGTATGAACACGAATATGATTTGCATGATCTAGAGCTAGTAGTGGTCATTCATGCCTTGTATGGGTTTTTTTTTGGTAAACCCTTTGAACTGAAAATAGATCACCTAGGGATAACGTACATTTTCATGCAACCAAATTTGAATGCTAGATAATGGAGGTGGTTAGAGTTTTTTTCAAAATATGATTTCAACATAATTTTTATTAAGGGAAAGGAAAATCATAGGAAAATAGAGGTGTTGATGCCCTTAGTCATAAAATGTATATCACCTCAATATTGATTGTAAGGTCAAAATTATGAGACAAGATGTTATGATATTTTCCTAGGGATAGGTTCTATTAGTAAGTTAAGGAAGAACTTGAGGAAAATCTACAGGATTATCATTAAAATGAATAAAAATTCAAACAAGGTGGTATTCTTAGGTTTAATAGTGGGATTTATGTGCCGGATATAAATTTTTGTGAAGCATGCTTTTGGAAGAATTCCACGATTGCACCATATTTGGGTCATTTAGGGGTGACTAGGATCCTAACATATATGAAGTAGGAGTATTTGTGGAACATACAAAAATTAATGCAATTTGTTTCTAATTTTCTATAATTTCAAAGAGTTAAGGCCAAACATGTTCGTAGAATAAGACTTCTTTACCCACATGATATACTCACATAGAAGTGGCAAGTTATTAATATGGACTTTAGGAAAGGATTTCCTATGTCTAAAAACTAACATGATGTTATTATAGTCATGGTAGATAATCTAATGAAGGTTGCACATTTTATACATGTAAATATCAAGGATGATGTGCCATTATTTCATAAAAGATTCATTCATAAAATATTCAAATTGCATGGTGTACCTAAATGAATTATCTCGGATAATGATACTCATATGACCTTTTGTTTTTGTATATTCTTCTTGCAACCATGGGGATAAATTGAACTTTAGTTCAACGTTTTACCTAGAGAATGATGGGAAAATTGAGCATATGAATCCAGTTTTAGAAGACATATTGAGGATGTAATACATGGATTATTAGTACAAGTGGGAAGAGTATATTCCTTTGGTTGAGTTTTCCTACAACAACTCATACCATTCCACACTGAAAATGGATCCTTTTGATACCTTATATGGAAGAAAATGTCGATTCCGATAAGTTGAGACAACATTGAGGACAAAGAGGTAATTGGACCTAAAATGCTATTTGAAATGGAAGAACAAGTTAAGCTCATAAGGCAACATCTTAAGGAAGTTATAGATCGACATAAGAGTTATGCAAATAAAAATTGAACCGATAGAACATTTTCAATGGGGATAAGGTTTTCTTATGTGTTAAGCCAAAAAAGTTCAATTAAATTTTAAAAATTGATAAAGTTGGCACCTCGCTACGTGGGACCTTATGATGTCCTAGAGATAATCAACCTTGTTCCTTATAAATTGGATTTTTCATCATCCTTGTCATGGTTACTTGACATTTTTTATGTCTCTTTTCTCAATAAATATACTACAAATGCATCTCATTTTCTTGATTGAAAATATTTATAGGTGCAAGACCCGATGTGGTAACAAAAGAACCCATTACGATAATTCATGTTCACAATATTTTCTTATGAAATCGTGAGGTGGATTAGTGAAAGGTATAGTGGGACAAATATTCTAAGGAGAGTGACACTTGGGAGGATTAGGAAGACATGATATTATCTTGTACACATTTATTGGAAGCTATTAGGACTATTTTGTTGGATTTATTATTGTTGTATTGTTTTACTTGAGATAGATTATTAACACATTCACAATGTTATTAAGCATTTTTAAGTATGTTATTTGATTAGTGACATATTTGATAATTATGTCTAGACTTTATTTATCCATCGGGGTGATGACTCTTCCTAGATATGAGGGATGTCAAGACCCAAGATTTTGATTTTAATTATCGATGTGAAAACATTAATACAAAATAATGATTTGGTTGAATTATTGGATTTGAGATGGATAATTAACATAATAATTATAGATGTAAATTCAAGATAAGATTGATGGATTAAGTTTAGGGAAACTTATATGGATAATTTTTCATGATATGCATGTTTTCAAATTGTAGTATTAAATGATAAAATTCATTTGTCTAATTTGGTTAATTAATTGTGTTGATTAATTTAATTTTGAATTAATATATGGTTATATGATATATAGGCCTAATCATTTTTATTTTCATGAGCTATGACATAGGAGAAAAATTACCCTCATTGAGACTTGGATACCCAAAGAGAGGATATCAAAAGGGAGAGGGGAAGCATATGCAATACATACATTGAACACAAAAAGGTAAACATGGGAGCTAACACACACACACACACGTAAGTACACTTATATTGTTAGTTTACATTAGTGTGCGTGCATTGTTTAGTGTTGATCGCTTGACTATATTTTGGAAAGTTATTGCAATTTATTGAATTTGTATGTTTGGCTATTTTTGTTATTTTTTGAGAGTAGGCAACATTTCATGTTGTTAAGACTATGTCAAGTGTCGATGATTCACTCAAAGCTAACTCGAGGATCATGTAATTATATTCGTAGCACATGCATAAGACATTTTTAAAGAGGTGTTTGTCACCAAATAATCTATGTGTGATTAATTAAGTTGATTTCAATTAATCACTCTTATTTTAATATGCCAATTTCATTTGCATAGCTACTTAACTTGCTTTGTGTATGTTTATGTGATGGGAGTGCATCAACACTTGATCGATGCTATGAGTTGAATATATTCTACACAATTTAGTAACGTCACATTACGATGTGAATCATATATTTAATCTTACATTTGGCATAAGTTGTAAAAATAATAATAAAATAAAGAGTGTAACAAAGCGCAATGCCATAATCATGGCGAACATAGACTATTATTATCTATTTGATATGCTTCACCTTTGATAAGGTGGCAATAAAAATCATTTTTTTTACGATTATCCGTATTCCATTTGATTACGATATCATAATGATAGTGTGTACATTGTGATAATAATCACAAAACCACACATAGTGGTGGTGTAAGGTTTTGCTTTTGTTTTATAAACAATTTTATCCACATATAGTGGTGGTGTAAGGTTTTTCATTTTTTATAAACAAGTTTATACACGTAGTGGAGGTTGCGAATTAACTTATGTTTGCATACCACATTAGTGGTAAATTATTTCTTGATCTTGGAGTCAATACTATGCAAGAGTGAGTGTATTATCTTGATTATAAAAGCCATTATGTGGTAGACAACTTATTTTAGATATTGTTTGAATTACCAAAGCTATAAAATGGCCACAATTTGGCAATAGTTAAAAAAATTAAATTGAATTTTGCAACTAGGAGTTGCATTCATTTCCAATTATTATTTTTAGCAGTCTTTGAGGAGCTCACCATTTTTCTTATATTTCTAGTTGTACGCATATACTCCAAGTTATTACTTTGTTTTCCTAGTGCTACCTACAAGTAGGGGGTGGAGTTTTCTAGTTTTTGTTGTAAGGTAGTGGGTGTAGAGTCTTTGTAGGAACGTATTTTTATGGTAAAATGGCTCGGTCATTTTGTGGGCATTGTTTTCTATTAATACACCCTCCTATTACTAAACGCGGACATATATTGGACTTTGATATTTTTGTTGGATAGCTATGTTATTTTTGGGTGTGGATTATTTTTGAAAAAGTGGATTGCTATTATTGGAATTTTTTTCTACTTCTAGGTAGTTTTATTTTGGGTTTGGGCATTTTTCTATATAGGGAGACAATTAGTAGAGAAGAAGGCATTCCTTTTGGGCACATTTTTGGTGGTTTTTCTCTTTATAAGTCCTCATTCAAGCTCAATTTTTGGATGATATTAGAAGGTGATAAAAAGTGTGTGGAAACTACATTTTGGGTTTTGCAACTCTAAGGAACATGTTTATAGGCTTGGGATTCGATCTCTGTTGGGGTGTGGAGCCTGTTTTTGGTCTTCTTGAACGGTTAAGTTTGGAGACTTCGTGAGCATTCTCAGTAGTCATTTGTTGTGACATTGTTGTGCGGTCGTTGTGCCATTGTTGTTAACATGCCGTTAATTAGCTATTAATGTCATGTAGTGCCCACATTTTTATAGCGCCAGTTATCTGTTGGTTCCTTTATGCATAGAAATGTTTTGATTGAGACTCTGATAGATTTTGGACATTTTGCTATGTTATTTTATCCTCATGGACATTATGGTATTTTGGGCACATAGTGCCAATTGGACTAGATTCGTATATTGATATATTTATTGTGATGTTGATGACACTAACATGGGTACATGATAGTGAGATTTATTGGTTAGATGTTGATTTCTTGTGGTCAATTTGATTAATGATATAGTTTTCTAGATTTAATAATGGTAATCTCATGCTAGCCTAAGTGTATGTCGTTGTAATTTTATCTGTGGATGATTCATGGTGAACTATGTGTATAATTGTATGCATTGCACTATTAATTGTATAATGATTTTAGGACATTATAAGTTTGATTAATTTTTTGATGTGTAGATAATGTTTATTATATTGGACAGATGCGGTTAATGTGTGCAATGAGTGTGTAGGTGACAGGTATAGGAGAGCATGGGTTTCAGGGTGGCTACGCAATTGTGCACAAGTGGCCCACAGGCTGAGTCCTAACCATGCTAAATGTTTGAGGCCTTATTGTAGGTGTATTAATTGGGCACCATGGATGAACCCTCAATTGTAATGTTTTATGTCTTGTAAAATTAATTATGGTTAGGGTGTGTTTTATTTAAGTAAACTAGTTTAGGGGTTAATGATCTCATTCTAATTTAAGTGATGATTTTGGGTAAGTGTGTGTGTGTTGTAGAAGGACCTGGGGACACATGTGAACCTTGGGTGGACCCCACACCTCTACCCTTGTGCTCAAGTATGCCAAACCCGAAATTGGGTTATTTTAGGTATTTTTAGGGACCCCTTTTGAGTTTGGGAATTCCTTAGCATGAAAATGGGCCCTTGGACCCTACCTAATAGGTAGGGGGCTTATTTCCAAGGTTTGGAGGGAGTTTCCCTCCCATTTTTCCCTCTCTTAGTCACCATCCATGTAAGATGGTTGGTTTGTGTGTAATTGTTAAAAGTTGCTCCACTTTGTTTTATTTTTCGTTTTTAGTATTTTGGGAGATAAGGGCTAAAATGTGAGTTTACTTTTACTTACTTGGTTTTGGAATCTTTGACTTGTGAGAGGAGAGGGGGTGACACTTGTCACTTTCCTATTGGTGAGGAAACTATTGGTTTCCTCTTCTTATTCTTCCTCATGTGGAAGGAAGGGGACTTTTTTCCTCATTTTTTTTGGGAGAACTTGGAGAATTTTGGGAGCTTGGAAGTTGGCTTGGACAAAGGGGAAAAACTTAGAGTCTTGGAAAGCATTGTAGAGGTAGGATTCTTAATTCATTTCTTTCCTTGTTGTTTTTCTTGTTAGCTATGCAATGGTAAATATAATAATGTGTGTGAAATGAGGTGTTGAGAAGTTGTATGAAGAATGAAGTTTGTTCGTTTTGTTGCTTTGTTGTTTTCTTTTGTTTTACTCTCTACCGTCATATGGCTTGATGGTTTTTGGAGAATGTAGGGGAAGAGAGAGGGATTTCCTTCTCAAACCTCATGGTTGTTGGTCAAACCATGAAGGTCCTCATCCCCTCATATGGTTTGAAGTGGGAGAAAGGTTCATATGGCTTGAACCTTTCCCCAATCCCGGTGAGGAAACCCTTTTGGGTTTGAAAATCCTCCCAAGAAGGATTTCTTTGACATAAAGGAGAAATAAGGAGGATGAATGATTAGGAAAAATAAAGAGCTTTGTAAACATGCTTTTGTTGGTGTTTCCTATGGTTGGACACCTTTGCTTTGGGCATCCTATTTCTTCTTTTCCCCCTTTGTGAGGTTGACCTTGTTCTCCTCATGTTGTTGTTTTACCATGTGTAGTTTTTCTAAGTGTCTAAATGGTCCTATGTATTTCTTGTTGTGTTTTATCCCCATTATACTTGTGCACATTGTGGAAGTTAGTTCCTCTCTCCCATGGGCTTGGGGGAGGCTAGCATGGCTTCCAACCATGGAAAGGCATGTGATGATGCCTATTGGTTGGGTGGTACACAAGTCATGTCTCTTATCACAGACTCTTAGGAGAACACTCAAGGTTGGAGACTCAAGAATGAAGCTTTGTTGAAGTGGTGACTTGTTCTTTCATCCCCAAAATTTATTATAAATATTACCCCTCTTTGTATCTATGTGATATGGCTGATTGTGGATGGCCTCATCTTGTAAACTTATTTGTTTGGTGACTTGGGAAAACTTGTGTTTTATGGATCTTTGTTATATAGCTTGTGTTCAACCTTGCAAAGAGGTCTTGACTTATTGGATTTGGATGTGTTGAATGTCTTAAAAGACCTTTTGGGATATTTATAAACTAAACTATGTTGAAGAAAGAAATATGGTATTAAAGGATCCCTTTTTTTTTTTTTTTTTTAATGGGTTTGGACAAGACAATGTTTTGTTAAAAAAATAAAATCTATGAAATGACATGTGTATTTTCCGAAATAAATCAACTTTATAAGTTAAGTATTCTTTTAAATCTACATTTTTTTTGGAATTACATTTTGGTATCGTGAGTGAGGTTCAAACACACAGACTCTTTGGGTAATTTTTGTTTTATTTATCTTTATTGCTTTGTAATATATATATATATATATATATATATATATATATTGTAACTTCTTTGAAAGGAAAGTTTGTTTATTAGAAGGATGCTTTAGTGCTATAAGAAAATCTATTTTTTTCTTGTTGTTGGATCTCCCTCTTGTAGAAATCTGCATTAATTATTTAGCTATTACATTGAAGGAAAGTTAGTGTTACATGAAGATTAGGATTGACATTGTATGAAAAACATTATCCTACTTGCCATGTATCTCTTCTTGAATTTTTTTGTAGCATTATTTAAATAAAATGAGATTTGTTGTTTTCTTGTATGTGATACTTAATGATTTGTTTTTATTAAGAAAATCAGTTTAGAATGTGTGCTCTCCCTACAAAAAAATTGTAAATATAGTTTTAATTTTTTTGGGTAAATACATTCTACTCAACAAGAGAGATTTTTTTTTAAAATGGTTATAATATTGTAAACATATTCTGCATGTCATATATATATATATATATATATATATATATATATATATATATATATATATATATATATATATATATATATGTATATGTATATGTATATGTATATGTATATATGTATATGTATGTATGTGTATGTTATTACAACTATAAAAAAATAAAATGAAATACACACACACACACACACACACACACACACACACACATAAATAAATAAAATAAAATTTTAGTTTTAAAACGTATTAATTTTATAAAAAGAAAAAGAAATTAAAAAAACAAATTGGGTAAGGGAGGGCCGAACCCCTCCCTAACCCCATGCGCACCATCTCCCTAGATCGACCCCGTCCCTCTCCCCCACGTTGCTCCCCACGCGGATACCCCCGTCTCTACATTGTCCCTCCAATCCTCCGTGCACCCTACCCTCCGCGCGCCTGTTGTCCACCCCGCTACCCTCCGCGCACCTCGCCCCCCTTCCACGCGGCCCCTCCGTGCACCCTTCTCCCCCTCTACACGCGCCGACCCTACCTCGGTCTCGCACATTTTCCCCAACTCCCACGCTGCTCCCACCCCCGCCACCGTCCCGCAGTATCCCCATCACGTGGCCATCAATGTTCTTCCCCCTTCCTCCAAACCCGCCACCTCTCTCTTTGCATAAAACAAAAAAACACAAAAATGCGGCCAACACTCACTTAGATACAATAATCAAAAGAAAAGCAGGTATATGGCTTGACATCTCCATGAGATCAAGTCCATAGCTTCTATTCAACTCTGGAAATAAGAGAACAAAGAAAAAAAAATGAGAAGAGGGAAGGAAGGGAAGAGAACATAAGGATGATTAGGTCAGATTTAGGGCAACTTTAGGGTGGATTTGAAACCAAGGGCCAAGATTGGATTTGATCCTAGGGCTCTCCTTCAATCCTACTTTTCTTTAAGACATGACATTTTAATGGGATTGGAAAATAAATTAAGAGGGGTGTGTGGGTAAACTAAAGTAAAAGGGGGAAAAAAATTAAAATTAAAAGGGTGTGTAGGAAAATTAATAAAAGGGGGAAGACTAATTATTTACCAGGGGTGGAAATTTTTATTTATGACCCTAGGGAGCTTGATAGGGTAAAATAATTAAATTATTATTAGGCTAGTGTTTATTTGATTTCGGGTAATTTAATGATTAATGTAAATTAATTATTAACGGAAGGGGCATTACATCTGTTGTTACATTATATAATAATTATATTAATTAAAAATGCTTCCCGCAACTCTTAAAAAGTTTATAAACCATTTTGTTTATTTATGTTATTTTTTTTTTTACCTCGGGTTCAGGATGGCACCCAAGAGGGGATGATCGGCTAGAGGCTTGGGACGTAGTGCACCTACGCGGGAGCCGCGACACTCAATTTTGGGCCTTAGATATTAGAGACCCTGTAGCAGCTGATAGGTGTCGTGGAGTGCCTTCCACCACTACAAGAGCCGAGAGAGGAGGACATTCAGTTGGGAGACGAGGAGTTGATTAGTGAGGACGCACATTCAGAGCCACCTGAGCACGATACCTCGAGATGAGAGAGGTCATGCGCAACCCTTCCATCCTTGGTGAGAGGATGGCCTCGTTTCATCGCAACCGATCACACAACCTCAAAGGACCATTTAGAGGTAGGTGACCCCTTTCTCCTGTTAGACCACATTACTAGGATCGAGAAATGGGCAGTGTGATTTGAGACCTTCTTCACCTTCAACCACCTACTTTTACTGGTTTGACAGATGGCTTTGGGGCGAGTCCCGGCTCCTTAGCTGATAATCGCTTTGGCTTGCACTCTCATGAGAGCAATGTCAAAGCCAGTTCACCATACACCTCCTCTGAGACGCAACGTGTTTGGTGGAGGAATGAGGAGTGGAAGCTCCATTTGACTCGAGATACTTGTGGCACAGGGAATTGTTCGAGAAGCGGTTCAGGCTCAAGATATATGTCGAGCATTTTGTGCGAAGAGGATTGATGAGTTTCACGACTTACGACAGGCTGGCTCTAACATAGTGGTGCGGATGAGAGTAGGTTCTTGGATCTCTTGCAGTATGTAAATTACCTGCAAGATGAGAAATTATAGGTAAACAGTTCATTCGGGGCCTGAATGCAGATATAGTAGGAGCTGTTAGGATGTTATCTCCTCCCACACTTGAGAAGGTCATTGAGAAGGCCTACTTAGCTGAGGAGAATAGGACCAAAGCACATGAGCACTTGAGATAGAAACAAAAGCAAGTTTCGTGGATAGGATACGGGCCTTTCACACGAAGAGGACCTGGGGTGTAGTACCACCCCCTAGAGGAGGATTCTGGTCTCCTCCAGCAGCATCGAGAGCTCCACCGCACCCGCTGCAAAGAGACATAGCATCAAGGACACCACCTCGGAGGGGTAGATAGATTCGAGCTTTTAGTGAGGCAGATCTAGAGGTGGTTTTGGTGGATCTAGGGATAAGAGGTTGGGTACTCATCAATCACGGCCTCCTGCTCACAAAGCAGAACTGCTAGGGTTATTTTGGTAGGTTCAATTCGCTAGAGTACAGGAAGGACCCCATCTCAGAGGGGTACAGGAGGATGTTTTATTTGTGGGGCTCCAGACCATTATATGCATATCTGTCTGCACAAGCCCACTATTATGGATATGTAGAGATCTCCTAGATCCGAGCAGATGGTGGGTGATGTGGGACACACCCATCGTGTATATACAATGGTTGACAAACGCCAGGCTAAGCATTAGGCCACAGTCATTGAGATGACAGGTACTATCAGGGGTATTTCTGTCTCAATACTTTTTGATTCAGGTGCTTCATATTCTTTTGTATCTCCTTCTATAGTGGACCAATGTGGGCTAGGGGTGACAACTAGATAGTTGGCAGTTGAGTTGGCCTCTGGGCTAAACTCGCAATGGACTCATATGTGGAGAGTCAGTGTACTTGATTAGGAGTCTTCTCCACTACACTTAACCTCCAAGTTATTCCCTTAGGATCCTATTAGGTAGTGTTGGGTATGGATTGGCTCGAGGCTCATCGAGCCAAGGTGGATTGTAGAAATAAGGTCATTGAGTGTCAGGATGATCTTGGGAGTGCAGTTGTGATTTCAGAATGTAGAGACTTATTTCCTTACGTATGATCTCAAAAGCAACTCAAGTGGAGCATGCGTAAGGGTTTTTAGTTGTTTGCTATCACCATCAGTGATCATTCGGATAGTACTCCAGAGCATTCACCCCTTGATGATCACGCAGTTTTGAGGGAGTATGCAGATGTGTTTCTAGGAGAGCTTCCAGGTTTACCACCTAGTAGGGAGGTGGATTCACCATTGACTTAGTGCCTGGCTCCGCACCAATTTCTAGGGAACCCTATCGGATGATGATTTCAAAGCTTCATGAGCTCAAGATTTAGTTAGAGGAGTTGTTAGAGAAGGGTCTCATTCGACCTAGTGTATCTCCTTAGGGAGCGCTAGTCATATTTGTGAAGAAGAAGGATGGTTCTCTCAAGCTTTGTGTAGACTTTAGATAGCTCAACAAAGTCACAATAAAGAACCATTACCCACTCCCTAGGATTGATGACTTGTTTGATCAGATATGGGGAGCTAGAGTGTTCTCCAAAATTGATCTCAAGTCAAGGTATCATCAGTTGTGCATATCAGATGCAGATATTCATAAGACAACTTTTCACACACGTTATGGGCATTATGAGTTCACTGTTGTCCCCTTTGGTTTGACCAATGCCCCAACTGTCTTCATGAGCCTCATGAATGGAGTGTTCAAGACCTTCCTAGATCACTTTTTCATAGTGTTCCTCGATGATATTTTGATATATTCTCGTTCCGAGGAGGAACACGAGGAGCATTTGAGATAGGTACTTCAAGTTTTGAGAGAGAAGAAGTTGTTTGGGAACTTGGAAAAGTGTAGCTTCTTTTAGACAGAGATTCAGTACTTGGGAAATTATTTTAGGAAAGGGTATCTCTGTAGATCCCTCTAAGATTCAGGCTATCATGGATTGGCCAGTGCCCACATCGATGGCTGAGGTGAGAAGCTTCATGGGTTTAGCAGGGTATTACCGCAAGTTTGTGTAGGAATTTTCTAGGATTGCTCACCCTATTACTTCCCTTCAGAGGAAAGGGAAGAAGTTTGATTAGTCAGAAAAGTGTGAGCAGGCCTTTCAATTGCTTAAGAAAAGGTTAACCATGGCACCCATCTTAGTAGTTCTAGACCTGACGGAGGATTTTGTTGTTTGTACTGACACATCACTAGAGGGTTTGGGAGCAGTTCTTATGTAGGAGCATCGGGTTATTGCCTTTGAGTCTCATAAGATCAAGGACTATGAGCTTAACTATCCTACTCATGACTTGGAGCTTGCAGCAGTTGTTCATGCGCTTGTGCGTTGGTGGCATTTCCTTTTGGGTAGACCTTTCATTTTGAGGACTAGATCATCATAGTTTATAACATATATTCTCATAGCCAAACCTCAATGCTCGTCAACGACGTTGGATGGAGTTCCTATGTGAGTATGACATGGAGGTACAATATATCAAAGGAAAATAAAATGTTGTTGCAGATTCACTCAGTAGATGATGACATGTACTTACTTCATTAACACTACAGTCAAATTTGAGAGGCGGATTCTTCGAGATCTTCCCGAGGATAGGTTTTATGAGGGTGCTAGGTAGATGTTGGATTCTCAGGGTTCTTTTGAGGGTAGATATGCAGGATGCATGTTAGAGTCAGATGGTTTACTTCAGTTCCATAGGTGCATTTATGTGCCTAAGGTAGACGATCTACATAGTTTCATCCTTACTAAGGCTCATCGAGCCCCATACACAAGACATCCAGGAGTGAAGAAGATGCATGCCGATTTGAGAGAGTTATATTACTTGGATTGGCCTTCATTGCGACATAGAAAATTTTGTAGCATGTTGCCTTGAGTGTCGAGGGTCGAGGCAGAGCATTCTCATCCCGCAAGACTCTTATACCCTCATGATATCCCCGAGTGGAAATGGGACGTGATTGTCTGTTGGAAAAGCGACAGGAGCGTGAGAATCTACAAGTGACTCTTCCGCGTGCACCCGACCTCTCGAGGTCGTGCTTAGACAATGCCGGTGGGGGTAGA
Organism: Taxus wallichiana var. yunnanensis; assembly: GCA_018340775.1. NCBI lineage: Eukaryota > Viridiplantae > Streptophyta > Pinopsida > Cupressales > Taxaceae > Taxus > Taxus wallichiana. Next base: position 761,900,048 of record CM031234.1, read on the forward strand.
ATATGCAGACAAACTAGTTAGGCAGTCTAATGTCTTCGACACGAACTAGTGGAATTTGCGAATCTAAGGCAAAGAAGGCCCTTCTAACTTGGACTGGTGTGATAGATCGATCAGCAAGGATGACTGCTCGAAGGCTCCAATCAATATCAAGCTCGACGTGATTCGATCTATGGGTTGTGGAATACGTGGAAAATGACCTGGGATTGTTTCGTGTATATCTCCTGATAAGGTCATATGGTGGATGATGAATATAATTGGCTCTACGGACGATTTTCTGGCCTAGTCCAGAATTCCCTAGCTTCGTTAGCCGCTATATCTAGTAAGGACAGTTGTTCGACGATGATAGGTGGAAGTGGAGTGGACCTGAATACCAAGGTACGTAGGTTAGCGTCTATATTGGATTGACCTGTGGACTCGTTAGGCTGTGGGATCTGTGGATCACAACCATAGATTCTTGGTTGTTGCGGTCCTGTTATGGTCATACGCGAGATCAAGTTCTAATCCCTAGTATCCAGTAATCGTAAGCTTTCTCAGCTTCTACGTTTAGAACCAACAGTTGTGCAATCTTCTCAGAATACCTCACAGGCGTTCTTGCGACTTGGATTCTTAAGCTGGTATCTATATCTACGAGGGTGTCTCCAGCGTCTGGCTGTGGAACTAAAGGATCACACCCGAATGTTTGTTCTCTTTCGAGCCCTTCTACAGTCATGTGGATATTTTCTAGGGTAATCTAGTTTGGCCGACTTGACCAAAACGTATGTGCTTGGTCGTCTTCTATGTTTAATCCTCTTAACATGAACTGATCAGTTGTAAATCTGTGGTTGTTTGGAATACTTGTATCCTGAGATTTTGGTCTATGTCAACTATCGCTGTGACGAGGTTTGGTTGAGGCACGATTGGCTCAAATATATATTCCCTGGGCTCTTGAGGTCCCGTAATTGTCATAAAAAGCAAAACTAACTGTAATGAAGCAAATTCTAACTATGTGAAATAAATCTAACTGCATATAACTTTTATTCTTCTCTGAAATATTTAACAATTTTAAGGAAAGCAAACTATTTTAAGCATATCTAGAAATAATAACTAAACAATAATTAAAAAAAATGCATAGATAACCGAGTGTGGTTATTTGCCTGTGTGATTTGTAGAATTATTCTAAATGAATAAAATAGCCTGTCTAATCTACCTGCAAGATTCTCGATCCTACCTCAGAAGTGAGGAGTGAATCATAGTTTCTCAGAAACTATCAATCCCCACAGCTTCCCTAGCAATATCGAGAATAAAATGAAATGAAATAAAGCGATTAACTACTCTATTTGATATGATTCTGACTAGAACTTTGAAATTTAAAACCTGGATTCCGCAGAACAGTGGCGAATCCGATGGTGTGTGTATGATCTCGTCCCCTCAGTATGATCTTCTCATTCTTTCATGTTCACTTGGATCTAGAAAAGCGTGTAATGCTAGCACCGATAGGAGTAGATTTTGGGACAAGGACAGCTCAGAATGCAGACCGAGAATGTGAGTAGGAGAGGGATAGCGCAAGAGTACAGAGCTTGGCTTATGCGATTCCTAGCGGGATTTTACTGCGAGTCATGCAACATGAAGCAACCAGAACCTGCAACTATCCTATACGAAGAGAAAACCTGCAACTTTAATGGCTTCCTAAGCTATTCTGTTCCAAAATAAAGACACTGCTTGCACAAGTTGGATATGTGGCTTACCAACAGCTGAATAAAGCTAACCAGGTATATAATGAATTGAACTAAGAACTCCAAGACACAGTAAAAACAAATCTACAGCAAAGAGGAATTCAGAGGCAAGCTTCTAACTGGATTGGATGAAACAACAACACTGCCTGCACAAGATGGGTCTGTGGCTTACCAACAGCTGAACAATACTAACCAAGTATGAAACAAACTATGCTATCAATCCTAAGCAAGCTAACCAAAACACTAAAAATCAGAAGACTCTAACAAGGAAAAATGGTGACCAAAGACTCCAGACCAAATTCTTCACCATTTGCATGTGCACAAACCATGCATTTATAGGAATTCCAACACTCAAAAACCAAAACCAAATTGAACTCCTAAATAATAAACAAAGGAAAAACACTATTCTAGGGGACCAAAAACATAAATGCATGCTCAAGTCGGTAAGGAAAGTTGGTGAGTCGTGATATTTCACGCAGTCGCGTCCAAAAGAGCGCGTTGAAAACGCGACAGACCGCCGCCATGCCCGAGCGGTGGCGGCGGTTTCGCCACTCAAGGTCGAGGCCAAGGAAAGAGGGAAAAGGGGAAAGCAAAGGGCGCGGGCTAAGCGGGGCATGCGAGATGTTAACGCATGCTCGGAGGGCTTTTCCGGATCCCGAACACCTTGCGAGGAGACTCAGTATCATCATCGGGGCACTTGTTACACTCGCTTTTGCAGCAAAGACCGTGCCCTCTGAATTTTGGGTACGTACGGTGATCTCCATGGATTTCATAGTAGGACTTCCTATGTCCTCTTATCGTCATGATGTCATTATGGTCATTGTGGATAAGTTGACCAAGGTTGTGCATTTCTCGCCAACCAAAGTCATCTATAATGCATAGGCCATCACCAAAGTGTTTATGGAGGACATTGTTAGATTGCATGGGATCCCAAAGATGATCATCAATGACAAAGATACCATCTACACATCAGTTGTTTGAAATTCTTTTTAGGATGCTTTGGGTACACAGATTAATTTCAGTTTGGCATATCATCCAGAGACAGATGGGAAGACAGAGAGAGATAATCAGGTTCTTGAGGACATGTTGAGGATGTATGTGATGGACCAGCAAAAGAAGTGGGAAGATTATTTGCATTTAGTTGAATTTGCCTACAACAATAGTTATCATAGCTCTATTGGCATGGCTCCCTATCAGGATTTGTATGGACGACCTTACAGGACACCTTTAAACTCGGGACAGACTTGATGACATGATTATTTTGGGGCCACTTATCTTCAGGATTTAGAGTAGTAGGTTGTTACGATTTGACAGTCGTCTTGAGCGAAGCTAGAGCATGCCGTAGGAATATGCGACACCAAGAGGATTGATCATCATTTCTTAGTGGGTGACAAAGTCTTCTTGAGAGTTCATCTCGCATAAGATTCCAATCCATTATGGAAAGGGTTCTAAGCTATCGCCTCGTTTTGTGGGGCCTTTTGATATTCTTGAGGTCATCGGTCTAGTTGCCTATCGTCTAGCTTTTCCACCATGCCTTGCATGGGCCCATGATGTTTTTCATGTTTCTGTACTTCGTAGATATGTACCAGATGTTTCTCATGTTTTGGATTGGTTGGCATTACAGGTAGAGGACGGAGGGCAGTGGAGACTAGAGCCCGTATGCATACTGGAGCACCAGAGGTTGGCCCTTCGGGGTCGATATTTGGACCAGGTTAGAGTGTAGTGGGACCGATATGACGAGACATTAGCTACCTGGGAGGATGCTACAACACTGAGGGTTAGATATCCCTATCTCTTCCAATGAATTCTAGGAGGAAGTCTAATTCTAGGAGAGGGGAGAGGGGGATGTAGTGCCCACATTTTTATAGCTCCAATTATCTGTTGGTTCCTTTATGCATAGACATGTTTTGATTGAGACTCTGATAGATTTTGGACATTTTGCTATGTTATTTTATCCTCATGGACATTATGGTATTTTGGGCGCGTAGCGCCAATTGGACTAGATTCGTATATTGATATATTTCTTGTGATGTTGATGACACTAACAAGGGTACATGATAGTGAGATTTATTGGTTAGATGTTGATTTCTTGTGGTCGATTTGATTAATGATATAGTTTTCTAGATTTAATAATGGTAATCTCATGCTAGCCTAAGTGTATGTCGTTGTAATTTTATCTGTGGATGATTCATGGTGAACTATGTGTATAATTGTATGCATTGCACTATCAATTGTATAATGATGTTAGGACATTATAAGTTTGATTAATTTTTTGATGTGTAGATGATGTTTATTATATTGGACAGATGCGGTTAATGTGTGCAATGAGTGTGCAGGTGACAGGTATAGGAGAGCATGGGTTTCATGGTGGCTACGCAATTGTGCACAAGTGGCCCACAGTGCTGAGTCCTAACCATGCTAAATGTTTGAGGCCTTAGTGTAGGTGTATTAATTGGGCACCATGGGTGAACCCTCAATTGTAATGTTTTATGTCTTGTAAAATTAATTATGGTTAGGGTGTGTTTTATTTAAGTAAACTAGTTTAGGGGTTAATGATCTCATTCTAATTTAAGTGATGATTTTGGGTAAGTGTGTGTGTGTTGGTAGAAGGGATTGGGGACACATGTGAACCTTGGGTGGACCCCACACCCTCTACCCTTGTGCCCAAGTATGCCAAACCCGAAATTGGGTTATTTTAGGCATTTTTAGGGACCCCTTTTGAGTTTGGGAGTTCCCTTAGCATGAAAATGGGCCCTTGGACCCTACCTAATAGGTAGGGGGCTTATTTCCAAGGTTTGGAGGGAGTTTCCCTCCCATTTTTCCCTCCTTAGTCACCATCCATGTAAGATGGTTGGTTTGTGTGTAATTGTTAAAAGTTTCTCCACTTTGTTTTATTTTCATTTTTAGTATTTTGGGAGATAAGGGCTAAAATGCGAGTTTACTTTTACTTACTTGGTTTTGAAATCTTTGACTTGTGAAAGGAGAGGGGGTGACACTTGTCACTTTCATATATTGGTGAGGAAACTATTTATTTCCTCTTTTTATTCTTCCTCATGTGGAAGGAAGGGACACTTTCTTCCTCATTTTCTTTTGGAGAACTTGGAGAATTTTGGGAGCTTAGAAGTTGGCTTGGACAAAGGGGAAAACTTAGAGTCTTGGAAAGCATTGTAGAGGTAGGATTCTTAATTCATTTCTTTCCTTGTTGTTTTTTCTTGTTAGCTATGCAATGGTCAATAGAATAATGTGTGTGAAATGAGGTGTTGAGAAGTTGTATGAAGAATGTAGTTTGTTCATTTTGTTGCTTTGTTGTTTTATTTTGTTTTACTCTCCACCATCATATGGCTTGATGATTTTTGGAGAATGTAGGGGAAGAGAGAGGGATTTCCCTCTCAAACCTCATGGTTGTTGGTCAAGCCATGATGGTCCTCATCCCCTCATATGGTTTGAGGTGGAAGAAAGGTTCATATGGCTTGAACCTTTCCCCAGTCCTGGTGAGGAAACCCTTTTGGGTTTGAAAATCCTCCCAAGAAGGATTTATTTGACATAAAGGAGAAATAAGGAGGATGAATGATTAGGAGGAATAAGGAGTTTTGTAAACATGCTTTTGTTGGTGTTTCCTATGGTTGGACACCTTTTCTTTGGGCATCCTATTTCTTCTCTTCCCCCTTTGTGAGGTTGACCTTGTTCTCCTCATGTTGTTGTTTTACCATGTGTAGTTTGTCTAAGTGTTTAAATGGTCCTATGTATTTCTTGTTGTGTTTTATCCCCATTATACTTGTGCACATTGTGGAAGTTAGTTCCTCTCTCCCATGGGCTTGGGGGAGGCTAGCATGACTTCCAACCATGGAAAGGCATGTGATGATGCCTATTGGTTGGGTGGTAAACAAGCCATGTCTCTTGTTGCAGCACTCTTAGGAGAACACTCAAGGTTGGAGACTCAAGGATGAAGCTTTGTTGAAGTGGTGACTTGTTCTTTTATCCTCAAAATTTATTGTAAATATTACACCTCCTTGTATCTATGTGATATGGCTGATTGTGGATAGCCTCATCTTGTAAACTTATTTGTTTGGTGATTTGGGAAAACTTGTGTTTTATGGATCTTTGTTATATAGCTTTTGTTCAACCTTGCAAAGAGGACTTGATTTATTGGACTTGGATGTGTTGAATGTCTTAAAAGCCATTTTGGAAATTTGTAAACTAAACTATGTTGAAGAAAGAAATATGGTATTAAAGGATCCCTTCTTATTTTTTTTTCTGTTTTAATGGGTTCAAACTAGACAATGTTTTGTTAAAAAGAAAAATCTATGAAATGGCATATGTGTATTTTTTGAAAATAAATCTGAAATTTATAAGTTAAGCATTCTTTTAAATTTGCATTTTTTGGCATTACATGTCGGGACCGTTTTGGCCAGTCGTGGGAAGTTGAAAGATCATGACTTTCAAACTGCTAGGGTCAGTTGTAGGATTTCTTAAGAGGATTTTATTCCTATAAATAGAGGTGTTAGGGTATCTTGAAGATATCTTGAGTGTTTAAGAGGTCTTGAGTCTTAATGATCAAGAGGTGATCAAGAGTGATCAAGGTTATGCAATTGGGTGTCAATTGTGGTTTAGCATCTTTGGAATTCTATTGTGAGTTCATAACTGAGAGAAGATTGTGAGATTTGTTTTACTCTTGTTGATAATAAAATTTGAGCAAGTTCTTGGTGGACGTAGCCCACATTGGGTGAACCACATTAAATCTTATCTTGTCTTCTTTTGTGCATTATTTATTTATGTTGTTATATTTATGCAAGTATAATTCTACTATATAGTTTCCTATTGCTATGGTTTGAGGAATTATTTCCACATATTTGTTCTCTAATTCCTAACAATTGGTATCAGAGCTTTGGTGGTTTTTTACTGAAGTTGTAAATCACAGGGAAAGTTTAGCTTGAGTGGGAGCTATGGCGAGACGAGGCGGATCGAGGGTTGAGAAGTTCAATGGGCAGATCTTTGGTTTGTGAAAGATGCAAATGGAGGATTACTTATATCAGAAGGACCTCCATGTTCTTTTGGTTGGAAAAGTAAAGAAACCTACAGCCATGTCGGATGAGGATTGGGAGTTCTTTGGATAAAAAAGGCACTCGGGAAATTTGTTTATGCCTTGCATCTTCGGTTTCTTTCAACATATCGTAGGAGAAGACCACAAAAGGTCTCATGAGTGCATTGGGGAAGTTATATGAAAAACCCTCTGCCTCTAATAAAATATTTTTGATGAAAAATTTATTTAATATGAAGATGTTTGAGAATGGTTCTCACATTCTTTGATCATTTGAATGAATTTAATATGGTTTTGAGTATGTTAAACTTAGTAAAAATTGTTGTTGATGATGAGGTCAGGGATTTGTTGATTTTGTGCTTCTTACCAAATAGCTATGATAGCTTGGTTATGGCTGTAAGTAATTTAGTCTCTAATAATTCAAAGCTGAAGTTTGAGGATGTAATAGGCGTGATCCTAAGCGAGGAAATGTGAAGGAAGAGCACTAGAGATTCTTCTACTTCTAGAAATTCTTTGACGATGGAGAGCAGAGGGAGACAAAAGAATAGAGGGAAAGGTAACCATGGGAAGTCGAATGATCATGGAAGGTCAAAGTCCAAGAGTAAGTTAGAATGTTGGCATTGTGGGAAGGTTGGTCATGCTAAGAAAGATTGTTGGGCTCTTCGGGATAAGAAGAACAAGGAGGAAACTAAAGAGGTAAATTTGGCAACATGTGATGTTTTTCAAGATGCCTTAATTCTTTCTTTAGATAATATTGCTAAATCTTGGGTGTTAGATTCAGGGGTTTCTTTCCATGCCACCCCACATAGACATTACTTTACTTGATTTTGTTCAAGGTGATTTTTGACATGTATATCTTGGTGATGATGAACCATGCAACATAGTAGGGAAAGGTTGTGTTCAAGTGAAAATGCAGAATGGGAACACATAGCTACTTAAGGACGTCAGGCATGTGCCTAAGTTGAGGTGAAACTTGATAAAGCAACGGGACAGTTGGGTAGTGATGTCCAGATGCGGTTAGTTTTACAATGGATTCTTGGAAGGTTACCAAGGGATCTCTTATGGTTGCAAGAGGTAAGAAAAATGGTACTTTGTATTTAACCAATGGTGTTGATTATTGTAATTTAGTTGCTGCAGATGGAGATACAACTTTGTGGCACCAGAGACTCGGTCATATGAGTCATAAGGGCATGCAGATTATAAATGATAGGTTTCTGGATTAAAGGAGTTAGATTTGGACTTTTGTGAGGACTATGTTTATGGAAAACAAAAGCAGGTGAGATTCCTCAAGGTTGGACCTACCAAGAAGGAGGGTAAGTTGGAGTTAGTGCATATAGATGTATGGGGGCCAACTAAGGTAAACTCTATTAGTGGTTCATGTTATTACGTCACTTTCATTGATGATGCAACTAGAAAAGTTTGGGTATATTGCATTAGAAAGAAATCTGATGTGTTTGAAACTTTCAAAAGATGGAAATCCTTGGTTGAGAATGAAACAGGTCTCAAGCTGAAATGTCTCAGGTCGATAATGGAGGGGAATATTGCAGTAATGAATTTCTTGATTATTGTTCGGTAAATGGGATCCGTAGGCAAAGAACAGTTCCAAATACTCCACAGAAAATGGAGTGTCAGAAAGAATGAACAGGACAATCATGGAGTGTGCTAGGTGCATGAGGTTACATGCGGGGCTTCCACTCATGTTTTGGGTGGAAGCGGTAAGCACAACTATTTATCTGATTAACAGAGGACCCTCTATGGCCTTGGATGGAGGTATACCTAAGGAGGATTGGTTTGGTAAGAAAATTGATTAATCATTTCTTAGAGTATTTGGATGTGAGGTATTTTTTCACATTAATAAAGATGATAGGACCAAGTTAGAGGCTAAGTCTGAGAAATTCACCTTTGTTGGATATGGTGAAGATGATTTTGGTTTTCATGTTTGGAGTCTTAAAGAGAAGAAAATATTTTGGTCTAGAGATTTTGTCTTTAATGAAAACATCATGTATAAAGATCAGTTGCAGGAACAAAAAGAGAAATCAAAGAAAGAATACACAATGTTAGAGGACATTCCGGATAACAAGGTGTCCAAGGGGCCGGTTCGGTTATAGCATATTCGCATAGCTAGTTCAGGTAGCTACTCATCAGGAACCCCAAACTCTTGAGGTGAGAAGGTCTTCTAGGGTAAGAAGGGAACCTGAATGATTTACTCCATCTTTGAATTATTTATTGCTCACTGATAGTGGAGAGCCAGAGTGCTTTGAGGAAGTAGTGTAGGTGGATGCCAGGAAGAAGTGGGAGCAAGCCATGGATGAAGAGCATAGATCTCTTATGGAAAACCGTGACTTGGGATCCGGTGGAGCAACTTTGAGGGAAAGAGAGCATTACAAGAACAAGTGGGTGTATAGAATCAAAGAGGAAGATGGAGGTAGGAAATGATACAAGGCCCGGTTGGTGGTCAAAGGATTTACATAGAAGAAAGGTATAGACTTTGATGAAATTTTTTTCTAGTTGTTAAAATGACTTCTATTAGGACTTTGCTCTTGGTTTAGTTGCGGTAGAAGACCTACACTTAGAATCAGCTTGGATGTGAAGACTACATTCCTTCATGGTGAGTTGGAGGAGGAATTGTACATGTAGCAGCCACAAGGTTATGAGGTCAAAGGGAAGGAGAGGTTAGTGTGCAAATTGAAGAAGAGCTTGTATGCCTTAAATAAGCTCCATGGAAGTGGTACATAAAGTTTGACAGTTTTATGTAGGAGTAGGGTTACTCTAGGTGTCACTCAGATCATTACGTGTACATCAAGAAGTTTCTTGATGGTAATATTATTTTGTGTCTGTATGTAGATGCTATGCTTGTTGTAGGGAAGAACATGTAGGAAATAAAGGTACTCAAGAAGCAACTAGGTGACTCCTTTGCTATGAAGGATTTGGGGGCAGCAAAACAAATCCTTGGTATGAGAATAACTCGGACAGAAGGAGAGGAAGCTGGTATTATCTCAAGAAGAGTACATAAAGAAGATATTGGAGAGATTTAGTATGCAAGATGCTAAACCAGTTGGTATTCCTTTGGCGGTCACTTTAAATTATCAAAGGAGAAGAGTCCCAAGACTTAGGAGGATAGAATACGGATGTCTAGGGTACCGTACTCATTAGTAGTTGGTAGCTTGATGTATGCTATGGTATGCACTAGGCCTGACATTGCCCATGTAGTGGGAGCAGTGAGAAAGTTTATGAGTGATCTAGGTAGAGAGCACTAGCAAGTAGTAAAGTGGATCCTTCAGTATTTGAGAGGGACCATGGGAGCAGCATTGTGTTTCGGTGGATCAGACACTACATTACGTGGATATGTAGATTCATACATGGCAGAGATTTGGATAGCAGGAGGAGCATGATAGGTTATGTATTTATGGTTGGTGATACAACGAGTGAGTTGGATTTCACGGTTACAAAAGGTTGTGGCTTTGTCAACCACAGAGGCTGAGTATGTTGTTGCCACAGAGGCAAGTAAGGAGATGATTTGGCTACAACAGTTGCTTGATGAGTTGGGTCATAAGCAAGAAGTTAGGAGACTACACAGTGATAGTCAGAGCACTATTCATTTGGCGAAGAACTCTACTTTCCACTCTAGGACGAAGCACATTCAACTGAGATATCATTTCATCAGGAAACTTTGGAAGAAGATAAGTTAAAGTTAGAAAAGATTCATACCAGTTAGAATCCTGCAGATATGATCACCAAGGTGGTCAAAAGGAGAAGATGGAGTTGTGTTCAACTTTGATTGGCCTTTATGGTTGATATTGAAGGGTTAAGAACTTTTCTCAGTGGAAACAATCTCAAAGTGGGAGATTTTTGGGGTGTGAAGCTTTTTTTGGTCTTCTTGAATCAATGTTGAAGTGTTGGAGCTCGAACGGTTAAGTTTGGAGACTTTAGGAGTATTCTGCAGTCATTTGTTATGACGTTGCTGCGACGTTGCTATTAACATGTTGTTAATTAGTTGTTAATGTCGGGACTATTTTTTCCAGCCATGGGAAGTTGAAAGATCACGACTTTCAAACTTCTAGGGTCAGCTTTAGGACTTCTTAAGAGGATTTTAATCCTATAAATAGAGGTGTTAGGGTATCTTGAAGATATCTTGAGTGTTCAAGAGGTCTTGAGTCTTAATGATCAAGAGGTGATCAAGAGTGATCAAGGTTATGCAATTGGGTGTCAATTGTGGTTTAGATGTGGTTTAACATCTTTGGAATTCTGTTGTGAGTTCATAACTGAGAGAAGACTGTGAGAGTTGTTTTACTCTTGTTGATAATAAAATCTGAGCAAGTTCTTGGTAGACGTAGCCCACATTGGGTGAACAACGTTAAATCTTGTCTTGTCTTCTTTTGTGAATTATTTATTTATGTTGTTATATTTTTGCAAGTATAACTCTACTATATAGTTTCCTACTTCTGTGGTTTGAGGAATTATTTCTACATATTTGTTCTCTAATTCCTAACAATCTCAAAGTTAGATTTCTTCATTTGTATTTACATTGAATAGGTAAGAGGTCATTTTTACCTTTGTTTTCAATCCAATTTAAAATGAATTTCAGTCTTGAATGTGTTTAAGTTAAATTCCGTGATTTAGAAAACTTGGTTTATTCTATCTAAAATGGATACATGATAAAAACCTACCAAAAACTAAAATGGCTATTTTTGGTTCGAATCACAATTAGAAATTGAAAGAAAACTATTTTTTTGATTAATTAAACCTTGTTTGTTTAAAAATTGGAAAGACATGGTTAAGAAATCCATAGAGAAAACTATGCTCTTATCACAAAAGTGATTTTTTCACTAATTTTCAAGCCACCAAGTGTTGATAAACACTTCCTCATTTATACTTTTGGTTGTAGATTAATTTTATGGAACCATCTTGGAAAAAGAAAAGAATACATTGAAATACACTGAAATGTTTTTGTGGGTTGATTACCTCGCTTAATAAATATTATTTAACTTTTATCTCATTATCGGTGTGTTCTTAATTGGCTTTAACTACTCCTAATATTGTTAATGTTTAAAAGCAAATGTTTTTGAGGTTAGCCAATGTTGAGAATACCTTGTTCTCAAATTATTTGAGTAATGTGTTACTTTTTTGTCTTGTCCACAATTTCTTGAGGGTATACAATCCATTTGTAAACCATCAATGAAATTATTAAAAAAATATTAAGTTGGGAGTTTGACAAGCTTGGGATAGAATTTTGTTAAGTATTGTAAGAATGAACACACCTTCATCTGGTTCCTTCAAGCATTGGTCTTAATGTGCACTCCTAATATTAACTAGTAATCATGAAGGGGTTTCCTTTCATTCAATCTCAAACAAGTATCATGGAACCACTCTATTCACATGGATAAAAATATGTTGTGGTAGTTCAAAAATAAGGTTTGTTATGACTCACAAAGATTAAATTATTAATACATTTGTGAATGTTTTTCCTAAGTTCAATAGTTTGTTAGTGACAAGGTAAAGTGAATATTCACTTTTTTAACAAGTAAATTGTGAAGATATTTTTGTTACCAAGAATCAATGACTTTGTAAGGTTTCAATAAATTCTATTCATTAAATAAATTAAGTTTTTCTTTTATTTGAATGATCATAAATGATGAGATTTATTACAACATGCTTAAAGGTTTAGTCTTTATTGAATTTATAGTTTTTAGTCCATTAAATTTAGTATTTCATAATTTAGTGAATGCATGGATATGAGATAAGAACATATCCTTGAGGAAATATCTTGAAAATCATATCCTTTAACTTCACCTTTTGGTCCTTCAAATAAAGAAATGTGCCTAAACCTTAATTAGGGTTGTCACAACCCGAGAGGGAAAAAATATTATAAAATGAAAATTATTTAATGTCAAGCCTTGGAAATTGTGCTAAAGGTATGTCTTAACCTTCTCCATCTCCATAAGAAAACAATATCTCTTTAAAAGATACACAAAATGAAAAACCAAACAAGTTCTTACCTATTCTACACAAGGAGGTAGGGTTTTTGACATTCCATGAATCTCAATTATAAAAAAACATGTATTCAATCCATACTTCAAATAATCCTTGAAAACAAACATGGATCACTTGCTACAACTTTATCAACCTATTAAATATCATAGTATACCGTCCACATGATATTACATATGACCTTCATGCAAGAAAACAATCAAGAACAAACTTTTCCAATCCAAAACAAAACATCTCCTTTTTCTTTATTTGAGCCTTATTTTTCATACATTTCTCATAGATCTCTTGTGATGATGGTCCTAAGTAACTAACTTGCATGATATTTCATCCCTTTTTCTCCCCTCATCATAAAAACCTAACTATTTTTTGATGTGTCATCATATACAAAAACCATAAAAAGGTGTATTTTAGACTTTTTAGAACATTCTAACAACTTTACAACCAAAGGAGTCACTGACAACTTTCCTAAACACCTAGCACACACCATTTTAACCATATAGACCCTCTATCACACATTATTAATCAAAAAAATTCTTATTAATAAATTTTAAAAAATTAAATATGCATTTGGGCGAGAAAACCCAAAAGTGGTAAACGTTTGCATTTTCAAGCTCCTAACTCATCTAACCTACTCTACCACCCCGCTAATGAAGATTCTACATGCAAAATATCTCCTTATTAGACACATGAGTTATTCCCTGCATCAATCGTAAAGTATGATCATGATCTATACAATTTATAAAAATGATGTGGTGGTTCTCAATAACTTCTAATGTGGTTCCAACACTCTATGATGACCTTCACATAGTAACCCCGTGTGTCGTACATATGTGTAATACTCCATGTGATGTAGAAAACTTTCAAACCCTAACCATGTGTGGGAGATCACTATAAAAAGGCTAGTTTTTGGGTTGAAGCTCTCCTTTGTTGCCTACATTGACAATACTACGAAAAGGCCTCAAACCACATGCATATATCTACTTAGCATATGATAACTATATTAATGTAACTACTTTGGTAACTTAAACACTTGATAATGAGAGACAATTGCTTGACACGCTTAAGCTAGGCTTATATTGACTCACTTGGAAGGTTTATAGAATGAGAAGCATGACTTTTGAACTTGATAGGAATGGATTCATACTTTTCTTTGGGATGCTCCTAGGTTAAGTTGCCACTTTAAAGAAATTTAAGAGAGCTTGGAGTGCTTTAAGAATGCATTTTGTAATGATTTCTCTTATGTGATTTCCAATTTTTCTAAATATGCGAGTTAAAATTACTTTTGTAAGTGTTTGTAGGCTTGATATTGTATTAAGGCTGACCTATGGGATATGAAATGACCCATGAAAAAATATAAAATTTGAAAATTGACCATTGGGTGATAGGAAATAAGAATTTTTGGCCTAGGACCTAACAATGGGATGATTTAGTCCTATCCAAATGGTCACGTACATGTGACTCATGGGATTGCGTAACTTTTAAGGACCGATGCCTACAAATATTATACTATTGTGGACTGATGTGATAGGTTATATGAATGATGTAGTAATGTGATCATATAAGAAATCCATGGAATATGGATACAAATAATTTACCCGAACTTGGAATGTGTTCATAAGTCATGATTTACGCGTAAAGCCAAAGTTTTCGTTGTCAAATGATAAATTTCCAAAATTAGGTGTCTATGTAGAGATAAGGGGCGATAAAATAATATATTTTCTTATCCCACTCGACCCTTGTAAAATGATGTCACTCCTACCCATTTGGAAGGAGAGGAAAACTATGGGAATGTCTTTGGTGTGTGTTATGGTATGATGTTACGTTTTTTTGTTAGTATCATTAAAGTTCCTTGAATATTGTTCTACCTTCCTATGAGTAGTTGTGTTGAATGGGAGATGATGAAAATTCCACTACTTATGTGATCTGATTATAATATTCTTCTAGGTGGCGAGATGTGGAATTATTTTGCTTGTATAATTAATGTAAGGAGGGGGAAAATCAAACCATTGATTGGAAGCACCAGAGGAGGGGACAAATCTAGTGGAAAGAAATCTTATAATTGTGCTACAAAATCAATGTTGTGTCTATAAAACTGGTATGTGAAATTGCCAATGAATGTTTTAAGTTTACTTATGTGGTTTCTACATTCTTTCTAGTGTGATTGATGTGTTTGTGTGTCCTAAAAATTATCCTGTGAAATTGAAGGAAACACAATAAATCAGCTCCAACATAGATATCCTCCTCATTCCCACATACCAAGGTACATGAATCAATGGACCTAAGGGAGAGAATAAATTTGGGATAGGTGGGGTGGTATTCTAGTGGAACACAAATGTGTTTAATTTGTAAAGGAGACAATCTAAATACATAAGGTCATCCTTAAGGTTGTTCACAACATCAACCACATATCAAGGAAGATATCATTAGGTATGTACCATTCTCAAATTTTCATTGTTATATATATAATTAAATGAATAATTTCTATTTTCATTGAGAACACAAAAAAGAAACCTATTATTCCTTGTTACTCAAAATGTATAAAGTGTAAATGATTATAAACTTAAATAAAATATGAGTGGGTTGTTCTTTATTAAAGACATGTTTTGTGTATGATGAGTCCCATACTATTGTCATTAAGAATGCAACAAAGAAACTCATTATTCCTTGTTACTCAAAATGTATAAAGTGTAAATGGTTATAAAATTAATTAAAATATGAGTGGGTTGTTCTTTATTAAAGACATAGTTTGTGTATGATGATTCCCTTATAATAATTTGATAAAACATATTATTTCTCATAAAAATAAAATTTGTTTTTTTAATATGTAAAACAATTACATATTTGATTACATGTATTATTAAATCATACACAAAATAAGAAACAATTTTGAATAAAGTTTAGTACTATTTCAATTAAAGAATCATAAATAGAGACAATATTGACTATTGTAGTTTTAGATAAATATTATAATGAGAATATAACATACTATTAATGGCCTCCTTAGCCTTCCATTGTGAAAATATTAGTTATTTGTAAATATCAATTCTTTATGAAAATTCAACATCTTATACCAACTCTAAAGTTAAGGATAAACAAAACCCATAAATTAATTTGTTGGTAGATTTTCCATTTAGGAGCAAAAATCATGCATCTTATGCAATGATATGAATAAAAATACCATTTAAATGGTAATCCCACACGCAAATTTCAATGTTCATGCTAAGATAATGTTGTATACTAAATTTTATTCCACATTCCAATTGAATGTTTGCTATATCATAATATTGCACCCTCATTATATGTTGAATGGTTTTATTGCTTGCTATATAAATTTTAAATAGTAATTAAATATTGATATCTTTATTTTCGTAATTTCAATCTTCAAAAATTTCCTTGGAAAATACACCAAATTACTTTTTGATTGAAAAGTAACTCTCTATTACTAAAAAGATATAATACAATGCTAATTATACAAAATATGGGTGGTATGGTAGCACACTAAAAATGTCACATCGAGTAAAAATATCGAGAGAATTTGATTAGAATGTGGTCTAAGTCATTAAAATTTATAACATATTAATACTCATTTTACCAATAAAAAATAGGCGAGTAGAACAAGAGTACAAAAACATTATGTGACAAAGTGGTAAACATGACATCAAATGGAGATAGTAGTGGAGGGCTATTAGGTTTGTTGCTTCACCCACCAATACCGAAGGATATTGATTTGGGATGCCTTTCGAACCACCGTATCATATTTGTATTCCCACTTGGGGTGCACTCAAATTATCATTCCTAGAACCACCACCACTACGATCACCATCAAAAGTGAGGAATGCCCTAACAAATCCAATAAATTCACCACCACCATGACCACCAAAGATCTTCCTTATACTACACCCATGAAAAGAGTAGGTGGTTGAGAGAGGGGCTTGAAGCTTCTTCATCTACTTCGTGAGTGGCGATGAGAAAGACTACATCCACGAGCCCGAGAAGGGAGTTCTTTTCAGAAATCGATGGCTTAAGTCTAATTGTGTAAGGTGCATTGCCTAATTGTTCTTTAAAAGTTTGTAGATGCTCCACCTCTAAGTAGATTTTTTTCTACTTGGGCCTAGATTTGGAGTAACACATTAGCAATGAAAACTATATTATAAATAGAAAAGTATGTACATTTACAAGTGATTATAAAATCATAAATTCTATATTTCCATATACGAAAATAATATCACCTCAAATTAGTTACCAAATTTGGTTGTATTTTCTACATATCATGGTTGAGTTTGTGAGCATTACTATTTTCCGGGTAAAACAAATATGAAAGAAATGGCTGACATAGGAGTAAATCCATTTCCAAGTGGATTGGTAAAATGGAAAAACCAAAATAGGTGTTTAATAAACCTAGTTTTGTTTCATACATGGAAAATGGGGTTTATAATTCCCATGTTCTTATTACCTAATTAGGAGACCATGGTAAATATTTCACTAGAGGAAGTGATACTTCTTAATTTTAGTAGGAATTTTCTAGGGATTGTTAAACTACCTCGCCCCTAACTTGTTGGGAAGAGGTGAGGTTCTCTTGGCGATTTAGGGAATTGATAGGAATTTCAAGATCAAAGAATAGGTGTTCACAATTCTAGGGTTTATAACATCAAAAAGGAGTGGAAACCGATCAATTCCAACCTATCCATCAAGAAACTTGAGAAGAAACTCCAATTTTATGGAGCTTCTCATCCAAAATAACACTCTAAACATCAACAATATGAATGACATCTTCATTGTTTAGCTGTAATTTTTCTCAACATTGTCCTAAGACATCCAATCTATGGTTTCCTTGTTGAAAATTTCATTAAGAGTGTGGATTCCCTTTCTAAAGAGTCAAAGACTACGAGGATCATGTTAAGAAGAACACTCTAGAATTAGATAATTGAAAACTACCAAATTTAGTGGGAGTTTTTGGAGAGTCCATTTTTCAACTCATCACCAAACTAAACAAGACGGGGTTTGAGCATCTCATAAGTAGTTTTGTGCTTATTTAGCTGACCAAATCATGTATTTTGGGCCTTTATAAGGCCACAAATTTTGACAAAAACTCCAATTCACATGTTATTTTTTTTAAAGTGTGTATTTTTTCACACTCTTCATAGATGTAACATCTATTTATTCGATGTTTAGTAATATTTTAATTTTTCTATCTTAATGGCCTAGTTTATAAATTATACATCATATTGGGTGGGGTTTTCAAATGTTTTTTTACTCACACCAATTTATAAAGTGTTATGGGGATTTCTATATTTTTCTATTGCACACCCTTTTCATATTTCAATTGCTAAGTTCATCATGTGGTATTTTGGGCAATATTATAAGAAGATTTTGTTATGCTTTTCTACACACCTACCATATTGACAATGTTCAAAGATATTGAGTTACATTGTCTTCACTCCCTAGTCAACATTATGGGGGGTGTTGTGTACTTTTAATGCTTCCTTGGTTGTTCAAGTATGTTATGTACCTTGTGTTTATTCCTAACATATGTAAAGGTTGGTTATTTTTCATGTTAGATCATTTTTGTGCCAACCCTTATGGGGTTTTCAAAATCATTTTCATTGCCAAATATGTAATTGAGAAAACCCTTATGTGGTTTTTAAAATTCAGAACAATATTTCGAGCCGACATTATTTGGTGGTTTCAAAATTTAGAACAATTTTGAGCCAACCTTATTTGGTTTTCACCATGCATTTTGTTGAGGCAGAGTACATATCTATAGTCACTCTTATTCACATAACCATATTCTGAGAAACTAATTTTAATTCAATTCTTTGGAGGCTTCATCATATTTATTATACATATACTTTAATAGCGTAATTTTTTCTCTATCATTGTAATTAGGTACCTCATTAGGTGTAGTTGTTGGGACCCATATTTATGAGTAAAATACTTCTCTTTTATCTCATCACCTAACTTGATCTCAAGGGGGTGTTGGTGTGTGATATTTAGGGGTGTTAGTTTTTGTCATATTCACACTTGTTGTGAAGTCCACCTTAGGTAGTGTTGTTACCAAGGTGAGATTTATTATGTGCACAACATTGGTAAATGCACATTTAAGTGGTAGTTATCCTCACATGTGTGAAAAGGGTTAGGTATAACTTGGGGAATGATCCTATTTGACATTTCACTCAACCAATAATACTATCTCACTCACCTCTTAATTTTTCTATATAAGGAACCTTTGTGTCCTTATGGAAAGTTAGATTGGAGCTTAGAGTCATCTCCAAAGTTGGTGGAGATGTAGTCTCTTAGGGAGATTCTGTTCTAGTGTAACAATTTTTGGTTACAAAAACATATGCATTGTATATTTCCTTTTATTTTAATATAATGTGATTTTTAGTGAATATCTTCCTCTCATCTCATTACATCCCTTTTATTTTAATATAGTGTGATTTTTCTCGTGAGTCTCTTCCTTTCATCTAAGTATTTTATGTGAATGTGTACATTGCAAAGTTTTGTTAGGCCCTCCTCGATTCCTATAGAAAATATTTGAAATTCATAGTATGTCCTATCATGTGCACATTGTCTATACACTAGATCTTGCTTGTCACAAATTTTGAGAAAGGTGGTGGTTTGGGAAATTGCCATAACCCACCAACCAAGTCAACTAGAGTCTCCTTATAAGCAAGGGACTAGGTTCTAAACCTTTTCACTATGTCCCATAATATTCTCATGTTTGAGAAGAACATTGTTTAGATAGAAGTGGGATTTATGATTTTTGGATGAGTAGTGACCCATTCAATGTAGCATCAAATAGGTGATTGATTAGAAAGTGTAACACCATCAACGACGAAATAATGAGGCCATTATCACAAGAAAATGAGAATAGATATTTGTAAACCTATAGATAATTGTATAATATCTTAACTACTCTATCTTGACCCCTTTTGAAATTGGACCAAGTGAACAAGGATGAGTCATAAGTATTTTTAATGGTGATTGGGATCAAAGAGCCAAATCTTGTTACACATATAAAATCATTCTTTCTTTTTCCGACGCACTTTTGATGCATTGAAATATGACCTTCCTTGTTTTCATATGATTCCACCAAGTTTAAATCATTATAGATAATCTAATGAGAATTAAGGAGATATTCTTCTAGATATCTCCATAGTCGAGATCATTATGCATCATCATTAGATGAATAAAGGTTGGAAAGATTAAGAATACAATTGGTAAAATCAAAATAATCCACATGAATTAACGGGTAGGGTTGGATCCTTAAGAATTAATGTTTTGATAAGGATATGGTGAAAGTAATGTGATGATGCCTCATCTACTCAGGTCATGATTGGACATCTATAAATGGCTTTAAGAGAGATATTTTGGGCCACAAATTGGATAAGAAAATATGTGATTTTAACTTCTTATAAGAAAATAATTTGTATTTTTATGAAATACCAATAATTGTCCTTGACCATATACCCATAGGCCAGTTCAATAAGACCTAAGAAAATCCAAAAATGTAAAATCATTGTATACCATCAATGTGCATATTTTACCCATCATATAGGTCTTAGAGGACTGCAAACTAATTAGCAAAAACAATATTGCACTCCATAAATTCTGCGAGCTACACAAGGCATCATTTTCATTGAACATAATCCTCATCTATAGAGGATGAGGGAATGTAAGACTATTGAAGGATGATTTTATGGTCAAGAGTCACTAATCTATCAAAGAAATCCCGAGGGTATGCTTTAGAGTAAGTTTGTACTGATTGTGAATAAAATGTCATGGCTTGTGAGGGTATGATGACAAAAATAGCTTGTAGGGCTTGAGGGAAAAAGAGAGGTAGGGGTTGAGTAGATGACTTGTTGGTATCACCTAGAATTTTTCAGACCCAAATGTGGGTTTGTACATAATAGTTGGTGGCTTAGTAAGGCCACGAGAAGCCATCGAGTTTTTTTGTTGGAGACTAGGCTTTAACAATCACTATAGGAGTTGGTAGTTTTGCTATTTGTAATAGGTTTTGCATGTGGTAGTGGATGTGACTCCATCATCAAGGGGATTTCTCAATATGTGACTTGAGGATTGGTAGAGGAAACATGTATTCAAAAAGTTAATATAGATCACTTGATACGAGAAGTGGGTGTCACAAATTGAATATCAATAGTCTCTTTTATCTCTTTGGCTAAGTCTATTTCCACATATATACTCTTTTACATCCAAGAGATGTAAAAATTGGGATGCTCATGGTAGATAAGGCACTTGAGAGGATTAATGAACCGCTTGATGAAGCCATAGAGGGGATAGAAAGCCCTACAAATTCCACACAAATGGGCATTTTAATCTTAACATGATCAAAAACGGTATACATTGGTCCGATGGGAAAACACCACTAGGGTGTTTTGAAAGAACCAAGGGCCATGGTCAATAATGTCTTTTTAGTGTTCAAATTTATTGAAATAGAAAATAAAAACCTTTATTTGGTCATATTTTACACCTTTGATCTTAACTTCATGGGGTTTCTAGTGGTTATAAATCCATTATTTGACCATGCCTTCTTAGGGGACTCGACCAATAAAATAAATAACTAGAGTGAATTTTTTGAACTAGTGATAAGATTTATTGAATTCGAGTAAATATAACACCACATCGAATAGATATATCAAGGTGAGAACCACTACCTTCTGAAATACTTTTGATATAAAATTGTGGGTAATTTTGGTGCCATTGTTATCTATAGGCCCATTGATGTTTCCCGCATCAAATGATGCATTCACCACAGACATGACCATTAATAAAGAGGTTGGCCAAATGTATCCCAAAGTGCGAGAATGAGTGATTGACTCAACACACTAAATACATAGTTAATTTCAATATTTAAGGAACTCATACCTAAATCTATTTGATATCGACAATGAGACAATGCAATCAAGCAAAAACTCTAATACATTCATCTAGAGCCAAGAAAAACCCTTGTTCACGTCCTCATTATTGAATTTGTTTGATACCCATTTGGTTCAACTTACATTTTTAGCTCAAAGTACTTAAAAATTTAATGAGTCAAATTACATTTTTAGCTACATTAATTAGGATTGCTAAAAAACTATAAGGGTATTAGAAAGAAGAGAATGAAGGAGTTAATAATAAACAATTCTAAAATATTAATGTCTAGAATAGATGATTCTATTTTATCTTTATAAATTCAATAAGTGCATGATGATCATCATAATGAGGTAATTAATTTCTTTAGTCTTATAATATAAGTAAATGAAATTTAAGAATTATTGATCAAGTTCTTAAATAGTAGTAAAATAAAATTTATAAATGATTAATAATATTTTGTTTGAATAAGTTAAATTGTTTTATTCATCAAGTGTTAAATATAGTTGAGAGGAAAAGGGTTCATATTAGGTCAAAGAATTAACTATGAAAAAATATATAGGTGTCCCTCTCGAGTAATAAAAGTATGAAACTTCAAGATGGACCCAATAATTAACAATAAATGGGGAGATAACAATATACTTATAGATATATGGTCATAAGTCTACAAGAACTCTTGTACATTCTTTCTAAAATCATAATATTGATTGATGTAGGGAAGAGAACCCAATAATTGTGAACTCTAATCTAAGGGTTGCATATATAGTGTTTTAAACATAAATACAATTAAATATAAAAAAATTCTTATTAGATTATGAATTTTTTAATATTTATTTGAGTATTTAAATTATGTGGAAAGTATTTTTGAAATAATTTAAATGAGATAGTTTTAAATACAAATAAATTTAAGGTGGTCCATTACTTGAGAATAAAGTTATGTGTTAGGTACCATTTAGGTGTCAACATTTGATTGACTAATTTGGTGACATGACTTTTTTATTGACTATTTTTAATTCAAAATTTGGGTATGAA
The DNA here is from genome assembly GCA_018340775.1 of Taxus wallichiana var. yunnanensis. NCBI lineage: Eukaryota > Viridiplantae > Streptophyta > Pinopsida > Cupressales > Taxaceae > Taxus > Taxus wallichiana. The sequence goes on from CM031234.1 coordinate 761,922,692, forward strand.
TGTCAATTTTACTAAATTTAATTTAAACGAATATTATTTTGCACTCACTATTATTGGTCAATACGTAATCATTAACTCTTCTACCCTAATTAATAAAAACATTTGGTTCATATTTTCCTAACAATGTAACTAGTATGTTTTAACTAGTTGCACAATAATAATGTTATAGATATAAGGTATGTAGAGTGATAAATTTGAATAACTACAATGCTTGAGTATATGTAATGGATGAGAAAGTCACATGTAGGTCATGGTTTTGTGTTTTTCTAAATTATATTGTTTTTTTCCCATTAGAGTGATAAAAATAAAATTGGAAATCTTGGATTTTTACTAAGGGATTTGGGCCATAGGTTGTAACAATAAAAGAGATGAGGTGGGGTCATTGATAATATTTGTTTCCTTAACAATCATATAGGACATATTTTTTGGATAATTTCTCTTATCAAACCAAATCATCCATTAGATTCATCATTTCATGTGCGTTTGTTGTAGATGAATATTAGAGTACACTTCAACGATATCTCCTAATTCATTTGCAAGTTTGGGTAGGATTGGTAAAAAAATGAGAATAAGTAACATTAATGTGAGTCATTGCAATAATGTAAAAGACCCAAAAGTAAACTAGGGATATTAGAAAGACCCAAAAAGAATTATGATATTGAAAATCATTTTAGAATCTAAAATCCTTAGGGTGAGGAATGAAGTTGTAGGTTGGAGTGATTGGTAGATAAATTGGGTTCACCAAAATGTAATATCAAAATTAAGGTTAATCTAATTAATATATTGCAATACTATGTATAAGATAATTCAAAACAATATATACAAAAATACAATATTCTTAAAATATGTTAGTATCATTTTATGCTCAAACACAACTTCTAAAAGTGAATAGAAGTAAATTTATGATGAAAAGAGATCTTATATTATATTAATTCAATAAGATATAAGATAGCTTTCAAAAAAATGCAAAAAGATGAGAACACACCCCAAAACCACAAACAAACTAGGTCGAGCCTAGGAAAATGACAAACACACTAGGCAATGCCTAGGAAACCATCAAAACACAAAACTAAGTAGTAGTAGCAAACATCCCCAAAGCAGGAGGATCGTGGTCATCAGGCCAGCCCAAACCAGGGAGGTCCTTGCTAACATCCAAAAATTCCCAACCAAAGTGGGGTTCTCCTCTTCATTTTCTGCCACCACCCGAGTAGAGGAGATGGCGAGAGGGAGGTGGGGAAACTTATCGGAAGGCGGCGGGGCGGTGGGGGAAGATTCCACTATCGAAGGTGCGTGTCTTAGGGGAAACAAGTGAGCCCCACTTGAGTTGGCGAGTAGAGGGGGGAACCCCAACATTTTTGGTGAGATGGTGGTGTAAGACTCCTTCGTTGTTGATTGCGGGGTAAGTGGCGAGCCCAACTAAAAGAGTGTCATTGCGAGTGACTATGTTGACCACCACAACCATGCAGTGAGGAGCACCAAGATGGTGATGGTGGCTGAGTGACATTACATGGGGCATCCCCCTAATGCCGCAACAAGGTCTATAGGTGGTCCACCTCTAGGGAGACCTTATTAGCCTGGACTTGAATATGTAGAAGCACATTGGAGATAACCATAGAATTTTTATACACTTTGAAAAATTGTTGATCAAATTTAGAATTGACAAAGAAAAAATCATTTCATTCTTTCCATATCCAAAAAAGAAAATCCCCTCTGAAAACATGCCAAATCTAGGTGAACATGTGTGGAATTTTGGGGTTATCTTCTAAAAGGAAATTTTGCTAAGTAAATCAATGAGATCTGAGAGGAAAGAAAAAGGAATGGATCTAATTCCAAGCAAGCTGTGCTTTGAGAAAAACTAAAAGAGGTGAAAGAAAGTTTCCAAGTGGCCACGTAACGAACCATGGTATTATGCACCATGGTCTTCTAGTGGTTCTTGACTTGTTCAAATACAAACAATTAGGGTTAGGGTTTAAAATAAATTCACCATTCTTCTAAGTGTCAAGATTTAATAGCGATTTGAAAATGAGTGAATAAGCCATATAAAGTGTTACAAATATGTATGTATATTCTACGAGCCTAGAACTAAGTGATAGAAAACTTCACCTACTCGAACATGTTTTCTCGGTGAATTAATCCTAGGGAAAATGATTGTATTGTCTAATGTTGTGACTTATAAGTAAAATATTGAACCTAGTAAAATTATGTGTTGGATCTATGAGCTATGTTTGAAATCGTGTGACTATAAATAACATTTTTATTGAAACCATCACTATTTTTAGTGACTCAAAATTTGGTTAGTCTTAAATTGAGTTGAGGTTCCTTAACACACCCATGATGTTGAGTGCTACCTAAATAGAACTACTCCAAAAAGTCCTCAAACCCATGTAGTTTTCCATCTTAGTAGGCGTATGAGAACAATGTGAAAAATATGGAAATGGAAAATCTCTAATAAGGCCTTCAAAACTTGGAAATGATACTTTGAATTCAATCTTGGCGCGCATGATAGTTTTCGACACTCAAATTTAGTAATTATACTTTTTGACACTATTGGTTTTGGCAATGTTCTCTTGTTAAAATAGGTTCACTTTACCCATTCTCATTAGGTACACCTCTAGGTCTCTTGTCTAGATTTCTTGATCATACACACTTATCTCATGATAGTTTTTAAATATTGAATTCATGAAATCCATTTAGAAACTCTTCTTGCCAACTTCTAAACATCATACTTCATATTTATTCTCCATGGTAAAAAACGTCATAGGATCAATTTGTGCTATATGGTTCTCGACCTAGTGAATGATTTTTCCCTTGCTCACTTTGATCCCAAAAGTTTGGTAACGTGTTATTCTTTGGGCCATTTAATCCTCCTTAGTCAACCTTTGTAACTTAAATCACCTTCAGAAGCATATATAAGCAAGTGAAACTCACCTCATTTAGTAACCTAACACTCTTATGTTGATGAAAAGATAGTACAAAAGGCACTCAAATATCGTTACACTTTATAAATACCTCTCCACATTCATTAATGCAACACTATTTACAAGTATGAAGCTTCCCACTAGGTCTAGGGAACTACTTCCCATATTTTTCAAGAATCCAAAGTCACTCATTCAAGTAGATTTACAAAAGAGAAACTCAAGTCATCTTTGTCAAAGAAAGAATGTCAAATATGATTGCACTACAACTAGATATCACATGATAGGTGAAGAATTACTAGATTTACAAGAGAAAAAATTAGGCCAAGTTTTATAAAAGAAAGAATGTCAAATCTGATTTCACTACAACTAGATATCACATGTCGTGGATAATGAATTACAATTTGATGCCTCTTCAAAGTAGTGCCAACTTCAGTGGTGCATAGGGATTCCCACAACCCAACTAATGTGTATTTTTCAGACTCTCTATCCATGGTTAGTGTTTGAAAGGTTGATTAGAGATTTATGAGGTTCCCATGCGGTGTGACTAGAAGTGACCAATAAAGAGTGAAAATATATTTAGACAAGTGAAAACCCTATAAAGTTCTAGATCTTGTTTCTAAACATGGTCAAGACCATAAAAATAGTTCAAGACTATATGAACGTTCTATACGGTCCTACCTAGGAGTGTCTTTAGGTCATAGTTATAGTTTTGAAGCATTCTTAGGTCCATATCCCCATGTTCCACCATTCGAGATCACCCGAGACTTGGTGGAATCATATGTAATCGGCTAAGTGTACTCAATATCATGTATTTATGAACTTGTATTATATCGTGTACATTTGTTGCAAGTATTAATGTGTTATTCTGATATTGAATGGTTAATGTTGGAAGTTAATTAATCATAATAACCCCATGTATCTTCTATTTCATTCCTTTTTGGTTATGTGTAAATCTTAATCCAAAATCTAAAAAGGGTGAAAACATTTGGTGAACCTAACTCTTGAATCAAACATTATGTCTTAAATCCCTAGTATCCTTAGGGTTTATATTTTGATTTATTGTGTTTGTATATTTATCTTTAGTATGCTAAAATGTAGGGATCATTATCAAGTATCTATGTAGCTTTCCCACATCTTCTGATTCCTATACCACCCATGTTTGCTCTTGTTCCCATTCCATGATGATATATTTACTAATACTATTTTGACTATTAATGTTGATCATGCACAAGGTGATGGTTCTAATACTCACTTTGAAAATCATAACCGAGACCTTATTAATGATGATGCCCAACAATTTGCACATTTTTACAAGAAAATACCTCTAACATTTATATCCTACTATATGTTGCATGAGATCAACTTAAACATGCTCCATCATCTAACTTAGAGACATCTACTATTCCTACATCTACGGTGTCCATATTCTTGGGGAACCTAACATTCCGATGCACACTATCTCTATGCCTATTCATACAACCACTATCACTACTACCCTTCCCATATCTAATGGCACACATGATTATTCATATGGCACATAAGCTCGTGTAACCCTTGTTCACATGTTACTAGATCAAATCTTACAATTGTAACAAGGTATATCTCATTCTCCTCACGTTATGTATTCCACTCAATTACTACATAATCCACTTGTTTATAAGGTGGCCTCTTATCCTTTTCCTTCTAGTTTTGTTGCACCTAAAATTCCTATCTATGATGGAAAAGATGATCCTGCAGAGCATCTTAGATCCTTTCATGTGGCTTGTATAGATTATGCATCTTATGAAATCTCACTCACTAAGTTATTTCCTAGGAGTCTTAAAAATTTACACTGCAGTGATTCTATGATCTCTTCACACATTCTCTACGCTCTTTCACTACATTGGTAAATAAATTTACGACACAATTTTATATCAACATCTGGGATAAGGTTCTTACACATATATGTCCAAGATATGCCAAGGATTTGATGAACATATCAATGATTATGTCTTTCATTATCATACAATGCTTACCAAAATGAATAATTTCCTGTATGATAGTGAATTACAAGACCTATTTACAAAAATCTTGTTTCCTCCTTTGCAAGAATTTCCCATGTTTGAAAAATTAAAATCATTTGACCATATTTTCCATATACTAAAAGAACACAAAGCTAATATGTTACATATGAATAATCTCAAGTATGTTGCTAGCACTCCCAATACATATAATTCCAAATTTCACAAAAAAATCTACATTTAAGGGCAAGACTAATGATACTAAGGTTTCTTCTAAAGAAACTATCAATGTTATTACTCAACCTACTAAGCTACATTTACAACCTGCACGTTGATAGTTTACATGCTTACCATGTGATTCTTACATTTTCTTAAAAAATTAATTGAATTAATCTTGTTTCTCTCCTCCATCATTTGAGGTTGAAGCAAAACAAGCCTAAAAGTAAGAGTTTTGATGTCAAATCCTATTGCGATTATCACTGATGTATTGGTCATTCTATCAACAAATGCATAAATCTTATTCATTTTATTCAAGAAATTATTCACTCTAATGCCATTAAATGAGATGAGCCTAAGAAATATTCTAAGACAAAAACAAAAATTATAAGTTAAATAAATTGAATGATCCAAATCAGTAAAAACACAAGTGATACATCTACTTCTAAAGTGAATAATTCTCATCACATGGTGCCACTTTGCCACCCTCTTATGATTATCCCTTAGATTCTATGATTAGAACTATTAATCCCGTGCCACTTTCTACATCATGAATTATTGTGGACAATTATGCTATAGATGAGACAATTATTTATGATATGTTATCTATTCATCAAGTACTATGCATGGTGTATTGGTTGATCCACACAATAAATATAATGTGTGTTCCTAATAATTGCTTTAATCTCTTATGATCATCCCTTAGATGCTATGATTGGCACTATTATTCGCATGCCACCTTCTACATCATGCATTACTTTTGATAAATCTGATATAGATGACATGTTTATTTATGATACATTGTCTATTCCTATCTCTATTCATAAAGTATCTATACATATTTGTTGATCCAAACAACAAATATAATATGTGTTCCTAGTCATTGTAACTTAAATCACCTTTAGAAGGATATATAAAAATACAACTCAAATAATTTAATAACCTAGCACTCTTATGGAATCCTATTTAAAAATCTAGCATAAAAAGCACCCAAAGAGTTGTACACTTCACAAATACCTCTGCACTTTCATTAGGGCAGAAATATCTACAAGTCTAAATATTTCCACTAGGTTTAGGGGACTGCTTCCCACATTTGCAAGAATATGAAGTCACTCATTCAAGTAGATTTACAAGAGAGAAACTCTATTCAAGATTTGTCAAAGAAATAATGTCAAATCTAATTGCACTATAACTAGATATCACATTTTAGGTGGAGAACGACTAGTTTTACAAGAGATAAAATCACGTCAAGCTTTGTAAAAGATAGAATCCTAATCTGATTATGCTATAACTAGATATCACATGTTAGGTGGATAATAATCTATGGTTTGATGCCTCTTCATAGTAGTGCCAATGTCAGCCAGTGCATGGGGATGCCTATAACCCAACTAATGTTTATTTTTAGGACTCTCTATCTATGGTTAAGGTTTGAAACGTTGAGTAGAGAATTATGAGGTTCCTGCAATGTGATTTGAAGTGACCAATAAATAGCAAAAATATATTAAGAAAAGTGATAAACCTAGAAAATTACAAATCATGGTTCTAAGCGAGTCAAAAGTGAACAAATAGGTCAAGACCACACAAATAGGTCAAGACCGCAAAAATACGTCAAGATTGCACACACGTTCCTCACTAGGAGTATATTCAAGTCATATTTTTGGTTTCAAAGTATTATCAGTACGTATCCCTATGTTCCACCATTCAAATTGACCAGACTTGCCCAAAATCATATATAATCAACTAAGTGCACTCAATCCCATATATTTATGAACTTGTATTATATTATGTACATTTTTACAAGTATTAATGTATTATTCTGATATTGAATGGTTAATGTTGGAAGTTAATTAATCAAAATAATCACATGTAGCTTCTATTCAATTCTTTTTTGGTTATGTGTAAATCTTAATCCCAAATCTAAAAAGGGTGAAAACATTTGGTGAACTGACTCTTGAATTGAACATCATGTCTTAAAACCCTAGTGGCGCTAGGGTTTATATTATGCTATATTGTGTTTGCATATTGTGTTTTATCATTCCAACACTTAGGTATCATTACCAGTATCTATGTAGCTTTCCCACATATTTTGATTCCCATACCACCCCGCTCTTGTGCCCAAGTCCATGATGATATATTTGTTAATACTATATTGACTATAAATGTTAATCATACACAAGGTGATGGTTCCAATACTCACTATGAATATCATAACTAAGACCTTACTAATGATTATTCCCGACAATATACACAATTTTTTTATAAGAAAATAACTCTAACATTGATATCCTACTATACGTTACACGAGATCACCTTAATCATGCTCCGCCATCTAACTTAGAGACATTTACTATTCCTACATTTATGATGTCCATATTCTTTGGTGAACCTAACATGGTGATGCACAATATCTCTATGCCTATTCATACAACCACTATTGCTACTACCCCTCCCATATCTAATGGATCACATGCTTCTTCAAATGGCACAAATTCTCTTGAAACCCTTGTTCGCATGTTCTGAAGCTCAAAACTTGCGATTCTGAACAAGGTATATCTAATTATCCTCATATTATGGAATCTAATAAATTATTACATAATCCACTTACTCCCGAGGTGTCCTCTTATCCTTTGCCTTTTGTTTTTTTTTCACCTAAACTTCCTATCTATGATGGTAAATGTGATCCTACAAAGCATCTTCTATCATTTTATATGGATTGCATACATTATACATCTTATGAAATCTTTCTCACAAGGTTATTTCCTAGGATTATTAAAAAATTTGCACTACAATGGTTCTATGATCTCCTCACACATTTCATGCACTCTTCCACTACATTGGAAAATCAATTTATGGTACACTTTTATATAAACATTGGGGATATGATTCTTAGGCATAAATTTCCAAGCTATGCCAAGGATTTGATGAACATATCAATGATTATGTATTTTATTACGGACCATGCTTACCAAAATAAATAATATCCAGGATGATAATGAATTACAAGAACTTTTTACAAAAATCTTACTTCCTCCTCTGTAATAATTGGCCATGTTCAAAATTTTTAGGTCATTCTAGACCACCCTTTCCATATACTAAAAGAATATGAAGCTAAGTTGTTACATATGAATAATCGCAAGTATGTTGCTAAAAATCTCAATACATCTAATGCCAATTTTGAACATGTCTACATTTAAAGGTACGACTAATGATTCAAAGGTTTCTTCTAAAAAACTATAAATGGTATAACTCAACCTACTAATATTTACAACCCGCACAACGATAGTTTACATGTTTACCATGTGTTCCTCACATTTTCCTAAAATAATTACTCGAGTGTAATCTTGTGTCTCTCTCTCCACCGTATGAGGTTGATGAAAAACAAGTCTAAAAGTAAGAGTTTTGATGTCAAATCTTATTGTGATTATTAATTATGTATTAGTCATTCTATGAATAGATTCATAAAGCTTTTTCATTTTATTCGAAACTTATTGACTCTAATTCCATTAAATGGGATGAGCCAACTAAATATTCTAAGCCGAAAAGAAAAATTCTAAGTTAAATATATATTAAATGATCCAATCCCTAAGCATACAAGTGATACAACTACTTATGAATTGCATAATGCTCATCATGCGATATCACCACTACCATCTTATGATTATGCCTTAGGTTCTATCATTGAAATTATTACTCACATTCTTCCTTCTATATGATGCATTACTTTTGACAATTATGATATAGGAGACAACCTTATTTCTGATACATTTTCTATTCTTATCTCTATTCATCAAGTACCTATACATGGTGTATTAGTGTATCCACACAACAAAGATAATGTCCATTCCTAGTCATTGTAACTTAAATCATCTTCAAAAGCATATATAAGCAAGTGAAACTCACCTCATTCAGTAACCTAGCACTCTCATGGACTCCTATTTTAAAAGATAGCACAAAATGCACTTAACGATCCCTAAACTTCACAAATACCTCTTCACATTCATTAGGGAAGAACTATCTACAAGTTTGAAACTTTACACTAGGTCTAGGGATTGCTTCCCATATTTGTATGCGAATCCAAAATCACTCATTCAAGTAGATTTACAAGAGATAAACTCAAGTCAATCTTTGTCAAAGAAATAATGTCAAATCTGACTAAACTATAACTAAATATCACATGCTAGGTGGAGAACGACTTGCTTTACAAGAGACAAAATCAATTCAAGCTTTATAAAAAAATAATTCCAAATTTGATTGCACTACAACTATATATCACATGTTAGGTGGAGAATGACCTTCAATTTGATGCCTCTTGAGTAGTGTCAATGTTGGTAGTGCATGGGGGTTCCCATAAACAAAATCTTGTTTATTTTGAAAGAATATTTATCCATGGTAAGGATTCAATATGTTGAGTAGAGAATTGCGAGGTTTCAGCGATGTGATCAGAATTGACCAATAAAGAGAGAGAAAAAATATTCGAAAAGTGAAAAACCGAGAAAGTCTTGGTTCTAAAAGGGTCAAGACCATACAAACCTTCTTGCCCAAGAGTATCTTCAGAGTCACGCTTCCTATTTTAAATCATTCTTAGGTCCATATCCATATGTTCCACCATTTATATCAATCAAACTTTCCCAAAATCATATGTAATTAGATAAGTACACTCAATCTCATGTATTTTTCAACTTGTATTGTATCATGTACATTTTTACAAGTATTAATGTGTTATTCGATATTAAATGGTTAATATTGGAAGTTAATTAATTAGAATAACCCCATGTAGCTTCTATTTAATTCCTTTTGGCTATGTGTGAATCTTTATCCCAAATCTAAAAAGGGTGAAAATATTTGGTGAACTTGACTCGTGAATCAAACATCATGTCTTAAACCCCTAATGACCATAAGTTTTATATTCTATTTTAATACTCACAAGGTGATGGTTCCAATACTCACTTTGAAAATCATAACTGGGACCTTACTAATGATGATGCCCAATAATTTGCATAGTTTTTACAAGAAATCCCTATAACATTGATATCCTACTATACATTACACAAGATCAACTTAAGCATGCTCCATCATCTAACTTAGAGACATCTACTATTCCTACATCTACGGTTTACACATTATTCCACTTAACATTCTAATGCACAATGTCTATATGCTTATTCATACAACCATTATTGCTACTACACCTCTTATATATAATGGATCACATGCTTCTTCATATGGAACATAAGCTCTTAAAACCCTTATTCACATGTTACCTAAACTTCCTATCTATGATGGAAAAAGTGATCCCACATAGCATCTTACATCATTTCATGTGGATTACATAGATTATGCATCTTATGACATCTTCCTCACCAAGTTATTCCCTAGGAGTCTTAATTTTTTTCACTAAAATGGCTCTATGATGTCCTCACACATTTTGTGTGCTCTTTCACTACATTGGAAAATTAATTTCTGGCACACTTTTCTATCGACATTAGGGATAAGGTTCTTATGCACATATATCTAAGCTATGTTAAGTATCCGATGAACGTATCAATGATTATGTCTTGCATTATCGGACCATGCTTACCAAGATGAATAATATCCTGATGATAGTGAATTACAAGACCTTTTTACACAAATCTTACTTCCTCCTTTGCAAGAATCGATCATGTTTGAAAAATTTAGATCATTTGATCATATTTTCCATACACTAAAAGAATATGAAACTAAGATGTTACATATGAATAAGCTCAAGTATGTTTCTAGCACTTCCAATACATCTAGTGCCAAATTTCACATGAAATTTACATTTAAAGGAAAGAATAATGATGTTAAGGTTGCTTCTAAAGACATTATCAATGTTATTACTCAACCTAATAAGATACAATTACAACCCATACGATGATAGTTTACATGTTTACCATGTGCTCCACACATTTTCTTAAAGCAATTACTTGAGTGTAATCTTATGTCTCTTTCTCCAACATCTTATATTGATGCAAAGAAAGCCTAAAATTAATCTTTTTGATGTTAGAGCCTATTACAATTATCACTAATGTATTGGTAATTTTATTAATAGATGCATAAAGCTTCATCATGTTATTTAAGAACTTATTTACTCTAATCCCATTGAATGGGATGAGCCCACTGAATCGTGTAAGCCAAAAAACAACAATTATAGGTCAAATATATTTAATGATCAAATCCCTAAGCATACAAGTGGTACATCTACTTTTGAAGTACATAATGATCATTGCACGTTACACCATTGACCTCTTATTATCATCCATTAGATGCTATGATTTAAACTATTACTCACATACCACCTTCTACATCATGCAAGACTTTCAACAACTTTGATATAGATGACACATTTATTTATGATAAATTTTCTATTCCTGTCTCTATTCATCAAGTACATATGCATGGTGTATTGGCTGATTTTTATGATAAAAATAATGTGTGTTATTGGTCATTGCTTCAATCTCTTAGTATCTCTTCTTAAACATTACATATGATTCTGATCCTCATTGTCATCGTATCACGTTACTGTACTATTAGTCATATTACCACACCAATTTCATTATTTATTTCTAGTTCTTTTAGCTATGGTACCTTACATATCGGTCTCCCTTGGTTACGTGCTCTTAAGGCTATCCCATCATTTATTCACTAGTGTATCAAGTTCATTCATAATTAACAAGTTATTACTATTTGAGGTATCCCTTTTGAGGCTCCTTCCCCTAACATGCCTAGTCATTCTCCCACAACCTCTATCCCTACTCCTAGTACACCTATAGATAGGTCATTAAATTCACACACCAATTCACATAGCTATAATACTCATAACTCTTCTCTCAAGTCCTTAGATTCACACACTAATTCACATAACTCTAGACCTCCTAGGTTTTATGATAGGACTTTGGTTGCACATGTCAATTCACATAGCTATACCCCTCCTAGGTATTATGCTAAGAATTTGGTTACACATGTTGATTCACATAGATTTATTCCTCTTGCTAGGAATTTGGTTTCACATGTTGATTCTCATAGCTCTAGTCTTCCTTGACCCTCAGCTAGCCCTTCCTCCACACATATTGCCTCTAATGGCTTACATTCTTAGAGGATGCCATGTTGGTCCTTTTATATGGAACGCCACTCTACATATCCTCATAAATATTTGAGGGATACTCATTCTTCTATTCCAACATACAAATATCACACATCACATATTGGTTGTTGCAACTGCTATACATTGATCTTCTCAAGGCCCTCTTTGGCACATATTACTACTAACATTCCATTGATAGTGGATTCACATTATTTAGCACATCTCGGGGCTTGGGCCTCCATCATCTCAAGTCGGTTGAGTTACCTTATCAAGAGATTCTCATTGGATATATTTCATGCTATCCCCTTTATTATACATACCTATGTAATAGAAAATACAAAAACACCGATATAATCACAAAAACAAAAAAATCAAATATTTTTAAAAAATGAAAAAATCAAGACCTATTTCTCTATTGTACATTGTTAGAACTGTATATTATACATGTTGTTTATCCTTATGGTTTGATAGATAACATTTTTATTCTTTACACACATGTGTTCATGGGGTATATTGAACATGATGTAGGACATACTAGATCAATACATGATTATGGGAGATATCATAGTTTCTTACATACATTTTCTAGGGGTATCCATCCACACAATCTAGGTGTTATTGTTTCATTAAAGTACCTTTTCACTTCCTCATTACACTTGATTACATATATAGTGTATTTACTATATATTTTGAGCTAATGATACTAACACGTGTGTCTTGTGTAGTGTTTGACAATTGTTGTTTCACATGCTTCTATATATCACTTGTTATGTCATTTCATCGCATTATGATAATCTTGTTTTCTATACATACTTTTTAGTTATGTGTGTAGTTACTTGTTTGCTACTATTGTGGCCTAAGGGAATTGTTTGTATTATGCCACTATGAGTGTCCCATTTTGTGTAGTCATGCCTTCTTTTATGATATTTCTTGATTACAGGCTTAAGGGCCTTGATTTTCTTGCGACACCATGGGTGTCCCATGTTTGCAGGCACTAAGCCTTTTATGTGACATTGTTTGCACTACTATCTTTACACTTGTTTCTACTTACATATGCACTACTATTGTTGTTGCTACTAGTTCTCTTGTTGACATTGTTGCTACTATTATTCTTGTTACTATTTTTTCTCTTGTTTTACGCCATGGTATCCACCATGCACATCCTTTTGTAGGAACAAGTTCTTCTTGGTATCCACCACATTATCCCTTCATGTGTTTTCTATGCAAATTATTAGACTTATAATACATGGTTACACATATTTTGAGCCATGCACTCAAAATATTTATCACATGTACCTCAAAAGAGGGGCATTCATCCGGTATATTCTACACTTATAATAGACAGATAAAATTATAATCCTATACACACAAAGAAACAAGAAAAAACTACCCAAAAACAACATCAAACATTGTAAAATAGAAAAACAAACACAATTTCAATTATGGTCAGGACTATATAGATGTTCTTGACCCATTTCTATGGTTTTTTGCCAGGGTAGTTATAACAAATTTCTAAAAAAAATTCCTACATGAAGATGCTTTTGGCATAGTTTTAGACTTAGATGACTCATTTTAGATTAATTTGAAAGGGAATGAATTATTTCATTTATTATCTACAACACTCGGTTTAGTTTCGGGGATATTGGGGCACATATCTACTTTTTTCTGCTACATTTCAACACATTTCACCTCTATTTATTTTCTACCTAGTGCGGAACATTGGTAGATTATGGGGAAACTTATTCTCTTTTATACACTATGTACTAATTTAAAAACTTTGAAGTAGATCCATTTGAAATGGTGTGTTCTATGGGTTCATGGAAGATATCAAAGTAGTTAAGCTCTTTGTAGGTAGTCCTTCCTCTCTCTTACACTTAAAGGGAAGATACCGAGTTACTTGAATGAATTTGATACATGGTATTCTTCATGCATAGGGTGCTTTAGATCCTCATTCTTATTCTCTCTCTTTGGTATTCATGTGTTGGGTTCCATACACCCAAAACTCGACATCTCCTCACCACAATGGGGGAATGATCCAAAAATTCAGCAATCCAAATATCCAATTACATGTAAAGAACAAGAACTCTTCCCTTTGTAAAAAAACATGTGTATTCCTTCCATGTTTTGTATCTCTTTATTTCACTATTTATAATTTCATATTTCATTTACATTACATCTTTACATTTGATTTAAAGTTCAATTATTTATCATGGACATTGAATACACTCTATGTTATAGGTTTCATCATGAAAGGTGCCAATACTAACAAAACATAAACTTATAAAACAAACACTTTGAGTGAAGACAAAGTGTGTCTACACACTCATGTATCTTTTCCTTTAAGCATGTAATTTTATTTCATACTTAAATGGGGGAAAGTGTGAACACTCAAATTTGGTAATTATACTCTTTGACACTGGAAGTTTTGACATTTATATCTTGCTTAAATAAGTGCACTTTACCCATTATCATCCGGAACATCTCTAGGATCTTGTCTATATTTCTTGATAAAAAAGAATCACATGTTGATAATTACTAAGAATTGAATGCATGAAATCCATTTAGAAAATCCACTTGTCAACTTCCAAACCTCATACTTCATATTTCTCCTCTAGGGTCAAAAACGTATAGTAGGGTTAGTTTGTGTCATACAGTCCTAACCCTAGTGTATAGTTTTTCCTTGCTCACTTTGATCCATAAATTTGAGTTATGTATTATTCTTTGGGTCATTTACTCCTTCTCATTCAAACTTTGTAACTTAAATCACCTTTTAGAAGCCTATGTAAGCAAGTGAAACTCACCTCATTTAGTAATTTAGCACTCTTATGGACCCCTATCATAAAAGCTAGCACAAAAGACACCCAACGATCTTTACACTTCACAAATACCTTTGTACATTCATTAGGTCAGCACTAGCTACAATTATAAATCTTCCCAATAGGTCTAGGGGACTATTTATCACATTTACAATCATCCAAATTCACTCATTCAAGTAGATTTACAAGATAGAAAATCAATTCAAGATTTGTCAAAGAAAAGTGTCAAATATGATTACACTACTTCTAGGTATCACATGATAGGTAGAGAATGATGTATAGTTTAAGGCACTTCAAGTAGTATCAATGTCGGTGATGCATGGGGGGTGCCCACAACCCAAATAATGTTTTTTTTACATGAATCTATATCCATGGTTATGGTTTGAAAGGTTGAACAAATAACTCGAGGTTCTTGCAGTGTGACCAATGGTGACCAATAAAGAGCAACACATATATTCAAAAAAACAACAAACCCAAAAATTTGTAGATCCTTGTTTTGAGTAGGGTCAAAACCATACAAATAGGTCAAGATTATGTGTATGTTCCTTCCCCTACTATACAATATTTCCCAAGAGTATATTCAGGTCGAGTTCGAGTTTTAAATCATTCTTAGGTCCATATCCCCTTGTTCCATCATTCATATCATCCAAACTTGCCCAAAGTCATATGTAATTAGCTAAGTCCACTAAATCTCATCTATCTATGAACTCGTATTATATTATGTACATTTGTTTGCAAGTATTAATGCATTATTTTGATATTGAATGGTTAATGTTGGAATTTAATTAATCAAAATAACCCCTATAGCTTTTATTTCATTCTTTTTGGTTATGTGTGAATCTTAATCCCAAATCTAAAAAGGGTGAAAATGATAATGATCTAACATCAAAATTAATTCTTTGAGTGTGTTTGGGTATGAAATCCTAGATGCCTCTAATAGGTTAGGATGCTTATATTTATATAGGTGACTTCTACAAATGATTTCCTTCTCAACCAACCCTAAGTTGACTAAAGTAACTTATGCATTTAAAAATGTGAATTTTACAAGTACAATGGATATGGTATCGGCCTCAAACTTTTTATTAGTTGAGCCTATCCTTGATTGATGATCTCATTCATGCTTATGATGGAACCGAATAAGAGAAATAAGGTGAATTTTTAAGAGTCTAAACGTTTGTTTTGTATTATGTATATTGTTTTTAAATGTGTTAATCCTAAGAACAAGGCACAACCTAGTGGAATTAAAGTGTGGGGATTGAGTAGGATTCCTTTAAATTTATTAAATAAAGGTGTAAATAGGATGATGTTGAGATAAATTTCAAATGATTATTTCCAAGTGCTTTAGGACCAAATTTCAAATGCTATAATATATTTTATGTTATCTAATGCAACAATTATAACAATTCAATAAACAAGGACAAGAACAATAAATAAATTATATTGTATATGGGATAATAAGGTCTATATGTGATTCTATTTATCTTATTAATAATATAGATCATGATACAAAGAGGACCATTTTAGGTCCTACACACAAGCCATTATTTATAACCAAGAGGTGTAAGAGTTGTGGATCTAGAAGATGATAATCCACTCTCTACCAAAGGTGCATGGTTCCAAATCCTAGGTATGTTATTGGGGATGTCATATTAATAGTATCATTATGTTATGAAGATCAATAAGATATAATGGTCATATAGATTTATAAATTAAGGTTGTAAATAAGGGTTGTAAGAGATCGATAGGTTGTAAAACCCAAATGACAGATATAAGGTAAGGGCCAATATAAATTAATGAAATAGACATGAATATGCTACTCTATCCTAGTATATGTACATGAAACATTAATCAATCAACCAATCCATTAAATCAAAATAATAACATAAAGGAAAAGGAAGGTTAGAGATACTTACCTTTATGAAGACATTTTTGTGCATTGACCCCTGCAAAACTAGTAATAAATTATGAGAGAGTTGATGTAGGGGACCAAAAGAAAAATAGAAATAAGACCTTAATAAATCATATTTGGGGACTCCAAATACTTAGAAGACATATTTGGTGAGCTCATGTAATCGAGTATCCT
This sequence comes from Taxus wallichiana var. yunnanensis, assembly GCA_018340775.1. Lineage (NCBI taxonomy): Eukaryota > Viridiplantae > Streptophyta > Pinopsida > Cupressales > Taxaceae > Taxus > Taxus wallichiana. The sequence continues at coordinate 761,939,827 of CM031234.1, forward strand.
ATACACAATTATCTAAAGATAGTCCTTTAAGTGTAATAAAAACTATTTATTAAACATTTAAGACCTTAAGAAGAGCTTGGAAAGTGTAAAAAGACTGGTAATTGATGATGTGTTGGTTTGAAAATTATCTCAAATTATGCTTAGAAATAAGGGTCATGACTATTCATTATAGCTAATGAAATTAATCATGGTTAATGCGGTTGGGGATGAGGAAATATAGTCAAATGACATTAACCATGGTCAATTCCATCGACCCTAGCTAGTAACATATCATGGGGTTCTAACAGAGGCATTGGGAGGTGGAGGAAGGGCTCATGAGATGATTAAAAGGCAATTTAAAGAAAGTATGAAGGTGTTGTAAGTAGATATGCGGTGATAATAAAATCATAATAAGGTGATGTCATAAGACCCTATAAACGAATGAATAGTATATGCAAAGGATATGATATATTATAATCTATTGAGGAATGCACATCAAATATCTCTCACATATACCACTAATCAAATTGACCACTTATGATCATCCCTACTCTTGATAATGCCTTGTAAGACATCACTCCAAAGGGGTTATATGCAAATGGTGCTAGCAAATATAAATTTTAGTAAGAGGGAAAAATTATGTGTATACATATGCCCTAACTAAAGATTGTAGTGTGTGATTTTAAGATCATATTGTGTGCTTTAACAAAATTAGGTTTTTGTATAAACCCTAATTACAAAGTAACATATGTAAAATATGATAAACAACTACTTTGAATATAGATGACATAAGCAATAAGCTAGATGAATATAAAACCCTAAGTGTAAGAGAGGGAAAGAGTGAATTAGTTGATTTACACCCGATGACGGGAGTTAATAGATTAGATAAACCAATAAACAAGAAGGGAAGACTACAACGTATTGTGCACGATAAATTCGGAGCTATCGAATGAGCCTAGATTGGGTTAGGGGCTCCCGTGCTGGAGTCTACTATTGGGTGCCCGTGATCGCAAAGAAGGTTAGAATCTAAATCTTCAAGTGTAACACAAGGTTGTTGTTGATAGTTATTGTTGGTATCCTGTATGTCGCACTATGATCACATAATTCACCCAGTAACTCGAAAAGAGATGATGAGCTTTAAAACCCTCAAACTAAATTAAATCCCAAAAATAAAAGATGCAATATGGGGAGTCGAAATGACCTTGGTGGTCACCTGAATGAGTGAACTTATGACCAAGCATTGCACTACATATCATAATCCATGTAGTTCATGTGCGTGTGTGATATAATCGTGCCCTGGGAAGCCATTGTGAAAGTGCATGTGATAGCAGGTGATAGCTAGATGTACCAATGTAAATAGATATGTGGATGGAAAAATGAACTTCCCTTCCTATGAAGTTTATGCAGAAAATGTATTTCGTGTCCCTTGTATGAGTGCTAGATGGATGCCTTTGATGCTCTTAGAATGCCTTTGGATGCAACCTTAGGAGACAATAATAGATTCTTAGAGATTGATCCTTTATTTTGGTCACATAAAATTGTATTTATATTATTCCATTGGTTGAATTTTATAATTTACAATTGGAAGGATGACCCATATTAAAATAAGATGCAAAAATATCAAAGAATCCCAAAAAGAGTGAGTAAGATAGAAAGAGGTTAGGGGCACCTAGAAGGATGAGGGTGCTTGGGTGTTAGTGTCTGTCTGAAACGGTGTCTAGAGTAATGAAAGATAAAGCAATAAATTTCAGACTAGGATGTAGGGTGTGTAAGACAAAAGAGAAGGAAATAAAGAAAAAAAAAAGAGGAAAAAAAAAGAGTCAATTACTTGTTTTCTCACTTAGGAATCATATGAATGTAAGTATGATTTTTAGGACCTAGAAATGTACCCAAGTGCGTGATTTTGTGTCTACATTTGCCCCCACTTTATGTTGTTGAGTGAATACTTGATAACATAAAGTAGATAAGAGATGCATACCTGATAACCATGTAGAATGTGATGGCGATAATGTGCCGAGGAGACAAGTGAAAGTGTGAAGTGATAAAAATGAAGCATGAAAGCTAAGAAAGAGGAAGTGACCCTAGGGGTGAAGTGTATTATGTTATACCGTGTTATACCTATTGTTTCACTTGATGTAGGATTTCTTCTTGTTGCGTATTAAGGATGGACCTACAAAAGAAGAGTGAAAGAGTAGTCAAAGTCATGTATTATGAAAAATCTTGTAAAAGCATGTAAAAATATGTAAATATGTGAAAAAGTAGTAAAAGGAAAGTGTGCACTTGATGATCATGAGTGTAATCGATAGAAAATGTCCTAAAAATGTTGTAGAAGAGTGATTTTTGGGCAATTTCATGCCGCAACAAAAGAGTGTTAGGGAGAGAGGTCTAGTGTTACTCTCCTTACATGACTCAGCTTCTTGAATAAGTACCACTTTGCAGATGGTATTTCCCATGTTTAGTTTTGTATTATTCCGGATGTACTTGATTGTTGTAATTGAAGGATATTTCATGCATTTTGTATTCTCGAGCCAAGCATTTGATCTTGTGAAACTACTCCGTGAACTACTAAAAACTATGTTGACCTAAAAAATATTTGTATCTCCCTCTAAGGACATAGGCACCCGGAGAGGTCAAGATTTTCCAGTGCTATTTTCTATAATCGTGAACAAGTGTTCATGTCTTTGAACTAAGGACCTAAGCAATATTTTGGGCCATTTCTATTACTGTAGTCTATTTTGTTCCAGTGATGAACTATGTTGTACTACTATATGGGGTGACTAATTCACCCAATATATGCCCCTTATTTGGGGTGCATGTGACATTTCTAGGAAAATGCATCCCAAAGAGAGGAACTGATGCTAAATCAAGTGGATAACTCGCATGGGTAGGGAATGTGCATGGTATAAACCAAGGCACATGTAAAAATGTGGCTAGATACACGTGTTAGTAGAAAAAAATAATAAATCATGTCATAGAAAGGTAACAAAACAAGCAAATGTGCATAAAAAAGAGAGACCATGAAAATCGGGTTTCATACATGGGACATTGCTCACAATGTCACAAGACAATCGATCCAAATCAGAAAAAACATACAAAACAAACGGAATATCCTACAAACAATAACATACAATGGAAAACAATGTGTAATAGACAACCATGGTGGCAAATAGTTCCTACAAGGAAAATGTTGCACATGAAGCACTGTTAGCATGTTAGAAAGATAAGAAGTATGTAAAAGTGTGTATGTATCGATAGAAAGTAGTGTGCTAGTAAGAGTAGGAGGTATTAAATATTGAAACAATAACACCTATAGAATGTGAGAATGTAGATGCCCCAAGATCCTTGGTGGGACCGATAATGTACAATTCCAAACATCATTGCTACGTGTAAAGATCTCAGAGAAAGTATACATTCACAACTAAAGATCAAGTGAACATACATGTTTATATAGAAAAAATAATGACATATTGGATATCCATCTAACATAGTAAATAAATTGTAACATGTGAGTCTAAAAAGTAAGAATAAGTGAAACCAAGATATGCAACATGTTGTGAGTGTGAATGGAATGCAAAGTGAATGTGATAGAGCACCTTTGTTCCCCTCATCGGATGCGGATGAATATGAGATGAGGTTCATTTATAAAATACCCATAAACAATCAATAATGAACCATATAATAAGATTGCATCATCGGAAATGATTTGATAGTGTGTGCTAGATAGATAGATCAATGAAGCATAGAGCATAAAGAGTGAATGTGGTGAGGTTCATTTCATATTTATACTCTCAACAGTCAAGTATGAACCATGGAACTAGAGTGCGTCATAGGGTAATGCCATTGAAAGTGTATCACCTTGTGTAAGATGGAAAGTTTTGAGCATGAATCATAAGAGTAGGAATGTGAGACACCTGATAATTCTATGAGGGGGGAGAGAATGAGCATTATGCCCCCAAGTGTATGATGATGATCAAACTACCCAAAAAATTGAAGGGAAAGGTTCCTCCACCCGATGTATGAGGAGATAAAGGTGTGTGATCATGCTCTAATATTTGTGGTGTATGAGTGATGAATGTGTGTGTGTGAAGGAAGCCTAGGAGGTGAACGCCTATGTGAAGGAGACTGAGGAGGTGATGAACACCTATGTGAAGGATAACGAGGAGGTGATGAAAACCTATGTGAAGTAGACCTAGGAGGTGATTAACACATATGTTCAATAGACCTAGGAGGTGATGAACACCTATGTGAAGAGGTTTCTGAGCAAGGGACTCATACTTGATAAGATGGACTAGTAGATCGATGAAAATTAGTAGGTTGTGTATGAATAAATGAGTTAGGTGCAGAATATGCCTTAGATTTGAGAGGCCTAGAGGGCCTAGATGTGGAGGGTAGTGAAAGGAAATTTGTAAGAGGAGGCCGAGGAAACAGAGTGGATGGTGGAATGCCTTTGAGAGTGATAACTTGCTTATTATGAATGCATTTGAGACATAAGGGGTCATGTAAAAGATAGCCTTAGTGACACGGAGCCAAGGAAGACCTAAGATCATGTCACAACCTTTGATCGAAGGTACCACAACGAATTATAAAAGTTGTTAGGTTGTGGAGCCTATTTTCATGTGAGAAAGTGTTGAAGACTGTACACTAAGAGTACTATACACTCGCCTCACCGGGGTTCGGACCTTAAAACGTGCCCAATATATCAGGAAACATGCTTTTCTCATATGGGTGGGATTTTTGACCCATAGGTTTATGGGATAGTTTTGGCCCATGGTTTTAATACCCACGGTTTTGTAAAACTACTTAGCGATTGTCTACTTATAGGGTTTTACGCATGTGGTAGGATAATGTAACATTATAGATGTGTTTTGAATTCGGGTATGAATTCTATAGAGTTTGTTGAGCATAGCTCTAAACAGATCTGAGTATTGTATTGAGAGTGGTGGCTTGTAATAAAATCTGAGCAAGTGATTCTTGGTGGACATAACCCAAATTGGGTGAACCACATTAAATATTATCTCTTTGTGTTGTGTTATTTTATTCTATACTTTTATTTGAGATCCGTAATATTTTCTACATATTAGTTTCTATTGTTGCAATTTTGTGAGGGATTATTCGCATATTTTATCCCTTATTTCCTAACAATTGGTATCGAGATCCTGGTTTGGTTTGTTTGAAGTGTTGAATCGTAGGGAAAGTTTTATCTTGAGTGGGAGCTATGTGCGAGATGATGGAAGATCTAGGGTTGATAAATTCAACGGGAAAAATTTCAGTCTTTGGAAGATGCGGATGGAAGATTAATTTTATCGAAGGATATTTATATTCTCATTGTATGAGAAGGTGAACAAACCTCGAGCATGATGGATGCGGAATAGGATTTGTTAGATAGGAAGACACTTGGGACAATCTGGATGTGTCTTGAATCTTGATATTATTTAATGTTTCAAAGGAAAAGACTACAAAAAAGCTGATGGATGCATTAGGAAGTTGTATGAAAAACGCTCCGCCTCAAATAAGATATTTTAATGAAAAATTTGTTTAATATGAAGATGTCTCGAGAATGGTTCAATAGCAGATCATTCAAATGACATTAATATGGTTGTAAATATGCAAGCTTCATTCACGATAGAATTTTATGAAGAAGTTAGGGATTTATTAGTTCTGTGCTCTTTACCTGAGAGTTGGAATAGCCTGATAATGGCGGTAAGCAACTTGGTTCCAACTAACTCAAAGTTGAAGTTTGAGGATGTTTTAGGGGTGATTCTAAGTGAGGAAATGTGAAGAAAAAGCTCATGGTGAATCTTCTACCTCAGGGAATGCTTTGAAAGTGGAAACTAGAGGGAGATAGAAGAATAGAGGAAGTCATGGAAAATCAAAGGATCGGGCAAGGTCAAAATCTAAAAGCAAGATAGTATGTTGGCACTGTGGAAAGTCTGGGCATGCAAAGAAGGATTATTGGGAGCTTCGAGATAAGAAGAAACAACAGAAGAAAACAAGGAGGAAAATGTGGCAATGGGTAATGTATGTCAGGATGCTTTGATTTTTCCTTTGCACAATATTACTGAATCTTGGGTTTTAGATTTAGGGCTTCTTTCCATGCTATTCCACATAAGCATTATTTTGTTGATTATGTTCAAGGAGATTTTGGGCATGTTTTTCTTGGTGATGATGAGCCTTACAACATAGTTGGAAAATGTTCTTGAGGTTAAGATGCAAAATGGGAATACATGAATATTGAAGGATGTCAGACATGTGCCTACATTAAGATGAAATTTGATATCAAGCGGGGCGGTTGGAAGTGACAGGTTGTGACTTGTGATATTTACAAAGTGGACTCTTGGAAGGTTACCAAGGGTGCTCTTGTGGTGGTAAGAGGTAAGAAGGTTGGAATCTTGTATTTAACCACTTATAGCACTAATGTTTGTAATCTTGTGGCTTTAGATGTAGATACAACATTGTGGCACTATAGGCTCGATCATATGAGCCATAAGGGCATGGAGATCATAAAGAAATATTTTCTTGGATATACAAAAATAGGTTTGAAGTTCTGTGAGGACTGCATATATGGGAAATAGAAGTGAGTAAGGTTTCTCAAGGTTGGACCTACAAAGAAAGAGAGTAAGTTAGAGCTGGTGCATTATGATGTATGGGAACCGGCTTAGGTATCATCTCTTGGGGTTCAAGTTATTATGTTACTTTTATTGATGATACAACAAGAAAAGTTTGGGTTTATTGTATTAGAAACAAATCTAATGTATTTGACACTTTTGTTAAATGGAAAGCCTTGGTAGAGAATGAAACAAGTCTTAAGCTAAAATGTCTTAGGTCAGATAATAGAGGGGAGTATTATAGCAATGAATTTGATGATTATTGTTCTAAGAATGGAATCCACAGTAGAAAAAAGGTTTCAGAAATCCTTAGTAGAATGGGGTGTCATAAAGGATGAACCAAACAATAATGGAATGTGCTAGGAGCATGAGGTTACATTAATGACTACCTCTTTCTTTTTGGGCAAAAGTGGTGAGCACAACTGTGTACTTGATAAACAGAGGACCCTTAAGTGCCTTGGATGTAGGCATACCCAAGGAGGCTTAGTATGGTAAGAAAGTCGATTATTCATTTCTTAGAGTCTTTGGATTAGAGGTTTTTGTCCATATAGAAAAGGATGATAGGACCAAGCTAGAGACTAAATCAGAAAAATGTACTTTCATTGGTTATGGTGGTGATGACTTTGGATATAAATGTTGGAGTATTAAGGACAAGAAAATCATTCGATCTAGGGATGTGGTATTTAATGAGAAAGTCATGTATAAGCAATAGTTGCAGGAAAATAGGGAAGAATCCAAGAAAGAATATGCAGCGGTAGAGGATCTTCGGATGGGAAAGTGACACATGAATCAGTTCAAGAACCTCCTCAATAGGAACCCCAAACTCCTATATTGAGGAGGTCTTCTAGGGTAAGAAGAGAGCCTGAACATTTTTCTCCTTCTCTTTATTATTTATTACTCACTGATAGTGGAGAGCTAGAGAGCTTTGATGAAGCAATGCAGGTAGATGTCAGGAAGAAGTGGGAGTAAGCCATGGATGAGGAGCATCAGGCTCTCATGGAGAACCAGACATGGGATTTGGTAAAGCTACCCAAAGGAAAAGAGCATTACATAACAAGTGGGTGTTTAGAGTCAAATAGGAATAAGGAGGCAAGAAAAGATACAAGACCCGACTAGTGGTCAAGGGGTTTACACAGAAAAAAGGTATAGATTTTGATGAGATTTTTTCTCTTGTAGTAAAAATGACTTCTATTAGAATTTTCTAGGAATAGTTGTAGAAAAAGACTTGCACTAAGAACAAATTTCTTGATGTAAAGACTACATTTCTCCATGGTGATTTGGAGGAGGAACTATATATGCTGACGAACCAAAGGGCTATGAGGTCCAAGGTAAAGAGGAGATGGTGTGTAAATTAAAGAAGAGCTTGTATGGCTTGAAACAAGCTCCACGTCAATGGTATAAGAAATTTGATAGCTTCATGATGGAGCAAGGTTATATTAGATGTCATTCTGACCATTACGTGTATACAAAGAAATTTGAGGATGATAGTTATATTATCTTGTGTCTGTATGTGGATGACATGTTGGTTGCAGGTAAAAACATGCAGGAAATAAAAGTACTCAAGAAGAAGCTAAGTGAATCCTTTTCTATGAAGGATTTGGGGGTAACCAAAAAAATCCTTGGTATGAGGATATCTTGGGATAGGAAGGAACAGAAGCTGAATTTATCTTAGGAAGAGTACATTAAGAAGGTCTTGGAGAGGTTTAATATGCAGGATGCTAAACCGGTTGGGACTCCTTTGGCAGCCATTTCAAGTTATCAAAGGAGTAATGTCCCAAGATAGAGTAGGAGAGAAACCAGATGTCCAAGGTACCTTACTCATCAGTGGTTGGCAATTTGATGTATGCCATGGTGTGCATCAGGCCTGATATTTCCCATGCATTGGGAGCGGTGACTAGATTTATGTGTGATCTAGGTAGAGATCACCGGTAGGAAGTAAAGTGGATCCTTCAGTATTTGAGAGGGACCATAAGGACAATTTTGTGCTATAGTGGATCAGACACCACTTTGTATGGTTATGTAGATTCAGATATGCCTGGAGATGTAGACAACAGGAGGAGCATGACATGTTATGTTTACACTGTAGGTGGGATAGCAGTGAGCTGGATTTCATGACTACAGAATTTGGTGGCTTTGTCAACCACAGAGGTTGAGTATGTTGCTGCCACAAAGTGGCAAGTAAGGAAATGATTTTGTTACAGCAATTACTTGAGGAGTTGGGGCATAAGCAGGAGGAAGGAAAGTTGCATAGTGATAGTCAGAGTGCTATACACCTAGCTAAGAACTCTGCTTTCCACTCTAGGATGAAGCATATATAATTAAGGTACCATTTCATCAGGACAACTTTGGAGGAAGAGAAGTTCAAGCTAGAGAAGATCCATACTAGTCGAATCCTCGCAGACATGATGACCAAGGTGGTCACAAGGGAAAAACTGAAGTTGTGTTCAACTTTGGTTGGTCTTCACGGAAACTAGTGAAGGGTTGAGAAGCTTGATCAGAGGAAAAAGAGTCTCCAAGTGGGAGATTGTTAGGTTGTGGAGCTTGTTTTCATGTGAAAAAGTGTTAAAGAATGTACACTAAGAGTACTGTACACTTTTCATAGTTGTCTCGCTAGGTTTCGGCCTTAAAATGTGCTCGATATATCGGGAAACATGCTTTTCTCATATGGGTGGGATTTTTGACCCATAGGTTTATGGGACGGTTTTGGCCCATGGTTTTAATACCCATGGTTTTGTAAAAATGCTTAAGCAGTTGTCTACTTATATGGTTTTATGCATATGGTGGATAATGTAACATTGCAGATGTGTTTTGAATTTGGGTGTGAATTCTGTAGATTTTGTTGAGCATAGATCCAAATAGATCTGGGTAATGTATTGAGAGAGCGGTGGCTTGTAATAAAATATGAGCAAGTGATTCTTAGTGGATGTAACCCAAATTAGGTGAACCACATTAAATACTGTCTCTTTGTGTTGTGTTATTTTATTCGCACTTTTATTTGAGATCTATAATAATTTCGCATATCATTTTCTCTTTGTTGTGATTCTCTCGAGGGATTATTCCAAATATTTTTATCCCTTATTTCCTAACAAAAGTAGGGTGAGAGGTTCAATCAGTAACTATCATCTTGATGAAGCCATAAGATTGTGGAATTGGATATGAAATTTGAGATAGTAGATAGTTGATAAAAACAAGGAGTGCAATAGAGAACACACCAATAGGAGCCGATGGATCGATCATGGTGTTATTGATAGTATAAGATCTGATAGAAGCATTGATGTGTAGTGTATTAGAATAAAATGTACCATGATAATCATGATCAGAGAATGTGATGAGTGGTGGAGATGCATCAATATGAGAAACTAGAAAATCAAGAGCCCTCGATGAAGGAGGAGGCACACCATGATATGTATGATTATATGAAGAATCAACATCTTGCTTGTCATGCTTGGGAAATGGATCATTGAATATTTTGAGATTTTTGTTGTCATTGACCAGATTGGATGTCGAAGGATCGGGGAGCTTGATTGTGTCATTGTCGATGAGATCTTGAATGAGATGCATAAGTTTGAAACATCGATCAGTTAAATTCCTAACACATTGATGATAGTCACATTTATAATTTTTGTTATAATTATGTCCCTTAGGGCAAGATGGATCAAGATTTAGTGGTGGTGAAAGTGTAATAAGATTTCTCTCAAGAAGTTACGAAATAAAAGGCGCGGAGCACAAGGAAATTTTGTAAATGTACGCTTTGGAGGTTGCTTTGAAGAATTTTAGAAGTATCAATAGCGTTAACATTAAATTTTGCTTTAATAGGCTTAGGATATTTCTTGAAATTAGATTTTCCTTAAAAATGATTAGAAGATGAAGCATGATCATGATATTTGAGCTTGCCCATAGATAATAGTTTGATTTCATGTAACTTAAGAGTATGGCATAGTTGATCAAATGATGGAGAGGTCTCAAAGATGATGCTCTCTTGCAATGGAGCAAAAATACTTTGGACAAAAAGATATTGTAATTCAGAGTCTACAAGTACATTATAAATATTAGCTAAGTTTTTGTTATATCATAACACATAATCCGCTAGATGTTCATTAGATACTTATTTTATTTGTGCAAGTTGAGCTTAAGATATCTTAGAACCGATATTGATTGAAAAATGAACGAGAAAAAATATACTAAATGTGTAAAGGATGTTACCAAATGGACATGTAGATTGTAAAACCAACACATAGCATAATCTTGAAGGCTTATAGGAAAGAGCTTTACTATTAAAGTATGATCATCCACATAATATAGAAATGCAACATGAAGAGCTTGGAGATGCTCTTAATGATCATCATGACCATTGAAGGTGGGCATCGTAGGTGTGATGAAGTTTGGAGGAAGTGCATAAGTGGAGATGGTGGGTACAAAAAAGTATGAATAAGTAAGGTGGAATCAAGAGATGGAGATGCACAAGAAGTATCCTGCTAAAGTTGACGGATTTGAACTTGGAGATCCTGATAGAGAGAGGCTAGGTCTTGAGTGCTAGTGGAAGAGACTTGCCGCATGTGAGAAATAAGAGGTGGAGTGAAGTGGTTGGTGTGAGTAGGAATAGATACGAAAACAATAGAATTAGGTAGAAGGGTGGAATTAAGTTGCTTAAGTAGAAATAGGCACGAAGGTGGTAGTGGATGTAGAAACATTAAGATCGAAATATTGGTGGCTTCCTCATGAGAAACGAATAAGAGAAGATATAGATCTTACACATGTTCAACAAGATGAGAATTGAGCTCCTGAGGGTGGTATTTAGTAAAGGGTTCACAAGATTGAGCCATGATTAAAAAAATTCCAAAAATGTCTAGAAGCAAGGTTGGGTCCAAATGGATGGGTTCATCGAATTATTTAACAAAAATAGGTTTTTGTATTTTTGGCAAGAAATTTTGTCGGGTGGAATTTTTGTGGGTTCCTTTCAACACTGGGAATCAAATTCCCTCGACTTAAATGGTGTAGATTCCTTGTTTGCATGCACGTGAAAAGGTTAATTTATGTGGTGGTCTTTCAATCAGGGATCCAAACAGTCCACTCGACCTGCGACAAAGCTAGAAATTTCTTGCTAGAGAGGATTTTTTCAAGAAAATGGGAAAGGGAGTGAGAATATGAAGTAGGGGAAAGTAATGCTGTAAATAAGAAATCAGATGATTACAAACACTAGTTAGAAGTTTCATCACATGCATTAAAATTAAGAGGAAACAACTCTGCAAGTAGAAACAAGACCAAATATAATTTATGATCACAAAGTATCAAGAAATACCTTAGTCAAAGAAAGATAGAAACTCCTTCTTCTTGTATTGATTTCTCAAACAAAATTTGTACATAGTGGATAAATGAATAAATTTGAAAGGAAAAATGGCTAAAACTTTTCACTCACAAGTAAGCAAAATCTCTCTCATGAACTTACAAGAATACAACTAGCTAGAAGAATTTTAGAATTAGAACCCCTTTGAATGAGGAGCTCATTACAATTTATAAAATTTTGGAAGTCTCTTCACCTATCCCCCATTGACCCTTCATATGTCTTGAAAATTTTCACATTCTTAGGAAAATATTAAGTCCCCTTTTATAACTTAAGGATGATTGACATTGAAAACATTAAGAAATATGAAAAAGTGAAACCCCAACGCAAGATTAGAATACTGAGGAGAGATAAAATTTGTGGGTGAGATGAGAGAGAGAGGGAGAACCATGCTAATGAATAAAATGCCTTGCTGATCCAGTTTTCTACTTGATCTATCTGATGCAATATTCTAATGTAGTGAAATCTAGATGCTCAAATGTCTAATACTAAGGGAGACTTCCTTTAGATGACACACAAACACCGCGAACTAAGTTTTAAAAACGTCCGAATGATTCGATTGGGTACCATGAGCATCACTCATTAAGATCCTTTCTAAAGAGGCATAAGCTTTGGAAAAAAATCCCTCCCTAGGTCTTGGACACACTTTGCCACATTTCTTAGTTAATTTGAACACGATCCTAATGAAACACATCATGAATAGTCTGATGGTGTTGACTCATGAATTTCACCTCACATAAACCAATTGAGGTATGAAATGAGTGTCGAAAGACACTATTGAGATCCACGTAGTAACCTCACTGTCATATACTCTTGTATAGTAGTCCTAGATGATAGAGACTATAATGTTTTCACCCCTAAACTTCACTTTTTCTACTATATTTGGAAAAGGTAACTATTTTTAGCAAGTGTCAAGAAATTTTCCCTCTTTGGTCTCCAACTAGTGATGTCAACTTGAATGTTCAACTCCTAGCGTTTTCCCTCTATGAAATCCTCCCTTTGGAATAACCTACTATTTTTAGTAAGTGCCCATATGAAAAACTTACTATTTTTAGAAAGTGCACAAATTAGCTTTTCTAGACCTCAAATGATTATGGTAGCTTGAATTCCTTCTTCACACTATGTTCCTCTCACCTTCTGGACCAATTTACTATTTTTAGTAGGTTCTTGTGAGACCACTTACTATTTTTAGTAAGTGTCAATCTTGGACTAAGATGACCATTTCATAAATTTCGCTTGTGATACCTCTTTTGTGTTCACCGCCTCCTTCGCATGTTCTTCAGTTGGTGACTTTCCCAAAATAACAGTCCCCTAACCCAAAAGAATTGATATTTTTAGAAAGTGAGATTCTAGTGGTCGATCACGGTGGAACAAATTTTTCGATATGGTTTTTTTCCCAATATCACCCCTCTGAAATTTTAGACTTACCCGATCACTAGTTTGGGAGATTTTAAAAATTCAAATTTTTGACTTGGTGGTAGCTCTGGACATGACAAAAATTAACGAAGATTGAAAAATGCAGGTTTATTTTTCTTCTCCATTCATGAAAAAATAACATTTTTTTGTGGGTTTTTGTTTCTTGTTCTTTCAAAGTGAAATTTCTCTTCAAACCGAATGTCGGTTTGACGAGAAATCAAGTTTTTGTATTTGTTGGGCCGAGAGGGATATTTCTTCACTGCGAGTGATTTATGTAGTGGAAGGGAGATTTTAAGTGAGGTTTTCATGGCCTTTGAGAATGAAGAACATAGCAAGAATGGTTCTTTGTTTTGTGCACTGGTTTGCAAGATATGTCCAGATCTTCGTCTCATGACAATGGAGGTTTCTAGGTGAATTTCTTCGTTCTTCTCCTTCTGTTCTTCGATCCTTCAAATCTCTTGATCAATATTACCTCTAGGACCTATGTATATTCATGGAATGGAAGGTTTGGTTGCCATGGCGGATCTGGTTGGATCAGCAATGGTGGATCAAAGTGAAGGAAAACACAAAAATATGGTAGGATATGAATTGTGAAGAAGTAACGGAAAAAGAAAGTTGTGTACAAAATTTAAAATGCTTTAAAATTACATGCCATGGGTGTGGTGAATGTTTATGTCCCTCATGTTCCTTAAGAATTAAGGGATGAGAGGGACATCAAATTGCATGATGTGCCTCAATGCGACACTTGGAAAAACTTCAACGGTCGAGTCATTGAGGCTTAAAACTTGAGAGAAGCACCTGGGGGCTGGAAAATGGTCATATGAGGAACCATGAGGCATTCCTTGGGCTGGGTGAATTTTCATGTCCCATATGTCCCTTAAGCATTAAGGAACATGAGGGTCATCAATTTTCATGGTGCGCTTGGTGCTGACACTTGGCGGAGATTCGACGACTATCCATTTGGCTCCATTAGCTCTTGGGGGCTGGAAATTTACACTAAAGAGGGTCACATGAATGACCTGAGAGATTCTTGGGGCTGGGAGTAGTTTTATGTCCCTCATGTTCCTTAGCACAAAGGGACATGAGGGTCATCAATTTCCACGATGCCCTTGAGTTGACACTTGTCACGATCTGAGCAAGCAAAGGGATGAGCTCCTACAAGCACTTGGGGGCTAAACTGGCAATCCGAGAGTTCCATGTGTGACCACAGGGCTTATTGGGGCTGGGAAAATTTTTATGTCCCCTTATCTTGAGGGATGAAAGGGACATGAAATTGTGCCAGAATGCTCTCCAGAGCCGACATGTTCCCTTATTGAAATTTGACTAACTGCGAGAAGCTTACCTTGAGGGCAACTTGAAACGGTGATATCTTGAGCTATCGATGGATGTTTTTGGTGAAACATTAGATGGAATTGACTGAAATGTCCTTATGAATCCAATGGTGGGGTTCTCAAATCTTGATTCCTCCATTTAAGCCCTAAAAGAGGATTTTTGATTTGGCTCCCTAGTTGAGCATGGAAAAAACTAGATATAAACCTATTATCAAAGTGTTGTGAAAAATATGATTTCACCATATTTTATATTTGAATTACCTTTCGACGATGTTTTTTTTCTCCTAACTCCACCTAGAGATCCTAGAATCACTTCTTGAATTCAGTAGCAACTCTTTTGGCCTTGTGCATTGCTAGGCCTATGAACCCTATTTTTGATCAAACTACCCCAACTCCTCCAAATACTTCCTGAATCTTCCAAAATAAATTTCATGATGTTACTAGACCTTAAATTCACCTCCATGTTGGATTTTGGATCCTCTCGTTCCTCTCCGGGGTTATCGCATCTTGAGAAAGCCAATGGTAGCCCTTCCTAACACTACCCAAAAATAGTAGTTTTCAAGAACTCCTAAAATCACATAGGGGGTTGAATTGAATTTCCTAATTCACCTAGGGAATTATGTTAACATCCACTTAGAGGATATGGGACAAAATGGGTAGACTTGGTGTGCCTCGGAGGGGTAAAAATTGAAATTTTGACACATGGGTATTATTGTCATGTTGGAAAATTATCAATTTCCTTGTTGCACATTTGCATGAAAACAACTAGCTCTAGCTTGGGGACATGGTATGGAATGAGTGTAGTGAAATACATGACATGAAGAATCCTAGAATCTCAACTTTACAATCTATTGATTAGTGCCTTATCCATTGGGCCATGTAGATTCATGTATAATCTACAAGAGAGAGATAGAGAAGAAGGAAACACACACACACTAAAAATTGATGAAAGGAAACACACGACACACACGGAAAGGGAGGGAAACACACAAGAGAAAGGGAAATAAACCTATCAATCACCTATGATACAAGTCGGGAAACAACCCGCTTTCATTGAAGCACTTTTCATTTCTCAAAATTTATCCTTGAGTGGGAAAACTAGTGATACTTTTTATGAAGCCATTGACCAGTTTTAGAAAGTAGCCTCCTTTCCTCAAATGCTTATGAAAGCCAGGTGCTTTCGTGATTGTCTGTGTAATTCATAGAATGAGCCTACATGATATTTTTGTTTTTTAGGCCTTCACCTAGAAATTCCCTTGCCTTTATGTCTTTTGAGATCCTTTTTGGAATGTTGATTACGCCTTTCATGCTCATCCATAACACCGATTCATCATTCCAGAGCTGATCTTTGTTCAACTTGTTTAAATATTCTGATCTCTTCTCATCACCATATTCATTCTCTACATTTGCGAAATTTCCAAAGTGATGTGATCAAGTTGATTTTGAACATATTCCCAATGCTCTTGCTACGGGTAACTCTCTTTCATGCAAGTTGGCTCAATATTTTCCTTATCATCTCTCACCATGACGAAAGTACTGCCTTCAAAATTGACGATGTCCAAAGGAGTTACAGAATTTTTTCCTTTTTACATTCACGAACTTCCTCTTGCATTATGGAAGAAGGGGAGATGCTTTCACTTTCATGCTCATCATTGAGGAAGTCATCCAACCTATCAAATTTTTCTATCTCCACATCAAACATTGGTGTATCGAAACAAGGAGCCTCATTGATTCATCCATGTCTTGTATCTCCATGGCTCGAGTCAAGAGTTCAAGGCTAAGTTGAGGATCTTTAACTTATTCTACAGATTTCAAAATATCTTGCACGGATGGCTCTTCCAAATTCATCATAAATTCATCTTTTTTTCAAGAGATTTTATGTATTGTGACTCAGAGGAGTGGTAAAAAATATGATCCATACCTTCCCATGATTTATTTGAGGTAACTTCATTTTTGCTTCTTCTATGCTTTGTATTCCCCAAGGCTCTCCTTCATACAGGTATGGACAATTTTGACTTATGAATCCTTCCGACAAGGAGAAGAGGTCCATGCTTTGCGGAAATGGCACACCTTTGAGTTCAAAATCCATATAGTCCTCATGATAACCATCCCGCTCCTTGGTTTCGAGAATGAAATTGGCCTCTTCCATATGTTCATCCATGATTGAATCATGAAGAGAATTTGATTCTTCAATCATCTCTTCTTCTTCACATATCTCCATCCCATCATTAATTGAAAAATAAAAGTCTGAAAAGAGATTACTCATGAACACCTCAGACTCATCATTTTGTATTCCTTCATCATCAATGGAGTCTTTAGAGAGCATCAAATCATCCATTATGTAACTAGGATCTTCCTCTATCGAATATGTCATTCCTCCGATGAGTTGTAAATCTTGCATCTCATATTCCATAAGACACATTTCTTCTTCTTCTTTCATGGTGAGGAAAGGCATATTTTCATCTCTCGCCAATGTGAGAAAATAGTTTCCTATCCCGCCACCTTGGAACAAAATGTTCACCCTTGGATCATCTACTTTTTGTATTGTGTATTTCATCTTACGCACCGAAAACAACTTCTTCATCTCCCCTTTCACTAGGTATGGTTGCAGAGGACCAATCCATTTTTATTTCACCACCTAAATCCCTACAAAATCTCCTACTTAAAAGCATGTCGAATGATGCAAGGAATGTCAACTACCAAGATAGTGAGAAACACTTTCTTCTCTGGGAAGTCGACCAAAGCAACTTGAGCATCCTTTATCCTACCCACCAATGACACTTCTTTGGATTCCATGGAATAGCAAGAGCCGTTTGCGCATGTCAAGGTGAGTCCTAAGGAATTTATAACTTTCATGGGCATCACATTATCGGAGGCTCCAAATCTATAATGCAATTATTGAGTTGGTAGCCTTTGATCAAGAGGGATAGGTAGAAGGGTTCTACCTTATCAGTTTTGGAGGCACTAAGGGCTAGCATGTTTTGTGAAAGTGGCGTGGATGATGCTTGGGAGTAGGCCTTTAGAATTTGAACTTGACACTTTAGCACTACCACCATGGACTACATTGACCAACCTATCAAATTGGGTAGGGTGTGTTTGCAAATATTCAAGCTCTATGATCTAGACTTTGGTCTTGCTTGTGTGTTCCACATAGTCAAATGGGGTCATGTCGGATGAATTTGAGGTCCCGGGGTGATGAAATATTTACATGGCGAAGGTGTGGTTACCTTGGGAGTTGGATTTTCTTTAGTAGGCATGGTAACTAGCTTAGAAGGGGATGGGGAAGTAGACTTTGGTGTTACTTTAGATGATTTTGTAGGAGTAACATTTGAAGAAGGATTATTCTTAGAAGTAGCTTTTAAATTGGAGGAGTACCAGAGGACTTACTTGGTATGGTAAATGGATTCTTTCTTTTTAGTGGGTCTAGTTTTTCCTTAGCTGATCCATTGATGGTGGTAGTGGTGACCCTCTTCTTGATGATCTTATTTTGTAGAATTTCAATAGAAGGATCTTCTTTCTTCTTCTTTGTTGCAGTTGTTGAAGATGAAGTTTCTTTCTTTGATTGAGCCCACATGAACACTATACATGAGAAAGCTTGGAGATTCTTCATCATCATCATCTTCATCTCCTTCAACATACTCAATAAGGCCATTTTGAGTCTCGCCATTAACTTCTTCGACCTCAAGGTAGTCCCCATCATCATCACCTCCTCCTCCTTCTTTCATCAACGTCACATGTAGCATTGAACAACGATTCTTCAAGAGAAAGCCTACGAGAGGCGGGGTGATTCTTGGTTAGTTTGGAGGATTTGGATCCCTTGGGGCATTCCACATGGAGATTTGAGATAGTTGTTTCTTCATGGAAACCAAGTCATTTTCCATTTTTTGAAACATTGGGTCTGTGGTAACTAAACTCAAACTTTGAATTTTTGTTTTCCATTGGGGCCTTTCACTTTTCTAGATAGTATCAAATCATCTTCAGTCTTGGTTGTAATGTACTTCCTTCAAATACCTGGGTTGGGCTCTCCTGAGGAAAAACCAACTTCGGTGGTAGAGCACTAATGAAGAATCTTTTTAGATTGTTTTCAAGGAGGCACAAAATCTTTTGGGATCCTCCTAATTATTCGGTTATATTTGGAAATAAAATATCTCATCGACTCAAAAGCATATTTCTTCATTTGTACCAATTAGACCAAGAGATCTTGGAAATATTTTTGGTCTTGAACCTATGTTGAATCTACCTCTTATATCTTCCCAACATGTGATAGATCTTGGAGGCAACATGTAAAACCATTCAAGAGCTTTCTCTTGCAAGTGATTCTATAAAGATTCGAATGGACACATCCTCATGTTCTACTCCCAATACCCCACAAGTAGTGATAAATGATGCTACATGTTCTTTGGATAGTTGTGAACCATCTCCTCTAAAATTTGGGAAGTTCTTCCTTGATCCTTTTGGTAATTCATGGAGAGGTTGTTAAAGTGAAAGTGGGCCAGTGTTTTTGCCCTATGGTACATTTGGTATGTGCTCTTCATGATCACGATCCACCATTCCATTTCTAATTCTAGCTTCCAACCTTTCTAAGGACATGACTTCATTTGTTTCTCTCATCTTGAGCTCTTTCAATCTCTTCAATTTGAGCTCTTATTTCTACTTCAACTCTTGCTTCTCTTTCTCTAGATTCTTCTTTGGTCTCTACGTTAGTGAAATCTTCAAGATTCTCGTTGATGTATGGAAACTCAATGTCCAATGGATTGAAATACTTGGAATCCCAATGTGACTAGTTGCTTGATGAAGGGGAGACCTTTGATTTATGAGTAGCTCTTGTCTTCTTTAAAGTTCTTCAAAAGTGAGATTGGTTTGTCCTCCTTGCCTCTATTTCGGTGTATCTTCTATCCGCCAACTTGGAAATTTATACTCTTCTTTGTGGTTCTTGAATTTGTCTTTGCCTTTCCAATTCAACGGCATGTTCTTTTTCAAAATCGTAGCTCTCTGTGGATGAAGTAGTGGTTTAAACTTTGTCTTTTATGCCAAAATCCTCTCACAAATCTAAAGCAATATCCTCTTGAATGTGAAGAGTAATTCAGGTATTTAAATTGGAGGTTTTCCTAGAATATCCATGGTTTGAAGACATAAGGCTCGGGTGATTATTCAAATTCCAGAATTTTTCTTTTTTTTTTTGGATTTTTTTTTTTTGTATTTTTCAAGGTCATTTTTTGGGTGTAGATTCTACTAAATCTAGCCCACGGTGGGCACCAAAAAATGTTGGCGAGAAAATTTTTCAGGTGGAATTTTTTTATGGGTTTCTTTCTAAATCTATAGGAATCGAAGTCCCTCTACTTAAATGGTGAAGATTTCATATTTGCATGTGTGTGTAAAGAAAGGATTTTCCCGGTGGCCTTTCATGGCGGGGATCCAACATGGGTGCACTCCACTGACCCTACGAAAAATCTAGCAATTTCTTGCTAGAGAGGAATTTGTCAAGAAAATGGGAAAGGGAGTGAGAATATGAGGTAGGAGGAAACTAATGCTGCAAGTAGGAAATCATAGATGCTTACAAACACTAGTTAGAAGTTTCATCACATGCATTAAAATTAAGAGGAAACAACTACTGTAAGTAACAACAAGACCAAATAGAATTTATGATCACAAAGTATCAAGAAATCCCTTAGTCAAAGAAAGCTAGAAACTCCTTCTTCTTGTATTGATTGCTCAAACAAAAGTTGTACATAGTGGAGAAATGAATAAATTTGAAAGGAAAAATGGCTAACTCTTTTCACTCACAAGTAAGCAAAAGCTCTCTCATGAACTTACAAGAATACAACTAATAGAATAATTTCAGAATTATAACCCCTTTGAATGAGGAGCTCATTAAAATTTATAGAATTTTGGAAGTCTCTTCACCTATCCCCCATTGACCCTTCATATGTCTTGAAACTTTTCACATTCTTAGGAAAACATTAAGTCCCCTTTTATAACTTAAGGGTGACTTATTACATTGAAAACATTAAGATTATGAAAAAGTACAACCCCAATGTAAGATTAGAATATTGAGGAGAGAGAAAGTTTTGGGGGTGAGAGGAGAGAGAGAGGAGAATAATGTCGATGAATAAAATGCCTTGCTGATCCACTATTCTACTTGATCGATCTGATGCAATGCTCCAATGTAGTGAAATCTGGATCCTCAAATGTCTTATACCATGAGAGACTTCCTTTGGATGACATATAAACACCTCGAAATAAGTGTTTAAAAAAACATTTGAATGATTCCATTGGTGACCATGAGCATCACTCATGAAGATCCTTTCTGAAGAGGTTGAAGCTTTGGAACAAATCCCGCTTGACTCCTTGTAACATTTCCAAACACTTTTTAGTTTATTAAAACACATCGTGAATAGTTTGATGGTGTCATGAATTTCACCTCACACATACCAATTGAAGCATGAAATGAGTGTCGAAAGACACCCCTTTGAGATCATTGTAAGTAACCTCATACATATGTCATACTACTCCCGCATTTGTTCGATGATAGAGACTAGGCACTTATGAACATTCATCCTTGAACTTCACTTTTTCTACTATATTTGGAAAAGGTAACTATTTTTAGCAAGTTTGAAAATTTTCCCTCTCTGGTCTCTAAATGGTGATGTCAACTTGAATTTTCAACTCCCAAATGCTCCCTCTGTGAAATCCACCCTTTGGAATAACCTATTATTTTTAGTAAGTTCCTATATGACAACTTACTATTTTTAGCAAGTGCAAAAATTAGTTTTTCTAGACCTCAAATCATTACGAACTTGAATTCCTTCTTCACAATGTGTTCCTCTCACCTTCTGACATTTTTACTATTTTAAGAAGTGTTCTCGTGAGACCACTTACTATTTTTAGTAAGTGTCAATCTTGGACCAAGATGACCATTTCGATGAATTTTTCCTGTGATACCTCTTCTATGTTCACCACCTCCTTCGTAGGTTCTTTAGTTGGTGAATTTCCCAAAATAGTAGTCCTCTCTCTGCTATTTTTAAAAGACCTATTATTTTGGATCAGAATGAAGTGATTATTTTCCCAATATCACCCCTCTGAAATTTTACTTACGATCACCAATTTGGGAGATTTTAAAAATTCAAATTTTTGACTTGGCGACACTCTGGACACGATAGCCATTACACAATCTTGAAAATTGCAGGTCTAGTTTTCTTCTCCGTTTGCGTAAAAATCACATTTTTGTTGTGTGTTTTTGTTTCTTGTTCTTTCGATGAAATTTATCTTCAAATCGACTGCTCATTTGACGGGAAATCAAGTTTTTGTTTTCATTGGGTGAGAGGGATTTCTTCACTACAACTGATTTATGAAGTAAAAGGAGATTTGTAAGTGAGGTTTTCATGGCCTTTGATAATGAAGAACATAATAGTAAATGGTTCTTCATTTCATGCACCGGTTTACAAGATATGTCCAGATCTTCGTCTCACGACAATGGAGGTTTCTGGGTGAATTTCTTTGTTCTTCTCCTTTTGTTCTTCAATCCTTCGACTCTCTTGATCAATATTACCTCTGGGACCTATGTATCTTCATGGAATATAAGATTTGGTTTCTATGGAGGAGCTGGTTTGGAGTAGAAATTGTGGACTGGTGAAGGCAAACACACAACTATGGCAGGATATGAACTGTGAAGAAGAAACGGGAAAGAAAGTTGAGTACAAAATTTAAAATTATTTAAAACTACATACCAGGGTGGGGAATTTTTTTATGTCCCTCATGTCCCTTAAGAATTAATGGATGAGAGGGACATCAAATTTCATGATGCGCCTCAATGCGACACTTGGCGAAAATCCAACGGTCAAGTCATTAAGGCTTAAAACTTGAGAGAAGCACCTGGGGGGCTGGAAAATGGTCGTATGAGGAACCAGGAGGCATTCCTTGGGCTGGGTGAATTTTCATGTCCCATATTTACCTTAATCATTAAGGGACATGAGGGTCATAAATTTTCATGGTGCACTTAGTGCTGACACTTGGCGGAGATCCGACGGCTATCCATTTGCTCTACTAGCTCCCGGGGCCGGAAATTTACACTCGAAGAGGGTCACATGAATGACACCGAGAGCTTCTTTGGGCTAGGCACATTTTTATGTCCCCCATTTCCCTCAAGAAAAAAGGACATTATGGTCATCAATTTACGTGATGCCCTTGAGTTGAAACTTGTCATGATCTGAGTGAGTGAAGGGATGAGCTCCGACAAGCACTTGGGGGCTGAACTAGCAATCTAGGAGGTTCCATGTGTGACTAGAGGGCTTATTGGGGCTGGGAAATTTTTATGTCCCTTATCTTGAGGGATGAAAGGGACATGAAATTACGCCAGGCTCTTGGAGCTGACACATGTCCTCACTGAAATTTGACTAACTGTGAGAAGCTTACCTTGAGGGCAACTTGAAACGGTGATATCTTGAGCTCTTGATGGATGTTTTTGGTGAAATGTTAGATGAAATTGACTGAAAATATTCTTCTGAAGCCAATGGTGGGGTTATCTAATATTGATTCCTCCATTTAATTCCTGAAAAAGAGGATTTCTGATCTGGCTCCCTAGCTGAGCATGGAAAAAACCAAATATAAACCTATTGGTCCAAAGTGTTGTAAAAAATATGATTTTACCATCTATTATATCTCTAAATTCCCTTTCTGAATATGTTTTTTTTTCTCCTAACTCCACCCATAGCTTCTGGAATCACTTCCCGAAGTTCAAAAACTCTTTTGGCCCTGTGCACTACCTAGGAACCCCTTTTTTGATCAAACTACACCAACTCCTCTAAATCCTTCCTGAATATTCTAAAATAAATTTCAGGATGTTAATAGACCTTAAATTTACCTCATTTTTGGATTTGGATCCTTCGTTATACTCTAGAGGGTTGCATCGGTTGTATCAAGGCCAGTGGTAGCCCTTCCCAACATTGCCCAAAAATAGTAGTTTTCAAGAATTCCTAAAATCACCTAGGGGGTTGAATTGAATTTCCTAATTCACATAGGGGATTGTGTTAACATCCATTGGGAGGTCACGGGACTTATTGGGTAGACTCAGGGGTGCCTTAGAGGGGTAAAATTTGAATGTTTCAACATAGGGGTATTGTTGTCATGCTCGAAATGATCAATTTCCTTGTTGCACATTTGCATGACAAAATGTATAAACCCTAGTTACAGAGTAACATATGTAAACTATGATAATAAACTATTGGAGTATAGATGACACAAGCAATGTGATAAATGAATATAAAACCTTAAGTGCAAGAGAGGGAAAGAGTGACTTAGTTGATTTACACTTGATGTGGGGTATGTGCGAGAATGGAGAAACTGCAGGAAGGGAAGACTGCCGCAATTGTGCACGATAAGTTATGGAGCTGGTGAATGAGCACGGAATGGGTCATTGGTGCACAGGATCTAGAGTTTGCAATTAGTCACCCATGATTGTAAAATAGATAGAACCTAAATCTTCTAGTGTCGTAAGGTCATCGTTTTGGTCACCTATATGTTGCACCATGATTACATAATTCACCTGTAACATACAAAGATATGATGAACTGTAAAACCCTCAAAATACATCAAATCCTAGAAAGAAAAATGTAATATGAGGAGTCGACTAACCCCGCATGATCATCCGACCGAGTGAACTTACGATTGAGCATTACACTACATCTTAGACTCCATGCGGTTCTTATGCATGTGATAGATTCATGCCCTAGGAATCCCTTGTGCAAGTGCACGTGATAGCAGATGATAGTTAGATGTACCAATGTAAATATATGTGTGGATGGAAAAATGAACTTCCCTTCCTATGAAGTGTATGCATAAAATGCAGTCCCTTGTCCCTTGTATGAGTGCTATATGGATGTCTTTGATTCTCATAGAATGCCTTTAGATGCAGCCTTAGGTGATGATAATAGATGGTTAGAGATTGTCCTTTATTTAGGTTAGATAACATTGTATTTATATGATTCCCTTGGTTGAATTTTGTAATTGACAACTGGAAGGTCAAACCACAAGAAAATAAGATAACTATAAGATAAAAAGAATCCCAAAAAGAGTGAGTAAGATAGAAAGAGGTAGAGGTCATCCAGAAGGGAAAGGGCACCTGAACTGGCATCCTATCTGGGTGTTGGTGTCTAGAGTCATGATATAAAGCAATAAATTTCAGGCTAGGTTGTAGGGTGTGTAAGACCAAAGAGAAAGCAAGAAAGATGAAAAAGAGGCCAAAAACAATAGTCAATTACTAGTTTTATCACTTAGGAATCATATTAATGTAAGTATGATTTTTAGGACCTAGAAATGTACCCAAGTTCATGATTTTGTGTCTACACTGTGTCATAATAATGTAACATAATATTTTCTTAGGGAAAATAAAATACAACATCAAAATGAAAATGAGTGAAATAAAGTAGCAACATAAGCGATAAAAATATGAACTCCAACAAAACATACTTACCTCATGCATACCTTTCATGAGTGTGGCAACATAATGAGTCACCGAATGTATTTAATGGTGTCACATGAATCTAAATAGTAAACAAACATAAAAGAAACATTAAAAGATTAATTATTAAAATAATTAAGTAAACCCTACACTAAGAGGAACTCATGGCATGATGATAGGATTGGATTAAATGAGAAGGAATAGATGGGTATGGGTAGCCTATGAGAGGTAATATATTAGGTTGGACTATATTAGTAAGATGTGTAAGGAAGATATAAGATGATATGACATGAAGGAATCAATCTATAAGGCCTATTGATAGGAAGAATAAGAAAAATGATGACATTAAGTTTGAAAAAGGCAAGGGGAGTTAGTTTGATGGGCCTGAAAAAATAGTTGATTTTTGAAAGTTTTCCAAAACATTTGCACAATATACGTTAAATTTGTTATGATGCCATAATCAAGATTCTTCTTCAATAATTTTTATATGAGTCACAATTGCAAATATAATATCATGAGTTTATGAAATAAGTGTGTGCGTGGATGTATAAATTGTAGACATTTAAATTTGGATATTTACCCTTCGACACGATAATTGTGATCGTGATCCTTTAGGAAGATAAACACCCAAATCCTATCCCCACTTAAAACAACTTGCTATCTCTTCCCTAACTTTATTATCGCCATACAATGATGTGTTAAAAAAATTGATGTAAATTCATAAGATCAATACTTAAACTCTACTTTTCATTATACAACTTCTATATTTCATTCACCACATCCATGTTTAAAACCATGCGGCTAGGTTAGGATGTGAAATCCAGATCACGACTAACCTATATAGCCTTGGACCAACACATCTTCCAACTCTAATTTTGATGGAATAACATTTGTTGTGTTTTTTCATTTTCATATGTCGGCCTTATCATGATAATTTATCTTCAAAACCATATATAAATAACATAATAAATTAGCTACCTCCAAATCTCTCCTTTTCAAAGAATTAAATTTAAATGGTTTATAATATTATTTTACATTATTTTAGTGTGTAAAATAATTTGGAGAGTAAATGTCAAATTTTTCCAATAAAATAAAATAAATCCTTTGGGAAAAAGGAATAGTTTATAAAAATATGAAAATGCATCATACGAGAACCCTTACTCATGGCTTGTTTTTATGAAGTTAACATCACCTCATTTACTCACCTATCAAACATGTATAAAATAACTTGGCACTTTCATTACAATAATTACAAAATGCACTCAAGGCTCCCAAAATATTCCTAAAGCTGATACACATCTATTAGGCTAGTCAATATTGCGCTTATGAAGCACTTAATCGGGTCAAGGAGTCTAGCTTCCATAACTTCCAAGCACACCAAGATCCATGATACTTTAAATTCTTAACAAGAGAACAATCCTCTCAAGCATGTTCAAAGTGGTTCAAGTTTCCAACTAGTTGTATTCATATAGATGTTACATGTTAGGTGTAGAATTATGTGTGGTTTTAGGCATCTTTGGAATAGTTCCCACATAGGTGATGCACAAATTGTAATTTAACCCAAACACTAACCTTCTTATAGGTAATTATACCATGGTTAGGGTTTGAGCATGATTCATCTAATTAAAAATGGTTTTTTGATTGTGTGACACTTAGAGTTTAACAAAAAAACATATTTCCAAGCCACCAAAGGGAAAATCAAGTTACAAAACCTAAGAACATGTCGGTACAAGAATGTACGAAGGTCCTGAGACCATACACCCATTCTTGACAAACATATATGGCCATGAACTAGGAGAGTTTTCAGTGACATTCTCCATAATTAAGCATCTTTAGTTTTTACACTCACAAATTCTCTAGTATGTATATCTAGATATCTCTGTACAATACTATGTAGATGAGTACATCTTCCTTCTTGTGTTTTCAAACTTGTAACAAATTTTAATAATTAATTTCAAGTATGAATTCATTATTATGATATTTCATAATAAATTTTAGAATTTAGTTGATTATAATAGCTTGTAGTTTTAAACCTTACATTCCTTTTGTAGTGTTGTGACTTGTGCATTCCATAACATTATTTAAAAGATAATAAAATATTAAAAAGGGTGTAAACACATATCTAGAATTGTATATATCCTCGGGTACTTAGAACCATAAATGTACAACACTTGGGAATTTTTGTGGAGCCTTTGACCCTCTTTTAGGTCCTCTAGGGTTTTTGAGACTTCATTTATGGTTTTATCATTCATTGTGTGTTGAATTTCATATCATTAGGGTCCTAATTTGAATTTAATAAGTCTATAAATACATGTATGCACATTTATGACATCAATCATTACATTAAAACACGTAGAGATACATGCAATTAAAAATATCTTCATTATGAATGTAGAGCGTTTAGAGTTGAAAAAATATAAAGAAATATTTATTTATGTCAATCATTCATTATAACATGATAAGTCATGTGAAGTATATATTGCATTATACTTCATGTGGTTTTTTTATATTATACATTGTTGAGGTCATGCTCAATATCAAGAAAGTTTTGCTCTTATCTAGTTTGCCAAATGCCCAAAAAAATATTTTCCTTAATTAATCTACAAAAATAGCTTTTCTATTATGGTTTAGAGGAATGAGTTTTATTTGAACATATTCATGTGAATTTTATGAAATGCACATGAGGTTTTCAAATCCTATAAGTAATAAGAATATTCATCATATCATTTTTTCCTAGAAGAGTTGATGGTTATAAAAGAGTGCAAATACTTCTAGTGAGGTCCTCTATTCATTAAGAAATTTATGGGGTATAGCTCTTTGTCGACCATAAAAATATTGATTCAACTATTTGTTCTTGGAATTTGTTTATGAATTTTCAAGAAATTAAATATTCTTATTTAAATGCCTCTTCTCAATTATAAAATTGAAAAATAGTTCTTACAATGAAGTTTTATTTTTATTTTTAGGTCTTAGATTTAATTGGAATGTTTAGGGGTGGATGTATTGCATTGTTGATGTAAAAATATTTCTCATAAAATATTTTGGTGAACTCACATTATCTTGAATGCTTCATAACCTTCTAGGGTTAAATATTAATTCAAATTGTGATAGATATGATTGCTTAAGGATTATTCTTATTTATTTGTTTCAATATTTATCCTATGTATAATGTGTTATATTACTTCCATATAACTCAAAATTTATGATTTTTATACGTTATATACATGAAATATAAAAAGTATTATCAATCTAGTTAAGATATTATAATATAATTTAAAAAAATAAGTACATAAAATAAAATGAAAGCAACAATCCAAAATAATATACGATTGATTACACTCAAACACAATTCTAAAAATGAATACGGATGTAATGAACCGTTACACCAAATCCTCAAGGCTTTAGTGAAATCCGCACATGAGGATCATAATATCCCACCACGCTTCCGTAGAACTCGAACTCATACTAGGTTTGTGCCCGCACTCTCATATGTACGAGCCTCGCTTCACCGACGTTTAGGTGCTCCATAGGCCCCGGATACATTGTGTAACCAACCGAGTGGGATTAGAACATGGTGGTCTCTTTGATACCAAATTTAACGAACCGATACACCAAAAACTTGAGGCGTTAGTGAAATCCACACATGAGGATCATAACAATGACAATTAGGGTTAGGGTGTAGAGAGAATTCACTATTCTTTGAAACTATAATATGAAACTAAATTAAAAATATGTATAGAGTATCATAAAGATGTCTATAAATTTTTAGAGGTTGTAATTGAACAATAAACATGTTAACTTTTTGTAGCTTAAGATGGGTTCAACTGATAAATTAATTTAAGGTCGATTGATTCCATCCTCTACTATTATGACTCCTTAACTAAATTATAGCCCACAGTGCGATTGTGTAAATATGAAATGCTTATCTAAAATTTCATGATCACATTTCTATACATATAAATAAGTTCTTTCTAGGTTGAAACCTTCATTTTATTATTGTGACATAAAAGGGGTTAGTTTGCAATTGATTCAATATTCCTCAATGCCCTTGTGTTGTTGAACCATACCTACATAAAAATAATCTTAAGATTCCTCAAACCCATATAATTGGGAAAATTTTAAGAACCCCCACCCCCAAAAAAAATCATGTAAATATTTCTTTGCAAATATGTAAATGTGGCTTTAAATCATGAATAATTTGAACAAAATGAGTTTCAAATGGTTGATGAGTTATTTCTTAATCTTTATTCTCCAAGAGCACACAACATGCTATCGGTTGGTAGCATGTTGTACACTACCGTATGGTAGCATGCAACATGCTACTAACTCGGTAGAATTTCAATGCTACTAGATGATAACATTTTTACATGCTACTAGTTTGGTAGAATTTCTCGAATGTTCTTGGGAGGTGGCATAATACATGATACCAACCCTTAGCATGCAACTTGCTACTGATCGGTAGCATGTAAATTTCTATCACTGGTAGCATGTTGTATGCTATCGGATGGTAGCATGTAATATATTATCATGCCAACTAGTGCTAGCCACATGGTCTCCTTATCTATAAATAGACCAAATGCACTATTTTTGTCACTTTCAATAAATTGTCTCATCGACAAATCACAAGAAAATGAGAACAAAACCTTCTCACCTCTACCACTCACCATACAGTTATAGATTCAAATCCAAGGACCAACAATCCATATTTTTCAAATCCACTACCATGGGTCGACCTAAGAAGTAGGGAAACAAAAACATAAACCACTCATTCCCAAATTCACATACAAGAGCCTAGTTTTTCCTCAACTCCTGAGGATACTAGAGGATCCAAATTGTTTTTTTGTGTGGATTTAATAAAGCATTTTTAGTGTCCTCGTATATAGTTTATAATTTTATACAGAAACAAATTACTTAACTAACTAGTATCGAATCCTTCAAAAAGGGGAATTTCACTTTAGGATGTCACACACCCATTTTTGCATGCCATGGTGGAATTTTTCCTGAGCAAGATTGTTTTACAAGGAAGATATACTGACATTCCTCATTGGGCCTTGGTTTACATTATATGTACCCTTGGCGGTCACCAATATGACTGGTGCACCTACTTATCTACCAAGATAAGGAATGACATCGTAATGCTCTTGTGAAATAATATGTTGTAATTACAATTGTCACTTTGAAATGTGCCCTTAGAGAATGGTGTGATAACTCTCCTTTCAATTGACAAAATGGAAACACTCCTAGGTTGTGGGTAACCTACATGTTGGAGTGAGTCTCCGAGAGAGGTTGATTCCCCTAGTGTAATACCTAAACTATTTCTATATCCTAAGACTAACTCTACCAAAAATGACAAGGAAAAGGAAGAAGTGAAGGAAATAAAAATTAGAAAATACAAGATACACCGAGAAATTTTCGAGGACTTGAGGATTGTTTGAATCACATAGATAAATAAAGGGGTTATACACACCATACATCAGCTACAATGGATATGTCAAAGCATGAAATTTGATATAAAGGTTTTGGTTGAGTTACAACAGATAGGGAAGGGGCAGCTATGGCTCCAACATATAATTATAGCTGCAACCTATTTAAACACAATCCGTAACTTGTAAATTAACATAAAACTATATGAAGGAAAGAAGGTCAAACTATTAAACCAAGGATAAACATGTATCACTAGATAAAATCAACTTAAAATATAGTATGCACTAAACACATATTGTAGAAAGGTAAAAACAAATCCTTTATTGCTCCAAGAGGTGGAATAAGCACAAAAAGTCACTCATGACCTTTGCTTTCTCGGTCAAAAATATTAAATTACTCTAAAATAATGAATGAAGAAGCCCCGATATGATTTACATGTATTATAAATATTTTATAGAAAATCATAGAGAGAGAGAGAGAGAGAGAGAGAGGAAGAAGGAGAGATCGGATATGCAAGTCTAGCTTCTCAAAATAGGAGAAAAACATACGTGTTTTTTTTTTTTTTCTTTAAAAATATCCTTCATAGGTCACTTTAATAGAATTATACGTTAAAAATAGGATCTTTTTCTCACATTATTTAAATCTGTTTTGACTTCATCATGCATCGTTATGAATGAACCGTGCTAAAAATAATATTATGTGTAATTTGATTGATAAACACATGAATAATACCTTTCTCTACTTTTCTATTTATTACACGAGAATTTTACATGGCCCCGCATGCCTTTGTATCACAGACTTTACTTTTACTTTGTTTTGTGGCTTTGTTTTTGTTCCACCAATCTCAAGATGCGGGTTGTTTCCTTGCTTGTTCCATGGATTCATGTCCTTTCATGTGGTGGGGGCATAGATTTTCATTCACTTACTACTCATTGTTACGTGGGTCTTCACATTTATTACCCTCGTGGCCTCCTACATATTGGTTTCTCTATTGCAAGGACTTTACACATCCTTTTGTGGCCTTCGTGTACAAGTCCCGATGGTTTTTACTTTTATCCACACAAAGTGTTGTGTAGATTTTATCTTGTATTGCGCAACTAGGTGCAAATTTTCCTCTATTTTGTACGTGGATTTTTCATGGTTTCTCGTGAAATATGTATCCTTTGTTGCATGAATTCCTTATCCCTAATGTGTATCTTGATGCATGGTTTCTTGTTTTCCTCTACACAGATCGCACACAATTTTTGTCAATTTAAAATGCACCCTTAGAGAATGGTGTGATAAATCTCCTTTCAATTGAAAAAAAGAAACACTCCTAGGTTGTGGGTGACCTATATGTTGGAGTGAGTCTCCAGAGAGGGATAGTTCCCCTAGTGCAACACCTAAATTATTTCTATCTCCAAAGGCTAACTCTACTCTACCAAAACTACCGAGGAAAAGGGAGAAGGGAAGGAAAGAAAATTTGGAAAAGATAGTGATACACCAAATGTTTTGAGGACTTGAGGCTTGTTTGAATCACACAGAGATAGAGCAAGGGGCTATACACATCATACACTAGATATAATGGCTATATCAAAGCATGGAAGTTGATAGAAAGGTATGGGTTGAGCTACAACATGATATGGATGGGGAAACTATGGATCCAAAATATAATTCTATCTACAACCTATTTAAATACAATATGTAACATGTAACTTGGCATAAAACTCTATGAAGGAAAGAAGCTCAAACTATTAAACCAAGGATAAACATGTATCACAAGATAAAATCATCTTAAAATAGAATACACACTAAACACATAATGTAGAAAGGTATAAAAAGCTCCTCTATTGCTCCAGGATGTGGAATAACCACAAAAAGTCATTCATGACCTTTGCTTTCTCACTTAGAAATATTGAATTGCTCCAAAATAATGAATGAAGAAGCCATGACATGTTTTACATGTATTCTAAATATTTTATAGAAAATTTGAGAGAGAGAGAAAGAAGGAGAGCTCAATCATGCAAGTATATCTTCTCAAAATAGTAGAAAAGCATGCACTCTTTGTTTTTCTTTAAAAATAGCCTTCACAAGTCATTTTTATTCAATTCTGCATTAAAAATAGGATATGTGTTTCTGAAAATAAAATAAAATTTCCTACATACTTTAAATCTGTTTTGAATTTATCATGCATTGTCTGAATGAACTGTGTTAAACATAACATTCTATGTAATTTGATTGATACTTGCACAAAAAATCCCTTCCTATGATTTTCCCTTTGTTACACGAAGTTTTGTGCAGTCCTAGGTGCCTTTGTATCACAAACTTTACTTTTCCTTCATTCTACGAATTTGTCTCGTGTTTCATAGATCTCATCACACGGGTCATTTCCTTGCTTACTCTGCAGATTTGTTGTCCTTGTCATGTGGCTCAAGGCGTGTAGCTTTTCTTTCACTTACCCCTCTTTGTTACATGGGTCTTCACATTTATTATCCTCACGACCACCATGGATTGGTTTCTATATCATTTGTCTTGGCACATGGATTTTTCACATCAATCCATGGCCTTCCACACGCAAGTATCGACGATTTTTACTTTTTTCTATGTGAAGTGTCACACGATTCTCTCTTACATTGCATAGCTAGGCATAGATTTTCCTCTATTTTGTACATGTATTTTTCATGGATTCTTGTGGAATGTGTATCCTTTGTTGTGAAGATTCCCACTCTCTATTGTGTAGCTTGGCACACTATTTCTTATTTTCCTCTGCATGGTCTTGCATGATTACTCTTATGATGTGCAAAACCTTGCGTGTAATTACACAAGACCTATATTACTTTGGGTTTTATCGTAAATGCGTACGTTGCACAAATCTCTTATTTATCGCACAAGTTATCCCTTCATGTCATCATAACTTCCTGTGGACTCTTCCTTTAGCACACTGATTCCCGCACGACCTCCTTGACTTTAATTTTTTTTTAAGTATGCCGAAACTGATAATTCTTGAATGTCTCGTATCCTTTTCCTTCAATAAAAACCTCAAGTGCATAGTTTGAACAAGTGATCCGAATAAGCATGGAAATATTATTTGGATAACAATTTGGTGACTTTTGGGGACATTTTATTATAAGACATAAGGAATCCGGTAGACTTGAGGCATCCATTGGGCGCAGAGTCATGAAGTAGCTATAGTTGCTTCTTAGAACTTTGAGAAAATTAAAAATGCCTTCCAGAATAAAAAATGTGCTAGAAGCACTTATTAGACACAACACACAAGTAAAGTGTATGAAGTACACAAGAAATGAAACTATAGACAAAAATGTACACAAAGCACTTGGAGGAAAGTAAACACAACAATCTACTATGTACAAGGTTGAAACATCTCCTCAATCAAAATTTTGAGGTACATCCCATTAAATGGTATAGGAATTTAATCGAATTCATCTTAGAGAGTGAAAGGCATTGTGTTGCTTACAACTTGTGATCAAATATGGACCACTCTAAAATCTGTCAAAAATTGGTGTGTCTTCCGGTTAAGACCTTTCTTCATCTCACTTGAGCATAATTTCTCCCTCTTTGAATGTGTGCACAAATGATTTCTTATCAAAATACCTCTTAACTTTGTACTTGGTGAAGTCCCATCATTGACATTATTTTATCTCGATTTCTTCTAACTCCATTAACTTTGCAAATCTGATTTCCATGTAATCTTCTTCCATCATTCCCATCTTCTTAACAAGGTATAGGTCATTATAAATAAGAATTATATCATCTCTACCATAGATAAACATGAAAGGGGAATTTCTAATTGATATTTTAGGAGTAATCCTATTAACCCATATTTCTTATATTTGATTTTGTATGCCGTGATATCTCGATTTTCTGCCATATTTCTTTTGATAATCCTAAGAAGATTCTTGTTTGTTGACTCAGCTAAACTATTTCCCGAGGATAGTAGTTGGATGAGGTTGAGATGAATTCCATTCTTGACTACCCATGTATAAATTTTGGTGCCCAGGAAATCCAAGGCATTATTTGAGATAATTTTTGTAGGAACACCAAATCTTGTAACTAGAATTTCATACAAGTATATTACTAAAGACACATTTGATTTTTTCAAGGCCATTGCTTCTATCCATCTTGTGAAGTAGTATTTAGCTGTGAGAATCCATTTATGATTTTCACTAGAAGGTGGATTAATCATACCAATAAAATATAACCCCCATTGAATGAATGGTTGATTTACTTGAATAGGTTGGAGAAGAAGAACTGCTAGATTTTATTTCTCTGCAAAAATGACACACTTGGCACACTTCCTTACCCATGCATGAGCAGATTTAAATATGTTTAGCCAATAATAACCAACTCTCATAATCTTCAATGTTATAGCTCTTGGTGCAAAATGGCCACCAGATGAACCATCATGGAATTCTTCCAAAACCTGTTTAATCTGATCTGAATCTATGAATCTCAAAATAACTCCATCTATATCTTCTCTAAACAATATTCCGTCAACAAGAACATAAGGAATGGATTGTAATCTGAAATATCTCCTTTTTATTTGTCCAAACTTTGTGGGAAGTTTCCATTCTAAAGAAAACATATCATATCTTGAGTCCAACATTGAGGCAATGAAGGGGAAATTGTGTTTCGAACATCGTGAAGTACTCATATATGATTTTTATCATTACGAAAATATGAAGCTAACTGTTCACATAGTCCTCTTCATCTAACCAACTTAGTGACTTTAATATCAACATCATATTCCATGACTTTTGTGATCCAACCTTCTCTCTTCTCATTCAAATCTTTACTTAAAATAATCTCCTTGACACTTGGATGGGAAAACATTAGATGAATTTTATTGTTAGAAAGAAGATTTATGAACTTCCCGAGGCTTCTAAAATTGAAAGTACTTGTTTCTCAACAAAGGAATACTTCACCTCATAATCATGCAAGACTTTACCAAAGAAGGAAATTGGATGTTTAACTTGTCGTCGTAGTGTTGTACTAATATTCTTTGAGAATGTATTACTTACACCCAAAGCATACAAGATGAAATATTTCTTAAACTTTGGATTTACAAATGTTGAGGCTTGAGAGATGGAACACTTAATTATTTCAAAGGCATCCTTTCCTTATGTGCGCCAACTAAAAACTTTTCTCTTTTTAGAATTGATGTCAACACATTTACAATAATATATAAAATATGGAATGAATCTTCTAATAAAATTTATTCTTCCTAAGAAGCTTTGTAATGCTTTCTTGTGATTTGGAAAAGATAAATATAATATTTCAATTACTCATTCATGATCAATTGTAAGACCTTTCTTTGAAACAACATGGCGGGAAGCTTACCCTCATGGATTGAAAATACACATTTCTTTGGATTCAAAGAAACACCATATTGTTTACATCATTCAAATATGAGTCTAAGTAGTCATATGATATTATGCACTCTTAGAGAAAAAAATTATTTCATCTAGATAAAAAGAAAACAATTATTAATTAATCCTGAAATACTAAGTCCATGGTGTGTTGGAAAGTAGCTCCTGTATTTGATAGTCCAAAAGGCATCTTCTTATATGTATACTTGCCCCGCTTGTGGTGAATGTTCTCTTAAATTGGTATGATTCCTACACCATATTTTTATTATAACCAGAATAGCCATCACACTATGATAAATTATTTGAACCATGTACTCTTTGAAAAATTTGTTACATTAATGAAAACGGGTAATGATCTTTCAAGGAAGCTTTGTTTAGATATCTAAAATCGAAACAAAACCATATTTATCCATTCTTTTTCCTTATGGGAACCAAATTTTCCACCCATGATGAGTTCTTAATAGGAAATATAATGTTAGCCTTGATTAACTTATCTAATTTTTGTTTCATTAATGGTTCAATATTAGGATTTATAGGTATTTGATTTTGACAAACCTGGTTTCACTTTTTGATCCAATTATATGGTATGCTAAGCTAAATCTAGATTAAAAACATTCAAATCACCATAACTCGATGCAAATATGTCATCAATTTTTTGAGAAAGTTCAACAAAAGCAAGTTTATTAGTGTTAGTTTATATCGTGCATATTTTTAGTGTTTTATCATTACCAATTCAGATTGCTTCATAATCCTCATGTTTAATCATCATATTATACTTCTCACTTCTAATCTAATCATCTATATTAAAAATTGACTTAAGAGTAACTAATCCTTGAGGAATCTTGTTAGATTTTAGCCGAGTATCTTGATCATCATATTATTACATTTTTCTTGTTTTTTTAGTGAAAACTCATCTTCTTCTTGCAAGAAATTAACAATTTTCTGATATGATTCGAACATTTTCTCGATTAACATTTCTATCCGAATGGAGGGTCTTGCCACTATCTTTATACGTTGCGAATCATTATTTTTCTTGATCTAATATGGAATATCAACTTAAGCACCAATGACAACCAATATATTTGCATGTTTGTTCTTCATTATAGGAATATATTGGATATTAAAAGCATCAAATTATTTAATTAAATCCCATACTCTATTCTTTTAAGACCCCATCAAGTTGTTTTTAGTTATAGCTTGTCCTCTAACTTGATTAACCGCTAACTCACTATCACCAAAGACTTGCAATTTATTACATCCTTTATTTCTTGCCCACTAAAGACCGTGTATGAGAGCCCCATACGCTATTGTGTTATTTTTGTAAGAAAAATGAAATATGAGAGTTGAGAAATACTATTTTTTTGGGAAATTAGTATGATTCATCAACCTGCTCCATTGTTGCTTATAGATCCATAAAAGTATAATTTTCACAAACCTTCTTCTTGTTGATATGTTTTGATAAGGTTAGGAACAATAACATTTTCTTCATGCAAACAATATATTTGAACATATGATTCTTCAATGTAACCATGTGGATTATTAGCATGATTTTATGTATCCCGTTCATCAAGAAATAGATCAGGAATTTCCTCAAGAAGTGTGGTTTGATCTTGGTCAATTGGTTGGCCTTCTTCATCAATGATTATGCAATTTGAGTTAATGACAATAGGCACATAAAGCTCTCTATGTGAATTTTTGGGATAGGTTCCGACTTGTTTATAACCCTAGTGCCATACCTTTTTGAAATAAAATGTGAGACCAGTCTAATGATAAGTAACCCCCAATTTTGGCGGTGAAATATGTAGAAAGACACAAGGAAAAAATAGGAGGAAGATCAATGATAAGTACCTCTTAGTGAATGGAGAAGTTTGGAAATGCATGCAATGTTAAACTCAGTCCTCTAATGAATCCAAGAGTGAATATGGAGGTTTCATCAAGTGAACTACTCCCTTGGAAAAAGGATCATAATCTAAACCAAGTTTTTCAACAATATTCTTAGGCATAACTGAGCTAGAGGTTCCATAATAGATCATGCAATTGTGAACAAGGTTTTGAATGATGATCAAGGAAACATAGAAAGGAGGTGGCTTGAAACTTTTACTTTCTTGGGGTTATTTTGGATCAAAAGTATTGGTGAACACAACCTTAGATGATTATTTGGATGATTAGTTTGAGAGAGTGAGGCTAGAAAAAACTTCTTGTAAGATATCCTTTTGTTTGGGAAGAGACATGGAATCCCATATTGACATATTAAATTTAGTTTGCTTCATGTACTCAAGAATGTTAAACAATGGGGTACTAACCTCATGGTATATTTTGTTCGCAACATCACTTTCTTGGATCAATGACATGGAAATATGAGTTTATTTTTCCTTTGGAGATTTTTTATGTTATATTATTTTGATTGATTTTCTGATTTAAATCGAGAAAAATAATTGGTAATGATGAAGAAGGTTGAGACTGGATCTTATCAATAGGATCTTCCACTTCTAATGTTCTTTTCTTGGACCTTGTGTTTGCTACTACAGAAGTAGAATTCTAATTTTGATTATTTTCAAGTTGATTCATTCTACAAAAACATCTTCTTTACAATTAAGGAATTTAGCATCACTCTGCACCGACTATTTTTAATCTTCCCATTGTGGTGGAGCCTTAACTAATGGAATTTGTGACATAACAATTGTTTGCACCAAAAGTTCCCGATTATGAATACCATTGAAACATTAATTCTAGTTGTGAGATTGATTACATGGTAACACCATTCATAATCCTGGATTATATTATTTTGGATGGGAACAATTACTTTGGATGTATTAACAACATTGGGATTAATTGGTAAGATAGGCTTGGGATTAGCGAACCTGATTTGTGCCTTGTAAACTTGGTTTAAAAAGAGGTTTGTTTTTCTGGTTGGGAGGTTAGTAAGGTCTAAAACTCTAATTTTATTGCATTTTGAGAGCTACTATCTCATTCCCAATCTCTTTGAGTCTCTTTTAGATCATTTGAATGACTTGGGGTTGCACTAATTTGGCTCAAAGGCTAAGAATTAGATGTTGGAATATGATCTATCAGTAGGCACTTGGTAAGAATTTGGAGGAGGAATATATAGAAATATGGGCATAGGAGGCCTTGGGGATATTTTCCTTCTTGTATCGACTATTTTCAGCTCTAATTTTTATATCATAAGAATCCTAGAGTGTCCTTCTACCCATTATTTATATCATCACTAAAATGTTAGAATTTAAAGCTCTTAGGTAATATAAGAAAGGATACTAAGGAGTGGGCCTTACCAACTATGGAATTCTGTCCCAAGTCATTTGGAATCAGTAATTAAAATTAGTCATGAAATCTTGTGGTGCTCTCTTGATAGTATTCAAGTTTTCTACTAATGATAGATGATCCGATTTATCTTTAAAGTGTCTACAAAACACTTCTACCAACTGATCCCAATTGGTGATGGAATTTAATGGAAGTCCTATGTATCATTGCAATGATTTTCCAATGAAAGAAGATGTTGGTAATCTGAATGCAACATAATCTTGAGTAACATGGTAAACATAACATATATTGGTGACATTTTTACATATTCTATGGGTGTAACTTGATTTTCACCTGTAAAATGGAATACTCTTGAGGAATTAACAAAGATATCATTGTATTGAGCTAACAATAATGGAATACCAAGATTGAAAAGAACGAAAATATAATTCCTTGGTTAGGCCATATTCATATTGAAGCCGTGTATGGAAAATTTGAGAGGTGAACATGGATTTTGTAGGACATGAGAATACTTAGGATATGGTTTGAAATTTTAAAATATGCTCCTCTTAGCTCAATTTAAAGGTAATTCAATGAAATCAAATGGAATACATTTTGTAGATGATCTTGTTATAACCTTTTGCATGAAACACACACTCGTATAGAACCAAGATATACCTTAAAGTTATGGAGTTGCCACATGCCGGAGGAACGTGTCTGCAACACTAATTTTTTTTTCAAAACATCAAATTTCAAAAATTCCTTGCTGATGTGGGTGCACCCACATGCGTGACCTAGAATATTTAGAGTGGAACTCTTGAAAAGTGTGATAAATTTTAAATCATGTCCCACCGAAAGTGTCAAAAATTGTTGTCACTTTAAAATGCACCCTTGGAGAATGGTTTGATAACTCTCCTTTTAATTGAAAATATGTAAACATTTTTAGGTTATGGGTGACCTATTTTTTTGGAGTGAGTCTCCAGAGAGAGATAGTTCCCTAGTGTAAAACCTAAACTATTTCTATCTCCTAAGGAAAACTCTACTCTACTAAAACTGATGAGGAAAAGGAAGAAGGGAAGGAAATAAAAATTGGAAAAGATGGTGATACACCAGAAAGTTTCAAGGACTTGAGGCTTGTTTGAATCACAAAGATAGAGCAAGGGGATATAAAACCATTCACTAGCTACAATGTCTATGTCGAATCACGTAAGTTGATAGAAAGGTCTGGGTTGAGTTGTAATAGGATATAGAAGGGGTGGATATGGATCCACAAAAAAATTCTATCTACAACCTATTTAAACACAATCAGAACTTTTGTAAATTGGCATAAAACGTATGAAGGCAAGAAGCTCAAACTGTTAAACCAAGAATAAACATGTATCACAAGATAAAATCAGCTTAAAACAGCAGTATACACTAAACACAGATCATTTGAAAGGTAAAAATAGTTCCTTTATTTCTCCAAGAGGTGGAATATGCAACGAAATTCACTTATGGCCTTTACTTTCTTACTCGAAATATCGAATTGCTCCAAAAAAATGAATGAAGAAACCCCAATATGTTTTACATGTATTCGAAGCTTTTATAGAAAATATGTGAGAGAGAGAGGAATAAGGAGAGCTCAAACATGTAAATATAACTTCTCAAAATAGGAGAAAAGCATACACATTTTGTTTTTTTCTTTAAAAATGGCCTTCACAGTCGCTTTTATCCAATTATGCATTAAAAATAGGATCTATGTTTCTAAAAATAAAATAAAATTTCTTGCATGCTTTAAATATATTTTGACTTCATTATGCATCATCTTGAATGAACCATGCTAAAAACAACATTTTATGTAATTTGATTAGTACATGCATGAAGAATCCCTTCCTCTACTTTTCCCTTTGTTACACGAAGTTTTCCTCGGCTCTGCGTGCCTTATATTGTGGAATTTACTTTCCCTTTGTTCTCGTGGCTCTTTTTGTGTTTCACGGCTCTCATCACGTGGGCCATTTCCTTACTTGCTCCATAGATTTGTGTCCTTGTCATGTAGGTGGCACGCGGCCTTTATTTCACTTACCACTCCTTGTTACGTGGATCTTCACATTTCTTATCCTTGTGGCCTCCCGTGGATTGGTTTCTCTATCACGTAACTTAGTGCATGGACTTTACACATCCTTCTCGCGCCTTCTCGTGCACAAGTCCCGATGGTGGTTTTTTTCTTTGAAATCTTACACAACTTCTCTCTTGTATTAAACAACTAGGCGTAAAATTTCCTCTGTTTTGTACACATATTTTTCATGGTTTCTTGTGAACTGTTTATCCTTTGTTGTGTGGATCCCCACTCTGTATCGTGCGGCTTGGCGTGTGGTTTCTTTTTTTCCTCCACATAGTTTTACGTGGTTACTCTTTTGATGTGCATAGTATTATGTGTAATTACACAAGGATTATATGACTTTGGCTTCGTCCCACTTACCTTGTGCAGATCTCTCCTTTATCGCATGGTTTGTCCATTATGTCATCATGTCTTCCTACGCACTCTTCCTTTGGCACACGGATTCCCGTGTAGCCTCCTTAAGTTGTATTTCTTTGTTGAAGCACATTAGACACTAATAATTCCTAAATGTATGTATCCTTTACCTTCAATAAAAATCCTCAAGTGTGCGGTTTGAACAAGTGATCCGGATAAGCACGGAAAGATTATTTGGATAACAATTACAACATGAAATTATATACTTTCATTATATTTTGAGACTTATCACAATTTATGCAACACTCCTATTCCAAATGCATGCTACCAAAAGATGAATACATTGTCCTTGTCCATTGAAAATATAGAGGTGAGATGAGTTTAAACTTTACCTTTCTTTAATTCAAATTAATTTTTTACATTAATAATTCTCCTATTTTGTTATAGTGTTATATTAAATATTAATATTATGTTTATTTTTAACAAAGAATTGAGGTTGTAGTTGGTTCCCGAAGAGACTAAGGTTGTAGTTTCCGCTATAAGAGGAATCTTACCACCTGAAGGCACCAGAGATAGTATTGGGAAAAATCTTCCTAAGGAATTCACCTACACCCCGTGGGGTGGATCTAACAAAATGCATGAGGAGTTCTTTAACACCTCAACAACTTGAGAAATTTGTAGGTTTTTTACATTTCAGTTTGTAGTAATGTTAAATATTTTAAAGAAATATTAGTATTTTACATTCTTTATAACATACTCGTTCAATTTTGTAGCATCCTCTGGCACCACAAGCCATTGTCGACCTCCTCTAATTTCCCAAAGATATGAATATGAACTTAAAAATTTAAGTCTCCATCAAACATGTCTCCTCGCTGCTTCCCAAGGTATGTTTCCAATTACCTTTTACATTTCAATGTATTTTGGTTTCATTTATTTGTAAATAAAGTTATTGATTAATTAGATCTCGCCATCATGTTGTTACTTCTAATGTTGTTCAACAAGGGTATCAAATTGAAGCAACTATAACAATATAGTAAAAAAATATGAAATTAAGTAATGTTTCTCGTAAAAATAATTATTTAACCTTCAATTATTCAATCATTCTATTCTTTATATGTTCTTCATTTCTGATTTGATTTCCTATTGTAGTGCCTCCACCATCTCATACTCATAATGTTATCATTGTTAGACCATATTTGTAACCACTCCCATGACCACCTCCCCATAATGTTTGTACAAGGGGTAAAAATATTATATTTCCATATGCTAGTGTGGGAACTATCCATTTGTCTACTCCGAGTTCCCCAATTTTTCTTTAGTGGTTTATAAAGCGTGGGTAGAATTTCAGTTATAAATCAAATTGAATTGGATGAGGAATATCTTAGTTTTGGAAGTGGGGACCAGACCCCTACAAATTTTAATCCTCAACACCTGAATTAGGTTCTAACATAGGTTTCCCTAGAACGAGAACAAACGTCCAATACACCATCTCCAACTCCAAGGGAAACACCATTAATTAATGATGAGATCACAAAGTTTTCATTGGGAATTATTTTTACTGATAATTGTTCAACCACTATTAAAGAAATTGTTTTGAAAGATATTGAATCATTAAAAATTGGGAGTTTAGGGAAAAACATTGATTAAATAAATTAATGCTCGTTTTCACAACCGCTCCCTAAAGAAATTCTTTATTTTCTTTAGTTCAAAATGAACCTAAAGATTGATATATTATTGAATCAATATGTATTTTGTTCCATTACTATTTCTAATCCTTATCATGATAATGTGTTAGATATAATATTAAAAAAATAGAAAATTTAAATGCAGAAGCCCAGACCTACTATAATCAATGGTCCAAAGACAAGAGCCTTGTTGTGATTGTGAATGCAGAGAAAGAAAAGGTTGTGGTAAGTTATAATAATATTTAGAAAGTTAATAATAATTAATTATGGTTATTTAAAAAAATCTTACTGTTGTTTATTTTCTAAATGCATTCCAAGTATCAAAATATGAAGAATGAGGTATAAGTGCTTAATGTGAACCTGAAAAATGCGAAGAAATTTTTGAATGGATTCATTGGGTTGAAATAAAAGGTTGTTCTTTTGAAAAATTAGAATAATTATTTATAAAGAATTATCAAGGAGCATGGAATGGATCCAAATATTTTATCAAAGAAGAAAACTTATTCAAATCCTAGTTTAGCTTCACCAAGGGATGCAATAAATGCGAGAATGTGGAATAATTTTCTATATAATTGAAGCAAGAATATTAAGTGAATATTAGAGTCAAGTCCAAGGAAAGGAGGTAGCTTCTGTAGAAGATAAAGGAGCACAAAGTTGTACTATTAATATAAATTGAGAAATTTGATTTCTTTTGTAACCTAGAGAAACTATTAGAGATTTTGTTTTGTAAGAAATGAAATCAAGAAAATGATTTCTTTTGTATGTGGATAAATTTTTCTTTTATTTTCTTTGTATTTGATTGTATAAATAAATTGGCAGTTTCTACGAATATTATGTGTCTTATTCTTTCCATGCTTAAGATTTATGGATTTTTTTCATGATCGTTATGATGTAGTTCTTTATGTAGTGGCATTTTAATATTTCTTGTGTCCACCAATGAGTGCTTTGTGATGG
This sequence comes from Taxus wallichiana var. yunnanensis, assembly GCA_018340775.1. Taxonomy (NCBI): domain Eukaryota; kingdom Viridiplantae; phylum Streptophyta; class Pinopsida; order Cupressales; family Taxaceae; genus Taxus; species Taxus wallichiana. The sequence continues at coordinate 761,984,094 of CM031234.1, forward strand.
GTTACTATTTTTAACACACCTCAAGAGTCAAAACAATCATATAGTAAGTTATAATAGTCAAAACTTAAATAGGAAAGACAATGGAAAAAATTAAATAATTTATAGATTTGTAAATAAAAAATAGTAAACAATGATACTGAAACTTTCTTTCAATAAAGAACACAACATGTCAACTACATAACAATGTTATATGAAATTTTAGTTCTAGAAATACAATGTTATTAAATAACTTTTCAAAATCAGGTAGCTAAAACATTCCTGGACCTTCACTAACTCGTTCTTCATAACTCACACTCGTATCTAATGTATCAAAGGCATATTCAAGACGCAATTTTCGTATCTTGTCTTCTGGTGGCTATATTAAAGACCCCTCTCCTATCTGTAAGAGAAATCCATATTTCCAGTGCTCTTTCATACGGGAATGTGTCCACAAAATATCGTGAAACATACAATCTCAAACAAGTCTCTAAATTTTTATCCAATTTGTTTTAGATTTTTGACTTAACAAATGTTAATGCACTAAAAACCCTTTCATCTTCCACTAAGCCCAATATCATTGTTTGACACAATTCATATAATCGAAATATTCACTAATACTTTCATGTAGGATGCTACTAGGATAAAAAAATTCCATAGCCATGTAATAACACATTTTTCTATTAGTTCAATTAGACAATTATATTGATCAATCATTGTGAGCACGAAATGAGATGACTAAGATGTCAATAATTCCTTCTATAGAAGACCTTTAATTTTAACTCCTTGGAACTCTACAGATTTAGTGAAATGCTTAATGAGAGTTTCCATAAATTTGTAAAATAAATTCCTTATATCTTCTTTACCTTTATCAAGATTCAAAAATTAGGATACACCTATTGGTGTGAGGGATATTCTTTAATTTTTACTAATTAATAAGGTGAATTTCCCTCACCCATAGTGAGTCATCACTATTAGGTGAGATCATGGGTCTAGGTTATCATTGAAGTTATGATAGATTTTGTCATATAATCTTTCATATGGATCAATGTGCATCATATAGGAGTTACTTAGTTACTTTTCCTTTATAGAATGTAACTTTTTTCTCCCTTATGGAGGTATGATGCCTCTATACATATGAGGTACACAACAAATCCTATATGTACCCCTTTTTTGATGTATGAGAATATTAGACTATTTTCCTTATGCACATTATTTTTGGTTTTTGGTTAATCTATTGATAATTACTTGGAGCACATCTTCAATTCCGTTGGAGTGTAACAATCTTGATGTTCACATGATTCTATTAGGTTCTCGGAGCTCAATCTCACTGGTCTCGGTAATCATGTTACTCACCTTGCTAGTTGTTGATTACTCTTCATTTCGTGTTGTTTTCTCTCCTTGTGCAAGTTTTGGACCGTATTGGAAATGTGTTTGATTCACCTTTCCTTGAGTTCATGTTTTCTTGCTAATTACTTGGAGGAAATTCATGTTATCATTTGAGTGTTACAACTCGCCGATGTGTACACCATTCCGTGAGATCTTTGAGCCCCCTCTCACATGGTATCATAGAAGGTTTTTGGTAACCGTACTCACAATATGATTATTGCTAAATACTCTCACTTTGATCTTTATAGCTTCTCATCTAAGTTTTTAATCATTTATTACTTGTGCTAATTTTGTTAAACGATTCCATTTTTGGAGTTTTGGCTATTTTGGGTTTCATGCATGTGCGCTTTTCGGGGTTCTCTACCGATTTAGCTAGTTGTATCTAACTTTGGAGGAAAATATATAGTTGGAGGTATTTCTTATTTTCTCGGTTTGTGGGAAATTTTCATTAAAAATAAACATTATTTTTTTCTAGCTTTTTGCTTTATAATCCCGCTTTTTTTCCATCCTTTCCTATTGTCTTACATTTTTGGTGTACCTTATCTACTTAGCCCTTATCCTAGCTCGGTCAAGCTCCTACAGAGCTAGGCAAGTTCACCGACGAGTTGGTTAACGCCAACGAGATGGGTGTCCTTCCCGAAGAGATGCTTATGTCTACATCAAGTTGAGTTAGAATCTTTGTCTGTGTTGTTGGATTTTTGTCTCTGTGAGTTGGGATTTTAATTGTTTGTGAGTTGGTGTATGGATCATTTTTAATGTGTTAGTCAATTCTACCCAAGTTTCCTTGTGATCTCAATGCTCATCCAAAATATCCTACATTATCCTACCCTCGGCTCATTTGTTCTTTATTCCTCGGCCCTATGCCCACCTCGAGCCTCGACCGTCCCCCTTTCTTGTCTCCCCGCACCATCATGTGAATCAGTTATTTGGCCCCGGATCTGTGTTCCTTACAGACTTGCTCTTCCATTTCTTCTTGGTCATTTGAATAGCTAGCCGGTCGTTATCTCTTCCCTAAGTCGATACCCTTTGTTTTGTGCTCTTTCACCGGTCAGTTCACCTACTCTACCCCCGTGTTATATGTGTTTTGATATACTCTCTCCCACTCAAGTTTATCTACCCTATTGCCTCGAGCTCCCCGCAGATTTGTATCTTCACCACGTGAGACAGACCCTACCTCCTTGACTCTTAACCCGAATTTTGGCTCCTCCTTTTCTAATTTAAAATCTCGTGTGTTTTTAATAAGTTTGTTTTTTTAAAGCAAGGTTGAAACCTTTTTTAAAATTTAAACTTATTTTTGATTTAATCTTAGGTTTATAAGGTCACCTAATGTTAATATTAGTCTAGTCTTTTTTGAAAAACCTAAGGAAGGGTTTTATTTAATTAAAGGAGGATTATCATTATAAGTTGGTTATTAGATAAATTAGGAGGTTTATCATAGTTGTTTTTGGTAATTTTTAAATTCTATTTTTATTTAAATTTAATTTTTTTAATTAATTAATTTAGAAAACTAAAATTGTGAATTATAATGTTATTAGACTTGTCATATCACCGACATTTTGTTGAAGTATGTAGCGCCTTATGGAGTCCTTTCTACCTTATAGGATGCATGTATTACTTTCTAGAGGCCCTTTGGCTTATTTTTTGTCATTCTTGCATTGTGTTCACTCCTTTTATTACTTGCGTACTAGTGAGCACGTCTTTTCAAAGCCTTACGGCAAGGGAGTTTCTCTAGCGACACAAGAAATTTTTTCTCACTTAGGACCTTAGTTTTTCTCTTCTTCCTGTTTCTTCCTTTATTGTCCTCATTACGGTGTCACTTTAGGTTGTGTGTGTCGAAACACATTGTGGTATTAACACTTATGTGTTATTACAATGATTGCAAGGTGAGTGACTAAATGTTTCACACCGCATGAACACACCTGATTGTAACCTACACATTGTTTATAAAGTGCCACAAATAGGGGTTAAACTAGTGTTCCTTAAAGGCTTCTCTTGTCATAAATTTTAACTTTCATCATTCTATGGTCCAAATATGTTCATATTACTATCTGAAATGGAAGAATGGGATACTTAATCATTGCATTATGCATGACTTGTTACCCCATCTTCTTGGGATTGCACTTGAACCCATTGATTGCATTCAACATAATGATTGGGTGAATAAAAATGACATGACGTATGGACTTATTTGTCTTACTATATCTTGAAGAAAATTCAACATCAAGTAGAGTTCACTGAGTCCACACACAGAGCTTGGAATTTCATTCAGAACCTACATGGAGATTTTGACTCTCCTTCATCTAGTTATGGCTCTTTCGATGATCTTACATCCATGGAGGAAAATGAGTTTACCGATACTTTTTCTTATGAGGGGTCACCCATACATATTTCTCTTGATGCTCCTTCAGAATTTAGTATTGTTCCCTTGAGTTCCCTACAACTCTCCTCCACATGGATCTTCGGTTGAATTCTCACCCACCTCACATGTTGCTTCAGATATTCGGTTTTCTCCTTCACAATCACTTACGAATTCCTTTGATTCTAGCATAGAGATCCTTCCATCACTTGTTGCTTCTATAGATTTCGGTGTTACTTCTTTACAGGCTTCCTGCAATCCTCTACAATAGGACATTGATTTCTTTGACTCATACTTGAATGATATGCTCAAGGATACCAACATCACCATGTAACATCTTCTTCCTTCACCTACTACCACTTTAGAGATCATAGTTGATATTGCACCAACTTCTATAGATTCTCCACAACATCAAGTTCATCCACCTCTTTAGAATTATCTTCCTTGGAAGCTCAACCCACTTGACAATGTATTTTTATTTGTGGACTCTCACCTTATGGATCTTGACAGGATTGTCTCCGCCTCACTTGATATATTGTCTCCTTTACATGTTGAGCCACCTTCAGAGACACTTCATGTTCCTCCTCCCTCCACCACTAATTACATACTTTCAGTCCTTCAAATTCCATGGGAGTTCAATGGAAATCATCTTCTTCTACTCATCTTATTATTGTAGAAAGATTGCAGTTTGTACATGGGTACCTCATCATTCCTTAGTTACTGGGACCCATTTGACACATATTTCTTAGGTTGTTTAGGTGAGTCTTTTATCTCTTGTAAGTGGATGTTTTTCCATTGTAGTTTTCCTCCATTAGTTGAGATCTTTATTATACATGGGTATTATATGTAACCAAAATTACATGGTTTCACATTGAAGGATGTGGTAAATCTCCAATGATTAAATATTTATTTTGCGGAATAACGGTGAGATTCGGACCCTTTCCCTTTGCCTTATCATGATTGTTTTGACTCATTTTCCTAGTTTCTAAGTTCTTTATCTTGTCATGTCATTTCTAACCACTTTACATCCTTTTCATAATTACTTTGGGCCTTAAGTTACGAAATGTCGTGGTGGTTACGTCTTGCATCGTTAGTCTATGAAGACTGGGTGGTTCTTTCCACTTTTATCCGAGAGTTCAAACCGCATGTTTCAAATTTGTGAGTGATTTTATCACTCGTTTCTTGACCGTTTTTCCTAATTTTTGGCTTGATGGATTCATATTGGAGTCTTATTCTTAATTTACTATATTTATAATGTTAACTTCCTCTTCTCTTTATGATTTAGCACTTCTTGATTGCCATGTGTTCTAGACTTCTTCTTCCCCATATTTCTATAAAAACCAAACTTTTACCTGGATGATGGGTTAGAGATTTGAGATTTGTATTGCATTGTTATGTTGCCAAAATCCTACTGAGAATTACACAGACAACATAACACATTGCTTTGTTCCTTCCTAGTATTACATTTGTGACCAGCTTTACTTACGCAACCAACCAGTCCAACATTTTCATGATTTCTTCTTACAACTAGCCAACATTTCACATTGTGGATCATCTGGATTTTATCTCTAGAAAGGAAGATGAGGAGACAATAAAATCATCATCACACTTGGGAGTCTATCAGTACAACAAGAACTTGGGTTGGGGGTGCATTTTTATTTCTTTGAATCTTTCAATTATTATTGTCGATTAAAATTAGAAGAATCACATCTATTTTAAGTGGTAAAATTTATTAGTTCTTTGTTTCAAGATATAAATATTCTAGCGATATCTTATTCCAATATTATCCCTATGGATCTACAAGAGAAATAAGTTGGAGGAATGGTTTTTGCCACACTTCTTCATTTCTTCATTTTAAAACATTTGTACATTTTATTTTCATTCCGATGGGGAAGTTCTGACAAAGAAGAAATTGCTTTTGAGAAGCTTTCTTTATTTCCCTTGAATCTGAGGGAATTAGAAGAAGTTGTATTTGTTGAATAATAACTATAGAGTAAATTATTTTTTTAAATTATATTTAATTCCACAAGCTTGCAATAGAGGAATAGCCACATCTGGTTATTCCTGTTTTTGATTTATTTAATTTAGAGGTAGTTTGTTTCATTTAGATTAATTTCTTTATCTATGTCTATAAATTTTATTTTATTTTATTTCTCAACAACCAGAAAATATAAAATATAGTTTAGAAGTTAATTAGATTTTTTATTTATTTCATTCAAAAGCTTTGTAAAAAACTATAAAAACAATTAGATAGTTTGCTTTATTTTTTTGATTAAATACTTACAAATTGAATTTAATTAAATTGAAAGGAGAAATCAATCATATTTTTTAATTTAGATTCATTTGTTTTATTTATTTAAAGATAGGAATTTAAAGTAATTTAGAATTGGAAAGAACACAATCCATGTTTCCCTAGCGGCCTAGGCTACCAGAACTTAGCTCTTAGTCCCTTTGGATACTAATTTGTTTATTTGTTTCCATCCTTACTGATTCGGTGCCCACATGACCATTATGAGTCCACCACAACCACGTGTAAGAATATTTGATCTGATCATAAACCAACCAAACATTGATAGAAGCCAAGTGGACATTGACCAAGGTTTACGCCAATTAGTGTTTAGAGAAACTCATGTGCCACCTGATATTATTGGCCAACTTATCGCCCTCAATGAGGAAGTAGATATTGAAGAATAATATTGGGCCAACTAAGCTAATAGATTTAGATCCCGCAACCCTTGATTTTTCCTTTACACATTTCCTCTCGTTCTTACATGACCCTCTTTAGAGAGGAATACTTAGAGGAATACAATTCCCTTACATCCGCTAGTCGAGTCGAGCTATACTTAGATCTACTGATATAGACCAAAATCTATGCACAACAATCATCCTTGATTGTACTATCACCCCCACACATGTTAGGCGGATTTAATCACTCTAGATGAGTAAATCCCCAATTTGGGAGTTGAGCATTTACAATTGCTTAGATCATCGATCCTGTCACTACCATATTTCCCACCTATCCCATCTATATTACATTTACCCATCACATTACCATTCAATCTATCACATTCTAGAAATCTTGACACGACCTCGAGAAATCACGTGCATCTGGAATCATGTGTTGATTTTTAGGTGTACAAAATTGGTGAACCCGACGTGAAGGACTAGTTCCTTTCATATCATTTTATTTTCTTTTCTTTTCTTTCTCCATCATTCTCCTCTCCCATTATTTTGTGGGTGTTTAACACCCCGAATATGTTGGGTCAGGACTATTCCAAGCCTATTTTAGGTCTTAAATCCTATTATAATCCAAAGTGAGCCCACAATAGTCACCTTTATTATCATTGTGGGCTGATAGCTATTCATAAAGCTTGTTATCTCCCCGAAAATTGGTTCAACTCAGTAAGAATTGAGGAGATAGATAAACCAAACAACATCTCTTAGCTATATTTTTCAAGCTCTTACAACATGACCTTTATAGGTGAGCCTATTGTTTATCCACGGGTCTATTGAGACTCCCAATTAGTATGCATTTTGAGTCCTTTAAATTTTATTTACAAAAACAAGATGAAATCTTAGACGGCTTGCATAGAGTGGTGAGCACCTCAATGCTTTGGATGGATCCTCGGACATGATAGAAGCTACACCCATGTCTTGTTGTAAATGTTGGTGTATGTGACTAGACTTAACATCATTTAATGTCTTGTCCACCTAGTTGGCTAGTCATATCACTTAGTGAGAATATGTCATGGTTGAATAGGTCATAGGGCTAGTGTACACATGTCATGCACATGAGTTACACAAAACTCCTATATGTACCCCTTCATTTTGATTTATGGGCATGCTAAGAAACTTCATTTTCTTTCTCTACATGAGCTTATCTATTATTTTGTTGCATTATTTTCCATTATTGTTTGAATCTTGTTGATTACATTGGAGCTATCACATTACCGTTAGAGTGTAACTTCATTTTTGTGCATATTTTTAGTATCGATTCTCACAAACATTCTTGTTATCCATATTTCCCCCGCCCCAGGAAAAATATTGGATCAGCCATGACCCCACATAGAAAGAACTAGAGAAATCACATTCAAATCCTACAAACAAGTTGTAGGGAGACTCTACAATGGAAGTGGTGGGGCACTGGAAATATCAAATGACCTCTACAAAGGAGAAATTCAAAAAACGACTCTGTCTAGCAAATATGTGCCTTAAATCCATTAAACAAATTACAGGTAGGATTGGAAATGGAACAACAGGGTTAGGGAAGGAGAATCAGTGTCAAAAGAGCCAGTAGTGAGAATGAAAAGAAATAGAAAAGATTCGAAGTCTTCGGGCTTCAAAATTGTTTAGAATGCAGACCAAAAATGACTAAATATAGAGATCCAATGGAAGCCTCCACGTGTTCGAACAACGCACCTACAAAGATTAAAATCAAAGGGTAGACCCAAAGAATCATTGGGCTTCCATGCGTCTAGAGCCCCAAAAAGTTACATGACTGTTGAAAAAGTATTTGACTAGGTGGAAGGTGTCAAGTGTCAACACGACACCATTTAAAAGCCACAGTCCAAAAGAAAATCTCAAACGAGTGCCAGCTCGCCACATGTTCTAAAACCATAAAATATGAGGATGACCATTAAAAAGTCCAAAGGCCCGTGAAGGTCTCCACGTGTCGTATCCACGCTACTCCAAATTTAAAGTCTAGGGGCAGTTTCTAAACATACGCCAAGCCTCCACATCTTGGGTCGGATATAGTGCCTTCGGCCACGAAAAACACCCAGGAAGAATACAAAGGAAATATGGAAACTTGCAGATGCCACCACATGTCACATGGGCACTATTCTAAGAGTGAAAGAAGTATTCAAATCTCAAACGAGCACATAGCTGCCATGTGGACCTGGTACAAACATACTCATTTAAATATTACATGCCCGCAACCCAAAAATTCAAATGACCATATCTTTTGACTAAGAACTCAGATTTGGGCGGGAGAAGATTTTTGGAAACGTCTCGATGCCCTCTATGCCTTAGAAACATAAAATATCATTTTTGTAGGCGTTTGTTGGTGAAAAATGGGAAAAATTATTCCAAGACATTAATACAGAGCCCGATTTCTCCAATTACCGATCTCGATTCAATTTGATTCACCGTTCTTCTTCAATATGCCGGATAGACAGAGGGAGCCATAATCGACAGATTTGGGGTAGATTTGAGAAAGACATTGATTGATAGCAGTTGAGTCTTCAAGGTAGGATTCAATGCATATCTCATGGTAGTTGAAACAGGATTCAAAATTTCCCTCTTCTTTCTTATTCTTTCTATATATTATAACACTTCTCATTTGAGAAGGGAGATTATTCTGGGCTTAGGGAAACTCTGTTAAATTTGTTTCTCAACTCCATTTTGAGTTGAAAACCTTCTCCTATGCCTGGCAAGCATTTTTGAGCCTCTAAGCATAAATGTAATGGTCTGTGCACCCATATAGAGCAATAAAACATGTTTTTGTGGTGTTTCTTTAACCCTTTGCATTGTTTTATTGTCTTTATGTACCTCTCCCTTTCAAATCTATTTGATGTGCATGTATCTCACATTTATAGGTGCGGGCGTTGTGTTTCATGGAGTTTTGATGATGGATTAGGGTCTGGATTTATGTCAATTCATGTCGACCTTCCCATCTCCTTTTTCCCATGTTTCATCCTCCCTCAACAGAGCATCTCACCCCTTTCCTTCTCTGGTGTATCACCGCTTTAGTGTAGGATTTTTTTCACCATCTCTCTCTCTCTCTTTGGTTCTTTGGAATGGTTAGATTAGGATAGTTTAGTTTTTCCTACATTAGAGTAGCTTGTGGCAGGTAGTTTAGGAACAAGAACCAACTTTCTTGGAGGATCATCTCAGGTTTGCAAGTCCCACAGCTTGAGAGATGATCCAATGTTATGCAATCACATTGAATGCCCCATTTTAATCAAGTATCTTTGGCCATTCGGTGTGCTTTGATTTTTCACTAATAGTTTTGGCACGCCTGGTGGGACAAGAGGTCTTCACTTTATTTCATCAAGTTGATGTGTTCTTGGTGGGATTCAACCTTTTGAGGCACATGCAAGCACATCTAGCAACTCCATCTGGTCAAAACCCATTCTCTGAGTTACAGACCTTTTCCATCCATTTCCACTCATTTTCATCCATTTCTTTCTTCCATCTCTTTCATTTTCTCCCATTCCATGAGGTTGTGTAATCATGATGTCATTCCCTTCATAGAACTTACTCTTATAACAATGCACTCCACCTCTAACGCATTTCCAAACTCCTCCAAATCAGCATTATAATCAGATCTAGGACCATTACACTTACCCATATGAGTAGGGTCAAATTTAGTTTGGCCATGGAGCTTATTAAGAAAAAGGGGACACATACAATGGTGACAACTATGTGGAGAATGCTAGTTTATTAGAGAAAATTAAAAAAATGGAGGCTGACATGGTTCAGTCAAGGGGCATAACACAAATGAAGGCATTCAAGATTGGTTTCAGGGCACCTTGTCCATGGGAAGGCCCTTTTCCAAGACATTACAACCCTCAGGAGAAGCTAGACTTCATGGTTGAAATGCTGCCCCAACTTGCACAATGGACTGAGGAGATCGAGGCTTATGAGTTGGATTCAAGACAACCTTGTCAATGGGTAAGTCCACCATCTCATAGCTTTTCTTTTCTCTTTCTCAAGCAGCACCATCTCAACCCAAGATCCAATTTCCAAGCTTCCCAGTTGCTTCCCCAAGTGTTGATTCCATTTCTCCATTCCCTAGTCTTCCACCCCATTTCAGTTCCTCTTCCCCTTTCCCTTCCAAACAGTCATCCCCTCCAAAAACAAGAAGTTCCACCTCCCTCCCCACCACAAACAATTGCAAAGTTGGTTGAACCCCAACTTGTCACTCCTCTTGCTTTCCCAAGTCCATGTTGGGAAGAGACTCAAGAATCCAGTCAAGGAAAACAACAAGAAGGGGAGCCCAACAGAGAAGAAATGACAGACAATCTGAAGATTTGGGCTGCCAAATTTGGGTTTATAAATATCCCCTTGATGGTCAAGCCAATAGAGGAGGTCAAAGTTGAAGATCCAATGGTGGTTGAGACTGAGTTTGCAGCAGAGAAGGAATGAAAACAAGAAGAAGAAGATCAATAGTTTGGCTGCTCTGAATGTAGTGTCCCTAATGGCATTTTATTTGAAGAGGATGCTGATCTAATCCAAGCTGCACAACCAGTTGAGGAGGAAGAACAATCAGCTCCAAGTCCCATTAAAGAGGAGCAGATGGGAGAGATCAAATCAGAGTTGAGGCCACTCAATGAAGAAGGCATCATTGAAGATTTTTTTCTTTCATTTCAAGGGCCTGATTTGATTGATGAACCCATGATGGAGGAGGACCATACAGTTTCAGAGGTTCCAAGTGTGGAGCAGGCTACAGGAGAACCTTTAGTTCTTCCTTCCACTTCATCCCCTTCAAGCTCTGATGTTGAAGAAGAGTTTGATCTTTCAAACTTCATGTTTGAGGAAGAGGGAAACCATGGTGAGCAAGTTTTAGATCAGGAAGACACCATGGAGGAGGTTGAGTACATGCAACAGGACAACAACGAGGTAGATTATCTATCTAACTTGGAAGATTGCTTTGATGGAGAAAAGCCCATGGAGATCACATCATTTTCTCTTCCATCATCCATCTTCCAAGCACATGATCCTGCTTTGTCATAAAGGAGGGCACTCAAAGATAGTAGCTTGTGTCTCACAACATCCCTCTGGAACTAGGGTTGGAAGATCATGGTCTTCCATGTTCTTTACAAGAGAAGGAAGAGAAAAATCAAGGAGATGTCATCATCTCTCTCTCACCATCCATCCAAGAAGGTCCACAAAAAGACTCCATTTTTGGAGTTAGAGTTCAGAACCATGGGTAGATTCAAAGGACCATACCTTGCCCAATCAGATATTTGGCTTCATTGGAGCTAAGGGAGAAGCCAAAACTAGTCATGCCTACTTCAGGGCATGAGGATGAGCATCAAAGTACCAAGGGTCATCATCAACACCTCCAGGAGTCCAATGTCAATTAGCTTGAGGAGGTATTTTTGGTTAATGTAGATACCTTGATGATTTGGGTGGACATACTTAAAGTCAATTTTTTATTCATCCAAGTAACCGTATTCAGTGTCAAATCATTTGTATGGCTGCCCCTTTTGAGAAAGGGAAGCTATTTCTCCCTGCATGTAGTGGGATTTGTTTAAGCTTTTCTTTCTTTTTGGTTAGTATAGGAGTAGGAGTAGATTTTGTTTTCAGCAGAAAAAGTGCTTGTGCACACTCGCATGTCTCATTTGAGGCATGTATGATTTGATTATTTGTACATAGCATTGTTGTTGTGTTTTGTTTCTCCAAGGTTATGTCATTGCGAAGTTCAATGTGCCTCGGTAAACATTGTAACAGTCCATTCTCAAGATAGACCAAGGCCAGGCTCTTCAATATTCATGGCAGAAAGATCCATAACTATCTGTAGTAGTTGCTAGTCCCAAAAATGAAACAAATGTAGAGAAACCAAAGGACATTTTTAAGTCAGTCCATTCAAGGACAAATGAAAGCCCCAGGTCAATACAATTTTCTACTCTCAGAAACTCCATTTCAAGATTTTCTTATGAAAATTGAGAGTGCAGACATGCAGGAAGGCTCAGGGACAGGCAAAACATAGAAAGTGCAGGCAGTCAGGGAGTCCATTTTGAAGGAAGGGTCAATACCAAGCCATTAATTGTGACTCCATGCCCAATGGATGCTTCAAGGCTACTGGTCTCTTCATCTAGCAGGCAGATACCCCTGCGAGTCACCAAAATTGTTATCCATATTTTGTTCCCTTGGAAAATAATTGGATCAGCCACGACCCCGCACAGAAAGAACTAGAGAAATCACATTTAAATCCTGTAAACAGGTTGTAGGGAGACTCTATAATGGAAGTGGCGGGGCTGCGAAAGATCAAATGACCCTACGTAGGAGAAATTCAAAAAACAGCTCTGTCGAGAAAATTCATGCCTTAAATCCATTAAACAGATTACATGCAAGCTCAAAAATGGAACAGTAGGGTCGGGGAAGGAGGATTGATGTCAAAAGAGCCAGGAGCAAGAAGGAAAAGAAACAACAAAGATTCGAAGTCTTCGGGCTTCAAAAATTGTTCAGAGTAGGCCCAAAAACAACTAAGTATAGAGATCGAACAAAAGCCTCCATGTGTTCAAACGATGCACCTTCAAAGATTAAAATCAAAGGGTAGACCCAAACAAGTGCCGACTTTCACACGTCTAGAGCCCCAAAATTTGCATGACCATGTTGAAAAGTCTTCGATTAGGCGAAAGGTGCCAAGTGTCAACATGACGCCATTTCAAAGGCGCAGTCCAAAAGAAAATCTGAAACGAGCGCTAGCCGCCATGTGTTCCAGATCCCGAAAGGTGAGGGTGATTGTTGAAAATTCCAAAGGCCCATGGAGGTCTCCATGTGTCGTATCTGCACTACTCCAAAGGTAAAGTCTGGGGTGGTTTCTAAACATGCGCAAAGCCTCCTTGTGTCTTGGGTCGAGATACAGTGCTTTCGGCCGTGGAAAAGACTCAGGAAGAATACAAAGGAAATAGGGAAACCTATGGACATTGCCACGTGTCACATGGGTGCTATTCCAAGAGCAAAGGAAGGAGTCAAATCTCAAACGAGCATAGAGCTGCCACGTGGACCCGGTACAGACAGACTCATTTAAATATTATGTGCCCGCGACCCAAATATTCAAATGACCATATATTTTTACTGAGAACTCATATTTAGGTGGGAGAAGATTTTTTGGAAATGCCCTCTATGCCTTAGAAACATAAAATATCATTTTTGTAGGTGTTGGTGGGTGAAAAATGGGAAAACGTCTTCCAGGCCATTAATACAAAGCCCGATTTCTCCAACTACCAGATCTGATTTGATTCAATCCATCATTCTTCTTCAATACGCCTGGACAGACAGAGGGAGCTAGAATCGACATATTTGGGGTGGATTTGAGAAAGGCATTGATTGATAGTGGTTGATTCTTCAAGGTAGGATTCAATGCATATCCCATGGTAGTTGAAACAAGATTCAACTTTTCCCTCTTCTCTCTCTTATTCTTTCTATATATTGTAACACTTCTCATTTGAGAAGGGAGATTATTCTGGGCGTAGGGAAACTCTGTCAAATTTGTTTCCCAACTCCATTTTGAGTTGAAAACCTTCTCCTATGCCAGAAAGAATTTTTTTGCCTCTAAGTAGAAACATAATGGTCTGTGCACCCATATAGAGCAATAAAATGTGTTTTTGTGGTGTTTCTTCAACCCTTTGCATTGTTTTGTTGTCTCTTCATGCCTCTCCCTTTCAAATCTATTTTTGTGCATGTATTTCACATTTGCAGGTGCATGGCATTGTGTTTCATGGAGTTTTGATCATGGATTAGGTCAGGTTTGTGTCACTTCTATCTAACCTTCCCATCTTCCTTTCTCCCTTGTTTCATCCTCCCTCAACAGAGCATCTCACCCCTTTCCTTCTCTGGTGTATCACCGCTTTAGTGTAGGCTTTTCTTTCACCCTCTCTTTCTCTCTGGTTCCTTGGAATGGTTAGATTAGGATAGTTTAGTTTTTGCCTACATTAGAGTAGCTTGTGGCAGGTAGTTTAGGAACAAGAACCAACTTTCTCTAGAGGATCATCTCAGGTTTGCAAGTCCCATAGCTTGAGAGATGATCCAATGTTATGCAATCACACCGAATGCCCCATTTTAACCACTTCACATCTTTGGCCATTTGGGGGTGTTGTGATTTTGCACTAACAATTATTTTATGGTATCGAGCTTCAAGATTCATAGAACGTGCACTCATTTTTTAGAGTTGTTGATTACTTCGGTTTCATCTTTTTATTGTTCCTTATGCAAGTTTTCGTTGGATCTATTTTGAAATCTTGCTAACATTTTTAACATCTATTCTTGGAAGTTGTGTCGGTTTGCATGTGTTTTTCAATGGATGTGCAGGTGCTCTATTGGAGTTTTCAGGGGTTTTACAGCCAGATTTAGCTAGTTGTGGGTAAATTTGGTGGGTCTACTAAATTTAGAGGTTGGTGCATTCTTGATCTTATCATATGTTTAAAAATAAAAGCGAAATATTTTTAAAAAATCTGTGTTTTTTTGGCTTATTTCAGCCTTTCTCCTACTAGTTCTTGGTTTTCCTGCATTTTGTCTTTACATGCTTTGGTCTAGTGTTGTCGAGCTCTCTTTTAGCAAGGTTGAGTTGTCTTATGTTAAGGGTGATTTGTTTTCTCCCTAGCCGAGTTCCTTGCATTTTTACCTTTGCATGTGCCTTGTTCACTTTACATATTGGTTTTCTTGAGGATTGAGTCGGTTTTTTTCGAGTTGCATTACTTTCCGTTGGCATCAAGGCTTCACCATGTGGGCTGGTTTTTCTTTGCATGCGGGTGAGTTTTTTTCACAACGTCTCGGCTCATTTTTTTACATATTGGGTGAGCCCGTATTGCTTGCTCATCACCTTGTTGTTTGGGTCCCCTCACTTTTCCTTGCGTTGCCTTACATTGTGTTTGGTTTGTGGATAAGTCATGCCCTCACCATCTGAGCCTGTGTGATGGCTCAAACCTTGACCTCTTATTTGGCCATTTGTGTGGGTCGTTAACCCCTACAACATTCCTGTACTTTCCCGACCATTTTGAGCCCCGAGCTCAAGCTTGAGCCTCACCGCCTTGTCCGTATTTTTCCGTTCTCTTTTCACCATTTAAACCTCCTTTCCCGCTGTAAGCTTCTTTTTCTCCCACATTTCAAAAATTTTAAACTGTTTATATATTCTCGCTTAGGTTTTTACATAAAGACGTGGATTTTTTTATTAAAGTGAGTAGGTTTATTATGAGAATGGGTTTTTCTATTAAAAGCAGAGATAGTATTAGCTTTAATTCGTGGTGGCTGGGGTTAAATTTGATGCCTGTTTGAACATTTGTTTGGTTTTTAACCATAAAATACAACCAAATTATTTTAAATCCCATATCAAGGGATGGGCGTATTTTGTGAAAACTATCATATTGACATTTGGTTTCTAAAAGCAAGTGTTTCAAATTCAATTTGTATATTAAATATCTGCAATTTTGCAGGCAAAAAAACTTGAGAAGATCGGTATACAAGAAATATTAAGTATTCTTTGGACTCAGACGGAACTCGAGAGTGTGCTCAACGTAAAGTTGTGGATATCGAGGGCCCCACTCGCACATTGCACAAATACCAATTGCAAAGTTGAAAGAGACCAATAATGACCATCGGTTACTTGTCAATTGATAGTAAATGTTGCCCTTTGTCACTCCTTTTTGGGGATTTCAAGTTCCTGCCCTGTTTTTTCAAACAAAAACTCTGAGTTGATCCTTTTATACCATCTTCTTATAGGCTCACATGCCCTTTCAGCCGATTCTCTCTGCTCAACCTTCCATGGCCAGTGCATTGCTAAGGAAGGTAAAAAGTCCTAGGTTTCACCCTGTCTGTATTCCCTATAACTGAATTTACAGTGTATGAGAATGTCAGGTTCGGGTTTTGGAGATAGTAGAGTGGAAACTTGTGGAAGTGAATGGAGGGCTGAGATTGGAATGTTTGTGGAAAGCAGAGAGTTTGAAGAGTTTTGGAGCTTTAACAAAAGCATTGGTTTAGTAGCCGATGCTACTGAACATCATCCTAATGTTTACCTACAAGGGGGTCCGAGTCATTGTAACACAATCTCGCCTCGGTATGGACTCGTTCCATAATTAACTACACAATGCTTTTTTTCGTGTCCTTACAGTATTCAGCTATTTATTTTTCTAGTTGAGTTATATTAGATATTTGATTTTTGGTGGAATTGTAAATATTGGGTGGGGATGCGGGTGGGTCAAGTATGAATGAATTCCTTCTTGTTTCCTTCATTCTTGTTTCTAAAATAGACCACATTAATATATCAAAACTTATCCCTAGAAAATAGTTGAAACTTAATCTTTTACTTCAAAATGTTGTTATGGTACATTGCAGTTTTGATAGAAAAATAGCCAAGTTGAAGCTTTAATATCACATTTTTCCAAATTAATGAAATAAATAATGTTCCCATATGTCAATCCATCGGGAACCTACTTTTTTAAAGCGAAACACAAACTTTTATTTTGTTCTGTGATTTTGTGGGGGCTGATTTCCTGTAGACATTACCAAACACCATCAATCTAATTTTTGTGAAAGTTTTTTTTTGCAATTGGATGTTTTCCTGGCTCTATATTCTCACATCAATACACTATTTAATGATTAAAAATAGCCCATCAATTTGCTTTTATGGAATGTTAAAATATTGTCAGCATGTTTTAGAAATGAAGGAAACTATAATTATATCTTGAAATTTACATGATTCGACATAAAAATCTAAGATTCACTCAAGTAATTGACTCCCACTCTATGTGAGGATAACAATTTAATATTATAATAATTATGTTTCTATGTCAAACTAAGAGATGGGCAGCATTTTGTGAAAAATGTCAAAAATGAAAAGCAAACGTCATGTGCAAAGTAATTTTAGTTTAAAAATGTCACAATTTTTTTCTTGATGGAAAGGGGTGACCGTCAAATTTAACCCCCGGTGGTGGCCATTAATCTCCGCCTTTTAGGAAAAGTTTCATATGTGGGGAATTTTAAAAAGGCAAGGGGCTTTTACGTGGCCTTTTAACGTTAAAAGGTGAGATTTACCCTTTTTCAAAATAAGGTCTTTTTTATCACATACGTGGCTTTTTAATTATTAGAAAGGCTTTTTCAATATAGGTTAAGCACTTTTTATATTAAATTAGATTTAATTAAATTTAGATCTATTAATTTTAAAGGTCTATTTTAATATAATTAGGTTTTAATAAAATTTTTGCAATCTAATTGTATTTTTCATTAAGAGCCTTTTTGATTAAGTATTTAATTAAAACTTAAGCTCTTTTAATCTTTGGATCGATAGATTAAATAATAATAGTCGTTTTAACGATTTATCATCTTTTTTCCTTTTTTTCTTTAAAATTAGTCAAATTAGACATTTCCTAAAGGTCCTTTTAAAGCATTATTGGCTATTTTTCCTCTAATTATGCGTTGAAGTGTGTTGCAACATTTCTAGCATTTTATTTTTGTTGCAACACGAGATGTTTTTCTCACAATAGGACTTGATTTCACCCCTTTCATTGTTTTTTAGCTTGTTGTGCTTGTTTACGGTGTTGATTCGCTGCATTCCATGAAACTTGATTGTGGTATCCTCTCTTACGTGTTATTACACTTTGATTGCAAGGTGAGTGACCAATTGTTTCACGATGCACACTCGCACCAGATTGTATCCAACGCACTAAACTATAAAGTGCCAAAAGCAAGGGGTTATAATATTGTCTTGGGTGGTTGTGTTGCTTGTTTTTATTTTCTGCATTCCTTATTTCTCTCTCTACATTATGGATGCACTTTCAATTCCTTTGCTTACACCGTTCAACTTCTTCGAATGGAGATCAAAAATGGTAATAAAACTAAGGGGTAAAGGGTTATTTCACATCACCATGGGAGCTAAGATTGAACCTGACAATGAGCTGAAAAATCTAAGTGGTTGAACCATAGTGACAAAGCCTTAGGTTTACTTTGCATGTCTATTTCTCCTAACTTTATCTTTCACATTGAGTCATCCGAAACACCTAAATCTGTGTGGAAAATGTTAGATGATATGTTTGGACAACAAGATGACATGAGAGCGCATGAGTTAGAAAACGAACTACTAGGATTAAATCCTAGTGACTTTGAAAACCTACAGGCATTCTTCTCGAAATTCATCCACACTATATTGTTGTTAAAGGAATGTAAAGTGGAGAAGAAATATTCCCAGTTGATCTTGTCAATTCTCTCTAAGTTAGGTCCTGAATACTCTGTCTTCGTGTCAACTTTTCACGCTACGAAAGCCGCTTTGGGTAGTGCTTGGAATATGCCCTCATTTGACATTTTTTTGTCCCAACTCATTTGAGAACATGAAAAACTCATTCAAATGGGGTATCTCAAGTCCAATTCACATTCCCTTGTAGCAAGCACTAGCAAGGGAACAAGACTAAAAAGAAGAAAGAGAAAAAGGATCAACCTAAGAAAGAAACCAAGACCAACCAAGCTAAACCCAAATCTAACACAACGCTTCGACTTCTGAGCCTAAAGTGAAGAAATAAAAGTGTAAGCGTTCCTATTACAAGTAGATTGGTCATGAAGAGAATTAATGTATGAGAAAAAAATTGATCACCTTACTCATTTACTTGAAAAAATCATATAGGTGTTCCTAAGTCTATCAAACAAAATGCTTTGAAAGTCGAGTCTTCCACTACAAGAGAGTCTAAATATGATAAAAAGAAAGGAAAGGCCCTTGTAGCTTGAGTTGCTCTTTCATTAACATGGATTATAGATTATGGTGCCTTACACCACATGGCTTCTTTGCATGTTGAGTTCTCCAACATCAAACCTTGTGGCATGTCCCAAATCACGTTGGGTGATGACACAATAGTGTCTGTTGCTAGTAATGGATCAGTAGAGATGAATGGGGGAACATTTAAACAAGTGTTGAGTGTTCCTTATCTCTCTACCAATCTCCTAACAGTTTACCATATCACACACCTTGGTGAAGGAATGCAAGTGGAACTTAGTCCTAACTCGGTGATTATTCGTGAGCTTCACAATGACATTATAGTGGTTGAAGGAAAGGCAAATCACTGTTCACGATTGTATAACCTTTCCCACTTTACTTCTGATTTTATGCATATAACCTAGCTCACTCATACAAATGAGGTTAGTAAGATATGACATGAGCATTTCAGGCATCTAAATTTTTGTTACTTTGAACAATTGAGCCAAAACGAAATGGTCAATGGGTTACCCCGCATCATATTTTATAAGGGTATTTGTGAGGGTTGTGCCCTTGGGAAGCACCTTGAAAAGAGTTTTGACAAAGGAAAATCCTGGAGAGCTACTCATATTTTGGATCTTGTTCATAGTGACATCTCTAACCCATTTCCATCTCCTTCATTTACTAGAGCTCTTTATATACTTACCTTCATTGATGACTATTTGTGATATACTTGGGTATATTTTCTTAAGATTAAGTCTGAAGTCTTTGAACATTTTCAGGACTTTAAGGCTCTTCTGAGAAACAAGCAGAATGGTCTATCAAGGTTTTTCAAACTGACAATGGAGGTGAGTATGTGAGTAATACATTTGATGATTTTTGTACTTCTAAAGGGATTTATTTACAACGTACAGTTGTTTACAGCCCTTCACAAAATGGAGTTGCGGAAAGAAAGAACTAAACTCTTAAGGATATGGCCACTTGTATGGTTCACTCGAAGTCCCTTCCTCCACAGTATTGGGTCGTAGTAGTGAATTATGTTTTTTACATTCAGAATCGTGTTTTGCACAAGGCAGTAAGAGGGATGACAACCTTTGAATCCTGGTTTGGACGCAAGCCTAATGTTGAGAACTTTTGAGTCTTTGGATCCAAGGCTATGGTTCGATTCCCAAGAAGAAATGCAAGGCTTTGGAACCAAAATCCAAACCTTGTATCTTTTCAGGTATCCTGATGGCATGAAGGGATATCAATTGTTGAATCCTACTACTCATGATCTTTATATTGAGAGAAGTGTGAAATTTAATGAGTCTTCTTCAACTTCTACTTCTCTACCTTATGAGGTTCTTATGCTTTTTGATTTTGAATCAATCTTCAGATGATGATGTTGTTGAGCATGCCCCTCCTCCTCTTTATCCTCCTTCACCTCTCGACCCTCATGCTTCGAGTCTTTCAATTCTGACGGTAATGTTGAGTGGAACCTTGTTCCTTCTCACTCAAGTTAAGAATCTTCGACTTTGAGCCTGATCCTCCTCGTCCTCATTGGGATAAGAAAAATTTGTAAAGTGGATGGGATATCCTTTGGATAGGAGGAAAACTTTCTCGAGTTCATTTGACCTCGCTCCTTTTTCGCCTCTACTTCGAACCTTAGTCTTGGTGGGAGGCTTATGGGATTCCTAAGTGGGATTATGCCATGGATGAGGAGTATTCCTCACTCATGAAGAATGATACTTGGGATCTCACCCCTCTTTCGAAAGGAAGAAAAATTATTCGGTGTAAGTGGGTGTTCCAAACAAAGTATGGAGCTAGATGGAGATGTCAAAAAGTTTAAAGTGTGACTAGTAGCTAAGGGTTTCTCCCAAGTAGTTGGGGTTGATTACATGGAAACCTTTTCTCTAGTTCTCAAAGATGAATTCTATTTGGTGACCCTCGTCATCATTTGCAAGGCTAACGATAGCAATTCCATAAAATAGATGTTAAGAGTGCCTTCCTTCATGGGGACCTAGAGGAAGAGATCTACATGGAACAACCTCTGGGTTATGTCCATAATCCCTCTCTTGTTTGTAAGTTAAAGAAGTCTCTTTATGGCCTTAAACAAACCCCTTGGGCTTGGTATGCCAAGATGGACTCCTTTCTACTTACATCAGGGTTCACTCATTTTCACTCTAACCCAAATTTTTACATTATACGGAAAGATGACTCCATACTCATCCTTGTTCTGTATGTTGATGACTTGTTGATCACGGGCTAGTTCTTCCTCTATCATCGATTCTATGAAGATTGCCTTATCCAACAAGTTTTCCATGACTGAATTAGGATTTCTTCATTACTTTCTTGGGATTTATATTTCACAATCTGACTCGGGTATTATGATTTTTCATCCTAAATATTATCTTGATTTTATTTCTCGGTTTCATATTTCCAATTGTAAGCCTTCTCATAGTCCTTTCCTTTATGGGGTTAAATTGGTTTCTAATTTCTCTACTCCCTTGGTTGATGGTACCCTCTATTGACAATTGGTGGGGAGATTGATTTACCTTACTCACACATGTCTGGATCTATCATATGTCATTAGGATCATGTCCAAATTCATGTAGGGTCCACATGAGTTGCATTGGAAAGCAACTAAGTGTATCCTTTATTACATTTGTGGCACTTACATTGATGGAATTCACTATCTGGGAGGAGTGGATATTGACTTAATTGGGTTTATTGATTCTGATTGGGCCGGTGATTTATATCATCAGAAATCTACCTCAGATAAATTTTTCTCTTGGTTTGGGTCCTATCAGTTGGTCTAGAAGAATCGAATGCAATTGTGACATCTTCAATAGATAGGCGAATACAAAGGAGCGATTAATGCAGCCACATAAGTTGTTTAGTTACATGGTATCTTGATAGAGTTTGGTATTCACTATCGGCGGCCTAATATAATCTACTGTGACAACATGAGCACCATATCGATTTTTTGAAATCCTATTCAACATCAGAGGACAAAGCACATCGAGATACATATACATTTCATTCAGGAGTTGATCTATGATGACATCATCAATTTAAAGTTCTGTCAGACATCTGATATGGTTGCAAACATTTTTACCAAACCCTTCACTGAGGTGAAGTATCTTCACTTGCGATCTCTTCTTGGGGTGAGGTATTCTGTAACAACCCATCTTCTTCGGGCTTTCTAGTTCTCTTCTCTTCTTCTAGAAAGATTGTAGTTTGTACATGAGTACCTTATTAGGCATTTAGTTGTTAGGACTCATTTGACACATCTTTCTTAGGTTGTTTAGGGAGTATTTTATCTCTTGTAAGTGGATTTTTTCCCTTAGGGTTTTTCCTCCATTACTTGAGATCCTTATTATACATGGGTACCTCATCAGGCCTAGTTATTGGGACCCATTCTTCTCTTCTTATTTTTCCAGAAGATGTTGTTTGTACATGGGTACCTTATCAGGCTTAGTTGTCGAGCCCCATTAACACATATTTCTTAGTTTTCTAGGAGAGTTATCTTTCAGTTCTGACTTTCCATGACCTCTACCTCATCTTTGATGAAGGGGGTGTTGGTGTATATGACTAGACTTGTCATCATTCGACGTCTTGTCCACCTAGTTGGTTAGTCATCTCACTTAGTGAGAATAGGTCATAGTTGATTTGGTCATAGTTGAATAGGTCATAGGGTTAGTGTACACATGTCATGCACAAGAGTTACACAACACTCTTATATGTACCCCTTCATTCTAATTTATGAGCATGCCAAGACACTCTGTTTTATTTTTATACAAAAGATTATATGTTATTATGTTGCATGATTTTCCATTGTTGCTCGAATCTTGTTGATTATGTTGGAGCTCTCACGTTACCATTGGAGTGCAACTTCATCATGGTTCATAGTTTTCGTATCGATTCTCACGAACACTCTTTTAGTAAAATAGTTGTGCCTCGATTCCTTTAAAAGTAGAGGAAACACCACTAAAGGGGATTTGGTTAAGTATCAGCTCAAAAGAGGTTATCATACACTCCCTCAATTGAGTAATATGTAACACACGCCTACACAAGGTTCACATCCATCACCCAATGATGTTATTTCAACATTAGTAGGAAGGATTAAGGAATTAGAGGTCTCCCAAGTTTCACAACCTATATGTAGATGACTAGGTAATGAAAGTATACCTATTATCATTGGCACTATACTCCTTCCACTAATGTTCATCTGCAGTGCAACAACCACCATTGTAGTTCTATTTAGGAATTCCCATCCCTATAGACCTCATTACATGATCCATCACACTAGGAATGTCTTCTAATCCTTCATATTATTATCCTACACAAGGATTGGCCCGAAGTGTGTTCTCAAATTCTATTTCTACGAGAAATATGACATTCCTTGGTTATACACCCACTAGCCCATATCCTAGTGCCATCCCACCCTATGTCCATATGTATTTTAAATCTCTTCAAATGGACATGTACACTTTTTCTGGTTCTTACATGAAACATCAAGGGGTTTTTAGGCCTGGCTAATACTTATGCCATGCCTTATCAGGTTTCTACTCCACTTCCCCTTCCTCACCAAGGGTATTCAATGGTTGAATCCTAAACAAAGTGGGGACTTATTTTGAGTATTTAAAATAACCTCTTGACTTCACAATATGAGGTGTAATGCTCCCACAACCATTACTCAACCTCCCCAAATTTAAATTATAAAGAGATCCTAATTCCCATATCAAGGAATATGCTAATGCAATCAGGATATACCTCCATGGGATACAATTGTTGCTAAGATATTCCTTATGACCCTCAAAGGGATTTCCTATAATGGTACTATCACATTCTAGAAGTGTTCATACACTCTTGTAAACAACTTTTGTATGAGTTTATCAAATATTTTGATATGCACATTAAGAAAGAAAAAAATGAGTCCATCCCAATTCATTCGAGGTGGAGAAGACCTCTATTCTTTAACAAGTTCTCCAAACACGAAACAAATGGAACTCTATGACCTTTTCCTCCATTCAATCAATTGGGAAACTAAGGAGGAAGTCTATAATTTTCCCCCATGAAACTATGAGGAAGTCTTTGAAGGTGCGTTTTGCATTGACCAATCGGTGATTGACAACAGGCGTAAAACATATGGTACTAATGGGAGGTTGGTCACCTCTAACCCAAACAACTCAAACTATCTAAACAACTCAAACAAAAACCAAGGACCCAAGGTCCTAAATCGAAATTGTGGTGTCACTACAAATGGTGTCACCAATCAACCTAAAAATCCAAAATTGGTGAATACTAGCAATACAAACAACAAAAATGGGAATATGAATAATGAAAGGATCAAAATCTCGCTCCCTCCATCAATGCAGTTTATTTTAGTCTGTCCACTTCCTCAACAATTCCAAGCTCGGGCCTAACTCAATATCAAAATACCACCCAGGGGATAAAAATTATAGTCATAACAATCAATATTGTGGGCCACATAAAATCAAATCGAGAGGCCAATGGATTATCATCCCAACTTGTATTGTGGGTTTCAGAGAGTGATCGGTCATGAAACTTAGTCTTGTAGGGACTATAATAAGTTCATAAAAAGATCTAAGAATACTAGAGACAACTTTTCATCGATATGTTCTTAGCAAACCCTGGAGGAACTTCCAATAACACTCATATGGGACCAGTCACTCCTCAAAATTCCAGCCTAGGGATCTATAGAGATCCTTTTCCCAAGAATTTTGAGAATGAGAATATTAATCCTCGGAATGCCAAAAATGGATTCTGTAATGACTAATGACCACGAGACTTCCTCATCTAATGATCCACAAGTTTCTCCTAACTTGGACTAGAGAAACAAAATGAAAATCGTAGGTTTATTCAAATTTGAGATAGAACCATAGGTCAATACCGCTACTCATACTCGGGATTATACATCATAACCTCTTCTCTCTTATCCTCTTATACAAGACAAGTCGTTAGTAGTCCCCAAATTAATGGGAGTTTATGATATGATCAAAAATCTCACCAAAACATTCTCTCACATCTCCTTCTTGGATTTTTTGAAGAATTCTCCAGCTCACCGATCTGCCTTGTTTGAAGTGTTAGGTCTTAGTCACTTAGTGCATGCCACACCCCCTCCCAAAGCCTAGATTAATCACATAGAATTTGACACCTATCCTCCAAGAAAACATAAAAGAGATACTGGGTTTGTGTTTGACATTAATAAGATGCCTACAAATGCTTTGAGTTGGCATAGAGGGGTGATCCCACACTATATTTGCAAGTATGGATTTATAATAACTATGTTAAGAGAGAAATGATTGATGATAGGGATTCTATAAACATTGTCCCTTTATCCTTCATGTAGAATCTAGGATATGGAGAAATCAGTTTCTCCTCCAACCAAAACACACAAAGGGGTTATGACATCCTGAAATCCACATTAATCAAAGTCATTGTTCTTCCAGTTACCCTTGGGCCTAAGACCATTCTAAATAAATTCTATATTATAGATAAGGAAAATAACTATAATATGATTCTTGGTAGGCCATGGATCTATATGATGAAGGCCATTCCTTCCACATTATTTCAAGAAGTGAGATTCCTTCACTTGGGGAAGGTATATGTAGCTTAGGGTGATCCCAAGTCTTTTAAAATTCACTTAAAAACCTTAAGAAGAAACCTAGGATTCACTCTAAATTTGAACTCAGCTAATCAATTGAACAAACTGTCACCTTCCAAGGAATTAGTCCCCACAATGAAATTAGTTCGACAACTAAATTAGTCACCCAAAGCAACCTAAGGGGTATATAAGATCGAGAGTAAGATTGGTGTGGTAGAGACAATGTATACTAAAACAACAAAAGAGATAATGAATCTCTTGGAAGATGACCTACCAATTTTTCTCCCTTTCGACTATTTAGGCATGGGAAATTCCCTTGGGATAGCCTCTCTCCTAACATATAACATTAAAGAGGTGTATGGTTGAAGTTTCCAAAGTCTAGGAAGAGGACTCTAAGAACAATGAAAAATCTATTTTTCATGAAAACTGTTGGGCCCTCCATTACGATGGAGTAAAATGTCATTACGACATATGGTTTGGGGTGATTCTAACTTCTCGAAAGGTAAGATCATGAATTTTTATTTCAAGTTAAACTTCGAGTGTACCAACAACAGTAGAGTATGAAGCTCTACTTTTTGGTCTCATTTTAGCCAAGAGGATGGGAGTGTGTAATGTTAGAGTCCTAGGTGAATCACAACTCATTGTAAACTAGGTCTCGAGAGGTTTATGAGGCTAGAATAAAACACCTTTAGATATACAAGTCTAATGTGCATGAGCTATGTAAAAATTTTGATTTTATTTGTATAGAAGAGATTCCCGAGAGAAAAATAAACTTTTTGATTCTATGGTGACTTATTCTTCTCATTTTGGCCTAGAGAATATTTAAGAGAAACAAAATTCATGGTTTCAATTTAGGTCAAGCCATTATTTTAAAAGATTCCCAATAACGCAATATAAACATATGTCAAAACGAGAACAATCCCATTACATTAGACTTCAATAAGAACGATGAAGTGATCTTAGGATTCCTCCATGCGTACATTAATCTTCATCCCACACATCATAAGAAAGGTTTTTCCCTTACCCCTCACCCTTCTTCATACTTTGGAGATAAAATGATGAATTCCTCTTCTTCACAAGATTTAGAGATTTGTGAAGTCAAGGAGGAATATTTTGAATAACCACCACCCCCGATTTTGAAGGGAATTCCTCCCAGAGATAGAAGGAATAATTGACATCAACATCGAGACATAGGAAGAGCCCAAAATTATGAAGCTTTGTTCTTTATTGTCAGCTAAGGAAATAGAAGAACATATAAAATTACTTAAGGAACATTCTCAAGCTTTCACATTCGATTCTGAAAGACATGATAAAAGTCACTCCCAACGTAGTGGTTCATAATTTGGTTACTAAACTCGATGTGAAACCCATAAAACAAAATCTAATACCTATGAATCATAAATTCTCTTTAATGGTCAATGAAGAATTGATGAATATTTTACATGAAGGGCTTATAAATCTAGTGGACTACTCCATGTGGCTATCCAAAATTATCCCGGTCCTTAAAAAGAATGGGAAAAGAAGGATATACATCAATTTTGGGGACAAACAAATATTGTCCTAAGGACGACTTCACATTACCACCTATTGATATAATTGTTGATACAATAGCTGGTTACGAGTTTTTATCCCTCGTGGATAGTTTCTTTAGATATAACCAAATAAGGATCTTTGAGTAGTATCAAACCAAGAATACCTTTACCACTCTTTGGGGAACCTTTTGTTATGCCATCACGCCCTTTGGTTTGAAGAATGTTGGTGCTACATATCAACGCACCATGACTTATATATTCCATGATCTTATTAAAAATATTTATTTATAAATGAATAAAATTCCTAATCTAAAATATGTAACAATGATGTAGATTAAATATGCAATGAAATATAGATCTGACACAAGAAAATAAACAATTAATATTTAAAACCCTAAGTGCAAATGAGGAGATAAAATGACTTAGTTGTTTCGCTATGATCTTGAAGGTGCACATAACCGATGAACTAGAAAATCTGAAGTGCGGACTATATCAATAAAACCCAAAAATGCAGAGTTGCTAGAATGTGTTGGACTAGGGCACCTAGAATGGGTTAGGGGGCATGCGGGTGCTACAAACCTATCTTGGGCTTCAATGAATACTCGAGAACCTCATAAATCTAGCTTTGGATGGATGCGATATGTTCATTATCCTTCCCTTTTTGATAACGCACAATGATCACTAATGTCATTGATAACTTTGTGATAAAAAGTGACTTGTAAAACCCTAAAAAGTGCATCAAATCCCAAAAAGAAATTAATGCAAATGAGGGGTCAAAATTGTCCTTGGATGTCAAACAAGTGAACTTACGACCAAGCGTTGCACTACATTTTAGACCCAATGTAGTTTTATGTGTGTGTGTGTGTGTGTGTGTGTGTGTGAATAATTGTGCCCTAGGTGGCTCTTGTGTGTGTCACACTTAATAGCAATTAAGTAGCTAGATGTGTGCATGAAAGAATAAACTTCCCCTCTATGAGTGTACGTAGAAGAATGTAATCACTTGTCCCTTCCGTGGAGCTAGAATGGATGTTTGGATGCTCTAGAATAGGCTTTGGATGCAACCTTAGGTGGTGATAGCTAATTCTTAATGTTTGGTCCTTTATTATGGTCACATAACTTTATATTTATATGATTCCCTTGCTTGAATTTCGTAACTAACCCCAAAAAGGCCAACTACAAAAAAGATAAGATGCCTAAATAACAAGAAAGGACCCAAAAGATGTGAACAAAGTACAAAGGGTTAGGGACACCCGGAGGGGCTGGGGAACTTGGCATTGGCATCTTAGATGGACACTTGTGTCTAGGGTGAGAAATTCTAAAGTATAAAAAGACAGTCAAGCAAGCGAAGTGTAATACTAAAAGAGGAAACAAAAAGAAAGCAAAGGTGGCCAAAGACATGGATTAATTAGTAATTTTCTTACTTAGGAACCATAGGAGTAGTAGTATGTGATTAGGACTAGATAAATACCCAAAGTACATGTATTAGTGTCTACACATATGTTGATGATCTCTTAGCTAAATCTAAGAAGAGAGGTAACCACCCTAAAGTTCTTTGAATCATTCTTTCACATTTGATCGAATATGGTGTGACCTTAAATCTAGAGAAATGTGTATTCGGAGTCACATGAGGTAAGTTATTAGGTTATATAATTTCCTCTTAAGGAATTGATGTAGATCCTACAAAAAATTGGGTAATTTTTGAAATGACTCCACCGATAGATGAGTCTGGTATAGGTGTTTCTTAGGAAAGCTTGGGAAATTCATAGGTTTTTTCCGATTTGACATACACTATTCATTCTATTAATGACTTGTTGAAGAAGGATTGTTCCAAGGCATGGACTGATGAATATCACAACACATTTGAGTTAATCAAGAATTTCCTCATGTCACCACCAACACTCATGCCACCCAAGGCTGATCATCCTATAATCTTGTATTCTCGAGCCATAGATGTTTTTAGAGCATGCATATTAGCTCAAGAAGATGATGATGGTCGTAAATACACTATTTCATTATTCATACACTCCTCAACTATGAAACTTAGTATACCCAAGTGGAGAAAAATTTTTAGCCATTTTTTTCACAACTAAGAGGTTGAGGCATTACATGCTTAACCAAGAAATAAGAGTTATTATCAAATCAAATCAATTGTCAACATTCTTGACTCGAAAACCTTGTCTATAATGGAAGGTAGATTCATAACGCTAATGGGTGAGTTTGAACTTACCTTCATCAACCAAAATTTGGTTAAAGGATAAATCATTGTTGATTGGTTAGATGATAACCCTATAGATTTCAAGTGAAATAGTTTATTTGAATTTCCCAGCACAAATGTATATGTTACATGACACCCTCCATTACTTCGTGTTCTGGTACCGGAAATAATAAACCATATCATAGAACAAATGTATCCTAAAGGTGCTAACTCACAATGAAAGTGATGGTTACATGTCATAGCTACCAAGTATGTGATTGTGGAACAAGTTCTTTATCAAAGAGATTTTGATGGCATGTTACTTAGATGCATTGACGAAGAAGAAGAAGAAAAATTATCTTTGAACACCACAATGGAGTCTGTCATAGCTGATTTAGAGGGCATTCAACTACTTGCAAGATTCATTGAATGGGTTATTTTTGGCCCACATTAGAACACAATGTTGTGGAATATGTGTGCAAGTGACAAAAGTGTCAAGAATTATCACATGATATACACATCATAGCTCGATTTACAACCTATTTTGACACCTTGGCCCTTTTCTACTTAGGGTTTAGATTTAATAGGTGGATTATCTCTGCGACATCGGACAACCATAATTTTATAATCATGGCCACATATTACTTTACGAAGTGGGTTGATGCCACGCCTCTAACTACAATACCTCTATCTGTCATATCCAAGTTTATCTTGAACCAAATCATCTGTAGGGATGACATGCCCCATGTCATTACTTCGATAATGGCACTTCTTTTAAGAATGGAGAGGTGCGTGAACTATGCACTCAATTAAAAATATCTCATCACATGGCCTCCTTGTACTACCCTCAAGACAATGGATAGGTGAGGCAACCATAAAACTTTAAAGTCCATTCTCCTTAAGACGGTTAAGGAGAATAAGAGAGATTGACACTTAAAGTTATTTCCTACCTTATGGGCTTATAAGACTTTGGTACAAAAACCAATGGGGAAACACCCTTCTCTTTAGTCTTTGGTGCTAAATCATTCTTACCGCTACAAGTATAATTGAATAGTATTTGTGTGTCTTTATAAGGCATTCTTGACAAAGATGAGTATGTAAATGTATGTCTAATCGATCTAGAAAGATTGGATGAGAAATGGTTTAGGAACAAACAATATCATCAATTTTATGCAAACAAAATGTGTCAGTAGTACAATAAAAAGGTCTATGAACATGAAATTCGGGTAGGAGACCTTGTTTTGAGACTTGACATCCGAATAGACAAGAAGGTTGGTAAAGGTAGAAAGTTTAGGCTGAAATGGCTAGGGCCTTATCAAGTAATGGAAGACTTCAAAAATGTTTCCTATCATTTGTGTAATCTAGAGGGTGAGGAGTTTGGTGAATCTGTAAACTTGCTTCACCTAAAATATTTATATATTGTTGCATGGAAACACATCCCCCACCACTTGGGACATGTACCAGTGCGGGTACATGTATCAGTACAGTATGGGTACATGTACCAAGTACACGATATGCGTACGGAGAAGTCTCTCATATGCAGGGAACCTTTGTTAATTTCTCCTCCCATCTCCCCCACACACAAACACACAAACACACAAGTGTGCGCGCATGCACGCACGCACACACACACACACACACAGGGATTGTTTGCATTTTTCTATTACAATGTACTCTTCCCACAATATGTGAGATATCAAATATCAATAGAATTACTCATCTTTTGTCGACATTTGATTTCCTTACTTTAAAAAGTATAGTTATTTTTAAATTTCAGTGCATTTTGAATCCAAATAAATTAATAATGTACAATAGTATTTTTGTAGTTATTTCATATATATATTATTGTTTCCCCATACCCGTCTCCCACATTTCTAAAAAAATGTCGTACCAGTACAGTCCGTACTCATCTCCACGTACTTGTAGTCATACCCGTCTCTAGTAAATATGATTTATACATATAGTCATTTATATATCCACATTTTATTTTATTACATTTACACCGTCTTGTTACTGCATTATTAGTTTTTTGAAATTACAAAATGGAAGCTTACCTTTCAAGTAAATTTTAAAATTTAAAACATTGGAAAATATCTCAATCATACCTCTTCTATATTATTTTCACATGTTCAAATTATATAATCCTTATCATCATTTCCATTCATGAGAAAAATTTTGACATTGGTTTTATAAGGACTTACATGCTTAATCTTCTTCATGGTTTCTTCCAATTTAGGTGTTTCTTGCCCATATTTTTCTCTAGAAGCTTCTTGATGATAGATCTTCCCCTAAAAACTCTCTCCATGACAAAAAAATTCTAATCATTTCACCTAAAACTTTTTTTTCACCTATCTCAACCTTGATAATGAGCCCTCGCATCCTACTAGTTACGTGGGGTTGAGATTAGGGAAAAATTTCTCTCCCAAAATCACAATCCAAAGTCAAACAAAATAAAAGTATATATATATATATATAAACAATAAATAAAAATATTCTTATTACAAATAATTACACTTTTCATCCCTCCCAACCTTTGGTGATGAGCCCATGCTTCTTACTAGTAGCATGAGATTGGGAAAGGAGGAAAGTGCCCTTACTCGCCTATGTTTTTCCTTGGTGATGATCCCATGCTTCTTATTGGTAGCATGGGGCAAGATGTAGGGGGCATATCAAAAACCAAAAAAATCTAAATAAAATAAGAAATAAAAGTGCTAAAAAGTCCCAAGAAAATGAATTATATGTGTATGCTATGAGAGAAAATCATTCCTCAAAATCAGATTTCATCAATCAATAGGCCATCTATGGATCTAAGTATAGTCAAAACTTGCAAGAAGAATTCATTTTAAATTGATTAGGGTTGGGTTGTAAGTTTTGAATAAATATTTGTCAAAGTTCTTGTCTCTTAGTCATCATTCTTGTTCACACTCTTCAAATTACATATCTCACGTCCTTCTTCTGCTATTGGGTGATGATCCCTCACATCCTACTAGTTGTGTGGAGTTAAGAATGGAGTGAGGTTATCTTATCATCATACCATATTCAACACATTTTTCCAATGAAATGGAAATATTAAACATTTCTTGAAAAATAAAGTTTCCTAATTACAGTTTGTTACCATATACATAGTCATATATATCATTTTGTTTATCACATTACATCATCATCCATAACATGCATTCAAAAATATATATTGAAATTCCATCTAAGAGTACACAAATGAGATGAACCATAATGAAATTAATTCTTCCAAAGCAATGCAAAACCAAACAAAGATATATATATATATATATATATATATATATATATATATATATATATATATATATATATATATATATATCTCATATCTCATATATGTCATCACATTGAAGGAAAAGTGTGGCCAAAATGATCAACTATGAGCCAAAAATACAAAAAAATGATATATACATGAAAATAGTCCCAAAGCAATAAAGGCCTCTCAGCCAATCCCTCCCTTTGAGATCCTGTGAAGGGAAAATGAAAGGACTCCTCTGCGACTCCTATGGAAAGCTTGGCTAGGTGTAGCATGGGATTCTCCATGGTTTAAATGATGAGAATGTTTGTGTGAATGACCAAAGTGGTGGTGGAGGGAGCTACGCTACATGAGGATCCTCACCGAATCTCTCGATCCTTTAGAATATAGATCTCGGTCTTCAACCAATTAATCTTTGCTTTCTACATTCTAGGATGGTGTAAAAACATCAGTGTGGTGGTTGACGTGTGCCGAGACTCCATGGTCAACTAATAAGCCTCTCAAGTCATGCCAAAGGTGGGGAGCAAGAAGGGTTCATAGTTGGTACACTTGAATAAGATCCCACCATCCATCACCGGTGCCTAAAAATTAAAATGTATAATGATGAGTTAGAAAGCAAAAAAAAATCCTACTAACATCTAATCGAGGGAGTAGAAGGTAAGAGAAGCGTGTACATACTCACTTGGGTCTCCAACAAACCAAATCGATTCTACAATTGGCACCGATGAAAAAGGTGCTACGACATCCTCCTCATCGGTCTTCTCATCGTCCATCTCCTGAAGATGCATAGAATTCTCCTCCGTCTCCTCAGGATGAATTAAATCCTCCTCCACCTCCACCTCAGCTCTAGTTTCCGCCAAAGCCTCACCTATACCCTACCACTCAAGGTATAAATCCTCATCCGAGTCCAGTCTGTCTTAGAATCCTCCTCCTCCTCACTCTCAGTTGGGCCCTCACCAATCTATAAAACCTGGCTTGATTTAACTATGACACTGCAGTTGGGTCCGGTGCAGCTTGTGGTGTACCAATCGAGACCGCAAGTAATGTGACTGTCCACTGGAAAAATCCCCTCTACCGATGCTATCACCTCTCATATCACTCTATAAATAGTGGCAAATAATGGAAGAACATCTCGAAAAGGGTAACCCTTGAACCGCTGTCGGGGGACCCAAGCACTTTGGATGAGTTTCAACTCTCTTCATTGTGATCAACTAACCGACAACAATAACACATGTGGTCTATGTAACACCCTCCTCACCCCATATGCTTGTCATACCTTGATATGGCTGTGTGATCATATGTGTTGTGGTCAAAGTAGATGCTAATTGTGGTGTGCCCCTAAGGGGAGCCATATCAACCAACCTAAAAACACTCATATTTGTGGGATCTATTATACCAACATCCATTTGGTAGGGAATAACTCATTCATATACCCATGACATCACTAGTGTGGGGTGGCTAAGAGACCTCACCCCACATCTAACAATCATATACAAATCATGGTATCTAGTGCCCAATATGTCAATCCCCATGCCTATACCCATCCGTAGAGCTCAATTCTCTAAAAATCATGAGCCCAACAAAATAAAAACCTATCTCTACCCTTATCTCAAATCAAACACGAGGCCAACATACCAATGATGGACTTTTGCAAAGTGGGGATACGAGTAGTCTCAATGGTATCAAGCCTAACTCCTGCTTAGCACCCGTGTGAGGTGCCTATGCATCACTAAGATAGGTTTCCCATATACGAGCCTCAATTGAAGAACGTGTGCTTTTCAAAGGCTAACTTCCTGTTCGGTGATAGGAAATCCAAGGATCCTATAAATATCCTCCATATGGCTGCCCTCTCTAGTACCCCCTCTTTGCTTACACCAATAATTGTAGAATTTGAGGTAACCAGTCCTACTCTCGGGATCTTCACCATCAAATATAAATACCCTACATCTAAAACAAGGGAAAAAGAGCATATTAGAATATGATAAGTGTATAATACACTCACAAAAACAATATAAATGTAAACAAAAAATTGCATACTTAGTCTCCAAATTGTAAAAAAATGTGATGGTTGCAAAACTATTGCTCTTAATAGGGTGGCAATTACACAACTCTATTACGGAGGCGGTTATATAACCATCACAATAGTTATGCAACCACCTTTCTCGCACAGAGTAGTGGTTGCGTCAAAAAACTGTGTCGTACCCCTAAATGCAAAAAATTGATCAAATTGACTCAAATAAAATACAAAATGTGCAAGTCACCCCCTACAATCATTTTGACTGTAAAATTATGGAAAATATCCCCTACTACAACTAGTTTCAAACAAGTGTTACATTTTAGGGAAAAAACAAGCAAATTCTTATAAGTTACATGTTTGTGACCCTTTGTTTTTATCACTGGTTACCCTACCATTATGACTGAGTGCTCTTCAATTTGACTATATTCTCAAGTAAAATAGTCACCGGTAATCCAAAGGTGCTCCAAATTTAGCTAAGTGGTGTAAAAATGATTTCTAAAAATAGTAAAAAGTGATATATAGCTCAAATGTGGTTTTCTAATGTTGCTTTGAGTGGGTGTATGTAGGTTGGCGCACTAGACCAGGTATATTTTTCATCCCTGCAGATATGGTAAGTAATCTTGTCATTTTATTTTAAAATATTTTGTTAATCTTGTTTTATATTTGCACTTGATTCATGTTTCTCTTTTAGGTGGTGGGAAGGTTGGAATGGTGTGACTTCAACACACAAATGATGAGGTAAAATTTCTTACTCTCCCATTTGGGAGCACCATACTTAGAATTCACGTTTTACGCCCATTCGCGGATAAAACAATCTTTTGAGGGGGAAATATGTACACACCCAAAATTACACATTGCTACATTGAAGGACATGATAAGTCTCCAATGATGATATTTTTAGAATAACGACGAGATCCATATCCTTTCTCTTCATCTTAGTATGATTGTTTTGACTCATTTGTCCTTGTTTCTAAGTTCTTTAGCTTGTCATTTCCTTGCTAACAACTTTATGCCCCTTACAAAATTATTTTGGGCCTTAAGGTATGTAACCGATCTGCTTTATCCGCTTTTATTGGAGAGTTTTAAATGCATGTCTCAAATTTGTGAGTGATTTTATCACTTGTTTCTTGAGCGTTTCACCTTATTTTTGGCTTGATGGATTCATATTGGAGTATTATTCTCAGTTTAATATCTTTAGAATGTTAACTTCCTCTTCTCTTGATGATTTGGAACTTCTTGATTTCCACGTATTATAGACTTCTTCTCCACCCATATTTTATAAAAACCAAACTTTTACCTAGATGATGGGTTACAGATTTGAGATTTGTATTACACGGTTATCTTGCCAATATCGTGTTGAGAATTACATGACAACAAAACACATTTATTTGTTCCTTCCTAGTATTGCATTTGTGACCAGTTTGTTTGTAACCAACCAACTTTAGCATTTTATTGATTTATTTTCGCAACCAACCAACATTGCACACCTTGGATCATCTGGATTTCATATCTAGAAAGGAAGATGATGAGACAATAAAATCATAAACACACTTGGTAAGATTTCACAATCTGTGATAACAAAGAACTAGGTTGGGGTTGCATTTGTATTTTTTTGAAGCTTTTAGTTATTATTGTCGATTAAAATTAGAAGAAACACATATGTTTTAAGTGGTAGAATTTCTTATTTCTTTGTTTTAATATATGAATCTTCCATTGATATCTTCTTCCCTACTTATCCCCGTGGATCTACAAGGGAAATAAGTTGGAGGAAGGTTTTGTTCCTGCACTTCTTGATTTCTTCATTTTAAAATATTCGTACATTTTATTTTCCTTCTACTGGGAAGTTTCGAGGAAGGAAAAATTGATTCTAAGAAACTTTTTTTCTTTCCCATGAATTTGAGGCAATTAGAAGAAGTTGTATTTATTGAATAATAATTGTAGATTACATTCTTTGTTTAAATTAGATTTAATTCCACAAGTTTCATAGAATGAGGAATAGCCACATTCGGCTATTCCCTACTTTGATTTATTTAATTTAGAGGTAATTTGTTTCATTTAGATTAATTTATTTGGCTATGTCTATAGATTTTATTTATTTAATTTATCAAACACCATAAAATACAAAAAATATATTTTAGAATTTAATTAGACTTGTTTATTTATTTCATTCAAAATCTTTGTCGGAAAATTCAAAAACAATTAAATAGTTTGTTATATTTTGATTTGATTAAATACTTACAAATTGAATTTAATTAAATTGAAAGGAGAAATTGTTATCACCGAATCACAAAGACTTTATGTTTATACAAGTGCATAGACTTGAACTCACGGTATGATTGGATAACATGGGTACTATCTCCAAGTTGTGGGACCTGCTACTTGAGATAGACCTCCAGAGAAAGCTGGTTCTTGCTCCTAAACTACCTGCCACAATCTACTCTAATGCAGGATAAGCTAACTGTTCTAATCTAAATTTCCAAGGGACCAGGGAGAGAGAATGCATAAAATGAAAGCCTACACTAAAGCGGTGATACACCAGAAAAGGAGGGTGTGAGAGTAGTCTCCAAATGTGTGAAATACAGAGGCAAAGTGCACACTAGAAGAGGTGATGACAGTTCTCCATAATCTAGCAAAATGCATTCACAACAATATTCCAAGCATACACAATGATAATGAATCCCTCTGAAGAACATAATAAATAGACACAATATTCTTATAGAAAGATTAAAGGGGCAAGAAGAATGCAAGAAAACACAAAGGCGGGGACGATACATCCACAAACCGGTATTGTATTGCTTCATGATATGCACAGCATTCAATCTATTACAAGATAAGGGCCTGGATCACCATGCAAGGAGTCCACTATAAGGGCTGCAACACACTCAAGCTTCACAAAGCAATTTTGGTAGAGCTTTGCTACCCAAAACTCTCTTCTTTACAATGAGCCCAACACTCCAATTTATAGAAAAATGAGAAGGAGAAGAGAAGGGAAAATGGAAATCCTGAAATCTGTCCTTCAACCACCCGTAAGAGGCATTAAATTGAGTGAAATGATTATACATTACTTGCAAAAGGCTCCCATATCTGTCCCATGTGCTGCAGAGAGAAGGAATGATGACCATGCCTCTTAATTGCACTCCCAGCTACCAAATAAAACACCTTATGAACCCGCCACGTTTTCTTAAAAATTTCAATCAATTTGATCAAATCTGAATTTCTTGGTTGTTTTGCATCGGATCGGAACCAAAATTCCAAAAGTACCAATTTTGTGTGATTTTGTTGAGAAATGCAAAGTTATGGCCTTCGAGTGCGGCAGCTATTTTGGGCCTCAGCGCGTTTTGTCATTTGACGGAATGAGCATTAACCGATCTGAGCCAAATATGTTTCTCTTATTTAAATATATCTACCCTCACTAAAATTAATAAATCTAGTTTTTGTGGCATGAGGACGTCGTGCTCGTTTCGAAAAGTCCAATTTTGTGAAAATTGAGCTCGGGTCAAAAGTTATGGCCGTTTGAAGTTTCACGGCCAAACGTTGACTTTTCTTCTCTGCCTTCGGCCGCTTCGGCTTTTGCGTCCCGCGGTCCCTTTGTCCCAAATGTCCCAGTACTGCGCGGGAGAAATTCTTTCGAACCGCCTGAAATGGGCTTCCATGTCCCTTTTCTACCGGTGACACGTGGCGTGATCTGATTGGCTTTCGGCTCCTTCGGCTATCCACGTCCCACGCATCCCTTTGTCCCACTTTTTCCTTTTCTCAAGTTTCCCATTTCAGCCAAACCGACCGGTTCGCGTACTCTTGTCCCGCATGTCCCGGACTGTTTGGGACAAATTTTCCCGATTCGCCCTGGTTCACTGGTTCGCGCCCTTTTGTCCCAACAATCATTCCCTGTCCGTATGGAAGTTCTCATTTCGGCCGATCCGGCCGGTTTGTGTACTTCACGTACCTTCGGCCCAACTGTTTCGGGCTGCCTTAAGTCTTTTCGGCCGACTTGCATCCTCCACGTACTAATTGCCCAGATGTCCCAGACTCCCTGTTTTAACAGTTAGTCAATTTTTTCCATTTTTCGGCCAGTTCGGATTTCCGTGTCCCGCGCGTCCCTTTGTCCCAAATGCTGCGTAGACCGCCTGGCGGCCTTTCGGCCGGTTCGCGCCCAGATGTCCCTCATGTCCCGACTATTGCGAGGACTAGGACTTAGCCATTTTTCATGATTTTTTCTGGCCCGAGCTTATTTTTTGCAATTTTTTCACATTTTTAAAACTTGTTGGGTTTTCTTCTTGGACAGAAGAGTTAGAAAGAACCCGGGGACCCTGAAACATGATTTTTTGCCTTGAATCAATTTAATTGCTTGGGACTAAAGAATTTGATGCATGTTATCAAAATTACCTTGAGGGGTGAATTTTGGATAACAGAAATCAATAATGTTTTTTTAAATTCGATTCATTTGTTTTATTTATTTAAATATAGTAATTTAAAGTAATTTAGAATTGGAAAGAACACAATCCTTGTTTCCCTAGCAACCTAGGCTACCAGAACTTACCTCTCAATCCCTTTGGATACTAGTTTGTTTGTTTGTTTCCATCCTTGCTAATTCGGTGCCACATCGACCATTCCAGTCCTAAAAAAATGCATAAGAATCTTTGATTCGATCATAAAAACAAAACATTGATAGAAGCCAAGTGGACATTGACTAAGGTTTACACCAATTAGTTTTTAGAGCAACTCTTGTGCCACCTGAGATTATTGGCCAACTTATCACCCTCAATGACAAAGCATGTATTACGGAAGAATATTGGGCCAACCAAGTTATAGGGTTAGGCCCCAC
This sequence comes from Taxus wallichiana var. yunnanensis, assembly GCA_018340775.1. Taxonomy (NCBI): domain Eukaryota; kingdom Viridiplantae; phylum Streptophyta; class Pinopsida; order Cupressales; family Taxaceae; genus Taxus; species Taxus wallichiana. The sequence goes on from CM031234.1 coordinate 762,023,667, forward strand.
AACCCTTGATGTTTCCTTTACACATTTCTTCTCGTTCTTACATGACCCTCTTCAAATCTAGGAATATTTAGAGGAAGAAGAATGATTCCTCGCATCCACTAACCAAAGGTTGATTTATACTCGGATGTACCGATATAGACCGAGATATATGCACAACGATCATCCTTGATCGTACTATCACCCACACATATAGGTTACATGGGATTTTATTTCTCTCGACAAACAAATCCCCAATTTATGAGTTGAGTGTTTAGGATTTCCTTGATTGTCAATCCTTCCATTACCACCTTTCCCACATATCCCATCCATATTGTATTTACCCATCACATTACCATTGCATCTATCACATTCTGACTATCTCGACATGACCTTGAGAAGTCACGTGTGTCTTGAATCACATGTTAATTTTTAGGCATATATGTACCTCATCGGAGTATTTGACTGCACCCATTTCTCTTCTAGAAAGATCATTATTTATAGATGGGTACCTTATCATGATTTTAATTATCTCGGACTCATATGAAACGTATTTCTCGGTTATTTAGAGGAGTCCTTTTTGAATTGCCTTGCCTCTACCTAACCTTTGATGAAGGGGGGTGTTGGTTCAAGGGATATTATTTATTAATAAGGTGAATTTCCCTCACCCATGCTAAATAATCTCACTTAGGTGAGATCATAGGTCTAGGTTTTAATTAGGAGTTATATGAAAGATTCCATCATAGAATCTATCATATACGTCCATGTGCATCATACATGAGTTAATTTCCCCTTATGGAATGTAACTCATTTCTCCCTTGTGGAGGTATGATGAGTCAAGGCATGGGAGTTACACACCACTCCTATATGTACCATTTTTTATATATGAGAGTGTTAGGTTGTTTTCCTTATGCACATTTTTAGTTCTTGGTTAAAATCTTGCTAATTACTTAGAGAAAATCTTCAATATCACTAGAGTGCAACAATCTTGATGTTCACATGCTTCCGTTAGGTTCTCAGAGCTTCATCTCATTGGTCTCGTGAATCGTGTTACTCTCCTTACTAGTTTCGATTACTCTTCATTTTGTTTTATTTTTTCACCTTGTGTAACTTTTGAATCTACTTGATTCACCTTTCCTTGAGTTCATGTTTTCTTGTTGATTACTTGGAGGAAATTTGCGTTATCGTTCTAGGTCAACTCCGTCAATGTGCATGTCATTCCATGAGATCTTCAAACCCCCTCTCACAACACCACCGCTATGTCCTCAAGAAGGTAATCCCTTTTAAAATGTTCTTTGATCTCACAGATGAGCTCTTTTTTTTTTCTTGATTTTATTCATGTGTCATATATAAAATTTTCGTATAAATTATGTGTTACAGTAAATCTTCAATATTTTCTCTTGCAATATCTTTACTTTTTTGGAAAGTGTGCATTGAAATCTCCATCCCATTAACAACGATACAAATATGGTCATTGATATTAAATTTAAAATAGATTTTCAAATCCTTTATATCTGTTAAAGTTTTCCAACTACTGAAAATTGGTCCTTTAAAACTTTCTTCAGAGTTGTATAACATATCAAGAGATAGACATACATGTTTTCTCAACCTTATGAAGTCATAAATATATATGGATCTTTCTTGAGCATGTTTAATTAAGCAATTGATTTCCTTCAACATAGGGAGAATACCACATAGTGTCAATAATGTTTCCAAATATTTTAAATGGTACAACAAATCTTTTGCTTTTTCAACTTCCCTACGATATTTTAAACATGAAACCTATTAAAGATGGATATTCTTCAAAAATCTTGCATGCATGCTCATACATGGAAATCCATCTTGTATCAACATATTTAAGAATATTTTTACCATTAGTAACTCCAATTACAAATTTTGAAACTCTAAAAATATTTTTGGACTACTCGCCATGTAAGCGTGCAAGTCACAGATGAGCTCTTCCACTTTAGCGACATTTTCAAATGTGCTAAAAATTTTATATGCAAGTTTCATTCTATGATCCATGCAATGAATTAGAATCATATATGGGGAATTTTTTTGTAGGTGAACACAAAGTCCACTTCTATGACCCTACATTACTAATGCACCATCAATACCAACACACACCAACTTAGTAGCAATTACATAGTCATCCATCCCAGCTAAATTCCTTAAATTATACGAACTAATTTGCAAAAGTTTTCAACATTACGGTTTTCAACAATTTTATTAATAGCTAACAAATGAGTTTTCCTTGAATGATTCTCAAAATTGTAGACGTGTATGAAAACCCATGATGTGTTTTCAATTATTGTGAGCTCGTCAATGGACAGTGAGATAAACATTTATTTTTATACTTTTTATTTTAAATCTCCCATTTAAATTATTGCTAGACACTTTTCCATTTCCCAAGCACTGTTCTCCGACCAATGTGATTGTGGAATGTTGAGAAACCCATTATATTGAAACAAAACCTTATAATTTGCAAAATCTGAAATTGGTCTACCATTTTTAAGAATGTGGAATATAGTAGAGAACAGTTTTTTTGGCATGTAGATTGGTATTCATAACTTTTCAAAATTGTGCATTAATTGTTCCCCCTTTCTCAACAAGTTGTTGTTGACATTTCTACTCATTTTCATACTCGGTTGCATGTCTTACATGTAAGAAATCTTTTGTAGTTTTCCATTTATGTGTCTTTATTTTTTCATCTTTTTATGCAAGTGTCACATATACTTTTCCAAAATGTTTCTCAATTGTTTCTAACTTCAGTTGTAATCTGTGGTCTTTTTTAGTTTCCAACTACATGTTATACATCTACATTTTTGGTGTATCACTACTATTCTCTAGATCTATAGGTTCAATGAATGAATATTTAGATGCCCAATCTACCTTAAATGACAACCCAATTGTTTAACTATTTTTCTTTGCATAGATTTTTTTAGAAGTTTCCATTTGAGTCTTTGTTTCATGAGATTGAGAATTGGAAATATCTTGTACTACTTGAATCTCATCATTAGGAATGTATTCCATTGGAGGAATTTTATAATGAGGATTATCTTCTAGCTCTGACATGTCATCATCAATAATATCTTCATGTGTTGACATGTTATTTTGATTAATTGTTCCATGTGGTGACATGTTATTCTGATTAATTGTTCCATGTGGTGTGTCTGGTGACATGTTCTTCTCATTAATTATTTCATGTGGAATACAATTATCAGTGGGGTTTTCTGCATTCAAAAGGGACAAGGGTTTGACTGTGATCTTGAAACTTTAAATTAAACTAACAAATGCATTAAAAATTGTGTTTGAAGTGGATGCAAGTTGTGTGCATGATTTTTTTGGCTTCCTGAAATAATTAAATATGTTGCTTTTCCTTTTTAATTGATTTGTCTTCTTGTTATTACTACCAAATCCATTTTACCTAAGACTAATCCAAATGTAATTTAAGAATGTCATCATGGATGACCCAGATGTAAACTACAAAACTAGTTATAGATCTGTACCACATGCTACTAGGAAGTAGCATAAATATATATACTGACCCAGCAGCATGAATGTATGCTACCATCCGGAGTATAAATATATGCTACTCGGATAGTAACATACATCCATGTTACCGACTGGTTGCATATATTTTTGCTACTTCCCGATAACATATACAATACCTATAACCTTACATGAATGGATAAAGTATAAATGCTACCGATTGGTAGCATATTATATAATCTATGGAACAGCTTAGAATTTACATCATTGGGGTCCTATATACTTTGTCGTATGGTAGTGATTTAATGTCAATTGTAAACTACCACACTAAAATCAAAACTACGAGTTAATTTTTAATATCATAATTATAATTAGAATATATGTATTGATAACAATAAATATGATTCTCACCTTCACAATACAACAACTTTGTTAGATACAAAAGCAACTTCATCAAACAAGCCCATATGCTTAAAATTCAAGAAGCTTCAAATGCAAGCACATACCAAATTTCTCAACCAACCTCGTCCCAAGGTCTAAAAATTCTTAAATATACTTAGAATTACCCAAAAACTTTATTAAATCATTCAAAAGGAATAAAAGCTCTATTTCATCTCTTTCACTTTCTAGCCTCTTCTTAAGAGTTCTTCTAGCCCTAAACACTTGCAAACCTTGTAGCTCAAAATGAATGGCTAGGTCTGAATTCAAACTAAGCACATTTTTGAACACCCATTACGCCCTTATATATTCTCAAAATGTTTCAAATCTTAAACTTGCTTTTATATTTTTAATTCACATAAGATTGCCTTTAGGCCTCAAATTAGGCCAAAATAAAAAAATGGCCGATTTTTGGCTATAAAAAGTAAAATATGGAGTGTATCCGCAAAATAAAAACATTTTCGAGACACAATGTATATAGTTTTATAAGCTCACCAAGTGTCATCACCCAACTCATGATAGTTTTTTCCCGCTTCAAATTCATATTTTTAAAGCAATTAGGCTTATGGCAAATTTTGGACTGTCCCTTCCAAACTGATATAAATATCTCTCTTATGTGACCATAAAACTTCATAAATACTTTTGTATCCTAATGAAGACTCTTATATGATTTCTTCCAAATTTCAGCCCTTAACTCTTTCTTAAGGAAAATATAGTGTTTTTGTTTTGTCTAAACCCTCAAAATTGTACTTTCTATACCAATTAGACTATATATTCCATTTTTGACCTAGTTAGCCTCAACTATTAGAATTTAAACTTCATGGGCACCTCTTTCCCACCAATGTTTTATTCTTTTTCATGGATAAAAAATGAATTTACACCTCTTTTTCTCTTCTAAATCCTAAACTGGGCTACACAAACCAACGAGGAGGTATTTTGGGTTTAATACTAGAAAAAGTTTACAAACCCATTCTCAACCTTTCCAAATCTCTTTCTTGCATGAAAACCCAAATGATTGTGCTCTAACTACAAATCTTTGATCTCTTAGCTTTAAATAAACTGTGTAATAGGGTTTAAGATTCTTAGTTACTAAAATGTCCACAAGAGTGATTTCTTAGCATTCCCACACATTTCATCCACATGCAATATTAATATTCTTAGTTTGAATCATATCAACATCTCTTCAATCATTCAAAAACATAAATGATATAAATTCTTACCTTAAACCCTAATATTGTCAATGTAAATATGCAAGCATGGCCTTACTATTACTCTTCAACACTTCATAGCTTCCTTCCCTACAACTCAAATCTGATCATTCATATAAAACCTCTTTCTACAAGAATGATCAAATTATGCATAATAATATAAACATGAGAACACCATTTTTCTTCATAGAATCTTCAAATTTACAAGAATTACATTGTTTTATTTCAATGGAAACATGTTTGACATCATCTTCCATGCATTCTTACAGAATTTATGAGCCATCTTGGATCCTTCCACATATTTTACAACTCTCTCTTACCTCTAATCCCTCACTAAGTCCTTCATAATTCGAATTCCTTCGTATTTACATCTTAGTTATTGAACCCTAGCCATGATAAAAGATAACCATGGATTATAAAACCTAACACAAAGGTTGAAGACAACTTCTTATTTTCATCCCCTAAGGTCTTTAATGACATTTTACATCATTAATGGTTCTTAAAATTTACATTAGACCTCCCCATTTTACTATAGAAATTCAAATTTTCAAAAGATGCATTTTGGATGGAAAAATCACAAGGGTCTCTAAACACCCAAGAAGGAACACAAGGAGGTTAGAAAACACTCTAAAACACTCAATAAGCCTACTAAGACAGAAAGCAAACCAAAATTTGATGAAAGACAAAATTTTGACTATGTACATAATGATGCTCATGCATCGTGTGTGTGTGTGTGTGTGTGTGTGTGTGTGTGTGTGTGTGTGTGTGTGTGTGTGTGTGCGTGCGCGCGTGTGCGTGCGAATGTGGTGAATTTATATATATGCAAATGTGGCAAATTTATCTTTTGTGGTAAAGAAAATTTTAATATAAACACTCGGCTATTAGTTTAATTCTGGAAAAATGATTAAAAAAACTTATTGTTGAGATGTGGAGCTCAATTACTTCAGTTTAGCATGCTATATTAACTTGTTGGAAAACACAATAACCGGCATCGGTTATGATGGGAGCAACATTGGTCACCTATGAACGACATCGGTTAGGCAAGTAGGAACTAGCATCGGTTAGGGCTAACCAACATCGGTTACCTATGCATGAGTGTTTTATTTAACTCACGGGAATTAGATCTAATTTTAGTATTAAAGAAAATCTATTGATTGTAATTACATGGCTAAGTTCCCTAAGTTTGTATAAGGTATTGATAAGCTAGAAAGCTAGGGTTAGAAGAGAGAGAGAGAGAGAGTTAATGATTATTGTGAAAATAATTGTGTGAGAGATAATTCTTGAGAAGAAGCAAAAGCTTGAGAGAAAGAAAGTACTTGTACATCCGAGAGGTGTGCAAGATTGTAAATATTCATTGTATATCTTCTCAAGCTCGGATAATAGATTGGATTGTTTCTTCTGGATATATCCCACACTAGGTGAGCCATGTTAAATCTAGTGTTGATTAATATCTCTTGTTTTATATATTTCTTCTTATAGAATATCTACTTTTATCACATGTATGCTTAGATCTGATATATTATCTGTACAACCTTGTGTTAACCCTAACAACTGGTATTAGAGATTTGTTTGATGGTTTTATGTGTTGACAAATTTACTCACAAAGATTTTTCTCGATTGAGTGACATTTACAACAATGAAAAAAGAAAAAAAATAGAAGGTACGAAGTTTGATGACCGAAATTATCAATTATGTAAGATGCAAATTAAGGATCATCGATATCAAATAGATTTGTACTTACTGTTGGATGAAAATTTAGACCTACAAAGATGACTGATGAAGAATGAAAAATTCTTGACAAAAAGGCTTTGGGATCTATAAGATTGAGCCCGATAAAGATCTCGGGCTTCTAATATTACTGGACATCTATGGTAGAGTTAATGAAATCTCTTGCTAATTTATATGAAAAACCTAGTGCTTCAAATAAAATTTATTTGATGAAGAAACTATTTAGTTCTAAGATACATGAAGGTGGATTTACATCTAGTCATTTGAATGATTTCCAATCTATTATAAATCAATTAAAATCGGTTGATATTCCATTTGATGATGAAGTGAAAGCACTCTTATTCTTATGTTCTTTTCCTGATAGTTGGGATAACTTGGTAATGGTTGTTAGTAATATAACATTTGATAATAATATTTTGAAGTTTGATGATGTGGTTAGTATAATCTTGAATGAATAAATTCATAGGAAAAGTACAAAGGAATCATCATCTAGGAATGCTTTGAATGTAGAAAGTAGAGGCAAGTAGAAGGAGAGATCCAAGAGTAAGAATAATGGGAAATCAAATTCAAAGAATGGAAGATCTAAATCCATAGGTAAGGGAATTACTGTTAAAATTGTGGAAAGAAAGGACATGCAAATAAAGATTTTGGTCAAAAGATAAAGATAACCAACACCGAGACAAAGATAAAACATAAAATAAAGCTACAAATATTGTAGTAGAGGTAATGCAAGATGCTCTTATTCTTTCTTTGGATAATAGAATAGAATCATGGGTTTTAGATTCAGGAGCTTCTTTCCATGCAACCCCTAATAAGGGTTATTTTAGAAATTATGTCAAAGGCAATTTTAGGCATGTTTATTTTGGTGATGATGAACCTTGTAGTATTACTAGGTAAAGGGAAGTTCATCTAAAATTTTAGAATGGAAATACATGGGTATTGAAAGATGTAAGAAATGTGTCAAGCCTCAAGAGGAATCTTATTTCTACATGGAAACTAGGTGAAGTTGATTACATGGTTACATTCACAACAAACTCTTGGAAAGTCACAAAGGGTTCCTTTGTTTTGGCAAGAGGCAAGAAGGTAGGAATATTATATTTATCTACATGTGTTACTAATTCTTTTTCTGTGTTATCTACTTCAGATTCAGATGCATGCATGTGGCATAATCGATAGGGCCATATGAGTAAAAAAGAATGCAAATCTTAAAGGCTAAGGGTAAGTTATCGATTTGAAAGATTTAGATCTTGATTTATGTGAGAATTGTGTCTTTGGAAAACAAAAGAAAGTGAGATTTCTCAAAGTTGGGGCAACTAAGGAGAATAAATTGGATCTTGTACACTTAGATGTGTGGGGACCAAGACCGTAGTTTCTCATGGAGGATCCCAGTATTATGTTACTTTCATTGATGATGCTACAAGAAAGGCATGGGTTTATTGTATTAAACATAAATATGATTTTTTGAGAATTTTAAAATATGGAAAGACCTTTTCAACAATGAATCAACTTCAAAATTAAAGTGCTTTAGATCCGACAATGGTGGTGATAATTGTAGTAAGGATTTCAATGATTATTGTTCAGTGAATGGAATACATAGAGAAAGGATGGCTCTAAGAGCACCATAAGAGAATGGTGTTGCTAAAAGAATGAACATGATAATCATGGAATGTGCTAGAAGTAGGAGGATACATGCTAGATTTTCCTTGCAATTTTGGGTAGAAGCAGTTGATACAACGGTTTATTTGATTAACCGTGGGCCTTCAAGTTCATTAGATGGAGGAATACTAGAGAAAATATTGGACCGGAAAAAGGTAGATATTTTTTTCTTAAATTTTTGGTACGAAGCTTTTGTGCATATTGATAAGGAAAATAGAAAAATGTGGATGAAAAATCCAATAGATGCACTTTCATTGGTTATGGATCTAGTGATTTCGGATTCCATTTTTGGGATTTAGAGAATTCTAAAATTATTAGGAGTCGTGACATTGAATGGAATGAAAAGAGAATGTACATGGATCAAATTTTGGTACCCAAGGATGAACCGGTTGAGAAAGTTTATGAATGAAAATTAACTCTTAGATTTAAAACTCATACCTACATGGTTACATAGTAATCGGTGTCAGTTGACCCCGACCAACATCAGTCATTTGAACCGGTTTCAGCTTGAAAGATCCAAACCGGAATTGGTTAGCACAACCAACATCAATTACAGGTGACCCGATCACCATGTCGAATTGGAAACAAATGTCCAGGAGGTCTAAAATGAGCCTCCAAGTACCCCAAACTCTTGTGAGAAGGTCACAAAGGGTAAGTAAACCTCCAAAAAGATTTACACCTTCTTTATCTTATTTATTATTAATTGATAATGGTGAACCAAAATGTTTTGAAGAAGCAATGCAGATGAGACCCATGTACAATGGGAGCATGGCATGGATGAGGAGATGGACTCCTTGGAACAAAACCAGACTTGGGATTTGGTTAAGTTTCCAAAGAAGTAAGAGGACATTGCAAAACAAATGGGTTTACAGGATCAAGGAAGAAGAGGGTGGATAGAAAAGATACAAGACAAGGCTTGTAGTAAAAGGATTTGCACAAAAATCAAGTATTGACTTTGGTGAAATATTTTCTCCTGTTGTTAAAATGACTTCCATATGTATTGTATTGAGTATAGTTGTAGTAGATGATTTGCATTTAGAGAAACTAGATGTGAAGATGACTTTCCTTCATGGTGATTTGGATGAAGAGATTTATATGCAACAACCACTTGGGTATGAATTCAAGGGTAAGGAGAAATTAGTATGCATGTTGAAAAAGAGCCTATATGGGCTCAAGAAAGATCCAAGGCAATGGTACATGAGGTTTGATAGTTTCATGTATGAGCATGATTATTTGAGATGTGAATCTGACCATTGTGTTTATTTTAAGAAGCTTGAAAATGAGAGCTATATTATTTTGTTACTATATGTGGATGATATGCTTATTGCAGGATCTAGTATGCAAGACATTGGTGAGCTTAAGGGAAAGCTATCTCACACATTTTCTATGAAGGATTTAGGAGCTACAAAAAGAATCCTTGGCATGTAAATACACAGAGACAAGAAGAACAATAAATTATATTTGTCTCAAGAGGATTATATCTACAAGGTGTTAGAAAGGTTTAAAATGTAGAATTCAAAACTTGTAAGTACACCTATGGTTGGACACTTCAAATTGAGAAAAGATCAGTGTCCTTCATCACATGAGGAGGTCAAATACATGACATGAGTACCATATGCTTCAGTAGTTGGGAGTCTCATGTATGCTATGGTTTGTATCAGAAGACATTACACAAGCAGTGGGAGTTGTGAGTAGATTTATGGCCAATCTAGGTAAAGAGCATTGGAAAGCAGTCCAATGGATACTTAGGTATTTGAGAGGGACATCTAGCATGTAGTTATGTTATGGAGGTTCGGATATTTATTTATGTGGCTATGTTGATTCGGATATGGCTAGAGATATGGATGGTAGAAGGAGCACTATTGGATATATTTTCACAGTAGGTGGGATGGTAGTTAGTTGGATATCAAGATTGCAGAAGGTTTTGGATTTGTTTACTACAGAGGCAAAGTATGTTATAGCTACAGAGGATAGCAAAGAGATGATATGGATGAGAAGGTTCATGGAAGAGTTGGGAAAGGAGCAAGATGATTGCAAATTATTCAGTGACAATCAGAGTGTAATTCATTTGGAAAAGAACTTAGTGTTTCATTCTAGAATGAAACACATTCAGTTGAGGTATCACTTCATACAACAGGTATTAAAGGATGGAAAAATCAAATTGAAAAGATTCATACGAGTGAAAACCTTGCATATATGCTAACGAAGCCATTAGAAAAATATAAGTTGGAGCTACACTCCACTTTTGTTGGTCTTCAAGTTTGAGACTTGAAGAGGAAGAAACAAAGCTAAGGAAAGGATCCAAGAATGACGTTGTATAGGTATAGTGCAGTAATTTATCTCCAAGTGGGAGATTGTTGAGATGTGGAGCTCAATTACTTCAGTTTAGCATGCTATATCAACTTGTTGGAAAACACAGTAACTAACATCGGTTATGAAGGGACCAACATCGGTCACCTATGACCATGGCATTGATCAGGCAAGTAGGAACCGACATCGGTTAGGGCTAACCGGCATTGGTTACCTATGCATGAGTGTTTTATTTAACTCATGGGAATTAGATCTAATTTTAGTATTAAAGCAGATCTATTGATTGTAATTACATGGCTAAGTGCCCTAATTTTGTATAAGGTATTTATAAGCTAGAAAGCTAGGGTTAGAAGAGAGAGTTAATGATTATTGTGAAAATAATTGTGAGAGAGAATTCTTGGAGAAGAATGAGAATCTTGAGAGAAATAAAGTACTATACATCATGAGAGGTGTGGAAGATTGTAAATCTTCATTGTATATCTTCTAAAAGCTTTGGATAATAGATTGGCTTGTTTCTTGGTGGATGTAGCCCACACTGGGTGAACCATGTTAAATCTGGTGTTGATTTATATCTCTTGTTTTGTATATTTCTTCTAGTAGAATATCCATTTTTATTGCATGTATGCTTAGATCTGATATATTATTTGTACAACCTTGTGCTAACCCCAACACTTATAACTATAAAATTTGGGTGAAATAGCAAGTTCTAACCCCTAAAAATTCTTAAAATTCAAAGTATTCATGAATGAACAAAGATTCGTCACTAAAATTTTCCCGATAGCTATGTCCCATAAGCTCAAGCACAAGCTATTTATACTTGGTTATCTCTTTGTACCATAGTACACATGATACACATGTTGTGATATACATTATTATTTCCTCATTTACAAATTGTATCAACTTGGTTCGAGCCCTAACTAGGAAATATATAATCCTGTGACCTCAAACTTTAAAAAAAATAGGATTTATTAGAGAGATGAGTTATGTGACTTGAACCTATTTTTTATTAGATAGGTAAATAAGGGTTTTTATAAGGTACCCATAAAATTATGTAAGCCTAAAAAAGAGATGAAACATTAAAAACACAAAAATAAAGACCTCGGGAGAAACGTACAATTTGCAAAACATTAGCAATAACCACTTCAAGTTGTCACCGAGATCCTCCATCTTTTTAAGAGCACGAGACTCATCATGAAAGTTCCCAAAATCTTCTTAGTCTATACTATGACCCATTGTGATCGAACATATTACCCAATTAGACAACATACATTTTCCTGCTACCGTTGATCAAACAAAAAAATGAATGGTAGCATAAAATTGACCCAATCACCAAGTCAATTTACAATCATTGATAATATCACTCTTTTAGAAATAAACAAAATAGTTATTATTTAATTATAAAAATTAACTCTTCCTATAATTGCGAGACATGGAATTGAAAGATAATGCAAGGTTGATCACATAATAAAAATGTTTATATATCATTCCTTTATACGATAGAATTGATTTTTGAAGAAATACATTAATAAAATAGTATACATTCAAATAATGCACATTATTTAAATATAAATTAGCTCGAATTATTTATATTTCTTTCAATTATATTGAGAGACATATTTTATATTGATAGAAAGTGGGTTGGAAGAGTGAGTGTAATTTTGTCTTTATGTAAAAAAATAGGTGACCAAGTTAAATTTGATGTCGATTTGAATGTCACATGACGATAAAATTTTTATGATATCTTAAGAATATGGACAATCAAAATGCAAGTAAGAAATAATATCTTTGTTAATCAATATGAAACCCTTATGTGGATGAAATTTTGTAACAAATCTAAAGTAAGATCTAAGATTAATACGTTTCAATATTTTTTAAATAAATATATTTAAAATATCTAATAATATACTAGTACAAATATCTTAAATATATCTTTCTAAAACACAAAGAGACTAATCTCAAAGTTCTTAACTTGGAATTTTCACACACCATATTCATCAATAACCCGATTACTTTCTCTTCCAATTTATAAATATATAATAACCAAGTGTCATCAAACTAATTGTACCACTATGAGAGGGGTTTTTTGGGTGCTCTGCTAGGGTTTGAGTGTTATGTTTGAGTCTCGTGACATCGTACTTTACCTATCAACCACCTTTCTCGCTTGAAAGTGGGACATTTATTTAGTTGTTTATTGCTCTTAATTACATTTTTCGCCCTTTGGGTGGTGGCGCTTTCCTATTTTAATGGCGGAAACCATTATTCCTATATCCACTAATGCAAGTTTAGGTGGTGAGAACTCAAATGACCATGCCTCCGATAAAGAAACGAGCTCACAAGTTTGTCCCGAAGGTTTACGATGAGGTAATGACCCTCCTCTACCTAAGCCTGATGTTGTTTTAGATTTACCTCAATTTGAAAAGACTTGCTCTTGGCTTGAATCTTTCACTTTTTTTCTTATTTTGTTGGTCATGTCCCCCGAGAGTATCCTCAAATAGTGGGTTCACAACCACTGGAAAGGTCATGGTGTCAAACTTGGGGTGTCAAAACCTTACCAAGGGTTTTTTTTAATTTTTCGTTTCTCTAATCCTGAGCACTACAAGGCCATCATTAATCATGGCCCTGGTTTATTAGGAACACTTTGGTGATTTTTTCCCCATGGATGTGTGATTTTCAAGTTTCTGAACATGCTAAGCTTAAATTTCCCGTTTGGGTGGAATTTCCTAGTTTACCACTACCCTTGTGGAATTTTGTGGAAGACCTGGTCAAACCCATTAGGTGATTCATTTTCCATGAGCCAAATAAGTTTTATGTGGCTCGTCCACAACGTCGGGTTTGTGTGGAAGTGGACCTAGCCAAAGACCTCAAGGAAACCATTAATATCCAAGTAGGTGACACTAGGTTCTCTAAGCCTTTGTCATTTATATTAATCTTCCTAATACTTGCTTTACCGTTTCCATTCCACCAACCATATGATTCGGGAATGTCATTAATGGCCTCCTCAACCCTATTTGCTACTTGAAAAGAAAAATTTTAACCCCAAGTCATCTTCTTCCATTGGTGAGGGTTGGACTACATCACTAACAAGAAAACCCTAAACCCATGTAGTCTATTTATTGGCCCGTTGGAGGCTCTACCTCAACTTCACTTCCCGTGGCTAATAAGCAATCGGTGGCTCCTCCTCCTGTTCATCGTTCCCCTCTTGTAGTGTCTATAATTGCACCTACGCCCGTGATTTCACAACATCATTCCGAGGTGAAATTTTTCATCCCCGACACCAAATCCGTACACACGTTCTCATAGCCCCTCTCCTCCAGAGGATGAAGAATTTTTTCCGCCACGAGGCATCCTTTTTAGATGAGTGATTATGTTCCTTTTTCAAAAATCATTGGTTCATCCATTTCTGCGAATAAGTTCACCATTTTGGGGGACCTCAAGGAGGAACTAGGAATGAACCTTGATGTTTCTCAATGATTGTGTTCTCTTGGAATGTTCATGGGCTTACTGAACTAACCCATTATTACATGGTTAGGGACGATTGTCAAAATTTTGGTCACATGCATGTGCTTTGTCTGCAGGAGGTTAAGCTTGTTGGTTTTCTTCTCCAATCTATTGCTTGTACTATTTGGTCGGTGCCATTTGTCATCATTCCAATCATGAGCCTAGGAAAGGGGGTGTTCTTACTCTTCTCTCTCCTTCTCTACAATACACTCTTATTTCTTGGGGTTCTGACCCCTCGCATCGGGTTGTGTGGTCCCTTTTTTATATGCATAATCAAATTTTTGGTATTGCTAATATTTATGCTTCCAATGATGTTGTTGAGCGATCTTTACTCTGGCGGTGGCTTGTTAATCGGTTATCAACACACGTTGGATCATGTATGGGGATTTTAACATGGCGAGTCATTGATGATGATAATTTTAGGCATCTTCCTATGCGGTGGTGTGTGGGGGAACGTGAAGCATGGTTTTACATGCGTAACAAACTTGGAATTTTGATCCTAACCATTATTTTCAGCATGCCTTTGATGCTCCCTGGTTCACCTAGTCCAACCTCCGGCAAGGTGATGATAGAGTTGTCAATGGCTTGATCATGCCTTCCTTTTGGAAAAATAGGTTTTTTTTTCCTCAATGTCGGCATGCCTATTTTTTTATGGGAAGGGGATATGATCTTAGATCATGTACATTTTTTTGAAATTTCATGGCATCCGGCTCCTTTTAAACCCTGAAACTCTCAATTCTACCTTAACACTGCTCACCTGCAGCATAAGAGAATTGTGGATCACATTTTACATGTTTGGAACCTAGTTGAGTGCCCTTCTGGTTCAGAAGGGTGGATTGTTTGGTGACAAGATGCCATTAGCAGAGTTACGTCCTTTCTCCGCATGTTTGGGAAATAAGCTGCATTATTCAAAAGAAGGGAATTTAAGGCATCTTCCCAAAATATGTCAAAAGTTCGAGCCCTTGACCACTTTCCATTCAATAACTCACTGTTATCACCAAATCACAAAGCACCCACGGATATTGATCAAATTTCTAGTTTGATCACTCTAAGCATCTAGTGTGATTGGATAACATGGGTACTATCTCCAAGTTGTGGGACTTGCTACTTGAGATAGACCTCCGAGAGAAAGTCGGTTCTTGCTCCTAAACTACCTCGCCACAATCTACTCCAGTGCGGGCGAGCTAACTATTCTAATCTAAATTTCCAAGGACCAGGGAAAGAGAATGCATAAAAATGAAAGCCTACACTAAAGCGGTGATACACCGGAAAAGAGGGTGTGAGAGTAATCTCCAAATGTGTGAAATACAGAGGCAAAGTGCACACTAGAAGAGATGATGACAGCTTCTCCATAATCTAGCAAAATGCATTCACAAAGCAGATTCCAAGCACACACAATGATAATGAATTCCTGCAAGAACATAATAATAGACACAATATTCTTGTAGAAAGATAAAAGGGGAAGAAGAATGCAAGAAAACACAGCAGGGGAAGATACATCCACAAACTTGTATTTTATTGCTTCCTAGTATGCACAGTTCAGTCTATTACAAGATAAGGGCCTGGATCACCATGCAAGGAGTCCACTACAAGGGCTCGCAACACACCAAGCTTCACAAAGCAATTTTGGCAGAGCTTTGCTACCCAAAAACTCTCCCCTTTACAATGAGCCCAACACTCCAATTTATAGAAAAATGAGAAGGAAAAGAGAAGGGAAAATGGAAATCCCGAAATCTGTCCTTCAACCACCTGTAAGAGGCATTAAATTGAGTGAAATGGTTATACATTACTTGCAAAAGGCTCCCCATATTGTCCCATGTGCTGCAGCAGAGAAAGGATGATGACCATGCCTCTTAATTGCACTCCCAGCTACCAAATAAAACACTGTTATGAACCCGGCCACGTTTTCTTAAAAAAATCAATCAATATCTAATCAAATCTAGAATTTATTGATTTCTGTGCATCGGGCTCAGAACCACGATTCCAACGGTACCAATTTTGTGTGATTTCGTTGAGAAATGCAAAAGTTATGGCCTTCTGAGTGCGGGCAGCTATTTTGGGCCTGGCAGGCGTTTTCTGTCATTTGACGGGAATGAGCATTAACTGACTGGAGCCGAATATGTTTCTTTTATTTAAATATATCTAGCAGGTGTAGAGGACGTCGTGCTCGTTCCAGAAAGTCCAATTTTGTGAAAATCGGAGCTCGGAGTCAAAAGTTATGGCCGTTTGAAGTTTCCGGACCAAATGTTGACTTTTCTTCTTCTCCTTCGGCCGCGGCTTTTCGCCCCACGCATCCCTCTGTCCCATTTATCCCAAGGTCTTTGTGCAGGAAAAATTCTTCCGAACCACCCGAAATGGGCTTCCATGTTCCTTTTCTGCCGGTGACACGTGGCGTGATCTGATTGGCTTTCGGCTCCTTCGGCTTTTCGCGTCCCACGCATCCCTCTGTCCCATTTAGCACAGTGCTGAAATTTCCCATTTCAGTTGAACCGGCCGGTTCACGTACTCACGGCCCAGATGTCCCATTTGCTTTCGGACTGTTTGGGACAAATTTTCCCGATTCGCCCGGTTCGGCCGGTTCGCGTCCTTTTGTCCCGCGTGTCCCTGACTGAAAGTTCTCATTTCGGCCGATCCGGCTGGTTCGCGTACTTCGCGTACCTTCGGCCCAACTGTTCGAGCTACCTTGACTCATTTCGGCCGATCCGGCCGGTTCGCGTACTTTTGGCCCGCGCGTCCCGGACTTCCTGTTTCAACAGTTAGTCAAATTTTTCAAATTTTTCAAATTTTCAGCCAGTTCGGATTTCCGCGTCCCGCGCGTCCCTTTGGCCCGAATGTCCCAAATGCTGCGTGGACCACCTGGCGGCCTTTCGGCCGGTTCGCGTCCAGATGTCCCTCATGTCCCGACTATTGCAAGGACCAGGACTTAGCCATTTTTCATGATTTTTTCTTGCCCGAGCTTATTTTTTGCAATTTTTTCACATTTCCTCAGAACTTGCTCTCTTCTTCTTGGACAGGGGAGTTAGAAAAAATATGAGGGGACCCTAGAAACATGAATTTTTGTCCGGACTCAATATAATTGCTTGGGACTAAAGAATTTGATGCATG
Organism: Taxus wallichiana var. yunnanensis; assembly: GCA_018340775.1. Taxonomy (NCBI): domain Eukaryota; kingdom Viridiplantae; phylum Streptophyta; class Pinopsida; order Cupressales; family Taxaceae; genus Taxus; species Taxus wallichiana. Next base: position 762,041,078 of record CM031234.1, read on the forward strand.
TTATCAAAATTACCTTGAGGGGTGAATTTTGGATAACACTGCATCTTGACCGAGGTGTCCCGATGGTGACCCAAAATCAAGATGGAGGAAGTCTATCGTGCCCATGGAGTGAAAATTAGAGCTTGGTTTCATTGGCTCAAGGAGCTACTAGTTGTATCACTAACCTCCCGGATGTCCCATGATTTTTTCCAACACTACCATGGTGTTTTGTTGCACAACCTTACACTCTGAGAGGGATGCCATTTTTCTATAGTTCCCGCAAGCTTTCTGAGACTTAGATAATTTCCTATGATCATCCACTTTAACGATGACCTTAAGGAAGATGTCATGTAAATGAAAATAAAAAAAATTCTTGGTATTGATGGATTTCTATGCAAGATTTATCAAGTGTTATGGGATACTGTTGGTCCTAACCTTCATCATGTTTATTGTGAAGCTATGGCCAACAATTCTCTTGGGGATTTGATAAATCAAGGCAATATCAAGTTTATCCCCAAGGTGGAGATCCTAAGCTCATCACCAGTTGGCGGCTGATTACTCTGTTGAATGTTTCTTACAAGATCATTGCCAAAGCCTTAGCCCTCCAGATCCGTAATCTTTTTCCTCTTATTGTGCATAGCGAACAAACTGGTTTCATCAAGAGAAGATTCATTCTAGATAACATCATTGTCGTTTGGGAAGGCATGGAGTGGGCTCGATTATCTGATCAAAAGGCTCTCTTCATCAAAATTGATTTTGAAAAATCTTATGATAGGATTGAATGGCCTTTCATTACTTTGTTATGCTACAAGCTCTTGGTTTTAGCCCTAGGTTCATCTGGTCTGTCAATATGCTCTTCTAGGATGCTAATGCTAGGCTTACCATTAATGGAGTTCACTCTGACATGTTTGAGTTGCATAGGTCCATTCGGCAAGGTTGTCCCTTAGCTTCGGTGTTTTATGTTCTTCTACGAAGGGGGTTAATTATCTTCTTGAAAAATTTGTGTCACAAGGGTTAGTTAAGGGAATTTCTCTTCCTAATTCTGATCTACAGCTTATTAATGGCCACTTTATTGATGACTCCTTAATATTGTCTGAGATTGAAGAGTCATTACCAACACCTTGTAGTGTCTGGATATTTTTTTCTTGGCTTCAAGTTCTTCCATTCAATGGAAAAAGACTCAATGCTATAGATAGTCTATGGATCCTATGCCTCCATGGATGGAAGGTTATGCTTGGCAGTGGATTCAACTAGGGGTTCAATTCAAGTTTTGGGCATTCCTTTTGCTTTCCAAGCTACTCCTGTTACTTTGTGGTCTTATGTTGTCCAATGAGTTGAGAAAAAAAATTCTTATTGGATTACCAAACCCTCTCTCTCTTGCTAGTAAGTTTCATATTTTCTCTAAGGTACTCGTTGCTTTGCTCATGTTTACTATTCTTCTTGTTGGGCACCCTTTAAGCCTGCTTATGCCAAGTTGGAAAAGTTTCTTAGAGATTTCTTATGGGCTAACTCTCATGGCCACAAAGGCTTCCACAAAGTGGCTTGGGACATTTGTTGTTCTCCTAAAGAGGTGGGGTGATTAGGGCTCATTGAAATTCGGTTGCAAGACATTGCTCTTAGCATCAAGTGGATTATCAGGGGTTTAGAAGGTTACGAGGCCTAGAAAATCTTTCTTTGTCATTGCATCTATCAAGGAGCCCCTTTTGGAAAGCAATCATGGAAAAACTTGGGTCTATAAAGTTTGTTTCTCTCCCCTGTTCCAGTCAAAATTAGAGGAATGTTTGTTATGAAGAGTATATGGAAGGCATGGGAACTGGTCAAACCCCACTTGAGCTAGGTGGGGGATGGTTTTAGGATTGAGCTTTCCATCAATTCACACTCTTTATGGTGGTCTCCTGTTGTTAATTTTCACAATGTTCCCTTTGCTATGGTCTCATGGATTAAAATCCTCCGACTGTTTAAGCATGGTATCAAATTGCTTGGGGATATTTTCTGTAAAGCTACCCATTCTTGGAAACCTTGGGTCCTTCTCAAAGTGCAATTTAACCTCAACAATGGAGATAAAGAATCTATTCAGGAAATTCATAATGCCATATCTGAAGAGACGCTTCAAAAAATTGGAGTTTTCCCTCCTACTCACTGGTGGCATGATTGGCGTGGGCCTATTATGACTCCCTTTGGTCGACAAACCCCACTTTGTTATCGACTTCTTGTGTCGCCCACATTCCTTTCGAGAAATTGAACAAGACCTAGAAGCTTAATTCCCCACACTGGTTCGAAACATAGATTCGATAACATTTGGAAATCTCTCATTAATCCAAAGAAGGCTCATTTTCTCTCGGTGAATTATTTATCGTGATTTTCCGATTGGAAAATGTCTATAATATCTTGGGGTTACTAACCCTTTGTGTCCTACATGTCGACGTCCCGAGTCCCTTATGTATTTGTTCTAGTTTTCCTACTTTCTCAGTCCGTCTGGGAAGTGGATTCACTCCCTCTTCCAACCTTTCTGCCTTGAACCCTTCACCTGGAAAATTATTTTACTTGGGGGACTCGGCCTTGCTTCCTGCAAAATTCAACAAATTTTGGAAAATCTTTCATGCAGAAATTCTTTTTGAAATTTGGAAGATTAGAAATGACTCTATTTTTAATCAAACTTCACTTAGCCTGGAGTTTTTTGTGTATGCTAAAACTAGAATTATTGCTCATGTGTTGCTTCAGATCTAGGTCTAGGTGGAGAAAGTCTACTTGGAGGTGGAACATCTTCAGGATCTTCTCACCCACTAGGGTAGTGCCTCATGCTTTGTCATTTGGGTTTTGTCTCCACAGCGTCATCCTTCTCTGTCTCATTAATAGTCCCCACCTCCCCATCGGCCTCGGTGTCGTGGCCAAGGGTCTCTTCAACGGAAATGTGGTCGGGCTCGAACAATTCCTCCCTCATTGGTGACAAGCCGATGGCATTTTCCAGTGGCTCGATGCCAATGGCTAGGGGCTCCTCCCAATCCTAAGATGGAAATGGTTCTCAGGCCGGGGGATCCTCCTCTAATCACAACAATGGAAGTGGTTATGGGTGGCCTTCTTTTTCTCTTGCCTCTTGTTCCAAGAAAGGTTCCACCCTAATAAGTTTCCTCACTTGGCTCTTGCAATTTCTCCGAATAGAAAGGATGATCCACCCCGTGATCGGGGAGATGGGTGGATTCCTACATCATCCTCTCCTCACCCCCTATAATGGGTTGGGGTGATGTTTCGCGTAGGTCATCGCCTCTACCTCCTTCTCCATCAGCCATGTTCGTTCGCTACTTAATTAACTTCTCGTGGTTCGTCACATTTGTTACTTGTTTTCTATTTGTTTACTTTTTGTATCCAATGGCATGTGTGTGCCTGGTGTGGTGTATTTTGGGGTGTGACTTCTCCACCTATTTTTTTGGTTGGAAAACGTAAGTACTTTTCTTGATCATATTTGTTGGTGCTCATTTTGATCTCACACCATTTTACCTTGATTTTCCTCTGATCTGCATGTTATGAAATGTTTTATCTCTTGATGTGAATTCTCTAAAGCTTTTACCTCCATTTGAATGCCTTGAGTTGTTTGCAAAATCCATTGTCATGCCCCTTTTTGAAGAAGTCTCTAAGTTTTCCCTATTTTTGCCCTAATTTCTTCAAAATCTGCAGCTCTCTTCTTTTTTTTCCTATTTTTCCCGACCATGGAAGCTTAAGAATGATCAATTTATATTTGTATGCATTTGAAAATCCAAATCCATGGTCGAAAGATGCTTGGAACCATGCTTCACTTGGTTTTGTTTCAAAAAAAATCATCCTTAGTGAAAAATTGGTTTCGGGCATGAATGGTGAATTTTTGTGTTTTTGACGGTCTAGTAGGCGTCTTTTTCTTGTCAAAATTATTCCTTAGCATTCGGTAGTCACATGGCTTCTTTTGGTTGGTCAAGGGACGGTGGGAAAATGTTTTAACTTGTCACTTTTTACTTTTTTGGCAAAAAGGCAAATTTGGTCCCGTAGCTCCACTCAATTCTAATTGGTTCTTTTGGTACTTATGTGGCTTCTTCTAATTGGATGGGGTGTGGTGGGTTTGTTTTCTAAACTTTTTCTTTTTGGATACTTTGGCAAAAAGTTTGAACCCACACCGATGGCCCCGCCATGATTTGATTAAAGTAAAATTTAAGCGGCGGGAAAAATTCTTACTTTGACCCCACAAAAGGACACATAGAAAATTTAAAAGTAGAGATGCGGGCCTTTGAAAGTAGGTTGGATATTTTTCCCTTTTGGAAAAATGGAATAAAATTCTAAAATGGAAGTGCGCCCCCAAATCATTTTGAAGCCTTATAAGGTTCTTAAAGTTGTGCCATAACGACACGTGGAGGTCTTCGCTGTATTCTTTCCTTAGACTTTTCAGCAATTTCCTAAAGGGCCCGAGACACGTGGTGAGCCCGCACTCATTTAGGGTCTCTACTTTTGGGGACCACCTCAAGATGTGCCATTGAGATGCATGGCGGTTTGAAAATGTCAAGAGGCGGGGAGGCGGGCCATCGGGGCAACTTGGATTTTTGCCCCTTGATATTCAAAAGACTAAAATCATCAAAATGACCCATGGGCCCAATAGAGAAAAGTCAAAACTTGCTCCAGTCAACAACGAGAGGTGCAGACTTTTGGGGGTAAATTGGAAAATTTTCCTTTTGTGGAAAAAGGAGTTAAAAGTGAAAAAGGAAGCGTGGTTCCACTGGGACCCACATCAGAGACTAGAAGCGGAAGGGCGAGAGCTGCGGGAAAACTTGGAATTTTTCCCTTTTCCAAAAAAGAGGTGAAATAGCAGAATTTAGCCAGCCTTTGGGACCCACATTGGGACACGTGTCAGGCCCATTTTTCAAAGGCAGAGGGGCGGAGCAAATTGAGAAATTTTGCATTTTTTCCAAAAAGTGTAAAAGGTAAAAAGGAACCCTCGGGCCCATCTTGACTTGGATCTCCCACATGGACGGTCCAGATTCAAAAGAGAGATCAATGGAAGTTGTGCATCTGTATACTGCTTCTTTTCCATTTCGCTCCAAAGCTCTTGGGGATGCGAATTTTTATGGTTTTTATCATTTCTTGGAGTCTCCTACACGTAAAATGAAGAGGAACATTAATTTGGTATCCTGGTTGGGTGGGAAAAATCAAGAAGGCGTCTTTGCGATCAAAAGTGATCTGATCATTGGCTTCGATCTAATTTTCAATTTTTCTTTCCTTGGCATGCAAAGAACCAGATTTGACAGATTGGAGGAGGAAGTAGTTGGCGTGTGAGATGAAGAACGACCTACCAGGTGAAGAATTGAATGCTAGAAATATTTGGAGATATTTTCCCTCTGCACACCTGACAACCTTTTTGCAAATTTGATTCTGGGAGTCTCAACACACAATGGTGCTTTGAATGTCCCTGGTTTTGGGGAAAATTCTGTTGTAAATGAAATATTATAAATTGCATGAATTTTTCGTGCAAATGGTTGGAGTGTTAGAGGTCGGGACTGATTTTTTCTAAGAGAAAAGCTTGATAGAACCCGTCCTTCTGAGAAACCATCTGAAGAAACTTGTTTATCTCCTTTGTGTTAAATTTGATCATGTCAAGGTGGTTGCGAGTGTACAACCATTGACAAGCTCTGAGATTTTTCTAGAAACTTTCCCCTACTAATAAATTTAATCAAACTTGAGTTAATCTGTGTTATTTTTGGGCAAAATTTTTGTTTGCTTCATTTTGAATGTCTGCAAGTAGTTTTCTTATTCTCGTTGCAATCTTACATTGAAATCTTTGTGAATCACACAAGATCTTATCCTTGTGATAATTTGGTGGCATTTGTAATTTCATTTATCAGAAGAGCTTTCATTTGATAGTGAAATAAACAAATTTAAAATCACTGTGACTCCTAGCATGACTATAAGATTGTTTGTTAGCCTTTGAGGGTATCTTAGGTGTGATGAAACAAAGGTTGACAATGTTTAGTTAAGTTTCCAATATGATCCTTCATTTTGGATCCTTGAAGTTTGTGTGAAAAGTGTTGATCTAGGCCTCCATTGAAGCACATATTTATGGTTAAAGGAATATCCTAGCTATCCCGAGGCATTCTGTTGTTCAAGATCTCCATTTTGTAAAAGTTCTCAAGGATCTGGTGAATCAAGTTCATCCTACCTCACCTCCCACCAAAATTCATTTAAAAACAACCAATCTTACCCATACTACCCCTGTTTGTCATGCGTGTATACAAATGCATAATTTTTACTACCAAAACATGAAGAAACAATCAGGTTTTTATTGTCTTTAGTGGCTGAACCTTGCTTAGAAAATATCTCCATTATCTAGAGTGACAACTTGTGAGAGTTAGGTTTTGTTGCATTGATCATATTTTATTCAAGGTCTTCTTAATAATTTCATAAGGAAGGATATCTCCATCTCCTCCACAAACAACAAGCTACAAAAAGGGTCCTCTCACCCTGGTTGAAAGGCACAACCATAAAGTAGTGAGGATAGGTCAAATCCTCTTGAGGGTGCTACCCATTTCTCCACATCTGAGTGACAAAGAGCAAGCTGCATTTCATCCCCGGCTACAAAATGACACACTACATGCTCTGCTTGTCTCTAAGCTTCCTGCCAAACTTGTGATGTTGCTTAGCTTCTGAGGGAGAATCAATTTGGGTACCAACAATATCAATATAAAAGTGTGTTTCAATAAAAAAATTGTACCACTATGTTGGGTGTGTATATGTGCATGCGCACATGTGTATCTATGGGAACATCTTCCCAAATAGTATTCATCATGAAAAATCTTTGAACCATCTATGAAGAAGCACTTCTTCATATTTTAAAAATACACACACATACATACATACATATAGATATACATATCTATCTATATATGGGCGTGCACACGTACACATACACATATATAAATAGGTATGTATATCTATATATGTATATATGATACTATGTACAAGTGTATGTAAAAGTGTGATTTATATAATTTCTCACACCCTAAAATATAAATATAGGTTCAAACATTAAACATAAATATAATCTTCAATTTGAAACCTATAATCTTAGGACATGGCATACATTCTCCTATTTGAAGCACAATTATCAAATTAGTCAAGCATTATTTTAAATGTATTAATAATAAACATATAGTTTGACAACATTAACTATACTAATACTAGCAATCGCATGTGTACAATGCAATGTGAACGCCGAATGGTATAAGTTATTTGTTTTAGAGGGATAGTTATTATTTTTTTTAGTTGATGTTGATAAGGGGTGTGATTGATTTTGGTTGTGTAGAAATATAGATGAACCACTTCATTTAAATAGCGCAAACATGAGGTCTAACCTTTAAAACAATTCAATATGAAAAAAGTGATATAATTTACAAAGCTTTGGATGGAAACAACTATACATTGCATGGTTCTTTCTCGGCATTTGAAAACTATAGGTATTTGTATGCAGATATAATGAAGAAGACATTAAAAATGCGTTGTTTTTGGTTTACATAAAGAAGCGAGCAATAGTAAAAAGGAAAATTTGAACATGTATGTTGAAAAGTGTTATTTTGTAAGTGTAGAAATATAGATGAACCACTTTTTTAAAGGTATCATCTCTTCATTTCAAACTTGTTACAAATTCATACATATACAATTTCAAATCTTATATCATGAGTGATAGCATTTTTGGACTATTTTATTTGAACTTAACATGAATACATGAAGGCTTCCGTGCATGTGTAGATTTTATATCATGAGTGGTAGTCGTTTGTGTCCATTTTTATTCGCTTTAAACATGAATACATTTGATACCATTTTCGATAGTTAATTACATTTATAGTTGACGTGGTTTGTATTTATTTCGGGGTAATTGTGTTAGTGTTGCATCGGGTGTTTGGTTGGTCTTTTGTTGAAAAAACCTTTATTGTACACTTGATAGTGGTAGTGTAGGAATATAGATGAAACATTACATTGAAAGGTTGTATGACGATATATACTGGTATGCCACATTATTTGCCTTGCATATGTTGTAATAATCTTAAATAAACATGGATTATAATCGATGAAGAATCATATTGTTTGGTTTTCTAGAAAATCTTATCGAAGATTCTCTTGCCTAATGCCTAGTCTGAGATGTTCACTATGTTTTTCAGGGTCTTGAAGATCATTTTGGAGATATGGACTTCAAAATTGCTGGTACAAAGAAAGGAGTGACACCATTGGCATATTGGCTGAATGTTTTTGATGCAAAGACATTTCCCATATTTTCTAGAGGATCTTTTCACCTCCTCTGGCCAAGAGTACAACATTTCCAAGATTATTGATTCAAATTTCCATCTGGACTTGAAGGCTTATGAGGAGTATGGCACATTACATTTAAGTACCTTTTTTGCTATGACATATGGAGTGGGATTTGCTGCATTGACTGCCACAATAGTTCATGTGCTTCTTTTCCATGGAAAGTATGTATCCATCTCCAAGTCTTTATCTTATTTATAAATTCAATAGAATTATGTGATGTCACCAAAGATTGATTGAATGTATTTTCTAAAATGTCAATGGTGGAGTAAGGGTATGGCCAAGTCTACACTCATCTTCTCCTCTCTTTTATGTCCCAAATCATTGTTGTCTTTCCCTAAAAGAACTAGAATTTTTGTTGAGTTAAATATCCCATGCCAATATTATGAGAAATGAGAGTCTTTAAATAAAATTGGGATGCATCGATCTTTGATATGCATTTAGCCAATAATATGCTGAGTAATAATTTAATAATTTGAATGTGCATATCAATCTTTAGTACCCTATGAGACGAAGATTCATAGCTAAACTAAATGTCTAGTGGAAGAGGGTAATGATTAGGTTGCGAGAGAAATTGTTGAAAGAGGCAAATACATGGTTATGGAGAAATATGTTTTTTTTTTTTTTATTGTTAAACGCTTTTGACCGGAGCTATGAACTAGAGGGGTTGGGACCCCCACCCTACAACATAGATGAAGAGAAGAGAGGAAGAAGAGAAGGGGAGGGAGAAATAAGCAAACGGAAAGGAAGAAGAAAGGAAAGAAGCGCAGAACACAAAGAGCACCGAAAGGAGACACGCTTTTAACCAGAGCTAGAAACCGGGGTTGGTGGGACCCCACCCATAACAAGGATGAAAACAAAGAAGAACATAAGACAATACCGACCCGAGAACAACCAGCAAAGCGCCAACACCAAAGGACAAAACACCCAAACCGAAAAGAAGCCCAATGCTGGAGACGCCAAGACGAAGACCTCCAGGACACGTACACCTAACCACCCCTAACGGGGATCTTGCGTGAGTGGTAAAGGAGGAAAACATAACCCAACAACCAGCCGAAAAGCCAGAAGGGCAGAAAAGGGTGCCATCAAGCTGAAAGAAACCATGGAGGCCCAGCGCAGACGAAGGCATACCCTGCCAAAACCCAAACATGAAGTATCAAAACACAACCAATGACCATGGAGAAACCGCCCACCCAAAAAACCGTCTGAAACCTAAAGCCGTCGAAGCTTCTAACACCCAGCGCTGGTAGTGTATACATGAAAATAAACTACACCACGCAGTGAAGACGTCTCTTCCTAATCCTACACTTAGGAAACCAAGACGGGTAGTCCCTAAGTAGGAAAATAACCGTGAGCATGACCAATCTTGGCCAAAACAAGACAAGGCTTGTCCCAGAACCACCCAACCATACCAAAGAAATCCACATCCACCTAAATGAACCAATAGAAGCCGAAATGAAGGAGGAAAAGAAAGCCCACCATTGCAATTGCTTCGGCAAATAAGCAAGAAGAGGACCCCCAGACCAAGACAACTCACTCGCCCCAGATCCGATCTACACCATAGGCCCCCTCACCAGATCTGAAACGGGAAAAAATAAGTTGGGGCTAGGGATGATTCCAACACCACTTCGGGAGTCATATCTCCCAATAAAACTACGAACCAAGTGTGCCCAATGGGCCGAGGCTCGGCATCCAACTCACAAAGGCCAAACAATGGAAGCAAGAGAAAATCTCGACGAAGGTGGAAACCATATCTTCAACCGGAAAAGGCGCAATAACAACGGGCCGACATTTCGGCTAATAACCGCCAGAAAGGCTTTCACGTCCCGACTGAGAAGGAACCCAGCAAACTGTTCAGCTTCCTTCGAAATCTCTTTAGCCAAACATTCCTCAAGTGGTCCAAAGCACAGCACGAGTCCTTCCAAACAACACTCAGCAAGACACAAAGTAAGGATATCTAGCTGAACCACCACATTCAGCTCCAACAAAAGCTCCCACCCCTTGGCTCCATCACCAACGCAAGCCTTCAGAGCTTGTTCAATCCAAAACCCTAGCTCCTGCCGCTACTCGCTCCTCATCCCTCAGTCCAATCTTTATGGAGAAATATGTTAATCACACGTTTTAGCTTTATATTATTTTCCATACACAAACCATGATAAGGAAATCTTTAATGCGTTACCATAATTAAATGTTTTAAGGTAAAAGTGATGCCAATATTCATAAGCCAACTAAGCTAGATTTAATATTTAGTCATCATTGATGCTATTGATTGAGTTATAAACATGATACATGTATTTTAATGTGATATTCTTCTTCAATATATATTATCCATTCATTGAGCTACCGTGTTTATTTATGTTATAATTTGTTGTCTATTTACTTTCTAGTAAATAATAGTGTTAGGAGGTGATTTTAAGAAAATTGTGTATGGCATAGATTAAATTTAATTTGTGTTAAGGTCAAGAATGGGTAATGAACTTTAAAGGCCAATACATGATAATTAGAGTATATAAATGAGTATCAAAATATCTGTAAGGAAGAAAAGAAAGGTATGAGAAAAATTCAAAGAAAATGTAATTATTTTTTTATATTTGAAATTAATATTTATTAAATATATGTTGTTTTATAGATCTAGACCATATTATTTAGTATGTGTTCTCCTGCGATTCAATCATTTAATGTATTGAAAAATGAATTGATAATTTAAAAAAATGGATATATGAAATCTTCAATGTGAATGTTATCTCTCAAAATTGAATTATTAAATGAATAAATAAATTTAATATTTTTTTATTCTTGCACTAAAGAAAAGTCCTTTAGGCTTGATAGAAATTTGTAAAAAGACTGATATTTTTGACTTATGTCATAGCAAAGGAAGCACTTAAAAATGTAAAATAAATACTTTATAAGTAAGTAATGCAAAGCAGCAAAACATTAAATAGGTAATATATAAAAAATGAATTATAAATAAAATATAAATCTTTAAAATGTTTTAAAAAATTATAAATAGACAACATGCAGGTCCCAAAAAGTGAATTTGTTATATTGATACCCCAAATTAAAAATTAAAAAAACAAACAAAAACAGATTAAACCTATATATTTAAAAACCATACATATAATTATCCACTAGATTACAACACATAGTATGATTATGTCCATAATTATTGTGCAGGGTGGAACAATTCATGCGGTATGCATACGTATGATGAGTTCACATTCTCCCACGTAAAGATTATTCAACGCGAGCCATGACCGTTATTATGAAGAATTATCTGGTTCTGGTCCAACAGAATTTCTTGGCTGCAAAGTGACAAGCAGACCGTTTTTCATGTACATAGTGAGAGCCAGTTTCGGTTCCACCACCTGCCCCGCCATCATTTCCATGCGGAATCCCCAAATTATAGTAGCCGCGATCCATTTCATCTGATAGTAAGCGAAGTCCTTCCCCAAGCACAGCCTCGGCCCGCCATTAAAGACCAGGTACTTATAAGCCGACTCGCTCACAAAGCTCCCTCCTTTGTCCAGCCACCTTTCCGGTCTAAATTCCATACAGTCCTTCCCCATATACTCTCCACTCTCCCCATGGAATATATCGCGTATATGATCTTGGTGCCCTTTTTTAAATACGTTCCGTCGGGGAACCAGTCGTCGGAGTCGACTTCCTTTTGACTCTGGTTTTAGAGGAATCGAAGACCTTGTCGACAAGACGGACCGTATCTCCGCCAGGATTCGATCTTCGACCCGCGGGTGGCGGAGCAGCAGCCAGAAAAACTAGGAGAGAGCCAGCGACGACGTGTCCCGCCCGGCCAGAATGAAAAGTGAAAATGACGTGTAAACAACAGTCAAAATTAAACACTTAGGAAAAACGTCTGGGAGGCCGTCAAATTTAACATCGCTGCAGAAACGTCCGGAGGACCTTTACCATAGGGGGAACGCCTTCGGCGTAATAAGTGACGGGTAGAGTACATCAATTTTTACCGCTTCTACTACAGAAAAGCTATACCAAAATATCACCTATATAGCAAACATAAGGCAAGACAAATTGTGGCAGCAAAAGTGATCGTTTATGAATGGCATTATTCAACAAAGATAGTGAGGATGATAATTTGTTACGCATAAATTTCAGTAGACATACGTAAAATTATCCATACTCGAATCGAAACTCTTTTGTTTCGTAAAATTCTCGGTGTAAAATACGTAATTTTTGTAATGTCCGCCAAATTTTAAGAGATTTATAGAGTGACAATAGTCATGGGAATCCAGAATTCATAGATTTGTACGAGATTATGACGGGCCAATTTATTTTATCAAAAGTGGGCCTTTGAATGTTGGAAGTATCTCATTCTATTTTCCTTTGGATGTGACCTCCACAACTCATAAACAAGACTTCAAAAAATAATTTAAGGTAAAGTATACATCTCTAAGAAATGTGATCGAAATGTGGTCCCGGTTGGTCGATGATCACGACCCTCCCTCTACTTGGTTTTTTTGTTGCATCTACTTGACTTCGGTGTTTCTTAAGTTGTTTTTATTGTATTCTTAGGTGTGGCCTAGTGTGCTCATGGCTTTGAAGCGTGTGCTCTCATCTTGCTCGCTTTTTGTTGGAAAAATTTTGTATCGTGTTTCTTTTAATATAATTTAAGATCTTTTTCATAAAAAAATGTTGGAAATATCTCATTGCATTTTCATTTGGATATGACCTCCACAATTTATAAATAAGACTTCAAGAAATCATTTAAGTAAAGATAAAGTATACGTCTCTAAGAAGTGTGAGTGTAATAAAGATGAAAAAGAAAACTTGAACTTTTAATGTACAACAATGAAAATAAAAATTACAAACTACCAGTTTAATTGTAAGAAAACAAACATTTCAAGGATAGAGAAGAGGTTTATACACAACATAAGTATTCTCCACCAGATTTTTCTTGTAACTTAAAAGAGTTTTTAAAATAATCACCGTGGTATGTAATATTGCCATATAAAGACAATTACTACTTTAATAGTTTTTAATATCTAATGTCAAAATTTCATATAGATTTCGTACATTAATCTAAATCTTAGAATCATTTGTGGAAAGCTAGAAACAGTGCCATTTTTCAGCAAAATGAGATTACTTTGGAGCTTACTATTAATGACAAAGTGACTATCATCTCCTCTATAACTATGCGAGATCCGTGCCCGTGTAGAAAGTGGCGTTGGAATTCAAGCACCTGCAATAGCTTTTTAATCACCGGGGGGTGCCCCTTGTATTATGAGTTGGGTTCCTCTCAAGGATGCTTGTGCCACTATTCCAACTCCCGTATAACGTTGTAGAAGTTGCTCTTGCAATCGACGTCCATCTCTTCCTCGGGGATGTCCTAATCTTTTCACTTTTAGACTGGATCGAGTCTCGCCACTTCGGTGAAAGGATGTGGCTAGCTCCTCCAACTCAACTCTCCTCCCATGGGAACCAATTTTATAGGTTCTCTACCGCCCAGCTATTATGGTACAACCGATAAGTATTCAAATACTAGATCATGATGGTGGACAATTGATCCTCCGTATGCGGAGCTGACTGCAAGGGAATTCATCCCTTCAAAGGATGATCCTCCACTACCTCCCAATGTTGTTTCCATGTGTGCTTAAATTTACACCTCTTTAGTTTTGTTTTGTTTCGGTTGTCTTAATGTTGTACTTATGTTACCTTTTGGGCATTTTTGTTTTGTAGATTGAATTGTCTAGTCGCCCCTCATGATTGTAACACTTTTGTAGTTTAATATAAATGATTGTTCCAATAGTAAAACTTAGAACTTTCAGTTTCTTCATTATAGTGCACTATACATTATATATGAAAATCAACACATAGTCCTATTTAGAAAATTATTCACAATGATACCTCATAATCAATTATTTTTAGAAGTATGAGTATATATTATTCATCATTATTTTTATTATAATGATAAAAGAGACTATTTAAAATTATAGAAATTGGGTATAAGGAGTAAGTCTAATTTTGTTTTGGTTTGAAAAAATATCAATTTCCCCATTGTCATCTAGTAATGTGTGTTTGTTATATACGTGGCTTCTAAAGTTATAAATATGGGTAAAATTCCTAAATATAATTTATCAAGTATCACTATGACATGAACTTATAATGACCCAATGAGAATACATTTGTATAATAGCACTAAACAAAAAAGCATGTTGTCATAAAAAACAAACTAATTACAATCGCATGTGTACAATGCAATGTGAACGCGTTGAAAGTGTATGTTATTTGTTTTAGAGGGATAGTTATTACTTTTGTAGTTGATTTTGATAAGGGGTTTGATTGATTTTCTAAGTGTAGGAATATAGATGAATAATTACATTTAAAGGTTCTATCTCTACATTTCAAATTTGTTACAAATTCGTACATATACATTTGCAAATCTTATATCATGAGTGGTAGCCTTTCGTACATTTGCGGACTATTTTATTTGAACTAAACATGAATACATGAAGACTTCCATACATTTGCATATTTTATATCATGAGTGGTAGCCTTTTGCTTATGCTCTGCCCATCTTCGAGATATATCAACCTATCCCTCTTATTGTTCTTAATCATTAAAGGCCCTCTGGAAGATCCATCAAATGCACATTGAACTATCTATCACGGACCACTAAATGTGCAATGAGAGCTCTCTCATAGTCTACCAAATGTCCATTGAGATCCTTTGTAAGTTCAAATCATGTTCTTAGTTCCAGGTCTTTAATCGGGGTATTTTTTATGTTTAATCCGAATGTGCTTTGCAGAGAAATACTATTGAGAAAAGGGGCTTGTGAATCAACCATATTGGTCTTTGAGCTACCGACAGAACCCGAGCAGACAATACCTTCCATGTCTCACGCATGACAAAAGTATATGGAATAATGTCAATACGTTATAGGCTTTGCCACCCATAGATAGTGGAGGACACGATCTTTGAAGAATTATCATCAAATAAAGACCTAGAATTAGACTCCTCCAGTAATGCAAAATCAGTAAATTACCTTCCTGGCTTCTAATTTTATGCCTCCATTTGGATGAAATGTTTTGAAATGCAGCATAACAAAATGTATCTTTGCCTCATCTTTGTTTGTGTTTATTCTAAAAGATTGCTTGAGCTTGTGAATGTAGATCTAGATTTTAGTTTCTGAATATTCATCTTCTTTGACTGAAATAACCTTTTGAATTTGTGGAGAAAACTTGATAATTGAAATTCTTTGATCAGATTCATGCACTGATATAAAGTCTAGTTGTTCTGGTTGATATTGTGATGATGTGCTTGTGAAGGAACAAAAATTTTCATTGACGATTCCATCAAAAATTTACTTGAAGTTCCTCTCCATACACTCTATCCATTATCTAGGAACATTTTTTCATACATTCCTTAGATTGTGTTGTTTCTCTAGTTTTCTTTCACATTTAAAATTTGAGAATAAGTAGATTTGTTGAGAAGATTGCAACACAACTATCTACAATAGTCAAATTGGAAGCAAAGATAACACATTATGTTGAGAAAAAATCAAATTTGGTGTCAAAATTATTAATAATGAGAGGTGGAATAAGAATGGAGACTGGTTATGATGATGGTCCACATTAAGGAGATCGACAACAGTAGGATTGTGGGTCTGATACCAATGAAGCATGTGCTGGCTGCTCAAACTGTAGACCAACAATGGTAGTTATTAGATAGACGTTTTGAAATCAACAAATCTATTAGCAAATTTGAATTAGAAACTGGAATATAATAATTCTCAAATGAAAAATATTTATATATTTTCTAAGTTGGAAAACAGAAATATCTACATTTACAATTAAAAGTCCTCCAGTAGTAGCTATGGCTTAGTAACTGTTTTCAAGGATAAGAAAAACCACTTCTGTTTATGTTTAAATTGCAAGGTATGCCTGATGGTCATATAAATTTAGCTAAATCAACTAATTTTCACTGACTAATTTTCTTGTGTTGCACAGTTGTTGCATCTATGTCAAGATTGGATTTGATCCTTCATTATTGACTACCTGAGTTAGTCTATCTCTCAACTTTGTTAGAAGGTCATCTGGGTTCATTTTTCACAATAGAACCTATGTCTCCTCTTACTAATACTCATATTTGATTATATTCCTACCTCTAATAGCGTCAATGCTATGAAGAAAACATCCTTGAATCCTCAACCATTAGATATGACATTTGATTTTTTTATTGACAACTTGTCCCTAGTATTGAGAGAACGCATTACGATATGACCAATGAGGCCTACGGAGGATAGTAGAACATATTAACAACAAAATGGATGGTGATCTTATTAGTCTAATAAGAGAAAACACCAAACGGTAACAAGGATTAAATAGTAGGTGCTACACGAGTCTATACAAATGCAAATGAAGAGTTGGAAAAGAATGGAGAAAAGTATTTTAATTACCTCCTCATGAATCCAAGGGACATGAAAGACTGAAAATTTATTGCATCAAAGAGGATAAAAGCATCTTAAAAGGCCCATGTTGAGGGCTATGCCATATGCCTGCCATGTTATGTTGCTTATAATTTTCATTTGGAATATGTAGTGAAGACACTACCATAGGATTTATGGGTCACTAAGACTATGACAGGTGGAATTTGCACATAATTTTAGGCTATGGGAAGTAAATTTCAGCCTTCAAAATCATGTCTTATATTTTCACCTAGATTTAATAGGGGTTTGGGCTTAGTAGCTTCTACCAATTTAGTTTAATCAATTGTAAGAAAGCCTATTTACTATTATGTCTAAATACTTTGTTGTTACAAATTATCTCTTACAAGTTGAGTTACTGTATGGAAGGCTATTTCTTTAACAATGATATTAGCGCTAGACTAAAGCTTTCTCCTTGAGTAGGATGGCCCAAATCTTTGAAATTGAGCACTTGAGCCCAAGTAAATCAAAAGAAAGGATTTAATAAGTCCCATCAAGAAGTTGACACTCTTGATAACTTGTAAAGAGAGATTAATACCTGATTTGAAGATTGATTTCGAGCCAAGTTCTGTGAGAAGTTAAGAACATTTAAAACCCTACAAGTAGGACCTCCAAATCTGGCTATGACATCTTTAATCATGTACCAATGGAAGAAGGGAAAATGTTTACTAATATTGACTTTCCTGAATATGATGGCAAAGATATGAGGACCACCTAAGGTGGGTAGAAAATTATTTCATCAGGATGTGAGTGGATGAGGCTTGGAAGAATGTCATGGTTGTATTGTCATTAAAGGGGCTTGCAAGAGAATAGAAGAATGATATAACTAGTCAACCTGGTATTGAAGTTAAGACTTGGATCTTAAAAATGTTGAAAGGAGTCAAAGGTTGCATTCATAAGAAAACTTGCACCTAAAAGTGACAAACTAATGGTTTTGAATGGTGGATCTACATGAATTATGTTGACAGCTACTAAAAATTAGTCCCAAAATGGAACACTTAATGGCCTAAATTTTCAACATTTATGAGTGGTATGATTTATTCCTTATGTGGATGGCCTCAAACCTCATATTGGTGATGTTCTTGCAGCAGTTTGAACTTTGGAAAAATCTAATGATAAAGTAGTTATTATTAGCATCCACTTTACTACCAAGAAAGGAAGAACGGGCACCTTCTGGCTCCTCTAGTTTCTCAGTGAAGAAGGCTTCTTTCAAGGGTGCTTTGAAGCAATTAAATAAGCCCGTGGATTTTGGATATAAGACCCAATTAAAGAGGTATTGCTTGTATCTATGACAAATCTCCATCTCGTCAAGTCCCAATTAGTGAGGGGTGTTGCTTATTGTCATAGCTATGGTGTCATGCACTTTGGTTCTAGGACTTTCCCTCCTTTTTTTCTCTACATGATATGTAAACTATCATTACTCATTTTTATGCTAGAAAACATATGTGATATATCATTTTTATGCTATGCGAAGCCTCTTAATTTTCTTGAGGAAAAAGCCAAGGGTGTGCTTAAAATTTGAGATCTTGGGCTTGGAAGGGCATGTACCATTCCACTGAGGGTATACAACCATGAGGTTATGTCTCTAATTTACATTTCTAAGTAAATTGAACAACATCCATCTCAAAATCGGCAGATTGTTTGCATCTGTTTGGGTTCAATAATACTATTGTGCATAATTATAGCTCTGGACCATTCAAATTATCCAAAGGCATTTACATGGGTAGACATGATTTCATATTGTATGGATTATCAGACAACAAATCAGAAAGCAATCTTTGCAAAATATTGAATCGGATCTCCTTCTCAGTTTGATGTTGGATGAAACTCGAAAGGTTCTGCAATAAGATGAGAACATTATCTTTGACATTGGCATGTGAACACATATACTATCAAAAGTAGACAACAGCACAATCATGGAAATTGTTGATAAAGAAGTTGCAACAACCTGCAGGGATCTTGGGATTGTAAGAAAAATCTTCCAGTTGCCCTTGCTTTGCACCAAGAAATGACCCTCTGATTGACCCACCATGCATGAAGTTTCTAGAGTATGCCAATGTCAAAGACAACTCCATCCATATTTTATTTCTCCATGCTTCGACAAAAAAACCTTAAAAATGCTTAAATAGTGTACACTGTAAACTCGAAAAGAAAATTAACAAACAAAAATCTTACCAATCAAAGCAAATTTTATATGATGAGCAGACTTCAATGAAAAGTAATATAGCATTTAACTACCCCTAGATTGTAGATATGATGTGAAACAACACCTACAATATTTGGTCCCGATTGTTGAAGAAATTCCTTATACTAGTTTCAAACAGTGATTTGTTATCGTCCCCAAGTTTGAAGAAGTTATCTGCAAGCAGAAAAATCCTTGTAAATCTCTCTCAAAATCCCATTAAGCTCAATTACATCAGTTGTATATTGCATAGCATTGATTCTCGTTCCAACACCACTTCCACTCAACTCATTTCCTACTCCCAAAATGTCAAAAAAATTGTCATGTTCGTGAGAAAACATTGGGCACACTTCATAGATCAATTACAATGAGATACACATATGGGCCATATAACATCACTCCCAAAGATCTTACTGGGCATAGATAAATGTCAAAATAGCTAAAAATAGAAGCTCACCTATTTCCCATGCATTTATCTGGTAACCATGATCAACTGTATACTTCATAAAAACATAAGCATTCCTTGTGTCCCAAGGTCCTCCCATAACACCATTTGATACTTCCTTCCATTCAAAGCATTCAACCAAATGCCACCACAACCCTATAGTCACATTTTCATATCAAATAACATCTTACAAATTGAGCAATAGAAGAATAATCTTGCAAGGATAACTGGTCTGAAAATCGCTTAAGAACTTACCCTGTTTTCTTGAAAAACAAGTTCAGGGCATCCCATCTTGACATGGGAAGGCATCCATCCGTGAATCCAAACATTACAGAGACATTCTTGACAAAAGGATGACAAGGTTGATTCAAGTCTCCAACATTATAAAAGACTTTGTCTTGTAATGTTCCACCCAATCTTATTTTCAATGGATCAAAAGTTGTATATTTGCACACCAAAAATATTAGCAAGGTATTATTACATTTTGTAACCTAAAGCCAATTCTCAGGAAGTGTCAAACAAGTAACAACAACCATCTACATATGTTAACCAACTTGTGCTCCCTGTAACATCTCTATGTTTACCATCTGCATGTTCATCCAAATACCTCATGTAAACCAAACTGTTCCATGCCCTTATCTGCCCATAAGCTAAACCAGAGATATCAACAGGATGTTATGTGAAACAAACAAAATATTTGTGAGATATGTTATAACCAAAGGCAACATGCAAACTTAGAAAAGCTTAGAGGTCAGCATATTCCATAAATCCATCACACACGAGCCCTTACTGCATGTCATTGAATCTCCCAAGATACCAATTCATTGGATGATGCTAGAAAAATAGAGAGAAAACTAAATAATAAAGAGGATTTAAGAGTTTTAGAAATACTAACCGTGCAGTCCTGTCACCTAGTGGCATAGTGCTGGGAACGCTTACTGTTGAAGTAGGTCGAACTGGTTTGGGCTCTTTTACCTGCTACATGTTAAGTTCTTGCTAGTGAGTTACAAGTAGACACTAAGAAAGTAGGCCCAGAGAAGAAATATTGGGTAACTCTAAATTGAAGGTAAAAAATAATCATACCTCTAGCGACTCAATCAAAGGAGCATCCAATAAGCTGGCTACAGTCCTAGGATGATTACAATCTGCAAAATGAATTTCTCATTCTAATCAGATTCCATCTCAAAATTCTTCTAGCTTATATCAAACTCTCTCACCGCACCGGATATGCAACTCACGGTGCATGAGGTCATAGGAATACCTCACAAGTCTTAAACTAGATGTCGAAGATGGACTTCTATTATCTTTGATTGAATAGCTACTTGGATTAAATATCAATTGTGTTGGCACACGTAAATACCTCCCTTCGATTGATTCCGGATTCTCGCATGCAAATCGCTAAAAACACCAAAAATTTAAGAAATGAGCTGAAATTAATCAATTTTTTTGTGCAATGTCAAAGCAAACTTACTCTAGCATATGAAGTGATTTTTGCATTAGACCTGCTTCTCTTTGCGCGTTCGATCACATACATGTATTCCTCCATTCATGTTAGGCGATCCACCAATATCTGCAAGAGTAAGAAATCTTCGATTAATCCCCCAAATAAACCTACTAATAATTCTATATGATTAAAAACCAATTAGTTTTCCCTTCCATGAAATCCTCCTCCTGGAAATAGTCTTTGAACCTAAAAACTATTAGGCTTCCACAACACAAGTAAAAAAAAAAATCCCCATTGAAAATGACAAATGGCGGTGTCGAAAGACACCATATGAGTGGAGTGTGAAGGGAAAAGGAATTGCCTCACCGCCAAATTCGTAGACGGTTTGGCCTCTGTCTTTTCAAGGCATAGACAACATCCATAATGCGGCGGCAGGTCTTCCAAAGGTCATGTTCGGTGTAAGTGACGACATCTCTAATGACATTATCTAGAAATATCTTGAGGATGCCTCTGGTCTCTTCGTAAATGAGGCCATTGATATGCTTGACGCCTCCCTCCCGGTAAGAGGGCAAATGGCGTGCTTGGTGATGCCATGGATTTTATCACGCAACACCCTATTATGCCTCTTCACACCTCCGTTCTCAAACCCTTCCCAATAACCAATATTTCTTCACCCTTCCCTCTTCCAATTTTAGTAAAACCCTAGAATTTGAAGTGCTCGCAATACACTATAATATTTAGGGCTAAAAACACAAAAATGTTCCCGTCAAAACGCCCACAAATTTAACATAGTCTCGTGACTTACCAAAGAGGCCTTTCCTATAGGGGAACACCTTCGGCGTAATTAGTAACCACTTTTTTTTGAAAACAAAGGAAATAACTATTACTTAATTATAAAAAAATGAATTATTTTTATAATGATAGGTATGTGAGTGAAGATAGTGTAAATTCAATCACATACACGCGCAATGCTATAAATAGGGGACATGTACTAGTATATAGTTGTGACCCCAAATTTGTGAGGGTGAAAAGGATATTTACGTGTTTAGTTGGCACATAGAAATTATATTATTATCCACATCTCCCTCACCTCTACTTATGCTCACCCCTACCGGTGTTTCAACATTCGACATCTCCGCATCCACAATCCACGCAGCCATGTGTATTCCAATAAAAACTGAAACCCTTGAAGGTAGTGCATTATCGTCTTTTCAAGAGTCACTGAAACATATAGAATATGTTCTTATTGATGAAATGAGTTTCATCAGGCCAAAGTTTCTAAGAAAAATTGCAAGTAGGCTCTGCGAAGCTTTCCCATACTCAAGAACATCCGAATTTGAGAACAAATCGGTCATCCTCCTCGGTGACCTCGGCCAATTACCATCGGTTTTGGATAGTCCTCTTTATACAAGTAATTCCTACAGAGCAACCCTTTAGAAGGGATTTCAGTCTTCCATTACATTGCAAACAATATTTCAGCAAGAAGGAACAACCAATGCACAAGTTTCATTTTGGAATTTACTGCTCCACATGTGAGATTCAATCCCTCTAATTGAGGATTGGGAACTCTTAATGTCTTGCACAGACACACACCTAACTCAGCAAGAGCTCAACATTTTTAAGGACGCACCACATTTGTTTGCAAAAACGATCTAGTGGACTCCCACAACCTACAGATGTTGAAGACATTGAAAGTTTCGACAATCCATCTTTGAAAGTAACAATGGACTGGATCGGAAATCCTGATGATGATCAATTGGAACACAAAGTTCAATTGTGCAAACAAAAAATATCATGCTTATTGCAAATCTATGGGTTGACACATGCCTCGTGAATGGTGCCACAGGAACAATCACCGACATTGTCTATGACGCATTAATGCAACCACCAAAGATTGCCTTTATTTTTGTTGTCAAATTTGATAGATACAATGGCCCATGTTGGGATCCCTCCAACCCGTTACATATTCCCATACCCCCTATTTCAAGAGGGAATCAAAGACAATTGCCGATTAAAATGGCCTGGGATTAACTATCCACAAGTCGCAAGGACTTACTTTGCACAGAGCAACCGTCGACATTGGAACCACTGAAAGGCAGGGTCTGACATTCACAGCTTTCTCCAGAGTTCCCTCGCTTGTAAATCTGCACATTTCACCTACTTTTTCATTCGAGAGATACTCAAATATGGCACACGTACCAACACTTAGAGCAAGAAGAAATGAGGAAGCAAGACTACTATCACTCAACCCATCGAAAATACTACCCTCTACTTTGATAGCACCTCCAATACTATTATACTCAACACTTCTTGTATCCAAAATGGCATTGTCATTCAAGGGGTATCAAATGTAATCATGTTTATTGAAACTAAAAATTCCCACTAAAGGCTACCATTCATGATATAAAATCTACAAATGTATACATGTCTCATTATGTGCACACAGATCTACATGTATTTGATGTTTTGAAATATGATTTGCAACTTTAAATGTACGAATATGTAACAAAATTAAATATACACGTACAACCTTTCAATTTAATGTTTCCATTGTACAATAAGGGTTTTTTCAACAAAACACCAACCAAACAACCAATGCACAACTTGTTGTTGCTGTGTAATCAATCCGTTCTTGCGCCGAGGATCACGTATGGATCCATGGTTGTTTCCTTGTTTATCTGTTTATCTAGAAAGGGTCTGTAATTTGGGTCTCCCATTCTCTATTCATCTAAAACTCTGCTCTCCCATTATCTCCATTTTTCACAATCGATTTGCTATCCTTGTCGCTTTTGCCCTAATTACTTGAAGAAAAATGAATGGATGTGGCTCTGGAGGGATGTATTTGAACCTTATAACATTTCTAAATTCTCCATCCTTTGGAAAAAAATTCATCTCCGGGCTCAAATGGTAGTTTGTTTGCATTTTACTATTTGACGAGCGTTTCTCCCTTGGCCAAATTTGCATCCTTGCATCAACAGAAATGTGGCCTCTTTTGGTTGGACGCGGCTTAAGCAAGGTTACTTCAAAATTTTCATGAATTGCCTCAACTTAAAAACCCGTCTACGTGGAAGAACAACAACACTCATTTGAAGATTTTCTTTTGGTTTGGCCTTGAGTTGCGCGGGAGGACACGTGGAGGTTTCCACCGCTTTCCCCCGGACTTAGACAAAATTTTTGTGCAGCCGACTATTTGGGAGGACAAGGACATGTGGTGAGCCCATGCTCATTTAGGGTCTCCGCTTTGGGTACCATTTTTAAATTGCTCCATGAAGACACGTGGATGCTTTCGCCGGGTCTTCCCATACTTAGTATTTTTTCAAACTATTTTGAGAGGCCTGGGATAGGTGGAGGGACCGCACATGTTTGAGGATCGACCCTAGAGTTTTTTTAAAGAAGTTCTAGGAGGACACTTGGAAGCCTCCACTCACATTGCATTTTCTTGGACTTTTCAACGGCCAAAGGAGATTTCCTCGAACCCTAACACATGGCACCTTCCACTAATATTTAAGCCTTCAAACAAATTTTGTTGGGCTAGGACACGTGGTGAGCCTATGCTCATTCAAGGTATCAAATTTTGGGGACCATCTCAATATGTGCCATTGTGACGCGTGGAAATTCAAAAGGTCAAAAGGCAGGGAAGCGTACTACCATCGGGGCAACTTGGATTTTTTTCCTCTTAAGGATTAAAGTATCAAAATGGCCCGCAAGCCCGACAAGAAGGAGGTCAAGGTTGGCTTTGAAAAGTCAAAGGGGCGGGAAGCGGGCCATTGGAGGCAACTTGGATTTTTTTCATCTTGTCACCAAAAGGATTAAAACATCAAAATGGCCCTCATGCCTAACAGAGGATAGTCAAAAATTTGTTCCAATCAATGACGGAGGTGCGGACTTTCGGGAGAAATTTGGAAAATTTCCCTTTTGTGAAGAAAGAAGTTAAAAGTGTAAAATGAAGCGTGGTTTTGCTGGGACCCACATCAAAGACTAGAAGCGGAAGGGAGGAGCTGCGGGAAAATTTAGAAAATTTTCCCTTTTCCAAAAAAGAGGTGAAACAGTAGAATTTGGCAACGGTTCCTTTGGGACCCACCTTAGGACACGTGTCAAGCTCATTTCTTAAGGGTGAGGGTGCGGAGCAAAATGTGAAAATTTTACATTTTACAAAAGTTGTAAAAGGAAAAAGGGAACCCATAGGCCCGTCTTAAAAGTATATCTCCCACGTGGATGGTCCAAATTCAAAATAGAAATCAATGGTAGTTATGCATCCGTATCGATTTTTCCACCTTTCACTCCGCAGAGCTCCCGGGGATGCGTATTTTTATGGTTTTTATCATTTCTTAGAGTCTCCTACACACCAAATGAAGAGGAACATTAATCTGGTAGTCCGGTTTGGTGGGAATCGTGATCGATCATCATGAGCACCGGTACACTCAATGTTTGGTTGTTTGGGGGAAAACTCTATTTTAAAATGTTATAAAATGGCACGATTTTTGCTTTGTGAAAAGGGTTGGAAGGTTGGAGTGTTAGAGGTCAGAACTGATTTTCTAAGAGAAAATATTGATAGAACCCGTCTTTCTGAGAAACTATCTGAAGAAACTTGTTTATCTCCTTTGTGTTAAATTTGATCATGTCAAGGTGGTTACGAGTGTACAACCATTGACAAGCTCTGAGATTGTTTGAGAAAATTTCCTTGCTAATAAATTTAATCAAACTTGAGTTAATCTGTGTTATTTTTGGGAAAAATTTGTGTTTTCTTCATTTCTAAATGTCTATAAGTAGTTTTTCTTATTCCCATTGCATTCTTACATTGAAATTTGTGTGAATCACACAAGATCTTATCCTTGTGATAGTTTGGTGGCATTTGCAATTTCATTTATCAGAAGAGCTTTCATTTGATAGTGAAATAAACAAATTTAAAATCACTGTGACTCCTAGCATGACTATAAGATTGTTTGTTAGCCTTTGAGGGTATCTTAGGCGTGATGAAACAGAGATTGATAATGTTCAGTTAAGTTTTCCAATTTGAGCCTTCATTTTGGATCCTTGAAGTTTGTGTGAAAAGTGTTGATCTGGGCCTCCATTGAAGCACATATTCTAGTTAAAGGGACATCCTAGCTACTCTGAAGCATTCTATTATTCGAGCTCTCCATTTTTGTAAAAATTCTCAAAGATTTGGTATAATCAACTTTATCCTGCTTCACCTCCCACCGAAATCATTAAAAACAATTAATCTTACCCATACTACCCTTGTTTGTCCTGTGTGTATACAGATGCACAATTTCTATTACCAAAACATGCAGAAACACTTAGGTTTTCATTATCTTTAGTGGCTTGAACCTTGCTTAGAAAATATCTCCATTATCTAGAGTGACAACTCATGAGAGTTAGGTTTTTTTGTATTGATCATATTTTCTTCAAGGTCTTCTTAAATACTTCACAAGGAAGGAATTCCCCATCTCCTCCATAAACAACAGGCTACAAAAGGGTCCTCTCACCCTGGTTGAAAGGCACAACCATAAAGTAGTGAGGATAGATCAAATCCTCTTCAGGGTGCTATCCATTTCTCGCACATCCGAGTGGCAAAGGGCTAATAAAATCCCATCCACGACTACATAATGACTCACTATGATCTATTTGTCTCTAAGCTTCCCCGCCAAACCCGTGATGCTTGCTCAAACTTTGAAGGAGAATAAATTTGGGTACCAACACAACTAACACAATTAACCCAAATTAAGTACATACAACATCAACTATAAATCTAATTAACTATCGAAAACGGTATCAAATGTATTCATGTACGAATTTATAACAAGTTTGAAATGTAGAAACAACCTTAAAATTAAGTGGATCAACTATATTTCTACAATTACAAAATCAATCAAACCCCTTATCAACATCAACTACAAAAGTAATAACTATACCTCTAAATCAAATAACATATATTGTTTGGCATTCACAATACAATGTGAACACTGAATTGTATACGTTATTTGATTTAGAGGGATAATTATTACTTTTGTAGTTGATGTTGATAAGGGGTGTGATTGATTTTGTAAGTGTAGGAATATAGATAAAGCATTACATTTAAGCGTTCTATATCTACATTTCAAATTTGTTACAAATTCGTACATATACATTTGCAAATCTTATATCATGAGTGGTAGTGTTTTGTGGACTATTTTATTTGAACTAAACATGAATACATGAAGACTTCCATACATTTGCATATTAATTGCACTTTAGTCCCCTGGGATAGTCATTGCCAAACCAAACACCCAAATAATTATAAAAGGAATGAACAAAGGAAAACATAGAAAAGCTCTCCATTAACTTACCTTGGAAGATTACAGTTTTATTGAAATGCTTTTTGAAAAATATGAAAAGTTACTCATGTACCTGTCTTCAAGAGTGGATTGAACTCTCTACTACATGTAGTGTTGGAGTGTAGAACCCACTGGCTTGTTTAGATCAATTATATATCATGTATAATTCAACCTTGGTGTTTGATCCATCTGATGGAACTTCAAAAAGGTTTTCAATTCCTGTTGTTCAGGAATTGGCATCTCAGCACCTTGACAACCTTCCTCAAAGGTACATCAGATCAGAGAAAGAGAGACCGAATGCATGTCCTAATAATCATTTGGACATTGCCATTATTGATATGGGCATGTTTTGGGGAGATTTAGATCTTTGCAGGAAAAGGAAATGGATAAAATTGGAGTTGCATGCCAACAATGGGGAATTTTTCAGGTGGGTACAATGAAATTGATTATAAACAATATAATTGACCAATAATTGTGACAAAGTAGTAGTTTTTGTAACAAAAGCTTTGCCAATGTTGAAAAATAAGCTTTGGGATTCAAGTCTACTTGTGTCACTTTGGACTAATATTGGAGGACATTTCAGTGTCTTGCCTAATATTGCAGGACATTTCAGTGTCTTTCCTGGTGGGTTCTTTCTAGGTTGTGGTTTGGGGTTAGTATGTTACATTCCTCCCACTATTTTGTACTTATTAATAAGACATCTTATATTATTTAAAGGAACATAAGAGTTACATCAATATGACAACAAGGGTATGTGGAGCTGTAAGGTTTTCAAACATACCCCTCCCCTTCAGTCCATAGTAGTTATCTATGTGATGTACCATGTAGTGCCCACTTCCCTTTGACACCTTTTGATACTGATCATGATACTGCTGATTATATTATGGACTTTATTATAGTATGATGTTAGATGTTAGATCATGGATTATTGTTGACCTTGATTCAGTTATGATGCATGATGATTATTAGAGACATTTTTATATATTGATGATGATATGTTGTTTGACATGGTTATATTATGGATGTTGTTCGGACATGTGATATTTGGATATTGTGAGTAGACCTAGAAATGTAAATTATTTGATGATGATATAGTTGTTGAGTAAAATTGCAAATGATCTTATTGGTTGTTTGGATGTTGTTGTGATTCATATATCTAGATGATTTTGGAATTTTATTTATATTATTTTGGATGTTCTGATATGGCCATGAGGTTGAAGGAGGTATTTGTGTTTTGTAGGTTAAAATATCACAACAAACATCGGGGATTGGAGACCAACCACATTGGAATTCTAGATGAATTCAAAAAGGTCACCATGGCAACTTGTATTGTTTATGTGTGGTTGTTTTGTTAGGGATTCCCATGGGGGAATCACCTTTAAATGTGACCAAGGGATTTTATGTTTTTCTTTTATTTGGTTCCTTTTATTGATGTTTGTATGTGTTTATTAAGTGATGTGTTTATCCCTTTTATTTAAATAAATTGTGGTATATAATGTGAGTAATCATATTGTTAAAATAAATTAATCAAATTGGGACATAAGAAAGTAATTATTGGAGTGGTTGACTCTTGTATTAAATGTTGTAAGATATGTGTAAGAGATATGTAAGTAAATTTGGAGTATGAAACACTTCATCTTCTTTGGAATTCGAAATTGTCCTTGGAGACTGATTTTGGAGGCTTGTGGGACAAGTTAAACTTGTCCCATACCTCTTAAATTTGCATACCAACCTCACCTATGGTTGGAGAGTTTAAATCTAGCTTTCATTATGCATTTTTGTAGCCTAGCTGAAAGTTTTAATTTCACTTTCTTACATGGTTTAATTTCAGTCCGTTGGGATATGAGCTTGATTTGAGTATGTAAGTAAACTGTCATATTATTCACCCACCTATTTATTATGCATTGGAGAATGAAGTTGACTTTTGGGTTGGGGTTGAGGATTTCTGATGTGGCATCCTACATGGATCCACCTCATCCTCTTTTCTTCCCTCTTCTATGAAATTCGGATTGCTTGCCTTGTTTTGGGTTGCTTCACTTTTGGAAACTCCTTTTGGGGTGATTTCTTTTGCTATTTTGGAGCTCTTGCTTGGAGAAGTTTTTGGAAGATTTTTACATGCTTGTGCTTGGCTGATTTGGATTGCTTGCATTGGGATAAAGCTTTCTATTTTGGAACTTGGAACAACTTCATCATGGAGAGGTAGGAGCTTGGCTCTTGGAATGCTTCTTTTATATTCATGAAATTGTTATTGTTGTGAATGTTTTGGCATATTTGTGGGATGTTGGGTAGATGTCCTAGGAATGGTGTAGAAGAAGACTATGGGGTTCATTTTGTGGGAGACACGAGTGTTTTGGGAGGTATAAGTGTGCGGGAGCTGGGATTTGGGTTTCACCTTACAAAGAAATAACTTTCATTTCTTTATTCGTTATGGGGTGCCATAAGAGGTTAGGGAGGCATAAGGAATGTGAGGAATAAAGGGTACTTGGGAGAGGCATAAGGTCATGTCAGGGCTTTGATATACTATATTTTGGTGATTTGAAATCAGGTGGTGATACCGATTTCCCCTTTGGGAGGAATAAGTAGCATCCTCCTTAGTTTCTTGCTCCTTTGGCTTGCTTGATGAAGCCTCGGTGTTGTTTGTCATGATTTAATGTAGTTGTAAACTACTTTATGTTTGGACTATGTTTTAAATGTAAAAATGTTACTTGTGTGTTGTGGAAGCCCTTATTGTCATGAGTTGAATCACATCTTCTATTACATTATGGTTGGGGCTTGGGGACCAATGAAGAAGGATGGCTTCACCTTGTCATTGGATGTCTTGGTTGGGTGGAGAGCGTTGCCTTTCCCTTGAGGCACTCTTGTTGTGATCAGAATTGGAAGAATGATAAATCTACATGTTGTTGTTCTAGAGCAAAGGAGAAAAAGAAAACAGTTTAACAATCCCTTGTTGAAATGAAATCTTATTGTAACCTTTCCCACTTGAAGTGGATGAACTCATATATGTTTTGTAATGGAAATATGTTATATTGAATATGAAAATTGTAAATTCGAAATGTGAAAGAGATATACTTTGTTTCTGTCTTTGAAAGGAATGTGAAAGAAATTGTATTCTGTATATTGTATTCGAGAAATAAAAAAATTGTAAAAGATTCATGGAAATAATAGAAGTTGTCTTACTTTGTTTCATAATGGCATTGTTATATTGAAATCTGATCATTCAAATGCACTATGAATTATCTGTAGGAAAGTAAAAAAAAAAAGTGAAATGTATTAATCTGTTTTGTCTGAAATGTTTGACTTTTGGGAAAAAGATAGAAACTGTATTTGTGTTTTTATGCTTTGGATTGAAGGAAGGATGAAATATACACTTACTAGCATGGAATGAATTCATAGTTTTAAGTTGGTGAATGTAACAAATCTTTTCGAATTTGAAGTTCTGTTAGGTAATTTTTCTTACTTGACAAATATTAATCAAAATTTAACAGCATGACACTATAAAATCTAAAAGACCAATTTAAATATCAATTTTTATTTGTAAAGGAAAAACGACACCAAACAAACTAAAACACTTAAGAAATTTTTAAAGAAACTTTCAAATCGAGCAAAGGCAAAATTGCAGACCTTTTTGTTGTTAAAATTGGTAATTTGAAATGTAACTCAATCAAATAAATTTAACCTTGCAACCTATCCCAAAACCTTCCTAGTGAAATCCTCCATGCCTGGTTGGCATGTTGAGAAAGAGAAAATGACAAATTTGAACAAAAATTTTACAAGTTAAAATGACCAGTTCACTTTTTAAGTGACAACAAAACGTTTTCTCAAAATTGACACTTTAAAATTCATCAAAATTAAATTCTTAAGGTTTATGTGCAAAGAGGGCATCGAGAGATTTCTAGAAGTCCTCATTTGCCAAAAACCAAGTTCCCTATCAAAAGTTATGGCCTTCTGAAGTTTTACTTCATTTTTGGCCTAAAAATAATCTAACTGTCAAATTTAAATGATTAAAATATTCACTGGCGGACCCGTGGGTTTAAGTTTTTTCCTTTTACGCTTTTTGCCCAAAAGCGCTAAATTTATGAAGTTTTTCGCCACCCCGCCCGCAAACCTCATTGTTATCAAAATTAGTCTAAGTTCGAAAAGGGAAAATTTTCCCATCGTCCCCGCCTTTCGCTTTTGGTATGTGTTCCAGCGGTATGCGCTTTAACTTAACCCTTTTTATTCTAACTTTGGAAAAATTCCAAAAATTCTTCGCGGCCCCACATCCCCGCCCTTGCCTAGGAAACATAATTTCGTGGGCGCGCGGGCCCATGCATTCAATTTAACTTTTTTAAATCCCTTTGCAAACTTTCCTAACTTTCTTCGTCATCCCGCAACCTCGCAGCCAATGGTTCGCTGAAATGTGGTAGGCTTA
Source organism: Taxus wallichiana var. yunnanensis (assembly GCA_018340775.1). Lineage (NCBI taxonomy): Eukaryota > Viridiplantae > Streptophyta > Pinopsida > Cupressales > Taxaceae > Taxus > Taxus wallichiana. The sequence continues at coordinate 762,072,621 of CM031234.1, forward strand.
GGTGTCGGTAGAGGCGTGAAACTTTTTAACCATTCGTATCCTTTTTCTTTTAAAGTCTAAATTTTCTAAGTCCCTCCCATGGCCCGTCGACAGCTAATGAGATCCTGCCACATGGCAACATTTTGGCGTCGGCGAAGATGCGGGTAAATCTTAACCCTTGCATTTTTTTTAACTCAAAGTCTAAAATTGTATGTTTCCCCCGTAAGTCCATTTTCCCCGCGTGAATCAAGGATCAACACGTGGCACTTGGAAATGCTAACACGTTTCCTCTTTCAGGTTCACGAGCATGCAGAGGTAAATTGCGCCTTTGTCCCAAAAGGGAAAAAGCGCTAAATTCCTTCCCCGCTCCGCCGGCCCGCGCCTTGGAAAATTTCTCTCCACCGCTCTGCAATTCCTTCTCTAGGTGAAATTTCTCCCGTAGTCTGTAGGACCGCCCTCGGGAAAATTTTCCTCCCTAGGCCCGCAGGCCCGTTCTTGGGAAAATTTTCACCCCAAGGCCCACCGGCCCATAACTTGAGAAATATGAGGAGTTAGGAGGACTTATTTATATCACCGAAAAGGTGAGGAAATTTCCTATCTAATGGGAATGTTTTTGGGAAGTTTTGAGTGTGTTAATTTTGAGAAAAATAAAGTTGAATATTTTAAGCTTGTTAGAGAGTGGTATAGTGAGAAATTACCCTCTTAACCTAATTGATTAATCTAACCCTAAGTTTGGACCTTGTGATCTTTTATAATTGTCATATTAATAAAACTATAAGCTATTAATAGTATTTGGATTTGAAACTTGCTTGCGACAATTGTTGTCTTGTAACTTGGTTGTAGACTCTTTTAAACAAAAAAATTATTCCATAATTTTTCCTAACTAATCCTAGGTTGTTCTTGGGTCTCAAGTGGGTTGGTTTTAGCAGAGCATCACATACCATGTCAGTAATTTGCAAGCCATTAATGGTGGTATATGGTTATGATGGTATTTCATTACAAATTAACTCACTCCTTTTCACTCGCTTACTTATGATGGTATGCATGTCTTTGTGATAGGTTGTGAATCATGGAATTCCTCTGTCTCTGATGGAGAGAATGAAGGGAATTGTGAGGGAATTCATTCAACTACCATTGGAAGAAAAGCTCAAGTATGAAGTGCAAGAGCTTGAAGGCTATGGCCAGACCTTTGTGGGCTCTAACAACCAAAAACTGGACTGGACAGATACCATGTACTTGACCACTTTACCTCCAGAGAGTAGAAAATTGAATTTGTGGCCAACAAGGCCTCTGGACTTCAGGCACCTAAATTTTATGTGATGGTACAATGTCTTAGCTTAAAATAATTATTTGTTGTGGTAGCCTGCTCCTATCCATTGGCCTTATATCAATTTCACTTTACAGCTAATTGCACTGCCCATTTGTTGCAGAGACACAGTGGATCAATACGCTACTGAAATTCAGAAGCTTAGCAATACAATTTTGTGCCTTTTATCGGAGAGTGATGGGTTAAAACCAGATTGCTTCATTAACATGTATGGAAAATTTGCACAGATGATGCAACTGAATTATAAGTACCCACCCTACACAAGACCAGATGATAATGTATGGAAAATTTTAGGGTCATTAAAGGAAAAATTGGTCATTTTTACTTGAAAATTCCCTCATCCGTTGAGAAAAGAAAACCCTAGGATAGAGAGGACTCATGGGGATGCATTTTTTCCGACACAATACACGTCCTAGTTTCATTCCTGTCAAATAGTGTTTTGTGAAATCACCTCACCAAATCTCACAAACAAATACCCATCGAAGTGTTGCTTGTGCTCCATGTAACATCTTAGACACCAACCTGCTTTGTTATCTGAGATTTAGACACACTAAAGCTCGGGTTGAGAAGAAGCTCATCTTTGTTCAGGAATTCATCATAATTACATTTTATGTTCCTCTTTGGCTGTAAATTTTTTTAGTTACACAAAAAACAATATTTATAGTTTGCATTCAAACATTTAAAAGGGCATACCAAATATATTATTACAGGGACATGGCAGCTTGTCTGAGCTAGCTACAAGTATACTCATGTAACCATAAAAAAAGGCACACAGATTCAGTTTGCCTAAAGTCAATATTGTCCAGGTAGAAGTTGTAAAGAAAAAATAGATATCCATTTTTTCATAATGATGAGAGAAGCATTTTATCTATCCACATGTCCAAATATTAATTGGCCTCCAAAAAAATTCCTAAATAAATCAAATGAAGTTTCATTACAAAATAATAGTACTCCTCACCTTGGTTCCTTTGTTTATATCCAACCCAATTCCAAATCTAAAATATAAACAAACAAGTCCCTAATGAAAAACATAATCAGGCACCTTGCATTACATTACATGCATTGAATGTCAATGAAGAGTCCCAATTCACTTGAATTATCACAATTTTGAAAGGGATGCCGTCAATTCTTAAGCTTTATCAGAACGCTGAAAGAGATTTCAGCCAGTTTAAGCTTTACACCTTGGGATTTGTTGAACCATTTAAGGGGATTTTTATTATTTATTTATGATTTTTCTTGTCCATTACTTCTGCATATCCCACCACTATTTCTAGTGAGTTTCCAAGTTTATTTGCAGACAGATATTATATTTTCACTCTACATTTGCAGGCGTTCATCGACTGGTTGTGATCTCATTCATACAGGAGGGATTCTTGATGCATGGATTGATTTGCAGTTGTTAGACTTCATTTTCTTTGACTGGGACAAGGTACTGAGACCAGGAGGGTTCCTCTGGGTGGGATAGTATTAAGGGACAAAGGAGACAGAGAAATTATCTTCTCCAATAGATCGTTTCTCAAACCCTAACAAAAGGTAGAAAACATGAAAAAACAATACTATCCATACCTTTTTTATGAAAACCTGTAAATTCTCGTTGCTTGCTGAAGGAATAGATTTTTGGGAAACTGAACCATAAATTCTCTTTCCTAGACGTTGCACATGGATGACACAAACTTTCAATAAATCATGGACCCCTGCATACACACAACAACTCAGACAATAAAAGTTTGTAACAAGAAGTAACCGGATAGTCACACCATACCTATTAATTTTCACACCATGTTGACATTTATGTGACCGCTACTGAATATTCCCTAATGCGATTGACGATGCCCTTTTGCAACAGCTTACGTTAAGAAATAAATCCCCCAGAAATTTTAGTCAAACCCTAAATCCACCATTTCCGTATCTACAAAAAAATCTCATTGAACCCTAAACCTTTATTCTCATTGAACTTCAAACTGTGAATCCAAATCAGCATGCAGCGGATGGAAGGGCTGATTTATAAGGCATGCACGAGGTAAGATAAGCTCAAACACAGAAAAATATACAAAACCCTTGAAAAACGTCCAAATGGACGTCAAATTTAACATAATACCTGAAACGTCTGGAGGGGCCTTTCCCATAGGGGGAACGCCTTCGGCGTAATTGTTATGTAGCCTATGATCCTATGATATTATAATTTTCATTTGACATGTTTAATTAAAGGAAAAAAACATATTTTGATTTTATTTATTACAAAAAGTAGGTGTACCAATAATTATAAATGGGTGGATACTAATTATATATCTTACATGTCATGATTTGATTAGTCCTTTCAATCTAATACTAAGTACAAGTTGCACTTTTTTATCTTATTTTATTAAAAATATTGGTATTTTTATTACAAATACCATACCATTTATTGATACATATCTACCTCTCCTCTTTCACAATGTCACTCAACTTTCATCATATTTACAATCCTAATTTATGGTATAAAAATGTTTTTATTTTATACTTTGTAAAATATAGTCCATTTAAAGAGAAATAAATAAAGAAAATAGTATCTACTTACATAACCACACCCCTTTTTGTTTTTAATAAAATATTACTCAAATATTTCAAATCTTTTGTTTTTAAACAATTTTTATTGTTTAATTATATTTATTATTCAATTATTAAATACAAAATTGTTTTCAAATTATTGTTAATTATATTGAGAGGTATAATTTGTATTGATAAAAAGTGGGTAGGAGGAAAAAGTATAATTTTATCTCTAGTGTGAAAAAATAGGTGACCTTAAATTTAATGTCTATTTGATTTAAAAATTCTTACAATATTTTTCAAAGATTTGATATTATGTCATAGAAAAATCTTTAAAATATGGTATCTTAAACTTAAAGACAATTAAATTGAGACCATGAGAAATTTTCAAAGAAGTGACAAGTCATTGTAGGACCATTATGTGGAAGAAAGCATATAACAATTCTAAAACATTATTTGAGATGAATACATCTACTAGGACCTTGAAATTGGATATTTATTTGGTTATCATTATACGATAAAAAAATTGTGATATCTTAGACATATAGACAATTTGATTGAGACCATGAAAATATTTCAAAGAAATAATAGAATTGTTAATTAACATGGAACTATTATGGGGATGATTAAAACATGTAACACATCTAAATTTACAATTTAAAATAACTACATCTCAATATTTTTTACATGAATATATATTGAAAATATGTAATAATATACTAGTACATATATTTTATATACATCTTTCTATAATATATAATATTTTATATATAAATATATATTTAAAATATGTAATAATATATTAGTATAGATATTTTATATACACCTTTCTAAAATGTAAAGAGAGATTTATCTTAAATTTCTTAACTTAATACATATCACATTGATTTTTAACTTCATTATCTTCCCCACAATTTCTCATTAAATAGTTAAATTTTAAAAAATATATTTAAATATAACTTATATATAGCTTCTCACACCTTTAAATGCAGCAATGACTATTCTGATAAAATGTGCCATGTCCCCATGTCGATACTTAGTTTTTTTCAAACATTTTTGCATTCAATTGCGGGATTCAAACTGGGACCTGATGTATACAAGCACACATTCCTATCAATTGAGTTGCAACTTCGCAGATGCAATCATTCATTATCAAACTCATATATTAAAAAAAAATTACCTATGATATGACACCTGACCGCAAGACCCACCCATCAACATGGTGCATTCTATTGAGAGAATAGCCATCACCCTTAAATACAAACATAGATTCCCTCCCTAAACATAATTTAATGAGGAGCAGCGTTTTCTTAATTGAATCACAATTACCAAATAACTCGGCGTTATTTTAAATATACTAATAATAAACTTGTAGTTTAATACTAATATAAGAAACATAAGGCAAGATAGATTGGAGAGGAATATAATGTCGTCCTTCGAATTTGATGTAGAAAGTGTCAAATTTGAAATGTTGGAAGTTTTCGTTCATGAATGCAATTATTGACTAAAGATGGTGAGGATGATAATTTGTTACATCACGCCTTACATATAAATTTTAGTAGTTATCAGGACATTACCAAAGCATGGTTTGAATTATCCGTAATTTTATTTATTCTTGGAATGAAGACTAACTCTATCAATATAATGTAATTATCCGGTGAATCTGATTTCATACAGCATAAACATTTTATTTTCATGAAATTTATATGAAAGTCTCATACAATTGGAGAGCATAACATTCCCACTTATATAGCCACAAACCAATCAAAATAAAATTGTATGTACATTATTTTTAACCAGCTGCAAACCAATCAAGTTAGGATCTATCTGAAAAATTGTGAAACAACTAATCTAAGATCCATATGCATTATTAATAATATTATCGGACTAAATCCGCCTGAGTGAAACAACTTATAGACATAGTCAATATTTATATATAATTCAGTTATTTTTTAATAAATATATGTGGGACAAGCAGAACATAGTTTCTACAGTTTGGAACTCTTTTGTTTCTGTAATATTCTCACTGCACTGCTTTTTCAATAATTTGGTTTTATCACTCTCATATCCGTCGAAAGAAAACACAAATGTGACTCAGAAATGGAATTTTTTTAAGTGTTTGTTCAGACTGCATGTATAGGTAGGAAACAGATATGTGAATAAGATCACTTAAAATAGAGGTATATCAGCTATTGAACGTAAACAGTTCATAAATAAAATAGATTGTCTGAACAGGAAAGAGACAGATTTTTAAAGAAATCACTTAAATTTGATACAAATTTGTACCATTCAACCTTAAATATTAGATAGGTTTTTCCAAAAATGATAATTAAATTCTAGCAAATATAGGGACATATGGTAAGGGCCATGTTTTTTTAAAAATTAACCTTATATTTATTTGTTTGTTTATTTTTGAAAGGACGTTTAGGAAACCACAGATTATGCAGAAATAAATACGCAGAAGTAGAATAACAAAATACCAGTTTACAGAGATAGAGCAAAATAAAATATACAATATACCAAACATGCAAGAGACGAACACCAGATTTACGTGGTAAAACCCCAGCAGAGAGCTTAGGGAAACATCCACGGTGCAAGATATCAAGCTTTATTAACTCCAGATTACATGCAAACTCGTTATGAGATATTGTAGATCTCCATCAAAAATACATATACCTAATCGGCAAAATATAGTTAGGATTTCTCCTCCTAAAAATAGAGTGGAAAAATGCCATTAGGATTTTCCTTTTTGAAAATAGAATTCGATAGAATTTGGTTGAATTTGTCTTTCTAGAAACAAGGGACCCCGTGACAAGAGTGAGGGCAAATCCGCTCACACTCCTCCTTTAATAAGTGAAGTACAAACCGCACCGCAAAGAGATTCAAAATTTAACTTTATTGGCACATATATAACATTTGTATTAGATAAGTTTTTCCCAAAAATGAAGGGATGATAATTAAATCCTAGAAAATATAAGGACATATGGTAAGGGCCATGTTTTTTTTTCCAAATTATCCTTATATTTATTTGTTTGTTTATTTTTGAAAAACTACGTCTTTATTATGTAATTTCAGTTTCAGATGAATTCTTATGTTTATCAAATTCAAATAGATAGAAATTATTTGTTAAAAAAATGGAGATAGAGGTCTTGTGTATTCGAAAAATTAAGCTTTCTGCTTACACAACTGAAAACCAACTAAATCTTCTTAATAATGCCATCTTAAAAAGAAAAAAGATACCAACTAAATCTTGTCAATATTGGTTGGTTTACCATTCAATCTTAGAGATTCTCTCAACATTTTCCTACTAAAAAAATTGAAGGGAGGATAACAGACTTATATATATAGTTTTTATATGGTAACTTGCAAGACAAAGAACAGTGTTTCAACCGTTTGGGACTCTGTTGTTTCTGTAATATTCTCAGTGAACTGCTTTGTTAATAGTTTTGTTTTGTCACTATCAAATCCGTCGCAAGAAAAAACAAAATTTGACTCAGAATTGGAAATGTTTTGAAGTAGTTGCTAATATCAGTATTAACGCTAGTATTAAATAGGTGAGCATCCCTTATGAGAGAATCTGTGCACGTGAAAGTCGTCCTGCAACCACACATTTCTGTAATGTCCGCCAATTTTTAAGAGATTTGTAGGAGTGACAATAGTCGTGGGAATCCAGAATTGAGATTTGTACGAGTGATAATGACATCATGTTCTTGCAATTTATAAGTTATAAACGAGTTGCATTGATTGCAACAACTTCGAATCAACTGAATATGGTAATCCAGAATTGCATAGAATAATATAGGCTATAGCTACTTTCAGATTATGACGGGCCGATGTATGCATGATTATGACGGGTTAATGTATGCATGGAGTATTATTCCCTTCAAAATATATATATGAGAATTACAAAATAGATTGCCTGTAGAAATGTGAAACGGACTATCTGAAGAATAGATCACTTAAAATGTGGGTATATCATCTATTGAACATAAGTACTTCATAAATCATCAAGACTATAAAATTTCTACAAAACAGATTGCATATAAAAAGTAAGAAACAGGTATCTGAAGAAGATCACTTAAATTTGATATAATTTTGGAAAGCATATACAATACATGGTGGAGTGTTTGATTAACCATTTCAACATATGTTCTTATCTCTCACACACATTCATCACTTTGGGTAGCCCATTGACTTGTCTCCTACCAAAAAATGTGTCTCTTAGGCTAATACTCATCTCACATTGGTGTACTTGTTGGTACTCGTCTCGAAGACTTGCATTTCAATTTTTTTAACAAATTATATATTTTATATTTTTGACCTTAGATATGATGAGATATCAAAGATAAATATCAATATAATTACTTTTATCCTTTATCAACATCTAATATTTTAATTTTGAAAATGTAGTCCTATTTTTCTTAGGCTATATATTATCGTTTTCTCTACAATTTACATATATTGTTTTGTCATCTCCATTTCTGAAAGTGCTCGTCCCCATCTCCTTTATCAATACCCATCTCCTTGTATCGATACCCGTCTCCTAGTAACTATAGTAATGTGTAATATATTGTTACCCTATGATAATCCATTTTTTTACGGTAGGTTAATGAGTGTCATAAAAATATATGGATCTAAGAAATGCAAATGCAATAAAGATGCAACAAAAAAACTTATACTTGCAAAGAATGTATAATAAAGGAAAGAAAACATTACAAGCTCCTTGTTTAATTTTTAGAAAAACATTTCAACTATAGAGAATAGGGTTATACAAGGTACTTGACTAGTCTCCACTAGAAGTTTGGTACATAACTTAAAAGGGTCTTCAAACACAATCACCATTGTACATAATATTGTTATGTAAAGACATGTATTACTTTAATAGTTTTTAATTACTAATGTAGTTAGTTTTTTTCCATGTTTTACATATATTTCATACATTGAGTCTAAAATGTAGAAACTAAGGTTTCTTTTCCTTTGAGGACTCGAAATTCGGATATGAAAATTAACATAGTCATACTTAGAAAATTATTCACAATCATACCTCAAAATCAATTATTTTTACAAATGTATCTGATTTGGTTTCGAGGATGGGAGTGACTTTGAGGACAGGTTTGAGTGTTGAGGAGGATGAGGATAGAGGTGCTCGACGACGTCGAGGAGGTTGAAGAAGGCTCATTTGAAATCCTGGCCCCTAGTAAGATCGAAATTGTGTTAAATGTTGAAGCAAATGGGTGTTTACCGACAAACACTAATAGTTCAAAGGAAGAAACAATTGTCGGAAATCTTTGTGTGACCCCAATAGAATCACGAGTTCTTGATTATTGGGAAGGTCTCGCATTATCATGGGTATGTTTTTAAAACTTTCGATTTCAAGAATCATAAAGAACTTATCAAACACGGATTGGAGAAAAAGGGGTGGAAAATAGTTTCAAGGAAATAAATAAGGTTTTCCCTCTCTCGAGCTGATTGCTCCTTCTTTTCGGTTTATTTCTTGAGTCAAGTCCGTTTGACTCTTTGATGTTTGTTTTTTTGTTCTCTATGAACTTCGTTGTAATATCTTTTTTTGTAATGGGCCACAACCCCGAAACCTTTTCCAACCATTATCAATAAAAAAATTTCTTTTATTAACAATTATTAGAGGTCACAAGGTCCCAAAATTTAGGGTTAGAAAGTTCAATTAGGGTCAGAGGGTAATTCCTCACCATACCCACTCTCTAACAGATTTAAAGATTCAACTTGATTTTTCTCAAAATTAATGCATTCAAAATTTCCCTAAATCATTCCCATGGATAGGAAATTTCCTCACCTTTCCATTGATATAAAGAAGTCCTCCTAACTCCTCATATTTCTCAAGTTATGGGCAGGGCGGGCCTTGGGGTGAAAATTTTCCCAAGAGCGGGCTCAGGGGCCTGGGGAGAAAATTTTCCCCAGGGGTGGGTCTGCGGGCCACGGGGAGAAAAATTTCTCCATGGGCGGGGTGTCCCCCAATGGGCCATGGGAGAAAAATTTTCCCAGGGAAGGAGTCGGGTCGGTGGGGCCACGGGAGACATTTTGGAAATTTTCCCACACGGGGGCGAAAAAGCCACCTTTACACCCACTCCCGCGAGTCCGCAAGTCCACAAGGGACACGTGGCACCTCCTAAGCCAACATGGGGGAAAATGGGGTGGTGGGGATAAAATATTTTAATGCCCCAAGGGAAAAAAGGGTAAAATTCACCCACCCTCCCTCGACGCCCTCGTGATGCCACGTGGCAGCTCCTAATTGGCTGTGGGCAGCGGGCGGGGGAACTTTAGAAAATTTTCCCAAAATTTTTCTGAAAATGCAAAAAGGAAAAAAAGGAACCCACTCCTCCATCGATGCCTCGCGATGCCACATGGCATCTCCTGATTGGTTATGGGGTGGCGGGGAAAATTTAGAAAATTTTCCCAAAATTTTTTTTGAGCGCTAAGTTAAAAGGGATCCGCCCCTCCGCCAACGCCTCGTGGTGCCACGTGGCAGCCTCTGATTGGTTACGGGTCGGGTGGGGTGGCGGGGAAAATTAGGAAAATTTTCCCAAAAAATTTTCCAAAGTGCTAAGGGAAAAATTCGGGCCCATGGGCCCATAAGGAAATTTTTCCCAAATTTTTTTTTTTTTTTTTTTACGCCAAGTGAAGAAAAAAATTCAAAGGCCATAACTTTTGATAGAGAGCTCAGTTTGGGAAAACAAGGACTTTCTGGAAATATCTCGACATCCTCTTTGCACATGATTCATTAAATTTTTAGTTTTGATAAAATTTAAGGAGTCAATTTCATGAAAATGATCTGCAGGATTTTACAGTGCGAACTAGTAAATTTTAACTTATAAAATTTTGTTCAAATTTGTCATTCTTTCTCCTTCAACATGTCAAATAGACATGGAGGTTTCCATTAGGAAAGTGTTAGGATATATAGCAAGTGTAAAATTGTTGGTTTGATCTGCATTTCAAATTACAAGTTTCTTTTTTTTAAAAAAAAGCCCTGTAGATTTGCCTTGGCTCGATTGAAAGATTTTCAAGACATTTCCTTAAGTGTTTTTAGTTTGGTTTGGGATCATTTTTTCCTCATTAAGTCCAATTGATTATTTCATTTTCCTCTTATCTATTTGCAGGGTTATTTGAACATTTGATAAAGGAATTTTACAAAGTATACAATGAATTGAAAGAAGTGTATACATTTACAAAACAAAATTAACTATCTCTTTTTCCATGAAATAAAACATTGAATTCATTCCATGCTGGTCATAAATAGTTTTCTTTCTTTCAATCAAATATTAAAACAAGAATGCAGTTTCTATTCTTTCCAAAATCATATATTATAAACAAGGCAGAATAATACATTTTCTCCTCACGTGTTTCACTTTTCCACTTTCCAAACAGGGATTTCATAGTGCATGTTAAACACATATTTCCAATGGAAATAATATCATATGAACAAGGAAAACACTTCCATTAATTCAAATGAAACTCTTACAACTTCCTTTCCATTTGATTTCAAAATACAACATACAAAATACGTATCATTCTTTCACATTCTTTCCAAAAATAGAATAAAGTATAACTCTTTTACATTTCAAATTTCAACTTTCATTGTCAATACAAAGTATCTTTCCATTACAATTAATATATATATCATCCACTTTAAAGTGGGAAAGGGCTACAATAAGATTTCATTTCACAAGGGACTATCAAACTATCTTTTTCTCACTCTAAAACAACAACATGTATTTCTCATTCTTCCAATTTGATCACACAACAGAGTAGGGGAAAGGCAATGCTCTCCACCCAACCAAGACATCCAATGAAGAGGAGAAGCCATCCTTCTTCATTGGCCCCAAGCCCCAACCATAATGCAATAAAATATGTGATCCAACTCATGGCAACAACAGGCTTCCACAAACACACAAGCAACATTTTCACAATAAAAACACAGTCCAAAAATAGAATGTAGTTTACAACTACATTAAAATGAAAAAAAACATTACTAAGGCTTCATCAAGCAAGCCAAAGGAGCAAGAAACTATGGGGATGCTTCTTATGCCTCCCAAAAGGGGAAATGGGTATCACCACCTGAATTACAAACCACCAAAATATAGTATATCAAAACCCTGACATTCCTTATGCCTCCCCAAGTACCCCTTATTCCTCACATTTCCTTATGCCTCCCAACCTCTTATGGCACCCCATAACGAGTAAAGAAATGCAAGCTATTTCTTTGTAAGGTGGAACCCAAATCCCAACTCCCTCCTCCCTTATACCTCCCTAAAACACACTTGTGCCTCCCACAAAATAAACCCCATAGTCTTCTCCTACACCATTCCTAGGCCATCTACCCAACAACCCACAAACATGCCAAAACATTCACACATTAACATTTTCATAAACAAAAAAAAGCATTTCAAGAGCCAAGCTCCTACCTCTCCATGATGGAGTTGTTCCAAGTTCCAAAACAACAAGCTTTATCCCAATGCAAGCAATCCAAATCAACAAGCACAAGCATGCAACAATCTTCCAAAAACTTCTTCAAAGCAAGAGCTCCAAAACAACAAAAAAATTCACCCAAGAATGAAGTCTCCAAAGTGAAGCAACCCAAAACAAGGCAAGGAATTCAAATTTTATAGAGAGAGGAAGGGAAGAGGATGAGGTGGATCCATGTAGGATGCCACATCACACATCCTCAACCCCAACCCCAAAAGTCAACTTCATTCTCCAATGCATAATAAATAGGTGGGTGAATAAAATGATAGTTTACTTACACACTCAAATCCAACCCACACCCCAAAGGACTGAAATTAAATCATGTAAGAAAAGTGCAATTAAAACCTACAATTTGCCTTCTCAAAAAGCATTATAAAAGTCAAATTTCAACTCTCCAACCATAGGTATGGTTGGTAAATAAATTTAAGAGGTATGGGACAAGTTTAACTTGTCCCACAAGCCTCCAAAATCAGCCTCCAAGGAAAAATTCGAATTTCCAAGAAGGTGGAGTGTTTCACACTCAAAAGTTAACTTACACATCACTTACACATCTCTTACAACACTTTAAATCAAGGCCAACAACTCTATTAATTACTTTCTTATGATATATTTTAATTAATTAATATTAACAACATGCTTACCCACAATATTAATACAACATTTAATAAATAAAGAAAGGGGCAAATGCATCACAAAATAAACACATGCAACATTAAACAAAAGGGTCAAATAAATAAAAACACATAACCCCTTGGTCACATTTAAAGGTGATCCCCCCATGGGAATCCCTAACACACACAAACACACACAAACAAAATACTAGTTGCCATGGTGACCTTGTTGAATTCATCTAGAATTCCAATGTGGTTGGTCTCCAATCCCCGATGTTTGTTGTGATATTTTAACCTGCAAAACACAATACCTCCTTCGGCCTCGTGGCCATATCAGAACATCCAAAATAATATAAATAAAATTCCAAAATCATCTAGATATATGAATCACAACAACATCTAAGCAACCAACAAGATCATTTGCAATTTTACTCAACAACTATATCATCATCAAATAATTTCCATTTCTAGGTCTACTCACAATATCCAAATATCACATGTCCAAACAACATCCATAATATAACCATGTTAAATAATATATCAACATCAATATCCAAAATGTCTCTAATAATCATCATGCATCATAATTGAATCAAGTCAACAATAATCCATGATCTAACATCTAACATCATACTATAATAAAGTCCATAATCATGTCCATAATATAATCAACAGTATCATGATCAGTATCAAAAAGTGTCAAAGGGAAGTGGGCACTACATCCCCCTCCCCTTAGACTCGACTTCCTCCTGGAAGTCACTGAACAAATGTGGAAACTAACTCGTAGCAAAGTAAAGCATCCTCCCATGTAGCTGTAGTCTCATCATATCTGTCCCACTACACCCAGACCTGATCAACCTCTCTGTCCTCAAGGCCCAGGGTCCTACGATCTATGATGTGAATGGGCTCCACCATCACCTACCCCTTGATCCTACACCTACAATGAGGTCCAATCTAACACATGAGAAGGATCTGCAACATATCTCCTAAGAACTGAAACATGAAACACATCATGTATGTGAGACAAGCTAGGTGGCAATGCTAGATGGTAGGCCAAAGGGCCATACACTCCAAGATCTCAAAAGGACCCACGAATCTAGGAGCTAACTTAGAACCTTTTCCATAATGGATAGGGCTCTTATGTGGCTTGACACGAAGGAACACCTTCATGCCCACATCAAAACTACATGGTCGGTCCTATGTTGATCTGCGTACTTCTTCTACCTATCTATGCCTCCTGCAATCTCTATCTGATCAAAACCACCTACTGCTCCATGTCCTAGCAAAAAGCTGGTCCAAGAGAAACCCTGTCCTCTAACCTGTCCCAACTAAGAGGTGTCCTGCACTCTCTCCATATAAAAGCCTAAAAAGGAGCCATGCCTATAGAACTCTAAAAACTATTATTGTAGGTGAACTCCACCAAGTACAGTACTCCTCCCATCTAGACTACTGATCCATCACATACATCCTAAGCATATCCTCTAAAATTTGATTCACCCACTCAGTCTGTCCATCTGTCTCGGGGTGATATGTTGTGCTGAAGTTGATTCTCATCCCGAGGGCATGCTGCATGGTAGTCCAAAAATGGGAAGTGTACAAAGGATCGCGGTCACTAATGATCTTCCACGGAATCCCATGCAACCTTGACAATCTCATCAAGATATACCCATGCCACTACACTAGCCATATATAAGTGGTCTTTACTAGAGAAAAGTGAGCCACTTTTGTCAATTTATCAACCATGACCATGATGGCATCGTGGTGATATCTCGACATCGGTAGCCCAACAATGAAGTCCATGGAAATGGTGTCCCACTTCCATTCCGGTATAGCATGAGGAAAGAGAAGGCCAACTGATGTTGATGCTCGGCCTTCACTTTCTGGCACTCTAAACAACATGACACAAACTGAGCCACATCTCTCGTGAAAAGTCCTCTCTAGTGATACAACTTGTCTCAAAGTAGTGCATGCATCTTCTTCACCCCAAGATGGGCTGAATAGGGTGCATGATGTGCCTCTGTCAATATGTCCTACCTCAATCCTCCATCTCTAGGAACATAAATCTGACCTCTGTGCCTGAGAAGGCCATCTAGCCTCTAGTGAGAAACCATCAAACTTCCCTCGAGGGGTCTCTGAGACTCGATCTCTACTCTGAACTACAATGTAGAAGCTGTCAAGAGGAAGCTGTTGAAGAATCCTACTCCATAAATCTATGCCCACTGAGGTGGCCATAGCCACATGTCTCCATCTACTGAGAGCATCTACCACCACATTCTCCTTCCTTTCACATGTTCTATCTCCATATCATACTCACAAAGAAACTCCATCCAATGCCACTGACAAGCATTGAGATTGGGATACGTGAAGAGGTGGCGAAGACTCAAATGATCAATCCTTTGAGTGTGAATCTCCACCAAGAAGAAAGTGCCTCCATCAAACCAAAGCATGCACAACTACCACAAGCTCAAGATCATGAGTCGATAATTAAGCTCATAATCTTTGAGTTTGCGAGACTCAAAAGCCACTACTCTTCCCTCCTACATCAACACACCTCCAAGTCCTACTAAAGAAGCATCCGTGCAAATGAAAAAACTCACCCTGTGGATCCAACACTACAAGAATAGGTGTTGTAGTGAGACATTCCTTTAGTGTCCTGAAGGCCTGCTCACACTTGTCCGACCAAAAAAACTTCTTCCCTTTCCATTGAAGGGAAGTGATGGGGTGTGCAATGCAAGAGAAGTCCTGAAAAAATCTCCTATAGTAACCTGCTAATCCCATGAAGCTACACACTCAGTCATAGTAGTGGGTGTTGGCCAATCCATGATAGCTCTAATCTTGGAAGGATCGATGATGTGATACCTTCCCCAGAAATGATATGACCCAAATACTACACCTCCATCTAAAAGAATGCACACTTCTCCAAGTTCCCGTAAAGTTGCTGCTCTCAAAGACACTGAAGAACCTAGCGAAGGTGCCCCTCATGCTCCTCACACATACGTGAGTAAATCAAAATGTCATCAAGGAAGATGAGCACGAAGTGATCTAAGAAAGTCCTAAATACCCCATTCATCAAACTCATAAATACTGTGGGGGCATTAGTTAAACCAAAAGGTACCACTTGTGAACTCATAGTGGCCATATCTCATACAGAAGGTGGTCTTATGAATGTCCACCTCCAAATCCTCAACTGATGGTAGCCTGACTTAAGGTCTATCTTAGAGAAAATTGTGGCTCCCTTCATCTAATCAAATAAATCATCAATGCGTGGAAGGGGATAATGATTCTTGATCGTTACTTATTCAACTAGGTGGTAATCAATACACAACCGCAAGGATCCATCCTTCTTCTTCAAAATCACCGGTGCACCCCAAGGGGATACACTAGGATGAATTAGGCCTTTCTCCAAGGCCCTCAAGCTGCAACTTGAGCTCGCAGAGCTCTGGGGTAGTCATCGATAAGGTGCTCGAGATAGGCTCTACTCTCAGAACCAGATCTATATGAAAATCAATCTCACGTGGGGGTGGTAACCCCGTAGCTCCCTTGGAAAGACATCTGCAAACTCTCTCAAAATGGGATGATCATCTAGTGATGGTCCACTAGACCCATCCTCCGATCATCACTTGACTATAATACAACATACATCGACAACCCATCACACACACACCACTTAAGCTGCATAATAGAGATGGTGAATGAATAGAAATGGGTCTCCTTGACCCCTGATATCACCAACTCAACTCCCAAATCATCTACACAAGATATAATCTTGTGGTAACAATCCATCCTAGCCCTATGAGAGACAACCAGTCCATGCCCAAGATGACTCCATAAGAGCCCAACGAAAGGATACGAAGATCCGAGGTAGTGGTGAAAGGTCCCAAATCCACCACACACTCCTTAACTAAGGAGTCTACAGAGATCTTGGCTCTAGAAGCCATCTCAACATCCCAACTATGACCCTACCTAACTACCACCAGCTTGCATCACTCTACTAAAGATGGTGCAATAAAAGAATCAAAAGAACTAGAATCAAACAAAATGGAGGTAGGAATGCCTCCAATGTTACCTGTAGTCTCAATAACTATACTCTGATGCTCTTCCTAGTGTTCTCGACCACTACATACATCCTATGACTATGCCCCATATCACCAACAAGTAGGCTCTGAGATCTGTGTCTTACCCTTGTTATTAGGGTTCGTGGGTAGTCTCTCCAAAAATGTCCAGTAACACCACACCCAAAACAACCACCTGATCCTCTCCCTTGTGTAGCAGTCCGGCCAAGTACTCTGAGGTCTGTGGTGTGGATCCTGATGATCCGGCTGTGGTCTCTGTGAGGTCTCTACTGGCAAGCTCCTGCTGAGTGAGCTCTCTGGGCACCCTGTGTCCTTGATGGGACCCCTAGGAGGAGGCCCCATACTCCGACCTCTCTGTGCATCAAACCTCTGTGGAGGTCTATAAGGTGGGTGGGACTATGCTACTTTGCTGTGTGGTCTAAAAGATGACTATGTTGAACCCTATCCACCATGAGGAAGAGGTACGACCCCTCGATCTTTTGTCCTACATCTGTTATATGCTGGCTCTGGACTCGGTCTCTAGCCTGTTGGGTCTTTCCCCAGTCTCCTCTGCTATATAGGCCTTCTCGATGGCCTCAACTAATGTCTATGGACAATGGATCCACACTACACCTCCAATGTCTAGATTCAGCCCCGATGAACCTGTGGATCTGCACCTACTCATCCTACATGTAATCAACATACTGGAGTAGATCCAAAAATCTACTCTCATACTCAGCCACTATAAGAGATGCCTGTCGGAGGTCATGGAACTCATCTATCCGCTGTGTATGAACCTCCATGACAAATATCTACTCTCTAAATCACTCCTCAAAGAGCTCCTAGGTAACTATCTCAGAATCAACATGGAGCTTCTACTCCTCTGTCCTCCACTAGACACCAACTCCATCCCTCAATAGATGGATCACAACACGAGCTTTCATGTTGCTAGAACAAGGACAGAGCTTGAAGCATCCACTCAAGCTCACCAACCAGGCCTCTTCCTAAATCCACCTATGTCACCAGAAATAATGTGATGGCCAAGCTTCAGGATCTCCCTGATGTGATCTGCAGCTGTGGTCTGACGGCCTCTAGGCCTCTCTGCATGCTCATCCCTAAGCCTAGGGCTCCGAGACCTCTCTCTATGTCCTAAAACTCGGTCACCCTATCCCCTCTATGGTGACTCTACTCTGGCTGACTCTGCATGGAAGTTCTCTCCTCCATGCTCCTCACTGGGTCGAGGAGATACATGACCCTCAATGGAAGTGACTCTATCATGTCTGGCTGCATGCCCTCCTACTGATCCTCCGCGTGTAGAGTGGCATTAACATCCTAAGAGTCTGCAAGATCTGTGGTAGGATAGCTCTACTATGACATGCTCTAGAGGTGGTATGCCTAGGTCTATGTGAAAAGGCTCCTCATCTTGTCTTCCTCCTACACAGCAAGATGAGAGTTAGTTCCTTATTCTAGGTTTTACTTAGTTTCCATGTTTACTAAAATATGTAATTTCTAAACTAAGTTGTCTTCTAGATTTAAAAGTGTGCTAGGTTTAAGGTTCATGTCTCAAGTTTTCTAGTGTGCCCAATGGCCCAAGATTTTGAACCACTGCTCTGATACCAAGTGTGATGCCCACTAAAACAACCCACTTGAGACCCAAGAACAACCTAGGATTAGTTAGGAAAATTATGGAATAATTTTTTTTTTTTTAAAAGAGTCTACAACCAGGTTACAAAACAACAAGTTGTCACTAACAAGTTCTAGATCAATTCTAATCCACTAGAATATACTTTTCTTTTATTAACAATTATTAGAGGTCACAAGGTCCCAAAATTTAGGGTTAGAAAGTTCAATTAGGGTCAGAGGGTAATTCCTCACCATACCCACTCTCTAACAGGATTTAAAGATTCAACTTGATTTTTCTCAAATTAACACATTCAAAATTTCCTAAATCATTCCCATGGATAGGAAATTTCCTCACCTTTCCAATGATATAAAGAAGTCCTCCTAACTCCTCATATTTCTCAAGTTATGGGCCGGCGGGCCTTGGGGTGAAAATTTTCCCAAGAGCGGTGGGCCCAGGGGAGAAAATTTTCCCCAAGGGTGGGTCTGCGGGGCCACGGAGAGAAAAATTCCCATGGGAGGTCTCATGTGCAGGCCATGGGGAGAAATTTTTCCCCAGGGAAGGAGTCGGGTCGGTGGGCCGCGGGAGACATTTTGGAAATTTCCCACGGGGGAAAAGCCACCTTTACACCCATGCTCCCACAAGTCCGCAAGTCCACAAGGGACACGTGGCACCTCCTAAGCCAAGCATGGGGAAAATGGGGCAGCGGGGATAAAATATTTTTAACACCCCGAAGAAGGGAAAAAAGGGTAAAATTCACCCGCGCCTCCGCGACGCCACGATGCCACGTGGCGCTCTCGATTGGCTTGCAGGCAGGCCGCAGGGCGGGGAAACTTTAGAAAATTTTCCCAAAAATTTTTTCCAAAAATGCAAAAAGGAAAAAAGGAACCCACTCCTCCTCCGATGATGCCTCACGATGCCACGTGGCATCTCTCTGATTGGTTAGGGGTGGGGGGGGGGGGAAAATTTGAAAATTTTCCCAAAAATTTTTTAAGCGCTAAGTTAAAAAGGGATCCGCCTCCTCCGCCAACACCTCGTGGTGCCACATGGCAGCCTCTCGATTGGGAGTTTAGGTCGGGGGTGGTGGGGAAAATTAGGAAAATTTTCCCAAAAATTTTCTAAAGTGCTAAGGAAAAATTCGGGCCCGCGCTTGCCAAGGAAATTTTTCCCAATTTTTTTTTTTTTTTTGACGCCAAGTGAAGAAAAAACTTCAAAAGGCCATAAATTTTGATAGAGAGCTCGGTTTTGGGAAAACAAGGACTTTCTGAAATATCTCGATGTCCTCTTTGCACAAGATTCATTAAATTTTGGTTTTTGATAAAATTTAAGGGTCAATTTCATGAAAATGTTCTATAGGCTTTTACAGTGCAAACTGGTAAATTTTAACTTATAAAATTTTGTTCAAATTTGTCATTCTTTCTCCTTCAACATGTCAAATAGACATGGAGGTTTCCATTAGGAAAGTTTTAGGATATATAAAAAGTGTAAAATTGTTGGTTTGATCTGCATTTCAAATTACAAGTTTCTTTTTTTACAAAAAAGCCTACAGATTTGCCTTGGCTCGATTGGAAGATTTTCAAGACATTTCCTTAAGTGTTTTTAGTTTGGTTTGGGATCATTTTGTCCTCATTAAGTCCAATTGATTATTTCATTTTCCTCTTATCTATTTGCAGGTTATTTGAACATTTGATAAAGGAATTTTACAAAGTATACAATGAATTGAAAGAAGTGTATACATTTACAAACATAAAATTAACTATCTCTTTTGCCATGAAATAAAACATTGAATTCATTCCATGCTGGTCATAAATAGTTTTCTTTCTTTCAATCAAATATTAAAACAAGAATGCAGTTTCTATTCTTTCCAAAATCATATATTATAAACAAGGCAGAATAATACATTTTCTCCTCACGTGTTTCACTTTTCCACTTTCCAAACAGGGATTTCATAGTGCATGTTAAACACATATTTCCAATGGAAATAATATCATATGAACAAGGAAAACACTTCCATTAATTCAAATGAAACTCTTACAACTTCCTTTCCATTTGATTTCAAAATACAACATACAAAATACGTATCATTCTTTCACATTCTTTCCAAAAATAGAATACAGTATAACTCTTTTACATTTCAAATTTCAACTTTCATTGTCAATACAAAGTATCTTTCCATTACAATTAATATATAGATCATCCACTTTAAAGTGGGAAAGGGCTACAATAAGATTTCATTTCACAAGGGACTATCAAACTATCTTTTTCTCTCTCAGAACAACAACATGCATATTTCTCATTCTTCCAAATTTGATCACAACAAGAGTAGGGAAAGGCAACGCTCTCCACCCAACCAAGACATCCAATGAAGAGGAATAAGCCATCCTTCTTCATTGGCCCCCGAGCCCCAACCATAATGCAATAAAATATGTGATCCAACTCATGGCAACAATAGGCTTCCACAAACACACAAGCAACATTTTCACAATAAAACACAGTCCAAAACAAAATGTAGTTTACAACTACATTAAAACATGAAAAAAATTACTAAGGCTTCATCAAGCAAGCCAAAGGAGCAAGAAACTATGGGGGATGCTTCTTATGCCTCCCAAAAGGGGAAATGGGTATCACCACCTGAATTACAAACCACCAAAATATAGTATATCAAAACCCTGACATTCCTTATGCCTCCCAAGTACCCCTTATTCCTCACATTTCCTTATGCCTCCCCAACCTCTTATGGCACCCCATAATGAGTAAATAAATGCAAGCTATTTCTTTGTAAGGTGGAACCCAAATCCCAACTCCCTCCACCCTTATACCTCCCTAAAACACACTTGTGCCTCCCACAAAATAAACCCCATAGTCTTCTCCTACACCATTCCTAGGCCATCTACCCAACAGCCCACAAACATGCCAAAACATTCACACATTAACATTTTCATAAACAAAAAAAAGCATTTCAAGAGCCAAGCTCCTACCTCTCCATGATGGAGTTGTTCCAAGTTCCAAAACAACAAGCTTTATCCCAATGCAAGCAATCCAAATCAGCCAAGCACAAGCATGCAACAATCTTCCAAAAACTTCTTCAAAGCAAGAGCTCCAAAACAACAAAAGAATTCACCCAAGAATGAAGTCTCCAAAGTGAAGCAACCCAAAACAAGGCAAGGAATTCAAATTTTATAGAAGAGGGAAGGGAAGAGGATGAGGTGGATCCATGTAGGATGCCACATCACACATCCTCAACCCCAACCCCAAAATTCAACTTCATTCTCCAATGCATAATAAATAGGTGGGTGAATAAAATGACAGTTTACTTACACACTCAAATCCAACCCACACCCCAAAGGACTGAAATTAAATCATGTAAGAAAAGTGCAATTAAAACCTACAATTTGCCTTCTCAAAAAGTATTATAAAAGTCAAATTTCAACTCTCCAACCATAGGTATGGTTGGTAAATAAATTTAAGAGGTATGGGACAAGTTTAACTTGTCCCACAAGCCTCCAAAATCAGCCTTCAAGGAAAATTCAATTTCCAAGAAGGTGGAGTGTTTCACACTCAAAAGTTAACTTACACATCTCTTACACATCTCTTACAACACTTTAAATCAAGGCCAACAACTCTATTAATTACTTTCTTATGATATATTTTAATTAATTAATATTAACAACATGCTTACCCACAATATTAATACAACATTTAATAAATAAAGAAAGGGGCAAATGCATCACAAAATAAACACATGCAACATTAAACAAAAGGTCAAATAAATAAAAACACATAACCCTTGGTCACATTTAAAGGTGATCCCCCATGGGAATCCCTAACACACACAAACACACACAAAAAAATACTAGTTGCCATGGTGACCTTGTTGAATTCATCTAGAATTCCAATGTGGTTGGTCTCCAATCCCCCAATGTTTGTTGTGATATTTTAACCTACAAAACACAATACCTCCTTCGGCCTCGTGGCCATATCAGAACATCCAAAATAATATAAATAAAATTCAAAATCATCTAGATATATGAATCAAATAACATCTCTAAGCAACCAACAAGATCATTTACAATTTTATCAACAACTATATCATCATCAAATAATTTCCATTTCTAGGTCTACTCACAATATCCAAATATCACATGTCCGAACAACATCCATAATATAACCATGTTAAACAGTATATCAACATCAATATCCAAAATGTCTCTAATAATCATCATGCATCATAACTGAATCAAGTCAACAATAATCCATGATCTAACATCTAACATCATACTATAATAAAGTCCATAATCATGTCCATAATTGTTTTACACACGTGCACATACATACATACATAATTTCTCACACCCTTGAATTCAATTAGAGTCATATTAAAGGTTAGGAGCACCTAGGCAATAATTGAAGTGGATGTCCTTCTCACAATTTTAATTAATACTTTTTCTTATCAAGTAAATAAATAATTAGTCCGTGAATTTGATTTTATACAACACACAATTTTTTATTTATATGGAATTGAAATGAAGTTTTTGTGTATTTGATGGGGTTGATTTAGAGTGGAGATCATAACGTACTAATTTATAGAGGGACAAACCAATCAATTATCAAAAATTTGACATAGGCTATATATAAACAATTGCAAATCAACTAATATACGACAAATATATGTTATTGTTAAATTTTTAAGACTAAATTCTACAATATATGCAAACATTTTATTTGCATGGAATTGACATGAAGGCCTTATACATTTTATTAAGTTGAATTTGAATGTTGAGAATGACACTCCTACTTACATGGGGTAAATCAACTTATGAAAACAAATGTAAACAAATAAATTTAGGATTCATAAAAAAAAAAAGACTAAATACTCCTAATTCACACAAACATGGAAATTTCAATATCTATATAACTCAAGTGTTTCCTAATAAAAATAGGAGATGGAATCTCAAAATCCCGCTAAATATGTGTAGGAAAAGCATAACACAATTTCTACATTTTGGAACTATGTAATATTCTCACCGCACTACTTTATTCTCACCGCATTAATATTCTCTATAAAAATATTTAGTGTTTGGGAAGGCCCTAGGTACAAAGATTACATAAGGGTGACCTTTGGCTCGCAAATGGATCTCGAGAGATCTAGTTGAAGAAAATGGATGGAATTTGGTTCTCCATAGGAAGTCTAAGTTTAAACGACCCTCATTTATCATTCCTTAAGTTTACTTCCTTCCATTAGCTTTGTTTCATTGTTCGACTGTTTTTGTTTCACACGATTTTCATCACTAGATAGTTAATGCACTTCTTTTTTTGTTTTATGTTGGGCGGTGTGTCCCATTTTGAATCTTATGTTTTTAATGTTATATATGGGTCTTGAACCATTCTTGGTGTTCTGGTAGGGTCTCGGTCAAAAACATTTAGTCATTAATAAATAATATAGTTTTTTTGTCACTATCAAATCCGTAGGAAGGAAAAAACAAAAATTGAACCTGAAATGGAAAAGTTTTAAAATGTTTATGTTTATATTAGTATTAACACAATTATTAAACAAGTGAGAATTTATTCACGCAATGCATGTGAAGGAAAAAATATTTCACTTTTAATTATTGTTATGTATATAAGCATTAATATTATCATCTACTAACAATGGACGGGAATGAGGATGAGCGAAGCATTGTTTTCAAATTTCAGCGGACGTTAGGAGGTGGGCTTGGGCGAGATCAAAGGGAAAAAATCTTGGGTTGAGCAGGAAGATGGTAAGCAAGAATGTTCCCCCCCCCCCACCTCCCTCCTCTAAATCTGACCTAGCAACATGATGAACCATCTCTCTTTGTGCCTAAGGACACGATTAAATGTGTCGATGCTTGATTTGGGCTTTCTCTCTTTGGGTGGTTTGTTGGCATAAGGCCAAATGTGGATCTTATTGGAGCCTCGACCGAGAGAAAATGTTCTCCTGAGGGGGTATCTCAATAGTGGCCATTACAAATCAATCCTTCTTGTTCTAGTTCGATAGGGAGGAAGAATATCTCAATGCCATTAATGGTGGACCTTGGTTATATGGGAAGACCATGTTGCATCTGGAAAAATGGAGACCAGGGTTAGACATGAAAATTTTTATACCCACTGCTTTCCTTGTTTGGGTGAAGCTCCTTGATTTGGCCCTCGAGTTTTGGGAAGTTGAAGTGTTGAAAGGGATTGCTAGAGCTATTAGGGACTTTCTGGTCATCAATTCTATGACTCTCGCTAGGAAAAGAATGGTCTCTACGAGAATCATGTGTGTGAATGGTCAACCAGAAAAAATCTTATTGCCCTCATCCGCCTCTACTCGCCATGGGATGGTGGAGCAACAGACATTTTGTATGAACACTCCCCTATTTTTTGTGGTAAATGTAGATCTGTTGGTCACAAAGTGATGGCTCTTGCTCTGGTTCGGCTTTGGAATGGAGAATGAAATCTCATGTTAATGCTAGGGTCGTGAGGCTGTACAAAATATGATTCTCAAAATGGTGATGCATTGCAAACCGGGAGACATGACATGCTAAGGTGGGTTTTAGGAGGGTGGGACTGCTTTTTTCTTCAACTTCCTCTGGATTTGGACTCTTTTCTACCATTATGGGTTATAACGAGAAGACTATCCACATGGCTAATCTAGGATCTCCTCATATTCATCTTTGGGTTTCAAAGCGGGGTTGTTGGTCTACCGGATGTGGAGCCTAGATCAAACAATATCTCTGTTTCCTTGCCCCCTTTGGGAGGTGATTTGAAATCTGGAGATTTGGGCCTTGAAAATGTTATCTTTGGTGGTGGTTAGGGCTGGTGCAAATTCCCCTCACACTTCCCCAATTCTTTCTAAGGATTAGATCATAAACAAATTGGATCCCCTTTCTAAGCCCTCGAGTTGGAACATAGTAGTGAGGAGGACGTGGCATCTGAAAGATCAAAAGATGAGGATGGGTCTAGCTATGAGTCGGAGAATTCTACAGCCTTCTCTAGTGCTGTCTCTTGTCTTGACTAAGATAATGTTGGATAGAGAGGTTTCGTTTGAAGAGGAGCGATGGGTGTATTACGCAAGGCATAATAGAGCCTTGAAGACTCAGAACAAAACTGATAATACCAAATCTATTGTTTCAAAAAAATTATGTCAAATACCTCGTTGGGTAAGTTGGAGGTGGTTTTGGAGTTTAAAAATGAAGTTAATTTGAAGACACAAAATTATAATACCCAATTAAATTTGGATTCCTTGAAGGTTCGTGCTTTACGGGAGGAGAGAAATACAACGATTACATCAAGGAGACATTTGGGTGCATTAGCGATCAAGATGAGGGTGACACATGGTGCTACCTAGAAGGGTTAAATGATGACTATTCGAGGACTCACATTGCCGGTTTGGGGAAGGTTTGTTTTCTTCCTCGGTTGTCTTTTGAGGGCCTAGTCCTTTGTGGAGTTAAGTCTGTTTAACTCTCTTTGTGGTCTTGTTTCTCCTTTTTGTCTATTTTTTATTATTGGTAAATGGTTTTTTGGGGGCATACCCCAGGGATAAAGAGGCTCAAAATCCAGAAAAAACAAGAAGATCAAACAAAAAAGGCCTAGAAGCCAAAATGATCAGAGAATCCCAGAAGCAGAGGGAAATCTGCTAGCAAGAAGCCCAAAAACAACAAGACCACAACCGCACAAAGCACTTTGTCAGTCAACAAGAAACAACTATAATTTCTTACCATGACCCCGGGTTGTGGCGGGATGGACGGTGTGTGGCATTTTATTTTTGACCTTTGTCCAACCATCATCATCCGCAAACGTAGCAAAGATGTCTACCTTACCAAGACATCATCAGTAATATGATTAATAATTTTATGTTTTTAATAAAAGTCGTGCTAGTAAAAAATAATTTTATCTATCATAAAAATAATGATAAAAATAACATTTTAAATTATTTTGTCAATTGGCGATTATTTATGTTAGTGTCATTTCTTTTAGCAATATTGTATTAATTAATTGCAAGATATTTAACCGTAGTGTTGATCGCTCTTGTGCTCGACCCCTCGATCAAATTATTTTATTTTTTCACTATCGTGTTAGGTCCTAAGCGATTATTCGAACCCCGTTTAGGTGTCATGACTTTTTAAAGCGTAATAAGAATAGATAATAAATGAATCGGTATCAATTATACTTTAATTGTGTGAATAATTAATAAAATTTTATGTCGAATAAACTAAGCCTTTTCAGGCATCCACACATACTTATTTCATAATTATGGAAGTGTGCCTTCAACCACCGACCTGCCTTTATGGTTCATATTCCTTCTGTTTGGCGTGGGGTGGAGGGTTTCCTTGTTTTCTGGCAAGAGGGGTGCGTGGTAGAGTGTATGGCCTCCTGCCATATTCTTTTTTTATTTCTTTTGGTGCCTTGTTTGGCATATGGTTGGTGAGAATTAATGAAACTAATTTTATTACCCACCCACCATATGTCTTCCTCCCTGCAGGCCGCTTATCTTTCAAAATCAGGATTTTATTATTGATCTTCCTTGTGTTTTTCTTTTACCTGCTCTTGCTTTGTTGCTGGCCGCGTGGGATTGCAGATGGAGGTCTCTTTTTTGATGGGTTTTCTTCTGCCTTTTTGTGGTTTTCCTGCTATGTTATTCTACCCTGGCCGCACAGTGGATGTTGCTCTACAGTTTTATGACCTGCTCTTCCATGGTTTACTTTATCCTCCTTCTTCCATGGGTTTGATATGGTGGTTATAGATGAAGCTACAAGCTAGTGAAGTAGGCGTGTTACCTCCACTTTCATTGGGTGCTGCGAGGTGTGTTCTTGACGGGGATCCACAAAGAATGACTGCAACAGGAATTAGCCAGGCGGCAGGCATGTTGCAGTATAGTAGAAGCCTTTTTGAGCGCTTCCAACAAGCAGGATGTCCAACTATGTTGTTATCTGTTCAGTATCGAATGCATCCTCAAATTCGGGATTCTCCTTCAAGATATTTTTATCAAAATCGATTAAGTGACAGTAAGAGTGTTACCAGGAGACCTGATGAAATTTATTGCAAAGATTCTCTATTGAGACCTTACTTGTTTTACGATGTAACTCATGGAAGAGAATCTCATAGAGGTGGATCTGTTTCATATCAGAATATTCATGAAGCACAAATTGCCTTGCTACGTATTCCTACCCCCTCCCCTCTTTCCTGTACCAAACGTGAATCCAATCTTTCCTTCCACGCATGCCATTTACTTCTACTCTGCCCCGTAGATGAGGGCCTGATAACACAAAATATGGACATGGTTTTATGTTGTTTCCTGATGCGTTTAGGTAGTCTTGCTGGCACGTTTTCTTGGTGCGAGGATTTTGGGAATGAAACCGCTATTTTCTTTTGCTGGCTGACCACTCTCAAACAGGTGAATTGTGGAATCTGCCTTGTTTTTTGTTCTAATCTGTCCCTTCCTTGCCTCTGGCCACGTGAGTTTGGGAGGATGTTGTTGGGGATTTTGAAACCGTTGGAGCTCAGCACCCAGTGCAGTTAGCAGGGGTTAGACAACGACATTTTCTCCTTTGCTTTCCTCCTGGCTGTGCCGTCTTAAGGGGAGCCTGGAGTGGTGTTTTTCAAAGCTAAAAGAAGTGGATCAGTGGGACGTGTGGCTTATGCAGTCCCTGCTGGATGTGTTGCTGGTGGATGCATTTAAAATAGGCATGATAAGACTAACCCTCTCTCTTAATGATTTATCCCCTTTAGTATTTGGGTAAATCAATCTTTGCAATTTTGTTCGAATGTTGTAGATGTGGGTTTCTTTTGGAATGTTGATGTGTTTTTGTTTTACTAAGTAAATAGCGTTTGGACTCTGGATATTATATAACATGTATTTACATATATTGACTCTTTCTTGAAAGAGATGCCCAGAAAGAGATGGGTTTCAAATGACTTTTAATCATAATTGCATGAGCTGATCTCTCTCCCCTTTCCAGTTTATCTTAATTACTATTTGACAAGAAGAAATCTCTCCAGTGATTCTCGCTTATCGATCTTATAGAGTTGGTTTATCTTTTTGCCATGATTATTCCTGTGAACAGTGGTTTCTGTAGAAAATATTGTGGTGTGTGAATGAGATTTAGAATATTCCTTGTATTGTTTTTATTTGTAGAACATGGCTTGAAAATGGGAATTTTCTTGGAAGACTATGTTTGTCTTTTAATGTGGTTTGATAATGATATAAACCCCTTTAGAATTGGGGGCTTCTATTTGGGGAGAGTCGTACTGGTTTTACTGGTCTTTCTAGATACCATCTGACTCTTTTGATTACCGTTTACCTTGGGGATTATTGTAAACCCCTCACCAGGCCCTCTGTTATTATTATTAGTACTATGAGCTTATTTTTTTAGATGGGAACGCTCCTGAAGCATGTGTTGATGGGGTTGTTTTTGTGATCTTTTTGAATACGGTAAGCACTCAAGACGTTAGCTTGTGTGGATAATTATATGGCTTAAGTTGAGGCACTACTTGGATTTTCAATCAGTTGAAGTAATATTGGATACATCGAACTCTCATGAATGTGTACATTCTTCAAGTTTGATTGACATGTGATGGCCCTCAGGCATATGAATTCAGGCAATGCTTGAAATATGAAATTATAAATTTATCCTATACTTTGACTTATAAGCTTGTTGAAATGCTTTTTGGTAGGAAAACAGATGAATAGGGAAGTTATGAGAACTACCCTAAAATGGATTCATGCACAACCTTAAGTAAAGGTGACAACTGCCATAATGGGACTGTACATACCATGTATGACAGTAAGGATAGAAGTTGACCTGAAATTATTTAACTTCATTATATAGAACAATAATTAATACCCATATATTGGGGTATGCAAGTGGAGGTTGAATTATATAACATGATATATTATGTTATCAGGTAACCAGTAAGGATAAATATGTTATTTCAATACTTGGTTAACGAGTGGAATATTTTCTGGCATTTACGATGATTATTATGTTAGCTAAAAATTGATACTTGCATCTCAATTGGGAGTTGAGATAATGTTGATACTTGTATTTATAGTGGCTTGGACCACGCTTACATATCTTAGTTAGTCAAATGTATCTTTGACATATTAGCAAAATATGACAATATTGTTGATCGTAACTCATTCCAATGAGTTGGACTCTTATACTAATAGAAACATATAAAGACATGGTAATAAGCAACCAAAAGGATATCTAAATAATATATGAACTCATGGATTGGTGGAATATTTGTTAACATAAGTATATTCTTAAAATTGTGAGGTAAATATCAAAATTATACTTACATATAATCATTGATTATCTATGAAGGTTTGATGCTTGAGTAATATCGATGAATAATATAAGATTGATACTTGTATTTATTATAGAACTTAACGTCGTTGGTGCTGTTATTTAATTAAAAGATAATATTATTGGATACATATGTGGGAGAAGTAGATTGAAGGTATAAAGTGAGCGATATTATTATTACTGTAATTTAAGTATGATTAATTGCATGGTTAAGGTTGTATATCTAGTCACTTGGAATTGTGTTCTTATGTAAGCAGATCTTAAGGAAGTGAACATTAATGAGTATGAAATGTATTATCATGAGATGTGCAGTTAAGTTTTGAATGTATGTTAGAAATTATTTGATAGGGAGTATTGCAAACTTTCATTTATTTAAATGCTAGATGGCATAAATTATTAGGTGAGGTTTATATCTTATCATGCTCAGTTCTAGCGAACTGACTCTAGTTAATATTTGTGCAGATGGATTATGCGAGTAGATTAAAGAAAAGAGTGTAAAAGTTTCATCAGTTCAATTTATGAAGTTCCTTGTAAAAATGTTCAATGTGTTGTAAATTTTGTAACATTGCTTGCAAAAGAGTTTAAAAGATCTCTTGCCTTGGAATGTTCGGGAAACTACGTGATGAAGTTGTCTTGTCCTTCTTGTTGTTAGACTAGTAACTTACCTTGGTGAGAAATGATATTCAATCATTACATTGGCATAAGTATTGTAAAACCTTGATTTTGAGAATAAAGTGTTAAGTCAAAACTCTCTGACACCTTGTAATGATGTGATATAAGTAAAATTAAATGGAGTGGTTGACCCTTATAGAAGTTAACTAAAATATATATATTCAGATAAAATAATGTAGAGATGACTTACTTGAGAACAAGAGATTCCTGAAGTAATCAAAGGTGAAACTATCCTTGTAAAGTAAAATTTTATAATTTGATATCCCTAGCTAAACTAGTGAACACTACCCCTTTTGGGTGAACTCTTAAACAAGCTTAAGGGAAAACAATGGTTAGTTTCTGGAAGATAATAAGATTTAGCAAGTAGGAGAAGAAAATTTAGAAACCACTCAATTTATCTCTCAGCCTTTTGGAAAGTAAATAATCTCCTTTTGTAAAGCTCTTTCAGGGAAGCCTAAGTAAAATCGTTAATAATTATGGATAAAACCTCAAGCTCTAATTAAATCTTGGTAATAACTAATGACGTCTTAAGGAGGAATTCAACTTGACCTCCTTCTCTTAACTTTTGCCCAAGGTGCTTTGTAATTTCCTCTTAATTATGTTGAACACGAATCCATGTGGTAACAAGGTTTTGAGCGAATTTTAGTGACGTAAGTATGGATAGATGGCCTTGTGGAATTAAATTATCTCCTTTATTAAATAATGGAATTAAACAATTAATTGTCATAAAGGAGAAGACTTTAAGTGAACTACTCTACAGTGTATAAGAAAATAACTCAGTTGGTAAGATGAATTTGTGCGAATCATATATTGAATCTCTCTGAAAACATAAGTCATGAGTAAAAGGGTGTTTTATCAAAATAAATAACCTTCAATCAATTCTTATTGTGGTTTTCCCTAGCTGTGAGAGTGTCATGTGGTTGGACTTCTATGTTGTTCTGTCAAAAAGAAAAGTGTATTATCCTTTTGGGTGTGAACATTTCCGTGTTGACCTTGTGGTCATCCTCTTAATAAGTGGTTCCCAGAGTTAGTTGTAACCTTGGTGATGACAAGTTGTGTCGTGTTATGTGTCAAGCAAGTCAAAAAAAAAAATTATCCTGTGTTGTTCGTGTGTGAATTTTTGGGTCGTTACAATTCCATTTTCTTATATATATGTGACCTCCACAACTCAAAAACATTGATATTGAAAAGATTTCAAAATCGAGTTAAGCAAAAGATAAAGTATATGTCTCTAAAAACATTTTTAGCTATGAGTGTAATAAAGTTGCAACAAAATAAAACTTAAACTGTTAGTGTACAATAAATTACAAGTCACTGGTTTAATTGTTAGAAAATAAGCATATCAAGGATAGAGAAGAGGGTTATAAACGATATATGTACCATCCCACCAAATTTTGTTGTGATTTAGCTTAATATAATGCATTCTAGTTAAATTTTACATATATTAGTAAGTTGAATTGTTGACTAACTAATGAAAAATATCAAAGAAAACTAAATAGTCTATTGTTGGCCAAATTTTCAACCATGCTAACTTATATGGTGTCGCATATAACTTCCATTATATGTCAATCTACTAGCTCACTCATTTTAAGAAAATTGTTGTCATCATATTTTAATTGATGTAGGGAGTTATTTAAGATTCATATTTTCTAATAATAACAGTTTTCGTAGCTACTTTGTGTTACGGTAAAATTAGAGAAGCAATTGTAGTTGACTACTATTTTTAGGGTTTGAAAGTCTAAATATGATCTTTTCTTGTTAATATAAAGGCATGATAGTTTAGTTTGGAGTTGCGGAGATGAGGAGATTTGTAAATAAAGGTAAAGGGAAAATTCTGGTTTGTAATTTGTTTCGTAATTGAGGTCTTCTTTTCATTTGAAAATCTAGCTATGTACTTGCAATAAGTCATTCCTACCATTTACTTTTATTTAACATTGTATTAATAGTTGTTATTTGAGGAAGATTCAACAAGGTGCATAAGTTATGTTTGGTAAAACCTATAGTATATAGTAATTTTCCATTGTAATGACTAGTTATCATAGGTAGGTGGTTAAGGTAATTTATTTAATTGGTTATATTAATTTGTTATATGGTTATATGGTTAAAATTATATATTTATTTTTGTTTATTTTTAGTTTCACGAGAGAGAAGTACATTGAAGTAAAGTTGCATTTTATTCGTGAGCATATTTAGTTAATTGATTATATTAAATTTTTATATGGTTATATATATAGTTAAAATCATATATTTGTTTTGATTCATTCTCGTATGCTTTTGGTTGCACATGTGTAACCATTTATCGTCTTGTATTTGTTGTCCAACACCTATAAGTATTAGATCATTCCATAGTCATGTAATTTGATTTGCACATTAATAAAATTATCGTGGATTCTCCTATTTGTTCATTCACAAGTTTGAGGAATTGGGAGAACCCACAAAACACAACTTATTTTAATCCTAAAACTACTCCTATAGTTAATCCTAAAGTAATCCAAGGAACTAGGGAGAGGAAGAGATGTAAGGAATAAAAATTTAAGTTCCCCAATCTCAAATAACACAAATGTAAGTTCCATAAATACATCTTAATATTTTTAAAATAAATTTAGATTTGAAATACCTAATAAGTTGATTTTAAATTTGACGTCTATTTGAATGTCTTAAAACAATCAAAATATTCTGAAATATTAAACATAGACACAATTAATAATTGAGACAATAAATTCTAATAAATATATTTAAAATATCTAATAAAGCACCCTTAAATTTAATGTATATTTAAATATAATAAACAATTAAAATTATATTTTAAAAATTTAATTTGAGACAATAATTTTTCCAAAAAGGTGACAGAATTGTTCAGCAACTTAAAACCACTATAAAATATGTATGAAATCTAAAATATACTGAAACCTATAAGGTATACATTTTTTTCCTATTTGAAGCACAATTATTAAATTAGTTAGCTTTATTTAAATGTATTAATACTAAACATATAGCTAGTTTGGTCTTACTACACAAAAGCTATAGCAAAATCTCGCCTATACAGCAAACATAAGGCAAGACAAATTGAGGATGAATATACCTTCCTCCGTGGAGAACATAACAGAGTTTCTACAGTTTGTAACTCTTTTGTTTCTGTAATATTCTCAATCAGAGCACTGTTTTATTAATTGTTTTGTTTTGTCACTGTCAAATACGTCGCAAGAAAAAAAAACAAAAAATCGACTCAAAAATGGAAAAGTTTTGAAGTGTTTGTTTTAATCAGTAATATTAAATAGGTGAGGCGCGTGAGAGTCGTCTGCAACCACACATTTGTGTAATGTCTGCCAAATTTTAAAAGAATTTTTATGAGTGACAATAGTCGTGGGAATCCAGAATTTGTATGAGTGATAATGACTTTATGTTCGTTCAATTTATAAGTTATAAACGAGTTGCATTGATTGCAACAACTTGATATTGTTTTTCTCAGGAGTCACGTCGTATTTGTGCTTCTTTCGCATTGAAATGGAAGTTGGTGGAGGCAGTGCTGGATTTTGACGTTCAATGTTACATGTCACAATAATCTTATTTGACGGTCTAAAAAATTATATGGATGTCATTTGACGTTCAAAATATAATATGCACGTCAAATTTATTTTTATAATAACTATTACAAAAAACAAAAAATTGAGTAAAATTTTACATCTACAAGATTGAAAAAATAACTTTAAATAAATTTCTAAAATGAAATTGAAATAAATAATATAAAATTAAATGCATAATATTTCTAGATATTTAGTAGAATATAAACATCATGTGAAATAAAACATCACTACAAATTTTATTTAGATAAAATGAGTTTATCAAAGAGCTAAAACTTACATTGATCAACCATGCTTTCACAAAATATTTTGTGACCTTCTTTGTTTTTCCCCTCTCCAAATGTCATACACTTTCTCCCAGTCGATTATAGAAGGATCAGGTCCATTTAGTGATACTCGCATGAGTGCATCCAATGTTATGATTTCTAGCTTTGATCTTCTTATATCTTTAATTAGGTTTTGCTTTGAAAACCCTCGTTCACATGTTGTTGTACTTGCAGGAATCACAAGTGTACTCTGCCATAGTTTTAACATGTTTGGAAAGTTGGTTTGCCAACTTTTAGAAATACAAAAACCCTCCATGCTTCTCTAATAGAAAATCCCTCACACCCTGAGTGGAGTGTATCAATAAATTGATGCAACTCTTTTTTACAAGCCTCAATGTCAAATGATGGAATGTCCATCCCTTCATTACAAACAATCTGCTGTAAATGTTGGAAAAGTTTTTCAAGCCAACGCATTGAATTATTTTCTCTAACCAAAACATCATGTGAATAGTGTGAGGGACTAAACAACTTCACTGCATTGAAAATAGAAAGATCAGGAAACCTTGCATTTAGACAATCATTAGTCTTTGAACATAATCTTTTGTAAGTTGTATGCAACTTTGTAATGTGCCATCAATACAAGGACTGAATCGTTGCTTTTGTGTATTAAGAGTATCACCATGTGCATTGGGAATAGATGTGTAAAGCAATTCATGTTTGTGAACTACTCCCTCTTTATCAGTGATTTGTAGATAGCCAAACTGAGATGCCTCCAAAATTTTGATAAGTAGCAAGCACCATTTGGAAATGAATTATTATTTAGAAACATTCTCCTTAGAGTATTAATAGTGGCATCAATAGTAGCTCCAAGAGAAGTGACATCAATGTGCTCCACTTGAAATTCTTTGTTTAACTTGTTAAGTTCACACATAACATCAGCAAGCATGTGCAAACAATACTGAACAGAAAATATTCTTGCCTTATCATACCATGATTCTTTCTTCTCACTTTTCCACAAAGTCATTATAGCAGGCATCAATGCCACTAGCCTTTCAATAACTTGTCCCCTAGATAACCATCTGACTCCATGAATCTGAAGGCACTGGAGAGTTTCTAGTTTCATAAGTTCCTGTAATGCAATCAACTCATTAGTTCTTTTTGTTGAATTTTGAACCCATGAATAGACTTTATTTGCCACTTTCTCAACAAACACTAACTCTGGTATCATTTTAGAAGCATCTGATGCAGCTAATGCCTCACGATGAGCAACACAATGAACAACTATTAAATTTGGCACATCTTTTTTTAACAAGGTCACAAATCCATTTTCATTTCCCACCATAGAAGAAGCACCATCCGTAGAAACAACTATCAATTTTTTGTTCAAAATATTCCGTTCATTTCTTAAACCTTGTAGTGCATCATAAATTGTTCTTCCTTTTCCATCACCAACACTAATAAGTTTCATGAATTGAGAGACTGGCAACCCCAATCCTTGTGAATCTAGAAATGTTGCATAAACAACAAGATGTTTATCTAGGCTACGATCAGTGCTTTCATCTAACATGAAAGAGATATAAGGACTCTCATTCATCTTCAAGATTTGTATCTCTTCAAGATATTTAGATATAGAAAAAATAAATTGATTGGCTGCCTTTCGGTTTGTATATGATGCATAGTCTTTATTCTTGGGCATACATGATGTATCTAATGACATGACAAGTGAACAAAGAGAGTCATATGTAGACAAAGATAAATCCTGTTTTGCAACCCAATATGCCAACTTCATGGTTGTGATAATTCTATGCTTGTTAGAATCATCAATCTGTGTTATATGTTCTGGAATAGATATCACCTTTTTCTGCTTATCACATACCCATTTTCTGTGATAGTTTGTGAACATTAGATTTCTCATGGGTTACAATTGCATCTTTTGCATGTTGGTACAACCATCTCCTATTCCCCATGGACCTGGTGCTCCATATGTTTCACACCATTCACACTTCATAGAAGTTTTATCCTCATGGATAGTTTTTTTTAACCATGTATACTTATTTTCCCACTCTACTCTATAAACTCTCTTCAATTTATGTTTTACCTCTTTGCCAACAGTATTGTTTGTTTCAACCTCACCTCCCATAATTTCTATATCTTCATTAAGATCTTCATTCAAATCAATATTAGGTCGAAATTCAGAAATACCTTCATGTTGAAGATCTTGAGATGGAATTGACCATTTAAACATTTGGTTGATTGTCCTTTGTTTCTTCTTTCTTTCTCGACATTTTACAAAACCTGCAAAATCAATTTAAATGTTAATTTCTTTATAATAATGCACCACAAATTTTGTATCTAAAAATGAAAATCATTCTAATGTAAATCTTGATAAAAATGAATGAACAAAAAAGTGAGAAGGGCCCACGGAAAAGTAATATTTAATTGTTGGAAATTTAATAACTTTAATTTTTAAAACAATTACAAAAAGAGAGAATTTCAACACAGTTTTAATGAAATTTTCATAACTATAACAAATAAATCTCTGGACTCATAATAGATAAGAAGTTTACCAAAGTGTAAAGTAGTTCCCAACTTCCCCCTAGTGTGAAGCCTATGCATAGGTTTGAAAGTGATTTCCAAATTCTGGCAGCGTGAAGCCTGTTTACAGGTGTGAGACAACTATAAGGATCACATCAACCAAATCCTATTTTTGGTATTGGTATGTTATCACATAAAACTACAGAGAGATTAATTCTGCAGTTAATAGAGACTTAGACTCGGGAAGATCTTACCGTAGTAACAACAATTTTAGGAGTATGAACGGATCTGAAGAAGTGCGAACAGATTCTCATCTGCAAGAGTGCATCGACATTCGGCACCACTTCATTTCTAGAGGAAATTCAATGCCTTCCTACCACACTAGTACCACGAGACACGTAAAAGGATTTGGTTTGAATCCCATTTGAGGTCTGTAAAAGTGTGCCATAAAAGGTAAGGTTTAGAGGGTCTCGACAGGAAAGATATGGTCTATGGTAGTCCACTTGACCCTAACACTTGTGTTGTGGATTGTCAATTTTCATTTATGACTATTTCTTTGTGTTGAACTTGAATGCTACGCAACACGCTATGCCCTTTTAGTCATTTGTGTGTTTCACTACAACTCCTCCAAGCTTTGCAATTGCAACAGTCGGTTAAGGTTTTATCCCATTCCCATCTTCCAAGTTCAGAACTTCAGAGGAATCACGGAGGTTGGAGATGAGGGAAAACTAAATTAAAAAAACATATTCTAATTTTTTTTTTGAAATTACTGCTTGGCTTTTTGTATTTGCGGTGTGACAAAAAGCAATGTATTATGTAACCATGGATCATATTCATGGATGGATAGTTACTAAGTTAGTAATTAATAATCTGCAGTTTCTAATTCTATTTCATAGTTTCTATTTCATACTCATGAAAAAGATAGCAAGATTCTTTCATTTTTTTCTAAATATTTCTAAATTTTGATTTTGATTTATATTAGATTTTTGATGAATTTCAAAATATATATAATATAATAAGTAATTTACTAACTTTTTAATACATACATACATACATATATATATATATATATATATATATATATATATAAATTTGAAAAATGTACATGTCATTTTGACGTTTAAATTATAATTTTGCCTGTCAAGCATGACGGTCATATTTTAAAAGTGACTGTATTTTGACATCTAAAATGACTAAAAACGTCTAAACACCTTGCAAAATCCAAGCTGAGTGGAGGGTTTAATTCTTCTCTTCGAAACATATGTTAGCCAACAAGTTTGGTATCAAGCAAAGTATTAAAACAAGGTGTAGTGTTTATAGAATACAAGGTGGAGTGTTTGATTAGCTACTTAGGGATGCTCCTATCGCTTATTTGTGTTTGTCATTTCAAGTAGTTTGTTGATTCTTCGTTACTATAAATAACTATATAAAATAACAATTTAATTTGTTCTTACTTTATAATTAATAATTCATTTAAATTTCGGTTCAATAAATTATCCAAAATATGACGTTTAAATATAATCAACTATTTGATATGAATTTGGAAATACCATATTTTATCAAAAGTGGACCTTTGAATGTTGGAAGTATTTCATTCCATTTTCTTTTGGATGTGACCTCCACGGCTCATAAACAAGACTTCAAAAAAGCATTTAAGTAAAGATAAAATATAAGTCTCTAAGAAATGTGAGTGAAATAAAGACGAAAAATGAAAACTTGAACTTTTAATATATAATAATGGAAAGGAAAAATTCTAATCAGCCAGCTTAATTATTAGAAAACAAGCATTTCAAATATAGAGAAGAGGTTGATGGTATGTAATATTGACATGAAATGCCAGTTACTATTTTAATAATTTTTTAATTTCTAATGTCAAATTTTCATATATTTCACATAGATTTCGTACATTAGTCTAAAACTTAGAACCTTAGGTTTCTTCTCCTTAATGCACTAGAAATTCTTATATGAAAGTTAGCACATAGTCATATTAAGAAAATTACTCACAATGATACCCCATAATCAATTATTTTTACAAATATGGATAGTAGATTATTCACCATTATTTATTATTATGTTAAGAAATTCGGCGTAAAAATAATCGAAAGTGGGTATACTGGAGTAAGTGTAATTTTGTTTTGGTTTGAAACAACATCGATTTTCCCATTGACATCTAGTAATATGTGTTATACATGGCTTCCCAACTAATATTTTCTTATTTTTGATTAGAAATAAATATGGGTCCAGTCCCTATAAATATAATTCATCAAGGATCACTATGATATGAACTTATAACCCAATGAGTATACATTATCATGTAACAATTGAAAGCAAACAAAAAAAAAACATGTTGGCATGTAAAAATGAACTAATTGCCAACACAATTTATAACATTAATAGTCACATATTGTTTTTTGAAAACAAATAAAATAACTAGTACTTAATTATTAAAAAATCAACTACAAAAAGTGGAAGCAAGAATATATTTTGATTTATTTACTACAAAAGTAGATGCACCACTAATTGTGAATGGGTGGCTAATAATTATACATTTTATATGTCATGATTTGATTAGTCCTTTTAGTCTAATAATAGGTGCAAGTTGCACATTTATTAGTCCTATTTTATTAAAACATATTGATATTTTTTTTTAAAAAAATAATTTTTATTGTTTAGTTAAATTTACTATTTAATTATTAAATAACAAATTATTTTAAATTATTATGAGAGGTCTAACTTGTATTGATACAAAGTGGGTAGGAGGATAAGGTATAATTTTATCCTCATGTGAAAAAATAAGTGACCTTAAAAATTCTTTCAATTTTCTTTCAAAGATGTGATATTACATCATAATAAAATCTAAAAATTGTGGTATCTTAAACATAGAGATAAATAATTATTTGATTTTAAAATTCTTACAATTTATTTTCAAAGATTTGATATTATGTCATAGAACAATCTAAAAATTGTGGTGTCTTAAACATACAAACTTAAATTGAGATCATAATTTTTTATTTTGAAGAAGTGACAAGTCATTGTAGAACCATTAATATGTGGCACGGTGTAACGAAATGTAAAATATGATTTGAGATGAATACATCTACTACGACCTTGAAATATGATATGTATTTGATCTCCATTATACAATCAAAAAATTGTGATATCTTAGATATATAGACAATTTAATTGAAACCATAAAAATATTTCAAAGAAGTGGTAAAGTTGTGAATTAATGTGAAACCATTATGAGGATAATTAAAACATGTAACAACTTTAAAATTACAATTTAAAATAACCACATTTCAATATTTTTCCATAAATATATATTTAAAATATGAAATAATATACTAATACATATATTTTATATACATATTTCTATTATATGTATGTGTGAGAGAGAGTAATAATATATTAGTATAACTAGTTTATATGTATCTTTTTA
This sequence comes from Taxus wallichiana var. yunnanensis, assembly GCA_018340775.1. Classification (NCBI taxonomy): domain Eukaryota; kingdom Viridiplantae; phylum Streptophyta; class Pinopsida; order Cupressales; family Taxaceae; genus Taxus; species Taxus wallichiana. The sequence continues at coordinate 762,113,035 of CM031234.1, forward strand.
AAATATATAGAGAAATTAATTTTAAATTTCTTAACTTAATTTTTTTACATATCACATTAATTAATAACGTCATTATCTTTTCCACCAATTTCTCGTCCAATAGTTAAACTCTAAAATATAAATATTTAAATATAACCTAAACAATTTCTCACACCCTTAAATACAAACATATATTCCCTCCTAAACATAATTGGAACAACATTTTCAAATTTGAACCACAATTACCAATTATTCATGCTAATAATAAATTTATAATTTTCTAACGTTAAACCATACTAATATAAGAAACATAAGGCAAGACAGATTGGGGAGGTCCGAGGAATATGCTGTGGTCCTTCGAATTTGATGTAGAAGTTGTGGTCTATGAATGTAATTATTGAGCAAAGATAGCGAGGATGGTAATTTGTTACGTCAGGCCTTAATAAATTTTATATTTATCATCAGGACATTACCAAGGCAAGGTTTGAATTATCTCTTGGAATGACTAACTATATAATATCAGTCCGGTGAATCTGATTTTATATAACATATACAAACAATTTGTTTTTATGGAATTGAAATGACAGTGTAACATACCCACTTATATATGTTTACATAAACAACAAATTTGATATTACTTATGCAAAGCGAGGTGAAGTGCTTGATTAGCTGCCTGGTATGAAAAAAATTACAATTCATTTTTAACCTATGGAGAAACTGATCTATTTAAATAAAAGGTCACTTTCTTCTTCTTTTTTGAGAAATGTGTGTGGAGAGAGTATTACAAAACAAACTGCTCTTAAAAATAAGAAGACCACTTATAATAGAAATATATTAGCAAATTGATTGCAAATAGTTCATAAATAATCAAGACAGCTAAATCTCTATAAAACAGACTGCATAGACAGGAACGATTTTTAAAGAAGATCAGTTAAATTTGATACAATTTAATAATATATGTAGTGGATAGATTATATGTGGATGATAATTAAATTTTTGCAAATATAGGGACATGATTTTTTTAACCATCCTTATATCTATTTATTTTTGGAAGGACTATATCCTTATTATGTAATTTCAGTTTCAGTTTAGATGAATTCTTATTTTTATTAAATTCAGATTCAGATAGAAATAATTTGTAAAAATGTATTTGAAAAATTGAACTTTCCACTTACACAACCGGAAACCAACTTATTTAAGAACTAAATCTTTTGAATATATAACTCGCCGTTTTCCCACTAAAAATCAAAGGCAGAATACCAGACTTATATAAATAGTTTTTACGTGGCAGGACAGTGTTTCTACAGTTTGGGACTCTGTTGTTTCTGTAATATTCTCAGTGCACTGCTTTGTTAATGGTTTTGTTTTGTCACTGTCAAATCCGTCGCAAGAAAAAAAAAAAAATTGAATCGGAAATGGAAAAGTTTTCAAGTGTTCGTATTAATATCAGTACTAATGCTATTATTAAATAGGCGAGCATCTCTTCTGATATAATCTGTGCACGCGAGGCACGTGAATGTCGTCCTGCAATCACACATTTCTGTAAGTAATGTCCGCCATTTATTAAGAGATTTAAAGTCGTGGGAATCCAGAATTGAGATTTGTTCGAGTGGTAATGACATCATGTTCGTGAAATTTATAAGTTTAGTAAATTGCATTGATTGCAACAACTTAGAAATTACTTCTCCCACAAGGTATTTATAATCCTTTCAGATTGAAATGTAAGTTGGAGGAGTCGGAGAGTTTTCTTCTCTTCAGAAACTTTGATATCAAGCAGCGAAGTATCACACCAAAATACTTCACCAGGTTCGTAAGACATCTAAAATTTCCATATTTCGTGTCAAGTTTTTGAATTGTATGTTTTTGGAGATTTTCAGCTCTACTTTTCAGATTCTATTTTAACATACATTTTCAGGGGAATAAGAGTGAATCCAATCTCTCTTTATTTGAAAGTAGATCGGAAATGTTAAGCTTAAAATCTCAAATCACCAAATTTATTTTAAAAATTACTATTCAATGTTAATTTGTGAATAAAATAATTCATTTGGATAATAATCTACATTTCTTTTATTTATTGGCATCTCTTATTTATTTATATATATATATATATATATATATATATATATATATATATATATATATATATATATATATATATATATATATAGATTGTCTGTAGAAATAAGAAACGAACTTATCTGAAGAAGATCACCTAAAATGTAGGTATATCATTACTGAACATAAGAAGTTCATAAATTATCAAGACTATAACATTTCTACAAAACAGATTGCATGTAAAGGTAAGAAACAGGTATCTTAGAAGATTCCTTAAATTTGATATAATTTTGGAATGCTTATACAATATATGGAGTGTTTGATTAGCTAGTTGAATATATGTTCTTAACTCTCACACACCTCCATTTCGAATAGCTTATTGACCAACAGTCCATGTAGATTATTATAAGCAATGTTGCACGGAGACTTGTTTCTGAGCAAAAAAATGTCTCTCGCAGACTGGTATTGTTGGTACTCCGAAACTTGCATTTTATTGTTTAGAAAAAATTATATATTTTATACTTTTGATTTTAGATATAATGAGATATCAAAGATAAATAACAATACAATTATATTTATCCTTTGTCAATATTTAGTATTTGTCTTTTGTGGACCTGGTCCTTTTCGAGTTAAGTTTGTTTAACTCCTTGTGTGGTCATGTTTCTTTTCTTGCTCATCTTGGGTTGGTTTCACGTTGCATCTTTCGATTGTGTGGCTTCTAGGAGCCGATCCCTGTTTTTACCTAATCAAATAAAAAATATTTAGTATTTTAATTTTGAAAAGGTAGTCTTATTTTGTACTCATCTAGAAAACTTGCATTTTAATATTTTTTTAAATTATATAGTTTATATTCTTGACCTTAGATATAATGAGATATCAAAGATAAATAGATCAATATAATTACTTTTATCCTTTGTCAATATCTAATATTTTAATTTTGAAAAGGTAGTACTATTTTTCTTAGGCTGTATATTATTGTTTTCTCTAAAATTTACATATATATTGTTTTGCCATCTCCAAAACATTAACATTTCATAAACATTAACAACATTTACATCATTTAATTTTGAAAATAAAAACCTTTTTACTTGACACATAATATATAAAACATTTAATGTAATAAATAGTAATAAAAAATTTATCCATTTAATTTTAAAAATAAAAACCTATACAAATATCAAATCTATTTATATGAATTTGAAAACCCTAAAGCTCTTATATATTATTATTTAATCTTTACTTTTTATAAGTCAGACAATTGTAATGTTTTAATTAATATTTAATGTTTAAATTTTTTATAAGTCGGCCCAAAAATGAACCACTCACGCCATTATAGGCACTTAGAATGCCTCTTGGCATAATTACAACTTATATGACTTAACTTATAATCCAAAACTTTTTTATTTGAAACAAAGAAAATATTTCTTACTTAGTAATAAAACAACGTCCAATCATTTATACAATAATACACATGTATGTGAGTGAAAAATATTCACTATTAATTATAATTATATTGAGATACATAGCCTCTGATGATAGAAAGTGGACCTAAGAGGATTAAGAGTAGTTTTGTCCTCATGTGCATTTGATTGTAATAGGAAATTAAAAATTTGTGATATTTTTGGCATATAGGCGAACAAATTGACACCACGAGAAATTTTCGGATGGATGATAAATTTGTTAGTCAATATGAAACCCTTTTATGGTTGAAAGTATGTAACAAATTGAAATAGGATCTAAGATAAATACATCTTAGTATTTTTCATCTCTAAAATATATTAACCAATAATATATTAGTAATCTGTTGTATATATTCCCCCCCCCCTTTTTGCGACACCGGGAGGAAGAACACGGCGCGAGAGACAGCAGGAAGCCAGGCATGGCGGAAGGGTTGAGAAGCCCGACACCAGGGCAAAATCGCAAAGCCAACGAAGCGGAGGAGTCAGGAGGACAGGCGGGAGAAACAGGGCGCAAAGGCATAGCGGAAGGGTTGAGAAGCCCGACACCGGGGCATACACGCGGGATTGCATGGCAGAGAAACAAAGAAGAAATATGTATGCGGGTCTTCAAAATCCGACGCCCAGGAAACATGTTGCAGGGGCCGCAAAACCCGACGCACAGAGCAAACGCAAATGGAATCGGGTTTTCGGAGCGGAAAATCAGAGGGAAAGAACATGTCGGGGGGGCAGAAAAATCCGACGCCAAAGGAGATGCCGGGAGGCCTTCAAGACCCGACAAGAAAAGAGCATGTCGGGAGCCCACCAAAACCCGACAACAAAAGACATGCCGGAGGGGTTAAAAAATCGGCGACGACAATGCAATTCGGGTTTCCATGGCGCAAAAACAAGTCGGGTTTTCACATCGAAGAAGCATGTCGGGAGTTCTAAAAGCCCGACACAAGAAAATGTGTCGGGGGGTCTCCAAAACCCGACGCAAAAGAAATGCGGGTTTCGAGGTCGGGAAAACACGTCGGGGATGCACGGGGCAAAAGCATGTCGAGCACCCCTCCGGACCCGATGCGCATGCGGGTTCATCTTCCGCCCCGACACAAAGGAAAGCTCGGAATCACGTGGGAAGCGGGTTTCGGGAAAACGCAAGCATCGAACACATGCCGGGGCTTCTTCCAAACCCGATTCGAAGTACAGTCCGCCATAATGAGACGAGTTAGGTGCGGATGTGGAGGTGGTTGGAAGAAATTCTGAATTTCTCTTCTCCCTCATTTTTTCTCATATAAATGTAAGGAGAGGCTGTTTTAAAAAGGGTTGAACATTTTTGTTTTGTGCCTCCTCCCTTCTTCTCTTTGGCAGGTGGAGTTGTGGAGCTCAAACCTCCCATTTGAAACTGTAATGCACCTTTGCCTCTGGGCATTTTTTGCAGTGTATTGTATCAACCTTCGGAGCAAATAAATACATGACTGTGGATGTTTCTCAACCCTCTACGTGTTTATTTGCGTCCTTTCGATCTTCACTATGAATCTGGCTATCTGTGCATATCTTTTGCATTACATTTTATTGGTTTGTGTTTATTGGCAAGACATATGTTCTTCATTCCTCGGTGCATCACCTCCTTAGCTTAGGTTTATTTTTATGCATTTCTCTCTCCCTGTCTCCTTGGTAGTTAGATTAGGTTTTTGGGGTAAACCTCTGCGTTTTATTGGTGCATCTGAACAGAGGAATAGGAGCCGGCCTTCATCCGGAGAGCTTTTCCGATTTCGCAAGGTCCCACGCTTGGGAAAAGCTCCATGTTGTGCAATCGCACTGGGAGTCTCAAACGATCGCGTTGCGGAGTCCCGAGTGTCTTTGTGATTCGACACCAACAAGAATTATATCTTAAATACATATTTTGTGAAATACATTGAGATATTGATCAACTTCCCATTAACCAATGACAAATGTCATCAAACTAGATGTGTTAGTGTGTTGGGTTTGAAAAAATATTTCTAGAATAAAGGGGCTTCAAACTCGGCCATATGGCCAATATATTATGATTAAGTTCTCCAAGAAAAACTTCTAAGTGATGATCACGGTTCCATGTTGTGCCATGTAAATGTGTTTATATGTCCCACATGACTCCTCACCTAATATTTTTATTTATTGATTAAACAAGGGTTGGTGGTCTCTCACTCTTAAAAACAAGCATGGATTTGATTCCTATACATGATTTACTAGAGAGCCACTTTGTGATTTGAATCTATGATTTAATGAGACATGAGTATATAGTTTCTCATAATTGTTGAACCGAAAACAAAAAATGTATGGTGGTGCAAATACGACCCGACCAACTCAATTTACACGACATTAATAGTGACACTTTGTTGAAAATATAAAAATAAATATTACTTAATTATAAAGTATTCAATTGTTTTTATAATTATAAGTATGGAAGTGAAGATAATGTAAGGTCGACCATATACACGATCAATACTATAAATACCACTATATAACTCTACTTTTATTATATTTTCAATCCTATTTTGTGTTATAGAAATTGTTTTATATCTTATACCTTTGTAAGATTATATCAATTTTAGAAGAAATAAATTATGAAAATATTATATAGTCAAATAATTCAAAATTTTGTAAGAAACATTGAAAACAAAAATTATTTTAATTACAAAACAACAAATTATTTCCATTGTTTTTTATTATATTGAGGGTATAACTTCCATTGATAGAAAGTGGGTAAAAATTTTGTCCTGATGTGAAAAAATAAATGATTAACCTTATAATTACACTCAAAATTTTGTGGTATTTTTAAACATATATACAATTAAATTGAAAATTTGAAGTTGTTTTAAAAATAATAATATTATTATTATCATTAATTAAGGTGGATCCTTTAAATAAAGACTCTCATTTATTAGTTAAGCGCTTCACATCTCATATCCATGTGGGACTCACCATTTTTCTTAAGATTTGGGAGTGTTTAGGAAAAGTGTCAAAATTTTCTATTGACTTGCAACGCGTTGGATTTCTTTAGCTCATGAAATGTTTTAAACTCGGTTTTGAGATATTTTTACTCGATCCATAGATTTAATAATTGGTGTTTTTATTCATGTATTTTAGTGACTAGGTCGATAATTGGAAGATTCGGCTAGATAATATGTAGGGGAGAGGACCCTATAACCGTGCACCTAACTTTAGGGGCAAGTAGATATATGTAGGTATGTCAATAGCGTAAAAAAATTATATCATCGTGTAGCGTATGATCATGCCATATCAACATTTTTGTTTTGCGTGTTTATTTGGAGGAAAAGTAGTTTTTGAATTGATTTAATATGAAGAAAATTAATATAAAACATTTGAAAGAAGGACCAATGACCGAGCGCCCTTTGTGTCAAATTTTCATTAACTCTTAAAAGTGTCACTAACCAAAAAGTGAATAAATATTGGTACTTTTGTCAACAACCTATGGTGAAAAGAGATGTACCTATTTTGATACATGCTCGGTTATAGGGTCCTCTCCCTATATTACGATTCAATAAAACATAATATAAATTTAATTAATATAGCTTCATAATTGTGTCTAAAGTTTTTATATTGTGGATTTAATATTTTCACAAAAATGTGAATAAGACTTATTTTGGGAGGGTGTTCTCCCATTAAATCAATGAATATACCACAAGTAAGATAAATGAAAAATATATAAATATAAAACTAAAAATATTGTATAGAATTGTTTGTTAATACATGTTTTATTATTTAAGTTGGATATGCCTCTTTTAATATATTTTGGAATTGTTGTTACAATTTTATAAATCTGCATTCAATCAAAAATTCAATTTCATATTTTCTAGTTTCCTTAGGCCACGATAACATATAAATCATGGTGTATCGTTCAATGGTAATGCCGATAGATCGACACCACAATGGAAGTGACCCTCTAGCTAACATAATGATTGATTGGTTGCGTAATGAGCACGTTTTCTTACTCGGCCTTCCCTCGCCTTCCACTCTTTCGTTTCAAAAAATTCAAAAATACATGTCTTACTACCCAAGTTTGATATGCCTCTTCAATGCACCTTGCAATTACTTTTATGACTCTAAAAGTCCTCATTCAATCAACAAATTAATCCCACATTGGTTGGTTGGTTTGGACAATGGTAACATACAAACCTCGATATATTATGATCCTTATACGAATAAGGATTACACTCCTATGAAAGTAGTCATCTTATTAACATAATGGTTGGTTGGTTTGTTGGGAGAAGTAGTTATATATAATTGATACATACTATATCACCCAAGATAAATATACGTCAACATACTATATCACCCAAAATAAATATACGTCTTAAGTGCATATGAGAATTGTTTCACCAACTTAAACTCTCCCTATATTATTATTGGTGTAACCATTTAATAACTCGATAACCCTCGATATTCACAGAACTTTCTAATAGAACCTACCTCATTCTTTGAAACTCTGAATCCTCACTAGATATTTGCTGAACCCTCTAAATTATTATCCGAAAGATAAAAACCTTGATTGCCTTCTCCACCTAGCGCCCATCCTTATACCTGAAACATAATGCAAGACAAATAGAGATGAATATGCTGTCGACCTTCGAAATTGATATAGGCGTGCCAATTTTTGTATGCTAAAACTTGTCCCTTATGAATGTTGGATTCAAGGATGCGAGATTAAAGGAGCGAAGATGGCGAGGATCATAATTTGCTACGTCATCCGCTACGTAATAGTTATCACGATGTAACCCCACTGCTTCCCAATAAAAACAAAGGTGGAATCCGTGATTCCTGCTTAATATATGTCCTTGAGACAAAACAGGAGAGTTTCCGCAGTTTGGGACTCTTTTCTTTCTGCCACACTCAGATCCATCGAACGAAACAACAAAAATTGAGTCAGGGATGGGAAAGTTTTGAAGTGTTTGTATTAAAACATCCCTTCGTAGAGAATCTATATATGCACGCCAGGCACGTGAAAGTCGTCCTGCAACCACACATTTCTGTAATGTCCGCCAATTTTTTAAAGATTTCTACAGTGACACCTACTGGATATAATTATTGTACTTAGTACTTGATTGAATCCAGTCATGGGCATCCATGATTGCATACATTGCTTTCAGATTATGAACTGCTAACATAATGACAACATGTTAGTGCGATTTATAAGTTACAAGCAAGTTGCATTGAGTGCATCAACTTAAAATTTACTCATCCCACCTTATAAATGAGGCATTTGTCCTCATATCATATTCAATTTGAAGTTGGTGGGGGGTTTTCTTCTCTTCTAGAACATCTCTGTGCCAAAAAGTTTGGTATTGAGCAATGGCAAACCAAAGTGTTTCACCAGCTTCCTTCTCACATGGTAAGACGGATCTAAAATTATCATATTCATGTCATTTCTTTTGAATTGCATTTTTTGTTGGAGATTTCAAGTTCCACCTTCGGGACTCCACTTTTGAATCCATCTTCAGGGGAATAAAGAGTGAAAATAATCGCTCTATTATTCTAAAGTGGGATCGAAAACACTGAGCTCAAAAACTCTCAATCAGTTCATTGCCATAAAGGAAAGAAAAATGAAATTCATTTTTAAGCTGTGAAGAAACTAATCTATTTTGATAAAAAAATCTACATTTCTTTTGTTATTGTTGTTCTTTGTTTTGTTTTTTTTTTTTAAATTTATTATTTAAGAGGATCACAAAACAGACTGACTGTAAACGTAGGAAACAGGAATCTGAAGAAAATCACTTGAAATTGTGGTATATCTTGTATTGAACATGCATAGTTCATAAATCCCCAAGACTACAAAATTTCTGTGAAACAAACTGCTTGTACAGGTAAGAAACAGGTATCTGAAGAAGATCACTTAAAATGTAGGTATCTGAAGAATATCACTTAAAATGTAGGTATATCATTTACAGGAATAGTTCATAAATCACCAAGACTACGAAATTTGTACAAAACAGACTACCTGCAACAGGTATCTGAAGCAGATCATTTACAATGTAGGTTACTGAACATGACTTTCATAAATTACCAAGACCACAAAACAGATTGCTTGTGCAGGTAAGAAACAGATATGTGAAGAAGATCACTTAAAATGTTGGTATATCATTTACTGAACATGACTTCCATAAATCACCAAGACTACAAAAATTCCACAAAATACTGGCTGGACCATATTGATCATAGATCGAGATATATATGTTTCTTACAATTATTGCTATTTACATGAATATGTATGTTTACATAAGCATCAAATTTGATTTAAACTGGGAGTGCTTGTACAATACAAGGTGGAGTGCTTCATTAGCTACCTGGTGTGAAATTGAAAATCTCCCATTTTATCAAAAGTCCCTTTGAATGTTGGAAGTATCTCATTCCATCTTTTATGGATGTGATCTTCACAGCTCAAAAACACTGATATTGGAAGGCTTCCAAAATCATTTAAGCAAAGATAAAGTATATGGCTCTAAGAATTTTTTAACTGTGAGTGCAATAAAGATGCAACAAAAGAAAACTTAGAACTTTTAATTTACAATAATGGAGGACTAAATTACAAACTATTGGTTTAATTGTTAGAAAACAAGCATACCAAGGATAGACAGAACTTGGGTTATAAACAACATACGTAGCCTGCAACAGAAGTTTTCAGTGACCCTGTCTTAATTATAAATCCTGTTAATTCTTGTGTCTTCTTGGATGTCTTGTTGTAACTTAGAAGGATTTTAAATTATTACCACAGTACGTAGAATAGAAATGTAAATACAGGTACTACCTTGAGAAAAAGTCTACAACTAAAAATGTCAATTTTTTCGACAGGTTGCACCTTCGTGCATTAGAGTGTAAAACTTAGAACCTTTTCTCCCTGATGATGGGTCCAGTCATGAACTACAAAACCAGATAAAGAAATTAGTACATGGTCATATACAGAAAAATATTCACAATGATACCTCATGGCCATAAGAACCTCAAGTACTTACTTAGAACCACAGTTACCAAATATGGTCGATTTTTATAAATTCACCGTATTTTTTCATTTTCTTGAGTCCACCGTATAAAACTGCGAAAGTTTAGGATTTGGTAGTTAAAAATTTAGAAAAATCACAGCTGTAAATAATAATTTTTTTAATAAATCTGTTTCCCAAAAAGTAACAGCCAAAAACTTAGGTAACTAAACAAAAACTGCGGAATAGTCACCTAGAATCCAGTGAATCTGTTTGGAACTGATGGTTCTACAGTTGGTATTTAGTATTTACTATTAATTAAAGGTAATTACATAGTGAGAGTATATAGCAAGCAGCATGAGGTAAAAAACAATTATTTTCCTGACGTTTCAACAATTATTATCATATATATATATATACAATTTACCGTATTTTTTTCCGTGTTTATCGTATTTTTTTATGGACCGTATTTTTTCCATATTTTATGTCCACCGTTTAATACTCTCCGTACAAAAATTGCTACTATGCTTAGAACCTTTCCCAGCATGGAAAAAGCAACTGCTCTTCGCAAATAGAACTATGCTAGTGGGATGCTGTAATATAACATAAGTTGTGAAATGTTTATCTAAGAGAGGAGATTTATTTGTTATTGAAGGAATGAATTTGCATCTTGATTTACTAACGTTTGTGTCAATTGTCAGTAGATATCAGCGACATTCTTCACCTGTATGGAATATTCAAGTCAACATTCCAAGCGAATTTTCTTCAACAACTGGAAACTAGTCTCCTATTTCGAACTTGTACTGGAAAGACAACTGCTATTGTACTCCATCTGAGCTTCATTTGCATCTTCTTCATCAAGTTTATCTGGGGAAGTTTCGTCCAATGTTTTGCCAGTGCAGGCTCTGCAGATTCAGAGCAGAAAGTATATTCTAATGGACCAGGCAAGGATATGCCTTCCAACACTTTAAATTCAAGTATAAATTGTGGTTTTATCTACAAGGCTAGTCTTGGAAGCTGCTCTTTAATCTCGATCTGTTACTTTCTGAGCACGTTATGGGTTCTACTACATGGCATACAAACAAAATGTGCTTGGCATCCTACTGTTGTCATGGCAGATGTTGTACAAGCACTGGCATGGTTCATCATGTTTGTAAGCATATTCAGTTTCAGAAAAACAAGTTGTAGAAGAATCCCAAATCTATTGCGAGCGTGGTTGATATGCTCTTGCATCGAGTCATTTTCACACTGCTACTTGATATTGATACATCCATTCAAAATTGGATGATATATGGTGACCTATATATGGATTTTTTCACCTCACTATTATGCATATTTCTTTTCTGCGTTGCCATCCGAGGAAACACAAGCATACATACCTCCACAAAGGATATTGAAGAACCACTTTTGGGTTCTAATCCGGTTAAATATGCTGCTGCAATAAAAGAATCAGCATATGCCAAGGCCAAGCTATATGAGCTTCTAACATTTTCTTGGCTCAATCCCTGCTTGCTGTTGGCATTAAGAAACCTTTAGAATTTGATGACATACCCAATATTGCAAAAGAGGACTCTGCTGATGATGTTTACAGAACATTTAGTGAAAAAATAGATATGCTAAAGCAAAAGGATCCTTCAAAAACACCATCAATAGAAAAAGTTGTTTTCTTGTTTATTTGGAAAAATGCAGCTGTAAATGCAATGCTTGCAGTGGTAAATGCTTGTGCATCTTACGTTGGTCCTTACTTGATTGATGATTTTGTAAGATATTTATCCAGTACGCCAAGGTCTATACATGGAGGTTACATCTTAGTCTGTGCATTTTTGGTGCTAAGGTACTTGAGACTACATCACAAAGGAGATGGATATTTGGATCAAGGCAGCTTGGAATGCGCTTGAGAGCAGCCCTCACAGCATACATTTATAGGAAAGGGCTGCATCTATTAATGCAAGCCAGCAAAGTCACACCAGTGGGGAATTAATCAACTATATGAGTGTAGATGTCCAGCGGATTGGAGACTTTACATGGTACTTGAATACACTATGGATGCTGCCCATACAGCTCCTCCTTGCAATATATATTCTTTATAAAAATGTAGGCCTGGCATCACTAGTAGGATTTGCAGCCACAATTGCTGTGATGGTGGGGAACATTTCAGTTACAAGAGTACAGAAAGAATTTCAGTCTAAGATCATGGAATCCAAAGATGAAAGAATGAAAGCTACATCTGAAATATTAAGAAACATGAAAATACTGAAACTGCAAGCTTGGGAGGTGAGATATTCACAAAAATTGGAAGATTTGAGGAAAATTGAGTATAATTGGCTGAAAAAAGCAGCTCAATTAGGAGCTGCTTCACAATTCGTTTTCTCGGGAGCACCTGCATTTATATCAGCAATCACATTTGCCACGGCGTACTTAATGGGGATACCATTGACGAGTGGCAGAGTTCTTTCAGCATTGGCAATATTTAGGATACTTCAGGAACCTATTTATACCCTTCCAGACCTCCTTTCGGTTCTTGCACAAGCTAAAGTGTCACTAGACCGCGTTGCTTCCTATCTTCAAGAACAAGAATTACTAGAAAATGCAGTCGAAAGAATTCCTATGCATTTAACTGAGTTGGCAATTGAGATTGAAGATGGAGAATTCAGCTGGGATCCTTCTTCAGAAGAGCCAACACTAAAAGACATACATTAGTGGCAGTGTGTGAAAGTGTTGGATCAGGTAAGTCTAGCCTTTTATCTTGCATACTAGGGGAAATTTCAAAAACATCTGGTACTGTCAAGGTCAGTGGCAGCAAGGCTTATGTTCCTCAGTCTCCATGGATTCAGACGGGAAACATTAGAGAAAACATCTTATTTGGAAGCAGCTTCGAAGTCAATAGGTACGAGAGGATTGTTCAAGCATGTGCTTTGAATAAGGATCTAGAACTCTTTCCATATGGAGATCAAACAGAGATAGGAGAAAGAGGAATCAATATGAGTGGTGGGCAAAAGCAAAGGATACAGATTGCGCGTGCATTATACCAGAATGCTGATATTTATCTTATGGATGATCCTTTTAGTGCTGTTGATGCACATACAGGAACTCATCTTTTGAGGTATGTTTCATTTAGCTTCAGGATAAACCTAAAAAAACAAAATGGTTCCGACTACCCAATCCTTTTCAGACAAAATAATTGCATAATTAATATTGGCATGCATATGAAAAGGTGTTAACTGTGAGGACTTACACAGGAGAGCCTTGCTGGAGCTTTGTGTGGCAAGACTTTAATCTATGTTACCCACCAAGTTGAATTTCTGCCTGCTGCAGACCTCATCCTTGTGAGTAAATCATGCAACACTCTTACTCTTCATATTCTTGAAGCTCTTAACAGTTACTGAGATACAGCCTTACTGTGCATTTTGTTCTTTGTAAAGGCAATTTCCCCAAATTATGCTTCTTTCCTAAGTTTATTCCTCAAGTCCCATATTCTTCTTAGTTCCAGAATTTCTTACTTCTATCATCCTTTTTCTTGTGTTTCAAAAGTTAAAACATTAAGTAAAAATACTATGAGAATTCTCATTTGCTTCTTTGACAGGTAATGCAAAATGGTAAGATTGCACAAGCTGGAAAGTATGAAGAGCTTCTGAAAGAAGGTAAAGGTTTTGAAGCCTTGGTTGGTGCCCATAATGAAGCTTTGGATGCTGTAGCTGCAGTGGATAATTTATCATCCAAAGAGATCCTTGAGAGAAGCAATGTGAATACCACAGAACTCTCTGATGAGGAATCGCCGGTTGAAACTAGAAACCTAAAATCTCAGATCAGTGAAGATCGAATGTGTAATGAGGTACAACAGGAAATAAACGGTGAACAGAAATGTAAATACTCACAGATTACAGAAGATGAGGAGAGAGAAACAGGACGTGTCAGCAAAAGGTCTATTGGTCTTATATAACAGCAGTATATGGTGGTGGTTTGGTTCCAATCATATTGGTATTGCAGATTCTTTTTCAGGTGTTCCAAGTTGGAAGCAACTATTGGATGGCATGGGCATCTCCTCCCACACAAGAAATGGAACCCATTATTAGTACAAGAGTCCTCATTCTAGTATATGTTGCACTATCAATAGGAAGTTCGATATTCTTGTTGATCCGGACATTACTGCTCTTAACAATGGGCCTTTTGGCATCTCAAAAGCTCTTTATGGGCATGCTTCATAGTATTTTCCGCGCTCCCATGTCCTTTTTGATAGGACACCAACTGGTCGGATCTTGAACAGGGTTTGTGATGGTTTCCCAGTCTCCGAATGCAATTAATCATTTTATTGCTTTCAAAATTGATGAGGAAATATAATTTCATGCTGCTTTCCACTGGAAATTTGATTACATATTGATAAATTATTTGATACTTTACTTTGATTGACCAATATATATAATTCGTTCTGTTCAGTTGTGCAGATAGTAGTAAGTGGCTGTGTGACTAACTGGCAACTCATACAATGTCTGCAGGCATCAACGGATCAAAGTGTATTAGATTTGGAAATTGTTAATAAATTAGGTTGGTTTTGCTTCTCAATAATTCAGCTTTTGGGGACTGTAGCAGTTATGTCAGGGGCAGCATGGCAGGTATTTGTAATATTTGTACCTGTGACTGCAATCTGCATATGGTATCAGGTAATTGTTCTCCTTTGCACTGTCCTTTCATATAATTTTGGCATTCCTTGTTTATATTGCAACTTGCTTAAACAGTTACGTCAGTTCAAGGTAACACTTGTCAAGTTACTGTAGCCCTGTTTTCCTGTTACTGTTTTGTTTGTGTGTTAAATCTACAGCATTTAAAGTGCCATCACTTTCAAACAAGAACAGAACATGTTGATATGAGCATATGTAAGACAATACTAAGGCAAGCATTAGTTGACTTAAGTAATTTTGCTATATCTTTTGAGATGAAACCAAGCAATGATATAGGGATTTTCATTTCATAGAGGTTAGAGAGTTGCTGGCATTTGCAGCATAAGGATCAATATTCTTGCTACTTACAATATATGCCATCTCTACACAGTTACCTGGATCTCAATTTTTTTGGGTTAAGAAATTAAATTTCTGTTTCGAAATAGGAACTAGGACTTTCCATTCTATTTGAAACTACGCTATGGGTCCCATCTTAGGATCTCTATTGGAAAGATAGCGACCACCTGATGAATTTCGTCATTAAGTACTCACTATTAATAACGCTGTAGTTCTTCACATTTAATTCCGGATTATCAACCCACTTCCAGTATACAACTTGATGAAAAGTGATCTGCAGCAATACTACATACCAACTGCTCGAGACCTATCTCGCTTGGTGGGCATTAAGAGAGCCCCGATCCTTCATCATTTTGATGAATCACTTTCAGGAGCTGCCGTACTGAGAGCTTCTAATCATGAATTGCGTTTCATAGGAAGAAATTTATCTCTCATTGATGATCATTCAAGGATGTGGTTCCATACCATATCTTCTACAGAGTGGCTTGCCTTCAGATTGAATTCACTATCGAATTTGGTCTTCGCCTTCTCACTAGCTGTGGTGGTATGCTTACCTGAAGGCCTGATTGACCCAAGTAAGGAATTCTTTAAACTAACTATACGTTGCTAATAAATAATTTTGTATGACTACATGAATACACGGTAGAAAAGAAATTAAGCATCCACGATATGCAGGCATTGCTGGGCTAGCTGTAACATACGCGCTGAATCTCAACTCACAACAGAATGCAATCATCTGGAACCTATCGAGTGCTGAGAATAAAATGATTTCAGTAGAAAGGATATTACAATATTCACGCCTTCCATGTGAAGCACCGTTGGTGATAGAAGATTCCAAACCTGCTCTTGGATGGCCATCTGATGGAATAATACTCCTTGAAAACTTGAAGGTATGAAAAACAAGTAAGATAGTATGATCAAAACATATTGCTTTTGCTGCTATTGATTTCTTAATATTTCGAATTCTTACATCTAACAGCATGCTTGGGTGCATGCATCTTCACTCAATGGAAGAAAAACTTGTTGTAAGTGTAGATCCAAATGCAATCAAGTTTTATTTTTCTCATCCATGCAGTTTTTATGCCTTGTGTACAAAAATAATTATATACAAAATCATGTAGACAAATTGCGCTACCATGATTAAGGAAAAGCGTAAGGTGAGCATATTAAACTGTTTTTTACCAGAAAAACCCTGATATGAACCAAAAGGAGGTGTTTATCTGTAGAAAATTAGGCCAATAAGTCTTTACACGCTCGGAAATTAGTTTTGTTTTCACTTTACAGAGACAACTTTCTAACAGTAGAGCCTAGAACTAGATTACAATGCATTTCTAAGCTGTCAGAAATCCAAGTCCTTTCCATTTAACATCTTCCCTAAATGAGTCCTTAACATGTAATCTATATATGTCACAATTGATTGAACCTCAAATTAATTCAGCTTTCTTCTATGCCCAACACATGTACAGATTCACCTATGTTTAGATTTGTGCATAGCCAATCCCTGTGAAGTGTGGGAGATCCAAAACACACTCTGGAAAAGACCAAATTCGTGAAGGGCTGGTATCTCGCAGGTATAACACCCGGCATCCTCATAGGACGTCCTAGGTTTGAATTCTATCTGGTCCATGTCTAACAACATGAAAGAGATCTCATGTATTATGACTATTATTGCTTGACATAATGCTCCATCTTGAAACCAAAGTTACCTATAGAGAAAATATCAAACTATTTTATTTGGAATTAAATGATATAAATAAGGCATTGCTACAAATCTAGTAACATGGCAAGTTGAACAGACAAAAAAAATCCTTGTTGAACTCCGGTTAAAAAGTGATAACTGAATAACTAAAACACCTCGTGAATAAGGTTAACTTAAATGCAAGGGTATGCTCTGTAACACCTAACAAGGAACATTTGCAGATTTAAGCTTTACAAATGTTCCTCTGGATCAGAATAAGTTATTTGGGACTCATCAGAACTGCTCATGGGTTTAGATCTTGGCCAAGAGTCAAGACTAGACATTTTCCACTTTCATGAGTTCCTGTCAAGCTTCCAAGGCATACCATCCATGGTCATAAAATATGACCCAAATAACCAAACAAGACTCTACATTATCTAAAATCACATGAGACATTCCAGGAGGTATCTTAGTTTCCCTGGATCTGGGGACCCGATATACCTCATCTTTTCCTTCACTTATCATGACACTTGACCTGCAAATAATTAAAGTACTTAAAATTTAACTAGTAGATTTATTAGAACGTGTCAGACTACCAAAGACAGGCTCTGCATCAAATAGTAAGTATATAATTTTAATTGCTCAAGAGGGATACCAATTGCACTTGTCATTAATTTTAGTGTTTCTTATAGCCTCAAGCCTACGCCTTTACAGCTCTATGCCCAATTCAGCACATCTCCATACTTCATGTCTCTTGATCTTATTTGGACCACTGCTATCATTAACTTGGTGCACTCTTCCAAACTCCCCACAAACTTACATCTGTGCTCATTTGCACCTTGCAAATCCTTTCTCATAAGCTATGCCAAAATCGTGCACGCAAAGAAACTGCAACTATTGTTGCTGTAATTCAACTCAATTGCATGAAAAGAATACTTAAGGACTTTGATCGTTGTTTGCAGCTCAAACTTTGTTCCAAAAAATATTATCATCGATTCCATAATGCGTGTGCCACCACAACTAGTTTCAATCATGATCAAAATAAAATTCAATTCCTCTTCCATAGTTTTTGAAATTTACAGGAGATTCCCTGTCATCCCACAACATCGCCCTACCAAGCCCTTACAATCATTCATCTATAAAAACGACAATTCTTACTTTGATCAAGCATATGCAATTTCAGTGCGTTAGTCGACCATCAGCTCAACTCCTAAAAGAAAATAGAAAATGAGGTAAACACTAGGTCATAATTGGAGCAGAATGCTGCTCTAAATAATTTGATCAGTTCTGCTGAATGCATGTCACTAAAAGGCAGAAAACCTTCCCATATGTTCCTTAGCAGAATGGCATTGCTGAAAGGTTGAATATGATTCTCTAAGAGAAAGCAAGAAGCATGGTGGCGGATACAAATGCAAGGACAGAAAACTTCCCCATATATTACTTAGAAGAATGGCATTGTTGAAAGGTTGAATAGGATTCTCTTAGAGAGAGCAAGGAGCATGATGGCTGATACAAAGAAAGCATGGTGCGCATATTAAAGAAGTCCTCGTCTGGACTTAGACAGTTTACAAGGGAATGATATAAAAATTTGACAAATATGTAATTAGCCAAGGCTTTAGAAGTATTAATGTTGAGCATTGTATCAACGTCAAGCACAAAGGAAACCATTCTATTGTTCTTGTGATATATGTATATGATATTCTTATGCTGTGTGATGGCAAAGATATTTCTAAGGTCAATAAGGGACAATTGAATAAGGCGTTTGATATGAAAGACTTAGGATATCTTCATTGTATAAGGTAAATGCATGTGTGCTTCATAGACGAGCTCGCATGTTCGAAACCAAAGGGAGGTAGGGTAGAAAACTTTGTTAATCAATATATACTTGAATGAAAAAACAATCCCCTTGCAGAAAGATTTGCACAAGGGGGTTTCATACCTCAAATCTACCTCTTATATCTTTGTGTTTCTATTCAAATAAAATAAATTCAACACCTAAAGAGCATTAAGCTTGCTTGGCATTGATGTTCAAGCCCAACTTACTCCTGACTAGCAAACCAGCTACATCCTAATCTGAAGACTACCAAGTAATGGCGAAAGGAAGATGTCACATATATTAAAATGTTCTAGTACTGATGTTGTTGAAGAATTTCTCAAGAAATAGCAAGGAAAATAGTCTATCTCCATTCCTGCAGGGCTTGTGTAACCACTCAGTTTGTAATGCTTAGTAATATCTTATGCATGCTCTTGAGTGCAAGTCTATTATCTTTGAAACTGAACAGTGATTTGGAATTCTCAGGTCCGGTATGGCAAACACTTACCATTTGTTTTGAAAAGTCTTACGTGCACATTCCCTGGAAGACGGAAGATTGGAGTTGTTGGGCGTACAGGAAGTGGCAAATCCACTCTTATTCAAGCTCTGTTTAGGCTTGTTGAACCCACAGAAGGAAAGATAATTATTGATGGTGTAGACATCTGCTCAATAGGTCTTCATGACCTAAGATCCAAACTCGGCATAATCCCTCAAGAACCAGCAATGTTTGAAGGAACATTGCGAGCCAATCTCGATCCGCTTGAAGAATATTCGGACCTAGAGATCTGGCAGGTAAACCCCATAAGCCCAAATACTCTTTTAACGTGAAAGAAAACATTTTTGTATGTTATGTTTAGTTTCAGAGGAAGCGTGCATAATTGTATGATTTATATCAGAGGATTTTTTTTTTTCAGATTTTTAAAAACGTGGATTGTTTGTTGTTTGATGTTGTTTCAGACCCTTGATAAATGCCAACTGGGAAATATAATGCGATCAAAGGAAGAAAAGCTAGGTTCAACAGGTATATGTAGCATTTTTTCGTATGTCTAGCAACATTCGTATAATTTAGCTCAACCCATATCATCCCATGTCTCAATCAGCCTGTAGGTGCCATTATTTGTCCCATTCATACTAAAACACCAGCAGTGGAAGCTACTGATGAATGTCATAGCTGGCAATTTTTACCTCCCTAGCAATATTTATATAAAATACAAGTAGCCAAACCCAAATTTGCTGAACTTATAATAGAAATATCATATATATAGTATCTGAAAAAGATTAATGAAAAGACCACCTGTGTATAGGGCACCTTGGTACAGCTTGACGAAATGTTACCAGAGTGGATGTACACCTGTGGTTCGAATAAAAAGAAGCTAAAAATAAAGCTTAATGTTAGTTTTAAGCTTGGTTTCTTTGCAGGTTAATAATGTATTAAATTCTTCAGGGAAAAACGTTTTTGTTCAGATCTTACTACTGGCTTCAATCCTTATTCCCCTGAGATAGTTTCAGTGTTAGGATCGGAAACATCACTAATTTCAGATTTTACTATTGGCTTCAATCCTTATTCCCCTTCAGATCTTATTCCCCTGACATAGTTTTAGTAGTAGGATCCGAAACATCACTAATTTCAGATCTTACTATTGGCTTCAGCCCTTATTCCCCTAAAGATGGTTTCAGATGGAATTTTCACATCTTATTGTTGGCTTCAATCCTTATTCCCCTAAAGATGGTTTCAATAGTAGGGTTCCAAACATTAGACAAAAACATTTTTATACAGATGATCCAGAAGAATTTAATGCAATAAAGAGTAGCTATTTAAAGGCCTACAATGGCACTGGCAGTATTACTTGTTTTGGCTGTTAAATTATGGCATTTCTGTGTTAGTGATTGAAAATGGAGAAAACTGGAGTGTGGGGCAAAGGCAGCTTGTGTGTCTGGGAAGAGCATTGCTTAAGCGAAAGCGCATTCTAGTGCTCGACGAAGCTACAGCTTCGGTGGACACTGCAACTGACACTGCTATACAATCCATCATCCGCTCTGAGTTTGCAGACTCTACAGTTATTACCATTGCTCACAGAATCCATACTGTCATAGACAGCGATCTGGTTTTGGTTCTGGGCGAAGGTATGTAAATATTGCCTACCCGCCTTGCAATGACAGCTATAGGTGTTGTAGCTAGTTCTTCATATGCTAAAATTCATGGACGTATTGGCTGATTGAACAGGAAGTATTGTGGAATATGACAGTCCATCGAAGTTGCTGGAAAACAAGAATTCTGCCTTCTCCAAATTAGTTCAGGAGTATTCTACCAGATCGGGCAATGCTGCTAAGTCTACACACTGATGGCCGCAGTTTGAAATGAAATTAGACGATGCTTTCTTTTAACTGAACTGCATCCCTGAAAAATAATTGAAGTGATTTTTTTCCTGCTCCGGATTCCACAATAATGGTGGAAGGGGTAAGGTATGTAACGTTCATATATAAAGTAGATTTAGGTATTTATAATGGAAATACCAGGTATAATGGAACTACCAAGTGGTTTCATATGCTATATACCACCTTGCAGATCTAGAGGAAGAGTCTCTAGTGAACCTTAAAATGTCTGCTACACCTTTTTAGATGGTTTGGACCTTTATTACTTGTTACTGCCACACATAAAATTTAATTATATATCGATATGTTATGCTTTTAGTTTTGTATAAGTAGGACTTGTTGAAGGGGCTCACTAAATTTTTTTAGCGAGTATTGTTGAGAAAAGCCCCCTTCATGATCTGCATCTTTAGTTATGTAAAAGTTTTTACTTTATTAAGAACCTAGAGTTGTCTCAACTTAACTTAAATTAGAACTAAAAGAGGGATTAGGTATTCTTTTGTGCATCATTATTGGTGTTAATGGAAGGTTGCCCCTTTACCATAATATTGGTTCTTTTTTAGTGAAAATATTTTCTATATAATAATATGCCGATGTTACAAAGGCTAGTCATGCAAAAAGTGAATGGATAATATCACACTCCAATATTCAACTTATATATGAGAGTATCAACCTATATATACAAATTTTACTTTTGAACTGTAATAAGGGTGGAGCAAATGAGAAATAAAACCCATAAATAAGTGTCAAGATACCACAACAAAGCATTAGAAACTAAGAGCCACAATAAGCATGGGAGGTGGAGGATCGTATGGCTTATCACCCTAGACCCCCACCAAAAAGGTAGATGATCTCAACAATTAGTGTC
The DNA here is from genome assembly GCA_018340775.1 of Taxus wallichiana var. yunnanensis. Classification (NCBI taxonomy): domain Eukaryota; kingdom Viridiplantae; phylum Streptophyta; class Pinopsida; order Cupressales; family Taxaceae; genus Taxus; species Taxus wallichiana. Next base: position 762,135,220 of record CM031234.1, read on the forward strand.
TTTTTCTTTTTCTTTATCCTTATCACTATCTTGTTTATTAGGAGAAATGCAAATACGAAGTGAGGGAACTTACCCTTTAGAGGTGCCATCCACCCAAGAAGGTCTTAGTAGGTATGGACACCATTGTTGTTGCCTTAGAAAGCCACTACATCGCCAACTTCAAGAGAGGCTCATTCCATGCTAATCAAATTCACGGTCCCATTGAGGATACTAGCATTGAGAAGAATTTGAAGTGATTCTACGAAGTGATCACAGGGCACTACCCCAATGATTAATAAAATTCTAGAGGTGAGTTATCTCTAGATGGATTTTCTTTGCATGCACTTGTATCCGAAGCATGATATTAAAGATAACGTGAATCATGTTAGTAACAAAAACATTCATTGAAATGTATCATTTCTATCTTCTCATAATGGGTCCTTTGGGGTAAAAAAATTAATGGAAAAGTAATGATTTGAGAATATGACTTCAACAAGCAAAAACAAAACAAAACAAATTGTTGTCTCCTTCCCCAATTTTTGGCACCCTATTTCGCAACATCTTATTTTTTGTTCTATATATTTTGTGCTTATACTTTGCACCTATTTTTCTATTTCTATTTTTAGTCCTTGTCCCTTAAAAAATCCCATTTTTTAGTACACATTATTACATCTCTCGTAGGGTCTAAATCAGCCATATACTTGGTGTGGGTGTGCATCCATGTGTGTGTGTGTGTGTGTGTGTGTGTGTGTGCGCGCAAGCTATTTAAACCTTATAAAGGTTTGAATAAAATTGATGCACCGGATCCTTTGGTCCTACAAATTTAAATAGTACATACCCTTTGTAACAAGGATTAGATGCATCATATATATAGAGTAACAAAAATTACGCTTCTATCTATTCACAACATACACAAATGTGCTTTTTATTCATCCAAAAAGGAAACTACACCAATTTTTGCATCCAAACTTCTGCTCCCTTCTACCAAAACATGTGTTTCCTAAAACATGTGTGTGCGCATGCGTGCATGCACGAAACCTCGTAAAGGTTCAATTAAAATCGATGTAAGCGGATCCTTTGATCCTACAAATTTAAATAAAACATACCCTCTATAACAAGGATTAGATGCATCATTAATGTAGAGTACCAAAATTTAAGATTCTTAATCTTCTCAACATACACAATTGTGTTTTTTTATTATCTAAAAAGGAAATTACACCAATTTTTTTCTTACAAACTTATCCTCCCTTCTACCAAAACATGTGTTCCCCTAAAAATTTCCCCCAAGGTAACAATAACTAGCCTCCTAACTTGAATTGCCAATTCTAAAAATAACTAGCAAATCCAGCTTGTTCTCTTAACTCAACAAGAACATGGCGCTTAGGGAAATGGCTATTATTAGTAAACAACTCCTCCTAAAAAGACACTTAATTAGTCCACTATAAAAAAACACTAAATTAATTGATTACATCAAAAACACCTCTCTCAAACCTAGCCCAATCTCACAATAATTCATCACAAATCTATAATATTCCACCTCCCATCTGAAAACTTCTAATTGAGATTGAGGAAACTTCTCTCGAGATCCAAGAAAATGTACTTAAGAGACTAATATCCCCATTTCTAGAAATGGGTGGTGAAATCAACCATCAAGAAATTCTGAGAAACAATGATGAGGAGGTGGAAAGTGTGAGACTGGGATAGTGATGAGGAATGACAACCACTCTAAGACGGATTGAAATCAATTGTGGGTCCCAAGATGCAAATGTTGGATTTAATATTGCTAGCATTAGAAAACACTACATCAAGCTAAAGAAACCTCTAGCAATGCTCAAGAATACCATAACAAGTTAAGAAGATGTGGAAAAGGTTCGAACTATGCTTGATAATGTGGTAGTGTCACTTTAAAATTTAACTAGTCCAATTTCCACTCACCAAACAAGTAAATATTTTGTAGTCCAGGACAAAAACATCCGTTATTTCTTTCTCATGATGAATATTTGATATTAAAATGGTGATTTTCCTTTTTTGAGATGGTAGTCAAAGGACATTTCAATCTAGAATTTAGATCACAATTTTTCCAAAGTTGGATATTCATAAGTTCCATGGATTGGATTCTTTATTCTTGGATTTATCAAATGGAGCAATTTTTCCCACTTAACCAAACTCCATTATCATGAAGATTGAAACCATCTTCCATGCACATGGATTTAGTTCTTAATACGATATGGTATTAAGGGTAAGTGAATAGATTTTGGCGGGGAAGAATGGGAGATGGGGAAGATAAGGCGACAAGGGAAGATAAGGTGGCATGGGCTGAAATGTGGTAATTTTTTACATTTTAAACAAAAATGTGCACATGCTTTTAAAAGTGTGTACACATTCTGTGAGATAAATTTGGTAATTAATGAACCTTTATCGCATGCACGCTATAACACATGCAATAGTGTGTGTATGCATCCCTAACTCAAAAGTAAAATATTAAAAAACAAATCAATCCTTTCCTCATTTTTTCTCCACCTAAATGTGAGTTTCTCTCAAACCCTCCACTTACACTTCGCAAAACACCAATTGGCACAAAATAATCATATACAAATCATGAGAAAGCATGCTAAGGAGGAATTTCAACATTATTGTGCAAAAAGAGGTAAGGAAACTAGTTTTATACTTCTTAGAAAACAAATTTAGTGATTTTCTTATATTTACATGATTTTTTGTTGAATTTATTTTTTGTTTCTAGATTCCTTCAACCCCTCCATGTGCGTAAAAAAATGTGGGAATTGATGTTGAAGAGGAAAAGCCTCATAATCCTCCTATAGTTCCACTAAATCTCCCAAGTAGTCAAGATGATTTGGTCACATATATAGGGAAAATAAACTACAGATTAAGTAGTTGATTAGGTTAATGAGGGATTCTCATTCGGCCAACCCCTACCATGCTTATTTGGAAAATAAATTAGAGTCACTAGTAAGAAAATTTGACTTAATAAAGGTTCAAATTGATAAGTGGGCATCTTATATCTAGAGTCTTGTAGGACCTATGCTAACAAAATGTCAACAACATGACAAGTGCACAAAGATGGGGATCAAAAAGCAGCCAAAAATCCACTTTTTGGTCATTTTTACCATAACGCACTCACGTTATGGCTCGAACATATTATGGCATGACAAGGAAAAATCAAGGTCATGTTATAACGCAAGCGCGTTACGGCTCGGATTTACCAAAACGAAATGCGCTCGCGTTCCTATTTACAATGTGGTATATCACATTATCCCTCCCAAATGGAAATATTCCACATTGGGTTTGAAATTCCCAATCCATAGGCTTGGATTTTCCTTGGATATCCAAACCTAAGGTTTGGACTATGTAATCCGTGAATAAATCCATGTTTGATAGAAAAACATCAAAATCTCACATGTACACCTCGATATCTCATGCATTATAACATAATATTAAAAAAATTATACTATGATGTCAAGCTCGGTTTTACCTTGGTGATGATATAATTCTTTCTAAAATCTGATTAGTTTAAGGCTTTCATCCATAATTTCTTTTACTAGTGCCTTCTTTTCTTGCCAAAACCTATGCATACATTTTGGTGCACAATTTATGATTTTTTCATCCAATTTTTTTAAAGTGGTTTTTTTCTAAACTCCATTCTACACGCACTTAAAAACAAAAAAAAATTTCTCAAAGTTATGGGGTTGTACACACAAATATTTCATTTTCGGGATGTGTGCACTTTGAAAATTAATAAAAATTATATATTCATCCAAAAATTATGAAAAATTAGTGGGACCTTGTAAATGGTCTTAGCTAACTTTCAACCAAAGAGATTTGAAAAATAATTTATAGAACTCAAAACGGGGTGGGGGTGCACACACAATAGGTTCTTATCTTTTTGACACAAAAAGTGACATACTTTGTGTGCGCACCACATTTGACCCTCTTAATCTCCACCATTTTCAAAAAAAAATAGTTTAGAAACTAGATTTTGATCTCTACGGTACTTATTTTTATCACTTTGTCAAATTTTGAGCATATGCATGTCAAATTATTGGATGAAGTTCAGGTTTCGTTAATTTCAAGAAAAATGTGTCCACTTTTGACCCCTTTTAGTCCCCCATTTCCATGCACTTACCCAACAACTATGAGAGACAAAAAACAAAAATACCTAATTTGTGCATTATTCATTGATCTTATAACCAATGTGCCTTTTTCATTTTCATGAAAATGGTTCCCAATCCATTAATGCCACCATGACATTATAAAAACAATTTTTGGGACCGATGGTAGATGATTTTTATCACTCACCTTGTAACAACAATGAGGTTCCTTTGTTATTTTTTAGTAAAACCTATTAAGATTATCCTCATTGAAATTCCTGATTATTTTTATTGCTAAAATATGTAGGGATAAGGAAACGTATCTCCTATGTTCATTTCTAGGTTCTTGGATTTTCCAAAATGTTTGACACCAACTACTTAGGTTCGTCATCTAGTTTGATCCCAATATCATGTGGTCTAAGCTCAAAGAACAATTAATTATTTCTAATACCCTAACCCTAATTGTACTTTCACTTTATTATAAATTAGAGTGTGTTGAGTGATATAATAGCCTTACATAATTTAAAATTTTCTAATTTTTTATATTGTTGTTTTGAATTATGTTACTTGTAGGTAATAATAGGCTATAATCCTGGTTTTCATATTACATTTTGGTAAACCCACTTTATTTATCAATCCACACCAACCTAGGGATCATTCCCTCTCCTTAGTATTTCAAACTCCCACCCCTAGGGTTTCCATATTATATAGGATTTTATGTTTTCCACTCGATTGCTATTTTTAGGGTTTTATTAATTACACTCCTTGATTGTATGTGATGTACATCATGATCATGGCCAACACATATATATTGCATGGCAATCATGAAACTCGTTTTGTGTTTGAAATACTTATTATAACTACTCATCGAGAGCAAGATCTTTATTCCACTTTTATTCATCATATACTTTTAAATTTAGGGATACCCTCTTATTCATTCTTAATTGATTATCAATCATACACGATCTATGAGGTGGCCACAATCACAAAAAAATGTATTAGTGTAAACACTCAAATTTGGTAATTTTCATTTTGGCAACCATTTATTTGACTATGCACTCTTGTTATGATAAATACAACTTCTCCATTCATGCTTAACACTTTATGAGGTCCACTATTTAGCTCATTTATCCTTGCACACTGACATGTCGACACATCCTGAGAATACAATGCACAAAATCAATAGAGAGGCATCAGTTTACTAGCTCCAAACTTCATTTGGCACATTTTTGCTCCCAGTCAAGACCGTACATACAATCCCGACCTTCTTTGTAGGGTCTTCGATCGACATGTTTTCTAACTACACTTTCAAATTATTATTTTTGACATTTGGTCTTATACTTCATCTAGGTCATCCTCCCCATAGTTCCAGAGGGCCCTATCTATAGAAGGCGGATGCACCTCGTCAGTCCAGTGCCTATATAGATAGATAGGGGTCAGTTGCTAGGTTGCTAGCTCGCTCGAAAGATCAGTTGCTCGAGAGATCAGTATCTAGACTTTCTATGGGGTGGGGGAGGGGGAGCGGGGCTATAGATATATGGTGATTTATCGATTGGGGGAGGGGGACTCTAATGCATATAGAAACGAGGGAGGGCAGCATCATATGAGAAGGAATATCCCAAAGATAGTTATAGGAAATAACGAAGAGGTGTTGTTCATGAGCTCTTCGGTTCTTGCTCGCACGTAATGGATGCTCCAAGAGAAACCTTGGAAGAGAAATGAGTCACGGCAACACTAGATGTAAGAATATGTAAGTATTGTCCTCCAAAATAAATAAATAAATAAATCGGATATAATGGGAAGATTGAATGCACCCTTCTCGATTGCAGCAATCTCGAGGCATCAATCTATTTCCCAGCCTACCGTCGTCTCTTAGAAAAAATAATCTACTTAACCCTATATAAGCAAGTAAACACTACCTAATTTTCTAAGTTGGAACTCCTAAGTCAATTCACTATAGAACTCACTTCATACACTTACAAAAAGAATCTTTAACTCCCTAAATATTTGAATTACACATCTATAGTCATTAGGGCAACACCCACATCAGGTTTAAAGCTACAAACCAATTCAAGACATCCATATCTCTCATATACAAGCATCCAAACATCCTCTCTCCAATTATTCTAGAAAGATCCAATTCAAAGAAAGCATGGTTAAATAAAATATCAAATTTGATTGATCTATCTAGATATCACATCCTAGGTGGAGAAGTGTGTGTGGTTTGTGGCCTCTTTATGGTAGTGTCAAATTTGATGGTACACGAGGGTGCCCAAATCCCTTATAATATTTTTTTCGTGACTCTTCATCAATAGCTATGGTTTGAGGTGATGTTTATTCTATTCAAAGCGCCTTCGTGCATGTGAAAACTAGTGTTTGATAGCGAAAAAAAAAAATCAAGTAAGGCGAAAGCAACCCAAAAATTTGCAAGAGTAGAATCGAGTAGGTCCAAGATCGTACATAAGGGATTAAATTGTATGGTACGGTCCCTAAACCATTTGCATTTACTGCTTTCAATCTCAATTCTGAAGTCATCCATGTTTAAATCTCCTAGTTTCTCTATTGCACGATCCCCATATCCTTCTAGAAATTGTTGGAAATCAGCTAAGTGTTTCAATAAAAAAATCTTTTGATTATATGTTAGGTTGATTAGTATATGAAAATTCTTCCTATATGATCTAATTTGCAAATTTGAGTTAGCATTTATATTGTAACATCTTTGTAATCAACTCTAATATAATTTACACTTAATTAAATTGACCTAAAATTTAATTAAGGGTTAAACATTTTGATGAACATGTTTTTGATCAAGCCCATCACCTAATCTAGGATCTTCTTAGTTCCTTATGTATTATACATGTTGATTTACAAACCCTAGTTGACTATAGTTTTCTCTCTGGATGTGTGTTTACTTTTCTAGGTGTGAGATTTTTATTTCTTCTCATCATGGCATCCTCATCAAATCAAACTATATCACTCTTTGAATATCTTGAGTAACACCATTAATGCAAATATTCATTCTTCGATCTCCTCCATGCTACTCGGATTCATCTTGATACTCCCACCAAAAATAATTCATCCATCCTACTAGAGGCTATATCTTCACATTGTGTTAATCATCATATGGTACCCCTCCTCGACCTACTATTGAAAATAGGCCTACATAATATGTACAAGTCTAAGTTTTGAAAAACACTTTGTTCAAATGTGTTTTAATCGATACAAATTATACTCTTAATGTTTGCATCATCTTTAGTATACATGCTCTTGGGTTTTCGATTAAGGATATTTCTCCTAGTATTACCATTAGAGGGTCCGACAATGTCCATCATAGAGTTATTGGTTCTATCACTTTTCCCATCATTGTTATCCCTAATATTTTCCATGTGTTGGTGAAATAATTTATCGCAGTGCAGATTATTGGTTTTCACCAACAATCACGGGGCTAAACCCCTCCTTCTTGGGTATGGGGAGGCTCCCATTATTGAATGTAAACTAACTAAAATTGTTGGTGGCTATTAGGTTAGGGATCACATAGGAATACTCCACTAAACCTGTGGAAAAGTGTTTGTATAGTGTACAAGGGAGGAATTTGTTTTAAAGAGAGGTAAAGAGGAGTAAGAAAAATAGGGAGAGAGGTTTAATGTTATGAGTAGACTAAAGATTTCGCATAGATTATCCAAAGCAGTCCACATTCAATTAGAGGAATTCAACCATGAAATCAACAAAGAAGACTAGCAAATTAGAGACACAAATTTTTATGAATTCATTAATAAAAACACATTTATTTCTTGGTTATACAAGATTATAGTGCTTACAAAGTTGGAAAGTAGAGAAAGAGAGTAGAAGAAAATAGGCACCAAGATAGAAGAAAATTTAGCTTTATTGCTTGCAGTAGTAGTGCTACAAATCCCAACAATTAATAACAATCAACAATTTCCAACCCCTTGGAATGGATAATCCATTCCAATTTATAGATTGCAAAAAAATATTTTCATCTCCCCCCACGTGACGTTTCATCTTTCCCATCACTTGTGACCTTTCATAATCCTAGGGAATAAAAGTGAGCCTTTTGGATGTGTCTTTCTTGTTTTTCTCTCTTGGGCTTTGTTTGCTTTATCTTTCGGTTGTATAGGGTTCCTGATCCCTTCCAAATCTATTTTTTACCTAATATAATTAAAAAAAATGACTCTTACAATGTCAAATTAGAGGTCACTTAAGTGAATAAGATAAAATAGTGAAAAAGTATATTCTCAATAAATAATTAGAATATGGAGAGAGAAGAAAGGGGAGAGGAAGATGAGGAGGGTTGATTAATCTAATGAAGATGAAGCCTCTGTTGATTAAGAACCGTCCCTCAATGAACTTTGAGTAAATACTCCCGAGATGTCACAGGTGTCACCTTTTCTACCTCAATGAACTGTCCTTTAAATTCTTTACTAAAATGGGATGTCACAGTGTCACCTTTCTACCTCCTGGAACATGAACCTAGCTTAACACTTTGATCCATGTCTTTGGAACATAACTAATAATCTTGCATTGATAAAACCAGGCCTTATGATCTCTTGTAGTTTTAGAGATTGAGCTGTGATGTCTATTAAAGGACTCCAAGGTATCCTCGTTGAAGGAAAAAGGATCACATGCCTCTTTCTAGACCAAATCTTGGAAGGAACTAATGATTCCTTCTGAAGATGATTTTTAGTGAGTGGAAGTGATATGAGATTTTGTACACAATTACTAACATCATCTAAAATCTCGAAGGAATGTTTCCTAAAAGATTCAAGTTCAAATATAACATCATCTATCATATAATATATGTTATTTATTAGTATGGGTACAAACCGGAGATAAGTTCTCAAAGCAGATGTGAATAGATTCTTACTCACGAGAGTGTGGGAATCGAGGTAACTCATTTTAAACACAAGTGGGAACACACTATCCCAATGATTTTTCTTCCTCTTGATATATTCCCTTTTCATCTTTACTGAAAAAATAGTGGAAAGAACATACTTGAACAAGGAGATAACTTTTGGTAGCAGTGCCTTCCTTTCTCAAGAATCTTTTCAACCCACTTATCATTGGCCTTCCCTTGCATGGTGTAACCTTGGGCTCTCTTGATCAACTGAGGATCAAAGTTGATGATGGGATGGATGACTTCCACACGAGGAAGGGGTATTATATTAGGCTCAAAAGGATGTACATAAATCGGTGAGAGTTCTCACATGCTCCTCTAATTTCTCCGAGTTTGCTTATACTTCTCATTCCTAGTAAATAAGCAGGGCCACATACTCTTTGAAAAGGTGTACATATCCTTCGTGTGTGACTTTCCCTAAGTATATTTGGGTCAACTCATAATCATATTGAGTCATATCTTCCACATATTTTACAAATTTAGGCCAAGCTACGTCTACAAACTATGATCTAGAGGCCCCAGAAAAGAAACATGAGGCTACTTGTGCTTTCTTGTTTTTTTCACGAGTTATGAAATAGCGTCAAAATTAGTTGTTGAGGCTTGTTGCACCATCCTTGACTCACTCCCAAGTAGCTCCTAAATCCATGGGAAAGTTTCCGCTAGAGTAGACACAACATCAGACATGAGGGCACTTTCAGGTGCTTGGTAAGGGATCACATTTTTCTCATGATGGGATGATTCTTCCACCAAGAAGGATACACTTAGATGTTAGTGAAGAATAGTATACTATGAAGGATCAATTTCACTTGGCTCAAGAGGATAAATGGGATATTCAATGACCTTTTCCTTCTTATGAATCATTTTAGGATGGGAACTTCAAAGTGTGTTCTTCTTCCACCATCTTTCTCTTTGAATATTATTTTGAGTGAGTAGAACTCGTGGCTTTTTCGGATGCCCTTAAAGAGGAAGTGTGAGACACCTATCTAGATAGAGTCAGGAGACCACTAGACTCGATGAAATTAAATCTCTTCCTTTTGAACCATTCTCTTGATCTTTGGATTACTACTATAGTCCTCTCCTTAATATCACCTGATTCTCTGGATATTCCATGGATTCAGAGGAAGGGGTGAAGATTTCATCACTTAGTACTTGGGATCAAACAAGTCCAACCCATTATCCTTTTTATCTTTAGTAAACCAATTAAATTTTAGATCCCTCATCTAGTCTACCATCATCTACATATAGTCCATTTTCCGTACCTCAAAATCATTTGTGCAATTGGCCCAATAGTCTTCAATTTGAGGCATATGGTGCAAACCTAGAAAGGTGAAGGTCTCTAGATTTCTCTTAATATTAAATTCATACCTAAATGTGTAGGAGTAGAGACTGAGATCACTGAAAGATGATTCAATGTTTTTCACATCTATGATATTCTTAAATGAATGTATTCCTAAATATATGGGAAATGACACACCTTTATTTTTGAATTCTTACACTTGACATGAACATGAGCCAATTGTCTGCACAACTCAACATTATGATTTTTTCACTCTGGGTACCTGGGTAGCCTACGAGGAGCAAGATCATATCTTGTGACTCTAATGTAGGTGAAGGTAGGGAACTAGATGAAGTGGCTCCCATATTTTTTATTAATGAAACTACTCGGGAAGATATCCTTTAATCTGGATTTCCCTCAAGGAGCCTGATGATGAACATGGTGAATGCATCATTCACATTGACATAGTGAGAATTGATCTCCTTATGAGTTAGATGTGGATACTTCTCATATGCAGGAAATTTTTTAGGAACATGGGGAGAAGTAGACAGTCCTCTTAAGGGTCTTGTGAAGGAAAGGGAAAAACCCAGGTAAGAAGTCATGGTGAATTTCTCGAGTGGAGGGAAATTACATCAAATGATGATAGATGTTGTTTTTGATTATATGTTCCCAATCCTCCACTTGGTTTCCTTCAAGAGCCATGAGGATGAAGTGAACCATTAAATTTTGAAATCTTTCATTGTTTCTTTCCCCATCACTCTACTCAGTAGAATAATGGCATCGGAATAGGTCTAATGAAATTCACTCCTTGACAGGTTCTTGGGAACATGGGAAGGATCTCTTCCTTATTTGAGCCATGAACTGAGTGTTAGGACTTGTAGATATGAATCATTCCTTGCCCACTCTTGCGAATAAAATTACTTAGTTATGATGACCATCTTATTTCTAGTGGGAATCTTTAGGCACTGAGAAATTCCCTTTAGAGTGAGGGATGTAAGGATTAAATCGCATCCGCCATGATTGTTCTAGTGTTAGGATCATAATGAGGCGCACATGCCAAGACAATCTTGGTGATATGAACTGATAATGGATGTCCTCCTACCTTGAATAACCCACTTGAGAAGATATTCTCCTCCACTGGTTCATGAGGTCTGCCAAGAATTTTGTTTTTCAAGTCTTCTAGGGTCCATGTGGGTGACATCATTATCTCCCACACCAGGGTATTCAGTGATAATAGTGAAAATTGGCTCCAAACCTGAATACTTGAACTTCATGATGTCAAAAAGTAACTTCATGATGTAAAAAATTAGTGAAATGGTTGAATGTGAGTTGACACAATTGACTTGAGATCAATTGTAATACTTTCTATTTTTATCAATTCCTATCTAGGACACCTTTTTAGTAATTTTTCACAATTTTCACCTTCTAATGGTTTTTGCTTGTTTGGAGTATCACGAGTGCTAAGAATTTGTTATTTTTGGAAAATTACTATATTTGGACATGTGAAGCCTTGTACACTTAGTTATTTTATATCTAGGTCATCTGGATATCGGATTGCAATGAAATTGGTCTCAAAAGTTTAGGTTTTACTTCAGGACCTTTTGCTCTAGTTTTTGAGGTTTTTCATTTGTTGGAACTCCATAGATATGAAAAGGAAACTTCCTGGACTGAAATTTTTTAATGGATTTTGAAAATTACATAGATAATCAATGGAAATGCTCTCATAACTATCTTGAAGGTTTTTTGGGAGGAGTGAACTGGTAAATTTTGATGAGAATCAAGTGCACGAATTGTGAGTTATGAGCAATTCTTAGTTTTGGGGGTGTGGATGTCTAGTAAAAATTCAACAGCATGTCTAGTGAAAATGGAGGTTTTGGGAGGCAAATACAACAACTTGAATTCTTTGAAAATGACTAAGTGGTTATGAGGAGGATTTAGTCATTTCATTTATAAAATCTTGACTCACCACTTAACCCAACAACTTAACCAAGGTTGGAAGATGGTTAACATGGAGTTGTATCGTTGTAAGATATGGACAGGGGGACACAAGGGAAATATAAGTGCACTTTGTACCAAATGGTGAGAAGTGGAAACTTCTATTTCCTTATGGATGAGATGCGGGAGGCTGAAAGTGGTCATCGGGAGCTAAAAATGAGTTTTCTATGTGACCAGAGATGAATGGTTAGATGGGAGCACACTTTTTCCTCCCCCTTTACCCTTTTCACCTATTTAAATCCAATGGGAAAACATAGGTGATAAAATTCACCATGGGATATTTGATCATGAGGTGGTGGTATGTAGTTTAGATATTTGCAAGTTTGGATCTTCCTTAGGTGAAAAAGTTGCATAGGTAAATTGTGAGAAGTTTTCTAAGATGGGGAGCGCACTTTAGTGTCCCCCTTGTCCCATTTTCACCTTAGATAAAATATGAGGGGATATAAAGTGCTTTAAAATGTTCCAATGGGTCTATCTATCATGGGAAGGGGACTTCATCACTAAACTCATTTATTTGTTCCTCCTAACACCTTAAGTCATGTTCTTAAGTGAGGAAATATCAAAATGGATGGGGAGTGAAATTTGGTGTCCCCATTTTCCAATTTTCACCTAAATAACAAAGGGACAATCCAAGGGGGTAACAAGGGTGAAAAGTGCAACCAATCCATTTTGAAATGTTGAAGTAACCCGCGAAGTGCAAATCAAGACATCGGGAATGATTTTTCGGCCCCAGGAGTATGGAAGCATGTTTTGGGGTAAAATATTATATGATTTTGAATCCAAAAAACCTATTGAGATAATTCCATCAATTATAAGGAAAAAATTCTTCCTTAAATTTTGATTTTTTCATCATTCACCCTTTCAACATGAAGGAGCAGTTACAGTGACTTGAGATATCACAGAAAATATTTAAGTCTTAGAACAAAAGTGATGTATCCATCATGTAGAGGGTTCCAAGACATTTTTTCTTAATCATTTTTTTTCCTCAAAAATCCTTCTGGGCCTCCTAGAATCATCTGGAAAATATCTCTTTCACCATTGAAGCCATTATTCCCTATGCCCAAAACTACCCAATCTTACTTGTTGGATTCCCGACATCAATTTCTTCCACAAATTTTCCTTAAAATGCCTTGGAAAACTTCATTTATATCCTATAAAAATTTCAAGTGGCTTGATTTTTTACTATCAAATTCCATAGGGTGTTCACTAATTGCAAAATGGCCAAAAATGGCCCTTTCTAAGCCTCTAAGGAAAGTTTTTTTGCTTCGGATCTCGATGAATTATTCAACCACCTTAGGCATATATAATTGCACATGAAACACACATAATAATCATTTTAGCACGTTGCTATTATCCATAATGATTATGAAACTAGTAGGCTGGTTAGAGGAAGGGTTTATAGTGATTAGGAGAAGAATTTTAAAGTGGGGGCTTAGTTATCATGGTTAAAATTTTCAATTTCACATGTTAGACATTTAACATGACAACACTGTGCAAATTTCTATGTTTTTCCCAATAATCCTACTTACAATATCCTTCTCATGTAACCTTGGTTTCATGCTACTCACCTTTCCATAACCCCCATTAGGCTATAGTTTTCTCGCCATGGATCTCTTCATATGCTTTCATGGGACCCCTCCCATTTTAAGTATGTTGCTAGCTCCCCTCCCCGTCTATTGCTAAGTTCTCAATGAAACCCACGTTTAAAAACAAGCCTTGTCATGTCAAATATGTTTCTAAAGAAACTGTTAATGTCATCTCGCAACGTGTCAAACTATAATCGCATCCCATGTGTTGTCATTTTACTTTCATACAATGTCCTCTTCACATTGTCTTGGAAGCGAAAGCGATACTTGAGTGCAATCACATATTTCTCCCTCCATTGTTTGAGGTTGATATGAGTAGACCTCAAAGAAAGAATTTCAATTCCAATGATCACTATGGTTATCATCGATATGTTGGGAACTCTTAAAACTATTGTTTAAAGATTCATCATGTCATTCAAGATATTATCAATTCGCAAGCTATTGAATGGGATGAGCCTACCAAATATTTACCTCCTATCAATGATAATGCTCAGTTGAAATTTTTTAGGATGGTTCTCCCCTCAAGTTGAACATGTGGATACATCTTACAATGGTACACCTTCATACTCCCATGACACAGAGCATTGTCCTCCTTTTTATCTCAGTATACTACAATAAAATTTTCATCTCTTAAATGTTCTACTTCTTCTTGGTCTCATGTCCTCCCTCTGAAATTCA